>CAJQUN010000179.1:0-1256268 GCA_907163345.1 Haberlea rhodopensis
CACACAACATCGAAACAATCACTCACAGCACACACACCAGATACACACAAAGATATTAAAGCTGATACAGGTGTGCGTTCCCAAGGGCTAATCCGTTCTATACCCAGTAGGATTGGGTACCAACAATAATTATGTTTGATGACAGGTACCGAAGAATCAAATATCAGACTAGGTACTTAGACATGTGGGTGATCTCCGTCACATGACTGGAAACGTCGAGCTGCTGTCTGAAGTCACAGAATGTACTGGACCCAAGATCATCTTCGGGGATAACTCAAAAGGGTAAGACCGTGGGCAAGGGTAAGATTGTCCATGGTAACATTACTATCAATGATGTGCTGTTAGTTAAAAATTTATGCTATAATCTGATCAGTATAAGTCAACTATGTGATAAATGGTTATGTTGTAGAATTTCACCAAACACACTTGCACTGTTAAATAGTCAGACGGTATGGCCAGGCTTGTAGGAATCAGAAATGGAAATACATATAAGATTAACTGGAATTTGCTCAACCTGATAATCCTACTTGCTTCATCGCGAATAATGATAATAACACTGGCTATGGCATAAACGCTTGAATCATCTCAACTTTAAGACTATCTCTAGCCTGTGTAAACATGATTAGTTGTCGGTCTGCCCCAGATCGATTTTTCTAAGGATAAGATCTGTGAAGCTTGCCAAATGGGCAAACAGATCAGATCATCCTTCAAAACAAGAATGCCAAAGTCATCCTCACGCTGTCTAGATAGACTATTACATATGGACTTGTTTTGGTCTCTATACCAATAACAAGTTTAGGGAAAATGCGGTATCTCTTGTTGTTATTGATGATTACTCACGTTTTTACATGGACTATATTTTGAGACAGTAAGATCAGGACCAGGTCTCGAAGTTGTCAAGCTGCTGAAACGCCTCAGAATGAGAAAATCATCAAGCACAGATAGGATTCGAAGTGACCAAAGGCACTGAATTCTCAACATCAAGCATCTGATCCCTTTCTAGAAGATCAAGGAATTAAGCATGAATTTTCAGCCGCTCGAACTACTCAACAAAATGGAGTTTGCAGAAACAAGGGACAAGGAACGCTTTAAAGAGGCAGCAAAGGACAATGCGTTGCAAGCTTCTGGAATTTCACAAAATTTTCTGGAGTAGAAAGCTGTATAATACTGCTTGCTACACTCAAAATCGATCTATGATTACAAGAAGTTGAATCTTCCTCCATATGAAGTATGGACTGGTAACAGACCGTCTATCTCTCACTTTCACGTATTTGGCTGCAAATGCTTCGTTCACAATAATGGTAAGAATCATCTTACAGCATTCGAAGCTAAGTCAGATAATGGGATATTCTTAGGATATTCATCCAATAGTAATGATTTTCGCATCTTCAATAATCGCACTTTAACTGTAGAAGAATCAGTTCATGTAGTGTTTGATGAATCTTTATGTATTGAGGGTACCAAGGAATCAATTCAAAATCAGATGGAAAATATCCATCTCGAAGCTAACAGTGATGATGAGATTGTAGCTAACAGGTCAAGAGATAATCCACCGGAACCAGAAGTACCAGATAGACCGGATCAAGGCAATGAAGCTCCTTCAGATCGAGCCGATCCGGAAGTTCTAAACTCTAATGTTAAAGCAGATGCTGATAATACTGCTACTACTCATCCTTCTGGACCAGATAATCCAG
The DNA here is from genome assembly GCA_907163345.1 of Haberlea rhodopensis. NCBI lineage: Eukaryota > Viridiplantae > Streptophyta > Magnoliopsida > Lamiales > Gesneriaceae > Haberlea > Haberlea rhodopensis. Next base: position 1,695 of record CAJQUN010000179.1, read on the forward strand.
AATCAAGCTATCAATGGACAAATAGGCATCCACCTGATCTAGTAATTAGAAGTCCTTCTGCACCTATAAGAACCAGAGGACAGATGATGGATGAATTCACTCATGCCGCTTTCATATCTAATCTGGAACCTAAAAAAGATTGATGAAGCTTTGACTGATTACAACTGGATTAAAGCCATGCAAGAGGAGCTTAATCAATTTGACAAAATCAAGTCTGGAGTCTAACACCCAGGCCTAGTGATCTGCCTGTTATTGGAACCAGATGGGTTTTCAGAAACAAGCTAGACGCAGATTGGAGTTGTGGTTAGAAACAAGGTCAGATTGTTGGCGCAAGGATTCCGACAAGAAGAAGGAATTGACTTCGATGAATCTTTTGCACCAGTCGCCAGACTTGAAGCAATCTTGCTTATGCTGCTTTTAAAGACTTCAAAGTATATCAAATGGACGTTAAGAGTGCCTTTCTTAATGGTAAGCTTCCGGAGGAAGTCTATATTGAGCAACCTCCTGGATTTCAGAACCACTCATTTCCAGATCATGTATATCTACTGAATAAAGCGGTATATGGACTGAAACAAGCTCCAAGAGCCTGGTATGACACTCTGTCTTCAATTTCTGCTGAACCACGATTTTCAGATCGGCTCAGTGGATAAAACTCTATTTAAATTTATTAAGGGGAGAACATACTTTATTAGTTCAAATTTATGTTGACGATATCATTTTTGGGTCAACTAACCCCAAATTATGCGAGAAATTCTCTAAGTTAATGCAGGGACAGTTTGAGATGAGTATGATGGGAGAACTTTCATTTCTTTCTGGGTCTCCAAGTCAAACAGCTCAGCAATGGCATTTTCATAAATCAGACCAAGTATACCAAAGAGCTTCTCAAAAGATTAGGAATGGAAACTTGTTCAACTGCATTCAACTCCAATGAGTCCTTCAATCAAGCTAGATAAAGACGAAGGGGGGAACAGCAGTTGAAGTATCTATGTATCGAGGACTGATCGGATCGCTCTTGTATCTTACAGCGAGCCGTCCTGATATAATGTTCTCAGTCTGCATGTGCGCTAGATTTCAGTCAGATCCAAAGCAATCACACTTTATTGCTGCTAAGCGCATTCTTAAATACTTAAAAGGATCTCAGAACGTTGGTCTTATGGTATTCCAAAGATTCAAACTTCAGCTTAATCGGATATTCAGACGCTGACTATGCTGGCTGTAAGATTGATAGCAAAAGCACCAGTGGAACATGTCAATTCTTAGGTGAAAGATTGATCTCTTGGTTTAGCAAGAAGCAAACATCTATTGCCACATCTACAGCTGAGGCAGAATATCTTACCCGCTCGAAGCTGTTGCGCTCAATGCTCTGGATTCAACACCAACTCAAAGACTATGGCATTCAAGCTGTTGAATCTCCAATATTTGTGACAACACCAGTGCAATTGCTATAACGTTTAATCCAGTTTTGCACTCTTGAACAAAGCATATTGATATCAGATATCATTTTATTCGAGATCATGTTGGCAAAAAGGAAAATTCGGATCGAGCATATTTCAACAGACCAGCAAGCAGCAGATATCTTCACCAAACCACTTCCTGAGGCTAAGTTTAACTATTTTCGTCAAATTCTTGGTTTAATAGACTTATCCTGATGTTTTAGAGGTATCTTTCTTTTTGCTTTTAAAGATTATATGCTAGCACATATCGATAATACAATGATCAGAAAGACACAGATCGGTCCGAACTTTCAGACCGATCTATGTCAAATCTGATGTTATCCCATGATTTGTCTGGTCAACAAATCTTTAAATACAGTAATTATTTAAAACAGCCCGGACTGATTGCAATTTTAACCGCATTATCTCTCTATCATCCTGTCCGTTTATTTTGAATTATTTAAATATCAGTCATCGAGATAAAGACACGTGTCTTCTCTCTCCTATTTAGCGGGCTGAACATTTCACTTTCATTCACTTTTTACAAAATACTACTGTCTGTTTTCTAACTCTCATATATTTTCAATTTCTCCATATTCTTCATTACACTCAAATGGCTACTATCACTCACAATTCTCTATCTGTTGAGTTCAATGAAATCTACAGGGCTGAAGATCCAGAAATGGTCTCCATGTTCAAATCCTTGGAGTCTTCTGGATTGAGGAACTTTCTGAAATGCGGGATGGTGGTTTACGAGTCGGAGATTCGAGAGTTGTTTGCCAATGCTGTATCTCAGAAGGCGTTCATCTCCACCACCGTCAAAGGGCAAATCATTTGACATTTCTCAGTCGACGCTGGCAAAGACCTTTGGTCTTCCCAACACCGGACTGACTGACTTTGGCCACATTCCTCAGGCCATTATCACCGATCTCCAGGGGAATGTATCCATTTTTGGCCATCGACTGCAACCATCATTCAAGAAGAAGGAAATGTTCTTTCATTTCCAAGTTTTACGCGAGATTGTTGGCAAGCCACTTTTGGGGAAAGCCGGAAGCTATGACGCTGTTACTGTCGAGAAATTCCGGGCCATGGCTGCTATTTACTCGGGTCAAAAGATGAATTGGTCTGCAATCTTGTTTGGAGTTTTGCTTGAAACAGTTATCGCCTCCAAACAGGCTGTGTGCTTTGCAGTTCCCCTCAGCAAGCTTTTGGAAACTTTGAACATTGAGCTTGGGAAGCCGTCTGCTTTTAGTCCCTTTAAAATTCTCAACCCCAAGGGATTGGCACTACTGAAGTCCAAAGGTGCTCCACCCACTTCTTCCAATCTGGTGGCTGTGAAGATTGAACAAGGAGAAGAACAGGCTGCTGCTCGAAAGACTCGAGTCAAGCGTAAATTGACTATTCAGACTGACTCCGAGGAAACTCAGTCTGCTCCTTCATCTCCAGCCAAACCCCCTCCTAAGAAGCCAAGAACCTAGATCACCAAGCCAATCAAAATCTTACCTCTTAAAACCTTACATATATTGCCTCCCACAAAAGCCACCCCTACACCCCAAACTACAACCCAACCTTCAACAACTCCAACCATTGTACCCAAAGTAACCATCAGAGTCCCTTCTGTCATTCCTGTGGTCAAAGGCATTGTTATCACTGAATTGGGAGACTACACCCAATCGGGGATCAAGACCTCATCTCCCACCGGCAAAGGCAAGGCAATCTTCACTGAATCCCTCTCCTCAAAACCCAAATCAGTCGCTCAAACAGCCATCGACATCGCTATGGAAGATGTTGAAGAAAAGGTCAAGGAGCTCACTGTGGTGTTTGATGAATATGTTGAGTATAGAACGATCAACCACATTGATATGTTCTTTGGAAAGCTGAGAAGATTACAAAAGATGGAACAAGAAGTCCTTAAGGGGACAGAGACTGACGACGTCAGAATTGCTGTGCATCGCAAAGATCTGTTCCAGGCCAACCAAAGATTCAGACTGGCAAATCTGCTCATTGCAGCTAAGAAGGTGAATTTTGATCCGATCAATCCGACTGCCAAAGATGATGGTGCCGTCATTGCTAAGCTGGAAATGGATGTTCATGCTCTTCATTTGGCTGTTCGTTTTCAACGACAGAAGCTTAACATATCCACTCCAGTTCCCAGCCCGGATCAGCCATCTGCAAGACTTTGGCTGAACCATTCCTTGAGCAAATTCCTTCTAGTCAGCGGAGCAGACAGTGAAGCAGACAGCGGAGCAGCCACTGACTAATGCTCCGTCTGCAGCTGAAACTGAAGCAATGGATGTATTGTTGGACTCTCCCACAACTTCCATCCCCATTGCACCCTCAGTCTCCCAAATTCAGCACAGTCCAACCACCAAACATACAACAGTCATCTCCCCAGACTTCGTCGATCCGGATCTGGTGGTGTCCACTGTTGTTGCCGCATTACAGGTTGAGGAGCCTACCAGACCTATCACTCCTCCGGATCAGTCTGCTGAAGATATGACGTTTTTAGAAGAATTTTCATCGGACTTGGTCACCTTGATCCGGTTCGAAACACGCCAATCTGCCATGACTTCACTTATACCAATTACCGCAGAAGATGATCATGCCTTGTCGTCATCTGATCTCTCTCCAAGCCGTTTATCTGATGAAGCTCCATCTCTGGCCAAGTACCTTCAACACCTTTCAGATAACTGTCTATCTCTCTCTCAACGAGTCATAGAAGTTCATCAAAGTCAGAGGACTACATTCTTGGATTTTGAATCCTTCAAAGAGAAGATGACAGCCAACATTAGCAGCATTCAGCGCGGACTGAATAATCTGTTCTCTCAGCAAGCTACATATAAAAACAGTCTGAGAAAAGAACAGATCGAGCTGGCCATTGAAGTTTGAGCCTCCGTCGCCAAGTCCCTTCTTGCTCAAGACACTCGTCTTGATGCTATCAGCGCTCAGCTCGCCCAGATTGTCGACTTTCTTCAAGAGATTGCTGCTGACAAAAAGGGGGAAAAGAGAAAGGACTTCAAGCCACATCAGTCTTCAGCAAGAAAGTAGCGGTCTATATATAAGTCAGACTTGTCTGTAATTGTATATAAGATTGTTGCTCAAGAAAAATCAGAGTTCTTAGCTAAGTCCTCGTTTATTTGGAACTAAACGGCTTAATCAATCCGAACTTCAACTTAACTGTGTTCATTTATTTTGAACAAGAAGTAATTGATCCGCAAGTATACGCTTCAGAGTTCTTAAAAGACTGAATAAAAAGATTTAGAAGCTAGGTTTTGTCATCATCAAAAAGGGGGAATTTGTTAGTTCCGGATTTTAAAGATGACAAAACAAATCAGAACGGATCGATAGAAATCAGACTGACCAGATCGATCGCTCAAAGAAGATCAAGCCGAAATGGTATATCGCAAATCAGAACGGATCGATGAACATCAGCCTGACCAGATCGAAGCTTCAGAACAGCTCAACTATTATCAGATCAGAGCAGACAAGGCTGAATTAGATTTGCTCTTCAGTCCGAATCATTAACGGCTATTTATTGAAGCATTTATTGTTGCAATTAATGCTGAAAAAGACCAAGGACTGAAGATTACCATAAAAGGTAAGAAGACAAAGAAGAGCTTACCTGACAGTCGCCGAAAGCATGAACCAGAATGACAAGTGCCCAAAAGAATAAGACTGTAGCGTACTCAGAGTTTGAGCAGAGTCAAGAGTTGCACATAAAGGGAAATAATGTTGTTGGTACATACAACTATATAAGGATGCAACAGAAGAGCTCAAGATGGGGTCTGAAAAATCGAAAAACGCAAAAGAAAGCTAAACAACACAAGCTTACAAGCTCAGACATTCTCGAGCTGAAAATCTTCATAAGCACAAGCATATTGTAATATTTGATCATCTTAGGATCATTGTGTGCATAGACTTAAGTCTATCTTTTGTATTCTGTACTAAGATAGAGAAGTGAGAATCAATTGTAACTGTCAGACAGAGTGTGTCTGAACAGATCGAGAGACTAGGAGTTTCAGTCTGGTAGTGAGGTAAATCCAGCTGAATTGGGTTTGTACAACAGGATTGTATAAATCAAAGTCTTCTAGTGGAATCCTTCCTTAATTGGAAGAAGGGGAGACGTAGAAGGATTACACCACCTTCGAACTTCCAGAAACATATTCTGTCTTTTATCATTCTGTACCTGTTATACTTTTCAAGCCATCGAGCCGTTCTTACTAGCCTAAGAACAGACCGTTCCGCACTAAATTATTCAGTGGTCTGTTCTGCAGAAAAGTTGATTAAGAAACAGATTTCTTTCACTAATCCGAAAGAAATCACAAAGGATTATTTTTAATATGAGTGTTCATTCACCCCCCCTCTAAACACTCCGGACCGATCCTAACAAATGCAACCCCCAGGTCACGCCTACCATGTGACTAAGCATTTCAACAAGATAATTAATTTCAACACATAAATCAATTATCACCATAATTAATCATATAAACATCATTAATGCCCAAATTGTAATTAATTATTTCGTGGTGTCACACCAACATAGACAGCCCCCACATGGGGTGAGCATACCAATCCACCATCTCAATAACAGCAATATAACAATTCATAATTTACAGAACATAAAGCTGTAAACGTAAAAGATACTCCCTGTATAGTATCGTAATCACATAGGATTCCCCGTGATGTTCTTGTTCTCACAATAACCAAACCACCAAAATCCCAAAATCAGTTAATCATTACATCGATTAATTACACACATTCTTACCATGCCAATTTATAATTAAGTTTGAATAAATCATTCAACTAATGATTACATATACCACATGTATCTATGCCATGATTCCATAGTCTATCACATCATATTTCATCGCTAGCTCAATAGCGGCGGCATTCCATACTCTCGCAAGCTCAATAGCGGCGGCATCGTGGCCGATGTTCCCTCCGTAGCGACAACATCTCAATCATTGCTCGCTCCATAGCGGCTCCATATAATTTGCAATACCTACAAATTTATTGCGTTAACAGTATATCATGCATTTCACAGTTGCAATAATATAAAAAACTTTGCTCGTACGTTATAGGTACTTTATAATTCCGTAGTCCGAATCAAACATTGACTTATTTCCACGACGCGATGAATTACGTGCTAACACATTCAATAATTCATAATTATTTATGAGCATGCAACCACGTGCCCAAGCACGTTCACAATCCCCAATTATATCATCAATCCATGACGATTAACCATTTTAAAAGACCCCATGCGAATCATGCATCGATTCCATAACATCAACACAATATATACCATAAAACAGCGCCTCTCGATCGATCGGCCAGAAGTGTTCGATCGACCGAGAGCTCCAGAAAATTGATGCCCAAAATTCTTCATTGCTTGATCGATCGAGCAGCCATCTCGATCGATCGGCCGACCATATCGATCGATCGGCAACTTTGCTCGATCGATCGAGCGTACTGTTTATCGTCTTCCAATTTTGTAAATTACGCACGATCGATCGAGCCCTCTTGACGATCGATCGGCAAGCCCTGTTACAGCCCAAAAATGGCGCTTTCGAGTTTAAAACCCCCAGAAAACAAACCTAACACCCATTATACCATTAATCCTCAACATAAACACCATAAAACCCCTTAAACATCCAACCCAAAATCTTTAAAATTCAAAAACTCTAACCCAACCTTAAATTCAACCAAACACCACAATACTACTATCAAATCGAAGATAAATGCGAGGAGAAGAATAATACCTAATTATCTTCGAGAAATCCGGCTCCCAAGTCCAGCCTCCAACGATTTTCCTCCATGGGAGAAAAGAGAAGGATTTGGGGGGAGATTGGCGTGAAAGAGGGGAGAGATAGAAGAGGGAACAATGATTGAACACCGAGTCCACTTGGTATATATAGTACCAAGGCTCCAAAATCCCGAGTCCTCCACAAATACATCATTACTCATTAAAAATCATCTGTATTCAATAAATACCTCTCAATCTCAATTTTCATTACCAGCCCCAACACAAAGCACCACAGACCCCAGATCCCACCAAAACCCCAATTCCAAGGTTTAAAACCACGATGAGAATACAATCTCAACCCTTGGATCCAACGACCCCAAATACCGGATTTAAAATCCTCGGGAGTCCCAACACCGCAATTAATTCATAATTGCCACAATTAAAATCCATTAAGGATCATTACCACACCGGGATTTACACCATTAATTCCCGGGCATCACAATTATCCCCCACCAATAAAATTTTCGTCCTCGCACAGACGTACTCCACGTACTGCCAAGACCTCCTAGTCGAATCAGATCCACAACAACGATCCATGAATGCATCATGATCGAAACACCAACCGTGAGGACACCATTTCAATCTTAAAAAGACGTCAGCATGCCTCAATGCTAACCACCCAAAAGTAGTCAGTCAACCGTAACTGCTAGCTACTCGAATCATCCCTGATTCCAACGTAGATATCACTTCCATGATATTCCCACCATTTATTCTACGATGTCAAGCACACATCGTTACGACGGAGACCACTAGTATACCACAGTATACACATACTGAACCCGATCTCCGCTCTCCAAATCCATCTCCGTCGAGGAAGTAGTTGTATCATTCGCAACTCGGATCGGGCAACATACTGCGGATGCTCGAGGTGAAGCATCGATGAATACCAGAGCTCCTTGAGAGCGAGCTCAGGTTTATGTATTATGTTTTGAGTCCCAGTAGTTGTTAGAGTATTTTGACTTATGTTTTAAATTAACGGGGTATGCCCCGAGTATCTGTATGTTAATTATTTTACTACTGGTTGATGATATACTTGATAATTTATGTTATGACCAACATGTTGAATTGGAAACCAGAATTACATATTTTAAGTATCAGTATATATGTATCACCTAAAAGCGAAAAAAATTTAGGGCCGTTTGATAAGACCTTTGAAATAATCTTCCGTTGTTTACGCAAATTAATCATTATGTGTTAATTAAACACCACATTAGGATCGGGCCCACACAGTTGGTAACACATCTCCAAAGATGCCTACATCTGTGTGTTCCAATAAATCATATCTCGGTCCAAACACACCATCGAGACTCCACAATGCCTCAAGTTTCCATAGAGGGCATGCAAGAAAAATTGATTGCATTCTCGCCACATGTGTCGACAACGACACCCAACAAATCCAATCTTGGTCATCCCTCGTTTACCCTAGGATTCGACAATCCTAACACAGGGATGCTATCAAATTACCCAGTAAAGAACTACCATGACCCCAATACGACAATCCCTCCTCCGAGGAAGTCAATCGGACCTCATGGCCATTCTTCAAAATACATCGTGTCATTGAGATTACCAATCTCGAGGTGCCACAATCTCTCACCAGAGATTCTTTCATCCAAGCATACTAATCTGATGCTCAACAAGTACCAAAAATGTTGGCATTCTTATACACACACCGGTATACATGCCTAAGCACCAACACCACATGCACACTCGATGCACACGGCTCGGGTATCTCCAATCATACTCATAAGCCCCAAATACAACTGTCAATCCTCAATTATTATCACCCCGCGGAGAATATTGATTGACGAACCAACTGCTAATGGTGTGAACTCCACATCAACACCACGCGTACCGAATCATCGAATCTCTCAAAGATTCCCAATATGTATAATAACATCGCCTACCTCACAAGGAAAGTGTCATGAGCCCATGACCCTCCAACCTCGAACCACCGTTCGGAAAACCTGGATATATTTATACCAAAGTATATCACGGAACCAATAAATACACCTATGGTTCAGAAAAGTGCATCCTTGCCACTGATACCAAATCGAAATCTGTATACACGACGTATACCCAATTTAACGATGCTCTGTACTAATACCATAGTACTCCACGTTCTCGAGCATCTCCCCAGAGACTTCTCCTCGTATGTCTCACCGAAAATATAAAGCCATTACCCAGTCCAACCCAAGTAATGCTTACAATGGCTGATTCACAATCAACCCTAGATCATCACCAGCTGTCTCCATGACATTATGCTCCAAATCTCTCCAAGAGATACAATCAATATAGTAGTGTCACCCCACTAACTATATCCCACAATTCCGATTATGTCCCCCCATTGCATTCCATATGCAAGGGTTCTCAACCAGAGCTAACAACCGCTTGTTGACACTCTCGTTGGTACCCCCAACAAAATTGAGTTGTCCTAGTACAACTCCCTCAAAATATTTAACATATAAACGTCATCGTGAGGTATTCCCTGCCTCAAACCTCATGCAACATAGTGACTACACAAGTCCACCATAAACCTCATCGCATCATCATACGATTTACCAAACTCGGTTCCAACGAGCAGTATAACGGCTACAATAATCTCACTATAGCACTGCAACAATACCTGGCTTGCAGATCGCTGCCTCCTTAGGTTTATACCAAACATATCAACGTATCATCGTTCCACCCCCGGTATACCATACTGTATCATCAATTAGAGTAGTGGGTCATAACCCAATATTTCTCTGACACCAATATACAATGGACATCCCGGTGTCCTTACCCAACCACAAAGCAATCTTAATCCATAAGGATTTATTCCACACCTTCATGTGTGGGTGTGACCATGTCCACCATACGTTACACCGGTATATGCAAGTAGTTTCCTCAATAACTACTCCTACTACTAGTCACTTGGCCATAACCATCACAACGAGTATACCCAAAGGTACCACTACTCATAGAATACTTACCTCAAATACGTGTTGCGGTACGCTTACCTATACGGTGCATCCATGTAAGTACCCCAAGCCCTTAACCCTTAATTAGTGTATTAATCATTATGTGTGGCACATGCTTTCAATAAAATCAATCGGGAAACTCAGATGATACTTTACCATTGAATGGCAACTACAAAATTTCTTTAATACTCAATGTTATTAGATCATCATCCTAACAACATATAGACTCATCAAGTTCGCCCATTACCATCCCCTTTTTGCCACTTTTTACATTGTGGACTTTTATAAAAATTTGGGCAGAGTCTCCCCATAAATTGAGCTATCCCAAAACAAAAGCACATCACATAATATAATTCCCGGCCAGGGAATACACAATACTCAACAGAATACAGAACACAAAGTAAATTCCCAGCCAGGGAAGACACCACACATAAGACGACAAAAGAGGGTTTCAACACCCACATAATACACTAACGACTCTCATATCATTAGCAATTCTACCCTTAATTGCATGCAACATATAATGAAAGAGAGAAAGGCTCATGCCATTATATACAACCCATATACAAGTATAATCGTGCTCACATGCGAGCATCATAAATGTGTATATAAAATCCTCGGGTGTATATAAGTACTCTATACGATACCGTGCTCCATCAAGCCCTGGTACCACGATCCTGGGAGTACGTCCTATCAACAGCTCGAGCTCAACTCCAAGGCCATCGATGTACCTGTTCACCTGTCCCAACAGAGACAGCCCCCACACGGGGTGAGCATACCAATTCCACAATTTCATAATCATAATGACATAATACATAATTTACGAAAATGTAAATATTGTGGAACATATGTGATACTTCCTGGATGGCATCATCCTCATCCGGGCTTACCCTGTAATATCCCTGTTCTCAAAACAGACAAACTCATCAAATCTCAAATATCCAGTTAATCATTACATTGATTAACCATTGCCAATTTCAAATTAACAACGTTTCATAACATCTTTCTTTATCTAGCAATTATCATAATTCCAGATATCATATTGAGATTTCCTTAACTTCCGATACTAGATTAATCACTTCTCTGATTAACTACGTCTCTGTTCCTATTCATTACCAATAGGGAATAAAATACAGATATCCTAGATATCTACTCAAATGCCACATTTTCATTTCTTACTTCATAGTAGCGTCATACTATCGGTGTTCGCTCCGTAGCAACCACACCCCATCATTTGCTCGCTTCATAGCGGCACCAAGCATTTCACCATGTGAATCAAAATAACGTGACCAAGTCCCGGTGCCATCATAGTAAAACATTTCATGTATATTAAATCATGCATCATACTTGTAAAACATCATTTAAGCTATGCTCGTACGCTAAACGTACCTTAAATCCTCGAAGTCCGAGCCAAACCTTGCTCGAGTTCCATGCCCCGAGGAACGATGTGCTAACACGATAAATAATTCACAATTATTTACGAACATGTAACCCATGCTCGAGCACATCCATAACCCTCAAAATATTGTCAACACACGACAATTAACCTTTTAAAAGACCCGGGGCAGGGTACATGCAGAGAGGGAACAAATGAGACAATATCAAAAATTCTTCAAGAACACCCTACAAATTTTCGAACCCTTATCTCACAAATCGAACCCAATTAAACACCATAATTCATCTAAAATGTGATTTAATCAATCAACAACATGAATAATCGCTCCACATGCCAAAACCCCCAAAATTCGAATTCAAAGCCCTAAATTCGTACCCAATTCCTTAAATTCGAACACAATTAAGCATCATAATACATCTAAAACATGAAATAAACGACCCATTACAAGAATCGTCACACCCCTGCCAAAACCCCCAAATTCGAACATAAACCCTACGAAAAATTGGGGAAATTTCGAACCAATATTCACAATTAGGCAGGGAAAATACATCACAAGCATGGAAAAGGGGTAAGGAAGGTTACCCATACAAAGATCGGAAGGAAAATCGACCGAAATCGAAGAACCCTAGAATTTGGGGATCGACGCATTCTGCAAAAATCCGATGAGAATCGCGACCAAACTTCGAATTACCGGTACAGAAAGGAGCGCCTGGACGAGACGAAGCCGGCGGCGGGTCGGACGCGCCGAACGGCGGCCGAACGGTGGCGGGCGAAGCGCTTGAAGCGGCGGGGGTTGGTGCAGACGGGAAATGGGCGAGGGAGAGAGAGAGTGACGGGCTGGAGGGCTGAAATGAAATTTTTAATTAAATCTCGGGTTCAACTGGTATTTATAGCAAAAATACCCCGAAATACTAATTGCCCCACAAATACATCATGATTCATTAAAAATCATATGTTTTCAAAAATTCTCTCCCTAACTCAAAAACCCCCTACCGGTGTCCACACTAAGCACCCAGATCCCGAGACACATCAAAAACCCAACTCATAGGTTTTTCACTGGAATGAGAATACAATCTCAACCTCTGGATCCAACGATCCCAACTACCCAAATAAACGAGCCCAGAAGGCCCAACATCGCGATTAAACTCCAAATCGCCACGTAAAACAATTTAGGGGTTATTAACACTCCGGGATTAACATCTATAATCCCTGGTCATCACAATATTCCCCACTAAAAGAATTTCGTCCTCGAAATTAGCACCGGTGTATTACGTAACACCCGGGCTACACAACAACATGAAGCCATAACCTCGATTCTTGACCATATCAGAATCGTATTAATAAACGCGAGGATACTTACCTCTCATCAAACTCTGAAACAGAGTGACTTACCAAAACCAACATATCACCCAAGAGGCAAAACGTACCTCGATGCGGGTCATCCCAAAAGTCAGTCCCTCATGACTGCGAAACAACCGATACTTACGACTGTAGATCGGACAGTCATCCTTAGTTCTAATACAACTAGTAAGAACGCATCCTGAATGACACCTCAACCGTGAGAACGTTGACCTCGTGTCGAACTCTGGTGTGGAATAGACTTCCAAATCCATCATAATGCTAAAGAGCGTCAGCACAACTCAATGCTAACAAACCAAAAGCAGTTAGTCAACTGAAACTGCAAGGTTCGAATCGCTCCCGATTCTATCGTAGATATCATCCAATGACATATTTACTATGACTCACGATGTATAACACACATCATTACAAGGAAAACACTAGCATTCCACGGTATATTCGTACCAGACCTGGTCCCCGCTATACAGACCACCTCCATCCAAGGAGCAATTGCACCCTCTGCAACTCGGATCGGGCAACTCACGGCCACCGATCCACACAAAAGACATCTCACAAGATGTCCACCTCCGGATATCCCAAGAACCACATCCTGGTTATAAATAAACAATCGAGACTCCACAGAGTTTCAAATTTGAAAGGACATGCAATAAACTCATTGCATCCTCAACGCTTGTGTCGTCAGCGACACCCAACAAATCCGAATTCCTGCCATCCCTTGATAATCCTAGGATTTAACAATCCAAACTTGGGAAGGCCATCGCATAACTCGGAGGAAAACACCAATAAGGAAATACCTTAACCCACATAAGATAATCCCTCCTCAAAGGGAGTCAACTAACTTCACGATGTATTCCTCATAATTATCGTGCCATGGAGATTCCCAATCTCAAGGTGTTCCATATCTCTCATCGGAGGTTTAACCATCCAAACATAGTATAACCTTATGCTTGACAAAAGGAAATCAATAACTGGCATCCGTATACTCTCCGGTATACCTGCCTAAGCACTGGCATCACATGCATACTCAATGCACTTGGCTCGGGTATCTACAACATACCCCCTAAGCCCCAAACACAACTGTCAGTTCTGAGTCATTCCCATCCAGTGGAGAATGATAATCGACGATCGACAACACGGTGTGATTCCCAAAATCAACACCACACGTACCAACTCACCGAATCTTTCAAAGATTCCCAAATAGGTATAATACTACCTCCTTCCTCACAAGGGAAGTGCCATCGAACTCGAGATCCACTAGTCTCGAACCACCGTTCGGAAAAACTGGATACAATAACACCCATTGTATCCCAAATACACGGGTTCCCTCAGATCGAGTCAATAACGACCTGACGACTCTCTTGTTGGTACTCCAACATCATGAGCTGTCCCAGACAAGTCTCACCAAGATTAAACATAAACGTATACACGTTTGAGTGAGGCATACACAGCCTCAATTTCAAATGACGTGGTGACTACTAGAGTCCATCACAATTCACATCGTATCACCTTTCAATTTGCCAAATTTGGTTCCAACGAGCAGTATAACGGCTCTAGCAAGCCCCTCATGGTGCTGCACACACGCGGCAGACAAACTAGTCTCTGTCCCTTTAGGTTTACCTCAAACCTACCGACAAGATGGGCGTTCCCACATGGCATACCATACCATGGGAAGAAGATCAATAGAGTAGTGGGTCTTTACCCAACATTCCTCTAATGCCTAAACACCCTGGACACTCCAATGTCCCTATGTACTTAACATAACCTGATCCTACTCCTTTAGGACCCATTCTACACCCTCAAGGGTGGTGTGACCATGTCTACCACAAGTCATATCGACAGAAAGCGAGTAATTTCCTCCATGATTACTCCTGTCGTCAAATTACATGGCCAAAAACCATTCCAACGAGCATACCTTAAGGGTATCACCACTCGTAATATGATCACCCCAAACATAAGCTGCGGTACAATCACATGTACAACGCGTCCATCCATTTCTCGAGCAGCCCGCACGGTATAAGGGTCACGTCAACCGGTGACATAGACACCACCTTGTGCTCGGCAGTGGCACCCAAAGCATACAACTGAATACGTATACTCAACGCATTGTTCATCGTAACGATGATGCATGCCTAATAAGACATCTCCTACACCATCGTCATCGTCATCTCGTGACGATACATGCCCACTCATGGCATCTAAGGCACCGTCAACTAGTGACGATACATGTCAACAAAGACATCTAAATGACCTAGTCAACTCGTGACGGTCCATGTACATCAACGTATGTCATCCATCATCATGCTAGTAAATAGTCATAATAAAACATGCATGTCAACGCATACCAGCAATAATAATGCTAATAGAATAGCAATATCCCATACCTCATCGCTAACAAGATAGCGGCATACCTGTCTCCGTCGCTCGATAATAGTGCGAAATTAGTACTCATCGCTCGAAGGCGGCATAATCCTGTGCTGAGTACATAGCGGCACAATCCATCGCTATAGAATCGACGGCATGATACCTCGTCATATAATAAGTGGCATGAAACCTCGCTATACACCTGAGCATGAATCATCGTCCACATAATAGCGGAAAGAGGCATCGCTATCAACATATCTGGCGGCACTAATCATCGCCAATCCTCATAAAAAGGATGAGTCATCGTAAATCCACATAATAGCGGAATGGGGCATCGCTACCATCATATCCGGCGGCATAAATCATCGCCAATCCTCATAAAAGAATGAGTCATCGTAAATCCACATAATAGCGGAATGGGGCATCGCTATCATCATATCCGGCGGCATAAATCATCGCCAATCCTCATAAAAAAAATGAGTCATCGTAAATCCACATAATAGCGGAATGGGGCATCGCTATCATAATATCCGGCGGCATAAATCATCGCCAATCCTCATAAAAGAATGAGTCATCGTAAATCCACATAATAGTATCGTATGGCCTCTTACCATATGGGCATCTTACCCCGTGGCATCTTACCACAAATAACATCGCATGGCCTCTTACCATGTGGGGCATCTTACCCCGTGGCATCTTACCACATAATAATATCGCATGGCCTCTTACCATGTGGGGCATCTTACCCGTGGCATCTTACCACATAATAATATCGCATGGCCTCTTACCATGTGGGGCATCTTACCCCGTGGCATCTTACCACATAATAATATCGCATGACCTCTTACCATGTAGGGCATCTTACCCCGTGGCATCTTACCACATAATAATATCGCATCATTATATAAACATCATATAAACATCTTCATCATTATAAACTTATTCGTCATAATCATCATCATAAACATCATATCATCTTTACTCATCATAAACATCATATCATCTTTACTCATCATAAACATCATCATAAACTTAGTTATCATAATCATCATCATAACATCATATATACTTGTGCAATCATTGCATAATCATAGTATTGAAGTATGGTTTACCTTCCGATGCCCGTACGTTTCTTACGTACCTTCCTTGCTTGAACATTACATGAACAAACGCATTAGTATATTCAATAATAATTGAGACCATACCGAAGTATTCCACTGTCGGTTGTCTACCCAGTCTGTCCTCAGACAATACATCATATCTTTCTTTTCCCTGATTTTCTTACCAAAATCAGATTCCTTGGCACGTAACATATAGAGTGCTAGACATCACTATTAATGTCATCCTATCGTGTTCCATACGATTCCTGCAACCACAATGGTTAGCAATACCACTTTTCATATTATAAAAGCACATAAACAATTCGTTATGTCGTATAACATTAATGCCATCATGCATAAATATGTGCTATCAATAACTTCCTAGGCCCTTAACAGCCCCAATGAGCAACCACTGCTCTGATACCACTAATGTAAGGACCCCAAGCCCTTAACCCTTAATTAGTGTATTAATCATTATGTGTGGCACATGCTTTCAATAAAATCAATCGGGAAACTCAGATGATACTTTACCATTGAATGGCAACTACAAAATT
The DNA here is from genome assembly GCA_907163345.1 of Haberlea rhodopensis. Classification (NCBI taxonomy): domain Eukaryota; kingdom Viridiplantae; phylum Streptophyta; class Magnoliopsida; order Lamiales; family Gesneriaceae; genus Haberlea; species Haberlea rhodopensis. The sequence goes on from CAJQUN010000179.1 coordinate 18,664, forward strand.
TCTTTAATACTCAATGTTATTAGATCATCATCCTAACAACATATAGACTCATCAAGTTCGCCCATTACCATCCCTTTTTGCCACTTTTTACATTGTGGACTTTTATAAAAATTTGGGCAGAGTCTCCCCATAAATTGAGCTATCCCAAAACAAAAGCACATCACATAATATAATTCCCGGCCAGGGAATACACAATACTCAACAGAATACAGAACACAAAGTAAATTCCCAGCCAGGGAAGACACCACACATAAGACGACAAAAGGGGGTTTCAACACCCACATAATACACTAACGACTCTCATATCATTAGCAGTTCTACCCTTAATTGCATGCAACATATAATGAAAGAGAGAAAGGCGCATGCCATTATATACAACCCATATACAAGTATAATCGTGCTCACATGCGAGCATCATAAATGTGTATATAAAATCCTCGGGTGTATATAAGTACTCTATACGATACCGTGCTCCATCAAGCCCTGGTACCACGATCCTGGGAGTACGTCCTATCAACAGCTCGAGCTCAACTCCAAGGCCATCGATGTACCTGTTCACCTGTCCCAACAGAGACAGCCCCCACACGGGGTGAGCATACCAATTCCACAATTTCATAATCATAATGACATAATACATAATTTACGAAAATGTAAATATTGTGGAACATATGTGATACTTCCTGGATGGCATCATCCTCATCCGGGCTTACCCTGTAATATCCCTGTTCTCAAAACAGACAAACTCATCAAATCTCAAATATCCAGTTAATCATTACATTGATTAACCATTGCCAATTTCAAATTAACAACATTTCATAACATCTTTCTTTATCTAGCAATTATCATAATTCCAGATATCATATTGAGATTTCCTTAACTTCCGATACTAGATTAATCACTTCTCTGATTAACTACGTCTCTGTTCCTATTCATTACCAATAGGGAATAAAATACAGATATCCTAGATATCTACTCAAATGCCACATTTTCATTTCTTACTTCATAGTAGCGTCATACATCGGTGTTCGCTCCGTAGCAACCACACCCCATCATTTGCTCGCTTCATAGCGGCACCAAGCATTTCACCATGTGAATCAAAATAACGTGACCAAGTCCCGGTGCCATCATAGTAAAACATTTCATGTATATTAAATCATGCATCATACTTGTAAAACATCATTTAAGCTATGCTCGTACGCTAAACGTACCTTAAATCCTCGAAGTCCGAGCAAAACCTTGCTCTAGTTCCATGCCCCGAGGAACGATGTGCTAACACGATAAATAATTCACAATTATTTACGAACATGTAACCCATGCTCGAGCACATCCATAACCCTCAAAATATTGTCAACACACGACAATTAACCTTTTAAAAGACCCGGGGCAGGGTACATGCAGGGAGGGAACAAATGAGACAATATCGAAAATTGTTCAAGAACACCCTACAAATTTTCGAACCCTTATCTCACAAATCGAACCCAATTAAACACCATAATTCATCTAAAATGTGAATTAATCAATCAACAACATGAATAATCGCCCCACATGCCAAAACCCCCAAAATTCGAATTCAAAGCCCTAAATTCGAACCCAATTCCTTAAATTCGAACACAATTAAGCATCATAATACATCTAAAACATGAAATAAACGACCCATTACAAGAATCGCCACACCCCTGCCAAAACCCCCAAATTCGAACATAAACCCTATGAAAAATTGGGGAAATTTCGAACCAATATTCACAATTAGGCAGGGAAAATACATCACAAGCATGGAAAAGGGGTAAGGAAGGTTACCCATACGAAGATCGGAAGGAAAATCGACCGAAATCGAAGAACCCTAGAATTTGGGGATCGACGCATTCTGCAAAAATCCGAACGAGAATCGCGACCAAACTTCAAATTACCGGTATAGAAAGGAGCGCCTGGACGAGACGAAGCCGGCGGCGGGTCGGACGCGCCGAACGGCGGCCGGACGGCGGCGGGCGAAGCGCTTGAAGTGGCGGGGGTTGGTGCAGACGGGAAATGGGCGCGGGGAGAGAGAGAGTGACGGGCTGGAGGGCTGAAATGAAATTTTTAATTAAATCTCGGGTTCAACCGGTATTTATAGCAAAAATACCCCGAAATACTAATAGCCCCACAAATAAATCATGATTCATTAAAAATCATCTGTTTTCAAAAATTCTCTCTCTAACTCAAAAACCCCCCTACCGGTGTCCACACTAAGCACCCAGATCCCGAGACACATCAAAAATCCAACTCATAGGTTTTTCACCGGAATGAGAATACAATCTCAACCTCTGGATCCAACGATCCCAACTACCCAAATAAACGAGCCCAGAAGGCCCAACACCGCGATTAAACTCCAAATCGCCACGTAAAACAACTTTAGGGGTTATTAACACTCCGGGATTAACATCTATAATCCCTGGTCATCACAATCCATTTGTTCATCGAGCAAACCTGCTCGGCATAATGATTTCGTCAACCGGTGACGCAGACACCACCTTGCCCACCATCGGCACTCCGACCATACTACTAAATACATATACCTAAATGTATTTTTCATTGTAACGACGTCACACATCCACATAGAACATCCACTATGTCATCGTCATCCGGTGACAGTACATGTCAACATATGACATCCACAATAACATCGTCAACCCGTGACGGTACATGTCAATACATGACATCCACAATAACATCGTCAACCCGTGACGGTACATGTCAATACATGACATCCACAATAACATCTTCAACCCGTGACGGTACATGTCAATACATGACATCCACAATAACATCGTCGACTCATGACTGTACATGTCAATACATTACATCCACAATAAAATCGTCAACCCGTGACGGTGCATGTCAATACATGACATCCACAGTAACACTAACAAAATAGTAATATACCATAACTCACCGCTAACAAGATAGCAGCATACCTATATTCATCGTCCAACAGCGGTACGCAATCAGTACACATCGCTCGAAAGCGGCACAATACCGTGCTACATACATACATAACCCATCGTTATACAATCAGCGGCATGAGCCCTCGCTATAAAATCAGCGGCATGAAACATCGTTATATAATCATCGGCATGAACCCTCGCTATAGAATCAGCAGCATAGATCTTTGCTATAGAATCAGCGGTATAAATAATCGCTATAGAATCAGCGGCATAGACACTCGCTATAGAATCAGCGGTATAAATCATCGCTATAGATATCCGGCGGCATTAACCATCGCCATAGAATTAGCGGGATGAACCATCACTATATATATCCGGCAGCATGAACCATCGCCATAGAATTAGCGGAATGGACCATCGATATATATACCCAGCGGCATGAACCATCGCCATAGAATTAGCGAAATGAACCATCGCTATATATACCCGGCGACATGAACCATCGCCATAGAATTAGCGGCATGAACCATCGCTATATATATCCGGTGGCATGAACCATCGCCATAACACAATCTTGTTATAACAGTGTGTTTTAATGCACCTCGCCTGTCATGACCGCGGCACTAATACCCCTCGATTCGACATATCATCGGCATCGAATAACCTCGCTTTAATGTGACATGCGGCATTTACCATCGGTTCAACATTTTAGCGGCAAATATTCTTTCCTCGTGTGATGTCCGGGGATTATGGTGTTAATCCCGGCGTGGTATTAATCCTTGATGGATTTTTAATTGTGGCAATTAGGAATTAATTGCGGTTTGGCATCTCCCAAGGTTGTTAAATCGGGCATTTGGGATCGTTGGATCCAAAGGATGAGATTGTATCCTCATTTTGGTGAAAAACCTATGTGTTGGGTTTTTGGTGGGACTTGGTGTCCGGGGTGCCTTATGTTGGGGCCAGTCTGGGGATTTGGTGTAGGAGAGAGAGTTTTTGAAAACAGATGATTTTTAATGAATCATGATGTATTTGTAGAAGTATTGGTATTCTGGGGCATTTTTGCTATATATACCAGTTGGACTCGGGATTCCGTCATTTGGAATCCATTCCATTCCTCTCCTCTCCCTCTCTCTCGCCTCTCTCACCCCAAAACCCTTCCCCTCTTTCCCCTTCAATGGAAATCGTTGGGAACACGATTTAGGGGCCGGATTTCTTGAAGAAAAGATGGTAATCTCCTTCTCCTCTCTTGTAGCTTTGATTTGATTGTAATTTTGTTGAATTTGGTTGAGTTTTGGGTTTGATTTGGTTTGGGTGATTTTGGTGAAAATCATAAAATCTTTTGGGTTTGTTTAATTTGAGTTTAACACCCTTGTTGGAGGTCCTTGGGTGCGGATTTGTTGTGGTTTTGGGTTGGGAGGAGTTGGGGTATGGTTGGTGGGGGTTTCAAGCTCTTAAAAATGGTGATTTTCGGGTTTCAGGGTTCTACCGATCAATCGGTAGGAGTTACCGATCGATCGGTCGAATGCCTTAGCGAAATATGAAAAATCTGGGTTCTACCGATCGATCGGTAGAAGCTACCGATCGATCGGTAGGGATGAATAGTGAATTTAAAAAAAAAAAAAATTCTCAAATTTTTTTTGGAGCTTATATGGGTACATTGATGATGTATTTGGGGGTTTGATTCATGCTTGGGTATATGTTGTGTGCTCATAAATAATTGTGAGTTATTTTGTGTGTTAGCACATATTAAACGGGTAACGGGACCAAGGCAAAGTTTGATTCGGACTACGGAATTTTAAGGTACGTATGACGTATGAGCATAGCCCTTTAATATAATTGCAATTGTTGAGTGCTTGGTACACTGTATTGCAATGAATGTGTGTGGAAATGCATGACACATGGTATTAGCAATAAACGGGGATTGAAATGCATGGTTTATTGTACTTGCTTCAAATATCTATATATGCATTGAGAATTGCATGGTGCCGCTTTTGAACGAGTAATGATTGGGATGTTGTCGCCTGTGAGCGAACATCGATTATGACGCCCCTGCCATCGAGCATGCGTGGAATGCCGCTATTGTAGAGCGAGCAATGAAATAGAACTATGAAACCATAAGTGAGAAATATGGATTGTCTATAATCATTGTTTAATGATTTGATGTTATTGATTATGACATTGGTATATGGCTCATAGAATTGTTAATCAATGTAATGATTAACTGGCATTTGGGAATTTGATGGTTTCAGTGTTTTGAGAACAGGGACAGTACAGGAAACCCCGGATGAGCATGATGCCATCCAGGGAGTATATTTTGTATTTCATAGCATTTACATTGTTGTAAATTATGAATTGTATTGTTGTGGTTATTGGATTGGGATATTGGTATGCTCACCCCGTGTGGGGGCTGTCTCTGTTGGGGCAGGTGGTACAGGTGTAGCAGCAGCTTTGGAGTTGAGCTCGGGCTGTTGATTGAGGTACTTCCAGGATCGAGGTACCAGAGCTGGATGGATAGGCGCTCAGATCCAGAGTCGAGATCTAGTTGCGCTTGAGAGGTGCTTCCAGGATCGAAGCACCAATAACGGTATCCAGCAGAGTGTTTTATACATTAGATACACGCTTATTCATTGGGGTGCTCCGTATGTGAGTACATATTACGTGTATATGGAATGTATAAACGGGCTACGGCTCTTCTCTGTTCATTTATGGTTTACACGCAATTAGATATAGAATTGCTAAATAAACTAAGAGTATGTTAGTGTATTATGAGGGTGCATGCTATATGGATAATCATGGTTGGGGAATTTGAATATTATGTGGTTTAAATGCAAGAAATTTTCTGGATAGCATATGGTGTTGCACTTGCGTATGGTTTTTCCCCTGATAGTATGATTATATGCACTAATGATATGGCTTAATACACTAATAACGGATTAAGGGCACGGGAGTCCTTACATTAGTGGTATCAGAGCAGTGGTTAGCTCTTTGGGGCTGTTGAAGGCCTGGAACATGCTGATAAGGATGGGTAGCACATATTTATGCATGATAGTAGTTAGTGTTGTGTGGCACAACTATTTTGCTTATGTGCATTTGTGATATGTGATCATAGTGAAACAACTATATGTCATGACATCTATAGAATCATAATATAACCTGTTAATTATGATTGTGTGTTGTGACACAGGGACAACCAAGTGGAGCATTTTGAAATGCATCGGGATACGGGAAGTACTTTGTACTCGTAGTTTATGCATTTACTCATTATAATCATATTGTGGGGAATATGGATTATCGTATGCTCATGGTTTGAGATTGTTCCTGTAGGGACACTATGACGCGAAAGGCTAAGGCCATGGTTGAAAGACACGAAACGGTAACCTGTATTTTATATACATCATGGAATTATGCATTGTGGTTGCATGTGTACATGTAGTGATGATTTTAATGCTTTGCCGCCAAATGTTGAAGCGAGGGTGGGAGTACCGCATGTCGCATTTGAGCGAGGTGCATTAAAATACACTCATGATGATGTATGTTGGAATATGGATTATGCTTTGTGATGCAGGTATGGATGAAATACTTGGTGAATATCCCATGAGTCATTGTTATGGATGAGTGATGATTTTAAATGCTTACCGCTATTTATTGTTTTGTGCCGCTAAAATGTGAAGCGAGGGGTGGGAGCGCCGCATGTCACATTGAAGCGTGGTTATCATATGAGGCGAGGAAAGAATATTTGCCGCTAAAATGTGAAGCGAGGGGTGGGAGCGCCGCATGTCCATTTAAGCGAGGTTATTCTATGCCGCCTATATGTGAAGCGAGGGGTGGGAGTACCGCATGTTTTATTTGAGCGAGGGGCATTAAAATACACTACCGTGACAATGACTAGGGATCGGCTATTCTTTGGCGATGGTTCTTGCCGCCAGGTATATTGATAGCGATGGTTCATTCCGCTATATTGATTGGCGATGGTTCTTGTCGCCAGGTATATTGATAGCGATGGTTCATTCCGCTATATTGATTGGCGATGGTTCATGCCGCCAGGTATATTGATAGCGATGGTTCATTCCGCTATATTGATTGGCGATGGTTCTTGCCGCCAGGTATATTGATAGCGATGGTTCATTCCACTATATTGATTGGCGATGGTTCATGCCGCCAGGTATATTGATAGCGATGGTTCATTCCGCTATATTGATTGGTGATGGTTCATGCCGCCAGGTATATTGATAGCGATGGTTCATTCCGCTATATTGATTGGCGATGGTTCATGCCGCCAGGTATATCGATAGCGACGGTTCATTCCGCTATATTGATTGGCGATGGTTCATGCCGCCAGATATATTGATAGCGATGGTTCATTCCGCTATATTGATTGGCGATGGTTCTTGCCGCCGGATATATTGATAGCGATGTCTCATTCCGCTATTCTATTGGCGATGGTTCATGCCGCCGGGTATTCTATTGACGATGATTCGTGCCACCGGATATTACATAACGATGGGTCATTCCGCTACACCTATGGCGATGGTTCATACCGTCGGATATCTATAGCGATGTCTTATGCCGCTGACTCTATGACGAGAGATCATGCCGCTGATTCTATAGCGATGGGTTATACCGCTATGTGCGTAGCGCTGGATTATGTCGCCTACGAGCGATGGATGCTACTTGTGTACCGCTGGTGGACGATGGATACATGTATTCCGCTATCTTGATAGCGATGAGGTATGGCGTATTACTTTTGTTAGCATCATTGTGGATACTACATGTTATATACGTCATGTGTTTGACGATGGGATTATGGATATTGTGTATTGACATGTACCGTCATATGTTTGACGATGTTAATTGGATGTCATATGTTGACATATACCGTCACGGGATGACGATGACACAGTTGATGTTCTATGTAGATGTGTAGCGTCGTTTTGATGATTAATACATTTATGTTATGTATTGAGTTGTATGGTTTGAGCGCCCTTGGTGAGCACATGGTAATGTCTGGGTCACTAGTTGACGAGACCATTATGCCGAGCAGGTTGCTCGAAGAATTATTGGGTGCACCGTACAGGGATTGTACCGCAGCACATTTTTGGTGTCTATATTGTTCGAGTAATGATACCCTTGGGTATACTCGCTGGTTTGGCTTAGGCCAAGTGATTGGTGGTAAGAGTAGTCCTTGAGGAAACTACTCGCTTGTTGTTGTGATCTGCGGTAGGTGTGATCACACTCACCCTGAGGGTGTGGGATAAGTCCTAATGGATTAGGATTGCTTCGTGGTTGAGCAAGGACACCGGGATGTCCATTATGCTTTGGTTTTAGAGGAATATTGGGTGATGACCCACTCCTCTAAATGGATGTTACGGTATGGTATACCGGGTGGTACGTATGAGACATTGGTAGGCTTGATATGAGCCTTTGGAGGCAGCGCTTATTAGCCAGATATCGTGACAATGTTATAGTGTGCTTTTGATTGCCGTTATACTGCTCGTTGGATTTGAGTTCAGTGAATCGTATGATGATACGATGAGGACTTTTGGTAGACTTTTGTAGTCTCTTTGTGGCTTGATAATTGAGGCAAAGAATACCTCACGAAGACGTTTATACGTCAAATGTTTTAAGAGGCTTGTTTTGGGACAACTCAATTTTGTTGGAAATACCAACGTGAGCGTCGACAAGTCGTTGTTAGCTCTGGTTGAGCATCTTTGCATATGGTATGCGATGGAAGTCACAATTGTAATTGTGTGGTATAGTTAGTGGAGTGACACTACTATATTGACTTTATCTCTTGGAGAGATTTGGGTTGTACTGTCATGGAGGCAGCTAGTTTTGGTTGAGGGTTGATCGTGAATCAACCAGGGTAAGCCCTACTAGTGTTGGACTAGGTAATGGCTTCGTGCTTCCAGTGAGACGTTCGAGGAGACGTCTCTGGAGTGATGCTCGAGTGTGGAGTACTATGACAATAGTACAGGGCATCGTTGTTTGAGTATACATGGCGTATACGAGTTTCGATTTGATGATAGTGGCTTCGATGCACTATTCTGAACCAATTGCATATTTTGATTCCGAGATATATGTTGGTATGTATATCCAGTTTTTCCGGACGGTGGTTCGAGGTTGGAGGATCATGGATTCATGACATTATCCTTGTGAGAAAGGCAGTGTTGATATATTTGCCGGTTGAATCTTTTGGGAGATTCATTGCTTTGGTTGTGTGGTGTTGATGTTGAAATCACACCCTTTGGCTTTGGTCTGTCGACCATCATTCTCCGTGGAGTGAGAATGATCGAGGTTTGACAGCAGATTTTGGGACTTTGGGTATGCTTGGAGATACCCGAGTCTATTGCTTTGAGTGTGCCTGTTGTGTTGGTGCTTAGGCATGTATACCCGTGTGTGTATACGAATGCCAACTCTATTTCGTTCCTTGTTGAACGTCGGATTAGTGTGTTTGGTTTGATGAATCTCCGGTGGGAGATTGTGGCAATTTGAGATTGGTAATCTCGATGGCACGATGTATTCCGAGGAATAATCGTGAGGTCCGTTTGACTTCCCCTGAGGAGGGATTATCGTGTTTTGGAACCATGGTAGTTCTTGTTGGATAATTCGATAGCCTTCCTGTTTTAGGATTGTTGAATCCCAGGATAAATGAAGGATGGCCAGGATTCGGATTTGTTTAGTGTCACGGTCGACACGTGTTTGGGAACGCAATTGTTTGTCTTGCATGTCCCCTGTGGAACTTGAGACATTGTGGAGTCTCGATAGTGTGTTTTGGACCAAGATGGGATTTCTTGGAACACCTTGTTTTAGACTTCTGTGGTGATGTGTTTTGTTTGGATTAGTGACCGTGGTTTACCCGATCCGGATTGCAAGAGGTGCAACTACTCCTTTGGAGGAGATGATCGGGAAAGCGAAACCGGATTTTTCCGGGAGTATACTGATTGTATACTAGTGGTTCTCATCTTAACGATGTGTGTTAAGCATCGTGGGCGAGTGGTGGATATCATTAAGAGATATCTATGTTAGAACCAATGGGGTTTTGATTGATTTGCAGTCATGTGGACTGACTTCCGGGACGATTCACGTCGAGGTATGTTGTTATCTTTCGGGTTTATATTGGTTTTGGCATTTGCTCTATTGTAGAGCTTGATACGAGATTGGTGTTCTCGCAGTTAGTGATTCGATCCTATTGTGGTCCAGAATCGGGGTTGTGGCTTTACCTTCTTTGTGTAGTCCTGGTGCTACGTAGAGTATGCCGGTGCAAATTTCGAGGACGAAATTTTATTAGTGGGGGATAATTGTGATGTCCGGGGATTATGGTGTTAATCCCGGTGTGGTATTAATCCTTGATGGATTTTTAATTGTGGCAATTAGGAATTAATTGCGGTTTGGCATCTCCCGAGGTTGTTAAATCGGGCATTTGGGATCGTTGGATCCAAAGGATGAGATTGTATCCTCATTTTGGTGAAAAACCTATGTGTTGGGTTTTTGGTGGGACTTGGTGTCCGGGGTGCCTTATGTTGGGGCCAGTCTGGGGATTTGGTGTAGGAGAGAGAGTTTTTGAAAACAGATGATTTTTAATGAATCATGATGTATTTGTAGAAGTATTGGTATTCTGGGGCATTTTTGCTATATATACCAGTTGGACTCGGGATTCCGTCATTTGGAATCCATTCCATTCCTCTCCTCTCCCTCTCTCTCGCCTCTCTCACCCCAAAACCCTTCCCCTCTTTCCCCTTCAATGGAAATCGTTGGGAACACGATTTAGGGGCCGGATTTCTTGAAGAAAAGATGGTAATCTCCTTCTCCTCTCTTGTAGCTTTGATTTGATTGTAATTTTGTTGAATTTGGTTGAGTTTTGGGTTTGATTTGGTTTGGGTGATTTTGGTGAAAATCATAAAATCTTTTGGGTTTGTTTAATTTGAGTTTAACACCCTTGTTGGAGGTCCTTGGGTGCGGATTTGTTGTGGTTTTGGGTTGGGAGGAGTTGGGGTATGGTTGGTGGGGGTTTCAAGCTCTTAAAAATGGTGATTTTCGGGTTTCAGGGTTCTACCGATCGATCGGTAGGAGTTACCGATCGATCGGTCGAATGCCGTAGCGAAATATGAAAAATCTCGGTTCTACCGATCGATCGGTAGAAGCTACCGATCGATCGGTATGGATGAATAGTGAATTTTAAAAAAAAAAAAAATTTCTCAAATTTTTTTGGAGCTTATATGGGTACATTGATGATGTATTTGGGGGTTTGATTCATGCTTGGGTATATGTTGTGTGCTCATAAATAATTGTGAGTTATTTTGTGTGTTAGCACATAATCGGGTAACGGGACCAAGGCAAAGTTTGATTCGGACTACGGAATTTTAAGGTACGTATGACGTACGAGCATAGCCCTTTAATATAATTGCAATTGTTGAGTGCTTGGTACACTGTATTGCAATGAATGTGTGTGGAAATGCATGACATATGGTATTAGCAATAAACGGAGATTGAAATGCATGGTTTATTGTACTTGCTTCAAATATCTATATATGCATTGAGAATTGCATGGTGCCGCTTTTGAGCGAGTAATGGTTGGGATGTTGTCGCCTGTGAGCGAACATCGATTATGACGCCCCTGCCATCGAGCATGCGTGGAATGCCGCTATTGTAGAGCGAGCAATGAAATAGAACTATGAAACCATAAGTGAGAAATATGGATTGTCTATAATCATTGTTTAATGATTTGATGTTATTGATTATGACATTGGTATATGGCTCATAGAATTGTTAATCAATGTAATGATTAACTGGCATTTGGGAATTTGATGGTTTCAGTGTTTTGAGAACAGGGACAGTACAGGAAACCCCGGATGAGGATGATGCCATCCAGGGAGTATATTTTGTATTTCATAGCATTTACATTGTTGTAAATTATGAATTGTATTGTTGTGGTTATTGGATTGGGATATTGGTATGCTCACCCCGTGTGGGGGCAGGTGGTACAGGTGTAGCAGCAGCTTTGGAGTTGAGCTCGGGCTGTTGATTGAGGTACTTCCAGGATCGAGGTACCAGAGCTGGATGGATAGGCGCTCAGATCCAGAGTCGAGATCGAGTTGCGCTTGAGAGGTGCTTCCAGGATCGAAGCACCAGTAACGGTATCCAGCAGAGTGTTTTATACATTAGATACACGCTTATTCATTGGGGTGCTCTTATGTGAGTACATATTACGTGTATATGGAATGTATAAACGGGCTACGGATCTTCTCTGTTCATTTATGGTTTACACGCAATTAGATATAGAATTGCTAAATAAACTAAGAGTATGTTAGTGTATTATGAGGGTGCATGCTATATGGATAATCATGGTTGGGGAATTTGAATATTATGTGGTTTAAATGCAAGAAATTTTCTGGATAGCATATGGTGTTGCACTTGCATATGGTTTTTCCCCTGATAGTATGATTATATGCACTAATGATATGGCTTAATACACTAATAACGGATTAAGGGCACGGGGGTCCTTACACCTCGCTACGATATGATAGCGACAAGTATTCTATCATCGCTTCAAATGACGCGGCAAAGCATTAAATCATCACTCGAATATAACAACGATTCATCGCTTTCGTTTAACAGCGGTATTCCATATTTACACATTGCTATGAGCGACAAAGTATTTTATGTCACATCTTGTTATAATGCACCTTGCTTGTCATGACTAGGGATGTAAAGAAATCGAATCGAGCCGAATATGCAAAAAAATTTAAGGTTTGAATTCGGCTCGGAATAGTTATATTCGAGCTCAAGTTCGATTCAAAGTTCGAATAGTTTCAAAAATTTGGCTCGAGTTCGGCTCGAAAAGGTTCGAACATGTTCGCGAGCTATTCGAATTATTGCTCGAAAATAAATACCCGAAAGATTCAAAATATATTTATTTAATATCTAATTATATTATATTAATAAAATATTAAAGTTCGCGAGCGGCTCGTGAACTATCGAACAAAGTAATTTGGACTCGAGTTCGGCTCGAAAAAAAGTACGAACATGTTTGAATTCGGCTCGAATTCGAGAATTTCGAATTCGAATCAAATATTTATCGAGTCAGCTCGAAAAGTTCGTGAACATGTTCTATTCGTTTACACCCCTAGTCATGACCGCGACATTAATACCCCTCGCTTTTTGTAACAGCGGCAAGTATTCTATCATCGCTTCAAATGACAGCGGCAAAGTATTAAAATCATCACTCTAATATAACGACAACTCTTCATGATGTGCACCAAACATCCAATATATACATATGCAACCACAATGCATAATCCATATCCATACGACCCTGCAGTCACAATGTCAGCAACAACATATTCCATTTATGAACACATATCATGATATGCACGTAAGCATAATAGTTGTGTCACACAACACTAATTGCAATCATGCATAAACTATGTGCTATCAACCATCCCTCGGCCCTCAACAGCCCCAAAGAGCAAACCACTGCTCTGATTCCATTAATGTAAGGACCCCATGCCCTTAACCCGTTATTAGTGTATTAACCCATGTATTTAGTGCATACTACCATGTAATCAGGGGAAAACCACATGCAACCATAGCATAATATACCAACAATAAAATTTCTTGCATTATCCCACACAATGTCCAATTTTCCCCAATACAAATCCACTTACATAGCATGCACCCTATAATACACTAATATGTTCTCAATTCATTTTGCAATTCCTTTAATTAATTGCATTCAACACATGAATGAAAATAGAAAGGCCATTGCCTTTTTATACAAACCATATAAACATATAGTAGTGCTCACATACGAGCATCGAATGAGTGATGTGTATTAAATGTATAAAGTACCCTACTCAATACCGGCACTGGTACCTCGACCCTGGAAGTACCTCGAATCCATAGCTCGATCTCAACTCCGGAGCTACCGATGTACCTGTTCCACCTGTCCCAACATAAACAGCCCCCACACAGGGTGAGCATACCAATCCACCATCTCAATAACAGCAATATCACAATTCATAATTTACAGAACATAAAGCTGTAAACGTAAAATATACTCCTGTATAGTATGTATAGTATCGTAATCACATAGGATTCCCCGTGATGTTCTTGTTCTCACAATAACCAAACAAAAAATCAGTTAATCATTACATCGATTAACTACACACATTCTTACCATGCCAATTTCATAATTAAGTTTGAATAAATCATTCAACTAATGATTACATATACCACATGTATCTATGATATGACTCCATAGTTCTATCACATCATATTTCATCGCTAGCTCAATAGCGGCGGCATTCCATACTCTCGCAAGCTCAATAGCGGCGACATTGTGACCGATGTTCGCTCTGTAGCGACAACATACCAATCATTGCTCGCTCCATAGCGGCACCATATAATTTGCAATACCTACCGATTTATTGTGTTAACAGTATATCATGCATTTCACAGTTGCAATAATATAAAAGACTATGCTCGTACGTTATACGTACCTTATAATTCCGTAGTCCAAATCAAACATTGACTTAGTTCCACACGCGATGAATTACGTGCTAAACACATTAAATAATTCACAATTATTTATGAGCATGCAACCACGTGCCCAAGCACATTCACAATCCCCAATTATATCATCAATCCATGACGATTAACCATTTTAAAAGACCCTAGGCGAAGCATGCATCGATTCCATAACATCAACACAATATATACCATAAAACAGCGCCTCTCGATCGATCGACCAGAAGTGCTCGATCGATCGAGAACTCCAGAAAATTGATGCCCAAAATTCTTCCCTGCTCAATCGATCGAGCAGCCATCTCGATCGATCGACCGACCATATCGATCGATCGGCAACTTTGCTCGATCGATCGAGCGTACTGTTCATAGTCTTCTAATTTTGTAAATTACGTGCGATCGATCGAGCCCTCTTGCCGATCGATCGCCGAGCCCTGTTACAGCCCAAAAAAGGCGTTTTTGACTTTAAAACCCCAGAAAACAAACCCAACACCCATTATACCATTAATCCTCAATATAAACACCATAAAACCCCTTAAACATCCAACCCAAAAATATTAAAATTCAAAAACTCAAACCCAACCTTAAATTCAACCAAACACTACAATACGACTATCAAATCGAAGATAAATACTAGGAGAAGAATAATACCTAATTATCTTCGAGAAATCTGGCTCCCAAGTCGAGCCTCCAACGATTTTCCTCCATGGGAGAAATGAGAAGGGTTTGGGGGGAGATTGGCGTGAAAGAGGGGAGAAAGAGAAGAGGGAACAATGACTGAACACCGAGTCCACTTGGTATATGTAGTACCAAGGCTCCAAAATCCCGAGTCCTCCACAAATACATCATGACTTAATTAAAAATCATATGTGTTCGATAAATACATCTCAATCTCAATTTCCATTACCCGCCCCAACACAAAGCACCCCACATCCCACCAAAACCCCAATTCCAAGGTTTAACACCACGATGAGAATAATATCTCAACCCTCGGATCCAACGACCACAAATACCAAATTTAAAATCAACACTGTAATTAATTCATAATTGCCACAATTAAAATCCATTAAGGATCATTACCACACCGTGATTTACATCATTAATTCTCGTGCATCACAGTAATTGTGATCATTCAGGTGCCATGCCACTTAAAAGATTTACAGAAACAGGACGTCATTCTGTACGCATCATTCGGAGCAACCATTGAGTCAAGTAAGTAAAATATTAGTTGCAACTGTTATTACAATAAAAATAATAAGTTTTTATAATTATAATGCAATTTTGTATTTGTAGTTTAACTGGCAACCGTACCCTGATGATTGTACTGAAGATGTGAGCTCCTGTTATGGACATATGCCGACCCATTAATTTTGTATGAAATTGTTGAGATGCACCGTCCTGATAGGGTTCTGCGCCAATTTGAAATGCTACAAGACATCCCAACAGATCCACGATTACGTGATGATAAGTTGCTTGCAGTTGATCGAGGGGGCAGTATCAATAAGGATTGGAGTTTACATCATGTTCTGTATATACATAGATGGGAGATGGCACGTGATCTATGTGTGGACAGACCACGATATTGTGCTATAGTGGTCGAGTATGGTGAGTGGTATGACCGAATCACTCGTAGATATATTGGTCATCAAAGACAATTTGTAGAGACTGGATACCAGCATGGGGAAGGCACATCATGCCATTATGTGGTAAGTTAATAGATAACAATGGTTTTTGAATTTGTAATGTAGATTTATAAATTATAATTGACCTACTATTATTTACTTTTCGGATTAATAAGATGAAAGAGTTAACTATTACTTGTGATAGCTATCCCGCTGATATGGAGTCGATGAGACATCAGCATAAGGCAATAGCGCAAAATGTGATGCAAGTGGCTATTGAACAACGAGACAGGAACTTCCCACCATATGAAGAAGTCACTGCTTCCGCAACTACAGGCAAAAAATCTACATTTTCTGGAATATAATCAATGTTTCGTGGTTCTGCTTCTATATAAATTTCCAAGCAATTATGATCTTGTTCTGAATCCAATAGCCATGTTAAATTATAATTATTATCTATGGGCAAAATTGTCTGTCGTATCCCGAAAAAATCTCTGAACATGTGTCTTGCATGTATTTTCAGAAAGAACTGGTTGCAGTCGATGCAATATTATATATTTCGCTCAACAACTACATAAAATTAATTTTGCGGGATATTGTTGTACCTTTTAATGGATCGCGATCATATCTGACGTAATCAGACTCTTGTAACATATTATCTCCCCAATATTATAAAATTTGAATCGGCATGCCTTCAAAAAATTAACAATATAACAAATAATTATTAAATTAAGTTATTAAAAAAATTAAAATAATTTAAAACATAAATATAATTCTTAAATGAAAATATTTGAAGGTTGTATCAGCAGATGAAGAACCACGACACGCTCGATTTCGCTCGTTTACAATGCAACGCTTTGTTTTGCTCATTTTTGCTTCTGTATTCCGGATGCCGAGCAGTCAGCAATATATACTAATGAAGGCGTCATGCCTTCAAATAAAAAAACTAAATTTTTAATTGAAGGCGCCACTTGACAAGGCGCCTTCTAATAAAAAAACTATTCATTTTTTTTAAATTGAAGATGTCATTGTAGATGGCGCCTTCAAATGAAGGCGCCATCTGCAATGTCGTTTTCAGTCATTTTCATAATTTGGTTTCACCCAGGTTAATTTGTTAAATTAATTATTATTTTCGAATATTTTGAAAAAAACCCATAAAACTTGGGTCAATTAAATCCGATCCAATAAAGTTCGGTGGTTAATGGGTTTACTTTCAACCAAATACTAAACTAAAAGAGGAAATTTTTAATGTTTTTTATTTTCTAGATTTAAAAAATAAAATCAATTATTTAGTTGTTATGTTTTAATAAAAATATTTTAAATTCAAATGTTATATTATTTTATTTTTTAATAATAAAAATAAAAAAGAGGATAATCCAAACCCAACATAATCCAGAATATTTTCAACAAAATAGGCTACTTCCATATCAATCCGGCATGAGATTAACCCATGGTAGATTTTTTTTAGCTTGATTTATCTGAAAGTGTTAAACTTGAACGTTAAATCTATTCATCATATAATTGTTTGAATTTTCTTAATGATTTAAAATTAAGCATTGGAAAAACCAAACAAAGGAAAATCAAGAAAGGAACAAATATGTGATACTCTGGCGCGATCGATCACGCTTTGCAGTTTGTTCAAGAATTGAAGCTCTTCATGTGTAGGTGTGCTTTTCCGTGATTTGTTGCCTTCAAATGGTGTCTTTTGATAATACTCATTGGATTAATGTAAATATAACATCTCATATGAGTTAGAATCATCAAATTTTCGAAAATCAGATACACCTTTTTGTGAGAAAAGCAAGATCAAAGTGCATATTCATTCATCTTCATATATTGAGTTTACAACTTTGTGGTTTGTGAGACTTGTGATTTGTAGTACAATTATCAGAAGTAGAGGTCGTTGTATCTTGATATAAGATTAGCATATTTTGTATCTTGATATAAGATTAGCATATTTTGTACGCATCATGAGCCGGGAAAACTTTTCTTTAAGACAAAGTGTTTATCTCTTGTCTCGACTTGGTTTTGTGTATGTCATCATTTCCAACACTTGCTGTATTGAAGCAACGACGAACGCGTACGACGTACACCTGGAAACAACAGTATTAAGAAGATTTTTGTTGTGAATTTGACATCGACATTCACTCATGTTCCTACCACACAACGAGGGCCACAAAGGTTCAATGGCGTATATTTCAAAAGGTGGCAACATAAATATTGTTCTATCTTACTACCTTGAGTTGTCTAAATTTTGAAAGACGATCATCCTACCATTGAAGGAGATGGGACTGATCCTCGAGCAAGGGCTCCGGTAGATGCATGGATTCAAAGTGATAACTACATATTGGATGGCCTTGATGATGCACTGTACAATGTGTATTCTCAAGTCCGAACCGCAAAAGAATTGTGGAATTTGCGTGAAATGAAATACAAGGTGGAAGATGACGTCCTTAAGAAATTCATCGTTGGACGCTTCTTGGATTTCAAAATGGTAGACTATAAATCCGTAGAGAGTCAAGTGCAAGAACTTCAAGTACTTTTGTACGAGATTCATGCGGAATGAATGAGTATAAGTGAGTCCTTCCAAGTTAGGGGGCTTTGATAGAGAAACTTCCTCGGATGTGGAAAGAATTCAAGAATTATTTGAAACACAAGAGGAATGAAATGGGACTCGAGGACTTAGTTGTTCACATACGGATTGAAGAGGATAACCGAAAGTCGGAAATAAATTTGAACAAGATGAGTACAAGAGTAAATGTTGAATCAAGCAATCATGGAAAGAAGAGAAAGAACCATAATTGCCAACAACCGAGAAACTCTAAAAGGTTCAAGGAAATCGCAATAATTGTGGGAATCCAAATCAAAAAGCAAATATTGTAGGCACCAAAAGGAAAACCAAGTAAACCTGACTCAAGACAAGTATGTGACAATTGATATGTCCGAACTTGACTTGACCGCTGTGATATTTGAAACAAACTTGGTGGACAATCCAAATGAATGGTTAGTTGATACGGGCATTAGAAGGCACATATGTTCCGACAAAGAATGTTCTCAACATGCACACATTTCAGTGATAAAGCTCTACATGGACAACTCTTCTACCTGTGGATCATGGGACATGGAAAGGTTGTGTTGAAGATGACTTCTGGCAAGGAATTGACTCTAATTGATATACTCCATGTACCGAACATCCGAAAGAACTTAGTGTCAGGAACGTTGTTGCTCAAAAGTGGTTGTAAACTTGTATTTGATTCCAACAAGTTTGTACCCACTAAAAATGATCATGTTTTAGGGAAAGGGTATCTTGAAGAGCCTCTTCAAAATGGTTGTAATGACGGTTCACCGCAGATTTGAAAGTAGTAGAATAAATGATTCTACTTAATTGACTGAGTGCTCTAATGTTTGGCATGTTCATTTAGGACATGTAATTTTTAATACTCTTCGACGTTTACAGAATTTGAATTATTGCCTACTTTCATGTTGATCAAACACAAAGATGTGAAGTTTGTGTTGAAGCAAAAAATGACAAAGGTACACAATTTCATTCGGTGGAAAAGACTACAACTCCTATAGAATTAATTCATATGAATCTATGTGATCTAAAGTTTGTGCAAACTAGAGAAGGGAAAAAGTACTTTGTAACGTGTATCGATGATTGCACAAGATATTGCTATATATATCTTTTGAGAAGCAAAGATGAAGCACTTGAGGCTTTTATGAATTATAAGAATTAAGTTGAAAATCAACTTGGCAAGCGAATAAAGAATATTTGATGTGAGGAGGAGAATATGGCATATCGTTTGATGAATTTTGTTCACAATTTGGCATTATAAGGTTTGGGAGGACATGAAATTTCTTCGGACGAAAATGAAGAAAACTAGCATATGTTTTTAAACTTTTTTGTAATTTATTATTTTGTTTTGTTCAATGTAATTTGTAGTTTTTCAATTCGTAGTCAATAAATTTTTATTTTACAAGTATATTGTGCCAATCTATATTTTTTTAATATTATTATATTTATATATTTAAAATTAACAAAAAATTAAAAAAATGAAAAATTAAATAAAAAAATATGGTTTGGGCCGTGCCGGGCCAGAAAAAACTCGAGACGGGCCGTGCCAGGCACGACCCGTCTCTTTTGCGTACTGTGCCGGCCCGGCACGGAACACGGCATGGCGGCACAGCCCGTTTGACATCTGTACAATTGCCCCATACTCACCTCAATTTAACGGAGTCGCTGAAAAAAAAATAGGACTCTGAAGGTAATGATGAACGCATTGTTGATAAATTCAGGCTTACCCGATAATTTGTAGGGGAATGCCATATTATTTGCAAATTATTTTCTTAATAAAATACCCCATAAGAAATATGACAAAACGCCTTATGAGATATGGAAAGTACATAATACTTCCTACAAATAGCTCAAAGAGTGGGGGTATCTGACTAAAGTAGAAATATCAAGTCAAAGCAAGTAAAGATAGGGCCAAAAAACTGTCGATTTCATATAGGATATGCACACAATAATAATGCTTATCGATGCACAAATCGGAAATTCCTGATATGAATGAAGGAATGACAATCTAATCAAGGAATGTCGTATTCTTTGAAACTATATTTCATAGAAAAGAAAGGAAAGAGGAAAGTTCGAACAAAAGAACAAATGAAACTACAAATGAAGATTCAATAGAAACTGAGGAACCTAGACGCAGTAAAAGGGCTAGAAAAGCAAAGTCGTTTGGTCCAAAATTTCAAACTTACATGTTAAAAAATGAACCAAGGACATTGAAAGATGCTTTGTATAGTCCATAATCTGCTTATTGGAAAGAGGCCATCAATGCAGAAATGGATACCATTATGCAAAATCATTCTTGGGAATTAGTTGATGCTCCATAGGGTTCCAAACCACTGGGGCATAAATAGAATCTAAAACGAAGTATAATGCAGATGGAACACTCGAAAAATACAAGGCTCGATTGGTGGCAAAGGGGTTTAAACAAATAGAAGACCTTAGTAGAAGACCTTGATTACTTTGATACTTACTCACTAGTAACAATGATAACATCTATATGTGTACTCATAGTTATTGACGTGTTGCAAAATCTTGAGATACCTCAAATGGATGTTAAAAGAGCCATCTTAAATGGTGAATTGGAAGAAGAAATGACAAGCTAATCAAGGAATGCTGAAATGCCCAGAAGGCTGAAGAAAAGTGCAGATAATCTTTGACATCATCGAGAAGAACAATATCTTCACTTACGATGTCCTATATTATTTGCAACAACATACAATTGGCAAGTATCAAGGAAACTTTCATATTGGTGAAATTGATCTGACAATTGAAGGAACTGCAGGGATGATCCCAGAACAACTTATTCTTGGGATTGAGTTTCTCGAGGAACATAAACATTGGGAAAGATTACAAGATGGAATGGAATTCACGGTGAAAGGAAAGCGATATCGGATCAGATGACCACCAGTCCATTCTTCATATACATCTCCGTAGGGATGTTATATGCAAAGTATCGGGCAGAATATTTTGCAACCTACATTGATTCCGGAGCTGAAATATGTACTGTCAGATGTGATATCTTCCCCCAAGAAGTTGGTGAAAATTTCCCATTAGTTTTCGCAGCAAGCGTGGTGATGAAGGAAAACTTTGACACCCTAAGATGAAGGATCAGCGGAGACTTGGTGAAGCGGTTCTTCAATTTAGGCAACAAGGAACTGGTCAAAAGAGAAAATGTCTTTTGATGGTATAAATGTAATGTCATTCAGAGAACAGAATGAAGATAGGGATGAAGATGAAGAAGAAGTTAACCTCGACATCCCACTGTTACTAAAAAAGGCATTACATGAGGAAGCCATGCAACCTGATCTTACCATCGAAGAGCAAATATATGTGAGGAAGTAAAAAGGGAGATTCAGAGGAACTACAATGATGATCCTATAGCATGGTGGGACTGAAAAGAGCTTACAACATCTTTGAAGGTGAAAAATGGAAGAGAATATGAGTTCGTAAGATACAAACCGATCCTCATGAACCAGGAAGATCGGAAAGATATGCAGATGATACTTCAGGAACATCTTGACCTTAAGACAATATCAGCAGGTGTCTCTCCATAAAAAAGGAAAACGGTATCAACGAAATCTTGGAATTCGATGGATATTATATCCCAAGCAGAGGACACTACATCTGGAATGTCAAGTCAATGTGATTAGCAAATGTTCCCCAGATATATCAAAGGAAGATGGACAATCTTTTCAAAGATTATTTCAGCTTCATGTTCGTGTATATTGACGATATCCTCATCGTGTCAAGAAACATGAAAGAACATCTTAAACATTTGGAACTTTTCAGATGTTTGTTACAAGGAATGATTAGTGCTCTCCGAAAGGAATGTAGTAATTGCTACAATACAAATCGAGTTCCTTGGAATTGAGATTGAGGAATCAGAAATCATCTTGCAAAACAATATTGTTGAAAAAGTGCAAAGATATCCAGATGACCTCAAGGATTTAAAGCAATTTCAGAGTTTTCTGGGAGTTGTAATTTTGCTGGAATGTTCATCAACAATCTAGCAAACCATCGGAAGGTTTTCAGTCCACTACTAAAAAAAGGGTTAAGCTCGAGTGGAATGAAGATCACAGACAAGCTGTCAAACAACTTTAAGAGGTTTGCATGCAACTACCAAAGCTTGCAATTCCAAACGACGAAGACGAATTGGTATTATATATCAATGCCAGTGATCATTGGTGGGCTGCAGTACTTATGAAAGCCACACCAGATGGAGAAGTGTCATGCAGATATTGCAGCGGACTATTTGACAGCAGCGAAGTTATTAGATGGAACATCAACGAAAAGGAATTCTTCGCAGTTTGAAAGGCTTTTAAGAAATGACCACTTTTTCTACTAGCGAAGAAATTTATCTTGAAAATTGATAATACGAGTGTCAAGGCCTTTTTAAAAAATAAACTTGAATCAAAACCAGAAAAAGCTAGACTTTTAAGATGGCTAGCTGAATGCCAATATTATGATTATGATATTGTCATTGTGAAATCTGATAAAAGCATTCTTGCAGATTTCTTAACGAGAGATGGAAGTGAGTGAAGCCAATTCCATCATAACGAGATCAAAGCACCTCAGAGAAAATTTGGAAGAGCTAGACAAGCAGATCAACGACCTTGTGATTAATTCTCATGTCGCGGGTCCCAGTACAGAAAATGGATCTCACGAAGGTCCAACAGGCTATGAAGGCTACCATGCAGGCTCATACCTGTTTATGGGACAGTCTTTATATTCCCCTCCGACGGGATGCTTCAGGGGTGAAGCTAAAGTCGTGTTTCAGAGAGCCGGGCTCATAAACTGGTGTGGGAGATTCAAGTACCACCACTACGAGTCCTAGTATTGATCCTTTTGGGGAAGATACAGAAGGAAAAATTGATTCCCAGATATCGAGGATATCTGAAGTCAAGCCAACCCAGCACCTCAGGGGTTAAAGAGGGGGAGATTAATCTTAGGCCAACAACGGGCAAGTCTAAGGTTAATACTAACGAGATTAAAGTTTCCACAACTCCCCCTTTACAGGAATCTAAAAAAACATGGGAGAAACTCTATATAAGGGTGGGTGTAATTCCTGGAAAAATAACTGCAGATTGGTCAGGAAAATACCCAAGAATGTGGATGCATCCTGGTGTCAAACCAGAAAGTGTTCGCGAGTGGTTTGATTTTGGCTGCATAGCCTCAGTCTTTACCACAGCACCATGTTTTCCGGAAATCATGAAATTACCGGAATGGATCTACGAAGGGATGTATGACTCATGGCAAAATAATCATATACTCGGACGAGGAGATGTTCTTGATCTAAAATTCTTAAGTGCAGCCTCAGAAATTACAGGAAAAAGGCCTTAATCCCAGCTTCCATTTCATAAACCTACAAAGGCCTAACTGGAAGGCGATTGACCAAATAAAGCCACCGCCCCAAGGAACAACACTAGTTTTCCCGCTCACAGAAGACGACATCACCACCAGACAAGCATGGGGATTATGGGTCTGTCTCACCGAGATGGACAAAGTCAAGTATCCATTCAAAATTTTCCAAAAAATAGCGAACAAATCATTCATGGTTAACTCTATGACAAGCCATACTACAAAATTTGCCGAGGAGATCTTTGAAAAGAAGAGGCAAATGTTGTGGGACAACAAGATTTCCGGCGACCAAAGAAACCAGCCGGAAGTTCTACAACTTGGCTCATGTTAGAAGACAGCAGGACTACATCTGCTCGAGCTGCCCAAAGGAGAAAGAACCACTGTTCGGGAAGGATTCCCTGTCAAGAGGACCAGAAAAAGACGACAAAGTAGGACCAGGACA
Source organism: Haberlea rhodopensis (assembly GCA_907163345.1). Taxonomy (NCBI): domain Eukaryota; kingdom Viridiplantae; phylum Streptophyta; class Magnoliopsida; order Lamiales; family Gesneriaceae; genus Haberlea; species Haberlea rhodopensis. Next base: position 43,102 of record CAJQUN010000179.1, read on the forward strand.
AACGTGGAAGATTTCCATGCGGACTGCAAATGCCAAATTTCTAGGGACCACAGGGGAGACAAGAGTCGTGTGACTATGACGAGTACCACTACCATTATCAAAAGAAAACAAAATGGTAGGACAACCTCTTCGACCGAAAGTCGAAGGGACCACAAGATACCAAACAAGAGAGAAGATGCATGCAATGACGCCTGATTATAAACAAGATTTGAAGTCCGGATTTCACATCCACCTCCAGACTTCTATAAATACCAAGGCATTCAGGAAGCTAAGGACATCAAAAATTCTCCACAGTTTTCTGAGAATAAAAATTGTAGTCTCCAAGCTTTGTAATTTTTCTACTTTCATAGCTTGGTAATATTTATTTTCTTTTCTTTCTTTTCGTAAACGCTTGTAATATTGTGCTATATTTTAGTTTATGTGTTCTTGAGTCAAGCCTCAGTTATACTAGAGGCTAAACAAGCCCGTCTCCTCCCAAAAGGAGACGTTTTAATATAATATATATTAGAAATATTTTCAGAATAAACAAGGTTGTTGCCCATCATTCTCCCAGATTTCTTAAATATTTCTTATATCTTGATTATACCTTACGCCCTAAGGTAGGAAACGAATTATGGGTTGTGCTGTGAAGTTTCTGAAGGAGTCGGATAACTGGCAGACTAACCTCACATGAGAGCTGAGGTTGGATGGTGAGGAGCCATTCGTAAAATAGTCTGGAGGCAGTAAGTTTTCGACCGGTGGATTTGCAACCCACCTCACCTTAGTTTGTTACAATTTAATTGTAATACGGAAGCATGATGGGTCTGTTATTTAATTTTACATAATAAGGAAATACTAGGGCTTAAATTAATCGTGAACCGCGAGTCCTTTGTAAAAGTATGCTTTTGAGTCTTCTCAAGATGACAGAAACCGAAGGATCTCATGTTCATATAATACCATTAACGACCATGCATTTACGTATCCCTTATTAGGAGTTGTTTAATGGAAAAATGATATTTTGGGTGTTTTTGTAAAAATTCTAAAAGTATTAGGGAGTTTTATGCAAGTAAAGTAAGTGCTTTTATGTCTTCTGATGTTGGTACAGAGTTGGAATAAAGAATAGAAGTATTGTAAGGAGTTAGAATAAAAATCTTTGATATAGAGAGTAATGTTAAAGTTATATTTTGATATAGGGAGGAATATTAAAATTATGTTTGGAGGTATAATTATGTTTGGAGATATAATTTTAAGTGAGTTTACCTAATTCTAATAGGATTATCAATTATTTGATATTTAACAATAATTAATTGATAAAAATATAGATATTCCTCACAAACTTGATACAACATTAGTATTTGCCTTTCTCCATATCCACCACCACACCAAAACCAACGCCACCGCCTCCGTCGCTCCCTTCGATTTTAAATTACGAACAAGTGTTCTCCCTGTGATCGGTGGAGTCTAAAGCGGAAACACAAGGTCGAGTGGCTGAAAGTGACGCATTTTCGGGGATCCCCCATTATTGTTGGGTCTAGGGCTGCTTTAACTTATAATTTCTCGTGGTTCAATCGAAGGGATTGAGCGGCATGGCTCCAGCGAGAAAGCGTGGAGCGAAAGACGCAAAGACGAAGAATGAGATGAGTTTGGGCGATCTCGTCCTCGCCAAGGTTAAGGGTTTTCCGGCTTGGCCTGCCAAGGTGCATTGTTATTCCTTTGATGCCTTTCCGTATCCAGTTGTCCTCTATCGCTCTTAATTTTTATTAAGTCTTCCTCTTTCAGAAATTATTTATATGCTTATATGATGTATGATGAATTATTTTCACCGGAATACGAATTTGTTTGATTTGAATTTTCGTTAACTAACCCCCTTTACGGAGTTGCATTGAGTTTCGGAGTTTGATTGAAATATTTAGAGGTGTATTGCGGTTGTGAGAACTAGAAGACAGGGGTGGCATGACATGTGGTTGATTTTGCAATTACTCATGTCGCCTAGTTGCATTCAAGGCATTGGGAACCAGGGTTACAACTTAAACTTTTTGCTCAATCATGGTTGTTTGGTTCAAATGTCTTGTCTACATTAAGTCTGTAACTGCATCCCTTTGGTCTGGCACGTATAAGCAGTACATACATGGACAAGTAGGTGAGTCATCTGGACACAGGTGTCCGAGTCTTGCGAGTTTTTTTTGGTATTCAGGTTTCTTTCACTTTTGTGCACCGGAATATCTATAGTCAAATTATAAGAAGTAATGGCGGTGTCTGATTCCGCATGATGCCATTACATTACTGACGCTTACAAAACCCCATCTTATATTTGGATGTAAGCTAACTATTTTCCTCTTGATCATGGCCATTAGGCATCCTTCACAATATGTGTTCGTGTACATGGTGTACTTGTTTAATTAGCTCATTAAGCTGATGTTGTTGGATCTTTAAAAAACGTGCTTAGTTCGAATTTCAGTTGTTGGCTGATTGGCTAACCATTTATGGCTTTAAATTCCAGGTAAGCAGACCGGAAGATTGGAAGCGTGATCCTGATCCTAAAAAATATTTTGTTCAGTTCTTTGGTACATCAGAGATGTAAGCACTTCCTTTTTTATCTTTTCCTTGTGCATATGCTTAGAGGGCTTGATTCAGGTTGACTCAGACGCTTTTTATTTTTAAAATCTTATGCGGGTTTAATATCAATTGTGGGGTAATTACATGGTTGAAAGATTAGGAGTACTCTTGCAATTGGACACTTTTTAGAGTTACAATTTGGTGGATTAACTGGCTGATTTGATACTAATTTACTTAAGTTGAGGTGGATATTAAAGCAATGATATCCAACGAGGATTTGCCTATCACCCTTGTAACCAGGTGGTTGGCATTTTCCTGATAATTTTCTCCAGTTGCAATATGGAATTAACATTTCTAGGTTTGATCCTGGCTATGGATTTGGGTCTTTGAAATTTATTGTGGCGCATCTTTAAATGGAAGCAATTCCTTTAGGTGAATGCAAATAGTCAGATGCATTTCCTTTAAAAAAATTAGTTATATAAAACCAAACATGATGCTTCATGGTTGTTTTATGCTTTGTGCTGTGGTGGGTTGATGAGAAGAAATACTTGTATGAGGTTGTTGCTTTGTTTTTAAGCACTTGCTTATGTCTACATAACACTTTCATGTCCTAGAGTTATGTGCTTTATTTAGATACTTTAAATACCTCAATTAGCAGTGTGATCCTTATTTTGAAAGTATCCTTTGATACTGTCCACCCGTTAACTGGATGAAAATGGTTAATCATCTCACTTAGATACATTTCAACTATATGTTATTGGTAAAATCTCATCTATTTGATACATTAGATATGATCTCATCGAGTTTCTCTAGTTAATACGACTAGATTAACGGATTTTTCAGCTCAATATTCATGTCTTTCATATACTTAGTTCCATGGACGTTGTATGTACTATAATATTCTCCTTTTATCGATGCATCAACAAGTTTTCTCCCGCTTTTAATAAAGTTATTCCTTATTTTGTCGACCATACCATTATACTTTTCACGGTCACATTTTCTCGCCGTTTTGTTTTGACTGGCAACAGACATTAATATTTTGTCTAGAGCTTTGTATAGTACTTAAAATATCATAGTCTATTGTTCTCATCATCTCGTTCCGCGGAATGACTAGTCCCAGCAGCTGACATTTCAGAAGGTGGTTGCTGTTGGAAAATATATTTATAGGGAAAGTGCTTCTGCATCATTGTGGAATTTAGTATTGATATGTGGTCTGCTGTTTGGTTATGGAAATATTGCATTCAATAGATACAATTTAACGTCAATTGAGAAATTCCCCTAGAAAGGTTTTTTTTTATTAAAACTATTTTGATTCAAATGTTTGGTACTTAATAATTGATGTTTAGCATGCAAAAAGGGATGGTTTACATGCTATTCTCCTTTGAATTCTTGTTGTCCTTTTCACGACAGAGCATTTGTCGCTCCTGCGGATATTCAGGCATTCACCATTGAAGCAAAAAATAAATTGTCTGCTCGCTGCCAGGGTAAGACCGTTAGGTATTTTGCCCAAGCAGTGAAGGAAATCTGTGAGCAATATGAAAAGTTACAGCATGAAAGTTCAAGTGGTACAAGAGATGACAACAGTGAACAAACTCTTGCATCAGAACATTCTACTGATCCGGTGGCACACGATGCTTTGGAGGTTAGTGAAAAAGTTGGGATTGAAATGAATGAATCGCACTGCAAATTAGAGATCAATGGTCTGTGTGATCTGGGCTCTGGGTTAGAGGATTATTCACAAAGAAAAGGTGAGATTGAATGTCAAGATATAAACCCTTACTTATCTGGTGACGTGGATAGTAATTTATCTCCACACCTATCTTCAGGAAAGACTAATAAGCTTTCTAAAAATCTTACTAATCTACCGTCCAATGTTAAGAAGGAAGGTTCTGGTAATGTGAAAGGGGAGGGAAGGTGTTCTGATAGTGGCAGTAGTGAATTGGCTGACCACCAAAAGAAGCTGGCAATGGGTTCGAAGAAGAAATCTGAGGGTACAGTACACAAGAATAGTAATGCGGCTGTTCCTCATGAGCATACAAGGGATGGAATGCGACGAAAGTTATCTTCAGATAGCAGTATGAAGGTGTTATCTGCAGGTAATTCGAAATCAGTTTTAGTTGCAGGCAAGGAAAAAAGAATCCCGATTGATAAAACACATCCTGACTCCAAAGATAATGGACGGGTGGATGCTGAAATAAATTTGGAGCAAAGTGAAGTTATCTCCAGGAAAAGGATGAAGACCCAACATGGTTCTGGAAAACTAACCTTTCAGGCTAGTGCGACCACATCTCCTGCCAAAATTCCAAAATGTACCGACATCGGAAATGATGTTAGCATGTTAAGATCGCAAAGAAACAGGAAAAATGATTCTAGAAGTCCTGATGTTCTCAATGGAAAAATAAGTGATATAGAACCCAAGAGGTTAATGTTGGATGGGATGCCCCAGAATCAGCAGCCCTCCAGAGTGCAGATAAATAATGAGTTCAATCGTTTTACCAACGAAGATGATCTTCCCCCAACTAAGCGTCATCGCCGAGCATCTGAGCCAATGCCTAGTTCTGCTATGGTTTCTGAAAGTAAATTAGGAGGTTCTGCATTACATAAAAATGACTCAGTACGTCCTAACAAAGTTCGATCTCCAGTTACACAGTTGCCCACAAAACGGAGAGCTGTCCGACTATATGATGACGACGACGACGGAATACCTAAAACTCCAGTTCATGGAGGTTTTGCCGATAAGGTTTCTGTCAATCCACGTGCACCAGATTCTAAAAAGAAAACTGTTGTGCATGGTGAGAGTTGTGTCCATGATCAAATGTTTTCAAGAGATAGAAGAACTATTGATGATCGGTCAAAGGAACAGGCACAATGTGCTCAAATATCTAACAAAGCTCCATCTCCAACTTTTCATCTAGGCTTGGTGAAGATGACTGGAGAATTATCAGCTGCACATGTATCTCCTAGTTTATCCCACTTAGATGATGAAAAATTACCCTCCATGGAGACTAGACCAGTTTCAGTTACCCATGAAAACTCTCCCCAGTCTATCACTGGTACCAGACCATTAGCTGAACAGCAGAACAATTACTCCAGCAAGGAACCTGGCAATGTTTCTCAGAAGAAAGCTCCAGCAGGAGCCAACAGAGTTCTTGCTACTGCTTCTGACAGACTAACTTCATCTCCTAATCAAGTGGTGACTGATAGAAGTAATCCAGCTTCTTCTCAAGAGAAAAGGAATACTGGTATGAAGTCAGATTCACGGATCAATGATTCTTCTCTTGTGGTAGGACACCCTAATCAAAACATTGCTCCACTTCGTGAAAGGTAACTAGAAGGTCTTGATAGAATGGGCGTTAATTTAGTTTCTTGTTAGCTATTCTTATGTTTGAATGCACCATTGCTCAGGCTGAATGTTGGTAAACATGACGAACCAAGCTCTTCGATTAATGCAAAAATTCCAGAGTCTGTCATGTCCATGAAACATCTCATTGCTGCTGCTCAGGCTAGAAAGAGAGAAGCTCACCTACAGAGTTCTTATGGATTTATTTTTCCACTTTTGGATCATGAAGCTGAGTTGCACAGAAAAATCCCAAGCCCTGCCCCTGCTACCATGGTCTTTGAATCAAGCAACACACAACAACTGGATGTACAAGGATTACGTTCCACCTCTCCTGATGATCACCATTTTTCATCGACTAGTCAACATGAAAATGAAGTTCTTGAGGAGAGAATGTTGAGTTCCAGTGATCAGGCTATTGGGGATCCTTTAAGTGGAGGTACTGATGCAGCTGTTGCTCGTGATGCTTTTGAAGGGATGATAGAGACATTGTCAAGGACCAGAGAAAGTATTGGGCGTGCAACTCGTCTTGCAATTGATTGTGCTAAGTATGGAATTGCCAATGAGGTAGATATGTAGTATGTAATAAATTTTTTCAGCGTATTTGAACTTTGTTTTCTGTATCACATATCTTATTGTTATCTGCTCAGTTGTCACCATGACGCTGTGCATGTCCCTTTATGATTTTGTTAGGTTACGGTAAATCATCAGTATTCTCCTAATTCCAACTGATTGAAAACTTGTTTTAATATGTTGTTTATGGTTTGTGTGAGCACATATGCTTGAGGTATTACATTCTTGCGTTGTTTGATTTCAACCTTGTGAATAAGTGAACTTTTTTCTTGAAATTTTTGGGGTGTTATTTTCCTAGGAAGTCTAGGGTACTTTCATGGATAAAAGACTTCGATATATTACGGTGTCACATGTTAACGTATCATGGGAGATGTCAATGCCTATGTTCTTGAGCTTTAGTAGACATGGGAACAATGCTTACATCATTCGACTGAAGCAAGTCATCATTAGCTTAAAACATTCATAAAAGTAATGTCAATTTGAATATTCAAACTTCTATCTAGATAAATTCAGTACTTTTATTCCAAATGGGTAGTAGTACAAACCACTGCACTTTTTAGGGAAATGTGTTGCTTCGCTGACTGATTCTATTCACCCATTCATTTGTGTGGGAGAGCCTTATGTTCAGCTCAGTGTAGCTTGCTGTTTCTGTTTGTTGTTGTCATTCTGTCCCCATTGTTTCTTTTGTTGGGTGGTTGTTGTAACACAATCGACATTTCCATTGAAGATTTAAAATGCTTTTGAACCATCTATTTCATGCAGGACACTTTTTGCCTGTTTAGTGTTATTTTACCTCCATTATTTCCTTTGTTGGGTGGTTATATTAATACATAATGCATTCTCCTTGGAAAATATAAAATGTTTTCAACCCTTGATTTCGTGCAGGTCGTGGAACTTCTCATCCATAAGCTGGAAAACGAGCCAAGTCTTCATCACAGGGTGGATCTGTTCTTTTTGGTTGATTCAGTAACCCAGTGTTCTCATAATCAGAAAGGTATGCGGAGAGTAAGATTTTGTTCTTTTATCTCTATACACTCTCCTCTCTCTCCATCTGTAGACGTAAATGTTTGAAAAATCTAGAGCACTAATTGTTTCAGTACTTATCTCAATAACACTCTGCTGTATTCGTACAATGTGTAACTCATTTTTTTTTCATTCTCTTATCGACTGATTCGGTGGAGATATCTTCTAATTTCTTTCTTGGAATATGTTCTTCAGGAATAGCAGGTTCCTCTTATATTCCTTCTGTTCGAGCAGCTTTGCCCCGTCTCATTGGAGCTGCTGCTCCACCTGGTGCAGGTGCAGAGGAAAACCGCCGTCAAGTTCGTAAGGTGACTGTAATGTTTGTAGAAATGAGTCTTCTGACGGGGTGCAGAATAACCAAGTTGCAATCTTTTCTTAGGTCTTGCGATTGTGGATTGAGAGGAAAATCTTGCCAGAGTCTCTTCTTCGCAGCTACATTGATGATATTGGAGTAGCAAATGATGATACGTCTGTTGAGTTTTTTTCACTACGGCGTCCTTCCCGAGCCGAGAGAGCTATTGATGATCCTCTCAGAGAAATGGAAGGCATGTTTGTTGATGAGTATGGGAGGTCTGGAACTCTCTCTTTTCCCTTTAGTGATCTTTACTTTATATTTCCACACTAGTAATTATGCTTTTCGCATTGTATGCTTTTCCTAATAGGTTGTCTTGGCACTTCCTTTGTCTACTTGCTGTATCACCAGATGAGACACATAGTTTTGTTGAATGTACATGGTGGAAATTCTTGGTTTTTTTGGCTTGGTCTTTATCATATTTTACTTTGCATAACTTGTAACAATGAATGTGAGACCACTTTTAGCTCTTGTAGTTATTAACTTCGTTCCTGATTCTTGAAATGTTATGAGCTTTCTGGCATTCTTTCCATTTCGAATTTGGATGCTGATTCAAGTTTATCAGTTAGTATTGTTTAGGTCTTTGATTTATGTTGATTAGTTAATGTACTTGTACCAATTTCTTTAAGTTGTATCTCATGTGCTTTGATGTCTTTGATTTTTGTTGGTAATTAATGTAATTATACAAATTTCTTTAAGTCGTAGCTCATGTGCATTGGAGTTGCATTTTGTTGAGCGCTCGTTACTTTTCCTCTCCAAGATGATATTTCACCAGTTATGTTACTATAATGTCGATGTGATTCAATGTTTATTACATGTTTTAAGCGAACATTTTTCTTGGATGACCTACTGCTGTTTTAGTGTCTGTTTTCCTCGGATGTGTGTTTTTTGTTGTTGTGGATTTTGGTTCATTTCTGGCGAATTAATTTAGTTTTTACAACTGTCATTCGCAAAGCATTATTTTGTTACATTCTAGAAATAAATAGAATTACAATGCTTCAGTATGAGCCCTGGTTATATAGCTTGGCTGTGTTGGCTGGCTTACAATGTGAATGCCTCGTCGTTTCTGGTGGTGAATCTCTATGGTAAAAATTCTGAATTGTGGCGTCCTTTGTTTGATCTAATATGCAAGTGTTTTCTGTTTTATATTGGTTCAGCAATGCTACATTTCAGTTACCTGGGTTATTATCATCTCGTGTCTTTGAAGAAGAAGAGGAAGAGGAGGATAGTTTGCAGACAAACTTCTGCAAAGAAATTGCTGATATGTCGCCGTCTGAAAGTTCTCCTGTGATAAGAGATCGTGAGAACTGTACCTTTACTCCAAGTGACAGACGACATCAGATTTTGGAGGATGTTGATGGTGAGCTCGAAATGGAAGATGTTTCAGGACACCAAAATGATGAAAAACCATTTTCTGCTGATTGCATTTTTGAAGTGGTTTCACTCGAGCCAAATTCAGATGGGATCTGTACATCAGCTTCAAACAATTTTGCAGAGTGGCTGCCTTCTCCCGAGGGTTCTCCCCCATTGCCTCCTGGTTCTCCTCCTGTAACACCACCTTTACCCACTTCACCACCTTCATCACCGCTCCGGCCCCCACCACCTCCTCCCTTTTCAACGACACCCCTACCTCCACCACCACCACAGCTACAGCTATTTCCTCCATTACCCATTGGTCCTCCACCAGTGCTTTGTCATCAATCATTGCCACCTCAACCTGCATTAATCTCCCAACACATGCCTTCACTGCCATCCAAAGTTTCAACTTCTTCAACATTAGCTTTTCAACCTCCTCCCGTAATGCATGAAATTGGTGGCACACTGACTGTGAGTCTTTTGGCTTTTTACTTTATGCATGTTTTTTCAGTTCAATTGATGTGACCTGTTATATGCTCAGAAATATAAAGAATGTATTTTTCCAGGGAAATCAGCATGCCCATATGGTTTCGAGTACTCAAGGATTTCATGTTGATGCATCTGTCAGGAGTGAAGCAACGTCCCAGCAATCTTGTTGTTTTCCTCCCGCTGGGATTGGTAAAGCAGTGGAACATATCGGTTATAATTCATCAAGGACTGTGGAATATAGACAGTGCGATGCATATATGAATCTCCAATCATCGCAACACAGGCAATTGCCTGTTACTGCACCTTTTGTGCATAGGCCTTTGCATCCTGAACCCCCACCTCAACACCCTCCTACTCATTTTTCTTATCCAAAAGCCTCGGTCCAGCAACAACAATATCCCCCTTACTTGCTGCCAAATTTTTCGGACGGCTCGAGGAGGTATCCTGCAGATGAATCATGGAGGATGCAAGTAAATGAGTTTTCTGATTCTCCACATGGGGGGTGGATGTCAGCAGGGAGGTCATGTCCGGGTCCCCCTTATCCTCATGAAGGTGTGTGTAGATTTTTTGTTGTTAGAGTTAATACTGGTAAACTATCTTCAGTGAGGTGTCTATGTTACAAACCTTTTTTATTTATTGTGAGGGCCCAACCATAATAATGTGATTAATGATCACACAATAATTATTTAAATGTAAACATCGAAAAATTTGTTTAAAATTTTACCAACACGTAGCCCTAAAAATTTAGGTATGACTTCATCGCACGAGAGACATACCACCTGCTATACATATATATCAATATACCCTTATTTTGAAAATATATTCTATCAGCATAAACCAACACATGCAAATCAAATATCAACCACATGTTCATAATGAACCGAAATATTAGGCTTAAATTAGTAGCTCTATTTTCTCATTGCGACTAAAAAAATGAAGTTTCCTGAGGTTACCTTTAAAAGCTAAAGATTTTGGGCATCTGTTTGATTCAGATTGTTTCCAACGTTCCACGCTGATCAACTGCGTTAAGACTAACAAGCATGTGTAGATTGAAAAACTGGATTTACTTGGTTATTGATATAGTCAAGTATTGATGGTTACAGGTTCTCACCTGAGCACATAGTTTCGTTGTAAAATATTGCCTGAACAGCTTTTTGTTTAAATTTGATTCCCTGTACTGATGGATGATGTTAGAAATAAAAATTTATTCTGGAGTCTTTATGCAATTTCAATATTTGCATAGGCAAAAAAAAAAAAAACAGTTATGTCTATCATTGAATGATTGACGTACATTCTGAATGAAGAGAACTAATATAAACTGAGTTAAAAATATTGTAATAATGAAATAAATTCAAATGTCAGCCATAGTTATTAAAAGCTCACATAGTGCGCGCTAAAGCTCAAGGCGAAGCGAGGCACGGGTCTTGCGCCTCGCAGCGCCATGCGCCTCGTGTTTTGGCAAAGCGCGCGCTATGTGCGCTATTTGCGCTTTTTCAATTAGCCAAGGCGCACGCTATATCGCGCCTTTGCTAAGGCTTGAAAATTGGGGCTGACAGGTTATCAAAATACGTTGCTAAGGTTGGGCTTTAAATTTAAATTTGGGCTTATTAAAAATAAACCCAAGTTAGAGAATATTAGGGTTAAGTTATCGAGTTTTAGGGTTACTGTTACATGAAGTCTTGTTGCATAAACCCTCTCCAGTCGTCGTCGACCGATAAACAGATTGATGTGTTCAAGTGCTCTATTTTTCTTTTCTTCAAAATTACATTTCGTCTCAAATTATTATTCATTCTTGGATTGATTCTCCCTTCTTGTTTTTTATTTTCTTTTCCTACAATTTTTAAGTGACAGTTCATCTGTCATCACAATCGCCAATGAGTCCATTCAACCAAAGTTTGACAAATACTTGAGAATATAGCAAAATATAAATTGCTAAGCTATCAACATTGCTAAAGTATACTGCTAATTGTTGCTAATGAGTTTGATTAAATTATATGGATACTTCTGATGTATTAAAAATATGTAAGCTATTGCGCTTTACTTTAGGAAAGTGTGCGCTTCGCGTCGCGCTATGCGCTATAGCCCCAGGACCCTTTTGCGCTTTAGTGCGCTATGCGCCATTAATAACTATGATGTCAGCCTTCTTATGCACATGTACAAAATCAAGTTAACTCAATGACAATGTTTTGTGAAATACTGAAGATGTGATAAGTATTTGATTAATTTTATTTTCCTTCCGTTTTTCCTATTTTCCCTGTGTTTTCTTGTTTATGGTTGTGGAAGCTATAAGTTGAAGGTGTAGCGTAGAAGGCTGCTGTAGCAATGTTTTTTGTAAAATCCCCAAGCATTAATTAACTTTTGAAAGGACTTGTTTTTCTGCCTCTTGTTGGTGTTGGTGTTGGTGTTGGTGTTTATCAATTAACAAGTATCAGAATTTGTGAGAGTGCATTTTTATGAGCATTTATAAAGTATTTGTTTTTTGCAGTCTATTTTGAACCGCCTCAGGAAAGGCATCCCATAAATGCTGTTAATTTTCACCCCCCTGCCCCAAATTCTACCGCACAAATCTCAGGTGATACTTCTATTCAGAGAACCTGGTTGCAATTACATAATGTTGATTGCTGCTGTAAATGCAATTATGTTGATCCAACTTTGTGTTGTACTTTGTCCCAGTTCATGGTGTTCCAGTGATACCTGGCAGACCGGACATGTCTGCGATCAATTGGAGACCAGCGTGATATTTATTCCGAGCTTACAGATCTATGGTGAGCTTCTGGTCTTGCCTTTTGGTTACCGTAGCCATACATACTTCTGTAAAAAAACAATTTTATATTAATTGCCTTGTATAATATTAAGTAATTATTATTTTTAGGAACAGATCTGTTGTAGATCTAAAATAATACGAGAGAACCTCAAGCTCTTACAAAGTACATAATTAGCTTTTGAATTCGTAAATCCAGAATCAGTGACTGAAAAAAAATGGGATTTGCTTATCACGGTTCAATTAAGGGTGCCATGAATACAATTCAGGTTTGATTAGAGGTTTAACTGGAAATATGAACTGGAAGTTATCATGTACTATAAGGTGCATTAGGTAGCGCATGTGGAAAAGAATGATGATATACTTGAGCCTTTGAACAATTAACACACTATAGGATAAAAACAGTAAAATATTTGTACTACTGAATGGAGTCAAAACTTTTCACAGGGGGAATCCTCTGCAAAAGATACTCTTATCTCTTTCCCATTCTTATGCTAGTAAACAACTCAACAATAAAAATAGCAGTGTGTCCAATCCTCTCTTTCCTCACTCTTTTATGCCTCCCTATGCATGTGTTATCCCTCTTTTTTTCTCTTCTAGAGTAAACATATTGGATTTGATTCTTTTGGCCCATTCCACTACCTGCTCCCTCAAAAATAGCCTCCGACACTCAAGAAGAAAGTCCGGAAATTGAGACAGCAACACATCTGCATCCCTCCCCACGTAGCGTCCTTTGCTCTTCGTTCTTTCCACTGCACTAAAACCTGCAAAATTTGTTCAGTTCCTCGCTTCTTGAATCTCCTGGATTGTTCGTTGATGCTCATAATTAATAGCCAAAACTGCTTCCAATTCTTCAGGTAGTTTAACTTCTTCATCTAGCTGGGCTGCCGATCTCCTTTTTTAAGCCAGAGAGATGAAAAACTGGAACTATTGATTCCAATGGAAGCTGCAGCTTATAAGCAACTTCGCCTATTTTTTGAATGATTTAAACGGTCAGTAACCATGCTGCCTGCTTTTGATACACTCTGTTACAAATTGATTGCTGCCTGTGAGGTTGAGCTTCAAGAAGACCCCAACTTGCAAAGTTACATATCTTCGGTGAGTGTTAGTATACTTCCACCATTATTTACTGAGCTCGCTGTAGATAGAACTTTAGTTGTCGCAGCAGCTCATCCCCTTCTTGAAGTTCTTGTGCCACTGCAGCCACTGATGATTATCTACGCAAATTTTGATTTATACTGGGGGGTTTACGCCCATAGACAGCCTCAAAAGGTGTCATACCTGCATAAATTTGGAAAGTAGTGTTATACTAATATTCATCTCCATTCTGCTCATGTCTTGGGTTGCTCCGATGCGAAGCGACGAAGATAAGTTTCCAAGCATCTATTAAGAACCTTCGAATGTCACTCATTTTGAGTTTGGTACCCTACAAATTGAAAAACTTTGACCAGAAATGGCACATAGACAAAGAATCCCTCACTCACTATTGATTTGGGAAATCCATGCAATCAAACAACCTCCTTACTGAACACTTCAGCTACCTCCTTACCTGTAAGAGGGTGTTTAAATAATATGAAATGAGCTGCCTTCAAAAGTCTAAACTACCCCCAAAATATATTCAGGAATTGGCAGTGCTTGGAAAAGTCATGTAGGAGACTTAGTCATATATTTTTGTTGTTGGAAAATCACACACTCCGCCACAAATTTATACACATCACCTCTAAGGCCTTGCCAATAAAACTGTTAGCAATTTTTGAAGTGTCCGAAATGCACCACCCGAGTGTCCCCCCTTAGACTGTAATATGACATTCTTCCAGTATCTTTTGTAATAGGAACTTACAGCAGCCCCATTACTTAAATCTTCAATAGTGGATTGTAGTTTTGGGTCCTAGAACACGTCATGACTGTGAATTTCCTTCCCAACAAATAAGGCCTTCGATGTTGGATTACCATCACTAATGACACGAGTTCCTTTTCATAAGTTGATTTATCTTACTCTTTTGCATCGACAGTACTACTAATTCAACATCCTCCCCTTCCTTGACAACGCATCAGCCACCATATTCATCCTCCCAGCCCTGTATTTGATATCAAATTCATATCCCAACAATTTAGACAACCAATGTTGTTGATTGAGGGTACTAACTCTGCTGCAGTAAATTCTTTAAAGATTTATGATCCGTCGTGACAGTGAATTTCCTTCCCAACAAATAAGGCCTTCGATGTTGGATAACCATCACTAATGCCATGAGTTTCTTTTCATAAGTTGATTTAGCAAACACTTTTGCTGCAAAAGCTCTACTATAAAAAGCAACAGGTCTCCCCTCTTGGGACAACACTGCCCCAATCCCGATTCCCGATTCATCGCACTCGATCACAAAATCTTTACTAAAATCAGGCAGTCTTTACACAGGTGTAGTATTTATAGCTTCTTTTAGCTGTCCAAATCCCATTTGTGCCTCAATACCCCACTTGTGAATTTTTATTTAACAATTAAGTTAGTGGTTTAGCTATAATCGCATACCCCTTTATGAACTTTCTATAATATTCCGTCAACCCCAAAAATCCTCGAACTCCTTTGGTATTCTGGAGTTGGCCACTTTCTCACATTTTATATTTTGTACTATCCATAAATACCCCTGACCCGAGATCATAAGTCCGAAATATTCCACTTCTTCCAACCCAAATTGACACTTTTTGTGGTCTAACACTAATTGATACTGGCTCAACACCTCCAATATCGTTATAGATGTTTCAAGTGTTCCTCCCAAGTTCTACTTTAAATTAATACATCATCAAAGAAACTTGAAACAAATTTTCTTAAATATGGTCGAAGTACCTCGTTCATATTCGCAAAAGTGGCAGGTGCATTTTAGTACAAAAGGCATCACCAAAAATTCATAATAGTCTGAATGAGTTTGGAACTTTGTTTTAGGTACATCTTCCCACCATGCTCGAATTTGATTATAACCCAACAACATGTATTTCATTTTAACGACCTGTAATCCACACAAAACCTCCAGCTACCGTCTTTCTTTTTTACAGGGATCACTGGGCTTGAATAGGGTCTGTTGCTAGGTCGAATCACCCCGAGCAACAAACATTTATTTAACCAATTTTTCCATCTCATTTTTGACAATGCGCGTACCTATAGGAATCGTTATTAAAAGCGCACAAGGTCAGCGCCTTGTGCCCCTTGTTTCTGCAAGGCGCAATCCTTATGTGCTTCCTGTGCTTTTTTGATTAAGCACATACCTTTGTTAACACCTGATGGCATTGGGGGCTTTAGGGGCTGTTTGGGTTTATTTGGGCCATTAGATATGAAGTTGCGCTTATTACAATAAGCCCAAGCTCTAATAGGGGCTGTTAGATTTAGGTTTTATTTGCTACAGATTGTTAGTACAAACCCTAATAGGGCCCCTCCAGAATCCTAGCCTCCCCCTCCAGCCGCGTTGCCCCTCTAGATCGGTTTTTTGTTTATCCTTTTTTTTTTTCATTTTTCTTGTTCTTTTATCTATTTTTTCTTGCCAAACCTAACAGATTAGTTTTTTTATTTTGAAATTTTGGGTAGTTTAATATTTTATTTAATTTTGTTATTATTTGATGCTTACTTTATTACTTAACTTTATTATTTTTAAGTTTGTTTATAACTGTTAAATTTATGAACACTTTTGATATATTAAGATTTAAGAATATGTAAGTTAGTGCCCTTTACTAACGCGCGCTTTGTGTCGGTGCTATAGCTCCAGGACATCTTTGCGCTTTAGTGTGCTATGCACTTTTAATAACTATGCCTATAGGGCCTCACCACCACTGGTCTCTTTAATCAGTGCTCATCCTTCCTTTCAGGAGGTAACCCCTATGGTACCTCAAAGATATTATCAAATCTGGACAACTCCAATACTCCCGCTGGTTGTTTACTCATCTCCTCTCCCTGGCCGTCCTCTCCCTTATTATCCAGACTCGCCTACCCAGCCCCACAAAACACAACATCTGTTGGAAGATCACGATAGGATCCTTCAAGATTTAGATTTATATTTTGTATCTTTAAATTAATTTTAATTGATGTACATAAGGGATAAGATTGAATTAGATTAGATTAGGATTTTTTATATCTTTAACTTTGGCTTTGTAATTGTACAAATACCCACAGTTTATTAAAGAAGTATAACACAATATATTTCTCACATGGTACCAGAGCCATAGGAATCCAAAATTCTGCCCGGGCCCCGATAGCTCCTACTCGATCATTCCCATTTGGCTGCCTTCTTGTTTAGATTGACTTTGATCTATTTTTTTCAACCGTCTCAAATCCTTTGATTATGTCTTCCTCCGATACATCCACTATGTCCACCTGGACTCTAAGAAAACCAATTCGCATACTCCAATGGGCGATTTGCGGAATTTTCATATAACCTAGCGGTTGAATGGCAAATATTACCTCAAGTGGTCTCAATTTGTTTGGACTTACTTGAAAGGGAGGGAAAGACTCGGCCACCTTATGGGCACATGTCCTAAAAAATGGGAGAAGACAGCTTTGATGCGTGGGACGAAGCGGATTCTATGATTATGTCCTGGTTATGGGACTCCAAGGCTCCCAATATCAGTGACACCGTGATGTTTTTAACCTCTGCCCAAGCTATTTGGGACTCAATCTGCGAAGACTCAATCTGCGAACCTATTCAAAGGTGCGGGATGCAACCCATGTTTATGAGGTTGGTGTGCGCTTATCATTTACGCCTAAATTAACCCCACTCAATCCTCAAGATTGATAACAATAATGTAGTAGCGTGAGTAGGGATCGATCCCACGAGAATGTGTGAATTCTTGTGTTAATGAAAATCAAAAGCAAAACAATAAATTAAAGATGGGGTTGTGAGTGAATTATACTAATTAAATTTAAAAACTAACGATTAAACTAATGAAAGCGATTCTTGGTATCGGTCGACTCTTCCTTGGAATTATCATCTATTTCATCGATTCACAAAAGACTCAATTTTACTTGAATATTTATCAATTGGAAATCTAATTCCTCCCTCACCTTATTCATAGTCAATTAGTCCAAGCGTTCTAATTTAACTTTCATCAATCAATCAATCTCTATATGCATATTCAAGATTAAAATCATGACACCATTCAAAACTAGTGAGTGATGAATCTAAACAACATAAACACAAGCGGTTTATATAAGTCAATTGTTTTCCCTAAGAATTTAATAACACCAACAACAGACAATTATCAATCTTAGTTGCTTCGTAAATTCGATTAATCAAACAATTATCAAATTTAGCATTAGATTATATGCAAGTTATTAGGTTGTCAATCCAATAAACAAACACAACAATCATGGCAATAAAATCAGATTCTGTTTTGTTGGGAATCTCATCTGCCCAGCTAACATCATCGAATACTTCCCCAAATCGTTTCCTCCGTTTTGTGTAAACTGATCCCAAGATATATTGAGATATATTATTGTCAGTAGAGAAAACCATACCTCAGCCACTCCATACATTGACATGAATGCAATTTGCATTCGATCATCCCATGGTGGGGAATTCTGCACAAAATAACTCTATGTTGTGACGAGTGAGCCCCCCGGGATCGACTCCTTCGAACTCTGGCAGTTCACCGTACCCAAAACATTCGAAAATTTTTTGTGCCGCGTTCAACGACCATGGTCATAGTTTCGCATCATCTCAGTCGCGTCGTCAGCAGTAGGTCGGACCAATTGTTAAGTCTCAAATTTGATTAACGCAGAAATATCATAGATAAAGAATAAAGGTACTGTAAATCTGAAATGGAATTGAAAAATTGAATTTATGCTGAAATTTGCAAGGTGATATACTGAATAAGGTAACACACACTCAAGGAGAGTAACCCCTTGTCCAAGCACAAGCTTGCACTCACTCAAAATACTCAAAATCTAGTCTGCCCTCCCCCCATCCCCTATGCTTTTATTTTTCAAAATGCATAACTAACTTCAGTCACGTGTCTTCCCTTTATCTTTTACTTATGGGCCCTGTAGATAATGGCTTTTCTTCTATTAACCTCTGTTGTTGGCCCAGTTATATCTTTGCTTGGGTCAAACCAACTTTGGTCCGTAACACGTTTCTTGGATATTTATTCTCAAATCCAAAACTGACACAAGTGGTGTATTTCAAAACTTCTACGACATGGTTCAAAACCAATTTGGGGTCAAAATAAAACTTTTTAGGTCAGACAATGACGGAGATTACTTTAACCACACTCTGTTCCCTTAGTTTGAAAAAGAAGAGATCATTCACCACAACATAATGGAGTTGCAGAACGTAAAAATGGTCACCTCCTAGCCACCACTCGTGCCTTTCTCCTCCATTATAATATCCCAAAGAACTATTTGGGAGAAGCAGTCCTTGCAGCAACATACACGATAAATCGTCTTCCTTCAAAGGTATTCGACTTTAAAACTCCACTAGAAATTCTTGGTCTTTTTTACCTGAATTTGAAAGCCTCTCGTAATCGGTGTATAACATTTGTGTACATTCATAGCATATAGGGGGAAATTAGACCTTAGAGCAATTAAGTGTGTTTGTAGGCTATTCATCGACTCAACCTGGCGATTCTTTGTTTCGGTTAATATCACGTTTGATGAACAACAATCCTTTTTTCGTACATCTTATAGTCAGGGGAGCATTTATCATCCATTGAAGATAGAGACAAAGATGCTTTCTATTAGACTTGCCATCCACTAGTCCCAGACCTAGTCCACCACCTAATGAACAGAATCATACAGAACCCAAACAATTGCCCAGCAATGATTCTGAACCAAATTGCTTCGACCAGGTATATTCGAGAAGGACAGACTTAACACTACCCATTTGCAAGTCCAACAGTCATCTCATAATACTGTAAATGAGGTATGTAATGAGTTTCCTTCTTCCCAACCAATTCACGATGAATGTGCTAATCCTACTACCCAATCACGTCACGATAATGATCTGCCTATTGCAATCAGAAAATCAACTTGGGAACATACTAAGCATCCTCTCAATCCGATGGCCCAAGTGTGTAACCTTTAAAAAAATTCCACCATCTCATAGAAGTTTCCTTACGAGTCTTGATGCTATTCACAGTCCTAATACTTTGAATGATTCTTTATCTAATGAGAATTGGAGACTTGCTGTGAAACAGGAAATGTTGGCACTTGAAAAGAATCAAACATGGGAAATCACTGAACTTCCACAGGGAAAAAAAGGTTGTAGGGTGCAGATGGGTCTTCACCGTGAAATACAAGTCCGATGGGTCATTGGAAAGGTACAAAGCTAGGCTGGTTGCAAAGGGATATACATAAACTTAGGGGGTTGACTATCAAGAGACTTTTGCTCCAGTATCTAAAATGAACACAGTCAGGATTCTTCTCTCACTAGCTGCCAACTTCAATTGAAAATTGGAATAGTTTGATGTCAAGAATGCCTTTTTACATGGCACATTGGAGGAGGAGATATACATGGAAATTCCACCTTGGTTTACGGAATCCATCAAAGGTAATAAAGTCTGCAAGTTAAAGAAAGCCCTTTACGGTCTTAAACAATCATCGGGGGCATGGTTTGGGAGATTCACTCAAGTTATGCTTGCATCCGGGTACAAGCAAAGTCAAGGAGACCATACATTATTCTTTAAGCACTCAAATTCAGGGGGAATCACTGTTCTTTTGTATATGTCGACGATAATATTGTGATAGGAACCGAAGGACAAGAAAAATGGTTCTTACGAGAATGTCTTGCTAGGGAGTTTGAGATAAAGGAGCTTGGTAGATTAAAGTACTTTCTTGGAATTGAAGTGGTACATTTCAATGAGGGAATATTCATTTCACAATAAAAATACATTACGGATCTATTGAAAGACACAAGCATGTTATCTTGCAAGCCAGCACTCACACCAATTGACGCCAATCAAGATGGGAGGCTCCGATAACGAATCCATGGTAGATAAAGAAATATGTCAACGGTTCGTGGGAAGACATATATATCTATCTCATACGCGACCCGATATTGCATGTGCCGTGAGTATGGTAAGTCAGTTCATGCATAATCCAAATATAAAACATCTGCAAACTGTGTATAGAGTGTCACATTATTTAAAGAGCAATGTTGGGAGGTATTTTGTTCAAAACGAAAACTGGACTGAGGCTGGAAGGATAAGCTGACGCAGACTATGCTGGATCGATTGTGGATCTTAGGTCTACTACATGGTATTGTACGTTTCTTGGGGGACATCTTGTCGCATGGAGAAGCAAGAAACAAAATGTGGTAGCTCAACCAAGCGCAGAAGCGGAATTTAGAGCAATGGTTCTAGGCATATGTGAATTACTTTGGATCAAAATAATCCTCGATGATCTCATAATTAAATGGGAGTGACCGATTAAATTGTTTTGTGACAACAAGTCGGCCATAAATATTGCTCACAGTCCCGTGCAACATGACAGGATTAAGCATATTGAAGTAGATAGGCATTTTATAAATGAGAAGAGAGACAGTGGACTCATATGTACACTGTATATCTCTTCTAAGGATCAACTGGCTGATGTATTTACGAAAGGGCTTAATAGTGCAATATTTGAAGACTTAATTTCCAAGCAGGGAATAATTGATATACTCTCCAGCTTGAGGGGGAGTGTTGAAAGATCACGGTAGGACACTTCACGATTTATATTTATATTTTGTATCTTTAATTTAATTATAGTTGTTATAGATAAGGGATAAGACTGGATTAGGATTTTTTAAATCGTTTAACTTGAGCTTCGTGGTTGTTGTATAAATACCCCCAGTTTATTAAAGAAATATAACACAATATATTTCTCACAACATGTTAAAGAACGAAGAGATGCAAGGGATTGATTTAGGGAAGGATCACCTTGAACCACTACTTCTCTCGTATTCTGCACAAACTTCATCATCATTATGCTCCAATCTACTATCACCTCTCCTAATGTACTTAATCATTCCACCCCTAATATATGGTCTACACCTCCTAACTCATATAAATACCCATCGATCACCAATTGACATACCCAAGATCTACCTGTAAACCCTTACACATGCCTTGACACGGAACACAACATCCATCTCCCAGATACACTCCAAAGTGCACACCCTCGTCCACTTCTAAACCCAGCTCTGTGATTAATTTCTTTGAAACAAAATTATGGATAACCCCACTGTCAATCATGGTAATGACATTGGTATTGCCTATTATCCCTTTTAGTTTCATGGTTTGAGAAAGACCCACCCCTCATACGGAATATAATGGCACGTGCCATACTCCATTGTCTGAGATTCTGGTTTCTTGGCCTTTTCTTCCTATCCCTGCTCTAATTCTATATCCCTTATTTATCTCCGTCATCATCAGTCAAATTTTTAACTCTCGTAATTTCACTGGCGCACCTGTGCAGCGGTATATATGGTTCACCCCAATTAGAACATAAGCCTTTTTTTTCTCCTCACAAATTCTTGATGCAACATAATTCGCCCCTTCTTTACCTATATTTCCTCCAACGTTGGATCTCTGTCTATCAATGTTCACGCTGCTTCCCCAAGATTCCGATTCCGATTCCGATTTCCTAGGCACCACGGGAGAGTCAAAGTTGACAAGCCGTCACCACTGCACTTTACTCATCAACTCACTCCGGTTGCTCCGTCCCCCACCATTTCGCATCTTCTTCTCCGCCTATGGGCCCATAACTAACTGCATAAGTTGAGTATGGGTCCATGGTTCTCCAATTACTAATTCCTCAATATCGGGCTAAGTCCATGGCCCATATAATGGTTTTGTGCTCATGATAATGCTGCTTCTTATTTCCTCGTGTAACCCTATGAGGAAATAGCCCAAGGCTTGATTCTCCGGCAACTCTCCCACTTGAGCCCCAATCACCTCAAATTGTGCAATGTATTCATCGACCGATCGTTGGCCTTGTCGTAGAGAAGCAAGCAAGAATTTCGAAAGGATTTGCAGCCTTCCTCCATCCGCAAATTGCTCCCAGATCATGTTCGGTATCGTGCTTTTAATCCATTTAAACCAATGGACAACTATCCCCTCCATACATATGTAAGTTATTTTCAGCCAAATACTCGATCTCCTCTACCTCTTCGGTTCGATCACCTTTGTGAAACCCCCACCTCTCGTACACTCCTCTGGAACCATCTCTTTCTCCTTAGTCCAATTTCTCATGAATGCCTTAAATCTTTGATGTATCATCCTTCATGGTATGAACGGTGTCGAGATTTCCTTGAATCATGAGTTAATAGCTCTCCGGTGGGGACTCCGAAATGAGGTTTTGCCGGTTGAGATCCCAATATTTCCTCCTTCAATCTTAGAGCCAACTCTCCAGTACTCCGATCCTTGCTCCTGATCTCGTAGATGCCATCAACTTTGCTCAGCTAATCCGAATCCGGCAGGTCGGTCGGATCAATTGATAGCCATCAACTTTGCTCAGCTAATATCCGGCAGGTCGGATCAATTGATAGATTCACCCGAGCCTTTGTATAACCAACACAAAAACAAAAAAAACAGCACAATATAGGATTAAAACAATATCATTGAAATGGAATCAAAACTTGCAATGTTCCCAGAGGATTTTCTCTGTACAAGTCTTTCTCTCTCTTTCGCTAGCCTATGCTAGTAACAACTCAACAATGAAAATTATAGATATCCTGTCTTTCCTCATTCTTTTATACATTCCCGTGTTTATCCCTCTTTTTGCTCTTCTAGAGTAAACATATTGGATCCTGGGCGTTTGATTCTTTTGGCCCATATCAAAGAACCTTCATTTCTAGAATAATGATTTGTATGGATTTTCTAAAATGGCCTTTATAATGAATTTTGGCCTTAACTTAAATTAATTTAAAAATAGCATTGAGTTCTAAATATATCCTTTTAAGTTATTTTTTCTAAAAATAGCCTTAACTTAAGTTAATTTTTAAAACTAGCCTTAAATTTTCTTCCTTCAACATGGACTCATGCGCTAGGGGTGGGAATCGGGATACTCGGGTTCGGGTAATCGGGTATACTAAAATCATATCCGAACCCGAATATGTCGGGTACCTGAACCTTGAATTATTATTATTATTTTTTAAATAAATGCTACACGGATTTTAAACTAAAAAAACATTTTTTTCCCAAACCCCTACCCGAACCTGCCATCACCCGATCGGGGAATACCCGATTATCCCGAAAACCCGATTATCCCGACCCGATCAGGAAATACCTGATCAGGCCGGCCCGTTGCCCACCCCCATCATGCACCGGGCTTTTAGAATCGTTCAACCAATCCATACATAGAAGTTTTTGGCTAGAAAAAACAGCAAATTGAATGCATGTTTCTTACATATTTTGAGTTGAATCGTTCAACCAATCAATCGTGTCAACAGAGAAAAACACAAAAAATCCCAATTCAACCACCGGAAAAAAACCCTAGATCGTCCGATCACATTGAAACCGTACTCCACCCTGCCTTTATTTTCAATTAAATAACTTCGATTCCCCGATCGAAAAACCTATCAAAATCCTGTTTCAAAACGCTTGGAAAAAAAAAGTTGGGATGGGGAAGTGTATATAAAGGGTAGTTTAGGGTGTTTAAATAGTAAATGCTATATTGTATAATGTTGACGAGTAAAGAGGGCTATTTTTAAAAAAATAGTGCTTTTGGATAGGTTAGAATAATGAATTCTCTCATTTCATTTACATGCATATGGAAGTTTTTTATTTTTGTTACATACAGCAAATCACACAAATCATGTGAAAAACAAAGAGGAATACTGATTTTGCTATTATATTCTTCTTATGTTGGTACCTTCCATCGTGAAATGCTAACATTTAACTTATGCTTATGTTTCATGTGTATGTCCGTATAGATGTTAGATTTGTATCTTGTGATTTCTAGTCAAGTTGGCATTAACATTTATAGTAGATAGTAATCAAGAAAACATCTGTTTTTAAATATTGGTCGCCCTTGTATTTGACATGCCACTCAAGCGATCCCTAGTTTAACTACCTTTTTTTATATATAAAACCCCTTTTTTCTTCAAATAATCACACTTCTCTGTGTATGCAAACTATTATCATCATATATGTTTTGGTTACCGCTTGGACTGTTAGCTAAACGTAAGCTGGCCCTTGCAAATCGAATTTAATTCCTATAACCATAACCTTTTATTCTTCTAACTGATTTCAGGCCGTAAAGATCATCGTACAAGGTGAATTGGTTACGCTCATACAGATATTTATACTTGCATGAAACGGACAAAATCGTTGAGAAGTTACGGAGAACCTTTGCAGACTCGTGTATATTAGAATTCTTCCT
Source organism: Haberlea rhodopensis (assembly GCA_907163345.1). NCBI lineage: Eukaryota > Viridiplantae > Streptophyta > Magnoliopsida > Lamiales > Gesneriaceae > Haberlea > Haberlea rhodopensis. The sequence continues at coordinate 67,865 of CAJQUN010000179.1, forward strand.
GACAAGTGGATCCGTGCACACATACTTCTAACTGTAAGCCACTTTTTTGCCCGTTTTGTAATTATACCATATTATCTTGACAAAGTAAATTTAGTGGACGCTACATCTGTTAATATATGTTTTGTTTTATGAATTTTTTTTTATAACAAGCTTTAATATTAAAATTCATGTTAATAGTTATTCTGGAGTTTAAAGTATGTTTCCTATGTACATACTTTATTAACACGTACCCCCAATATCTATACCAGCAAGTCTTTGGCATTGTGTGCTATTAGGTATGGACACTAAGCTAGACCCATTTTGGGAAAGGGTTCTTGCTTGCCTCTCCTCTGTGTGCGTGTTTTTTTATTAAAAAAACAAATTTCAAATCACTACTTGTACCCCAATATCTATGCCTTGGAAAAGCACTTCGACCATGTGTTTGTTAGGTTGGCCTCTGTGATTGGTTTGGTTTGATTTGTCCAAATAACCCAATTTCAGTCCACTCCTAAATATATTGAACCACCCTTTATGTTTAGTCTTGCTAATCTCGTCCCAACTCGGTCCAACACTGTCAGGGATCAACCGGGTTCTGTTCAAACAAACCAATCCATCTGAGTTCCAGTTTGGACTTGGTGGACATTAGTTACAATAATGAAAGATGAAAATATTTTATTATTGATTTCCTGATATTTTTTCTCAATTTTTTTAAAAGATCATTCAACGATCTGTGTTTGCACCAAGTACTCGAGTAGTTCAAAATCGTGTAATTGGCTATGCGAGTTCTTTTTTCAGATTTTAAATTGTTAATCCTTTTCGTTTTCAAATCCCATCTGTAGCGTTTAATGAAGCAAAGATTTGGGGGGTGGATGTAGTCTCTCTCTCCCCCTGTGTGTATCTATCTGATTAATACAAATGCCCAAAACATCTCTTCCTGAAACTCAGGTTGCTGTCAATATAAATATTTCATATCTATGAAATAAATTTTGAAGAATGAATTTGAAATGATTCAAACAATTAAATTTTGTGAAATTGCCTTTTTATATTAAAATAACTTAAATTGAAATTGAGGGATTGCCTAAATAATTGGAGTAGATTTGAAATGCAATTTTATAAAATCATATAGTCAAATACACTTTGAAATTGTATTTGAATTGTGATATTTGATTTTGGGGTTTATTAGATGTTTCTCTTATACATTTTCAAATAAAATCGTACATAATAAAGTAATTATGGTTGTGAATTTAGAGGAAACAAAAGTCAGCCATATTCTTGATTTAGGGTTAGGTATTTTTAATTTCTAATAATATAGCAAAGACTTTTTTGTTGGCTCTAATATGGCTACTTGATTAAATTTAAATATGTTGACCTTTTCTAATTCAGAAGAAGGCGTCGGTGTGGGTCACAGCCTATTTGACTTCCCCTCTATTAACATTCAATAACTTTCAAATTTATTTCTTTATTATTACAAAGTGGTAAATAATCAAAATTTTAAAATTTAAATGAAAATTTGAATCTTTCTAAAACCAATAATTTGAATCTTTCTGAAACCAATATATATATGCTTAAATGATAAGGGTGCACTGAGGTTCGAGTCGCGGAAAAAGAAAAATAACTTGCAAAGTAGGGGAAGAATGCGTATACATTAGGCTCAATGAGTGACCCTTCTCGGACCCTGCACATCATTGAAGTTTCTTGTATCGGGTTTGCCCCATTTTGTATAAATGATGTAAAAGAAAATGTGTTAATTATTTTCTGTATTAGTATGTGTTTGATCTAGGGGTGCTTGTCGGGCCGGGTCAATGATTGACCCGGCCCGAAATCGAACCGGTTAGCCCGGTGCGGAACCAGACTAACCAGTTTCGAACCACCCCGAAACCAGTAAAAAACCTGTTTGGGGGGGGGGGGGGGTTCCATGCCTTCAAACCGGTAGCACCGTGGTTTCGATGCTACTGGACCGGTTTCGAAACTGGAACCGTTATGTTTCGAAAACTTTTTTTTTTAAAACAAATGTTAGAAGTTGTTGCCTTCCGAACGTTTGGCAACATCTCGTTCACATTTTATTTATTTTTTAATTTTTTTTAATAAAAAAAATTATAAATAGGTGTTGTGCTTTTTAAATCCTCACAATTTATTCTTGCAAAGTTGTATACTTCAATCTCATATTTTTCTCTCCATTGTGATATCTACATTACTTATATAATAATGACATCTTCATCTAGCAGCGGCGTTGGTCGTAGCCGGGGTCGCAGTCGGGGTTTCGTCCCGGGCCGTCTATCACTTATGTTTATCTAGTGGTTTAAAGCATCTTCTTTTTCCATCACCAATAGAAACTAGGTGGAATTCGTTGTACAATATGTTGAATGATATGTTACCTTACAAAGATATTGTAACTCTATTTTATAATTAATATCAAATGTCTGATAGCGATGAAAGTATTTTTTGACTGATGAGGATTGGGAATTTGTTGAAAATTGTGTATCATTGTTAGGTACTTTCAAAGAAGCGATGGAACGCTTCTCCGGTGTTACTTATCCAACTTTCGTTTATTTTCTTTCTTTAGTATTTAACATGTTTGATAAGTTTATAGAATTTAGAGATGACTATGACTTGCATGCTTTTGTTAGTGCAATGAAAACTAAATTTATAAAGTATTAGGAACAAATCTCACACGTGCACTGCATCGCAACATTGCTGGATCCTAGTCAATGTTAATATTCATTTGAGATATTTTTTGAATATTATGCTAAATTTTTGGGGAAGGTTGTTGACGATCAAAAGACGTCTATAATGCAATCTCTCCAAAATATGTTTCAATTGTATTATAGTCAACAGGCAAGTGAATCATCGCAACAAAGGGTTATTGAAGAACAACTCCAAGCTCAATCTAAGGGTGGGGGCATCAATTTGCTTAGGACGCTGGGCAGGAAAAAACTTAAGGAAAAATGATCTTCTACTAGCACGTCGACTGAGTTGCAAATTTATCTGAATTATCAATTTTTAACGGAAGACAACTTCTATGTCTTACAATGGTGGAAGACAAATGCAGCACAATTCTCTATCTTAGCCAAAATGGCTAGAGACGTGTATGCGGTACAAGCTTCAAGCGTCGCTTCTGAATCAGCATTCTCAACATGTGGCCAAATTATTGGAAAATACAGAAGTAGTTTATCTGCTGATTCGTTATGCATGCTCACATTACTTAAAAATTGATTTGAAGCAGAATGTAATAATAGAAGAGATGTGGCGGTTGACGAATTCGTAAATCATGATGACGAGCATGAAGAAGATAACGCCAAAATAATACTTATCAATTATGAAGAGTGCTAAATAATAATAGTTTTTTTATTTATATTTTCAATTGCCATCTCTTTATAATTATTTGTATGCATTTTATATTATGAAATAAAAAATAAATATATTGAATTTGTGATGAATATTGGGGAAACATTTAGAACATAAAAAAAAAAATTCAAAAAAAACAAAAACAAAAAACAAAACGAACCGGATCGGATCGATCCGGTTGGAATCGGAACCGGATCCAATCCGGTTCCTAAACGGACTGGACCGGTCAGTGCTTAACAGATTCGAAACCTGTCGGTTCTGGACCGGACCGATTCGGTCCGTTAAACACTCTTAGTTTGATCGATGTAAAGAATTATGCAAAAAAATTGAAATGATTGTTAAGATGAAATAAATATGAGTTGATATTTTTTTTTTAGTTTAATAAAAAATTATGAGAAACAAGAGAAATCGAGATTTAATTAGTTTGATCGTATGAGTAATAGAATATTAAATTTTTTATTTGGAAGAACTGCCAATAAAACATAAATAAAAAATAAAAAACAATTTTTTTTCCTTTTTATAGAAATAGAAAACGGATCTTCACAATATATATACACACACAGAGGTCGGCAAGACTCGGAGCCCAGATCTGCAAATCTCCCTTCCATAATATTTATTTATTCTGTTATTTGCAGATATTATTTACATTTATTTATGGAAAAGGAGAGAGTAATGTATGAGAATGGAGGGGGAGGAGGAGATTTTTACACGACAACAATGGCGGTCGGATCATCGAGATCACTCCCGATTTCATCTCAGCCGTCCACCGCCGTCCCGGGTGGGGTTAACGGTGGCCTTAATTACATACTACACCATGTCTCCAAATTCGATACCCTCGCCGGTGTCGCTATCAAGTACGGCGTCGAGGTACTCGTGATTGTTCATTAATTTTAGTTATTTTCTTCATTTATGATCAATTCTCAAGGTTTCTGGTGATTCATTTGCGGTTTTGTTTTATATCTATTTATTATGTGTGTGTATTTGTGTGGTAGGAAAATAGAGAGAAGAAGTGCTGGCTTTTGTTTATTTTATTAGCTTCGCGAACCAATGCACATTGCTTTCTAATTGTTTGTGCTCTGTTCTGATAACGTGATTTTGTTTGTGCCGTGGTCAATTCAATGTGGAAATAAATATGTAGAAACGAGTAAAGATATTATAGTTGAACTAATACTTGAAACGCTGATTTAATGTACTAAATCCTCTGCTTTGTACTTGGTGATTGCTTGGTTATTGACTAATTCTGCTGGGATTGTGGGATAGGGGATCCAGTGGAGCTGCAGGCATAATCTTTTTACAGTTTTATTTCGATGCGTAAGGCTGATACTTGTGTATTTATGTGTGTTCCTTTCGAGAATGGTCAGGTGGCTGATATCAAGAGGCAAAATGGGTTGGTGACGGATCTTCAAATGTTTGCTCTGAAAACAATTCAAATACCATTGCCAGGGAGGCATCCCCCTTCCCCCATCTTGTCCGATGCTGACGACATTCCTTATAGGTATATCCATTTCCAATTTCTTTTGTAGTGACTAGTTTTTTGCATTTATTGACATACATTAACTCCTTGATAAAATGCCTGTTTCATCCACTATTTTAATGTGTCGGGAGAATTGCATTTGGGGTAATTCATTCCTCTCATGTTGGAAAATATTCGGTGAAATTTTTAAAATTAAATATATTCTCCTTTTCAAGTGTGAGTGCATTATCGTTGCTCAGAGAGTAAATATTGGTTGCAGAAATCAATTTTCTTCAATTTCTTGAGGTGCTTTTGATCTGATTTATTCCTTCATTTCTGATGTGCACAATCTCTCATGATGATGCCTTTCTCGCGGTTTGAAAATATATATGTTAATCACATTGCTTTCTGGCTTTCTCCTTTCCCGCTTTTGTTCTTTTTGTACTTATATCGTACTGAGAACTAAACTAAATCAAGGTGCTGATAATCTCTTGTAATTTCCTACCCTTGATCTGTCAATTAATTGTGAGAATTAAGTAGGCAGTGAGCTGTGATAACCACATGTAATTTATCTTTTTTCGGTTGTTGCTCTTCCTGTGTCCTGCTTCCTCTGTTTGACTTTCTAGAGTTGAGTTTGCATGGAACTGTTCCCCATTTATGGCGCCGCTATTATATATTTTGGTGCATCAACTTTTTAAAAACAGTGGGGTTTTTTTAGAGAAATGTGTTTGCCAAGTTTTATCATTTACGATAGTTTGGATCATCAGGGTGTATTACCTATTTACCTGTATTGTGACATCTATTAGGCTTTTTCTTCCACTTTCCTTTGATAATCACGAGATACAGGGTTGATTGAAATTAGTTGTTAACTGGAGATTATTGAACATAGAAAGGATACTGTAGAATTTTAAGTGTTTATAAATTGCACTCTTTAGTGTTTCCCAAATGAACTGCTGTTTATTTGGCATATCATTATTGGAGCATTGAAAAACTCGTTATGTTATAATGCCATTGTGGTTGTTCTTTGATCCTTTATACCAATCTCCAACTATATATCAGATCCTTTGCCTTAATGCATCAGTTGAAAGTCACAGTTGGAGTCTCTGATTATTGTATCTCGCTACCTCACCAAAAAAATTCAGTAGCTAATTACTAGATATGACGTAACGGTTACACTACTTTTGTCTTTTCCGCAGACCAAGCAGCTCTAATCAGACTTCATCCAGCAATGGACATTCCGATTTATTAGGTTCATTCCAATCACTAAAATTGAAATCTTCTTCTGAGCGGAATGTCTCTCCGGCCATGAGCAGCTTGCAAGGTTATTACGGTATTAGACATATAGATAAAAAAGCCACATTAGAAGGCTTAGAAATGTCTGTGTACTCAAAAAGAGGAGCTCATTATCTAGAGGATGTGTCGTTAGCAAAATCTTCACCTATTTCGAACCCACCACTGAGTCATCATAGAAAATCAAAGAGCGTAGCCAACGGTTTTGTCACCGAGAGATCTAATCTGATCGGTCAGGTGTTGCCACAAGACGCTGAAGATAGCAACTCAGATAACTGGATCGTGAAGTTGGTGAAAAGGCGCCAAAAATCTGAAGTTGATTTTACCTTTCGTACACCAGAAAAGCTTCTGAAGGAGGAAAATGGTAGTGGCAGTGCAATTTCGGCAGTTACAGGCAAAGGCTTGGCTCTCAGGCCCAAGTCAGCCAGCCGAACAGTGTCAGGAGGAGTCAATGCTGAAGCAGGTGGACCAAACACAATTCCTTCAAGTTTGGGGGATTCTATGTTTTTTGACAATGTCAATGGAGTTCAAAATCATCAAGCACATCAAGTTTGGACGATTCAGATACCAGCGCATTCTCATCCATATGGCCTGCATCAAAGTGGAGTTTGAAGCCCGATTTTCAGGCTCTTTCTAACGCAGTCATTGCTAGACCTATCTTCGATGGCCTACCTAAACCAATGGGTCGAAAAAACAAAGCAGCCCTTGATTAGTCACATCCTTTTCTTCCTGCAATCTGTCTCTCTCTTTCAAATTCGACGAGATCTGGATTAGTCAGTGGGATCGAAACGGGGCGAATGATTAAGTAAAGAACTAAACATCTACAAAAATTCGATAGCACTTCCATTTAGTTTTGGCAGAACGGTAGATGCTCTAGACTTCGTGGGGGTTGAGGTTAAGGTTCATTTAAAGTTAACTATCACGTAAGACAATCGGTAGAGCATCTATTTACATACTCCGATCTATGTATTTGGCAAGAAGGGGGGTGGGTGGGGAATGGAATTTGTTGTAGTTATGTTTACCTGTCAATATATAATACATACACGTATATAAATGTTTTTGACTGGAAACAGCATATATTTTTCACCTTTCTGTTACGTTACGGGCCTCTCTGGTACACATTTAAATGTTGTAATGAACATATGCGCAAGTAGTTCATTGTTCTGAGTTATAATATTCATATAATATGTATTTTAGATGTTGGTATTATTTTCCTAATAATTTTGTGGCATCTTATATAAGCAATTTGCAAAATATGCGCAAAATAATAAAACAACTAAGCCTTTATTGTATATATCCAGTACGCATTTCAAAAACCGAAAATTCAATGATATTCTTTAAGGGTTTTGGGGACGAGAGTTTGCTCGGTTGTTTGCCTTTTCGTTGGATGGAGATGTCGTAGCGACGAGTAGATGTATTTGATATGAACTATCTTGAGATTGATTAAGTACTTGATTAATGAATTATGTGCAAATATGTGTGGATGAGAAAATGGTATTACATATATTTTCAGTATTATAATATATGTAGTATCGAAAAAAAAAATTTAGGGTCACTTGTTAATAAATTTTGAACAAATCTTCCGTTTACGTAAAATAATCATTGTGTGATAATTAAACACTTGATTAAGATCGGACCCTCACAATATGGTTAATGTTTGTTGTCTTCCCTTATTTGTACAAACAAATATGTTGATAGACAGTTCACTTGCTCGACTATACCCTAGGCTGCTTGGTTTGAATGGACCTGAATTGACTCAGAAGGTTTTTGCACTCTCACGGTGATGGTCTTGTGATGTTACGGTGAATCTTGTTCTAGTCTCGCCTTTTACTCCATTCCTTAATATATGTGTATTAGTCAATCTCAATGTTAGACGCTTGTATTGATCGTTGTTCTCGATTGTATAGTCGTGTATTGGACGATCATGGTTAGCTTTTTTATATATCTTTTCTTTCTATAATCAATGTTTCTGTTAAAAAAATACCTATTAAGATATAAAAAATTTTAAACAGATAAAAGTGTATCAATTTATTTTTTATGATAATAAAAAACTTTATCCAAAACAATCACAATGACCATATTAAAAAAAGAAAAAAAGAAAAAAACAATCACAATGACTATCCTGATATTTGTTCCAAATCTTTTTTCCTTACTATTTTTCATCTTCCTCCCCACTTATTATTAATTAAATAATAATCTTTCATTTTAATTTCATAGTAAAATTTTAAAATAAATGCAATAGTTTGTAAGTTCGAAAAATTAATAAAGTTTAGGATAAATTTTGCTAATAAGCTTTGAAATTATTTCTAGTCGTGTGATCGATCAAATTGAGCAGCTTGAGAAATATTTTCTTTCCAAAGTTTATGAGACAATTTAATAAATAAGAACATACTTATGGAGCTACTTTTTTTACACTAAATTGAGTTCCTAATCTTTTAATTTTTTTCCTTAAGAATAATATTTTTTTGCCCTAAATTCGAAATGAAAAAAATAAATTATACTGAATCATGTTTATTTTAAAAACAATAATCGATTAGATAGAATATTTTTTAATATATCAAATTCTTTTTTTCTTTTTCTTTTCCTTTTTTTAAGGTCGTGGACAATGCATTATTGTATATACTATATTTGAAATTGGGATTTGAATTTTTGATTTGGACTTAGAATTGGATTTGGATTTTAAAACCAAGGATAGAATTTCATAGTTTCATAAAAATTTAAAATGTTATTTAAGAATTAAATTTGACACTTAAAATTAATATTATTTAAAATTTAAAATTTTCTATATCAATTGTTTTTAATACCTTGGTCATAATATTTCTGTAAATAATATTGCAATATTAAAATTCACCATCTTTAAAATAAAATAATAATAAACTAATCTATCTAATATTTGAAACAATCAATGATGAATTGGTCCGTCATAAGCTACGATGCACGGACACTGACACAGCGACACGGACAAGACGACACAGATTTTCAAAATTTTCAGGATACGACACGACTTGGACACGCATATAGATAAATACATGTCATTGGAATCATCATAATATCACTCATACTAACACCAAATACATATTACTTTAATTATTATAAAGTTTACCAAACACGTCCAAATAAAATATAACATATTTCAAATTCAAAAATAATTAAATATATGTCACTGAAATCATCATATATTCATATCATCACTCATACTAACAAATGTATATTACTTCAACTCAATAGAGTGTAAGTAATACCGCTAAGTTTCATTTTAGCCAAAAACTTTTTAAATTGTACAATTATCACTCAAAAATATCATTTCTGTGTCGGACACGTCTCGAACACGCCATGTTCGACATGAGTGTCCGACACGGGTGTCCGATTTTATTTTATTAATAAAATAAAGGACACGCCACGTGGCGTGTCTGACATTGTCCTTAGAGTGTCCGAGAAATGTCGTTGTTTGAGAAATGTCCGACACTGCACCGAGTGATAAGTCATAATTGATCACATGCCGAGTCCGGCCTTTTCCATGTCATCCCATCGCGCTCGCCATCGCTATATTTCTGGTGTCTCTGCCTCTTACAATGACTCCCCAGCAGAGTAGCTCCATCACCAGCAGCAGAGGCGGAGGGGATGGGGGTGCAGCTGGGTGCAGCCGCACCCCCAGGAAAAAAAATTAATTTATTTTTATATTATTATTTTGAAAACTTCACATATTTGCCTCCTAATTATTATTATTTGGCTAATTGGCTTAGTATTCTTTGGAAAGCCCAACTCAACAGGCACTGATGAAGAAAATGATTTAGGGCTCGATTTTGTCAGTGACATTTATTATCGCAGAACTCCTTAATCTTGTGTGCAAACTGCCACAAGTGGTCTTCGTGCTCCCAGCTAGATTCTGCCTTGGGTAGACCCTTCCATTGTACGAAGTACTCGGTATATGAGGGGACTCCTCTTTTACGTATCACTCGGTTCGCCAAAATCTCCTCCACGCCTTTGTCATATGATGTGACCACAGCAGTTGGCGCCCGATGTGATGTCCCACGGCTTGGATCCTCCATGTCTGCATGATATGGCTTCAGCTGACTCACAAGAAACACTGGATGTATCTTTAACTTTGGCGGAAGTTGTCGTCGATAAGACACTGTGCCTATACGCCGCTCGATGGAAAAGGGGCCTTCATATCTACGTATCGACCCCTTGTGTACTGGTCGCAATGACTTGAACTGTTGTGGTAGTAGCTTCACCATTACAAGGTCCCCTTCCTTGAACTCGACCGCTCGTCGCTTAAGATCTGCCCACTTCTTCATCTTTTTGGCGGCTTTGTTCAATGATGCTCGAGCCAAGTCAGTCTCCTCCTGTATGGACTTGGCGAATGTGTATGCTGTTGGGCTGCTCCCTGTGTAACCTGTGGCAATGTTATGCGGTGTCATCGATTTCCTGACTGTGGCTAACTCAAATGGACTTCGTCCAGTAGATTCGCTCTGCTGCAAATTATAAGAGAACTGGGCCGTGTCTAAGAGTTTTGCCCAATCTCGTTGGTTGGCACTCACATAGTGCCGCAGGTATAACTCTAGTAGCGCATTCACCCGCTCTGTCTGCCCATCCGTTTGCGGGTGGAAGCTCGTCGAGAAAGCAAGATCGGACCCCAAAAGCTTGAATAGCTCGGACCAAAACTTCCCCTTAAAGCGAGGGTCTCGATCACTCACAATGGTCTTTGGAATGCCCCAATGCTTGACCACGTGCTTAGTGAAAAGCTTGGCTGTGTCAATGGCAGTGATGTCTGGTGGTGCGGCAATAAAGATGGCATACTTAGAACACCTGTCCACCACAACAATGATAGTCCCGCACCCTTATGACTTGGGTAGTGCCGTAATGAAGTCCATCGATATGCTCTCGAACGGGTGCTCAGGAATGGGAAGTGGTTGTAGGAGACCGGATGGCTGTTGCTGTTCTACCTTGTCTTGCTGGCACACAAAACAAGTCCTCACATAGGCCTCCACATCATCCCGCATCGTTGGCCAATAATATGAATCCTCCATGAGGGCCATAGTGCGATGCATCCCTGGGTGGCCAGCCCACTTTGAATCATGACACTCCTTGGGTATTTCCCGACGCAAATTTCCCCACTTGGGTACAAAGAGGCGGTCTCCCTTTGTGAATAACAAGCCATCTCTAATCCAAAAGCGTCGGGTTTTGCCTTCCCTAGCGAAGTCCATGATGTTCTTTGCCGCCGGGTCTTGACCTAGTCCTTCCCGTATGCGATCCTTCAACATGCTTGCGGGTTGGCTTATGGCTGCAAGCTCTGCCTTCCGGCTTAAGGCATCGGCTACACGATTGGTTGTCCCCGGCTTGTACTCCAATGTGTAGTCAAACTCCGCAAGAAACTCCTGCCACCTTGCTTGCTTCGGAGTGAGCTTCTTTTGGGTTTGGAAGTAGCTTATGGCAACATTGTCTGTCCGCACAATAAACTTGCTCCCAAGCAAGTAATGCCTCCATACTCGTAGACAATGGACCACCGCAGTCTTCTCCTTCTCATGGACTGGGTAGCGCCGCTCGGCATCATTCAACTTGCGGCTCTCAAAGGCAATAGGATGCCCATTTTGCATAAGAACACCCCCAATGGCATAGTTCGAGGCATCAGTGTGCACCTCGTATGGCTTTGTGTGATCCGGCAGGGCTAAGACTGGTTGCTCCGTCACCTTGATCTTTAGCTCTTCAAATGCTTCCCGGCACTTTGGATTCCACTCCCACTTCTTGTTCTTCTTCAAGAGATTAGTGAGGGGTGTGACAATGTTAGAATACCCATGTATGAAGCATCGGTAATAGTTGGCTAGCCGCAGAAAAGATCAGAGTTGGGCACATTGGTTGGAGCCTCCCAATCTCGTATGGCCTTCACCTTGGCCTCTTCCATCATGATACGCCCGGTCTTGATGTTGTGGCCCAAGAATGACACCTCATCTCGGGCAAAAGAGCACTTTTCCAACTTGATGTAAAGTTCACTCTCCCGAAGTGCCTGAAACACCTACCTCAAATGCTCCACGTGTTCCTCCAACGTGAATGAGTAAATAACAATATCATCAAGGTAAACAACCACAAATTTATCAAAGTAAGCGTGGAATACCTTGTTCATGAGGGTGCAAAACGTGGCTGGGCATTGATGAGACCAAAAGGCATAACTAGAAATTCATAAGACCCGTACCTCGTCACCATGGCGTTCTTTGGCTCGTCCCCTACGGCAATCCACACTTGCCAATATCCGGACCGCAAGTCTATCTTTGAAAACCACTTGGCCCCTCCAAGTTGGTCGAACAACTCTCCAATGAGTGGTATTGGGTACTTGTTTCGGAGGGTCAATTTGTTCAAGGCCCGATAGTCCACGCACATGCGTAAAGATCCGTCATGCTTCTTTTGAAATAGCACTGGTGCACCATATGGGGACTTGGATGACTGGATCATCCCCGCATCAACTAGTTCCTTGAGTTGTTTCCTCAACTCTTCCAACCAGGTGGTGCCATCCGATAGGGTGTGCGTGAGGGCGGGCTAGCATCCGCTACTAGCTCGATCTTGTGGTCCACGTCCCTCCTTGGTGGTAGCTTCTTTGGGAGCTGGCATAATGTCCTTGAAGTCCTCAAGCACAGCCTTGACTTCCATGGGCAACTCTCCCACACCCTCAGTCTTTGGCCCTTCGTCTATCTTAGAAACTATGCATAGGTCTCCTCACTACGCCTAAGTCCCTTTGCAAATTGAATAGCCGACAACATGCTTGGCCCCTTGGGCTCCCTCTTGGCCGGTATAGTAGATGAAGTGTTTGCATCAAGAAAATATAAAGAGTCCGAAAAGGGTAGAATGCAAGCTCGTGCCTCATCGAGCCACTCAAGCCCAAGTACCATGTCGTAATCATCCATGGACACCACTGTGTAGGAGACATATCCCTACCATTCTCCTATCGTGGTCTTCACTCCTTTGGCCGCTCCGGCAATTGGTTTGGCCATTGCATTCACTGACTTGATTGATCCTCCGGTTGGAGTGATGGCAAGCCCCAGCTTCTTCTCCGCCTCCTCTCGGATGAAATTGTGTGTGGCTCCTGTATCCACCAATGCCTTGACTCGTCGCCCCCTGACCAAGGCATCCACAAACATAGACCCACCCTTGGGTCCTTTGGCACGCTCCACCTTTTCCTTGACGCCATCGAGGAGCCGTAGAGATCCAATTTGCGTGCCCTCCTCCTGTGGCTCACCATCTTCGTCTGCAAGAGTTGCTAGCTTGGGCAATTGGCCATGAAGTGATCGGTCTTGTGACAAAGGAAGCAAGTTCGTTCCCGGTCATTGGACCTATAGGTTGATGGTCTTGGTGCGTTGCCCCTGTTGTAGGTTTGGCTTGAGTTTGACTGGTTGCCTCCCACACCTTTGCCCTTGTCATCCCTCTTGCCTTTGTTGTTGCCATCGTTGGAGGGCCGCAATTCAATAAGGCTCTCGGCATAAGCAATTGCCGTAGCCAAATCCTGCACTTGACAACGTTGAAGCTCCTGTTTTGCCCATGGCCTGAGCCCATCAAGTAAAGCGAAGAATGCTTCACGATCCATCAACTCTGGGATCTCCAATATGATCTCTTGGAACTCCTTGATGTAGTCTTTTATAGTTTTGTTGTGTGTGAGCCGTCATAGGCGTCCCAGAGCCTCATACTCCACATTCTCGGGGTAGAATTGCCGCTTGAGCTCGGCCTTGAAGTCTTTCCATGTATCCATGCGGCATGTGCCTCGCTCAATATCGGCGTGTCGCCTCCTCCACCATAGAGTGGCAAATGTCGGTTAGGAATAGGGGCGTTGTGCGAATCTTGGCCTCGTTGTCCCGTACATTCGAGGCTGCAAAGTATTGCTCCAAGTTCCATAGAAAGTTGTCAAGTTCCTTAGCATTGCGAGTCCCATTGTATGGTCTTGGCCTTGGAACATCGATCCTGGTTGGTGCTGTTGCCACATGATCCCCCGCATTGGCCATGGCTCTTTTGCATATAATCATGTCGTCCTTGAGAGTTTTGAACTCTTCTTGCAAGGCCTCAATCATGCCCCTAGATTCATCGAATTGATTTTTCACATCAAAATTGAAAGAGTTAATTTGTTGGAGTACCTGACCTTGAAACTCCTCCCCTGAGGTGTTTTCTTCAAGTTCCCGTACCCTCTCGGCCACATCCTCGAAGGCTTGGGAGTGATCCGCCATGTATTGCTCCAGTCGGATCATCCGGTTAAGTCGACCGAGGGTTCCCTTGACTGGCCTCGGCCCTTCCTCGGTGCCTTCTCTGGCTTCTCGGGTTGTTGGACCACCCCTGAGTCCGACATTCTTTCTTCTAGCAAACACCAACGAACAACCTTGAGTGCGGAAGCTTTAAGAGCTGACCTAGGCTCTGATACCACTTGTCACGAGATGAGAGCTTTCACCCAAACTTTCTCGAACCCGTGCGGCACTTGACTAGTAACCCCGCGTCGCTAGCAAGTCAGCCTTCCTCCCGAGTTGGTTGCTAAAGTGCTAGAAAGAGAGAAAACAAAGAGATTGAGAGAATGCTTGAATACTTGATTGAAAATTTGATGGTTACAAATGAACTCCACCCCCTATATACCTCAATGGACGATGATGATCAATTTGATCTAATGGCTAGAAATGATCTTCTAGGATGTTCCACACATCTACAAGCTTCTACATGCTTCTAATATGTACATCTCTATAAGGTTCTAGAATGACCTACAAAAGAATGTACAAGAGATGTCTAGAATCTTCCGGGGTGTTCCAAAGTGTTCTTCAAGCTTCCGGGAGCTTCCGGATGTCCTAAAGCCTCTCCAATGTATGCCGGCATCTTCTAGAAAGTTGCGGGTCGTGACACTATGCTTGTTTCTTTCTTCCTTCCCTTTCCCGTGAGAAAAACACTTCAAAGCAATTGCAAAATTAAGGATTTTCTTTTTCAATTGTTCTTCGGGTTCTTGATCTATCTGTAAGTTATTTGGGTTTGTTCATATATGTTTCATTTATCATGTTTGATATGCTGAATTTGACTTATTTTTAATTTATTTGTGTCTCAATTGAAATCCTTGTATGCTAAACCTGATTTTTAATATATATTTTTTCAATTTGACAATGAAGGAATGGAATTTGAGATACTGTTATGTAAAATAGGGATCTAGAGAACATTTATTGTGAATTATTTTTCTGGTAACAATTGTTGCTACTGTTGTAGGAATGGAATTTGATGCTGCTTATTTGGGTTCACACTATATTTGCTTAATTTATGTTTTGCATAAAAGATTTTATGTATTCTTGCTGTATTGCAAACAATTTACATTTTTTATGTTTGGACCTACATAGAAGATAGAGAAATGGTGGATATTTATATATTATTATGTTTCTTTCTAAGTGCCTCATTATTTAATTGTTGTTTGTTATGTTTACCAAAGTTTTGGAAAGTGTATCACATTTTAACGACTATGCTACTTTACCCGATATAATTAATATATGTATTTTGATAATTTGGTGGTTATTTATTATTGTGAGGTAGAAAATGAGCAAAAGGAGAATTGATTCTTATTTCAAGAAAAATTGTATTCAAGACGTCGCTTCTAACCCTAATGCTTCTACAACTAATGATGATATTATTCTTCCTGAAAATGCGGTTATCCCTGAATGTCAAGCTATGTATACAGACTCTCCCACAAAGAAAGTTCCAAGGATTGAACAAGGTTCAACTAATACTGATATAGAATGGGATCCAGGCAAGAGGAAGATGATATGGGATGATCATGTAGATAAAAGAGATGAAATTCGACGAGCATATCTAATGCACGGTCCTTATCAACCAAAATCCAGTGGGCTTATTGACTGGCATGGTAGAAAGTTTCTTTCTTCATGGTATAAACTTTTTCCTGATTGGTTGGAGTATTCTTCTCTCAAAGATGCAGCATTTTGTCTTCCATGTTTTCTCTTTGCAAAGCCATCTCGAGTGTGTGGATCGAATACTTTTGTTGTTGGTGGATTTCGATCGTGGAAAAAGGTGAATGAAGGAAAACACTGTCCTTTTCTGACCCATATTGGAGATGGTCCTATTACTTCACATAAAATATCTGTAAAGTATTGTCACGATATGATGAATTCATTACAACATATTGACACAATTATGGATAGACAATCATTGAGTTAATTGCAAAGAATCGACTAAGGATCAAAGTTTCTGTTGATGTTGTCAAATTATGTGTATTTCAGGGTAATGCATTTAGGGGTCATAACGAACACTCAGATTCACATAATCGTGGTAATTTTTTAGAGATTTTGAAACACACGGCTTCCTACAATGACGAGGTAGCTTCAATTGTTCTAGAAAATGCTCCACAAAATGCCTCTTATACCTCTTCAACAATTCAAAAGGAGATCTTAGTTGTCTATGCAAGTAGAATTCAAAGATTTATCCGAGCAGAAATTGGGAATGAGAAATTTTGTATTATTGTTGATGAATCTCGAGATGAATCAAAAAGGGAACAAATGGCTATTGTTTTGAGTTTTGTTGACAAAGAGGGGATTCTTCGAGAAAGGTTCTTTGATATTGTTTAGAGGATACTAAATCATCTACTTTGAAGAAGAAAATAAGTGAAGTTCTTTCTCATCATGATCTTAGCATACAAGATATACGAGGACAATGATATGATGGTGCTAGTAATGTAGTTGACTAGTATCATTAATGTAGTTGATTCTTCTTCCAAATGTCATGATCAGCTGCAAACTGCATGGGCTACTCAAATTGCAGAATTGACTTCAACTAATGAGCTTGAAACTGGAAGAGGGAAAAATCAAGTTGAAAGCTTACAACGTCCAGGCGATACAAGATGGAGCTCTCATTTTAAATCCCTTCATAGCTTACTTAATTTGTTTGATTCTACTCTTTTGGTATTAAGTGAGATAATAGATGATAACAATGTTATGTCTTCCAGAGCTGCGATAGTTGGAGCTTATGAGGTGATGCTATCGTTTGAATTTGTATTTATCTTGCATTTTCTACATGAATTATTGGGAAGGACGGATGTTCTTTGTGGCATGCTACAACACAAATCTCAATATATTGTAAATTCAATGGATGCAGTATCTAATACAAAAGAAGTTATTCGGAATTTTAGAGAAAATGGGTGGACTGGTTTATTTGAAAATGTAAAGGCATTCTAAACGAGATATAGAAATTCCTGACATCAGTGGCCTTCGTCAATTAATTAAAGGTCGTGTTCGAAAAAGCAATCCTATTATGTGGGAGCATCATTATCGGATTGACATATTTTATGGGACAATAGATTGCATATTACAAGAGATGGACCTCCGGTTTAATGAAAAAGTGGTGGAGTTGTTAAAGCTAAGTTCAGCTTTGGATCCTAGAGGCGGGTATAAATCATTTAACATCAATCATATCTGCAAACTAGTTGAGAAGTTCTATCCAAAAGATTTCACAAGTCAAGAGAAGTTACATCTTAAGTATCAGTTGGAGCTTTTTGAACTTGATATAAAAAGAAATAAACATTTTCAAGATGTTTCGACACTTTCTAAATTATGCCGAGTTTTGTCAGAGACGGGAAAGAAAGATAATTATTCTCTAGTTGATAGATTGATTCGACTTCTTTTGACTCTTCCAGTTTCAACGGCGACATCTGAACGTGCTTCTCTGCTATGAAAATTGTGAAGACAAGGTTACAGAATAAAATGGAAGATGATTTCTTGTCTAGTACATTACTTATGTTTATTGAGAAAGAAATTGCTCAAAGTTTTGAGACTAATTCAATTGTAGATGAATTTGATCGTATTAAGAACCGGAGAGCACAACTTCGACATTAGTGAGAATACATTACAACAATTGTAATGTATTGTTAGATAACTTTTGCCATAAACTTATAGTTTGTGGTGCTTTATGAGGATGTTTTTAGTTATTGAAGTAGTCAAATGTAGATTCTATGTCTTGTTTTATCAATATAACATATGATACTTTCTTAGAATAATTTATTATTATTTTTACAAAATAATTTTGCCCCCAACATAAAAATCCTGGCTCCGCCCCTGACCAGCAGCCAGTTGATAGCTCTCAACGCCGCTGCCGCAGCTTCAGTTACGCTAAACCCACTTGGGAACAAAGCGTTATTTCAGTATTAGTTCTATAAGCTTTTTACTCTGGGAACCTTGTCATGGAGTGTGCTTCATATTACGATTCCCTAAGAAACATCATTTTTTTTTCTATCTGAAGTTTTTAAAGGCCCTCATTATGTGCAACTCAATAGTGTCAGATATGCCGTGCCATCCCTTCAATAATGAAAGTCCGTAATTTCAACTTTTAAAGCCTTAAATTGTGGAGGTTCACTCATTAGGAGCGTCAGCCATAAGTATCTTTGCAATTGGATGGTAATTGAAATCAAATTTAATTTCACTATTAACATATACAAATTGTGTCAATTTTTCTGTTAAATTTTCTCTTCGAAGTTAGAGAAGAATGTCCTACATATTTGATATGCATACTCACAACACAAGCATGCGCACATAATTTTCACATAGCAGCACAAGTGCTAGATGTACTAGTTTTTTTTTTGCACATTTTTGACTATTTTCCTAAAGAAGCCAAGAATAGTTAGACTCAATAAAATTCAGGAAAAGTTCTGGTTCTTCCCATTCTTCTTTCCACAATTTGCCATCTTCCTGCTCTTTTCCCACGTTTTTTCAAGATTTATTATACCACTGAGATTATGCTGAAATAATGGAACATATGTTGATGTGGGAGTTTGTTAAATTTTGTCCGTGTTATGCTATGCTTCTCATTACAATTTTAGATGAAAAGCTTAAAATCTGCTTAATGTCCACTGAAGTGGTTGAATCTTGAATTTCACATTCTAAAATGTGCAGTCTTCTGTATAGCTTGCTAAAATATATTTTCCTCTGGAGATTGCCAAAATTGAGCACCTTATTGGTATGTAATTCAACACACCGATGACTAGCTTTATACTTAAAAGTGGAACTTCCGTTTGAAAACTTCTCCTATTCAGTTATCATAATTAGATACTGACATTTTGGTAAAAGTGTCAAGAGATATGGTTGAATATGTTTCCTTCAATTTATACCGAACAGATCTTTGTTCTTCATTGAATGCCTGTGCTGTAAGTTCTGACACAGACAAAAGAAATGAAAATTTGAAAGAAGAAAAAATGCACACACGCACACACTCAGAGTGAGAGAGAGAGATGACATATAACTTTTCTTTAATCAGTTTCATCATGGTGGTGGTACAAGCAGAGACAAGGTTGAGAGACCTAGATTCTTCGACTCCAAGACAAAGAAAATGTGCTGGGATAAAGCGAAGCTTGTCCCTGGTCGAGATCCTGATAGATGGCAAACGGATGCAGTTGGAAACATTGTTTGTAAAGGTCTTCATACCTGTCAGTTTGTCTCTGCTATGAGTATGAGCACATCATCCCATTCTCCAGTGGTGGTGAATCTGTGATTGAGAATTTGTCAAATTCTTCAAACCAGGTAAATATGTTGAAGCCCAACAAGAATGGCTTTGATCAAACATTACTGAAAGGTTACTCCTATAACATTAAGTTCAGTAATGAAGAACTTGACAATATTGAGATGTCCGTTTATCGGAGTGTCATCCATCCAGGGAACAAATGTTGTGTTGGAAGTATTGATGCAAGAGATCACGTGATCACATGCAACTCGCAGAAAAATACTGAAACATCGTCTTCATTTTGTAGACTCTTATTGGATTGATCTGCGATTGTAGAATCATTTGTTTGGCTTTAAAATTTCAATTCCAAGAAAATGTTTTTACTTTCTTCATCCCTAAGTAATCCATGAATTTAATTTTCTAGTAAGTTCCAAATACATCATCAAGTCATGATGATTAATCATTTAAAAGACTCGGGCGAAGTATGCATCGATTCCACAACAACCAACAATTTTTCCACAAAACAGGGCCTCTCGATCGATCGGCCAAAGTGCTCGATCGATCGAGAGCTCCAGAATTTTTATGCCAAAAATCAGCTACGCTCGATCGATCGCCCGACCTTCTCGATCGATCAACAACTTTGCTCGATCGATGAGCGCACTGTGCATCGTCGTCAAATTTTCCAATATCGCACAATCGATCTGCGCCCCCTCGATCGACAAGCTCTGAAATAGCCTGAAAATGGCGTTTTATGGGTTAAAACCCCCAGAACAACAATTCCAACACCCAATACACCCTAAATCCTCAACAAGGAACCATAAATCTTCCTTAAACATACCAACCCAAAAATCTTTAAAATCCCAAAACTTAAACCCATCCCAAAACTTAACCAAACTACACAAAATTCATATCCAAACCAAGACAAAAGTGAGGGGAAGATGATTACCAAGATATCTTCGAGAAACCTCGCTCCGAGATCTAGCCTTGTTCGATTCTTCCATGGGAGGAGAAAATGGGAGAAAGGGGGAGAAGAATCGCAGGAGAGAGAAAGGGAGAGAAACAATGCAATCACTGAACACCAAGTCCACTTGGTATATATACTACTAAGGCTCCAAAAACCCGAGTCTCAAATACCCCCACCCTGACTCATTAAAAATCATATGTGTTCAATAATTATCTCTCAATCACTATTTACATTACCAACCTCAATCCAAAGCTCCTCAGACTCCAGATCCCATTACCAACACAATTCTAAGGTTTACACCTTAATGAGAATAAAATCTCAATCCTTGGATCCAACAACCCCGATATCGGATTAAAATCCTCGGGAATCTCCACATCGTAATTATCTCGTAAATACTCCAGTTAAATCCAGTAAGGATTATAATCACTCAGGGATTAACACGATTAATTTCCGAATATCACATTTATCCCCCACTAATAAAATTTCATCATCGAAATTTGTACATGCGTACTCCACGTATCGCCGAGATCACATAACCCGATTGAGGTCCCATCATCGATTCATGAACACATCATCATCGGAATATCAACCGCGATGATATCGACCTCGCTCCAAATATGGAATGGAGTTATCCTCCCAAACCATCACAACCTTAAAAGATGTTAACGCACATCGACGTTAACCACCCAAAAGCAGTCAGCCAACCATAGCTGCTATCTACTCGAATCATCCCTGATTCCAACATAAATTTCGCCTCAATGATATCTCTACGACTTAGCTTACGATGTTAAACATACATCGTTACCAAGGAAACCACCAGTACACAACAATTGTACTCACACTAAACTCGGTTTCCGTTCTCCAATTCCATCTCCAGCCAAGGAGTAGTCTCACCACTTGCAACTCGGATCGGGCAATCCCACGACACCGATCAACACAAAGCACATCTCCAAAGATGTCAACATCAGTGTGTCCCAAGGAATCACGCTTTGATTCCAACACACTACCGAAACTCCATAGAGTCTCCAAATCCATAGAGAACTTGCAAGAAAATCAATTACATTCTCATCACTTGTGTCGACAACGACACCAAGCGAATTCGAATCCTAGTCATTCCTTGTTTACACTTAGAATCAGAAATTCTAATACAAGGATACCATCGAATTTACCAACAAAGAGCCGCCTTGACCCATAACACGACTACCTCTTCCTAAAAGAGAGTCCAGCAAAACCTCACAATTTATTCCTCAGAATAAATTATCCCACCGAGGTTACCAACCTCAAGGATACCACAATCTCATACCAGAGATTTGTCAATCCAAGCAGTAACAATGCTGGCCCATAAATATACATGCCAATACGTATACCTCGATTCCAATTTAACCACAATTGATTTGAGTATCTCTAATCATACCCCCAAACCTCAAATTCATCTATCAATCATCCAGTCATTTCCACTCATAAGAGAATAAATGATCGTCGAACCAGCAACTAATGGTGTGAGTTCAACATCAACACCATGTGCATCAACTCATTGAATATTGCCAAGATTCCCTACAGGTATATTAATACATGTTCCCTCGCAGGGAGGGTGTCATGCCTTCACGATTTTCCAATCTCGAACCACCGTCCGGATAATTTGGATACACTTATACTGAAATGTATCCAGGAACCAATAAATACACAACTTGTTCAGGATAGTGCATCATTGCCACTACCACCAATCTGTCTCAACTCGTATACACGATAAATACAAGTTCCAATGATGCTTTGTACTACATCATAGTACGCAAACACTTTTCGTGCATATCTACAGAGACGTGTCCTCGTAGGTCTCACTAATAACGCAAAGTCATTACTCGGTCCACCACCAGTAATGCTCACCATGGTTGGTTCATAATCAACTCTCAACCGATATCAACTGTTTCCACCACAATATTGTTCCAAATCTCTCTAAGAGATACAACCGATATAGTAGCGCTACCACACTAACTATGTCACACAACTCTGGTCACGTCTTACCATTGCATCCTCAATGCAAGAATTCTCAAATAAAGGTAACAAAATCTTGTTCACCCTCTCGTTGGTACACCCAACCAAGCTGAGCTGAAAGTTCCCTTGAGGTATCTCTCACCTCAATTCATAGGCATCATAGTGACTATACGGGTACACTATAACCTTTCATCGTATCATCATACGAGTCCACCACACTCGGTTCAAACAACGGTATAGTGGCTACAATAAGCTCACTATATTACCGTAACCATAATTCGACTTACCTGGCTAGCCACTCGTAGCCTCCCGAGGTTTAAATAAAACCTACCAATTTATCATACGTTCAATCCCTGTATACAATACCGCACCATCAATTAGAGTAGTGGATCATCATCCAACATTCCTCTAATACCAATACCCAAGGTATCGCTACACATAACACGTTTACCACTATACGTGTTGCATTACACTTACCTGTATGGCACAACCATCTATCCATCGAGCAACATGCTCGGCATAATAGTCTCGTCAACCTGTGACGATATGTGTCAACACATGACATCCATAATATCCTCGTCAACTCGTGACGGTACATGTCAACACATGACATCCAAATATCCTCGTCAACTCGTGATGATACATGTCAACACGTGACATCCAAATATCTTCGTCAACTCGTGACGGTACTTGTCAACACGTGACATCCAAATATCCTCGTCAACTCGTGACGGTACATGTCAACACATGACATCCATAATATTATTGCTAACACAATGGCAATATAATATTTTTCATTCATAGTATAATAGCGGCACATTTCTATGCATCGCCCAACGGCGGTATACAATCCACACCCATCGTTCAATAGCGGTATAATCCTCGCTACGCATACATCGATATAATTCCTCGCTATGTATACATCGGTATCACATCATCACCACGTTTACAACGGTAACACATCATTGCAACATATACATCGGTATAATATGGACTCAAGAGGTGACTCACATGTATGTAGCACTTTGTTCCTTTCGGACCCAAGAGGTGCCTTACATCACCATGTAGCAACTCATCGCTCGACGGCGGTACACAATCAATACCCTTCGCTTTCGTGTAACATCGGCAAGTATGCCATAGCGCGATACCCCTCGCTTTCGTGTAACAGCGACAAGTATCCCATAGCGCAGTACCCTGCCTTGTGGAACAGCGGCAAGTATTCCATATCACAATACCCGTCACTTGTGGAACAACGGCAAGTATTCCATAACACAATACCCATCGCTTGTGGAACAGCGGCAAATATTCCATATCACAATACCCCTCGCTTGTGGAACATCGGCAAGTATTCCATAACACAACCTATCGCTTGTGGAACAACGACAAGTATTCCATATCACAATACCCCTCGCTTGTGGAACAACGACAAGTATTCCATATCACAATACACCTTGCTTGTGGAACAGCGGCAAGTATTCCATATCACAATACACCTCGCTTGTGGAACAGCGGCAAGTATTCCATAACACAATACCCCTCGCTTGTGGAACAACGACAAGTATTCCATATCACAATACCCATTGCTTGTGGAACAGCGGTAAGTATTCCATATCACAATACCCCTCGCTTGTGGAACAACGACAAGTATTCATTATCATAATACCACTCGCTTGTGGAACATCAGCAAGTATTCCATATCACAAGACCCTCGCTTGTGGAACAGCGGCAAGTACTCCATAACACAATACCCCTGCATCAAGACAATGATATCAATATGTGCAGTTAATACAACAATTCACAAGTCCTACTACGGTATATCAGCGGCTCAATAATATCTCTCGCTTCAATTATCAGCTGCTCAATGATATCCCTCGCTTCGACATACTAGCAACTCACGCTAGAATATGACAGCGGCAAATATCCTGATCCATCGTTTGATAAGACCGCGACAAATATTATGATCCATCGCTAGTCGATACACCCGTAGTGGCACAACAATAATATCCAGCAGCCATGAATCCCCATAATAAATCAATTTCAATGCATGCATATACCTGCATCCTCATAATCGTAAGGCAACCATACCTAGCCATCATCCGCCGTCACCTATTGACGGCACCGAATTGTTTGCCATTCTCTGTCCTCAGACAGTGCATCACGTTTCTCATTCCCTGATTTTCCTACAAAATCAGATTCCTTCGCACTTATCACATAAAGTGCAAATCATTCCATCAATACCATTTCCATCATATTTCATACGATCCTGCAACCACAATGGTTAATAATAACACATTTCATTTATGATCTCATATCATAATATGCACATAAGCATAATAGTTGTCACACAACACTAGCTATAATCATGCATAAACTATGTGCTATCCTTTTCCATCAATCCATCATCTGGCCCTCAACAGCCCCAAAGAGCAAATAACTGCTCTGATACCACTAATGTAAGGACCCCGTGTCCTTAACCCCATATTTAGTGTATTATCGCAATAATGGTGCATGCTTTTATAATATTAGGGGATTCATACTTACCATCAGTAAAATTTCTCGACATTAATCCACATA
Source organism: Haberlea rhodopensis (assembly GCA_907163345.1). Taxonomy (NCBI): domain Eukaryota; kingdom Viridiplantae; phylum Streptophyta; class Magnoliopsida; order Lamiales; family Gesneriaceae; genus Haberlea; species Haberlea rhodopensis. The sequence continues at coordinate 92,899 of CAJQUN010000179.1, forward strand.
ATGTTCCATTCCCCCAAATACCATTCCACTAACATGAGCATGCACCTCACAATACACTAACACATTCTCAATTCATCATGCAAGACACTATAATTAATTGCATGCAACCATAAATGAAAAGAGAAAGCAATCACCATTTATACAATCCATATACACATATAATAATGCTCACAGGCGAGCATTGAATGCGTGAATGTGTATCTAATGTATAAAGCGCTCTACTCAATACCGATACTGGTACCTCAGTCCTGGAAGCATTTCCAATCAACAGCTCGAGCTCAACTCCAAAGCCATTGATGTACCTATTCACCTGCCCCAACAGAGACAACGCACACACGGGGTGAGCATACCAATACTATCATCTCAATGACCGTAATACCATACTTCATAAATTACAGAATGTAAAAACTGTAAATGTAAAGATACTCCAGGTATAGTATCATTTATATGTGATTGCATGTGATGTCCCTGTTCTCACAATAATCATTATGTTGATTAACTGCGCCCATGCTCAAATCCATTAATTCCATAACCAAATATAGTAAAATCATTATACTCATGATTTATAGATATCACAGATATCTTAACAAGAATTTTACAATTCTATCACATCATATCCCATCGCTCGCTCAACATTGGCGACATTCTATCCTCTCGCACGCTCAACATCGGCGGCATTATAACCGATGTTCGCTCAACAGCGACAACATCCAATCATTGCTCGCTTAACAGCGGCACCACATAATTCTCAATGCATACCTTAATGCTTACCACAATCATATATTAATTATGCATATGTCAATAATATATCTACCATGCTCGTACGCTGCACGTACCTTATGATTCAATAGATAGAGCCAATCTTGCTTTGCCCCGAGATCCCTGAATTAAATGCTAAATACAGTTAATAACTCACAATTAATTATGATTCAACCTCCAAATACATCATCAAGTCATGATGATTAACCATTTAAAAGACCAGGGTGAAGTATTCATCGATTCCACAACAACCAACAAATTTTCCACAAAACAGGGCCTCTCGATCGATCGGCCAAAAGTGCTCGATCGATCGAGAGCTCACACCCCAAATCCTCAACAAGGAACCATAAAGCTTCCTTAAACATACCAACCCAAAAATCTTTAAAATCCAAAAACTTAAACCCATCCCAAAACTTAACCAAACTACACAAAATTCATATCAAAACCAAGACAAAAGGGAGGGGAGGAAGATTACCAAGATATCTTCGAGAAACCTTGCTCCGAGATCGAGCCTTGGTCGATTCTTCCATGGGAGGAGAAAAGGGTAGAAAGGGGAGAAGAATCGTAGGAGAGAGGGGAGAGAGAGAGGGAGAGAAACAATGCAATCACTGAACACCAAGTCCACTTGGTATATATACTACCAAGGCTCCAAAAACCCGAGTCTCAAATACTCCCACCCTGACTCATTAAAAATCATCTATGTTCAATAATTATCTCACACTCACTATTTACGTTACCAACCTCAATCCAAAGCTCCCCAAACTCCAGATCCCACTGCCAACACAATTCCAAGGTTTACACCTTAATGAGAATAAAATCTTAATCCTTGGATCCAACAACCCCGATATCGGATTAAAATCCTCGGGAATCTCCATACCGTAATTATCTCGTAATTACTCCAATTAAATCCATTAAGGATTATAATCACTCAGGGATTAACGCGATTAATTTCCGGATATCACAGATTTTACTTAGGGAGGGAGTCCTTTACAAGAACGACCGTATACTTCTCAACCCAAATTCTCCTTTAACAAGTGCTTTTCGAGTTTCATGATACTCCTTTAGCAGGTCATGCAGGGGTGAAGAAAACTTTATCGCGCTTGAGTGCAACCTTTTATTGGGAAGGGATGACTGGTGATGTGAAAGATTATGTAGCTAAATGTGGTGTATGCCAGCAGACTAAGTATTCCACTTACAAACCTCGAGGATTGTTTAATCCTCTACCAGTTCCTCAGACATTTCAATGGATTTCCTCAGTGGTTTGCCTCTTTCTCATGGAGTTTTAGTAATCATGGTGTTGGTGGACAGGTTGTCCAATATAGTCATTTTGGCACTTTGAAGTCTTGATTTTCAACGGTTACAATGGCTTCGTTGTTTACAGATACAGTAATAAAATATCATGGTTTTTCCTAAGACTATTGTGTCCGACCAAGATCCAATATTCTTAAGTAAGTTTTGGCATGAGATTTTTAGAAGTTGTGGTACTTCTCTTCACATGTCAAGTGCATATCATCCCTAGTCGGATGGTCAATCCGAGGTTTTAAATCGATGCTTAGAACATTATTACGCGGCTTTATATGTGATCAACAATCACAGTGGTATAAGTATCTTGTTTGGGCAGAGTTGTGTTAATAGCACAAGCTATCATACATCCATTTTAATGTTCCTTTTGAAGCATTTTTTGGTAAACCACCTCCTGTTTGGACGATGTATATTGAAGGGTCGTGTAATGTGGAAGCGGTTGATCACATGTTGATTGAGAGGGATAAAATCTTACATACTATCCGAGCTAATATACTGAAAGCACAACAGCGTATGAAATCACAATCGGATAAACATCATGGGGAGACGAATTTTGATGTAGATCAGTGATGTTATGTGCATTTTCATCCGTATAGGCATGTATCAGTTTCTGAAAATAAGTTTACCAAGTTGAGTAAAAGATTTTAAACATATTGGTCCGGTGGCTTATAAATTGGATTTGCCTTTACATTGCAAAATACATCAGTTTTTCATGTATCAGTACTCAAATTGTGTCCAAACCCTCGGGAAGTCGCTGCAATAACTCTACCTGCACTCTCATTTGACAATAATCCATTGGTTTCGCCTACAGCTATTCTTAATACCAGACAAGTTGTTCGAGGTTCACAGCGGGTCTTACAAGTTTTAGTGCAATGGAGTGGGTTGTCTCTTGAAGAAACTTCTTGGGAGGATGATAAGAGTGAATTTTACACTTATTTTGCTATGAGTTTATATGGATTTTCGTGTTGATTCCTGGACGATTTTACGCTTTTTGGCATATATTTGTTTATTCAGGAATCTAGGTCCAAGGGAATAAAAGTGGAGTAAATAAGCTATAATGGATGAAAAAGGATCAAACCAAGCAAATATGGAAAAGGAGGGACGAAATCGCAAGATCGAAGATTTTGAGATCCGCGATCGATCGGCAAAGAATGAAGATCGATCGCCAATATACAGAGCATTCTCGTGGTCAATCGGTGGGAAGCCAAGATCGATCGCGGATATGAAAATTTTGGCTATGAACGTCCAGTAGGAAGTGGCGATCGATCGGCACTGAACAAAGATTGTTCGCCGATAAGTGTTTTATGAAAAAAAGAAGACTTTCCATGTTTGGTTCAAGGTGGACTCCTCCCCACTCGGATTTACTTTACTTATCAGACCTAAGCACGAAAATTAGAGGACTTTTGACACTTTTTCTGAGACCTAAGGGCAGCCACTTCTTCCTCCATCCACAACAAAACATACCACAATTCATTGATGAGCAAGAGCAACACAAGGAACGGAAGAACGGAGTGACGCACAGAGTGACATCCTCGTTATCTTAGAATTTATGAACTTAGCTATTTTTAATTTCAGATTTTGATGTTGAATTTGTTTAAAGACATATTTTGCATTATAATTTGAATATGGTTGTTGGCTAATTTTGTTTATCAAGACATAGGGGATCCCATGTTTGAACCCTTGAGTTAATTATCGGTTTTGATTCGATTTCCATGATCTTTGTGCATAATTTATGTTTTTAAAGCTTGTAAAAGAGTAGCTACCTTTTGCATGATTTTGGTAATCGTGATTGAATTGACCATATGAGATTACGATACAACGTAGTAAATTAGGTCGTGGGTTTTAGGTTGAGACGGACCAAGTAAAATCTAGCACACGTGTGATAGCAATAGATTTACCAAAATCGAAGGCTAGTAATTTTCATAAAGCGTTTTTCGGTATTAATCATTCAATAAGGACACGAGAGTGATTTATTGTAGATTAATGCTAGACTTGTTATAGCCGGACCAAGGGATAACGAATGAAATAGGAAAATTCGTCATCCTAGAACGTAGAATTTTGAATCTTAATTAATAGACAACTTTTGGGGGATTACATGGGTGAACCGACGTCTTGATAATTATTTGATCATATTTCTTCAATAATCCATCTCTGCTGTTTAGGTTGATTTTTGTGTTTTAGTCAATTTAGTTAATTAATCACAACCAATTTTCGTAGGCTAAATATAGTTAAATTGATTGAGTTTGGTAATTATTTCCTAGTCCTCGTAGGATCGACAATCCCTACTTTTCATATCATTATACTAAAACTTGACACCGTGCATTTGCGGTACGCAATCGCTACACTCGAAATAACTGTTTAAAATAAAAGCGATCAAGTTTTTGGCGCCGTTGTCGGGGACTAGTTTAAGTAATATCATAGGAGATTAGTTGACTGTAATTTAACCATTTTCTTTTTGTTGTCTTTGATTTTTTTTCTTTCTTTTCATATCTACTATTCTACTATTGCCTTCTCTTTGGTTGGATTTCTGCAGATTATTATTCCCTAGTGCATGTTAAGGAGTGAGCGCCCGACACTCGAGCCTTTTGCCCCTGAAATTGAAAGAACGCTTCTTAGGAGACTAAGAGAAATTCGAGCAATGACTGAAAACAATGAAGGAGGAGGTGGAAGAGACGAAAGACGGAATGAAGAGGTGCTTAATAGAAGATCATTCATGGATTATGCTCATCCCTCGTTCCATGGATCATTGTGTGGGGTCTTCCCACCTTAACAGTGTTTAATAGACATAAGAAGGACTAATCATGCATTAATAACATCTTAGGGTTCTAGTTGTTACATGAGCTAACAGAATTACAGGTCAAATAAAACTTCAAAGCTTATTAGTTACATTCCCATAATGAATGTTAACATGTTAGATTTATACTACTCCTACAGTAGATACTAAACAGAAGCTGAATCATACACGTTCCTGTGTTCCTCGTAGCTCACTGCTCAACCCGACCCCTTAGTCTTTTAGTCCAAAAGCGTACCTACAGGAACAACCCATCATGAGCATGTACATCATTACTTAACATCATAAAGGCAATGGCATATAAATAAATGCATGAAAATAATTGGTAACGTATACTTCCTGGTTAATCGCATTAACCCTCTTTGGTTGTCCCTATTTCATAGTCATGAATAAAATCATTAATTCTTGACATGAATGATTTAAAATCATCATCTTATAAATATTATCATCTTATAACATCATCGTCATATAAGCATCATCATCTTGTAATTATCATTATCTTATAACATCATCATCATATAAGCATCATCATTTTATAGCATCGTCATCTTATAGCATCATCATCTTATAGCATCATCATCTTGTATCATCATCATCTTATAGCATCATCATCTTGCAATTATCATTATCTTATAACATCATCATCATATAAGCATCATCATTTTATAGCATCATCATCTTATAGCATCATAACAAAATATAACAGTAAATGTACGACATCTTAGTTAAGTGAACATGCTGGTTATTCGTTACCTTCTTCTTGTTGTTCCTGATTCATAATCATGCATATGGGCATCTTACCCTGTGGCATGTTACCACATTATAAACATCGCATGGCCTCTTACCATGTGAGACATCTTACCCCGTGGCATCTTACCACAAATAAACATCGCATGGCCTCTTACCATGTGGGGCATCTTACCCCGTGGCATCTTACCACAAATAAACATCGCATGGCCTCTTACCATGTGGGGCATCTTACCCCGTGGCATCTTACCACAAATAAACATCGCATGGCCTCTTACCATGTGGGGCATCTTACCCCGTGGCATCTTACCACAAATAAACATTGCATCACATTATCATATAAACATCGTATAAACATCATCATATAAACATCGTATAAACATCATCGTATAAACATCATCATATAAACATCGTATAAACATCATCATTTCATCGTATATATTCATGCGATAAATGCATAGTCATAGTGTAGGGATGTGTTTTACCGTCCGATGCCCGTACGTCTCTTACGTACCTTTTCAAAAGGAGGAGGAGTCAATAGACTTATCTCCTTGATTGTGCTGGTACCTGGGGTGGCTCTACAAGACCACACAATACCATATTAGATGCCTTAATACCATCTCACATCATAAACTTAACAAAATAAAACATCATTTTATTTTTCAACATTCTGCCTCTCTCGATCGATCGGCCCCGAGGTCTCGATCGATCGAGAAACTGTGCACAACAGTGCTCAACCATTCTGCCTCGATCGATCGATCGAAACATTTTACCGATCGATCGAGGAGCTTCACCGATCGATCGAGAAATCCTTCGATCGATCGGCACCTGAAATTCAAACCATGCCTTAAGCTTTCTGCCTCGCTCGATCGATCGGAACCAAAATCTCGATCGATCGAGAGCTCTGAAAAATCGGGACTTCCCCAGATTTTTGAGCACCTCATTTTATACCATCATTTCTACTTCATAAGGCGTAAAACATGCCTGAACAAAAATGTTACAAGCTTCATAAAACTACCATGCATGTATTCAAATTAAAGGTTTAGCAAAACATAAGCTAACATGCATCATAACATCATCATAATCTTCATCCTCAACCAACCTATACAGAAAACAGAGTATGTTCTCCTTTGCCTAGATTTCCGAGCACATAGTTTCACAACAAGAAATCTATCACATAAATCATGTAAAATGCTCGAACAAACATGCTAGGAGCTTCATAATACTTCCATGTAAACATACATACCAAGGTTTCGTTCATACCTACACTAGCATGCATAGAAATCCTCACTACAAAAACCCAACTCAACCCGAAAACCCAGAAAATAAGGCACCAACTTACCCCTCTCTTTATGCTCCCATTTTTGCGAGGATTTGCACACCTTTCTACCAAGGTTTCCTTGCCTTAAAGCAGCTTGTTCTGGGATGAGAATGGAGGAGAGGAGGAGGAGAGAAGGAGATGGAGGTTGATTGAGTGGTAGCATGGGTTGCACAAGTGGGGGGTATGGGTTGAACAAGTGGGGGAGGGTGAGGTGACCGAGTGATGGGGGTGGGGTGGGGTGGGTTGGGTGGTCATGTGGTGTTTAATTGTGTCCCGGTATAAAGTACGATGTATTAAAATATCCTCACTCGATATTTTATAATTTCATTTAAATTAATACATCCTTTAAAACACCTATCATGCCCCCTAAATCATATCATCATATCGTAATTATATTCCCCCACATTAATTACACCACAACCCTTAAACTTAACATAAATCATCATCATAGCACATAATCATATAACATTTCGGGGGTATTACACATTGTCTAGTATCATTAGACCAAGCATACATGCGAACAACTTTGAAATCAAGCCTGCAATCATACAAATGATCCAGCACTCGGTGCAGTTTGGGGGAGCGACCACTGATGATCCCAACCCTCACATAGCGAGTTTCTTGGAAATTTGTGACACCTTCAAGCATAATGGTGTCACTGACGACGCCATCAGGTTACGACTGTTCCCTTTCTCTCTAAATAATAAAGCTAAATCTTGGTTGCATTCTTTGCCTACAGGATCAATTACCACTTGTGATGGGATGGTGCAAGCTTTCTTGTCAAAATACTTCCCACCATCAAAGACTGCTAAGACGCGAAATGATATCACTACATTTGCGCAACATGATCCTGAAACACTGTATGAAGCATGGGAGCGCTTCAAGGACTTACTGAGGAGATGCCCACACCATGGCCTTCCCATCTGGCTGCAGGTACAAACTTTCTATAACGGTTTATTTTCTGATAACCGTTCTATGATTGATGCAGCATCAGGAGGTACTGTGAAGAGAAATATATCGGAGGAGGCCTATACACTGTTGGAGGAGATGGCCGCTAATAGATGTCAATGGTAGTGCGAGAGGAACGTGCCGAAAAAGCAATCTAGAGTTCATCAAGTGAGCGAAGTTACTGCTTTGGCCGCTCAAATTGAGGCATTGAACAAGTGTAATACTCGATATGATATCATGTTCTTTAGCCTTAGTGATTTTATCTATGTTTGTGTAACATAGTTCATTATCTGTGATATGTTAGTCACAGAGTGATGTATGATGTGGTGGAGTGGTATGAGAGGAATGAGAATCAAAGATAAGGGACTCCATGGCAAACAAAACCTGAAAAGGAGTAACTTGCAGTGAAAGAGGGTCATGTTGATATAATGTATAAACTTTAAGGATCATAATGCAAATTGGTATCTTTAAATCCCAATATCATAATCTGAAAATAAAAGATTGTTCTTATCGCTTCACAAAGTTTCCCTTCCACCTCTTGATCTTATTCCTTAAATTGTTAAAGGAATTTTGATAGGAAGCTTAAGGAGTTGTTGGGGTAAGTCAATTACATCAAATTCTTGCCTTTTTGTTGACTAGATAGGAGTTTTGTGTGGTATGTGTTCTTAGATCTTTTGTTTCTAAATCTTATGATTGAGTATGAATTGTGCTGAAATAAGTTGTCGTATGAAGCAAGAAGCTGGATGAGGATGTTTGGATGTATTTTAGTTGAATGGAATAAAGTATGGGGTGATATATTTGTTGATAGAGGTGAAAGAGGTGGAAAAGCATGAAAAATGGCGAATTTTCGAAATACAGGGTCGGGCCATCGATCGGCACTTTTGAGCCGATCGATCGAGCAAAGCCTGCCTCAGGCGATCGATCGATCAAGTAACATTGTCGCTCGATCAAGAGAGGCTGGGCGATCGATCGACCATTGATACCGATCGATCGGCCAGTATAAAATATGGATTTTGATATTTTGTGCGAGTTTTCGATTTATGGCTTGAATGTATATATTATACTATACATTATCATAAGAAATGTGACTATGAATATCTGTAGAGCCGTCACATACCACATGACATCTTACATGATAAAGAGTTATTGCTGGTGATCGCTCTTTTGCTTTTGGATACTATCAGGTACGTGGGACGTACGAACACTTGCATTGTTATTCATACATTATTGTGAATGTTTATGAAGTGGATGAGTGAATACCAAATCATTGAGGCGTGTTTGTAATGAGAGGCATGCAATATACATTGGCTACTCCTATGATGAGATCATAAGGAGCGTAATAGCAATGTTATATGTGCTATTCATATCAGGAATTGATATTGTATGGAGTTGAAATGCAATATACATTGGCTACTCCTACGATGGGATCATAGGGAGCGTAATAACAATGTTATATGTGCTACTCATATAAGGAATTGATATTATATGGAGTTGAAATGCAATATACATTGGCTACTCATATGATGGGATCATAGGGAGAGAAATAGCAATGTTATATGTGCTACCCATATAATGAATGTATATTATATGCAGTCTATAGATTGTGTCAGGATCGATTCCGGGGGTGGGTTGCCATTCCACACCCGAGTTCAACCAACTTGAGCTTCAATAGCTCGTGTTCTTGAATTAATGCACAGAGAGATTATATCGAGTTCGATTACAAAATCGAGCGGAAGACACTCGACATAACCCGCTCTAAAACCGATTAAACATTTGAAAAACATTTTAAAGATATGCAATTAAAGTAAATAAACAAGCATTTGTTTATGGAAGTTCGAAGGTGGTGTAATCCTTCTACGTCTCCCCTTCTTCCACCTCATGGAAGGATTCCACTAGAAGACTTTGATTTATACAATCCCGTTGTACAAACCCGATCCAGTTGGGAATGCCCCATCCAACTAGAACTCCTAGCAACTCAACTATGTATGTTCTTTAATGTCTCACATACAAAGACCTCTCATCGGTTGTGATAAATCATCAACCGTTACAATGGTATTCACTCTTCTATTTTAGCTCACAAATACAATGAATAGAGTGAATACAAAGGCACAAATGATTCCATAATGAATCTGATATAACAAGGTAAGAGGTGCCAAAGGTTTGAGGAGTGCTCTTCATTTAGCAACTTTTGTCTTTGAAGTTCCCCAATTGAATCCCAAGTGGGTTTGCTTTGAAAGGCTTTGATTGATCTTCAATCAGCTGTTATTGAGCTTCCAAATCATGTATATATAGCCCCAAGTAATGATATATACGTTAGACACAAGAATATGCCCGTTGGAAAAGGTTCTGCACTATTCCCGACCTTGCAACGGTCATATTCTGGTTTCTGGGCTATTTGTATTTCGGACCGGATTGGCCGGATCAGCTTGGGCAGCTCAGTCTGGCAGATCATCAGAGGCACATCAGTCTGGTCCAGATCAGCACGGGCATATCAGTCTGGTCCGGATCAGCACGGACAGATCAGTCTGGTCCGGATCAGTCTGGACAATCAGCTTGATAAAAAAACAGATTGATAAACTTGCTCTTTGATCTGTTGCTTGTAACTCTTGATTCTTTGATTTCTGGGCAAAGTGATCTACATGAAAGTTGTAGCCCTTTCTCTTAGCTTTCCACGGAATCAGGAATTGCTCGATTTCAAGTTTGTATGAGAGAGTTATGCTCAAAATACAAGGTGATACTCCTGCTGTCTATTTGCTGGATGCAGCAGCACATGGCGTTACTTGCAGAAGCCTTTTGGCCATCGTAACGTCCGATTCAGTCTTTGACTTTCAAATATGACTTGTAGATATCTATCTTAGCTTTCCAATCCATACTGAATCGTTCCGTTCCGATAAGCGAGCTGAGAGTTATGCCCACCAGACTGACAGTTGCTTGCTGAAACAGCTTGTTGTTTCTTCGCGGTACAGCTCGATCTTGCAGGCGTCTTTTCTCCTTGATAACATTCGAACTAGCCGATCTGTTGTGAAATATGACCTTTAGTATTTTGAGTTGGCTGTTCAATCTCTTTGGAAGCACGCCATTTCGATATCCGAGCTATTAGATATGATCGAAACAATCTGCTCTGCCAGGATTTCAGACTTGGTCCAGCTTGATATTTTCAAGCTACTTCTTTGTAGTTCATCAAGCTCTTAATTATGATCTATGAACTGCACACTTGATGAAATATGTTAGCAACACAATAACAAGTTTTGTTGACATCAAAACCAAGATTATTCGGGTTCTCAAAACCCAACAATCTCCCCCTTTTTGATGATCACAAAACTTGAATAAAAATATGAACATTAAAGCACAATGTTGCATAACAAGAAAAATCATATTTTTTTAAACAACATATTTCTCCCCCTTTTTGTGTAAATAAAAAAGGAAGACAAATAAAATTTACTCCCCCTCAAGGATTGAGATTAAACTCTCCCCCTTAATTTTAAAAGGTTTGAAAATTTGAGCAAGTGAGGGGCAAATGGGGTAGGCTAAAACAAATTAAAAAATTGCAATGCACATTAATTTTTGAACAAAAATAACCTCTTTTGAAGATTCATGTAGCATACTTGGCAACAAATTTGAATTTCTTGACAAAACTCAACAATGTCCATTTCATCTTTTAGCGGTGGCAGCACACTTAGTCCAATTTTGCAGAATAAACTGCTTTTCTTCGTGAAGAATTAGGCTGCAAGACCTATACCGTTGCGATCCTCTATGAGTCTAGTTTGCAACGCAAAAAACGGTTCGTCATTTGGACATCCGAGCAAGAAGTTATGCCAATTTTCCCAAAGTCGCTGCAAGCTGCCAGAAAACTAAAATACTTCGAAAATTGTTAGTTAAAATCTCAAAATAAAAATTTTAAACTAAAAAACGAGTTAAGAACAGATTGAACGAAAATTAAACCTTTAAAATAGATTTTAAAATTATTTTCGTGCAAAATGAATGCAATGAAATTGATTTTTATGCTAAAAATTTTCATACACCAAGTTTTGAAAAAATATGCTATGAAAATATTTTCATGCTCATGAAAAATTTTGAAAATGATTTTAAAGATATCCGCTAAAAAAAAATCGGTTAAAATGCTTTCCAAGAACAACCCGCTCTGATACCACTTGTCAGGATCGATTCCGGGGGTGGGTTGCCATTCCACACCCGAGTTCAACCAACTTGAGCTTCAATAGCTCGTGTTCTTGAATTAATGCACCGAGAGATTATATCGAGTTCGATTACAAAATCGAGCGGAAGACACTTGACATAACCCGCTCTAAAACCGATTAAACATTTGAAAAACATTTTAAAGATATGCAATTAAAGTAAATAAACAAGCATTTGTTTATTGAAGTTCGAAGGTGGTGTAATCCTTCTACGTCTCCCCTTCTTCCACCTCATGGAAGGATTCCACTAGAAGACTTTGATTTATACAATCCCGTTGTACAAACCCGATCCAGTTGGGAATGCCCCATCCAACTAGAACTCCTAGCAACTCAACTATGTATGTTCTTTAATGTCTCACATACAAAGACCTCTCATCGGTTGTGATAAATCATCAACCGTTACAATGGTATTCACTCTTCTATTTTAGCTCACAAATACAATGAATAGAGTGAATACAAAGGCACAAATGATTCCATAATGAATCTTATATAACAAGGTAAGAGGTGCCAAAGGTTTGAGGAGTGCTCTTCATTTAGCAACTTTTGTCTTTGAAGTTCCCCAATTGAATCCCAAGTGGGTTTGCTTTGGAAGGCTTTGATTGATCTTCAATCAGCTGTTATTGAGCTTCCAAATCATATATATATAGCCCCAAGTAATGATATATACGTTAGACACAAGAATATGCCCGTTGGAAAAAGGTTCTGCACTATTCCCGAGCTTGCAACGGTCATATTCTGGTTTCTGGGCTATTTGTATTTTGGACCGGATTGGCCGGATCAGCTTGGGAAGCTCAGTCTGGCAGATCATAACGGGCAGATCATTCTGGTCCAGATCAGCACGGGCATATCAGTCTGGTCCGGATCAGCACGGGCAGATCAGTCTGGTCCGGATCAGTCTGGACAATCAGCTTGATACAAAAACAGATTGATAAACTTGCTCTTTGATCTGTTGCTTGTAACTCTTGATTCTTTGATTTATGGGCAAAGTGATCTACATGAAAGTTGTAGCCCTTTCTCTTAGCTTTCCACGGAATCAGGAATTGCTCGATTTCGAGTTTGTATGAGAGAGTTATGCTTGAAATACGAGGCGATACTCCTGCTGTCTGTTTGCTGGATGCAGCAGCACATGGCGTTACTTGCAGAAGCTTATTGGCCATCCTAACGTCCGATTCAGTCTTTGACTTTCAAATATGACTTGTAGATCTCTATCTTAGCTTTCCAATCCATACTGAATCATTCCGTTCCGATAAGCGAGCTGAGAGTTATGCTCACCAGACTGACAGTTGCTTGCTGAAACAGCTTGCTGTTTCTTCGCGGTACAGCTCGATCTTGCAGGCGTCTTTTCTCCTTGATAACATTCGAACTAGCCGATCTGTTGTGAAATATGACTTTTAGTATTTTGAGTTGGCTGTTCAATCTCTTTGGAAGAACGCCATTTCGATATCCGAGCTATTAGATATGATCGAAACAATCCGCTCTGCCAGGATTTCAGACTTGGTCCAGCTTGATATTTTCAAGCTACTTCTTTGTAATTCATCAAGCTCTTAATTATGATCTATGAACTGCACACTTGATGAAATATGTTAGCAACACAATAACAAGTTTTGTTAACATCAAAACCAAGATTATTCGGGTTCTCAAAACCCAACAGATTGTAATGAGGAAATGGTATTAACTGGCATGAGACGGTTATGAGTTTGAGATGGGATGAGATGATGATATGTCATGACATTTGCATTTGAGATAATTTGTAGAAATTATATTATGCTTGAGTATGCTACAGGAACAACTCAAGGAACACGAGATACGAATGAGATACAGGGAGTGTTTATAACTACCGTCTTAGTTATTTGTTGTACTATTTGTTACTTGTATGCTGTTAAAGTATGATCTATAGTACAATGGTGTTCATGATGTTTTCTGGGTTGTTCTGTATGGACTCTTTTGGGCGAGGGAAGCTTGGATGTGGGTCCATTTTGCTGCATTGATGATGATAGAGTAGTCGCTTAGAGGAATTGCGAAGACATTTGAATGTCATTAAATTATGGCATGTAATGAATGAATAACTGGTTGTGTAAACTAATCGACTAACCTAAATAGGAAAGAAGATAACTATGTTTCTATTATCATGAACTTAGGTTTGAGGCAGTGAGGGCCTTACATTAGTTGTATCAGAGCATATACCTGGGTTTGGGTAGTCTCAGTAACCTAGTGGGGTATAGGTGCACTTAGCAATATGTTTTGCTTCCTATATGCTGTTGTATTTTATGTTCTGTGGTAATGAAGATCTTTTGGTGAGCTGTATGTACACATCATGGTTAATATGTACAAAGGTGTGGAGATGAGATGAGTGTTCATGTTTAAAGCATGTTTCTGCATTGATATAGGATATGGTGTGTATTCTACTACGCTTGCTATGCTTGTGTATTGTTGTTAACCATTGAATTGTAGTATGGCTGTGAGAATATCTGTGACCAAGATGCAATGCGTGTCACTGAAAAGAATGGTGAAGCTTCTTTTTTACTATTCTTAGTGGAGCAGGTCTATGCACCTGAGGTTGTGACATTGTTTTTTTAGGTGGGCTATCAACTGTCTTGATAGAACGGAATTGGAAAAGTACACTACGAATTAGTGGAGGTATCGTAACTCGATGTTTGGTTTTAGCAGATGATGTCCTAAACAAAAGAAAACTATCCAACTACTAAATTCCAAGCAGACGGAACCTTTCTGGGAAGCCGGTCCCCTTTACATAGCCATAATATGCAGTTTTTTTTTTTAATGTGCACAGGCAACGTGGGTGGTACTGGTTGAATGTGAATGGGTAAGAAACTATTGATGTGATGGAAGGTCATACTATGAACTAAACGCTCAGGGATAGCTTGTATCGTGGGATAGATTCCTACGTATAGTCCTGGAGTTCTTTTGGCTATTGGAATTTTTGAATGGAAAACAGAGTATGAGAATGGTATTTACTTTTATGTTTCCGTATAGAATTGAGGCCTGAGTTGGTCGATAGGGTTCTTGGTGTGAACCCTATATCATTTGAGGTTGTGTTCCTGGATGTGTAGGGATTGGAGATGAAGCTTATTCAAAATGTATGGGGCTGCTTAGAATTGCCAATGAGTACTTTGTGCCTCAAGTTTAGTGATGACATAATGACGGGCTATGAGTAACAAATGTCGTCATTGTGCTGTGTGATGTGTAAAACCGCTATGGAGGTGTATATAATGTAAGACGATTGAATGGTTTGGTCATATGATGTAATGAATGTGTTCTGAGCACGACCCAGTATGTGTCTACTTATGGGGTTGGTTGTTATGGACTTTCCATGCTTAAACGATGTTGGGAACAACAGAGATATTGTATACGACACGAAGGAACATGTAGCTAACTCTTCATTAGTGAAAAATTGAGATCTAATGGTTGAGATCGGGTAGATGCGCAACTCATGACTGATGGAAGTCGAGATTGGTGTAGTAGGATGGAAATGGTCTCATATTTCATCATGTTGGTAGTTGTGGGTAAAGTGTATGAGAACACGGTCAGTTAGTCAAGTGATACAATATCATGGCCAGGGAATGAGTTGATGGACTTCATTCGATGGATTGAGAGTGCCGAGTATGGTGAATTGTATGATATGATAAAAGAGCTTATTGTGCATTCGGTATAATCACGATAAGATATTTGAGCTTGAGATGAAAGATGCCTCAAGAGCATAATTAGATATGTTGATGTGTTGATGAACTGATTTTGAGAATTCAGTTTTGTTGGTTATACACCATTTGTAAGTACGTAACGAGTACCATGACTTGACTGGTGCGGCAAATGGTGATTATGACTGGGAATAACAACGATTGTGGAGTGATTGTACATTAAGGATACAATGGTGACCGGTAATCAACGGTGTGGGCCATAGTTGGTGGACCATAGTTGGTATGATAACACTACTTTGTTGCATCTTAGTTTGGGGATGATACTTGATGTGGAGCCAGAGTAAGACTGATTTCGTGTTAATGGCAAAATAACTGCCTTGAGCATTATTATGGCAAAGCAGAAATTTGTGTTAGAGTCATTATGAGGAATCATTATGAGATGTAGGGGAGGACATCTATAGAGAGATGTGGGAACGTGGTTGAGGACCAAACTGTGAATATAGCACATTGTTAAATTTGGTATACATCGCATATATAGATTTGTGAGTGGTTTGAGGAAAAGTATACATGCACTATTATGAGTACTTTTGCATTTCTTAGTTCACAAAAGCAGTTGGAGAGTAATGTATGTGGATTGTTTGAATGTTAGTTCGGGTGTGTGGAAGACATAGCTGTATGCTGTTTTCCGTGTAGCTCGTGGTTGTGTGTAAGACTAACCATGTGATGGATAGTCTTATTGAAGACATGAGGAAACTTTTGGAGATATGCATATGAAGGAAGATAGTGATTCTTGACGATGTATGTATTACCAGTTTGATGTTTGTTGATCACCTAGAAGTATTTATCGAGTGGTAACCTTCTTGAACGAGATTGTGTGATTCACGTGAGAATGGTAGTCTCGTTTGAGAATGGTAGTCTCGTGGGAGTTTAATATGCTTTTTGTTGAATCTCTGGGAAAGAGATTGATATATCACGTTGAAAGAGATATCTCGCAATATAATGTTGTGTTCAAAGTGATGAATCGAAAGGTTAATGAGGAATGATTAGAGCTTGAACCCATTTGGTAAGGGATGTCACCATATGTGGTAGGAATGCGATTGGATGTCTTGTATGGTACTGATGGAAGGCTGTGCTTGGTGACATGTTTTGATTATGCGATGGTAGTATGTTGGCAACAAGTTATGATGTCTTGGAAAATATTGGTGTCGTGGAATATATTGGTATTGACTTTGGAATAGAAAGGTCTCTGTATTGACTGACTGTCAAGGACTGCTCGATTGACCAAGCAACCGATGTCTTTTCTCTTTGGATGAGGACATTCCACAAGTTGTCATAAAACTAAAGAGTTGGAATCTATGTGCTGCGACTATCATACGTCAACAGTTTTTTATAGAAGTGTTATGTGATCTGCAGTGTAAAGCACAAACTTCAATTTGCAAGTTGTTTGGACTGAAGGGAATGTTTTGACTCGTTACCATCGAGTGTGCTGGGAGATTTTCTCCTTATGAGATAGATGTTCTCACAATTGATGTTTCATTCATGATGTAGATAGCAGTCAATACCTTGCGTGTGAATCAAGTTGTATGTTTTGCTTGGAATTTTGAATACGTGTGTACCACGTGAAAGATATCATGAATGATGTAACTGTGATATACAAATGATACCATTGACCGTATTATTAGGGACGAGAATGAAAGTCACTTTTAGCTTCGGATGTTGTTGATCGGACAGTTATGAATGAGTTTGTTATAGTGCGAGAAATGGACGGATACGTAAAAAGGGATCAGATAGATAATCCAGGTTACTCAGGACCAACAGACCTTGTGAATATTAATGTGGTCTAGCTTGGTAGACTGTTCAATTTGCTTGAAGCAAAGATCTATGTGTTTGTATAAAGTGTACAATGTATTGGTATAATGGTATATCATTTGTCAATGTCACTCTTAGTGCCTTGGGGAAGAAGTTATAGATTTTACTTTATGTTGGGGTGATACATAGAAAAATATCTGTGGATGGAAAGGGAAGAGAAAGTGAAACTCATCTAGCCAAGAACGAAAGCTATTCCCAGGAAACAGGAAACTTATATCACTAAGAGGCGGAGATCCTCAGCATTTCAAGTTGGTGATAGGGTATTCGTAAAGATTGCATCCTTTAAAAGTATTATTTGGTTTGGAATAAAAGAAAAGTTATCACCACAGTATGCTGGTCCGTAGGACATATACAGCAAGTAGGCACACTACCATCTCGTTTAGCGTTGTCGCCCTCTTTAGATAGTATCCAAAATTTCTTTCATATATCGATGTTACAAAAGTATTAACATGATCTGTTTGCATGTGTTATAACCCTCAGAAGTGCAGTTAGAGGAATATTTCTTATGTGGAACGTCCAGTTTGGATTTTGGATTGTACAGATTGTAAACGTCGTAGGGAAACCATTCATATGGTGAAGGTTCAGTGTGAGAAGCGTGGTATCAAAGAGAACATTGGAAACGGAACAGCATATGAAACAACTCTATCCTGAGTTGTTTAACAGTATGTGTATTGGTATCTCTTTGCTTTTATCTTCGATTTCGGGTCGAAATCTTATATGGTGGGGAGAATTGTAATACTCGATATGATGTCATGCTTTCTTTGCCTTAGTGATTTTATCTATGTTTGCGTAACATAGTTCATTATCTGTGATATGATAGTCACAAAGTGATGTATGATGTGGTGGAGTGGTATGAGAGGAATGAGAATCAAAGATAAGGGACTCCATGGCAAACAAAACCTGAAAAGGAGTAACTTGCAATGAAAGAGGGTCATGTTGATATAATGTATAAACTTTAAGGATCATAATGCAAATTGGTATCTTTAAATCCCAATATCATAATCTGAAAATAAAAGATTGTTCTTATCGCTTCAGAAAGTTTCCCTTCCACCTCTTGATCTTATTCCTTAAATTGTTAAAGGAATTCTGTTAGGAAGCTTAAGGAACTGTTGGGGTAAGCCAATTACATCAAATTCTTGCTTTTTTGTTGACTAGATAGGAGTTTTGTGTGGTATGTGTTCTTGGAATCTTTTGTTTCTAAATCTTATGAATGAGTATGAATTGTGCTGAAATAAGTTGTCATATGAAGCAAGAAGTTGGATGAGGATGTTTGGATGTATTTTAGTTGAATGGAATAAAGTATGGGGTGGTATATTTGTTGACAGAGGTGAATGAGGTGGAAAAGCATGAAAAATGGCGAATTTTCGAAATACAGGGTCGGGCGATCGATCGGCACTTTGAGCCGATCGATCGAGCAAAGCCTGCCCCGGGCGATCGATCGAGTAACATTGTCGATCGATCGAGAGAGGCTGGGCGATCGATCGACCGTTGATACCGATCGATCGACCACTATAAAATATGGATTTTGATATTTTGTGCGAGTTTTTGATTTATGGCTTGAATGTATATATTATACGATACATTATCATAAGAAATGTGACTATGAATATCTGTAGAGCCGTCACATACGACAGGACATCGTACAGGATAAAGAGTTATTGCTGGTGATCGCTCTTTTGCTTTTGGATACTATCAGGTACGTGGGACGTACAAACACTTGCATTGTTATTCATACATTATTGTGAATGTTTATGAAGTGGATAAGTGAATACCAACGCATTGAGGCGTGTCTGTATTGAAAGGCATGCAATATACATTGGTTACTCCTATGATGAGATCATAGGGAGCGTAATAGCAATGTTATATGTGCTACTCATATCAGGAATTGATATTGTATGGAGTGGAAATGTAATATACATTGGCTACTCCTATGATGGCATCATAGGGAGCGTACTAGCAATGTTATATGTGTTACTCATATAAGGAATTGATATTATATGGAGTTGAAATGCAATATACATTGGCTACTCCTATGATGGGATCATAGAGAGCGTAATAGCAATGTTATATGTGCTACCCATATAAGGAATAGATATTATATGCAGCCTATAGATTGTAATGAGGAAATGGTATTAACTGGCATGAGACGGTTATGAGTTTGAGATGGGATGAGATGATGTTATGTCATGACATTTGCATTTGAGATAATTTGTAGAAATTATATTATGCTTGAGTGTGCTACAGGAACAACTCAAGGAACACGAGATACGAATGAGATACAGGGAGTGTTTATAACTACCGTCTTAGTTATTTGTTGTACTATTTGTTACTTGTATGATGTTAAAGTATGATCTATAGTACAATGGTGTTCATGATGTTTTCTGGGTTGTTCTGTAGGGACTCTTTTGGGCGAGGGAAGCTTGGATGTGGGTCCATTTTGCTGCATTGATGATGATAGAGTAGTCGCTTAGAGGAATTGCGAAGACATTTGAATGTCATTAAATTATGGCATGTAATGAATGAATAACTGGTTGTGTAAACTAATCGACTAACCTAAATAGGAAAGAAGATAACTATGTTTCTATTATCATGAACTTATGTTTGAGGCAGTGAGGGCCTTACAACAAGACATTAGATAGCATGAGCATGACAGGTATGAAAGCTCAAGGGATTACTTGTGACCTATGCGGAGGCAATCATCCGAGTGTTGAATGCCAAACAGGTAACCCATTCATTCAGACTAATGAAGCTATGAATTATGTAGGAAACTGGCCACAAAACAACCCCTACCCAAATACATACAATACGGGGTTAAGGTATCAACCACAACCACCACCGGGTTATCCACCACAGCGAGCGTGGAGGAGCTATTGACCAAGTTCATATCATCAACTCAAACAAGGATGAATAAGCAAGATTCATCTATCAAAAACTTGAAGATTCAAGTAGGGCAATTGGCAACTATCTTGGCTGGGAGAGCACAAGGAACTCTACCGAGTGACACAGAGAAGAATCCAAGGGAGCAAGCCAATGTCGCGACCCTAAGAAGTGGAAAGGAACTTGGCAAAGAGAAGGAGACTAAAAAGCTAGAAATCAAGCAAGAGGGGAATGAGCAATCACGCGCCAATGGTAAGTCTACTAAGTCCACTACACCTAGCACACCACTAGAAAAGGTATATATTCATCTCCCATTTCCTGCAGCAGTCAATAGGGCAACTTTTGCCAAATTTTTAGACATGCTTAAGAATTTGCATATAGACATACCATTTATTGATGCATTACGAGAAATGCCAAATTATGATAAATTCTTAAAGAAGATGTTGTCTAAGAAGCAGAAATTGGGAGAGCACGAAACTATCTTATTGACCGAGGAATGTAGTTCCATTATGCAAAAGAAGTCGGCCACGAAGTTGAAGGATCCACGGAGTTTTTCTATTCCTTGCACAATTGGGCCTATTTCTTCCATTAAATCATTATGTGATTTGGGTGCTAGTGTGAACTTAATGCCGTTGTCTGTTTTTAGGCGACTTGGACTGGGAGAGCCGAAGACCACAAGGGTGGTGGTGTTGCAAATGGCGGACAAGTCTATCACCTACCCACTAGGAATCGTCGAGGATGTGCCAGTCAAGATAGATCAATTCACTTTCCCGGTGGATTTCCTTGTGTTGGATATGGAGGAGGATGCGAGCATGCCATTGATCCTGGGGCGCCCATTCCTATCTACCGGAAGAGCTATTATCGATGTTTAAGAAGAGAAGTTGATCCTCCATGTAGGAGAGGATCATGTCACATTTACCATGTTTCAAACTTCACCACAAGCACACAACACGCACACATGTTTAATTATTGATAAAATTAATATTTTGCCTGATGAAGTGGTACAAGGTACTGATGAGGTGAAGGCGAAGCCCGAACTAGAGACTGAAGAAGGCAAGAGCCATGGCAGGGTGAAGCCAAGGAAGGCGAAGAAGCAAAAAGATAAAAGGACGTTTATGAAGGGAGAGACAGTTCAATTGCATAAAGCGCCACCACCTCGCATTTTCCAAAGCAAGCGAAAGGCTTCATGGGTTTGACCATTCACTGTTACCAAGATATACCCGCATGGAGCCATTAAGATAAGTGATCCTATTCTAGGCACTTATGTCGTTAATGACGAGAGGTTGAGGCATTACCCAATTGATTACGGAGATTCGTGCTCCACAAACGATTCCAACCTTTGAGGACATGTAGTAAAAAGTCTAGCTTGAGACTATAAATCAAGAACTTTTTCTTATCTTTTTGCTTTGTTTTTGCTTTGCATTTGGGTTTGTTTTGGTTTGCTTTTGTTTTGTTTTTGATTTTTGGTGAGACTCCATGCGTGTTGTGATCTGTCCAACACTATACCCCATGAGCTGATGAGGAATTGGACAACGATCACTGAAGGTCGTTGTCAAAGGTAAATGCTTTGTCTCATTTTCGATGCTTAGTACATTGAGGACAACGCATAAATTAAGTTTGGGGAGTGCATTACATTACTGTATCATGCTTCTTATTTGGAAATTGATCGTTTCTTGAGCACCAAAAAAATTTTTTCTTGAAATGAGTTCAATTAGTAAGGTAAGAATAAATCACAGTAGTGGTCTCTATTCCATGATGATATTAGTCTCACTATGCATGTCAACTTGAGTTTTGATGATTGTAAGACTATTTGTGAATATCTTGTTTTGAGTAGCATGTCTAAGATGATGAATTTATTAAGCACATTTGAGTCGTAATCTTGTGAATTGCATTTGTAGTAGTGAAAAGTTTTGTAAACTTGATGAATTATTTTTGAGAATCTTAGAGTACCTTAAAACCAATTTGATGATGACACTTTGAGGTGAAATTTTATAGTCATGAACTTGACTTGGAAATGATTTAGGCGACTTTGGACCGTTTGAGCCTTTCAAGCTTACCATGTATATATCAATCCCTAGTTTTCACTATTTGAGCCTAATGAAAAAGAATGGAGTATGTTTTATATATTATTAGCCTCCATTCAACAATTTTTTTGGCAACTCATTACACCTACCTAATTGAGCTTAAACTGAAAATTTTTATCCTTACCTAAAGGGAGTATAATGAATCTCATTAGATGCACATAAATTGCTATATTTTGATGAGCTTATTGTAAAAAAGATGATGAATGAGAAAAGAAAAGAATAGAAAAAAGCCTTGAGAAAAAAAAATCCAAATAAGACCCAAAGTGGCCAAGGCTAAAAGAAAAAGAAGAGAAGCTCAATTTTGTGCTAACGATATGAACATTACATGTTTATACTCTCTTATTTGTGCTATCCTATCCTTTCTTTGAAGCCAAACACCTAGGCCTAACGTTACAAGCTTAAAAAGGCCTATTGATCCAAGTCTAGGGAGTGACTACATTAGTGGAGAGGTTGTTTGAAAACAGGTATATGGAATGCTTAACGATAATCTTACTTTTCATTGACTAGCATGATTTGATCTATGAAATTTGCATGGAACTCGAAAGTGACAATAGCACACACGCACGTTCTGATTTGGAGACATGTTGCTTGATCTAGGAGAAAATACAGCTTGTTAAACTTTCTGAGTTGTTTTTATTTATCTGTAAGTGAGACATCTGAGCTATATGATTGACTGCGAATTGGTTTATTTGAATCTTCAATGTTGAACTCGACTTTTTGACTTTATTTCTTGCTCGAGACGATCAAGCTTAAGTTTGCGGGAGTTGATAGGAGTTGATAAGTGTGAATTTTACACTTATTTTGCTATGAGTTTATATGGATTTTCGTGTTGATTCCTGGACGATTTTACGATTTTTGGTATATATTTGTGTATTTCAGGAATCTAGGTCCAAGGGAATAAAAGTAGAGGAAATAAGCTATAATGGATGAAAAAGGACCAAACCGAGCAAATATGAAAAAGGAGGGACGAAATAGCAAGATTGAAGATTTCGAGATCTGCGATCGATCGGCAAAGAATGAAGATCGATCGCCAATGTACAGAGCATTCTCGCGATCAATCGGTGGGGAGCCAAGATCGATCGTGAATATGAATATTTTGGCTATGAACGTCCAGTAATAAGTGGCAATCGATCGGCACTGAACGAAGATCGATCGCCGATAAGTGTTTTATGAAAAAAAAAATTACTTTGCATGTTTGGTTCAAGGTGGACTCCTCCCCACTCGGATTTACTTTACTTATCAGACTTAGGCACGAAAATTAAAGGACTTTTGACACTTTTTTTGAGACCTAAGGGCAGCCTCTTCTTCCTCCATCCACAACAAAACATACCACAATTCATTGAAGAGCAAGAGCAACGCAATGAACGGAAGAACGGAGCGACGCACAGAGTGACATCCTCGTTATTAGTAACTTAGTTATTTTTAATTTCAGATTTTGATGTTGAATTTGTTTAAAAACATATTTTTGCATTATAATTTGAATATGGTTGTTGGCTAATTTTGTTTATCAAGACAAAGGGGATCCCATGTTTGAACCCTTGAGTTAAATATCGGTTTTGATTCGATTTCCATGATCTTTGTGCATAATTTATGTTTTTAAAGCTTGTAAAAGATTAGCTACCTTTTGCATGATTTTAGTAATCGTGATTGAATTGACCATAGGAGATTACGATACGACGTAGTAAATTAAGCCATGGGTTTTAGGTTGAGACGGACCAAGTAAAATTTAGCACACGTGTGATAGCAATAGATTTACCAAAATCGAAGGGTAGTAGTTTTCACAAAGCGTTTTTTGTTATTAATCGTTCAATAAGGACACAAGAGTGATTTATTGTAGATTAATGCTAGACTTGTTATAGCCGGACCAAGGTATAACGAATGAAATAGGAAAATTCATCACCCTAGAACATAGAATTTTGAATCTTAATTAATAGTGTTGAGCCTTAAACGCATGGTTGTGTTTAATGATTTAATTTATCTCCGGATTATTTTTGAGTTTTGATGATCAACAAAACTTGTGGGTGTTATACTAATATGTCTACTTAGTGTGCAGATTTATTGGTTGGAAAGTGAATTGATTGAAGAAATTCAAGTGTGCAAATTCTGGTCTGGATCGCCCCAGGCGATGGTCACCATTGCCCCAGGCGATGGCAGCCAGGAGCAACATCGCCACGAACATCGACAGAGGCGACACCGAGGCTCGCGCGTAGGGGGAGTTCTTCGAGGCGATGGCCTGGTCGCCCGAGGTGATGCGTTGAACGCCTGAGGTGATGTGTGCATCGTTTGAGGCGATGAAGATTTTGGACCAGCTGAGGCTACGGCATTGATTTGTGTTGTTGATCGCCTCAGGAGCCTGAGGCGATGCGTGTTATATGGTGACCGTTGGGGCGCGGCGATGGTGATCGCCCGAGGCAATGTCCGAGGCGATCGAGGAGTGATTTCAGTCTTATGTGTAGCAACGGCTAGTAGGAGCCTTGGGGCCCTCCTACACTGTAAATATGGATGCTTTGGAGCTTTTTGAAGACAAGAAACAAGCCTACAAACTTCATCAAAGCTACGCTAATTCAAATTTCATATAACATTGCAACCTCCATACATTTGTGTTGTATTGGAGTTTGTAATTCTTTTATTTTGATAGAGTCTTGTTTTCTTCGTGTTGGTGCACCATGAAGGTGTTTATTGAGTTATTGTAAGGTCCTCCAACACCGACGCAAGTTGGAAATTGTAAAGTCATCAACAAGTAAAGTTGGTGCAAGTGTTGTGGCTATCCTTGGAGCCCTTAAGGCCAAGAAGACTCGTGAAGAGTGTTGTGCTCGTGAAGAGCTTTGTGTACTCGGAAAGAGTTGTATTGTGGCTAACTTGGAGCCCTCAAGGCCAAGATCATTCGTTCTAGTGGAACCTCAGTTGGAAGTTATCTAGCCGGGAAGAGGAGACGTTGGCGATTCATTGCCGAACTTCTATAACAAATATTCGTTTCTTTTACCGCTTTATTTCATTACGCATTTTATTTGCTTCTTCATTTCTTTTATCTATCGATTGACTTAAGACTTCCGCAGCGCAAACTATTTTATTTTGCAAATTCATTTTAAAAAGCTAAAGTAGCCAATGAACCTCATTCACCCCCCCTCTTCGGTTCCAACAAGTGGTATCAGAGCCATTTGATTTTTGTTTTAAATCAAAAATTTTATATGGCTAATCTAGCAAATGAGTTTGCTAAATATCAATCGATAAATCGCCCTCCGTTTTTCACGGGTGATAATTACGGCTATTGGAAAAATAGAATATCTCTATGCATCCAATCCGTAGATTATGACCTATGGAAGATCATTGTGAAAGGTCCACACATTCCTTTAAAGGAAGTTGGGGGAATAAGTACTCCCAATGAAATGGACGATTTTACAAGAGCGGACATGATTTTAATATCTCAAAATGCTAAAGCTATTAATAGTTTACATTATGCTTTAGATATGAAGGAGTACAACCGGATCTCGATGTGCTCAACCGCGAAGGAGATATGGGACAAATTACAAATTTGTCATGAAGGCATCAATCAAGTGAAGGAGACCAAGATTGATTTATTGCAACTCAAAGATGAGACATTTGAGATGGAGTCCGGAGAAGAGGTTGATTCGATGTTTAGAAGGCTCCCCCAAATCATAAACGAGCTTGCCAAACTTGGAGAGAAGTATCCTCCAAAGCAAATATGGAGAAAAGCTCTAAGAGCCTTGCCAAAAGAATGGGATGCAAAGAGGACGGCCATCATTGAGTCCAACAATGGAGAAAGTGCATCTTATGACCTTGATGAACTTCATGGCACATTGGTGACCCATGAGCTTGAAGTGTCAACAAGGAAATGAATAAAAGAGGATGATAAAGCCACAAGAAAAGGGATCGCCTTGGTTGGAAGGAAAGATCAATCCGAGGATGAAGATGATGATGATGAAGAGATGCTCTTGTTCACTAGGAAGTTCAAGAAATTCTTCAACAAACACAACAAGCCAAAGACCTCTAGTGCTACCAACCATGATTCCAAACAAGAGGTAACTTGTTATAATTGTCAAGATAAAGGTCATTATGCTAACAAATGTCCTAGGAAGAAGAATGAGGACAAAGGGAAGAAGAAAGCACTTATAGCCACATGGAGTGATAGTGACTCTGATGAAGAAGGAACTAACCTTTGTCTCATGGCAAAGATGACGCAAATGATGAAGGAGATGAAAGCGACGATGATGTACCATCTTTTGATGAACTATTTGATTCTTATCATGAGCTTATTGATGTTCTTGGCAAAACCAAGATGAGTAACAAATTACTCAAACTTGAGGTAGCCAAGAAAGATGAAGAAAATAATTTATTGAAAAATGAGTTAAATTCTTTGAAAAAATCTTTTTGCAAATTTAGTGAGAGTAGTTTAAAAATGAATGAATTGCTTGGCTTGCAACGTTGTAGCTTTGACAAAGCCGGACTAGGCTTCTCAAGCAAAACTAAAACTTTTTCTAGCTTGTTGGCTAAAGCAAAGAATAATTCTCATACTTGCAATTATTGTTGTAAAAATGGTCATACTAAAAGTAAGTGTAGGTTTGCTAAAATCAAATACCAACCTAACAAAAGGTGGAAATGGATTCCAAATGCGCCAATGAAAGCTAACCCTCAAGGACCCAAAAATCAAATGGGTACCAAAGATCCTCCAATTGTAAATTGGTTTTGTAGGGACAACAATGGAATGGATGATGAAGGCACAAGCAAATCAAGGGAGGAGATTATCTCATTCACCACAATAGAAGAGGCGCGAGGTATAGGACCAATGACAAGAACGCACTCTTGTCATCAAAGGTAAATTTATTTTGTGCATTTAAAGAGCAATTCAGAATTTCATTGGCACAAATTAATTGTGACCAATAAATAATGAAGCTCAATATTCATTGGTAGTAAAATGAATTACCCCTTATCATGTGCACATATAAAGTGTTTTTGATACATGATTTGTGCTTATTCTCTTTATAGTAAGTATCTTGATATGCCTCAAATTCAAATTTGAATATGCAATGTGGAAATATGCAATTATGTGTTTAATAATTTTATTAACTTATCAAATGATGCTTTGATAATTTTAATGTTTTTTGGGCATAAGTACATTAACTCTTGGTAGAACATATGCACACTTTGTAATGTTCAGAATTAATTGTTGATTGCCTTAAACGCATGTTTGTTGTTCCTCTAAATGATTTAATCTTATGCTTGTTATGTCTATTACATGCTTTATGAGGGACATGCGTAAAATATGGCTATGTGTCAACATATTTTTTATGCTATGTTTATTTGAATTTTGTGCTTTTTGATTATCACAAAAAGGGGGAGAATTTTGTGATAAACTTGAAGTTTAATTCATGCATAGTTTAAGGGGGAGAGCTTGTGTATGCATGGTTTGAGGGGGAGAGTTGTTTGTTTTATGCTTTACTTGGTAATCTTGTATTTGCTATGCAATTGTTAAGGGGGAGTCATATTACTCACATTTCATGCATATTACTTATTCAAGGTTATCAAGTTTTGTGATCATCAAAAAGGGGGAGATTGTTGAACCTTAAACGCATGGTTGTGTTTAATGCTTTAATTTATCTCCGGATTATTTTTGAGTTTTGATGATCAACAAAACTTGTGGTTGTTTTACTAATATGTCTACCTAGTGTGCAGATTTATTGGTTGGAAAGTGAATTGATTGAAAAAAATCAAGTGTGCAAATTCTGGTCTGGATCACCCCAGGTGATGGTGACCATCGCCTCAGGCGATGGCAGCTAGGAGTAACATCGCCACGCACATCGACAGAGGCGACGCCGAGGCTCGCGAGCAGGGGGAGTTCGCCCGAGGCGATGGCCTGATCGCCCGAGGTGATGCGTTGAACGCCTGAGGCAATGTGTGCATCGTTTGAGGTGATGAATATTTTGAACCAGCTGAGACTACGACATTGATTTGTGTCGTTGATCGCCTGAGGCGATCGGTACATCGCCTGAGGCGATGCGTGTTATATGGTGACCGTTGATCGCCCGAGGCGATGTCCGAGGCGATCGAGGAGTGATTTCAATCTTATGTGTAGCAACGGCTAGTAGGAGCCTTGAGGGCCTCCTACACTATAAATATGGATGCTTTGGAGCTTTTTGAAGACAAGAAACAAGCCTACAAACTTCATCAAAGCTTTGCTAATTCAAATTTCATATAGCATTGCAATCTCCATACATTTGTGTTGTATCGGAGTTTGTAATTCTTTTATTTTGATAGAGTCTTGTTTTCTTCGTGTTGGTACACCGTGAAGGTGTTTATTGATTTATTGTAAGGTCCTCCAACACCGACGCAAGTTGGAAATTGTAAAGTCATCAACAAGTAAAGTTGGTGCAAGTGTTGTGGCTATCCTTGGAGCCCTTAAGGCCAAGAAAACTCGTGAAGAGTGTTGGTAACTCGGGAAGAGTTGTGTGTGGCTATCCTTGGAGCCCTTAAGGCCAAGAAGACTCGTGAAGAGTGTTGTGCTCGTGAAGAGCTTTGTGTACTCAGGAAGAGTTGTATTGTGGCTAACTTGGAGCCCTCAAGGCCAAGATCATTCGTTCTAGTGGAACCTCAGTTGGAAGTTATCTAGCCGGGAAGAGGAGACGTAGGCGATCCATCGCCGAACTTCTATAACAAATATTCGTGTCTTTTTACAACTTTATTTCATTAAGCATTTTATTTTCTTCTTCATTTCTTTTATTTATCGATTGACTTAAGACTTCCGCAGCGCAAACTATTTATTTTGCAAATTCATTTTAAAAAGCTAAAGTAGCCAAGGAACATCATTCACCCCCTTCTTCGGTTCCAACAAATAGACAACTTTTGGGGGATTACATGGGTGAACCGACGTCTTGATAATTATATGATCATATTTCTTCAATAATCCATCGCTGCTGTTTAGGTTGATTTTTGTGTTTTAGTCAATTTAGTTAATTAATCACAACCAATTTTCGTAGGCTAAATATAGTTAAATTGATTGAGTTTGGTAATTATTTCCTAGTCCTCGTGGGATCGTCAATCCGTACTTTTCATATCATTATACTAAAACTTGACACCGTGCACTTGCGGTACGCAATCACTACACTCGAAATAACTGTTTAAAATAAAAGCGATCAAGTTTTTGGCGTCGTTGCTGGGGATTAGTTTAAGTAATATCATAGGAGATTAGTTGACTATAATTTAGCCATTTTCTTTTTGTTGTCTTTGATTTTTTTCTTTTTTTTCATATCTACTATTCTACTATTGCTTTCTCTTTGGTTGGATTTCTGCAGATTATTATTCCCTAGTGCATGTTAAGGAGTGAACGACCGACACTCGAGCCTTTTGACCCTGAAATTGGAAGAACACTTCTTAGGAGACTAAGAGAAATTCGAGCAATGACTGAAAACAATGAAGGAGGAGGTGGAAGAGACGAAAGACGGAACGAAGAGGTGCCTAATAGAAAATCACTCTTGGATTATGCTCATCCCTCGTTCCATGGATCATTGTCTAGTATCATTAGACCAAGCATACATGCGAACAACTTTGAAATCAAGCCTGCAATCATACAAATGATCCAACACTCGGTGCAGTTTGGGGGAGCGATCACTGATGATCCCAACACTCACATAGAAATTTGCGACACCTTCAAGCATAATGGTGTCACTGACGACGCCATCAGGTTACGACTGTTCCCTTTCTCTCTAAATAATAAAGCTAAATCTTGGTTGCATTCTTTGCCTACAGGATCAATTACCACTTGGGATGGGATGGTGCAAGCTTTCTTGTCAAAATACTTCCCACCATCAAAGACTGCTAAGACGCGAAATGATATCACTACATTTGTGCAACATGATCCTGAAACACTGTATGAAGCATGGGAGCGCTTCAAGGACTTACTGAGGAGATGCCCACACCATGGCCTTTCCTATATGGCTGCAGGTACAAACTTCCTATAACGGTTTATTTTCTGATAACCGTTCTATGATTTATGCAGCATCAGGAGGTACTGCGATGAGAAAGACGCCGGAGGAGGCCTATACAATGTTGGAGGAGATGGCCGCTAATAGCTGTCAATGGCAATCGAGAGGAACGTGCCGAAGAAGCAAGCTGGAGTTCATCAAGTGAGCGAAGTTACTGCTTTGGCCCCTCAAATTGAGGCATTGAACAAGAGATTAGATAGCATGAACATGACAGGGAGGAAAGCTCAAGGGATTACTTTCATTTCCTTATTAGTATATGTTTTAAATACCCGTTACTGAGGGCAGGAGCTACTGGGATTGAGGAAAATATATTTTTCGAGAAGTTCTTGGTTTGTTAGCTGGATTTTGCTATAGGGAGAGAGATTGTGCTGCAAATCCAAAGCAGTTATAACATACTTGTTGTCTTGCACAAGACGAACCTACCGGGCATTGATCTTTTTTGAATGATGATGCTGGTTTATCAATCACAAACAAGGCTCTGTACTCGGGAATGATGGTGTTTTGCTAAAATATCTTTGTTGAATAATTACCTGAGCGATGTAAAGTAAATGGGCATTCCTTGTTTTCAAGTCCATTGGTTTAGGCAACAAGATTAAGCATCCCAACATAAGCTGTTAGTTCCGGATTTTAAAGATGACAAAACAGATCAGACCGATCAAGCCATGAAATCATGTCAAAGCAGATCAGACCGATACGGTCTATCGCAAAATCAGAACGGATCAATGCAAACCAGTCTAACCAGATCGAAGCACGAGATCAGCTCAATAAAGATCAGATCAGAACAGACAAAGTTGGATAAGTTTCGTTCTTCAATCCGAATCATTAACGGCTATTTATTAAAGCATTTAATGATGCAATTAATGCTGAAAAAGACCAAGGATTGAAGATTACCTTAAAAGGTAAGTAGACAAAGGAGAGTCTACCTGACAGACGCCGAAAGCACAGACCAGAAGGGAAAGTGCCTAAAAGAAGACTGAAGCTTGTTCAGAGAATGAACAGAGTCAAGAGTTGCACAGAAAAGGAAATAGTGTCGTTGGTATAAACGACTATATAAGAATGCAACTAGAGTGCTTGAAGACAGACGACTGATCAGTCAAGAATCAAAAAACAGCACAAGCTTACAAGTCAAGACATTCTTGAGCAGAACAGTTATTAAAAGATATTCATCTTACCAGTGTGCTCAAAGCTTTCATAAGCACAACATATTGTAATATGTGATCTTCATAGGATCATTGTGTGCATAGACAAAATCACTCTGTCTTTTGTATTTGTACTAAGATAGAAGAGTGAGATTCAATTGTAACTGTCAGACAGTTTGTGTCTGAACAGATCGAGAGACTAGGAGTTTCAGTCTGGTAGTGGGATAAATCCAGCTGAATCGGGGTTGTACAAGTGGTTGTATTACTCAAAGTCTTCTAGAGAATCTTTCCTTGATTGGAAGAAGGGGAGACGTAGAAGGATTCACCTTCGAACTTCCAGAAGCATATCTTGTCTATTTTCATTCCTTATTGAGTTACACTTGTTAAGCCATCAAGTCGTTCTTACTAGTCAAGAACAGACCGTTCCGCACTTTCATATTCAGTGGTTTGTTCTGCTCAGAAGTTGATTAAGAAATAGATTTCACTCACTAACCCGAGAGAAATCAATAAGGATTAATTTTAAAGGAGTGTTCATTCACCCCCCCCTCTAAACACTCCAGCCCGATCCTAACAAGTGGTATCAGAGGAGGTCGTCTTAATCATCAAAGATACTTGGACTGGTGGCATCATTCAACAAAATTCTCATGTTCTCAAAAGAAGATTATGATGATTGGAGAATCAGAATGCAAGCTCACCTGGCAGCACAGGATGACGATATGTGGTACGTCAGAACAGACGGACCAATGAAAATATTAAAAGTGAATCCTGCATTAGGATGATTAAGTGGCGAACCTCAGATGATCGAGAAAGAGAGGGCCACCTAGACAAATGAAGAAAGGAAGAAAGTCAATCTAGACAACGTAGCCAAAGGCATCATGTTCAAGACGTTGGACAAGAACATGTTCAGTAAGATCAAAATGTGCTCAACTGCCAAAGAAATTTGGGAGAAGATAGCACAGCTATGTGAAGGGAACGACCAGACTAAGGAAAACGAGCTGACTGTAGCTCTACAAAGATTTGAGAGCATAAAAATGAAGCTTGGAGAAACTCTAAACGAGTTTGATGAAAGAGTCACTAGCATTATCAATGAACTGAATGGTATGGGCAAGGACTATTCTAACAGAGATATTGTTCTGAAGGTAATGAGAGCATTGCCAAAGGAATGGGATGTCAAGACAATTGCAATGAGGGAGTCTAAAGACCTGAACAAAGTTGAACTCCATGATCTGTTCGTAGATCTTAAGGCGTATGAGTTTGAACTGATCACAAGAGGTGAAGCAGAGCCATTCACCTCTCAACCAAACAAAGCACTGGCAGCCATTCCAGACCAAACCACCCCTTCAACAGACCGATCTATCGAACAGATAAGTAATGATGCTATGTCATTATTTATCAAGAAATTTGGTAAATTCATGTCTAATAACAAACGGAATTTCAAACCTTCTCATCACTATAAATAGAGAAAAGATGATGTTGTTAACGATCAGGCTTGCTACAATTGTGGTAAGACCGGATATTTTATTGCAGACTGCACCAGACCGAAGAAAGATGAAAGAAAAGAAAGGCATCGTGATGACAAGAAAAAGAAGTATTACAAAGATCATAAAAATCATCATGGGAAGTCCCAAAAGGTTCTGGTAGCAGAGGAAGGTAACAGCAAGTGGGCTTAGACTGACTCAGAATCAGAGTGCTCAGAATGTTCATCCAGTGAAAGTGAGGAGGAAATCCAATGCTTAATGGCAGACGAGGAAATGAGTCAAATGGATGAGGTATTCGATCTTGACTCAAATGACTTTACACGAGAAGAGCTCATGTCTGCACTGCAAGACATGGCTAATGATTATAGAATATTAGCTGAATCGCTTGAGAAAACTAAAGCTGAAGGCAAATATCAAATAGATGAGCATATCAAACCAAGCTGTTCTGAGCTAGGTGAATGCAATAATCTAAAGATCGAGCTGGATAAGCTGAAAATTTCTTACGAACAGCTCCATGAAGAAAATGAGAGAATTAGCACACAAAATGCTAAAATTTCTCACATTTTCAAAACATGGACAAAATCAAGAGCATCATTGGAAGAGTTGCAAGAGGTACAAAGAAGTGTCGATGACATCACTGGCATAGGCTTTGGCACCAATGAATGCACCAAAGATGAATCTGAGTTGTTGTTGGAAAAGAACAAAATCAAACAAATGACATTTGTTAGATCCAGCACAATATATGAATCCGAAGTGCCCACAATTCAAACGGGAGTCTCCTTCAGGGATCAAGGTTTGAGAAAAGGGATTGGGTACGTAAACCAAGCCAAGGAAAAGGCACCAGCAAGCTTTGTGTCTATAAGACCAAACCCAAAGGTGCAAGATCTAAGGCAAGGAAGACCATCCAACTACCATAACTCACAACCAGTTCAACAAAGATATAGGTTACCTTATAAGAATCAAAGGCTTCCATATCGCACACATCATCACACACAACATCGAAACAGATCAGCACACATCACACCAGACACACACAAGCCATTGAAGCTGATTCAGGTGTGGTTCCCAAAGGGCTAATCCGTTCTGGACCCAAGTAGGATTGGGTACCAATAGTAATTGTGTTTGATGACAGATACTGAAGAAACAAGTGTCGGACTGGTACTTAGACAGTGGGTGTTCTCGACACATGACAGAATGTGCTGGTCCAAAGATTACCTTCGGGGATAACTCAAAGGGTAAGACAGTGGGCAAGGGTAAGATTGTTCATGGTAATATCATTATCAATGACGTGCTATTAGTTGAAAATCTATGTTATAATCTGATTAGCATAAGTCAATTATGTGATAATGGTTATGCTGTAGAATTTCACAAACACACCTGCACTGTCAAATCATCGGACGGAATGACCATGCTTGTAGGAATCAGAAATGGAAATACTTATAAGATTAACTGGAATTTCGCCCAACCTGATAATCCTACTTGCTTCATCGCGAATAATGATAATAAGCACTGGCTACGGCATAAACGCTTGAATCATCTCAACTTTAAAACTATTTCTAGCCTGTGTAAACATGATTTAGTTATCGGTCTGCCCAAGATCGACTTTGCCAAGGATAAGATCTGTGAAGCTTGCCAAATGGGCAAACAGATCAGATCATCCTTCAAGAACAAGAATGACAAATCCTCCTCACGTTGCTTAGAACTATTACATATGGACTTGTTTGGTCATATACCAATAACAAGTTAGGGGGAATGCGGTATACTCTTGTTGTTATTGATGATTACTCACGCTTTACATGGACTATATTTTTTAGCAGTAAAGATCAGACCAGTCCAAAGTTGATCAAGCTGCTGAAACGCGCTCAGAATGAGAGATCATCTGGTATAGTTAGCAAAGGCACTGAATTCTCAAATCAGAATCTTGAATCCTTTCTAGAAGACCAATGAATTAAGCATGAATTCTCAGACTCTCGAACTCCTCAACAAAATGGAGTTGCAGAACAAAGGAACAGAACGATTAAGGAGGCAGCAAGGACAATGCTTGCAGATTCTGGAATTTCCCAAAACTTCTGGGCAGAGGCTGTAAATAATGCATGCTATACTCAAAACGGAGCCATGATTAACAAGAAGTTAAATCTAACACCATATGAGGTATGGACAGGTAACAGACCGTCTATCTCTCACTTTCATGTATTTGGCTGCAAATATTTCGTTCACAATAATGGTAAGAATCATCTTACAGCTTTCAAAGCTAAGTCAGATAATGGAATATTCCTAGGATATTCATCTATTAGTAAAGCCTTTCGTGTCTTCAATAATCGAACCTTGACTGTAGAAGAATCAGTTCATGTAGTCTTTGATGAATCCTTGTGTACTAAGGACAACAAGGTATTAATTCAAAATCAGATGAAGAATATCCATCTCGAAGCTAACAGTGATGATGAGATTGTAGCTAATAGATCAAGAGACAATCCACCGGAACCTGAAGTACCAGATAGACCGGATCAAGGCACTGAAGTTTTTCTAGATCGAGCGGATCCGGAGGTTTTGAACTCTAATGTTAAGGCAGATGCTGACAATGTCACAAATGCTAATCCATGTGGACCTGATATTCCAGAATCAAGCTATCGATGGACAAAGAGACATCCACCTGATCTAGTGATTGGAAGTCCTTCTGCACCCATAAGAACCAGAGGACAGATGATGGATGAGTTCACTCACGCCGCTTTTATATCTAATCTGGAACCCAAACAGATAAATGAAGCTCTGACTGATTATAACTGGATAGAGGCCATGCAAGAAGAGCTTAACCAATTTGAACAAAATCAAGTCTGGAGACTAACCCCCAGGCCAAGTGGTCTGCCTGTTATTGGAACCATATGGGTCTTCAGAAACAAGCTAGACGCAGATGGTGTGGTGGTTAGAAACAAGGCCAGACTGGTGGCACAAGGCTTCAGACAAGAAGAAGGAATCGACTTCGATGAATCTTTTGTACCAGTCGCCAGACTTGAAGCCATCCGAATATTTCTCGCATTTGCTGCTTTTAAAGACTTCAAATTATATCAAATGGACGTAAAGAGTGCATTTCTAAATGGTAAACTTCAGGAGGAAGTCTACATTGAGCAACCTCCTGGATTTCAAAACCACTCGTTTCCAGATCATGTATACCTACTGAATAAAGCAGTATATGGACTGAAACAAGCTCCAAGAGCATGGTATGATACTCTGTCTCAATTCCTTCTGGACCACGACTTTCAGATCGGTTTAGTGGATAAAACTTTATTTAAATTTATTAAGGGGTAACATACTCTGTTAGTTCAAATCTATGTTGACGATATTATTTTTGGGTCAACTAACCCCAAACTCTGCGAGAAATTCTCTAAGTTAATGCAGGGACAGTTTGAGATGAGTATGATTGGAGAACTGTCATTCTTTCTGTGTCTCCAAGTCAAACAGCTCAGCAATGGTATTTTCATCAATCAAACCAAGTATACCAAAGAGCTACTCAAAAGATTCGGAATGGAGACTTGTTCAACTGCATCAACTCCAATGAGTCCTTCAATCAAGCTAGATAAAGACGAAGGGGGAACGACAGTTGTGGTAACAATGTATCGAGGTCTGATTGGATCGCTATTATATCTTACAGCGAGTCGGCCAGATATTATGTTTTCAGTTTGCATGTGCGCTAGATTTCAGTCTGATCCCAAGCAATCCCACTTTATTGCCGCTAAGCGCATCTTAAATACCTAAAAGGATCTCAGAACGTTGGTCTCTGGTATCCCAAAGATTCAAATTTTAGTCTAATTGGATATTCAGACGCTGACTATGCAGGGTGTAAGATCGATCGCAAGAGCACCAGTGGAACTTGTCAAT
Source organism: Haberlea rhodopensis (assembly GCA_907163345.1). NCBI lineage: Eukaryota > Viridiplantae > Streptophyta > Magnoliopsida > Lamiales > Gesneriaceae > Haberlea > Haberlea rhodopensis. The sequence goes on from CAJQUN010000179.1 coordinate 129,930, forward strand.
CTCTAGGTGAAAGATTGATCTCGTGGTTTAGCAAGAAGCAAACATCCATTGCCACATCTACAGCTGAGGCGGAATATCTTGTCGCTGGAAGCTATTGCGCTCAAATGCTCTGGGTTCAACATCAGCTCAGAGACTATGGCATTCAAGCTGCTGAGTCTCCGATCTTTTGTGACAACACAAGTGCAATTGCTATAACGTATAATCCAGTTTTGCACTCTCGAACAAAGCATATTTATATCAGACATCATTTTATTCGAGATCATGTTGGCAAAAAGGAGATTCGGATTGAGCATATATCAACAGACCAGCAAGCAGCAGACATCTTCACTAAACCACTCCCTGAGGCTAAGTTTAACTATTTTCGTCAAATTATTGGCTTAATAGACTTATCTTAATATATTAGGCATTTTATTAATTTTGTTTTAAAGACTTAGTGTTAGCATAGATCGATAAAGCAATAGTCAGAAAGACACAGACCGGTCCGGACTATTCAGACCGACCTCTGTCAATCTGATATTATCCTATGATCTGTTTGTTCAAAAGCACGACCAGTCTTTAACATAGTAATACTTTTTAACAGCCCAGACTGATCGAAATTTAACCGCCTTACTATTCTCTCATCTTGTCCGTTAAATTTGAATTATTTAAATATCAGTCATCGAGATACAGACACGTGTCCTATATCTCCTATTTAGCAGGCTGCACATCTCACTTACACTTCACTTTTTACAAATTACTGCTGTCTGTTTATATCTTCCAAATCCTTCGATCTTCTATACATTCTCAATACTTACTCAAATGGCAACTATCACTCACAACTCTCTATCTGTTGAGTTTGATGCGATTTACAGGGCTGAAGATCCAGATATGGTATCAATCTTCAAATCATTGGAATCCTCAGGGCTCAGGAATTTTCTGGAATGTGGAACGGTGGTTTACGAGTCAGAGATTAGAGAGCTGTTCGCCAATGCTGTTTCTCACAAGACGTTCATTTCCACCTCCGTCAAGGGCAAGTCTATCGACATTTCTCAAATAATGCTGTCAAAGACCTTTGGCCTTCCTACCACCGGACTGTGTGATTTTGGCCACATCCCTCAGGCCATCCTTGAAAGTTTTCAGGGCAGAGTATCCATCTTTGGCCAGAATCTGCAGCCATCTTTCAAGAAGAAAGAAATGATGTTCCATTTTCAAGTTTTATGTGATATTGTTGGCAAGCCACTGCTGGGCAAACCCGGAAGCTATGATGCAGTAACTTCAGAGAAATTCAAGGTCATGGCTGTTATTCATTCCGGACAGAAGATGAACTGGTCCGCTATATTGTTTGGAGTCCTGCTGGAAACAGTCATTGCAGCAAAACAGGTTGTCTGCTTTGATGTTCCTCTTAGCAAGCTCTTGGAGACAATGGACATCGAGCTGGGGAAGCCTTCAGCCCTCAATCCATTCAAGATTCTTAACCCCAACGGTCTGGCTTTGCTCAAGTCCAAAGGTGCTCCACCCACTCCCTCTGATCTGGTGGCTGTGAAGATCGAAATGGGACAGGAACAGACTGCTGAAAGAAAGACCAGAGTCAAGCGCAAACTGATAGTCCAGACTGATTCAGACGAAACTCAGTCTGCTTCTACCACTTCATCCCCACCCAAACCTCTTCCAAAGATATTGTAATATTTGATCTTCATAGGATCATTGTGTGCATAGACAAAATCACTCTGTCTTTTGTATTGTACTAAGATAGAAGAGTGAGATTCAATTGTAACTGTCAGACAGTTTGTGTCTGAACAGATCGAGAGACTAGGAGTTTCAGTCTGGTAGTGGGATAAATCCAGCTGAATCGGGGTTGTACAAGTGGTTGTATTACTCAAGTCTTCTAGTGAATCCTTCGATTGGAAGAAGGGGAGACGTAGTCATTCCTTATTGAGTTACACTTATTAAGTCATCAAGCCGTTCTTACTAGTCAAGAACAGACTCTTCTGCACTTTCATATTCAGTGGTCTGTTCTGCTCAGAAGTTGACTAAGAAATAGATTTCACTCACTAACCCGAGAGAAATCAATAAAGATTAATTTTAAAGGAGTGTTCATTCACCACCCCTCTAAACACTCCAGCCCGATCCTAACATAAGCTATAAAACGATATGCAGAATTTAGCAAGAGTTGGTTTAATATTTTGCTGTCCTTATTTTCTGTGACACCTTTACCATATATGCTAATATATGTGCAGATTTTGAAAGGGTGATACCAACTTTATAATGTAATGCCGAATGTGCAAAATATGCTCCTTTGATTTGTGCCATTCATTACCAATGCATGCACTCAAGCCCTGGCGGAGCCAGGGGTGGGCTTGGGTGGGCTAATTCCACTCCTTGCTCTGCATATGTATAAATATTATATATATATATATATTTATATATATATTCCTGTCCACCCTAAACTCACCATCTAGCTCCTCCTCTGCGCTCAAGAAAAGAGGCCTCAAACACTTTGTTTTACACTGTAAATGTCCTGCAACATTATAGTATGCTATAATGGTTTATTGTTTTCAAAATTTGTGCAATACTTGCATATAATTCAAAACTGGGCTGCATCTGCTGTGTGTTTATATTAGCATTTCCTGATATGAGAATATGATATGAGAAGATGTGTTTATTACTTGAAGCATAATGGATGCAAGCGACAGTGCAACTTCTTTAGATAAGAATTTTTGCAGCTTACCAATATTTATTGATGATATTATGCTACCCAAAATTTTAAAAAATAAGCAGTTCAAACGTAATATTTCGATTGTCTTACAATATAACGAAGAAATAATTATCACATCTAAGGTAGACAAATTTTACAATAAAAGAATCATTTTGCAATACAATATCAGAAATTAATAGCAGTTTAATGATAATCAGTTTCCAATATAAATAATAATAAATATTATCAGTTGATTTTTTTTTTTATTTTAAGTCATTTATATTTTTATCTGAAAGATAAGTAATATTTTCATACCATTTAATTGCGAGAAATAAGAGAAGAAAAATAATTAAACTATATATATTATATTATTATTGTTTTGCTGAATAACTATATATATATTTTTAATATTATTATATCTCATTAAAAAAAATACAAAACCCTAATGTGGCTTCCGCCGCTGAATCCTTTCACTAATTATTAATTGCTATATATAAGGCAAAATTGGCCACACCCACCAATATCTACTCTTAGCTTTCGTTAAACCCTTGCTGCTAGGGTTTCTCGAATTTCTCCAAAGCCTCTCCCGCCACCGTCACAAGCTCGTCTTCCTGAATCTTCCGATGGCGAAATCTAATAAGAAGTCAGCCACTAAGGTGAAATATGCTTTGTCTAACTGTTTTTTTTACTGTTTTTTGGTCCATTTGAAGATTGGATTAATCGGTTCTTTTGTAGGTTGATGCTACAATTAGTCCCGCCAAACCCTTGAAAAAAGGTTCGCTTTTGACTACGTTTAATCGCTGTTGCTCATTATTTGGGTGGGGCTATTTCTTGTTTTATTGGTAAGTTGAGATGCGTGCTGTGGGAGTTAAATTGAAGCTAATTTGTGTTCCGTATTTTGCATATGTAGAAACAGGAAAGAGAGAAGCTGAAGATGTTGTAGATAAAAAGAACGTTAAGAAGCAGAAGAAGGATCTGGTGGAGGAAAAGAAGATTGAAATCAAGACTAAAAATAAGTTAGTCAAAAAGAAAGGCAAGACATCATCTGCTAAAGAAACTTCTTCCGTGACCGAGAAAGAACTAAAGGTTTAATTTCTAGATTTTTGGTTACAATTTATACAGTTCTGTGCTTTAGTTTTTATCGTATTTTTTATTTTATTTTTTTGAATGCCAAGTCGTAAGATACCAATCCACTTGTTTCACTCTAAAGATGCGCGCAAATGCTGTTGTAGTAGCTAGTTATCATTATTTGTTGCCAAAATAAGGATAAGTGAATTTTTCGACTTGGTTATGTCAATTTGAAGAAGATTCACGTGTTTGGAACTATTACTAGGTTAAAGTATCTGCCAAGAAAGGTGCCTTAAAGTCGGACTCGGGATCTGAGGATGAAAGTAGTGGTTTAGAGGAAGATGTCAGTGTACCTAAGAAGACACCTGCAGCAAAAAATGGTCATGTGGTTGCTGCGAAGAAAAAAGACGACTCAAGTGATGAGTCTGATTCTGAAGACGAAACTAGTTCCGACGAGGATACTGCACCCAAGAAAGCTCCTGCAGCTCTCACAAAAAATGTCCCTGTAGCAGCTGCTAAGAAGAAAGACGAATCAAGCAGTGATTCTGATTCTGAAGATGAAACCAGTTCTGATGAGGATGTTGCTGCAGCCAAGAAAGCTCCAGCACCTCAGGCAAAAAATGTCCCTGTTGCTGTTATCAAGAAGAAAGATGAATCTAGTGATGATTCTGATTCTGAAGATGAAACTAGTTCTGATGAGGATGTTACTGCGGCCAAGAAAGCTCCTTCATCTCAGGCTAAAAATGTCCCTGTAGCTGCTATCAAGAAGAAAGACAAATCTAGTGACGGTTCTGATTCAGACGATGAAACTAGTTCTGATGAGGATGCTGCTGCTGCGAAGAAAGCTCCTGTAACTCTCACCAAAACTGCCCCTGCGCCTCCTACAAAGAAGGACGAGTCAGATGATGATTCTGATTCTGAAGATGAAAAAAGTTCTGATGAAGAAACTGCAGCTGCTAAGAAAACTCCTGCTGCTGTCGCTAAAAAAAGTACTTTAGCTGCCGTGAAGGGAAAAAAAGAGTCAAGCAGTGACGATGAAAGTTCTGATGAAGATGTTATTGCAACTAAAACTGTGGCACCTGTTGTGAAGAAAAAGGTTGAGTCCAGTGAGGATTCAGAGTCAGATGATGAAAGCAGCAGCTCAGAAGATGAGGTGAGTTCTGACTTCACACACTTTTCAGTTCGAAAATTGTTATTTGGTTACTGATTTTTTAAACCATTTGATCTCTGGTAACTGAATTTTTTAACTCCTTTTCTTTTCTGTTTTTTTTTGTTGTGGTGTGGGGTGCGAATGGAAAAACAAGACTTGGAAGTGATAATTTTGGATTATTGATATGGTTATTTTATACATTCTATTACTCTACTCCGCAGGCTGCTAAAAAGGCTGTTTCTTTGAAGAGAACCACTACAGAAGCAAGCAAGGTATATTTAATCTCCTTAGGTTTCTGTACTGAGACTTCTTTTGATATTTTTAAGGAAACTGGAGATAATTACTTGAACACTGTTTTCCAGGCAAAGAAAAATGCTGGATCTGAAGACGACAGTTCGGATGAGGAAAGCGATGATGGGGAACCTCAAAAGAAAAAGACCAAAGTTCCTGTATGTTGAAGTGATTGTGTGATATAAAATTTGTTCTGATGCATTATAATCGATTTCCTTGGTCTTATATATGATTCAGCCCACAAAAGCTACAAAAGATGAAAGCAGTAGTGAAGAAGAATCTTCAGAGGAAGAAGAGGAAGAGGAAAAACTTACCAGCAAGAAAAAAGTAATAGTTTTTTTCTTTTGATTTTAGTAATGGTCTCTAATACGCGAGTATTTCCTTAAATATTTCCTTTCCTTTTACATGCGCAACATATATTTTTTTACGATTACAGGATACTGATATAAAAATGGCTGATGCTGTATCTGCAAAGGCAAATGCAGGGAAAGGAGGTTCCCAAATCGAAAAAACTGTAAGCTCTATCCGTCTGTCATTAATTTGATATCAGGTTTTGAACACACTTGGGCAAAGTGATTATTTGTCCCAGTAACTAGTGGTTTTAGGCTGTTTTTTTTCTCAAGTGAACAGGAGTTGCATTCCTCCTACTTTATCTGTCACTAATTTGACTGCGTTTCAAGTCTTTGCATGATCAGACACGTGGGGATAATATAAGGAAATGCAATCCGAACTGTTTGAACAATGATTTTATTTTGGGGACTCTCCAAACATTGGTGCATTTATAATAATTGGGTGGACGATGAAATTTTCTTCTTATATAAAATGATTTGGCATTATTCATGTGTTTTAATAACGTTCTATATGCATTTTTTTGCAGCCCAAGACTCCTATCACTCAGAAAGAGGAAACAAAAGGATCTAAAACCTTGTTTGTTGGGAATCTGTCTTATTCTGTTGAGCAAGCTGATGTGTTAAGTATAGATGCTGTAAATTTGTTTGACGGCCGATGTATTATTTACATTTACACTGACGCTTCATTGTATGTTTCAGTGAGAATTTTTTCAAAGATGCTGGGGAAATTGTTGATGTCCGCTTTTCCATGTTTCCGGACAATACATTCAGGGGTTTTGGTCATGTTGAGTTTGGTACAGCAGCACAAGCAGAGAAGGTGATCATTAATGGATTAATTTTTCGATCTTGTTGCTAATACTTAAATATTTTTCCTACGAGGGATGTGAACGAACTGAATCGAACCTAATACTAGTTTTTTTTCCATATTCGAGCTCGAAGCTCGGCTCAAAGTTTGAATAATAGGCTAGTTTGAGCTCGAGCCCAATTTGGTTAGTTCCTTTGTCGAACTTAATCAAGCAAATGCATTAACTTTTGCTTGAATTCATTATTCTTTTAGTTGTGATATATTATATAAAATGAATCAATCTATTAAAGATCATTAGCGGCTTGCGAGTTATTTAACAAATTTGGATTTTGATAATACATTCGAGCTTTGGCTTGAGTTGATAGTTCAGTCACAAATCGAATGATACGTCAACCGGCTGAAAACCTCGTGAGTTGGGTTAATTTTTTGCACCCCCAATTTTGTTCCATCAGAATGCTTGCATGCAATTTCTTTGGATCACCGCAGAGACATTCTCACCTAATTCAATCTTATGGCACCTCTTCACCGATTGATTGTCGTCCTTCCTCCTCTCTGTCAAAGCAATGGGGAATGGGGGTATGAGTTTATGGTCGGAGATTGGAGGGGACTTATTTGGTAGATTTTCAGTTTTCATAGGCTCTTTGCACTCTACTGCAGCCTCTCGTGTGTCGTCAATCACATCTTCGTGCTTGGGTGGCATCAGTACCACTTTCTCCTTGTCTCATCTTCACCACTCTTCAATGTGGTATCACTCACATTTTCTCCTTGTCTCATCTTCACCACTCTTCAATGTGGTATCACTCACATTTTCTCTTTGGGTTCACTACTGGCTGTGAAGGCATGCCATTTGAAAGGAGATTCCTTTTTATTCGTATAAGCTATTTGGTGTATTGTACTAATAAAAGTTGAAAGAGTAGTTATTACAAGTACCAAGTAATCCTACTGTATAATCAGTAGTACTGTCTATAAATAAAACATGACAAAGTTGCGAAGGCCCTTGTTGAGAAATATACTATTCTGAAGTGGGTGCTATAGCGATTTCACTAGAAGTTTGTGTTTAATCAAATACTTCGTGTAAAAATTTTCCAGGCTCTCCGCGAGATGAATGGTAAGGAGATGCTGGGTCGTCCTGTGAAACTTGACCTTGCAAGGGAAAGGGGTTCGTACACTCCGCATAGTGGGTAGGTTGAATCATCTATAGCCTTCATTCTAAGTTTTGCTTTATAAAAATTGTTACTTAAATGATAATTTTATTTAAATTGGTTTAGTGAAAGAGATACAAATTCCTTCCAGAAGGGTGGTAGAGCTCAAGGCCAAACAATTTTTGTTCGCGGGTTCAATAAGAATGACGGAGAAGACCAGGCGTGTGTTTTCGCACTCTCTTTTTGTTACCCTTTTAATTGTCTCTGCTGCATCACATTTGCGTGAATTCTTTTCACTAACATAATTAAATTTCAGATTAGGAGCGGTTTGGAAGATCATTTTGGTTCCTGCGGTGAAATTTCTAGAGTGTCTCTTCCTAAAGATGACGGTGGTTTTAAGGGGTCTGTTTTCTCTTTTACGTTTCTTCCCTTTGTTTTCAGAGCCGACTTTATCTCAAGAACAATTAAAATTTTCCATTTTCTGATTAATATTTTGTTTGTATGCTTTTGAAAATTGGTCATGGAGGTATATATGTCGTTAAAAACGTATCTTTATCATATACCCAGCTTATTTTATCTTAATAAATAGGCCTTTGATATGTTGGAATGGTTTATTCATTTTACCTCCTATTCTCAGGATAGCTTATATGGATTTTACGGATAGTGATGGCATGAACAAAGCATTAGAGTTGAATGGATCTGAGATTGGAGGGTATACTTTGACAGTGGAGGAGGCGAAGCCTAGAGGGGATGCCTCTGGCGGGGCCAGAGGCGGTGGTCAAAGTGGTGGGCGCGGTTCCGGTGATAGATTCGGTGGCCGGTTCGGTGGTGGTGGCCGTTCTGGAGGTCGCTTTGGCGATGGTGGCCGGTTCGGTGGTGGTGGCCGTTCTGGAGGTCGCTTTGGCGATGGTGGCCGAAGTGGTGGTGGTGGCCGTTCTGGAGGTCGCTTTGGGGATGGTGGTCGTGGTGGCAGAGGACGTGGATATCCAAACAAGCCAAACATGGCTGCAGCTGGTACTGGTGTGTATGCAAACAATTTATACTTCCTAAACCATATTTTTCTTTAACATGAAATCATGAATATAGATATATAATTGACATTTTGTTGGTATATAATGTTTTCTCCCAACTTATTTATATAATAATTTTTTTCTTCAACTGAAACGGTATATTCTGTTGGCAGGGAAGAAAACAACCTTCAATGACGATGAGTAGAAGCAGATACGATTTTTGAATGGAAATGGGCAAGAATTTTTTTTTTTTTTTTTTAAATGTTTATTTGTGCTGTCGGTCACTATTATAAAATCTGCATGATACTGTTTTAAATAGGCAATTGAATTGCAGACTAGTTGGTTTTTTATTATTGACAAACAAACGATAATATATAAATATGTTTGTGTTTGTGACTCACAGAAATGCTGTATTTATTTATTCTATTTAGGCTTAACATAGTTTATGCATGTTGATGTCATTTTCTTGTATTATTGCACAATTTATATCCACTGAGCACACCAAAATCGTTGTGCATGATGCGGTTACAATAAGAGGTTATTTGTTCTACATATAGGAATTTAGAATTTGTTTTATATCAAAGTGGCATTATTCTAATAGGATTAGTAACCCGCAGGGTTTGACCTGATTGTAGAGGTATGTGATTTGAGAGTTTTGCTCTTCTTTAGGTCTTATGTTCGAAATTTTCATGGTGATATTAATTTCTATGGCGTCAGTCCATACGGTGACGTAAAGTTTTGGCTTCAATTGAGCCCTGCTAGTGGATTGTGGATTGGTCCCTCGGATTAGTCGATCTTAGGGTCGGATACTGACAAATTGGATGAAATTTGAAAAATTCTCAAAGCATAAATACCAACCATTGTGGAATCCCTCAACTTCTAATTGAATGTAGTAGAACAAGTTGATAAAATCGCTCACACTTGAATAATTATCTACGAATAAACAAAATAATTATGTAAAATTTTATAAAGGGGTATAACATAATATATTATCACAAAATTAGAATGGATTGTATAGTTTTTTTAACTCATATTCACAATATTTGTTATATAGTATAGTTTAATATATTTACTAAGGGGGCTATATATGATTTGGGTCATATAAAACCCGTTACCCGACCCAAATCCATCCAGGTATAAAAATGAATAATGTTGTCAAATCCCGCCCCAAATAGGTGGAATCTGGATCCTACCCCAACCCACTCCCACTCCATCTCCATCCCTACTGACTACTTGGGTTTCTTTTTAAAAGTAATTCGTAAAAATTTAAATTTCAAAAATACTGTATTTTTAGAAACTTTGCGAAATTAATTATATAAAATTATTTTGAAATATAAAATATAATTAATATTTATTAAATTAATAATAATATACTTAATTAACATATTAATTTATGCATCAATTTTTTTGTTTAGAGCGAGAGAGGCTAAATATTTTTTTCGCACACTGCAAGACTCAAACTTGAGTCTCTCAAGTTGAATTAAACTCTTATGAGCTGGGCTAGGCCGAGTAGTTCATTTATGCATTAATTCTAATCACCCCTCTCCACAAATACAAGTTGCATGCTTAAAATATATGGTCTCGTGTATGTAAATCCCAATTCACAACTCAATTAGAAAAACCATGAAGGGAAAAAACCAAATTAATTGTAGAAAAAACTGTCCGTCCCTACTTCGTTTAAAAATAATAATACTAATTTTAAATAATAATAATAATAATTTTAAATAACAACGATAATAATTTTCAAAAAACAATATATTAAATCATATTATATATGTATTAGTTGAATTTAGAACATTAAATATAGCTAAATTGAATATTATGTATATGTTATTAAATAATGATATTAGTTTTAAATTAGTATAAAAAATTTAACTTAAATGTAGTTATATTTTTATATATGTAGTTATGTATATTATTATATTAAAACCCTTAAGAATTGAATTTATAAATTTTTAAAATAAAAAAAACAAGTTGAGGGTGTTCCTCAATTTTTTTAATAAAAAATTCTTTAAGAAACTTTAAAAAAAAATAAAAAAGAGGGGACGCCTGCTCTTGCCACGACCCCTGAAGAAATGAAGGTCGTCTGCAGAGCAGACGGCCGCTCATGAAGTATTAGCGTCACCCCAAATGACGTTTTGGGGTAATTTTGCAATGTTTTAAAAAATACGGTATTTTTTTTGAATTATTGTTAAAAACCTACCTGGAACTTAAATTATATTATTTAATAAAATCTAAAATTTACACATCACATATACAAAATTAGTTAGTCTAAAATTACAAAATTGTATTAAAAGTTATCAGAAATGTTATTTTTCAATTATATCTATAAATTTTTAGAATTCTTTATAAGCAAAATTTTAATTGATACTCAAAATATCCATCAAAATTTCGACAAATTTACGGTTTTTAAGTCCATGTCCATACCGACATTTAATATAATTTCAAGATTAATTAAAATTAAAATATCATTTCTTTCAGTAAGAAATTCCAAAAGTTAAATTATATCATCGAAGTTCAAATTTTTTAATCGAAAATATATATTTACCTTCTTAAGAAATACGTTCAAAATTTTACTACCACACTCTATATATAAAACACTTTCCTTTTTATATAAAATGAGATTCTTTTTTCAGTCATTTTTATCTTTTTGTTAAGATTTAATAAAATATTCATATCTAATAACTCAGTAATTTTCTTTGTAATTTGTCACAAAATAGCATCTGTGTTTGAGCTCCTAAGTTTTTCACTGACATTATATATAATTTATAAAAATAATTACCTGATAAAAAAACTATTTATGAAAAATTTCGCAGAGAATTTGAGCCAAAGTTGCTCTAAAATGAGTGAAGAACATGCTTTAAATAAAAAAAGCCATGAAATTAAAAAATAAAAAATAAATGACCATGTTGGTCAAAAAAGCTGCTGGCCAGCTCGTAACTCTGTCACTCTGTTAGTCAAGAACTGGCTAGTAACAATTTTTTTTTTAAAAAAAATCTTGAAGAGAAATTGAAAATTTCAATTGTTTTTTTTTGTAAGTTTCAAAATTTTAAAATCGTGAAACTAGTTCCCGAATCTTAATAATTTGCGAACCAAGCTATGCGAATTACCATAGAAATGTAAATGTTTTCCTGAATTTTTATTTTTATTTTTATAATATTTAAATTTAAATAAATTTGCCATAAAAATGAATATCCATTATCCACCATGATATCGATTTAACGTTATCAAACCCGTCCCAAATAGGTTGAATCCGGATCCTACTCGAACCTACTCATATCCCTATTTAGAACTTAAATTATATTATTTAATAAATATACAAATTAGTTAGTCTAAAGTTACAAAATTGTATCAATCAAAAGTTATCATAATTTTTTTTTATAAAGCAAAATTTTAATTTATACTCAAAATTTCCATAAATTTACGGTTTTGAAGTTCATGTCGATGCCCACATTTAATATCATTCAAGATTGGTTAAAATTAAAATATCATTTCATTCGGTACGAAATTCCAAAAGTTAAATTATATAATAGAAGTTTAAATTTTTTAATCGAAAATATATATTTAGTAATATATAACTTAAGAAAAACTTAAATTTTTTACTACCACACTCTATATATAAAACAATTTCCTTTGGATATTAATTAAAATGAGATTCTTTTTTGGGTAAACTCACTTAAAATCCCTACCTCCAAACATAACTTTAACATTCCTCCTTATATCAAAGATTCTTTAATCTAAATCTTACCATACTTCTTTTCTTTGTTCCAACTCCTTACCCACATAAAAAGACATAAAAGCCTTAAATTTAATTGCAATAAACTCCCTAATGTTCTTAAGATGTTTCTAAACATACCCAAAACTCATTTTTTCCCATAAACAACTCCTAAAAGGGATACGAAAAATGCATAGGCCATAAAAGATTTATATGAACATGAGATCCTTCAGTTTTTGTCATCTTGAGAAGACCCAAGAGCATACTTTTGCAAAGGACTCACGGTTCATGATAAATCAAAGCCCCAAAATCCCGTATGAAGTAAAATTAAATAACAGGCCCATCATGCTTCCGAATTACAATAAAATTTTAACAAACTGAAATATATCATTTTGACCATAACAGCACGGGTGAGGTGGTTCGCAACGCCACCAGTCGAAAACTTACTGCCTCCAGACTATTTTACGAATGGCTCATCACCATTCAACCTCAGCTCACGAGCGAGGTTAGTCTGCCAGTTATCCGACTCCTTCAGAAACCGCAAAGCACAGCCCTAATTCCTTTCCCACCTTAGGGCGTAAGGTATAATCAAGATATAAGAAAGATTTAAAGAAATTTGGGAGATAGATGGGCAAAAGCCTTATTTTTATTATGGAATACTTATAACATCTCTTACATTAAAACGTCTCCTTTTGGGAGGAGACGGACTTGTTTAGCCTCTCATATAGATGAGGCTTGACTCAAGAACACATAAACTAAACAAACTTAAATAAACTTAAACAATATTACAGACACTTACGAAAGAAAGAAATATTACCAAGCTACGAATAATTGAACAATTACAAAGCTTGGAGAATCGAATATTTGTTTTCAGAAAACTATGGAGAATTTTCGATGTCCTTAGCTTCCTGAATGCCTTGGTATTTATAGAAGTCTGGAGGTGGATGTGAAATCCGGACTTCAATTCTTGTTAATAATCAGACGTCATTGCATGATCTTCTTTCTTGTTTGGTATATTGTGGCCCCTTCGACTTTCGGCCGAAGAGCTGTCCTACCATTTTGTTTTCTTTTGCAAATGGTAGTGGTCCTCGTCAGAGTCACATGGCTCTTGTCTCCCTGTGGTCCCTAAAAGTTTGGCCTTTGCAGTCCGCGTGGCAATCTTCTACGTTTGCCTGGTCCTTTGTCCTCTTTCTTTTGGTCCCTTTTGACAGGGAATCCTTTCTCAAATAGTGGCTCTTTCTGCTCTGGGCAGCTCGGGCAGATGTAGTCCTGCCATCTTCCCACATGAGCCATGTTGCAGAACTTCCGGCTAGTTTCTTTGGTTGCCGGAATCTTGTTGTCCCATAATATCTGCCTCTTCTTTTCAAAGATGTCCTCGGCAAATTTTGTAGTATGGCTTGTCATGGAGTTAACCATGAATGATCCGTTCACTGTTTTCTGGAATATTTTGAACGGATACTTGACTTTGTCCATCTCCGTGAGACAGACCCATAACCCCCAAGCTCTTCTGGTCGTAATGTCATCTTCTGTAAGCGGGGAGACTAGTGTTGTTCCTTCAGGCGGTGGTTTTATTTGATCCATCGCCTTCCAGTTAGGCCTTTGTAGTTTTACAAAGTGAAAACTAGGGTGAAGGTCTTTTCCTGTGATTTCTGGGGCTGCGGTTATGAATTTCAGCTCCAGAACATCTCCGCGTCCAAGTGTATGATTATTCTGCCATGAGTCATACACTCCTTCATAGATCCAGTCCGGTAATTTTGTGATTTTCGAAAAACTTGGTGTTGTGGTAAAGACTGAGGCTAGGCAGCCAAAATCAAACCACTCACGACACTTTCTGGTTTGACACCAGGATGCATCCACATTCTTGGGTATTTTCCTGACCAGTCGGCTGTAATTTTTCCAGGAATTATACCCACTCTTGTACAAAGTTTCTCCCATGATCTTTGATATTCCTGCAAATGGGAAGTTGAGGAAACATTATTCTCGTTAGTATTAACCTTAGATTTGCCCGCCGATGGCCTAAGATTAATCTCTCCCTCTTTAACCCCTGAGGTGCTGGGTTGGCTTGATTCCTCAGTTATCCCAGATACCTTGGAATCAATTTTTCCTTCTGTATCTGTAAGGCCTCTCTACCTTAACAATGTAATAAACATGTAAATAGGGCCAACATGTATTAAAAGACAAGTTATGGTTCCGGTTGTAGCCTTGAGCTAGCAGGATTACAGGCCAAAAATAAACTTCCAAAGTTAATTAACTACATTCCCAATAATGAATGTTAATACTATAGATTTACACTACTACTGGAGTAGAGACTATCCAAAAATCCTGTATCCTAATTCAGTAATGCTCCTCGTAGCTCACTGCCTCAACCCGGCCCATAGCCCTCCAAGTCCAAAGTGTACCTACAGGAACAACTTACCATGAGCATATACATCACCATTCAACAAAATCCTAGCACAATAACATAATTAATTGCATGAGATATGTATGTATGTATGTATGCTCCCTGATTTACCACATTAGCACATTTTCATTGTTGTTCCTGTTTCATAAACTCATGCACAAATCATTAGTTCACAATATAATGATCGATACCACGTTCCAGTTATAACAACAATAATCCACATTAATCACTAGAAATGTGACTGTTCCGGTCCTATTACAACAGCGGAATTTTAGGACCCCTCGCTTCGACATATAGCGGCATCATATGATATCCCTCGCTTCGACAATGACAGCGGCATATACATCGCTTCGACATGACAGCGGCAAATATCATATTACCATCGCTTCATATGCAGCGGTGAGTACCTCCCTCGCTCGTATATAACAACCACCGGAACAATCAAGCATTTCTAACCACATATATAAACATAACACTTGAGTCCACAATCATAATGCATCACCATTATCTCAATATATATCAACACATTTCGTAATCCACACTTGTCCACGATATATATGTAGCCAAAAGCATAAGAACACATTTTACCGTCCGATGCCCGTACGTCTCACTACGTACCTTAGTCTCAAAAGTGGAGAAGTTGAAGAACTTTATCTCCTTGAAGTTGTTGGTACCTGGGATGGTTCTACACAACCATACAAATCAATATTAGAAGCCAATTATAGTCCAATATCAAAAATTTCACAAAATATCCAAAAACACAATATTTTGCATCTCGCGATCGATCGCCGCAAGGGCGCGATCGATCGCGAGATCATTCTGCCCGATGCCAAAAATTTTATCCTTCGGCGATCGATCGTCACATTTGGCGCGATCGATCGCCAGCCTCGCCGATCGATCGCCCAAAAGTGGCGATCGATCACCGAATGCTTCTGGAGCCTACTGCTGGCTCGCGGTCTATCGCCAAAAACGGGCGATCGATCGCCGATCCCTGCACATCGAAAATCACCATTTTTGCACCATAAATTCTTCACCAACATAACCAACACTTATACCAACAAACCAAAAACATAAAAACACCTTAAACCTTCAATTTACACCATTAAACAACCCCAAAAATCCTACACCCAACCAAAAATCATACCAACCCAAAACAAACCCATTTTCAAACTCAAATATCAACCCAAAACAAAATAGATCCATACAAAAACAACAAGGAATGATATATGTCCTTCCTAGGCCTCAAATCTTACCAAGAATCACAAGAATAAAGTTCTTGCAAGGACTTCTCTTCCCCCTTGAAGCCAAACTCGAAAATGGGAGGAAAAAGGTAGGGTTTGGAGAGTGTGTTGGGGATTGATAAAGTGAGGGGTAAAGTAAAATAAAAAGGGGTATAGTGGGGTCATAAGAGTTGTTAATTAAATTGCACCCCATTAATTAACATGATGTATAAAATACCCCAACATATTATTTTAATAGCATTTTACAAAAATGCTCCCAACTCCCAATAATTTCATGTTTTCCAAATAAATGCCAACCATTACAATTAAATCATGCTAACACCCAATTTCCCAACATGCACAACATGCACCCCGAAATACAACCCCCAGGTCACGCCTACCATGTGACTAAGCATTCCAACAAGATAATTAATTTCAACACATAATTCAATTATCACCATAATTCATCAGGTAACATAATTAATGCCCAAATTGTAATTAATCATTTGGGGGATATCACAGTATCTTCCTCGAAAGGATCAATACTAGGACCTGTAGTGGCGGTACTTGAATCCTCCACACCGGTTGATGAGCCCGGCTCTCTGAAACACGACTTTAGCTTCACCTCTGAAGCATCCCGTCGGAGGGGAATATAAAGACTGTCTCATAAACAGGTGTGAGCCTGCATGGTAGCCTTCATAGCCTGTTGGACCTTCGTGAGATCCAGTTCCTGTACTTGACCCGCAACCTGAGAATTAATCACCAGGCCGTTGATCTTCTTGTCTAGCTCCTCCAGATTTTCTCGGAGGTGTTTTGATCTCGTTATGATGGAATTAGCTTCACTCGCTTCCATCTCTCGTCAAAAAATCTGCAAAAATATATTCATCGGATTTTACAATGACAATATCATAATCATAATATTGGCATTCAGCTTGCCATCTTAAAAGTCTAGCCTTTTCTGGTTTTGATTCAATTTTATTTTTTAAAAAGGCCTTGACACTCGTATTATCTATTTTCAAGATAAATTTCTTTGCAAGTAGGAAAAGTGGCCATTTTTTAAAAGCCTTTTGAACAGCAAATAACTCCTTATCGTTGATGTGCCATCTGATAACTTCGTTGTTATCAAATAGCCCACTGCAATATCTGCATGACACTTCTCCTTCTGGTGTAATTTTCACGAGAACTGCAGTCCACCAATGATCACTGGCATCTGTGTATAATACCAGTTCATCCTCGTCGTTTGGTATTGCAAGCTTTTGTAGTTGCCTGCAAACCTCCTTTAGCTGTTTGACAGCTTGTCTGTGATCTTCATTCCACTCAAACTTAACATCTTTTTTGAGTAGTGGACTGAACACATTCCCGTGGACTGAACACATTCCCGTGGTTTGCTAGATTGTTGATAAACATCCCAGCAAAATTAACAACTCCTAAAAAACTCTGAAGTTGTTTTAAAGCCTTGAGGTCATCTAGATATCCTTGTACTTTTTCAACAATATGATTCTGCAGGATGATTCCAGATTCGTCGATCTCAATTCCAAGGAACTCGGTCTGTCTTGTAGCAATCACTGCTTTCTTTTCGGAAAGCACTAATCGTTCCTTGTAACAAACGTTTGAAAAGATTTTCAGATGTTTAAGATGTTCTTTCATGTTCTTTGACGCTATGAGGATGACGTCAATATAGACAAACATGAAGCTAGAGTAATCCTTGAAAAGAGTATCCATCTTTGTTTGATATATCTGGGGAGCATTTGCTAATCCCATTGGCATGACATTCCAGATGTAATGTCCTTGTGGTGTGGAGAATGCTGTGAACTTTCGGCTTGCTTCCTCCATTTTAATCTGGTAGAACCCAGACTTGCAATCGAATTTAGAAAACACTTTGGCATTCTTGATGCTATTTACCAAATGTTCTCTGCTTGGGATAAAATATCCATCGAACTCCAAGATTTCGTTGATCCCTTTATAGTTGATCACCAATCTCGGCTTTCCTCGTTTAATTTCTCCATGATTCCGAACAAGAAATCTTGGGCTGCTGTATGGAGAAATACCTGCTGAGATTAACTTAAGGTCAAGATGTTCCTTAAGTATGATCTGCATATCCTTCCGATCTTCCTGGTTCATGGGGATCGGCCTGTACCTAACAAACTCATTTTCTTTTCCAGTTTTCACCTTCAAAGTACCTCTGAGCTCATTTTTGTTCCACCATGCTAGTGGATCCTCGTTATAGTTCCTACGAATCTTCCTTTTTACATCCTCTAGAGTGATTCGCTCTTCGAGTGTAGTTTCAGGTTGTGGAACTTCTTCTCGTAAAGCATTCTTCAGAAGCAACAAGGTTTCTGGAGTTACTCTTTCCTCATCTTGCTCTCTGAAAGACATGATATTAATCCAGTCAAAAGTTTGAGAATTCTTTTCACTAGGACCTTGTTGTCGGAACTTAAGAATTGCCTCTCCAAATTTTCGCTGATCTTTCATCTTTGGGTGTCGAAGTTTTCCTTCATCACCACGCTTGTTGCGAAAACAAATAGGGAATTTTCTGTGAAACGCCTCCCGTAGTCTCTGCACGATAATCTTATGATCACTAAGGGTTGTGAAAATAAGCCTCCTGGTCTCGTTCTCTTGTGTGAACCGCTTGAATGTCTGTAGGAAATTGTTTCCTAGGAGCATATCGGCGCCTGTGTCATGGAAATAAATAGGTGGAGTTTTAACTTTGTACCATGGGGTACCGCCTGCTCCGCCGATAATTATTTCCGCTCCGCGGACTCCTTCATTAAGAATAAGGATCCGTTTGGAAAAGTCTCTTCCGGCAATGGCTGGTAACTTCTCACCAACGTCTTTGGGGAAGATTTCTCGCCTGGCAGTGCATATTCCAGCTCCTGAGTCGATGTAGGCTGCAAAATATTCTGCCCGGTATTTCTCATATAACATCCCAATGGAGATGTATATGGAGAATGGACTGGTGGTCATCGAATTCGGTATCTCTTTCCTTCGACCGTGAATTACATTCCATCTTGCAATCTTTCCCAAGGTTTATGTTCCTCGAGAAATTCAATCCCTAGAATAAGCTGTTCTGGGATCCTTCCGGCAATTCCTTCAATTGTGAGATCAATTTCACCAATTTGAAAGTTTCCTTGAAACTTGCCAACCGTAGGTTGTTACAAATAATATAGGACATCGCGGGGGACGATATTGTTCTTCTCGGTGATGTCGAAAACTATCTGCACTTCTCTCCAGCCTTCTGGGCATTTCAGTTTTCCTATTGTTTTGAATACATCAGGAATTTTCTGAATTCTGCTTGAGGCTGCCTTCTGTTTATCCCCTGGATAGTTGCTGATTAGCCTATCATGTTGGAAAGACATCCTTCTTGGCTCGATCATGAGGCTCATGCTTCTGTTCAGAACAGGTTGATCTTGTATCCTCATGTCGATCTCTCCTATTGCTGGAGTATCAATGATGTCCGGCAATACTGCTTTGGCAAAGTATTCGAAGATTCTGGGGACTTCGATGAATTCTTTTCTCAAGAATACCTCGGAATGATGAGTATTCGAGAGTGCGTATGACACCTTGTAGGTGATCGAGTAAGGCATGTTCCACTCTTTCATCAAATCTTCTCTTTAGAAATCTTGATGCAGAGTGAGAACTTTGTTGAAGTCTCGATCTCCTAAATTGTATGCAATCCTCGGATCGATATCGAAGGTCATCTTTCCTGCATACAGATTTCCAGCCACTGCTCCCAAACAAGAATCTTTGAGGTTCGGGATTCTCTTGTCAAAGATCGTCAGGTTGAGGGGCGAATCAATTCCTTCCTTGAATGTTGCTTTGATGATAACTCTAATGGCTCCAATATGAATCCATGAGAGCGTGTTAGCAACTTCGCTTTTGACCTTGTTCTTAATCTCCTAGATTTCTTTGTAGGGGATTAACTGCATCTCAATTTGGTTTCCCGTGAATTCCATGGGGATCGCAAATTCACCTGTTGTCACCCTATGGATAATCTGATGCTTCCTGCTATGAAGACCAATCATATCCATGGATTTTTCCATTGCTCCAATTTTAAATCCATCATACATCTGAAGCTTTGGCTCTTCTTTCATGATCCTCTTAAGGGTTTTATGAGAAACAGTGGTATGCAAGAAAAACCCCGAGGGCTCTTCTCTAATCACGTGCTGAAGGAACTCTCATTCACTCTGATTCTGAGCTAGATTCTCCTCTATCCTCAGAATAGATCTCTTCTTCATAGATGCTTTCATCTGAGGGAATATCCACAAATTGATACACCTGCACCAAATCCTGAAAATAGACAGCATCCTCAAATTCCTTGGTATGCGCGAACTGTCTCACTCCACGGCTTTGGTTTTCTGGACAATCTGTAGAGATGTCCTCTTGCTCCACAAGTCCAGCAGTTACAATCTCTGAAACTTTCATTTGCACGAGTTGGTGTGCGTCTGAAAGTTCTCTTTGTTGGTGTTCTGCTAGACTAGCTTGGTTAGAACCTGTTGACGAGATAATACTCCTTGTTGGTCCTGATCTTTGCCCTGATCTCTAGCTTTGGGCTTTCTGTTTTGATCAGAACTTTCTAGGTCTCCATGAAGACCTACTTCTTCTTGAACTTCCTCCTCGGGCATATGGGTGACTTCTGTGCTTCTTTATCTTTCGCCTTTGTGGGTAGTTCCCAATGATTTTAGGGATATCATTTCCCGTACAACAAAGATGAGCCATTTTGTTGATTCCTCCGAGCTTCTTGAAATTTTCCTGGAGCTTTGCTTGGTAGCACCACTCCGCCAGCTTTACTTTGAGAAATGACATTCTCCTGGACACCGTTTCGATTGCATGCCGTGTATACTCCTGGATAAGCATTTCTCTCCATGGGCTCGGAATTTTGGCAAAGAACAGCTCTGCTGCATCCTTTTCTGCTATCTTTGACTTCCATCGATACTCCATAAAGAGTTTGATGTATTCGTCTACATCGCAGATGTCATGTAGTTCCAGGCTAATTAGAGCTTGTCTGTATTTCTTAGCCTTTTCTTCCTCCATTCCTTCAAAGTAGCTTATTCCGATGAAACAGATTTTGAAGAATCTCGCCATTTTGTCCACGATCTCTTTCAGGGACTCTCCGGCTAAAACTTCTTCCTTGGTTCCTGGGTCTCCTAGATCCCAAGCAATCTTGACTGATCCTTCCAGACTCATTTTCAGAAGTAAAATGAATCCTTCTTTGCTTAAGTCAAGCGTTCCTGCTGCTATTCTCATTGCTGAAGCCCATTCATCAATAAGAATTTCTCTGTTTTTGGAATCCAAGATATCCATGTTGAGCATAAGTCCATATGGATGGATTGGATCTAACTGAGATTTTCCGTAGGGCGTCTGATGAATATCTGGCCTTCGGGAACGGTTCCTTGTTCCAACTGGGGGATCCAAAGTTGTTGAGGTGAAATCCTCCCTGTGTGGCATACTTTGATCACCTTCGGGTGGGTTGTGTGACCAAAAACTTTCTTGTGGTGGAGGTCTTTGTACAAGCTCTCCTGTCTTGATTTCTACGAGATTTAATCCCGCAAATGAATCAGCAAGATCCCGTAGATCTTCCAGGTTGATTCTATCCATTACTTTGTGGGATGTAATGGTTCTCCTCGTAGAACTGCAATCATTTTTCCAGTCTCCGTTAAAGGCCTCCGGACCTCCTATGCTTTCCCTTTTTGGTGTAAAAGGGGTTCTGTTCCGTAAGATGGTGGCAACCATCATCCGTTCCTTCTTCCTGTCGGACTTGGCCTTGATTCCAATTCCTTTACTCGGGATTGAACATCTTGAAGGTTTTCTAGAATCTCCTTTTGATGTTTAATCATGGTCTCCATCTGACTCTGGATCTGATGGATTTGTGCAGGGACATGGCATTGAAGGTATCCATAGCGCTGCACTGTCTTCTGGATCTCTCTAAGATCTTGGGATATCTTAGAAGAATCTGGCTCGATTTCTCGAAAGGTTGGTTCTCCCATCCTAATCATCCGGTCCAGACCCTGTTGGATCATTGGTGGCTGGAACCACATCTTCATGTTCAGGATGATCGTCCTCCTGAAGTTCAGCTAACTCGAACTGTAGTTTGAGGTTCACTTGATGGAGCCTCTTAGCCATCCTTTCGAGTTTCTTGTAATGGTTTATACCGGGTGTGTCTAATAAACCCGTTCATCGTAAAAGTTTCCACTTATGGCTGAAACGTTGAGCTTCTGTCATATGCTTCTGATTTAGTTTTTCCATTTTCTGGAAATACCACCTGTAAGCATGACACTTCGAACATTCGTTCGGGTCCATGATTTTCTTGAATCGTCTCATCCGTATAGGTTACAAATTAATATTCAAGATATTATTATAATATTTCCAGAATAAACCTAGGCTCTGATACCAATTTTTGAAAGTTGGATCGTAAAGGACAAGTTTATGAGGAAATGGTAACTTTTGGGTTAATTTGGAAATAGATTAAAAACTCCATGGGGTAAACTGTAATTAATCACTTTCCACTTGTAAGGGTAACTTGGTAAAATGTTGTGTAGTAGGGAGTTAGGATGAATATAAAAGTATTGTTGGGGAGTTAGAATATAGAATAGTGGATAAGGGGAGTTAGGTTAAAGAAAAGTTTGGGTTTAGGGATTTATGGGTAGTTTATCCTTCTTTTTTCAGTCATTTTTATCTTTTTGTTAAGATTTAATAAAATTTCATATCTAAATACTCAATAATTTTCTTCGTACTTTGTCACCAAATAGCATAGATGTTTGAGCTCCTAAGTTTTCAGTGATATAATATATAATATATAAAAATAATTACCTGTTAAAAAAACTATTTATGAAAAATTTCGAATAAAAAGCTATGAGAAATTTTTTTTTTCAACATTGCATTACTATTATGAATAAATACAAACCATCAGAAGTAAAATTTTCTACACAAAAATGGTATCGAAAGGGTAGCCGTGTGTTGTATACTGAAGTAGCACCCTATCAATTATTGTTTAATATTTAAAAATAGAAGTAATTTAATGTTTATTTAGAATAGATAAAAATATTTTATTTTGATCTTCACCGGTAAATAGGAGTAAAAAGTTCAGAAGCCATATTTTCTGATTTTTAGTTTGGATATGAAAAAATATTTATTATTTATAATTTTCCATATTTGTTTTAGCATTATTAAATTAATTAATTAAACACAATATTACATGCAGATAACCTTCATTGAAGAGAATGAAAGTGGGAGAAAAACTCAACTTTAGCAACAACCCAAGCCGTTTATATGCGTTAAGGCACAACGAGTAGCAACAACCCAAGCCGTTTATATGCCTTAAGGCACAACGGGTAGCAACAACCCAAGCCGTTTATATACATGAGATTCTTTTGTAGCTTAAAGCTGTACATGAAGATTAAATAACTACCTTGCCAGCTAGCCAAACTAACTAAGAATGACTAACTGAATAAGCTTATACTTCTTCATTGCCCCTTGTCATTCCATCATCATCTCGTCAATAATCTCGATATTCCAGGCCACCTTCTTACCTTCATGATTATCATTGTCATTTACTCGCTCATCATTCAACTTCTTCCAGTCCCACATCACTTTCCTTGTATCCTCTTTCTCAATACTCATCTTACCACAATTTTTATGTTAGCATATGTGTCCTACAAGCCAAATATTGGCATGTTGAGTTTTATGCACTCAAAGCCCAACAGTGACTCAATGACCGTACAAATAAGTCATTTAGTTTCCGAGGAAAAAAGATCATTCAATACACACCAAATTCTCGTCTTTTAAAAAGACTAACAACAAACTAGCATTGGCATTGGGGTCGTGGATCTGATCAGGTTGTTTGGACTCAAGGGATCACTGTATTCAGATCTACGACGGTGAACGGTAATCTCTTTTCGTGCATTATTTATGATATTTGCATGTTTATATATGAATCAGACGCGATCGATCGTTCCCGGGTCAGACCTGTTTATGTTTCTTTTCGCTGCGTTTGGATCTGGCGTCGGTGTATGGAAACCCAACAGTGGTATCAGAGCCAGATTGCGCTTTGATTAATATATTTGATAATTATTTTTATTAGATCGTTTCCAATCAATATTAATCGTGTTAGAACTCAGAAATTATAACATTTGGGAAAATATAGAAATTGGATTTAAAAGTGTTTAAATTAAAACCCAAACTATTGACATTTCTGCATCTCGCCCATCACCGGAGAAGGACCCACGTCCGGCGGCTAGCGGCGGCGCACGTGGCGGAGAAATTATTCTCCGCCACCGTGCGCACGCCTGCTCGCGCAGATTTGTAGCAAGGTTGCTGGAGAATATGCAATCGATGTTCTGGATTAACATGCAGAGTTTTTCCATGAATATCGATGTGTTGCAAACATTAACCGCGCGAGCTTTTACGGCAAGATTTCTGGATCTGGTCGCGACATGTGCGATGCTTGCGTGAGCTGTCATGGAGATCTGGCGGCGGCTGGGTGATGTGGAGAGGCGGCACGGCGCTAGGATCTATGAAACCCTAGCTAATTTAAAGAAGACAATGAACAGTGTATTTCGGAATATTAAAAAAAAAGTTTTTTGCTAAATCCGAAAATAAGGGTAAGTTTGGGGTTGAAAATGTATTTTTAATTTCGGATCCAAATTGTTTGGAGTCCATAAATATTATTTTGGGTCGTTTTAGATATTTTTTTCGGATATTATTTTTGAAGCAATAAATTATAAACTTAATTTATTAAAATATGATTTTTTAATTTATTAAGTGTAAAATGTAGATTTTAAAATTAGTTAAACATTTAATTAAATTGAAATTGAATGAAAATGTTTCATTTAATTTGTTAATTTTATTTTTGGCTAATATTATGATTTGAGGTAAAATAGTGATTTTACCAAGTAACTGAAAATTTAATTAACTGAAAATTAAATGAAAATGTTTCATTTAATTTGTTAATTTTATTTTTGATTATCATTATGATTAAAAGGTAAAATATATATTTTACCAATTTATTGAAATTTAATTAATTAAAAATTAAATAAAATGATTTTATTTAATTTATTAATTTTATTTTGAAATAATGATGCGATTAGTAGGAAACGATAGAATAAATTAATTATTATGGTCAAATTACATATGATGTGATTAGTACAATACATATGATGTAGTTGTTTAGTTTAATGTTTAATTACATATGATGTGATTACTTTGTGGATGATTACGGGCCTTGACCAATGTGTTTATGTGAATGGTCTAGGTATTCCTTGCAGTTTTGTGACAGTGACCATCAGTGACAACATAGATGCATCTCCTTACTTAGTTGCTACTATATCCATTTTTGTCTTCTGAGGTTAGGATCCATTTCACTTCCTCTTCTTTATCCTTGAACTCTTCCTACCATTGGTAGAAGATTCGACAAGAAGAACACGTTTCTCCTTTTGAATCAAGGACTCATGAGTTTCCAACATTTTGACTATATGATCAAATCTTAAGTCAGTTAATGAGGTATTGTCACATTTAGATTTTCCAATTTCTCAACAATAGGTATTTTTCTTACACCATGCTCATAGACCGAAGCCCCATCTCGCATGTGAAATGAAAATATCTCTCTTGAAATCACGAGTCTCAGTAATCGCGTCCGTTCACCAAACAACATTTGTAGGTGTTGGAAAATATCAGCAATGTGAGCGAGTTTCTCATATCTATGTTGAAACTCATTGATGACATTGATTCTATCATATAGCACCTAGCCGAGAGATCATCGTCCCACCACTTCTCAAGTGTGGCGATCTCTTCATGAGACGAATCGGGAGACACTTCAACAGGAGGCTCTCACCAAGGGTATATAGTAACTTTTAGAAGCAATCATTATTTTAAAATTAATAGCCAATAAGAATAATTTGGTGGTTAATTGTTATATCGAGACTTGATGTAATCGAATTCACGGCAATCACAATATTGAGAATAAGCAGGAAATATAAGCAAAATCGTTTGATTATTAATTAATTCAAAAACTATGGACTTTAGTTATTGATTGCTCCAAATAAAATTTTCGAATTCATCACCCTCATGACAAATGAACGAAAAATCATATTTCTTAGTGGGCGTGGAGTCCAACTAGCTAATAATAGCCTCGGGCGAGGGTCCAGCCAACCTCATGATAATAAAGGTAGCTCGCAATTGCATCATATGCAACCCTCAAGATATCCGTCTCGTGATTGACATAACCCTACGGAGGCATGCCAATTATGCCTTCTCACGTCAAACTAACATATCCCACGGATGATTTTCGCCAATAAGACCCCACGATGGTGAGCAATCTTAAAGGTTAACATAACCCTATCCATAATTAAGTGGCAGTTAAACACACAGATTTCCCATGCCAGATGCCCCCCACGAGGGTTAGGCAATACACCTGACACGAGTAGCGTCTCATGGCTTAACTATTGAATGGAAGATATGAAGCAACAAACTTCTTTGAGCTCCCCTTCACAGTTTGGTATTAATTTTTTTTTTGAATCATATTCAAAAGATGGATTTAATAATTTTAAAATCTCATCAAGTGCTTGTTTGTTTGTTTGCCGGATTCATGCAACTACGTTTTATTCATGCAATGTCAATTGTACTAATAAAACATACAAACAAACATTTATCATACATCATATGCATAATAAAAATAAATATTGATGATTACGACATTTTTCATAATTGATCCACGTGAGCCAAACGTGGATCACAGGTCTGTCTAAGGTGATGCAGGTATGTAATGCAATCCTAGTACATTTTTGCTTCCATTATACATGTCTTGATTCTTGATGTTCAATCTTCAATCTCGATCTCCCACTAATTCTAATGGTTTTACATTTAAATCATGCAAATAAGAGAATAGGGATACAAATCCGGGGTGGGATACCTCAGAAAATATAGAGAGCAGGCCCGAGGCCCAAACATCCCGATCGTACGAGTAAACCAATAAAATTCCAAACAAGCTCCCTAACCCCAACACAATAACTTAGGCAATTTTATGTTTAAACGTGGACCAAACATCCCGATCCCACGCGTAAACCAATAAAGTTCTGAACAAGCTCGCTACCCCGAGCACAATAACTTAGGCAATTTTATGTTTAAACGTGGAACAAACATCCCGATCCCACGAGTAAACCAATAAAATTCTGAACAAGCTCGCTACTCCATGCACAATAACTTAGGCAATTTAATGTTTAAACTTGGACCAAACATCCCGATCCCACGAGCAAACCAATAAAATTATGAACAAGCTCTCTACCCCGAGCACAATAACTTACGCAATTTTATGTTAAACGTGGACCAAACATCCCGATCCCACGAGTAAACCAATAAACTTCCGAACATGTGTCATGAAAACAACTTTATTACATTGATACAATTCATAAATAAATACAATAATCAAAACATTACACGAAATATTTCTTTAAATTATGAACATTCCAAGGCTTCACAAGCTCGCGACCTTCTTAGTCTTCTAGTTTGTATGATCCTCTTCCGATCACCATTTTTACGTTATAAGGACCTCCCACTTTGGTGCTAGTTTCTTTACATCACCAGCTGGATTAGTTCTTCGTAATACTAGGTGCCCGACCTGAAATGATCTTGGGCAAACTCTTCGATTATAGGCATTAGTAATCCTTATCTTGTATATTTCAACTCGGGCAACCGCTCGCTCCCTTAATTCATCGACCCCATCTAATTCCAGCTTTCTCATATCTTCATTATGCTCCGGGTTATAATACTGTACTCGAAGATATTCAACTCCAATCTCAGCTGGGATAAGGGCTTCCGAACCATACACTTGGTTGTATGGAGTTTCCACACCCGATGCGTTGTTCGATATGCCCACAGAACACTAGGTAATTCATTCACCCAAGCCCTTCGAGCTCCTTCTAATCTTGTTTTAATCCCGTGTAGTAAGATCCGATTAGTAACCTCTGCATGTCGTTAGCTTGAGGATAAGCTACCGAAATAAATATTTGCCTAATTTTCATGTCATTACACCATTCTTGCACATTTCTACCCTGGAACTGCCTTCCATTGTCGGGAATTAACCTCCTCGTTATCCCGAATTGGCATACTATGTTTCTCCATAGGAACTTGATAACTTCCTCCTCAGTTATCTTCGCTAGGGGCTCAGCTTCTACCCACTTGATGAAGTATTCAACGGCCACTAGAAGAAATTTGCTTTGCCCAGCTGCAGGAGGAAAATGTCCTACAATGTCCATTCTCCACTGGTCGAATGGACATGAAATAACAATGTTATTCATAACTTCCGCATGTACATGGGATAAATTGGCGTGCTTCTGGCAATTGTTGCATTTTCTCACAAATCCCTCGACATCATTTCTCATTGTAGGCCAATAGTATCCAGCTCGAAGAGCTTTCTGATATAGCATATTGGCCCCAATATGATTTCTACAACAGCCTTCATGAATTTCTTTTATTAAATGCTCCCCCTCTTGGACCGAAACGCATTGTAGAAAAGGGGTTGAGAAGCCCCTTTTGAACAACTTGTCTTCTGCCCGTACAAAACGATTCTCCATTCTCTTCACCTGAGCAGCCTCTTTTGAATCCGATGGCAAATCCTTAGTTTTCAATAATTTAATGATCTGCTCTCGCCAGTATGTCACAATACATGGTTCAAGATTTATTATGCTATTGACAGAGGTATGGGAGATCAAGAGCTCTTGTACTAGCACATTCCTGTTCTTCCATTCATGGATTGAGCTAGCCAGTTTTGCCAGCTCGTCAGCTCGGCTATTTTCTTCCCTCGGTACCTGTGTTAATTTCACCTCCTGGAATTGACTCGTCAACGTTCGAGCGTTTTTCACCTACTTCTTCAACTTTTCTTCTTTCACTTTATACACTCCGTTCACTTGCTGAACAATGAGCATGGAGTCCATAAATGCTCTCACCCTCCGAGCTCCAACATACAATGCTATTCGAAAACCCGAGATGAGAGCCTCAAATTCAGCTTCATTATTTGAGGAATGAAACCCGAATTGGATGGCTACTCTGACTTCTTCTCCTTTAGGACTAATGAGCACGAACTACTTCCCAACTGAGTAGATGATCCATCTATATATAAATTCTACTCCTTTTCTTCGGCGATATGGGTCACCTCTACCAAAAAATCAGACAACGCTTGAGCCTTGATGGTAGTTCGGGGCTGATAAATAATGTCAAACTCACTCAGCTCGGTAGCCCATTTCACCATTCGTCCTGATATTTCCGCTTTAGACAATAGCCTTCCCAAGAGAGTGTTCGTCACCACCATGATGGGATGAGATAAAAATATAGCCGAAGTCTTCTCGTTGTAATTATGAGAGCCAAGGCCAATTTTTCAACTTCAAGATACCTCTGTTGTATGCCTTGTAATGCTCGTCTGACATAATACACTGGTTGTTGCGGTCCTGATTTCTCTCTAACCAATACCGATCTAATGACCTCCTTGGTCACAGACAGACAGAAAAGGAGTGTCTCATCATGCTCGGGCTTATTCATCAACGGCAATCGAGCCAAATAATCTTTCAAATCCTCGAAGGCCTTTTGACATTGGTCATTCCATTCAAACCGAACTCATTGCCTTAATGCCTTAAAGAAAGGCAAACTCCTATCGGCTGAGCGAGATATGAAGCGACTCAACACAATTATTCTTCCTGCCAACCTTTGTACCTCGTTTAATGTTCGAGGAGGATTCATTTCATGAATTGCTCTGATTTTTTCTGGGTTGGCCTCACACCTCTTTCAATGACCATATATCCCAAGAACTTCCCACTATAATCCAACCGTGCACTTTGCAGGATCCAATTCATGCCAAATTTTCGTAAAGTACCGAAGACTTCTTCCATATCAGCAATTAAATTCTGTGCCCTCTTGCTCTTTATTAGGACATCATCTACGTATACTTCTACATTCCGCCATATCTGATCTTTGAACATTTTGTCCATCAGTCTTTGGTAAGTGGCTGATGTGACCACCAACATTATAAGCACCTTGCAAAAAAAGCATAAATAAAACGAAACGGGTCCGCGGGTTGAACCGCCGGGTCGCGGGTCCTGTTGGCGTGGCGGGGCTGGTCATGGATTTTTTTTAGGCGGGGCGGGTCCTGAGATTGGCCAAACCCGTCCCAGACCCGACCCGCTGCCATCCCTAACTGAAATAATTGATGCTTTGAAAAGTATAATTTGCAACTTCAACATCTAAAATATTTACTTCGATAATTAAAGAAATATTTAATATATAAAGATGAGGGCGAGTTGGGTGGATAGGTGGGTGGAGTTGCAACAATTCACTACCCATCATCATAAATGCGGGTTGCTTAATTTTTCAACTACATCACTTTTTTCCAAAACTTAAGACTAGCAGATACTGGTGGGTGAGTACGGGTTTTACACCCGCAATCTCATTTGATGAAATTGTATTAAAATTCCAATTTTTCCTAATTTGCAGAACCTTTTTTCTCGAGACTATTCTTATATGGGGAATGTCATTTACGCTCTAGTTTTGTTAAATGTACTCTACTTTTAATTTTTGTTATCATTAATTGACAATGCCTTCAATTAATTGTTCTTATTTTTAGTAAATTGGTTAGTAATATCAATTCCTAAAAATAAGTTTATCTAAAACTTGAATTACTCAAAAAATTATTTTTAAATCTGTCAGCGTGTAGACAATATTTAGCACTTTATGTTCTTAATATTTTATTTCATATCTTA
Source organism: Haberlea rhodopensis (assembly GCA_907163345.1). NCBI lineage: Eukaryota > Viridiplantae > Streptophyta > Magnoliopsida > Lamiales > Gesneriaceae > Haberlea > Haberlea rhodopensis. The sequence continues at coordinate 160,494 of CAJQUN010000179.1, forward strand.
GTATTTATTGTAACTTAAAATTTTATTTTTCATTTAATAACAATATATTATAAAAGAAACATGCATACTAACAAATTTTATTTTAAAATAAAATATTATCTATTAAATTTATATTTAATAAATCTGTCTATAAATATTTTTGAAATAAAAAAAAACAGTAAAATTTTCATATTTATGTGTATCTATGTAAAATGAATATAGTTCAAAATATTTTTTTATGTTCAATTTTTTATATATATTGTAAGAAATTGATATAAATAACAATAAAATCTTACTTTTGATAACTCAAAATTTTATATACCCCAATATTGTGTTTTGTAAACCAATCTTATTTATCTTTAATAAAGCTAGGGATAAAATATGAAATAATATTAAATTTTAAGATTAAGAGTAAGACATATTATAGTTGTTAACATACAGAAACATTGCATTTGAGTTTTTAAGGCCAAAAAACAAATCTTATAATTAAAGGAATGTAATAAATAAAGATAATCTTATCAAATTAAATAGATTAGTCAATCAAATATCTTATTATAAATATAATTATAATCATAATAACTTTAATTAATGTCGACCTTACCATTTGGGTATACACATCTAACTCGAAATTATTCCTCGGTAATATGCATTAAGTATAAAAGATATGTTTGACTTCACCATCAACACAAAATATTTTATATGTTTTCATAATAATTTAAGGGAAATTACGGGCCGGTACCCTGTCCTGAAACTTAGTTCATCATAGTCTAGTTAAAAAACCTTAGTTCACTTAGGTCCATTCTTGGTTCAAATGACTATAAAAACCCCCATGTGGTCCATGCGGTCTAAGTGGTCCACATGATCCAACCAACTCTTAATAAAATTACATTCTTAACCCTAAGAAAATGTTTAAAGAACAAATAAGCATCTATATACTATTTATCATCTTCTTTATCCTATTATTCATGAAACAGTAGCATTTATGAACATGAAATCCTTCAGTTTCTGTCATCTCGGGTGAACCCAAGAACATACTTTTGCAAATGACTCACAGTTCATATAACGTTCTTCTAATTATAATTCACAACCCGATTTGAAGATCATGTTAAAAATAAATAAAAGGCCCAACATGCTTCCGTATTACAATAAAATTTTAACAAACTGAAATATACCATTTTGACCATAACGGCACCGGGTGAGGTGGGTCGCAACTTCCACCAGTCGAAAACTTACTACCTCCAGACTGTTTTACGAATGGCTCCTCACCATCCAACCTCAGCACACGGGCGAGGTTAGTCTGCCAGTTATCCGACTCCTTCAGAAATCGCACAACACAACCCTAATTCGTTTTCTACCTTAGGGCGTAAGGTATACTCAAGATATAAAAAAGATTTAAAGAAATCTGGGAGATAGCTACAGCCTTATTTTTATTCTGGAATACTTATAACATCTATTACATTAAAACGTCTCCTTTTGGGAGGAGACAGACTTGTTTAGCCTCTCATATAGATGAGGCTTGACTCAAGAACACATAAAATTTAAACAAACAGAACAATAATACAAATGATAAAAGAAAGAAAGATTACCAAGCTACGAAAGTTAAAATATTACAAAGCTTGGAGACTCTAAATTTATTTCTCAGAAAACTATGGAGAATTTTCGATGTCCTTAGCTTCCTGAATGAGTGCCCTTATATAGGCATGAATCCGGATTTCAAATGCGGATTCCAAATCTAGATAAATGTTGAGTGCGCCTGTGAGTGCGCCTTAACTTTCACGTGGTCTGGCATCTTTGTCTGATTGTGCCAACTTTTCTCGTGAGTGGTACATTATCTTTTGTCCGAGTGCTGGTGAACAGTATCCGCACCAATTTTTAATGGTCCACCTCTCTTCCTTTGTCGGGGAATCTTTACATTAGTGGTTTTTGTGGTCCCCGAGCTTTAGGAAAACGGGCTCTCTTGTCAGCAGGTCTTTTGTCTTTTCCTGCCTCTGATCTGTCGGGTTTGGATCGGAATCCTTTCCCTGAATTCTGGTTCTTTCTGCTCCAGGGCATGCTTGGCAGATATGATCAATCCATCGGCCACTGTGCGCCATGTTGCAGAATTTCCGGTAAGTCTCCTTTCCTGCCGGAATCTTGTTCTCCCAAAGAATTCCTCTCTTTGTTTCAAAGAGTTCTTCGGCAAATCTCGTGGAGGTTCCTGTCATGGAATTCAGCAAGAAATTTCCGTTGGCTGAATTCTGAAAGAACTTGAATGTGTATTTGACTTTGTCCATTTCTGTTAGACAAACCCAAAGACCCCATGCTCGTCTGGTTGAAACTTCATCATCAGTGATAGTTCCAGCCAAAATTGGAATTCCCTCTGGTAGCGCCATTTTTATATTTTTCAGGGCGTTTCCATCTGGTCTTCTCAGCTTTATAAAATGAAAAGCTTCGATGAAGCCTTTCTTCGCAGGTTCTGGAGCAGCACTGAAAAAATACAACTCCAAGATATCACATATGGTCAAATGTGGATTATTGGCCCAAGTCTCGTATACAGCTACTCTGATCCATTTTGCTAATTTTGAAATTTCAGAGAAGGCTGGTGCCACAGTATAAATCGAAGCCAGAGCTCCGAAATTATACCATTCTTGAACATCGTTTGGATGGCTGCCTGGTTTCATCCAAACTCTCGGATATTTTTCAGAGATATCAACTATTGATTTTTCTGGGTTGATACCTCGCCTGGTAATTAGTTTCTCCCAAGTGCGTTTGTAATCCTGCATAGGTGAAGAAACTAAATCATCATTAGTTTGAACCTTAGACTTGCCAGTCATTGGCCTAAGATTCAACTCTCCCTCTTTTACCCCAGAGGTGCTGAGTTGACTTGAAGGTTCAGATTGTGATGACACCTGACCTTCAACATTCGCTTCAGCTTGTACATCCTCAAGGAATGCATCATCTGAAGCACTCGTGAAAGTGGTACTTGAATCCCTTGCCTCCGGGTTAGATGAGCCACGTTCTCTAAACACTTCTTTTTGCACCGTTGAAGGTGCTGCCTGAAGGATAGGCCCTTTCAAGACTTCAAACAAACGTTCTTGGTCCCGAAAGCATGCTCGTATATGATCAGTAACAAGTTCCTGATCTGCTCGTTGAAGTCGTCCCGTGACCTCTGCATTGAGACAAAGAGTCCCAAAATCTCGTTCCAGGATCTCCAGGTTTTCTCTGAGATTCCTAACTCGCTTGAGGGTATCGCTAGCAATGTGTCCCTCCATCTCGTGTTAAGAAATCTGCAAGAATATTTTTATCAGATTTCACAATGACAATATCATAATCATAATATTGACACTCAGCTTGCCATCGTAAAAGTCTAGCCTTTTCTGGTTTTGTTTCAATTTTATTTTTCAGAAAAGACTTAACACTTGTATTATCTATTTTTAAGATAAATTTCATTTGCAAGTAAAAATAATGGCCATTTTTTAAAAGCCTTTCGAACTGCAAAGAACTCCTTCTCTTTGATGTGCCATCTGTTAATAATCCAATGCAATATCTGCATGGCACTTCTCCTTCTGGTGTAACTTTCATGAGGACAGCAGCCCACCAATGATCACTGGCATCTGTGTATAATACCAGTTCATCCTCGTCGTTTGGTATTGTAAGTTTTGGTAGTTGCCTGCAAACCTCCTTCAGCAGTTTAACAGCTTGTCTGTGATCTTCATTCCACTCAAACTTAACATCTTTTTTGAGTAATGGACTGAACACCTTCCTGTGGTTTGCTAGATTGTTGATAAACATTCCAGCAAAATTAACAACTCCTAAAAAACTCTGAAGTTGTTTTAAATCCTTGATGTCATCCGGATATCCTTGTACTTTTTCAACAATATGATTTTGCAGGATGATTCCAGATTCGTCGATCTCGATTCCAAGGAACTCGATCTGTCTTGTAGCAATTACTGCTTTCTTTTCGGAAAGCACCAATCCTTCCTGGTAACAAACGTCTGAAAAGATTTCCATATGTTGAAGATGTTCTTTCATGTTTTTTTACGCTATTAGGATGTCGTCAATGTACACGAACATGAAGCTGAAGTAATTCATGAAAAGATTATCCATCTTCCTCTGATATATCTAGGGAGCATTTGCTAATCCCATTGGCATGACATTCCAGATATAATGTCCTTGTGGTGTGGAGAATGCTGTGAACTTTCTGCTTGCTTCCTCTATTTTAATCTGGTAGAACCCAGACTTGCAATCGAATTTAGAAAACACTTTGGCATTCTTGATGCTATTCACCAAATGTTCTCTGCTTGGGATAAAATATCCATCGAACTCCAAGATTTCGTTGATCCCTTTATAGTTGATCACTAATCTCGGCTTTCCTCGTTTAATTTCTCCATGATTCCTTACCAGAAAACCTGGGCTGCTGTATGGAGAAATACCTGCTGAGATTAACTTAAGGTCAAGATGCTCCTTAAGTATGATCTGCATATCCTTCCGATCTTCCTGGTTCATGGGGATCGGCCTGTACCTCACAAACTCATTTACTTTTTCAGTTTTCACCTTCAAAGTAGCTCTGAGCTCATTTTGTTCCACCATGCCAGTGGATCCTCGTTGTAGTTCCTACGAATCTTCCTTTTTACATGATCTAGAGTGATTCGCTCTTCGAGGGTAGATTCAGGTTGTGGAACTTCTTCTCGTAAAGCATTTTTCAGTAGCAACAGGGTTTCTGGAGTTACTTTTTCCCCATCCTGCTCTCTGAACGACATGATATTAACCCAGTCAAAAGTTTGAGAATCCTTTTCACTTGGACCTTGTTGTCGGAACTGAAGAATTGCCTCTCCAAATTTCCACTGATCTTTCATCTTTGTGTGTCGAAGTTTTCCTTCATCACCACGCTTGTTGCGAAAGCTAATAGGGAATTTTCTGTGAAACGCCTCCCGTAGTCTCTGCACCACAATCTTATGATCACAAAGGGTTGTGAAAATAAGTCTCCTAGTCTCGTTCTCCTGTGTGAACCGCTTGCATGTCTGTAGGAAATTGTTTCCTAACAGCATATCCGCATCTGTATCATAGAAATATATAGGTGGAGTTTTGACTTTGTACCATGGGGTACCGACTGCTCCTTCGATTATTATTTCCGCTCCCCGGACGCCTTCATTAAGAATAAGGATCCGTTTGGAAAAGTCTCTTCCGGCAATGGCTGGTAATTTCTCACCAACTTCTTTGGGGAAGATTTCTCGCCTGGCAGTGCATATTCCAGCTCCTGAGTCAATGTAGGCTGCAAAATATTCTGCCCGGTACTTTTCATATAACATCCCAACGGAGATGTATATTGAGAATGGACTAGTGGTCATCGAATTCGATATCTCTTTCCGTCGACCGTGAATTCCATTCCATCTTGCAATCTTTCCCCAGGTTTATGTTCCTTGAGAAATTCAATCCCTAGAATAAGTTGTTCTGGGATCCTTCCGGCCATTCCTTCAATTGTGAGATCAATTTCACCAATTTGAAGGTTTCCTTGAAACTTGCCAACTGTAGGTTGTTGCAAACAATATAGGACATTGCAGGGGAAGATATTGTTCTTCTCGGCTGATGTCAAAAACTATCTGCACTTCTCTCCAGCCTTCTGGGCATTTCACTTTTCCTATTGTTGTGAATATATCAGGAATTTTCTGAATTCTGCTTGAGGCTGCCTTCTATTTTTCCCTCGGATAGTTGCTGATTAACCTATCCTGTTGGAAAGACATCCTTCTTGGTTCGATCATAAGGCTCCTGCTTCTGTTTAGAACATGTTGATCTTTTATCCTTATGTCGATCTCTCCTATTGTCGGGGTATCAATAATGTCCGACAATACGGCTTTAGTGTAAGTCTTCGAAGATTCTGGGGACTTCGATGAATTCCTTTCTCAAGACTACCTCGGAGTGATGAGTATTCGAGAGTGAGTATGACACATTGTAGGTGATCGAGTAAGGTCTGTTCCCTTCTTTAATCAAATCTTCTCTTTTAAAATCTTGATGAAGAGTGAGAACTTTGTTGAAGTCTCGATCTCCTAAATTGTATGCAATCCTCGGATAGATGTTGAAGGCCATCTTTCATGCATACAGATTTCCTGCCACTGCTCCCAAACAAGAATCTTTGAGGTTCGGGATTCTCTTGTCAAAGATCGTCAGGTTGAGGGGCGAATCAATTCATTCTTTGAAGGTCGCCTTGATGATTACTCTAATGGCTCCAATATGAATCCATGAGAGTGTATTAGCAACCTCCCTTTTCACCTTGTTCTTAATCTCCTGGATTTCTCTGTAGGGGATTAACTGCATCTCAATTTGGTTTCCCGTGAATTCCATCGGGATAGCAAATTCACCTGTTGTAACCCTATGAATAATCTGGTGCTTCCTGCTTCGAAGACCAATCATATCCATGGCTTTCTCCATTGCTCCAATTGTAAATCCATCATACATCTGAAGCTTTGGCTCTTCTTTCATGATACTCATAAGGGTTTTATGAGAAACAGTGGTATGCGAGAAAAACCCCGATGGCTCTTCTTTAATCACGTGCTGAAGGAATTCTCCTTCACTCTGATTCTGAGCTAGATTCACCTCCATCCTCAGAATAGATTTCTTCTTCATAGATGCTTTCATCTGAGAGAATATCCTCCAATTGATACACCTGCACCAAATCCTGAAAATATACAGCATCCTCAAATTCCTTGGTATGCTCGAACTATATTACTCCTCGGCTTTGGTTTTCTGGACAATCTGTAGAGATATGTCCTCTTGCTCCGCATGTCCAGCAGTTACAATCTCTGAAATTCTCATTTGCACGAGTAGGTGTGCATCTGAAAGTTCTCTTTGTTGGTGCTCTGCTAGAACTTGCTTGATTAGAACCTGTCGACGAGATTCTACTCCTTGTTGGTCCTGATCTGTGCCCCGATCTGTAGCTTCGGGCTTTCTGTTTTGACCAGAACTTCCTAGGTCTCCATGAAGACCTACTTCTTTTTGAACCACCTCCTCGGGCATATGGATGACTTCTGTGCTTCTTCATCTTTCGCCTTTGTGGGTAGTTCCCGATGATTGTAGGGATATCATTTCCCGTACAACAAAGAGGAGCCATTTTGTTGATTCCTCTGAGCTTCTTGAAATTTTTCTGGAGCTTTGCTTGGTAGCACCACTCCGCTAGCTTTATTTTGAGAAATGACATTCTCCTGGACACCGTCTCGATTGCATGAGGTGTGTACTCCTGGATAAGCATTTCTCTCCATGGGCTTGGGATTTTGGCAAAGAATAGCTCTACTGCATCATTTTTCGTTATCTTCGACTTCCATCGATACTCTGTAAAGAGTTTGATGTATTCGTCTACATAGCAGATGTCATGTAGTTCCAGGCTAATTAGAGCTTGTCTATATTTCTTAGCCTTCTCTTCCTCCATTCCTTCGAAATAGCTTATTCCAATGAAACATATTTTAAAGAATCTCGCCATCTTGTCCACGATCTCTTTCAGGGACTCTCCGACTAAAACTTCTTCCTTGGTTGCCTGGGTACCATTTTGTGCCAAGGATCGCAAAAACGGGGACTTGTAAAAAGAAGACATTAAATGCCAATTTTTAATAAATATAAGGATATAAAATATAATTAAATATTATATAGAGACCATTTTGTAAACTAAACAAAAGCCTAGGGAATAGAATGCAATCTCCTCATAACCATTGAGGGGTAAAAGAGTCAAATAAAACACCCAATTGATTTGAAAATTTGAAAATTGGACCTATTTGAATAGAAGTTTCTCCAACTTGGATTTTCTTGCACTAAAGTTTTTTCTCAAGACTTAAGTGATTTAAGTTTCCCAAAAGAGCACTTCCTTGCAATTTTCCCATAATTTAATGGGTGTTGTTCTTAGGTTTTGCACAAATTGAAAATACAACGTATTAATATAATTATATGTATCGTTAACAAGGTTAAACTAATTAAGGTGAGAAATATTGAATTAAGTGATATCATCAAAAGAGAAGAGACATTTAAGGGGTTGTACTCGTTCTAGAGATTTAATGACTTTTTTTAACTGATATACTTTTATGTAGTTGATAAATTTCTATTGATTTTTGTAGAATATCGCGGAATTATATAAAGATTTATATTGACCCTCGTGGATTTTTTCATAGAATTTTGTGTAATTTTATTGCAAGATTTCAAACATTTGTACATTTTTCATTTAATTATGTAGAGTTTGTAATGTTGCAAAATTTTACAGACATTTGCAAACTTATTTTTATGGAATTCTATGGATTTTATAACTTATATATTAATAATAAGTTGATTTATTTGAAATTATAATTGAACATGATAATATCTATCAACATACATAATTAATTAGAAATAAAAAAGTTCAATTAAAAATAAGATTTGTTTAATAAATAATCCAAAAATTGTAGATTTGGAAATAGTCCAAAAGTTGAGAATTTGTACTAGTTCAATAAATAAAAACAATATAAATAAAAATTTTAACATAGTAGGATTCGTCACCATTTCATTAATAGTTCTTGGAACAAATAAAACTATATTATTTTTATCTGACACTCAAAATAAGTATGTTTTGGTACTAATAGACACAAAATCGAGCACATTAAGAAAATAATAAAAAATCAGTCGATTAGACCCAAACTCTTTTTTATTAGACTAATTGTAGGGTCTTCCTACCTTAACATCATCTTCATAACATATTAGGGACTAAACATGCATTTATAACCTCTTAGGGCACCGGTTGTAGCTTTGAGCTAATAAGATTACAGGCCAAACATGAAATTTCAAACTTAATTAATTACATTCTCAAATGAATGTTGAGGCGATAGAATTATACTACTCCTAGAGTAGAGACTATCCAAAAATCCTGTATCCTAACTTCTTTCATGCTCCTCATAGCTCACTGCCTCAACCCGGCCCTTAGTCCTTTAGTCCAAAAGTGTACCTACAGGAACAACCCATCATGAGCATGCACATCATCACTTAACATCATAGGGTAATGACATAAAAATAAATGCATGAAAGTAATTGGTAACGTATACTTCCTGGTTAATCGCATTAACCTTCTTTGGTTGTCCCTGTTTCATAGTCATGCATATAATCATTAGTTCTTGACATAAATGATTAAAATCATACTTCACATATATACTCATAATCAACAATGTTAATTAGAAATGAGACTGTCCTGATTCTATTATGACAGCGGCACAATTGGCCCCCCCTCGCTCGACATAAAGCGGAATTGTGATACCCCTCGCTACGCCTTGATAGCGGATGTATCTCCTCGCTTAGCGGAATATGATACCCCTCGCTACGCCCTGATAGCGGATGTATCCCCTCGCTAGTTATGTGAGCGGCAAGTACCTTCCTCGCTTGCCCATAACAACCACCGAACATTCTACCATTTCTAGTAACATAATTTAATATTCATCATAAACATCATAGCATCTTATAGACATCATCATCTTGTAAACATCATCATCATATAAACATCATCATCTTATAATATCATCATCTTATAAACATCATCATCATATAACATCATCATCTTATAAACATCATCATCATATAACATCATCATCTTATAAACATCATCATCATATAAGCATCATCATCTTATAACATCATAACAAAATATAACAATGAATGTACGAAATCTTAGTTAAGTAAACTTACTGGTTATTCGTTAACTTCTTTTTTTGTTGACCCTAATTCACATTCATGTATATGGGCATCTTACCCTATCGTATGGACATCTTACCATATCATAAACATCGTATGGCATCTTACCATATGGGCATCTTACCCTGTGGCATCTTACCACATCATAAACATCGTATGACCTCTTACCATATGGGCATCTTACCATGTGGCATCTTACCACATCATAAACATCATATCATTATATAAAGATCATATTAACATCATCATTACTTATCATAATCGTCCTCATAGACATCGTATCCTCTTTACTCATCATAAACATCGTCATCATAAACTTACTTATCATAATCATCATCATAAACATCTTGTCATCTTTATTCATCATAGAAATCATCTTCATTTATCATAACATCATCGTAAACATCTTGTCGTCTTTATTCATCATAGATATCATCATCATAAACTTACTTATCATAATCATCATCATAAACATCGTAAATACTTATGCAAGTTATAGCATTATCATAGTGTAGGAGTATGGTTTACCGTCCGATGCCCGTACGTCTCTTACGTACCTTAATTCCCAAAAGTGGAGAAGTTGTAGAACTTTATCTCCGTGAAGTTGTGGGTACCGTGGGATGGTTACATAACCATACAAATTGATATTAGAAGCTAAACAATAGCCAAATACCAAAAATTCAACAAAAATCATCATTTTTCACTTTTTTTAAACAGTGGCGATCGATCTCCTCACTTTTTGCCTTGCGGCGATCGATCGCTTCATTTGAGGCGATCGATCGCCTGCTACGTGAAATGGCTACTGGCCTTCGGCTGATCGATCGCCTCATTTCAGGCGATCGATCGCCACCTGCTGGTGCGCGATTTTTCACCATTTTTGAGCATTTTTCAAGCTCCATCTTAAACCATTCGAACCCAAACTTTCCTACAACAACAACACCATAACCCACTAAAACCCACATAAAACACTTCAAAAATCATACCCCAAACATGCATAACATATACCCAAAACAAACCCACATAAATCACTTCAAAATCATCCCATTTCAAAACCAAACATCATAAAAACTTTAGAATTGGTTCCATACCTCTTGAGGATCCAAAATCTTACTAAGATTTGAACAAATGGAGAGTGTGCAAGGATTTCTCCTCCTCCTCCTTGGTTTGGACGAAAATGAGATGAAATGATAGGGTTGGGATGAATTTGGGGATTTAAGAGTGAAAAGGGTAAAGTGAGGGGAAAGAGGGTATAGTGGGGTATATGGGTTAATTAAATTGTACCCAAAAATTAACATGATGTATAAAATACCCCAACATGGTACTTTAAAAGCATTTTACAAAAATGCAACCAACTTCATTAAATCCATACTTTCCTCATAATTAACAATCAACACAATTAAATCATGTTAACACCCCAATCATGCATAACATGCACCTTGAAACGTAACCCCCGGGTCATGCCTATCATGTGACTAAGCATTTCATCGTGATAATTAATTTCAACACGTAAATCAATTATCCATATAATTAATCCATATAACATAATTAATGCCTTAATTGCAATTAATCATTTCGAGGACATCACACTAATTTGTAAAGACTTGACTTTTATATATTACTATAACCCTAAATTAATTAAATAATTCACTAATGTAGGAATAAATATTGACAATAAAAATTGTGAAACATCAAACACTAACAATAGGAGACGGATGTGAAAATATCACGCATAAATGTGAATAAGGATAGTTAGTAACGCGCAAAGAACCCGAAAGAGATGATATAATAAAAGTTCATTCAAATCTCTAGGGTGAGTGATAATTTTTTTATTTTTTAGTTCTATGCTTAAAGATTTGTATGTTAAGAATTTCATAAGAATCATAAATTCCAATTGAATGAAATCTTTAGCATAAATAAATGCAATTTACGAGAAAGTTTATTGAAATTTGTATACCTATAGACTTTTATAGAGTATGAAAAGTAGATTTCTATAGAGTAGATAAAAATCTAAACTGAATACAAACATACTTTGATAATCGAGTATATAAAAGTCCAGATTAAATAACTCTAAACTTTTTAAACTCAACAAAGAGTAATTAAAAATTTAGATTGAATACACATCTAACATAATTAACAAACTACTAAAGTTAAGTACACAATTAACAAGAGAGAGAACTAAAAGATTAAGGGCATGATTGATATGCTCGGATGAATTTGCATAGGAATGGAATGGAGACGGCAATAGAATGGTAGTTAAAAACCAAATCATATTTTAATTAAATTTTTTAAAATAATAGTTATTTAAAAGTTGTTGACTAATATTATTATTACTATTAAATTTTTATCACTGTTATTATTATTTTATGGTTAGTATTAAATGATAAATATTATTAGAATTTTTTTGACTTTTATCATTATTATATTTTCGGCTATCATTTATTATTAATAAATTTTTATAATTAAATAATAATTATTATTGTTCAATTTATTATTATTATAAATGTATTGTTTTTTATAATTAATATAATTATTAATATCTATTTTATTATTATTATTCTATTATTATCACTACTATTATCAGTATTTTATTTATTTATTTATGTATTATTATTATTATTATTATTATTATTTCTAGTATTTATTGACGATTTGTAAATAATGATTGTTATTGTTATTAAGTTATTATTATGATTTATTATAAACTATAATATTTATAAAAGAAATGATAAAAATTTATCCTTAAAAGACTTATATTTATAAATAAAAAAGTTGGGGGAATGAGAATGAACAAACTCAACCAAAATGGTGGAAATAATTATTCTCATTGCAATATGTATTCTAATTCTCATGGTGTATCAAATTGTTTTAGATTAAATAGGTCTACAAATAAATATATGGAGTGTAATTTTTGTAGTTGTACATCTCTGTATCCTAATATTGTAACAGTCAATGACCATGAGATATCGATGAGTAGTAAGTTTCGAAACATATGTTCTATAATCCAAAAGGATGGAAAGATTGATAGCGACGTTAACCAGAGAATACAAGTAGACTGATTAAAGCCAATGGAGTTCTATGCGATCGTAATATCCCACTGAGATTGAATGTGAAGTTTATAGAACTGCCATTAGATCTACATTGATGTATGAGATAGAATGTTGTGCATCCAATATGAATCACGTCCAAAAGATGAGTGTGATAAAGATATGTGCTCTCTTAGATGCGTGGTAAGACTAAAATATATAAAATAAGAAACAAATACAATCGAATTGAAATAGATGTTGCTTGTATAGAAAATAAAATGCAAGAAAATCGCTTACGCTTGTTTGGTGACGTACGTCGTAAGCTCATGCACCTGTGCATCGAGTACGGTCCATGAATTTCAGTCCTTTAACGAAAGCAATGAGAGATCGAAGAAAACATGACTCAAAATTATATACAAAGATTTGAGTCCAAAGGGATCAGCATAGATATTCTGGCTGAAAAGAAGTATTTGGAGTAGACTAACACATATGCGTGATCCGATTTGATTCCTCATGGTTTGTATAACATACCACAATCCATTGAGATTAATGAGATGAAGAATGCCTATTCCATTCCATACCATCCCATGTACCACGCATGCCGAAGGAAGAATGTGGCATAGTTTTATATTTAAAAATTACATTACAAAAAAAAGAAAAAAAAAAAGAAATTAAGGAATTAAGGATCCTTAGTAACGCAAAACAAATAACGTGAAATTGCGAGGAAAATATAGCACTATTTGATTCTTATCCACTGAAATACCATCACCAAATTACACAAATTGTAATTTCCACTGCACACGAAAGAACAAGTGTAGAAGAAAAAGAAGATATATAATTAGTAAATATCATTGAAATGAAATGAACGACTTTACAACCTCAAAAAACATTTCCAAACACGATGGAGATTTACAAAACTGTGTTGATATGAAGTACTTTAAGAAGTGAAGTAGCCATTTGTTTCACCAACACTTGCCCTCCCGAACTATGCCCGTCCCTTCTCTCCTCGATCAAGTTTTGAAGCTTCTGAGGCAGATCGTTCTCGACTATCAGTTGCTTTGGACGAGGATGATGCTCGTATACCGCCTGACAACAATAATAGTTAACGACTATCAGATGGTGAAAACAAACAGAAGATCACATATGATTCTTAAATGGAAATCAATCAACCTCAGTACAAAACACTGGCAGCTTGCATATTCCAAAAAATGGATTTAAATTGCATTTTAAGCATTCATCCAGTTACAAGTACGGTAACGGTGATATCTCGGTAAACAAATTTACTTGAAAGGATACGAAGCTCACTTGGCACTAATGCCATTAACCTTTTAAAAAATACAAATCCACCAAACGTCACCCTCTTATCATGAAACAACACAACGATGGAAACTGTTTTTGGCAAGAACCTTAATGGAAAAGCCCACAGACGAATGAAGTGTGTCCAGTGAAGGACATTAATTTTCATGCTAAACTTTCAGTCAAACTATGCTATTCAAACAGTTACAAATACATTATTATTTGCACATCTTAACCACCCACCAAACAAGGAACTTTTTAATATGACTATCATAGAAACTAGAGTCAGGCACTTGGTAATATCTCTCCAAATTTTATCATCATTACCCACTTTAGTCGTCATATTTAATTACCAGAAAGAACCATTCCCATTCTTTAACCGAGTGCTTTTGTCTGGACAAACAAAAAATGGAAATTTACAACTACCACTAGACCAGATGGATTATGTACACCTAAGGCTTGAGTAAGAAAAGATTGTTTTATTTACACTTTTCACTAGAACCAGCATTCCTGTTAGTCATAAACACCAGGAAAAAAGGAGTGGGAATGGTCTAGTACCAAGAATTTCATAAGAGACGAAGTTTAAAAAACATGACATGCAGAAGATATGAACTGTGAGAACTCAGTTGCCCACCTTAATCAATTTTAGTAAATTTAGACGAGCTATTGCATCCGGATGGTCGAGTCTAGAAATCAACAGAGGAGTCAAGCCATTAACTGCAAGGGTAGTATTTATTCGAGGCGATTTCCTGCATCATGAAAACATATATAAGATTCTCAATGGAAGACAGAATAAATTAAAAACGACTTGCAGTTACTTGATACAGCAGATAAACTGACAAAGCAACAAACTGGTGGCTGATTCCCCTTTCATTTTTTATTATCTACCTTATTTTCTTACATTTATTGGTTGGACCACTCGCAGACTCTCTACAACAACAACAACTAAGCATTTAATCACAATGAATTGGGGTAGGCTACATGAACAATGGAGAGAATCAAGTCGGGTCGAACACATACGTCAGTCTTCTCCAAACGCTTCTATCGGTCAACATATCTTCTGTAATCCCCTTGCACTCCAAGTTTTTGCGTATAACTTCGAGTCATGTCTTCTTCGATCGTTCTCTCGCTCTCGTGAACTGACTGAAATCCATGGACTCCACTCGACGCACAGGTGCACTGTTGGGCCTACGTCGAACATGACCAAACCAACGTAAGCGGGTTTCTTGCATCTTCTCTTCTATACAAGCACCTACTTCAGCTCGAATATCTTCGTTCCTTATTTTATATCTTCTGGTCTTACCGCACATCCAACGAAGCATACGCATCTCTGCCACACTCACCTTTTGGATGTGATTCCTTTTAAGTGCCCAGCATTCCGTCACATACAACATTGCGGGTCTAACAACGTTCTATAAAACTTTCTCTTCAATTTCAGCGGGATATTACGATCGCATAGAACTCCGGTGGCGTTTCTCCATTTCAACCAGCCAGCCTGAATCCTGTGGTTAACATCACTGTCAATCTCTCCATCCTTTTGGATAACTGAACCTAGGTATCGAAACTTGCTGCTCATCGATACCTCTTGACCACCGAGTGCTACAACACTGGAATCCCGAAAAGAACGGCCACTAAATCTGCACTCCATATATTCCGTTTTAGACCTACTTAATCTAAAACCCTTTGATTCCAACGTCTCTCGCCAAACTTCAATTTGGCATTTACCCTGTCATTGTCGCGTCGATTAACAAAACATCGTTAGCAAAAAGTATGTTCAAAAGTAATTCAGTCTGTATGTCTTTTCTTATCTCATCCATCACTAGGGCAAACAAGGAAGGACTCAACACAGACCCTTGATGCAATCCAATAGTGATCAAGAACTCACTTGTCACCCCACTGCACGTTCTCACATTGGAAGCTACTTCGTCGTACATGTCCTTGATTATATTGACATACTTAATGTGAACTTTTTTCTTCATCAAAGCCCACCATAATCTCCCTTGGTACTTGATCGTAGGCCTTGTCGAAGTCTATAAAGATCATATGTAGATATTTACTCCTCTCACGATAGCGCTCTACAAGTTGACGAAGTAAATGGATAGCTTCAGCAGTTGACCGTCCTGACATGAAACCAAATTGGTTCTCCGATATCTTAACCTCCCTCCTTAAACGACATTCAACTATCATCTCCCAAAGCTTCATCGTGTGACACATGAGTTTTATACCACGATAGTTGTTGCAACTCTGAATGTCACCCTTGTTCTTATAGATAGGAATGAGAGTACCCTTTCTCCATTCATTTGGAATTTTGTTACTCCTCCAAATCTTGTTAAATAGATCCGTTAACCACTTTATCCCCGTCGGTCCTAAACATCTCCATACTTCAATTGGGATTCCATCAGGACCAACTGCTATTCGTGCTTTCATTTTGTTCAAAGCTTCTTTAACCTCAGATTCTCTAATTCTGCGAGTAAACTCACGGTTTACATTATGTTGATGAATGTTAAGATCACCTAAATCTTGGCTAAAGCCACCGTTGACACTCGCAGACTCTCTGATTAGTCTTTATTACAGAAATAAGGTTATGACACTCAAAACACTTGGCAGTTAGATGATAAAAATTCATTTCTATTCCTGTAAAAGATCATGGCTGATAAGGCTAGCATAGTTATACAATGATTCTAATCCAGTAGAACAGCAGGCTTTATAGGAATCTATAAACTTTTGGACCCTAAGGTCGTCAGAGGGGTGACCTATGAACACACTTGATGAACATTTGGGTGTGGACTAATTCTTAAGTTGAATTTGTCACCATTATGTATCCAAGATATAACTATTATGGGTCTCTGTCAAATCGCCCTGATAAGGCACAGGTTTCACTAAACAAAAGTGGTCACCAAACAACTAACACTAAAATTTTGTTTTAGTACATAAACTTGCAAGCAGTCCAGATATCCAAAATGTAAGGCGCTCAATAGGGAAAAGAGACCCATCTCACACAATTCATTTTCAACTTATAAATTTATTCTAGACTCTTTGAACCAGCAACGGCATGCTGAACTATTTGTAGTATTGACCAACAGCCATCAGCTGTTGGCTCATTGGTAGGATGAGAACTTCAAGCCTGACTTCTGGTGGTGCAAAATCTTTGACCTTCTCTTCCAATCCGAACTATTCATATATCAATGACCAATGACATATATCATCATATATCATTACTTTCCATTTTATCACCTGCTGCAAATAAAAAGTAGGCCAAAGCTAATTCTTACAAATCAGTTAAAGAAAGATAAGTGATCGATCATTTAATAGCCGAGCTTGACAATAAAGCATACACACATAATTGAGATGTATTCTGAGAAGTGCATATACAGATATACAGAAGGTAAATAGAAAAATGTTTGAAGTGGAAACCAGTACGTGATCATTTTCAAGAATGGTTCCAGTATGTGCAAGAAGTGCTGCTCCGGACAGCACTGGAAGAATTTGACTAGTTTTTGCACAGCATCCTTCTTGAGTAAAGCCTGTTCTACTTTCCTGTTTTCATTGTCATGGGCCAAGCATATGGCAATTGAATCTAAGGCAGTCACAGACCAGAGCCCATCTTCAAGAAGGCTCAAGTACACATCCAATCCGCCATGAGCTCGTAATTGCTCCCTTGAATTCCGTGAAGCATGGGCCATATCACATAAAAGAGGTAATGCATATTGTTTCAAAGGGGAATCTATCATAATAAATTGCATTAAATGTGGAATGATTCCATTTTCTGCCGCTTGCTCCTGTCTCCTCTTGTTGATTTTACAGAGGTTAAATAGCGCATTAAGTACCTTCAGCAAAGGAAACTTGTGAGGTATGTTCAAGTTTATGCAAGAGAATAGTTTATAAATGTATTTCAAACAAATTTCACATGGTTAACGGAATAAGTTTACGAATCTGAAATTTTAATAATAAATGATCCCGTCTAAATAGAAAGTCCAGAAATTGTATCTTATATAAAATCACTTTCTTCACAAGTAAGCATATCCTCAAAGATGCATCTGCAGTTGTTCCTTGACTTAGTTTCTTTCAACTACTACAACAAAAAAGAAGTTTACTGAGGAACCACCATATTATCCAATAGTATGACATCATGATGCTTAATTACTTTATATCATACTTCAACAACATAAACAGACATACAAATTGCATCTTCCAAATAGCAGCCCCGTTCCCCTTGATTGAAGTACTCCATTTCTGATACTGAATTTTAAATAGAAGACAAAAAAAATCTAACCTCGTGATGTATTTGTGACACAAGAGCACCATCTTTGAGATCAAGGTTTGGGATTAAATATTTGATTGCGTCTGCTCGCTGAAGATGTTCTAAGCAGTGTGGATCGGTTGACAGATGATTAATACACTTCAACAACTAATAGTCACAAAATGATGAGAAAATTAGACCAGATCAAAGATCAACCACAATGTTACATTCAGAACCTTTTGAAGTACCTTTAGCAGAATTGGGGGTTCTATCTTATTGAACATCTGAAAAAGACGACTAAGCAAACTTTGGCTGCACATGTAAGATTTGACAGCAGTGTCTGCTGTAGAAAACTCAAGTAGAAGGTCTGCCACCTTTTCCAGATATTCGCGGGCAACATCAACATTCAACGGAGATACCATATGAGAAAGTAACCCAGATGATGTCGCACTCCCTGGTCTAGCGTTCAATACTCCAGAGCCAGACAGCACACCAGATGCTGCATGGGATGCAAAGACTGGAGTGGCAGCATTCCCTACATTAGATGATAAAGATCCTGACTTCTTATTTGCTGCTTTTGATGAAATTCTCGGCAGTGAATCAGCACTAGAATTTTCCCTTCCACGTCCAGAAACCTCTGCGAATAAATTAAAAGTTAATAAGGATTTAGCGTTTAGCTTCAAAAGCAATGAAAGTGCCCAGCACAGAAAGTTCATACCAGTGAAATGAGGTAGAAAATTCATGAAGAGAAACATTTACGCATGGTAATAATATGAATTGTTTCATATGTAATCTAAGCCTAATAACCACCTTCAAATTCAGCCATCAAAAAATCAAGTCCATTTGTCTTCTTGTCGTTAGATGCATGTAATAGTGGAAGTATGCTTTCGTGGTTCTCCATCCCCGTGAGATGCTGCACATACTCTAGCTGACCAGAAAAGTGGCGAGACGGAGGTTCCTTATCCAATAGACTCAAAAGGGGTCGAACAATTTCTTGCTGGCTAGCAACAGAAACAGACAATCCATTAGATGCTGCTTCCAAAGATTTAGGGGCAGTATCCGTGGATATTCTACCTGCTGCATTCACGCCTCTTTGCAGCTTTATATCTTCAGCTCTGGAAGAGTCATTTTTCCACCGATCTACACTTTCCCGATCTCTAGAAATGGCTGGAAAGTGATCTCTGTTTACTGGTGCAGATCCTCTTTCCAGTGATGCAGAATCTGGCACCTTTGAAGCACCTGAGGCCTCCACAGTGGCAATATTTGATCTAGGCCTCTCAGTATCTGGAGGGAAATTTTTTGAATCAGGTGAATATGATATTGAAGCTCGTGAAGATTCTTGTGCTCCATTTTGTGATACATGATCTCCCTGCTTAATTTTAAAGTGATCAGGCTTGTCGTTCCCATGATATGGTGGATCCATCTGCACAAAGGAAGGATTGCTAGAATCCAGAGGACCAGATCTCGGTCTTGGAGCTAAACCGTCGGGAGGAAATCCACCTCCACTAGATATGGCAGCTAGACGTGTGGCCTCATTCAAACTATACAGAGTGTTAATAAGCCGGAGTAATATCCCATTCTTTCCGGCTATACGACAGAAATCATTTCTAGAGGTGGACTTCTGAAGTTTGAAAACCTGCCACATACCATCAATAGCCATGTGAACCATTTCTCTGCATGTGAAGAAATAGGAATGAGTTAATGGGTATACAGATAAAATGTAATCCATAATGAGTATATATGAAACTTTTCAGAATCTGAGCCTCGTAAAGTTTACTTTCTTTTATTAGGATGCTTAAGTGTCTGTAATCTTGGATTAAAGTGGTACTGGACTAGGTTATGTATACATTTTGGTTCCAAGCTTTCAAAATCTAAAACACACAAAGTACTTCCATTACAAACCTATATTTTGCATAATCGGCCTCCAAAAAGCCCACCAGGACGGGTATACCACGACAAGCAATAAACATCTGCAGTGTCAAAGAGCTGCGGAAAAAAAAGTTTTTACCATATGCATAGAAGCGGAAGGATTTTGGTGATCATAGAAAAAAAAGGATTTTGACGAAAAATCAACACAGTAGATAAATGATCCAACCTCGATTGACATAGTTGTTGCAGAAAGTATGCTGCTTCCATGCGAACTTCTCGAGGACGATCAGGCACAGCTAAACCCATCACGACAGGAATCTAAAAATTAACCAGGAGATAAGTATGATTCACGAAAATACTCAAATTCACGCAATTGATTTAGCTAATGAAGATAAATCACAGTATAATATTACTCTGTAGCAGAGATATGGGTTATTTATGGTCCACGGCTTAAAAACGCAACTATGCCTCTAAGTAATGGCATAGCTATCATGTTAAGCCTATTTGAAGCAGTCATTATCTCAAATTTTTCTGCCTAGATGTCCTCGGTTTTTGCCATGGTGGCAGCAAAATATGAATTTGAAACGATGCAGATCAATTTTGAAGAAATTTTGAGAACCTAATACGATTGATATATAAAATCTCAATTGTTAATTATATTGGCAACTCCAGCACATAAATTAGTTCATAATGGCGATTGCAGACACCTTATGAACATGAGGGTCAAATTGGTATAAAACTTGGTCAAAGACCCTACTCGCTTACTTAATAAATTCAAGGGGAAATGATGCTTGCTTTGTTTTTTCCCATATTCAATCAATAAATGAAGTTGGGAGACTATGAGCACAACCATTGAGGACACCAACAAATGACATGCATTTTGTAACAGCTTTATATGTATGAGAATTAGAAAAAATTTCATGCTCTGTTGGATATTTCACCTACAAAAAAAATTCCCAGAGTAGAAAACCCAAATGTGCATGGCATTCCATAACCAGCTTCGGTCAACTTTCAACCATATCCATCTGTCTCTTCATCACACCACTTGTCTACATGATTAAAAAACTAAGGGAGGCAGAGATTAACAAGGCGTTCAAAATACTTACAAGCCCAGCTAGGCATGCATTCTCCTGAAAATCAGTGTTGTCTTTGATTATTTGGTTCAAAACTTGAAGCACTGAACATATGACCTGAAATTTAAAAATGGATTATCCACTGCAGCTATCAGGGAACAAGGCAAATGAACTCATTTTCTTGCAGATCGCATACACGAGTTCTGGGAACCTCTAGGAGTTCCATTAGAGGAAGAAAACCATGCTGTGTGATGAATACTATTTTCTGTTCAGGTCGTTGTCGAAAAAAAGTGTTCAACTTCTGACAAGTAGATACGATCACATCTTCTGGTTCATCTGGTCTCAATGACGATACCAGTTTGCTAAATTCGACAGCCTGAAACAAAGAAACACAATGGCATACTTAAGAAGTTCTAATCAGTTATGTACTTATTTTGGAAAATAAAACACACAGAAATAAATAGATGATGCCACAACGTAGAATCATCAATTCATAAATTAAATCAAATTTAAGCAATCTGTCATCATCCATAGATCACAAGTCTGAAGCACAATTACATGGATAAAAACGAAATAAATATATACATGATATCAAAACAAAGAATCAGCAAATTAATCATCCAAGTCCAATTTAAGCAATCTGACCAAAATCCACAAGACAGACTGACTGCAACTCTAAAAGAACCTCATAGAGTAAACTAATATGAGAAAATAACACGGAAGCATCCAGCAGTAGGAATAACAAATACCTGAAGGTGAAAAAGATTTTCTGCAGGTAATTTATCTTCAAATCCCTACAAAGCAAATATGTGTAAACAAAACTTAGTTATTTATTTAAAAAAACATAAGCAATCCAGTACAATATGTATATCGTACCAGAGCATCAATGTCAATTACATCTTCCTTCAAAACACCCATCATTAAACGCAGTAGGTCGCCACCATTTGCATGTGCTGATTCATTTTCCTTTTGTTTTCGAGCAATTGTATCCCGTAACTTTGTGGCCAGATCATTCATTCCACCGACAGAGACTGCATAGCCTCGTTTAACATGTGATGAGGATGCAGAAGTAGATGCTTCAGCTCCCCGGTCCTCAAGGTTCTCTAATGGATGAAATAAGTCATGCAAAGAAGCATCACCAGGAGTGTCACGGAATCTACTCAGCTCACTTCCTCCAGAGATTACTGAGGAATTGTCAGCCTTCATGATCATAACCAACAGCAATGTCAGAATATTAAATGAAAGTACATATTAGAATAAAATGCCCATTCCGAAAAAAGATACAGAGTAATTATCCTATGGGAGGATGCAGTCTATGAGTATAGAAGAAGATATATAAACTGAATGAGAATATTTAGCGTTTAAATGGATGAGGAACCTGACCAAGTGGAATGGTGGATGAAGCAATAATGCTAGAATCAACGAAAGAAACTAGTTACTCTTGTTCTTTCTAATATCTTAATGGATCAGAACGACATAATTTCAATTTTTGGTCAATTGTGCATCATTTTTTTCTGGATTGCATCAACTAGTTGGAAAACTTGACAGTTTAATTAAATTGCACTACAGTATCATATAAAACTCAGAGGCCCGCTAACACTTTTCTAGTGGATAGTGTAAATAGAATTATTAATTGGCAAATGAACAACCATGGAACAAAAATAAAAATAACCTAATGCAGGGACAAGAATAACCAACATTTCAATTGACCAGATACACCCACCCATGCAGAAATATTTATGTCAAGAAGGGCAAGGCTCTGTTGAGAAATAAAATAAAGTCAGGTTTGATCAGTCAATATAATATTCCCATGATCCTTGACATTAAAACCAATTTCTTTCATTATCAAATTTCCAAAAACTAAAAGATGATGCACATGTCAAAGACAGTTGATTGCACCCTCAATAAGATTGACTCACTATCCCAAAATTGTCCGTAACATGCCATGTCAAGATAAATATACAGCAAAGAAAATCCAAAAATATCAAATTACCTTCCGAGGACTACAATCTTGGTTCTTTTGGCCAAAATTTAGTGTGTCCTGCTCTGTATTGACCGAACTGTCTTTTCCTTGAACAGTTTCAGTAACTACTTTTTTCTTTGTAGACTCAGGCCCTTCAGATTCACCATTGATCAACATTTCAGGCTGGCGATGCAGGTTGGATTTCTTATGTCCCCTAAAATCAGAAATCGGTGCCTCATGAGTCTCTACCAGGCTCTTCAAAGTGGGTTGTATTGGTGACTTCTCATGAATAGCAAATGTGGGAACATAATCTGAAATCATATCTTCCCCCAGGCTATCTGCTCTTTCCTCAGAGTGATTAACATTATACATATTGTTCCCAGAAGACATGCTGATTCCCACACATTCAGATGATAGTAGCCCTGTTTTGACTTCCTGAATGCAAAACAGGATTCATGAAAGCAAATGGTAAAAACAGCATCTCTCATGGAGTAAAACATGCAAATGAATATACATAACTCAATGCCCAGAAACAAAGAACAAGTTTCAAACAAAATTTGCTTTACATTCTCAGCAGGAGAGATTTCAGCATTATGCCCTTGTTCGCCTCCACTTAATTCAGTATCCCCAAATCCAACGTCCTCAATAGTTCTGCAAAAATTTTAGAATTTGAAATACCTAAATATTGAACTATCTCGCTAATAATATTGATTTTATCACCAAATAGATTAAAGTTTAAAAATCAAAATTGATAAACGTAGTCGATTATTTTTTGTTCAAAAGAACAATAAGTACATAAAGGGAATACATGGGAGACCAAATCCAGTGAAATGATGATAAATATTTTCTGATTTTGGCTGGATCAATTTTGTTTCATAAATTTGTATCTCCAGCATGGATCTAACACAATATTTCGAAGTTATAAAATAATTAACATGTACTTCCACCCTTGCAGTAATATTCATATCAAAACTACAAAGTCCAACTGTAAAACACCACAAAAAGATATCTTCATTTTATTAGCGAGGGAAATACGAGAAAATCACTACTAATATACCTTAATGTTTCACTATGACGTAGAGAGGTCTGCAGAGCACGCCTTGAATTTGGTATCCAATGGTGTGAGAGTAATGTCTTCGCATCTGGCCTCTGTCTAGCATCCTGAAATATCACATTAAAAATCAAAGGCAGCGTAAATAATATACATATGATAAAATGTCACTATGGTAGTAAGGACAAGGTAAGTTTCTTCAAAGTTATTTTCATATATTTCTATCAAAACTACGGGATTGAGTTGAGTTGAACGCACCAACCAAACACCATCGTACACGTAAAACAGTTAAAGATAACCAAAAAAGTCAAGCAAACAGAAACCAAGCATATCTTCCAGCTGACCTTCTTAAAGCACTGACGTAGGAAATCGGTAATATCTGCAGATAGACCATCCGGAATTGGAGGATGCTCGTCCTGGAAAGGAACAAATAAAGTATCTAGTACAGAGAAGCAATTATATTTCTGCTGAAGAACACAATAAACCCACCCCTTTTGTTTTATTCCACAAAGAAAGGATATCGCCTGTACAGTGTGTTCATTGGTTAAAAATTGAAAGTACAAGTATCATAAATTTTTTGTAGTTAGCAAAGGGTGATGCGGCTAATTTTTATGGTTAGCATAGGGCGATATGTCATATTATGAAATGGAAGAGTTGTAAAACAGTGAAATTCTCACATGATGAGCAGTAAATGATGGTGGAAATGCAGATTAGAATGATGATAACGCAGACCTGATTTCTACCTGCACAATCCTATATAGGGCAGGCATAGGCTGAAGATCATAATATGGTGGTACACATGTGAGAAGCTCAATGGCAGTGCATCCGACACTCCAAATGTCCGATGCAGCACAAACTCCTGACATTACAATGACCTGCGATGGTGAACATCAATATGACAGCAAAAGTACCTAAAAGAAGCAGTATAGTGATCATGCCTCTCAGGAGTCATCAATGATAAATGTAACACTGGATAACTTACTGATCCGTGTGAAATAATTCGTGTCAAAAAGTAAATTAATTGTATGCTCTCATTACAAGGTGTGGAAATAAGCATTGGCGTCGACAAGAAATGGAGTGATAATATACACGCAAGAATCAGTTTTATCCACCCAGGATCACGAAGGAATCTTGAATTGACTAGCGTGAGCAAGTTACACCTAGTATACTTCGTCCTTTACTATTTAATAATGATGGGGTATTTGAATAATTTTGAACATTAAATACTAATGGCTATGCCTGAAATACATTTTGAAATCCCAAAAAGATCATGATATTATGCAAATAGTAAATAAATTTAGTCGTTCACGACAAAACAATATTCAATAACTTCTGACCTCAAAAGCATAGAAAAGTCTGATGAAGAGTTCAAGCAAGAACCTTCATATATCTTTGTTTTCCAAACCCAAAAAAAATCAGTGCATTTGATTTAAGCTGCTGCACCTCATGTGGAACCTCGGAGCGCACTATTCATATTTGTAGTTCCAATAAGGCAATAAGATTACAAATTATCTCAAATTATCTCATGAACTTACTAGCTAACAAACTCGTAGTGTCACAACAGGGGTAATTTACACAACCATAGAAGGAGTAAAACTATGTGTTACACAATAGAGACACATATAAGAAACTTCAACTTGAATTAACGAAAAAAAAAAATGAAACTCAAATGGAGGAAGAGGATCAGAGAGATACCTCAGGGGCCATCCAATATGGTGTTCCAACAACCGAATGAGTATTAAGATCAGCTTCATTTAGTTTGGTTGCCACCCCAAAATCTGCAAGTTTCACAAGACCCTGAAAGTTTAAGTTAGATAAAAGTACCATCCAAAAAGCTTGAAGTTCATTTTGCCAAAACAAATCAAGGGAACGGTACAGATGCACACAGAAAACAAAGGCATCTAAAAGTGAAGCTGTTCGATCAATTGTCAGAGTTTAATTACCTCTACTTCAAAATACAATAAATACTCAAGAAAATTCTACTGAAACAGATCAAACCAATTTTAGAAAAAACAATGGCAGATCAGAAAATACTAAATCGAGAGCAAGATATCAACAAGATAGCAAAAATAAAATTAGAGGATACCTCTTTTGTCGTTAAAATGTTAGCTCCCTTGATATCCCGATGAATTACTCCTTGTTCATGTAGATATACCAGACCTTCCAATACCTGACCACGTCACACCACAATACATTTGAAACCTGAATCAACAAATAGAAAAAAAAATTATAGAAATTAATCAGTTCTAAAACCTGGGCTATGTATACAGCCACCAAAGACTCAGGGAAAGGCCCAAATTTATTCGGCTTAATGATGTTTGCAAGCGAACCATTCTCCACATACCTTCAAGAAAGACAGAAATTATTTTTGAAGCCTGTCGAATGATTGCAAGCTGGAGAGCAATGATAAGATTAAATTCTTAACATACTCTAATATTATGTGAAGGTGAGTCTTTGTCTTCAATGACCCAAGATATTTCACAATATTTTTATGATTCAGATTCTGTAAGAGATAGACCACGCAGCAATTACATTACAAGTATAAACCAAATCATATTATATTTTCAGTCCAACAGCATGAAAACTGCAGGTCTGAAACTCAGGTAGGTGGTAGAGATACCAGACAGGTGCTAAAGTTCATTTGTCAATGAGATTATTAGCTATTGCAGGCAGGAACTTCAGAACAGCTAGGAGACTCATAGACACGAACAATTGTGGAGGAAAAGCATTAGAGACCCGAGTTTAATCTACTTTCTTTAGTAAATGTAATAAGCAGCGTGAGTTACAGGGCAGTACCTAATCGCTATGCATAAAGAAACTTAAACTATTTGCACTTGAGAAAAAAATTTACCTTGAGAAGATCAATCTCTAGCTGTTTGAGTCACATTTCCAATGCGCCCCCCAAAAAAAAGGAAACGAAAGAACGAAATATGAACCGGAATTCAGGGGAAACACGATCATAAGATAAACCGAGAAGAAAGCACTAAGATTAATAGAATTCAAACAGAAAAAATACGATAAAAATTTCAATTAAGCGAAAACAACTCTAAAAATAAACAACAGCGATTATATTGCTTTCAAAACACAGTAACCATCAGACCATAATGGTGTTAAGATCCTCTTGAGCAATGTTCTCGAGAGAGACTTGCTTGATTGCAACGAAATCACCATTCTCCAGATCCAAACCCTTGTACACTCTCCCGTACGCCCCTTTTCCAATCTCATCTCCAAGCATCTGTACGTAATCAACGTATTTCAACCATCACCAATTCTCTTTACACATAATGGGAAACAATTACGGGAAAGATGTGTACGTACATATTTGTTGTCTAGGGTTTTGGATTTGTGGAAAGGGGATAACGTCATTTGTCGAGACATGGCAGTTTCTTCCTTTGAAAACTAGTGTACTTCCATTTATCAATGTAGCGGCAGCGGATCGGCGGTCTAATATTCTGGCGGAGTTTGTCGGAGGAGACGGAGCAGAGAATCTTGGATTGATTATTATTATTAATTAATATTCCAAAACATTAAGCTCATCGTATGATTAATTATTAAAATATTTACCAGTGATTCTGTGTGGGCGCCAGCCTGTCAACAACCTTCTTCATTGGATTTTCCCATCTTTTTGGTCATGTTTTAAAAATCATCCATTCACGGTTTATTATGACTAATAATAATAACTAGCGGACGACGCACACGTATTGCGTGTGTAACGTAATAAATAAATATTTTGTATTGGATATGTGTAATACTTTGCGCATCATATCACAATTTTTAAAAACTGATGAAATGATTCTTTTTTTTTTAAACTGAAGCAGTTTTGGAATATGGAGTGAGAGATGTGGTGTTTTTTGTTTTACCTTTTTGCCCCTTAATAATAAAAAACCAAGTAATTTGTTTGGACATATAAGTAATTTGACATTGGTTTATTTAGAACGGACTAAAGTAGTTATTATAAGGGGTTTACACTTTATAATATAGTATAAATAAGAGCATCCTTACAGGACAGCGTGCCAAATTTCGGCTTTTTTATCTAAATATTATAAAAAATAAAAAATAAAAAAATACCATAACCTAAAAGTTTTACGAAATTATAGTAAACCGACTCTAAAAGATACGATTGAAATCGTCTCTTCATACGATTTCAGCTTTGTAAAAAAAAACTGAGCTTTAGGGGGGTGTATTGGTTATAGATTTTTATTGACTTTTAATGACTTTTATGGAGTTTAAAAGTCTAGAGGTATTCAATCCAGACTTTTATATACTCTGCAAAAGTCTAATGGTATTCAAGACATTCTTTTGAAGAGTTTTAAAAAGTCAAGTGATATTCAAACTTGAATTTTTATAACTCTATAAAAGTCTGTAGGTATCCAAAATCTCATAGACTTTTAATGACTTATGTTGAAATCTTTAGGTACAAACTTTGATGGCCCATGTACATCCCAAAAAAGTTAAAAAATCTCCACCACTCATAGTAAAGATTTGGAATGACTTTTAATTCCTAATTACCCTTACCTCTCTTTACCCTTTGATATTTTCATTTCCGACATGGCCACCTCCCCCATTGGCTTTTCCTCCCCTGTTTTCTACGTGTACCCTTTCTTTAATTCCTAAAATGCGGCTCATTCTTCAATTATTATTTTTTTCACATCTTATTTTTTATCCAATATAATACTAATATTTACACAAGTATTTTGATAAAATAGCAAGTTAATGTGCTCAATTTTATATTAGATGATAGATTTTTAAAACAATTGTATAGGTCTATATCTATAAACAATTATAATAAATATTTTTCTAAAACAAAAGATATTTATAACGATATAAATTATCATGTTTATTTAAAATTATTTTTTAAGAATTTTTATAGTAGTCAACTATCATCAAAAAATATTTTAAGTTTATAAAATGTTATTTAATAGAAACTTTTGTTTTATTATACAAAATTATAGACTACAATTATATAGCAACATTAACTGAATCTTCAAGGTCGTCATCTTGAAGATGTAAAAATGTTGTTCAATATTTGTCATGCAAAAGAATTGAATATGTATTTTTCACATTTTTGACTGTTAAATAAGTAAAATGTGTTTACATTAATATTAAAAAGAAATTATATGTTG
This sequence comes from Haberlea rhodopensis, assembly GCA_907163345.1. Classification (NCBI taxonomy): domain Eukaryota; kingdom Viridiplantae; phylum Streptophyta; class Magnoliopsida; order Lamiales; family Gesneriaceae; genus Haberlea; species Haberlea rhodopensis. The sequence goes on from CAJQUN010000179.1 coordinate 189,780, forward strand.
AAGAAGTTATTTATGTTCAATTGTTAGTTCAAAGAAATCAATTATAAGTTATAAAATCTATAGAGTCTATACAATTCTTTTGATAATTCCGTGTAATTCTATAAAAGTTATTAGAAATCTATCAATTTTATAAAAGTCCATAATTTAAAAAAGTCATTAAAGTCGATAAAGTCCATAAAAATCTATTAAAAAAGTCTACGGGACTCTATACAAATCTTTTTATAACTCCATGGAATTCTATAAAAGTCAATAGAAATCTATCAACTCCATAAAAGTCAATCATTTAAAAAAAATCATTAAAAGTCAATAAAAGTCCAGATTGAATACACCCCCCCTTAGGTTTTTTTGTTTGCTTGTGAATGTGTGTGCAAGAATTTTGGACTTTTGGATGAAATCTTGTATGAATTTTCTAAAAGCTTAGACTCCATATTAATAACTAATCCATTCAATCATGAAATTGGAGGGGAGAAAAAGGACAAATGGCGACCCACTTTCCAAAATTTCCATCATCAACCATTGCAGAAACAAATAAGGGTTCTAATCTTAACTAGTGGTAATTATTGACTGATTACACATATAACTGAAAACATATTTTTATTAAATACCATAATTAAATTTTGATGTAATTGCGGCAATAAAATATGTCATAATCCAATCATCCACGAGAGACTGTACTATATAGGTGCCACTGAGCTAAATTGTTAAGATTCTAAACAATATATGGGCGTAACTCCGTCCGCGAGTGTAATTCTTGAACACATCACACCCAACATATTTTATATAACTAAAATTATCATATATTTTTAAAAATAAAACATAAAATATGAAAAGGTAGAACTCGCCACTTTATGTTTTATACTTTATGTTTTATTTTATGTTTATATGATAATTTTAGTTATATAAAATATGTTGGGTGTGATGTGTTCAAGAATTTTTTTTTGCACTCGCGAACGGCTTTATGCTCATCTATTGTTTAAAAGCTTAATAATTTAGCTCAATGACATCTATATGATACAGTCTCTCGTGATTATTGGATTATGACGCAATTACAACAAAATTTAATTCTGGTATTTAATAAAAAAATGTTTTCAATTATATGTGTAATCAGTCGATAATTACCACTAATTAAGATAGAACCTTCCTTTTTTCCTGCAATGGTTGATGATGGAAATTTTGGAAAGTTGGTCGCCATTTGTCCTTCGATCCCTTCCAAGGTAAAGTATGATACAGTCTTTAGACTTAAATTAAATATAAAATCAGTCTTTGTGTCAGTTTTTTCATATTTTACTCCCTAGTTGTAAAGTTTTTTTATATTAACTCCCTAAGAATGTAAATTGCAAAACTACCATATAGTTCAAGATTTTTTTCACTATTTTCCAACATCTATGTATAACTCTATTATTTATCTGTTCTTTAATATTTTGCTAATTTTTTGAAATTATAAAATATTTATTTCATTCTCCAACTAATATGTGTATTTATTATTTTGTTAAAAGATTTATCTAGAATCTTTGGAATTAAAATCATACTGAAACTTTATCAAGAAAATATTTTTCAATAAATCATTTATATATATAGCAAGATTATATATTAGGGTTTTTTAATTAAATAATCGATTTTTTAAAAGTATTTAACAATATAACCAATTTTTTTTATTAGCAAACTAACCGAAGTCGTCATGTCAGATGGCGACTTCATTTGAAGTCGCCATCTGACATGGCGACTTTCTTAAAAAAAATCTTATTTTTATTGATGTCGTCATGTGAGATGGTGACTTCAGGTGAAGTCGACATCTGACATGGCGACATCTTTAAAAACATAATTTTTTTTAATGTCGTCATGTAAGATGTCGACATCTTATTAAAAAAATAATTTTTCACCGATGTCGGTATATAACGATATAATTTTTTTTAAAACGTTGTCGCAATCTCAGATGGCGATAATTGAAAAAAAAAAATTATTTGATGTCGTTATCTTAGATGGCGACAACAATCAATTTCTTCGTCTACAAACCTAATACAATGTTGCTCATTTCGTAAACCAAAATCTCTTCGGCACTCATTTCGTAAACCAAAATCTCTTCGGCATTCGTAAACAAATTCTGTTCAGAATTCGTAAACATTTTCTATCCAGAATTCGTAAACCATAATCTTCATTATCTCCTGCAGCAGTTTCCTCTGGTCGGCACATTGCAGGTACGTTGTTATACAAATAATCAAATTTAACAACATTATATATAATGTACTAATTTATAAAATTTGTCTTTATTTTTTAAGGTATGTCAATTAAAGTTTTGTTATATTGGGGAGACGATATATTACTAGATTCAGAATCTGTTAGATATGATTGTGGTCCGTCGAAAGGCATGACAATATCTCGTACTATTAATTATTTGCAGTTATTGAACGACGTATATGATATTACTGGCATCGACCGTAACCAGTTCATTCTGAAAATAATATTGTAAATATATATTTAGTGATTTTTCTAGGATAAAATAAACAATTTTTCCCATTGACAGTGATTACAATTTATCATGGGTATTGGATTCTTAACAAAATTATAGTTGTTTGGAGATGTATATACAAACAGAACGAAGAGCTTATGATTTGATTACAGAAATGCCAACAAGTGGTAGCGGTCCATTTGTAGTAGATACAGAAAGATCAACTACCTCTAGGATTCAAGATGATGCTTCTATAGTTGCTGATAATGTTGTTCCCGAGCCACTAGCAGACAATTTTGTGGATTTTGGAGATGATATTCAGACTGAACCGGAGGGAATTCCATATGAGGATGAGTCTGATGACGATGAGGTTGATATTGAAGAAGTGCCAGTTAATGTACCAGACACTACCACGACAAATACTCATGTCATTTATCCAACAATTCCATTCTTCTCAATGACACATCCTGAAGTATTTGGAGACTCAGTAGACATTCCAACAGGTAGATGGGGGAGTTATTACGACTACTCAAACATATTTTAATTTTTAAAACAAACAAACATATTGTTTACCTGTAAGAGTTGCAATGCACCACCTATAACTTTTTTTCCCTCTCTCTGATGACGTGCATAACTCATGATACAAGTATGCCAACACATCACTGCCCCAACTATATGTACGGGCAGAGTCGATATCCTCCAACTTCTATAAATACAAGAACCTAACAAAATTGCTTGATGAATCAAGGCACATAATTCCCCCTAACATCAATAACGCACAAACCCGTGTAAACTTAGCAACATCATCTGGCGTACTATGTATCTCCAAGGGATTTTGCAGCAAATGATTTTTCAAAACAACTAATCTCAACCTCGCACCTTTAAAATCTTTGATATCTGGTGTGAATCCTAAATATGTATGGCAATATTCTTGTCATTCGGGTAGAGTCCTATCATAATCTATCCCAGACACTACGATGACATCTTCTGGCAACGCCCATATTACTGCAATGTCTTGCAGTGTGATGGACGCTTCTCCCGATCTAAGATGAAATGTGTGTGTTTCACTGCGTCATCTCTCAACTAAAGTCGTGATCAGGTGCATGTAAAGTTCAATCTTACCACACCTATATATACCATACAATCCAATCACGTGCAACAAATTAACAACATATATATCTAGTGGACACATATCCCAAAAATAGCTATGTGGGTTTCTCACACGAAGTATGCTATCCATATCACATCCTCATACATCCTCAGATCAATGTGAAGACTGCAATGACAAGAGATGTGTGTCAACCGGGCCTGGTTGTCTCATTTGATCCATCCTGAAATATAATACAAAAATTATCAACATTAATCTCAACATTACAAAAACTACCCACCAGCTGTCCACGACCGACGCCTCCGACCGCCGCCGTCGCTGCTCACGCACGCCGATAGCCGCCAGCAGCCGCCCTCCCACGCCGACCCCGAAGCACCAGCCAATGAAAAAATATTTTCCCATTCTCAGATTTAAAAAATGTCGCCATCTCAGATGACGACATATTTTAAAAAAATAATGTTGTCGCCATCTGACATGGCGACATCAGAAAAATCTTACTTTTTTGCAAAGTCGCCATGTCAGATGGCGACTTCAATCGAAGTCGCCATCTGACATGGCGACTTCGGTTAGTTACTTAATAAAAAAAAGATTATACTGTTAAATACTTTAAAAAAATCGATTATTTAATTAAAAAACCATATACATTAAGTTAATATTATTATTTATTTACTTAACAATGAGAAAATATTCCCATAAAGATTTTAATATTTCAAAATATATATATTCCAAATTTTTGAAAAGTAACTTTTTGAAAGAAAAAAAAATCAAAAATCTTGTGTTGAATATATTAAATTTTAAAAAAAATAATAATAAGAAAATATCTCTTTATTATTTTTCTATAAATTTATTCCACATTTTATAATATCAAATAAGAATAAAACTTTATTATTAAAATATTTTTTTGAAATCATTTTATTTTATATGTTGTGTAAGAGTGTATATTAAATTAATTTTATATTATCGTTTAATAATGTGAAAATAATCTCAAGAAGATTAAAATATTTTAAATATATTCTTTATATAAAATGTCACTTTTAAAATAAATACAACCATGCCAGGAGAAATAGTACATCACTCCCTATTCCATATTTATTGTTTGTTTTAACTCCATGATTGTCCATAATGACAAAAATGCCCATGATACTTCATCTTCTCCAGTAAAAAAATTTATATTTCCCTATTAATCTATTTCCTCTCACAATTTTATCGTTTTCAGTTTCAGTCACCAATGGAAACCATTTTTGATGATTTGATGGAGGACGTCATTCTGAGCTGTGTAAATGATGCCTTAGAACAGCCTATGTGATTTTGGTACAAGTTACACATGAAATTTGTATGAAATCTATACAATTTTGGTACAAGATATACATGAAATTGGTATGAAACCTATACTATTTTTGGTACGTATTACACTTGAAGTTGGTATGAAACATATACAATTTTGGTACTAGTTAAACATGAAATTGGTATGAAACCTATACAATTTTGGTACTAGTTACTCATGAAATTGTTATGAAACCTATACTATATTCGGTACTTATTACACGTGAAGTTAGTATGAAACATATATAATTTCTGTACAACATATACATAAAATTCTTATGAAACCTATATAATTTTGGTACTAATTACGAATAAAATTGGTACGAAACCTATACTATTTTCGATACTTATTACATATAAAATTGGTATAAAATCTTTACAATTTGGTACTAGTTGCACATGAAATTGATATGAAACCTATACAATTTTGGTACAAGTTACAAATGAAACTTGTATGAAGCATATGCTATTTTCGGTACTTATTTCACGTAAAGTTAGTATGAAAAAATAATTTTGGTACTAATTACACATGAAGTCGGTATGAAACATATATAATTTTGGTACTAGTTACACATGAAGTCGGTATGAAACATATGCTATATTCGTTATTGATGTCATATGACATATTGACTTTCTCGGGTAAAATCCCCTCAAGAACCAAACAGTCATATACCGAACAGAGTAGCACCGAACAGGTATCACCAAACAGGGTTGTAACGAATAGCTGTTAAACCCTCCTCGGGTATTCTTGTCAAAGATTAGCGGAAGACCCGGAGATAACTAACAAATTAACTGTCGGGAATAAATGTGCGTTGATGGAGTGCGGATTTTTCGGGCATATTAACCCCATTACCGCCACTCTCAAAGGACGTAGATTCCTTAACTTTCCCGCCAAGTAAACATCGAAACTGAGCCTATAAATACTAGCTGAAATCTCATTTAAGAGGTTGGACTTTTGAGGAAAAACAAGACTCCGAAGAAAGCACATTTATTTATGTTCGGTCATTTCTGTCATTTTTGAGATATTCTCATTTAGTCATTATGTGATCATTTATTGTGTCAAAAAGTTTTGTAATAAATCAAAATTGTGATAGTACAAATTATACTTGACTAGATCCTGTGTTTTTCCCTCAATTCGAGGGCTTTCCACGTAAAAATTTTGGTGTATTTCCTTTATTTTTCATAAACACTTAATTCTACCACATACGAGAAATAACGGATCACATCAGTTATATTACACGTGAAGTTGATATGATACATATACAATTTCGGTACTAAGTATACATAACATTTGTATGAAACCTATATAATTTGGTTGCTAATTACGAATGAAATTGGAACGAAAACTATACTATTTTTGGTACTTATTACATATGAAATTGGTATGCAATCTTTACAATTCTGGTACTAGTTACACATGAAATTGTTATGAAATCTATACAATTTTGGTACAAGTTACACACTACATTGGTATGAAACATATACTATTTTCGTTACTTATTACACGTGAAGTTGGTATGAAACATATACAATTTTGGTACTAGTTACACATGAAGTTGGTATGAAACATACAATTTTGGTACTAGTAACACATGAAATTGGTATGAAACATAAAATATATTCGGTACTTATTACACATGAAGTTGGTATGAAACCTATACAATTTCGGTATTAAGCGTACATAAAATAGGTATGAATCTTATACAATTTTGGTACTTATTATACATGAAATTTGTATGAAAACAATACCATTTTGGTACTTATTACATTTGAAGTTAGTATGAATTATATACAAATTTTGGTACTAGTTACACATGAAATTGGTATGAATTCTATACAATTTTGGTACTAGTTACACATGAAATTGTTATGAAACATATACTATTTTAGGTACTTATTATACGTGAAGTTGTTATGAAACATATACAATTTGGTATTAGTTACACATTAAGTTCTATATTCGTTATTATTACACGTGAAGTTGGTATGAAACATATACAACTTCGGTACTAAGTATACATAAAATTGATATAAAACCTATATAATTACGGTACTAATTACAAATGAAATTGGTACAAAAATTATACTATTTTAGGTACTTATTACATATGAAATTGGTATGAAATCTTTACAATTCTGGTACTAGTTACACATGAAATTGGTATGAAACCTATACAATTTTGGTACTAGTTATACATAAAATTGGTATGTAACATATACTATATTCGGTACTTATTACACGTGAAGTTGGTATAAAACTTATACAATTTCAGTATTAAATTACACATGAAGTTAAACATATACAATGAGAATGAATTCTCGCTGTTCGACTTCACTCAACAATCCACTATGTTGTGTTATTCAGGTTAATAGCCAATAATCATATGTTATTCTATTACCTCTCCTAAGTGTTAAATAAAATAATCATTCAGCAGTTTTCTTGATGTGTACCCCGAAGATAAACTATTAAACAATTTAAATAGCACAGATTCGTTCGATGGCTTCGTAGAAGTTATACGCATGTCAGTTATATAAAGTTTCATACCGAATGATAGGTTTCATACCAACTTTACGTGTAATAAGTACCGAATATACTATATGTTTCATACCAATTTCATGTGTTAGTACCAAAATTGTATAGGTTTCGTACCAACTTCATGTGTAACTAGTACCAAAATTGTATATATTCCATACCAACTTCAGGTGTAATAAGTAACAAAAATAGTATAGGTTTCATACTTAATGTGTAACTTGTACCAAAATTGTATAAATTTCATAACATTTTCATGTGTAACCAGAATTGTAAATATTTCATACCAATTTCATACGTAATAAGTACCAAAAATAGTATAATTTTCTTTCCAATTTCATTAGTAATTACTACCGAAATTATATAAGTTTCATTCATATGTGATGTATACTTAGTACCAAAATTATATATGTTTCATACAACTTCAAGTGTAATAATAACGAATATAGTATATGTTTTATACCAATCTTATGTGCAACTAGTACCAAAATTGTATAGGTTTCATGCCGACTTCATGTGTAACTAGTACCAAAATTGTATAGGTTTCATACCAACTTCATGTGTAATAAATACCAAAAATAGTATAAGTTTCATACAAATTTCATTTGTAACTTGTACCAAAGTTGTATAAGTTTCATACAAATTTCAACTAGTACCAGAATTTTAAATATTTTATACAAATTTCATATGTAATAAGTACCAAAAATAGTGTAGGTTTCGTACCAGTTTCATTCGTAATTAGTATCAAAATTATATAAGTTTCATACGAATTTTATGTACATGTTAGAGGAAGATCAAAGGGAAAAAGTCGAGAAAAAGGCGTAGAATCAAGTTTCGAAGAACTGCAAGTCACACCCCAGCGCCTGGTTTGTCAAGAGACCGAGTTTAATTAACTGATCATTGATTGAATCGTTATATTTATAATCCATCACTCGGGAGAGGGATCATGAATAGGACTATAGGAAACACATAGTTGATAATCAAGAGAAATCATAATTGACACTTTAAAAATTCAACCATATTCTCTAAATAAAGTTAAGGTTATTATAATTTAGTACTTCTTTTGAACTTTACAATCAATCTCTGTTGGATCGACATCCATACTTCATATCTATATTAAACTTAACACCTTACACGTGCGGTACATTTTACACCCATCTATAGCTACCAAAAATGTATAGAGTTGTATAGAGTTAACACTAATTTCGCGTATAAACTAGTATACAAATCGTATAGGTTTGATATCAATTTCATGTGTAACTAGTACCAAATTCGTACAGGTTTAATTCCAATTTCAAGTGTAACAAGTACCAAAATTATACATGTATGTATAGATTTAATTCCAAATTGAAATGAGGTTTAATACCAATTTAATGTGTAAGTAGTGCCAAAAGCATATATGTTTAATACCAATTTGAAGTGTAGTTTGCACCAATTGTATATGATTAATACAAATTTCATGTGTAACTAGTATGAGAATTGTATATGTTTAATTCCAATTTCATGTGTAACTAACAGACAATTTGTATATGTTTAATAATAATTTCATATGTAACTAATACCAAAATTGTATAGGTTTATACCATTTTCATGTGTAACTAGTATCCAATTTGTATAGGTTTAATAGTCAATGTCAAATATAATTTGTACCAAAATTATATAGGTTAATATCAATTTTATGTGTATAGTGCCAAAATTGTATAAGTTTAATACAAATTTCATGTGTATAACTAGTATCATTTGTATATGTTTAATATAAATTTCAAGTATAACTAGTACCAAAATTGTATATATTTAATAATAATTTCATGTGTAACTAATACCAAAATTGTATAAAGTTTAATACCAAATTGATGTGTAGCTCGTAGAAAAATTGTGTTGGTCCAATTTCATTTGTAACTATACCAAACTTGTATCAGTTTAATACTGTAACACCCCGTTATCTATACAAGATTCTAAGGTGCAATTAAGAGAACTAATCATTCATAAATCATAGTATTAGGTCGTGTTGATAATCCTGAGCTTGAGAGATTACAGTACCAAAAGTTCAAAAAAAGGAATTATACATATTCCTAACAAAAGGTTACTAAACTATAGCTTTACTCTACACTTTGTAGAAGCTATACAAAAGGAATTTCTCTATTCCGCTATCCTTGTAGCACTCTCTACAGCTCAAAGTATCAACCCCGACTCTGGTTCTCCGTAGTAAAAGCACCTACAAAGACAACCCCCAACACATGAGCACATCATAGTTCATATTCAATATAATATGAATGTAAAACATAAATGCATAAATCATAGGCATAGGATACTTCATGAATTCCAATGCATTTAAAATGCCCATTTTGGTTGTCCCTGTACCATAACTCATAATCAAATCAATATATAATATTATGGTTTCTTTAAATAAATGTCATGACATAACTTCACTTCTTAAATCTTTACTTCAATCCTTAGTCAGTTTATCATCAGTGTATTTTAATGCCCCTCGCTTCATAACTTTAGAACAAGCGGACCTCCCCCCCCCTCACTTCTTCATACAAGCGGTATTTCTATCCTCGCTTCGTATGGTAAACCTCGCCTCCATGTGCAAGCGGACCTACACCCCTCGCTCCACATTTTTAGCGGTATAATAGCGGTAAGCATTAAAATCATCGATGTGATAACCGTGACTCGTGGAATACACACCAAATGTCCCACAACATACATATGCAACAACAATGCATAACAACATGTATCGTACTTATAATGCACAAACTTGCATTTATCGTATGTCAAATCGACAAAAATATAATACACGTTACCGTTGGGTGCCCGTACGTCGCTTACGTACCTTTTCAAAATATGGTATATTGCAGGACTCTATCCCCCTGCGTTGTGTGGCTACCTGTGATGGCTCTACACAAGTGTACAACACAATATTAGATGCCAATAATAGCCCAATACCAAAAATCCCACAAAAACAATTAAAAACACATGTTTTGGCTTCTCGCGATCGATCGCCAATATGCCCCGATCGATCGCGAGATGCTACTGCCTCAACATTCAAAATTCTGTCTTCCGCGATCGATTGCTGATGTTGTGCCGATCGATCGCGGCTTCGCCGATCGATCGCGCCAAACTCGCGATCGATCGCTGAAGTGTTCTGCCTCGCACCTAGTGCCCGCGATCGATCGGGAAAACGCGCCGATCGATAGCCATACCTGCAAATCGCGAACAGAAGACATTTTCGAGCACCTATTTTCAAGCCAACAATTATACCCCTATAAATGTAAATCATGCTCAAACAAACATGCTTGGGGCTTCATAACAACACCATGTAAGTACTTAAATCGAAGGTTCAATAAAACCTAAGCTAGCATGCATCATATCATCATAACCAAACCCAAACTTAACCAAAATTTACCCAAAGCAAGATATGGCTCCTCACCCTCTTTTGCTCCAATTTTTGGCAAAGTTCCAAGCAATAAAATGGCAGATCTCCTCCTCCTACTTGCTTAGTAGAAGCTGGACGAAAATGTGGAGGAGAAAGTTGGGGAAAAGAAGTGATAGAGGTTGAGTGGTGGGAGGTTAAAGTGAGGGTATGGAGCAGCTGTAGCAGCATGGGTTGGGGGGGTGGTGGTTGGGTGATGGGTTATGTTTTGGTCCCGGTATTTAGCATGATGTATTAAAATATCCTCACATTATATTTTATAGTATTTAATCAATAAAATACTTCACATTCATGCTTCACCAAAACGAACAACACCCACCCCAAAATAATCATGCCATAACCCAAAATCCCAACATATATCACATGCACCCTGAAATGCGTTACTAGGCCATGACCGCCACAATACTAAGCATTTCCCAATATTATTAATTCGACCCAATGAATTAATACCATAATCTTCATAACATAATTAATGTTCAAATGCATAATCATTTCGGGGATATCACAATACTCCCCTACTTATAAGATTTCATCCTCGAAATCAGCATACACTTACCCAAAATAAAACAAAACATAAATCACATACTAGAAAACAGTTCCGGATAGTGCTGCACCATGTGTCGCTCCGTCTCCCACATGGCATCCTCGACACCCCTATGATCCCACTGAACTTTGATCATAGGTATAACTTTGTTTCGTAGTCTGCGATCTGCCTGATCCAGAATCCTGACAGGCCGCTCCACATAGGAAACATCAGACTCTAACTGTACTTCGAAGGGCTGCAACACATGTGAAGGTCTGGTTCGTATTTCCGCAGCATAGACACATGAAACACATCGTGTATGCCGGACAGAGAGGGCGGTAAAGCCAAACGGTAAGCCAGGGTACCAATACGCTGTAAGATCTCGTACGGCCCAACATATCTCGGGGATAACTTCCCCCGCATCCCAAAATGTACTACACCTCTGAAAGGTGAGATCTTCAAAAAGACTCTGTCGCCCAATTGAAACTCTAAGGCCGACGCCGTTGATTAGCATACGTTGCCTGTCTGTCCTGAGATGCTTTCATCTTTCTTCTGATCACCTTTACTTTTTCTTCCATTTCTTGGACCAATTCTGGCCCTCCGACCGATTTACGGTCCACATCATCCCAATATAAAGGCGACCTACAACATCTACCATAGAGGGCTTCAAACGGAGCCATTTGTATGCTTGCCTAGTAGCTATTGTTATAAGAAAACTCTACCAAGGCCACTGAGTCCTGCCACGAAGTATCGAACTCCAACACACAAGCCCGTAACATATCTTCGAGCGTCTGTATGGTACGCTCGGTCTGTCCGTCCGTTTGGGGATGGTATGTTGTGCTCAACCTCAATTCTGTGCCCAGGGCTAACTGAAGACCTTCCCAGAAGTGAGATGTAAACCGCGGACGTCGATCAGACACAATCGAAACAGGGATCCCATGCAGCCTCACTATATCTCTGACATATAACTAAGCCATCCTCAAGTACGTGAAGGTCATACTGTAGGGAATGAAGTGAGCCACTTTAGTCAATCTGTCCACGACTACCCAGATGGCATTAAAACCCGAAACAGTCCTCGGTAAGTGGGTCACGAAGTCCATGGATACGTGCTCCCACTTCCATTCTGGTATCTCCAAACTTCTAAGCTCACCACCAGGCCTCTGCCTCTCAGTCTTCACTTGCTGACAAATCAGACATCTCTTGACGAATGTGGTGACATCTTGTTTCATTCGTCTCCACCAAAACTGGCCACATAAGTCCTTATACATTTTCTTTCCGCCCGGGTGGATACTCATCCTGCTGCAATGGGCTCCCTGTAATATTCCCTGACGCAACTCAGGCGTATTCGGAACCACCATCGGTCACCTAATCTCAAAGAATCGTCCTTAGCTATTCTGAACCTCGACGACTGACCCAGACGAACCACTGACAACCATCTCTGGACCTCTTCGTCTGCCCCCTGAGCCTTCCGGATGTGTTCATAAATGTCCAGCTCAGCTAATAAAGTCAATACCTGTACCGGTGAAGCAGACACATCATAATCAAAACCCAACTGACAGTAGGAAGTCATCATAGCTGACAAACACATGACGTGTTCTTCACTTTCCGACTCAAAGCGTCGGCTGTCAAATTTGCTCTTCCCGGATGGTACTCGATTTCACAATCATAGTCTTTTAGTAGGTCCATCCATCTTCTTTGTCTCATATTCATCTCAACCTGCGTAAACAAGAACTTCAGGCTCTTGTGATCAGTGAAGATGGTGAATGAGGTATCGTATAAGTAGTGTCGCCATATCTTCAAGGCAAACACTATAGCTGCTAGCTCCAAATCATGGACTGGATACCTCGTCTCGTGTGGCTTCAATTGTCTCGAAGCATAAGCCACTACATGCTTATCCTGCATCAGTACGCATCCTAGACCCTGAAGCGATGCGTCAGTATAGAGAGCGAACCCTTTGTTCTCCCTGGGAATCACCAATACTGGCGCTGAAGTTAATTTGTGTTTTAATTCCCGGAAACTCTGGTCACAAGCTTCCGACCAACAGAATGGGACTCCCTTCCAAGTCAGCTGTGTCAGTGGCTTGGCAATCTTTGAAAATCCTTCGACAAAGCGTCGATAATACCCAGCCAAACCAAGAAAACTTCGGATCTCAGTGATTGAAGTCGGCGCAGACCAATCCATAACCACCTCTATCTTCCTGGGATCTACTGATATTCCCTCTCGAGAGATAATATGACCCAAGAACTCTACAATGCTCAGCCAGAACTCACACTTGCTGAGCTTGGCGTACAACTGATGATCCCTCAGGATCTGTAGCACCGTCCTCAAGTGATTGGCATGCTCCTCCCTACTTCTCGAGTAGACAAGAATGTTGTCAATAAACACGATCACGAACTGATCAAGATACTTCTGAAATATTCTGTTCATCAGGCTCATAAATACAGCAGGGGCATTCGTCACCTCGAATGGCATCACTAAGAACTCGTAGTGCCCATACCGAGTTCGAAAGGCTGTCTTTTGAATGTCATCAGCTCTAACTCGTATCTGGTGATAGCCCGACCTCAAGTCAATCTTCGAGTAAAGCTCCGTGCCCTGAAGCTGATCAAATAAGTCATCAATCCTCGGAAGGGGGTACTTGTTCTTAATCGTCACTTTATTCAGTTGACGATAATCGATGCACAGAAGCATCGAACCATCCTTTCTCTTTACAAACAAGACTGGCGCACCCCAAGGCAATACACTAGGACGAATGTATCCTTTGTCGAGGAGCTCCTGCAACTGCACCTTCAGCTCCCTCAGCTCTGCCGGTGCCATTCTATAAGGGGCACGAGAAATAGCAGATGTCCCTGGCACTAATTCAATCGCAAATTCCACATCTCTGATCGGCGGAAATCCTGGAATCTCATCCGGAAATACATCGGTGAATTCCGCAACTACTGGTATATCCTCGATCCTCAACTCTTCCTTTTCCTCTGATACGTCCACGACATAAATAAGATAGCATGTGTGACCGCGTTCTAACAATCGCGACATCTTAACTGCCGAAATCAACGGAATCCTTGGACGAGAGCCGTCCCCATAGAAGGTCCACTGAAACCCCTGATCAGACCGAAAACACACCATCCTCTGTCGGCAATCAACCACGGCCTGGTATCTGCTCAACACATCAATACCGACAATACAGTCAAAATCTGCCATATCCAACAAAATCAGATCAGCCCTCAGATCATTGCCCTCAAAATAAATGAGGCAATCAGATAATAGTCGATCTGCAATCACATACTTTCCCGTGGGTGTCGAGACCATAAGAGGCGTGGGCAACATAGACGAGTACAGATGGTGTTTCTCCACAAAAACAGAAGATATGAAAGAATGAGAAGCACATGTATCTACCAAAATAAATGCAGGGTGCGTAAGTAAGTAGCACGTACCAGCAATCACCTCATCCGGAGCTGCCTCTGCCTGCTCTCGAGTCAGTGCATATACTTGACCGTGCGGCGGTCCTGCCGCCTCACCTCCCTGTGGTCGAGGTGCAAACTGCTGTCTCTGTGGTGCCGTCCTGGCGTCAAATCTTGGCCTATTCGGCCCATAGTCTGCCTGACCTCCCCGATTGGGGCAAAACCCGAGCCAGGTGGCCCACCCTGCCACAAACATAACAGCCTTGACAGTCACGTGTCAAATGAAATCCTCCACAGTTGTCACACTTGTTCCCTCCTGATTTACTTCCCTGCGCTGGTCCCCGATTACCTTGCTTCTGATTCTGAAATTTCTTCCCACCAAATCGAGAAGATGAAGAAGCCCCACGAGGCTTAAACCGGTCCCCTCGCGGCTTCAGACTGTCTGCATCTGGTCCTTGTGGTGGTACGAAAGGAGGTACAACTTCCTTGTGTTGGGATATGCCCCAAGACATGTCATTGGATGATTGTTTTGACATACAATGTTTATGATTTTATGAATGTCAATTAATTATTATATATTATTCGTTTAACTGTGCAATGTGAATTAATATATATGTTAATGTCCTTAGAATAATATTGTATTATTCTTAAACATTGTCCCTAGTCAAGTATTATCATGAATCAGGATAATGATAATACATAGAGACTAGTATGTGTTGATTGATGAATTGTTCATTGATATGAGATATCAAATCAACACATGGGTACATGTTAGAGAACGATGTACTGGACAGACCCACCATGAGAATGCAACATGGATAGTTATATGATTGTCATATGCAATTCTCATAGTGATAATAATGTATGTAATCCTTACGACTTGTGATCGTCAGAGATCCCAACATAAGGAGTTATGTATCTTGATATTGTCAAATGTTACCCGTAACAGGGTAAACTATAAAGACAACTATTGGATACACTACGAATTATGTAGAGGGATGTTGATTGATCGAGATAGAATTTGTCCCTCCTATATAACAGGAGAAGTGTTTGGCCCTTGATCAAGTGAGACTAAAATGCATGGCCATGCTCGAATGAGTCGATATGTGATATCGAGCTTATTCGTTTTATTCTAGTTCAACTTGGGGATCAAGAAATAAAGATTGAATATACGAGTATGACTATTCCATGACTCGTGTTCAATCTAAACACAAAGGACAAAGGGATTAAGTTACATGGTTAATATTATCACAAGTTCTAAAGGTTATGTCGAGTCAAAGACATTCTTGTAATTTGGGTAGCCTTGATGTGTTGCTAGACACCGCTCTTTGCTTGTAACGTAAAATGAGATTTTATGTCACTGCCAACATTACAAGATCTTATCGGGTCGCACAAAAGATTAAATCGATAAAGAGAATTAAATTCATTGGATGAATTAATTAATTAAGAAGAGTCTTAATTAAATGAATATAAAGATTTAATTAAATCATGGGTTTGGGCCCATGAGGCTTTGTGAAAGCCTTTAATTAAATCATATATAATTTGTTAACAAGGTGTTTAATTATGATTAACACTACATATCAAACCTAACCACCAAAAAAAAGCTTCTCTGCCGCCTCCTCTCATCCAACAAGCTCTTCACGGCCGAAGCCTCCTCCACACGCCGCCGCCGTGAGCTTTTGTCTGTTGATTGGTTGCCGTTAATCGGTTTTGAACCGAGAGTTTGGTTTTTGGTTCAAGAATAAGTCTAGCAACTTGTTCTTGAACATCCCTTTCGATTTGATCGTGTGGATACCGTAGAGGCAAGACCTTGGAGGTGTTGCTCGTGACTCGGAATTCGTTGGACGTGGTGCTTCATGGAATCTGCTCAAACACGTTACAAGGGTGAGACTTTTGTAAATCCTTTATCCGATATGATAACCTATGTATAGATCTGGTGTCTAGTAATCCAATTTTTTAAATTCCGCTGCGTTGTATGCATGTTGGATTACTTAGAGTGGTATCACAGCTAGGTTCAAGGCTCATATCGGATTTATGTGGTTAAATTGTTTTAATCATATTAGAATTGTAATGCATGCTATTTAAAACTGTATGAACATATATGATATGTTAATATTAAGTTTGTGAAATTATCATGAAATTATATTTGATATAATTGATGTTTGATGTATACGATACACGAAGCGAATAATCGAATCAATTGTATGATGTTTCGGCCACCACCTAGTGCACTTGACCCACGGCTTAGCCACGTGAGGGCTAGGGTTTTCGAACCCTTGGCTCGAGATGGCCTAGTCGTTGTGGCTCATGTTCGTGCATGGAGGTTTCGAGACGTGGATGAGTTTTGAACTCTTTGGCTCGATAATGGTTCACGCATGCATGGATAAGTGGCTTCACCACGTGAGTGCTAGGGTTTTTGAACCCTTGGCTCGAGATGGTTGAGCCACCACCGTGCATGGCCTGACCATGATTCGTGGCTCATGCATTCCGGCGTTTCGAACAAGTTGGCTTGATAGAAACCAAGATGGTGCAAGGCGGCTAGGGTTTGGAACCCTAGCGGCGCCGCACCCAAGCCAATGGCTCGGACCAAGTCGTGGGCTAGGGTTTCGAACCCTAGGCCCATAATTGGTCCAGCCGTGGTGGTTGGTTGATTCGAACCAAGGTGGTTCGTGGCTTAGTCGCATTAGTTCGTGGCATGTGATGTCCCGAGCGTACGGTAATTTTCCAAAAAAAATTTATTTTACAGTTTTAATTAGAATTAAATTTTAAAATGTTTAGAATTTAATTAATTAAATGATATAGCATGTTTTATGTGTTGTTTGAGCATGGTGCATGGTTATAGCCCTTTGATCTATTAGATAGGATTTGTGAATGTTTGTAATTTATAATACGACCTGCGTGTCGTGCCTTCTCTATTTTATTCTAAATGTTATCCCTCCCCTATGTTCCCCCTCGAATGTGAGTCAAGGAATTCTCTATATTTGTAAATGTTATATAGTATAGTTTATTTATTGATGGTGATCAATGAAGATGGAGCTTGGTGCCGGGAGAGGAGGCCATTCACAACTTGGAGCCATTGGAAGGTGCTTATGAAGTTACCTTAGGTTGACTCTTAGGATTTTCTCATTGACTTGAGAAAGTCGCTAGTAGGGGCTATAACCATGTCACGTTTAATTATGTATGTTGATGCATGATTTATCTTATGTTTTAGATTGATAATTGTATTACACATATATGTAGAAGGATTTGCCTTCGAACTTCCAGAAACATATCTTGTCTATTTACATTTCGCATTGCTTTGCATTTCATAGCCATCAAACCGTTCTTACTAGCTAAGAACAGACCGTTTCCGCACTTTCATTTCAATGGTCTGTTCTGCTTGAGTAATGATTAAGAAACAGATTTCATTCACTACCCTGAGTGAAATCAATAAGGATTAATTTTTAGAGGAGTGTTCATTCACCCCTCCCCTCTAAACACTCCCATCCGATCCTAACAAGTGGTATCAGAGCCAGATTTTCTTAATCATTAAAGATACTTGGATTGATGGCATCCTTCAACAAGATTCCCATGTTTTCAAAAGAAGATTATGATGATTGGAGAATCAGAATGCAAGCTCACCTGGCAGTACAGGATGACGATATGTGGTACGTCATTACAGACGGACCAATTAAAATATTAAAAGTGAATCCTGCACTAGGAGGATTAAGTGGCGAACCTCAAATGATCGAGAAAGAAAGGGCTACCTGGACAAATGAAGGAAGAAAGAAAGCAAATCTAGACAACATAGCCAAGGACATCTTGTTCAGGACGTTGGACAAGAACATGTTCAGCAAGATTAAGATGTGCTCCACTGCCAAAGAAATTTGGGAGAAGATTGCACAGCTATGTGAAGGGAACGATCAGACAAAGGAAAACAAGCTGACTGTAGCTCTACAAAAATTTGAGAGCATAAAGATGAAGCTTGGAGAAACTCTAAACGAGTTTGATGAAAGAGTTACTGGCATCATCACTGAACTGAACCGTCTGGGTATGGACTATTCCAACAGAGAGATTGTTCTGAAGGTGATGAGAGCATTGCCAAAGGAATGGGACGTCAAGACGATTGCAACGAGGGAGTCTAAAGATCTGAACAAGGTTGAACTCCATGACTTGTTCGCAGATATTAAGGCGTATGAGTTTGAGCTGATCACCAGAGGTGAAGCAGAGCCATCCACCTATCAGCCAAACAAGGCACTTGCGGCCATTCCAGACCAGTCCACCCCCTCAACAGACCAGTCTATCGAACAGATAAGTAATGATGCTATGTCTTATTCATCAAAAAATTTGGTAAATTCATGGCTAAGAATAAAAGAAATTTTAAGCCTTCTCATCAGTATAAATCAAGAAAAGATGATACTGTTAACAATCAGGCTTGCTACAGTTGTGGTAAGACCAGACATTTTATTGCAGATTGCACCAGACCGAAAAAAGATGAAAGAAAAGAAAGGCATCGTGATGACAAGAAAAAAAAGCATTACAAAGATCGTAAAAGTCATCACGGAAAGGCTCAAAAGGTTCTGGTAGCAGAGGAAGGTAACAGCAAGTGGGCTCAGACTGACTCAGAATCAGAGAGCTCAGAATGTTCTTCAAGTGAAAGCGAGGAGGAAGTCCAATGCCTAATGGCAGACGAGGAGACGAGTCAGATAGACGAGGTATTCGACTTTGACTCAAATGATTCACACGAGAAGAGCTTATGTCTGCACTACAAGACATGGCTAATGATTACAAAATACTAGCTGAATCGATTGAGAAAACTAAAGCTGAAGGCAAAGATCAAACATACAATCATATCAAACCAAGCTGTTCTAAGCTAGGTGAATGCAACAGTCTGAAGATCGAGCTGGATAAGCTGAAAATCTCTTACGAATAGCTCCATGAAGAAAATGATAGAATTAGCACACAAAATGCTAAAATTTCTCACATTTCAAAACATGGACAAAATCAAGAGCCTCATTGGAAGAGTTGCAAGAGGTATAAGTGTCGGTGACATCATTGGCATAGGCTTTGGCACCAATGAAAGCACCAAAGATGAATCTGAGTTGTTGTTGGAAAAGAACAAAATCAAACAAATGACATTTGTTAGATCCAACACAATATATGAATCCGAAGTGCTACAATTCAAACGGGAACCTTCTTCAAGGATCAAGGTTTAATAAAGGGCATTGTGTAAGTTAACCAAGCCAAGGAAAAAGAAAAAGGCACCAGCAAGCTTTGTGTCTATCAGACCAAACCCAAAGGTGCAAAATCTAAGGCAAGGAAGACCACCCAACTACCACAACTCACAACCGGTTCAACGAAGATATATGTTACCTAATAGGAATCAAAGGCCTCCATATCACACACAACACCGAAACAGATCAGCACACACCACACCAGACACACACAAGCCATTAAAGCTGATTTAGGTGTGGGTTCCCAAAGGTCTAATCCATTCCGGACCCAGGTAGGATTTGGTACCAACAGTAATTTTGCTTAATGACAGGTACTGCAGAAGCAAGTGTCTGACTGGTTCTTAGACAGTGGATGTTCTCGACACATGACGAGAAACATCAAGCTGCTGTCTGAAATCACTCAATGCACTAGTCCAAAGATTACTTTCGGGGATAACTCAAAGGGTAAGACCGTGGGCAATGGTAAGATTGTCCATGGTAATATTATTATCAATGATGTGCTCTTAGTTGAAAATTTATGCTATAATCTGATTAACATAAGTCAATTATGTGATAATGGTTATGCTGTAGAATTTCACAAACACACCTGCACTGTCAAATCATCAGATGGTATAACCATGCTTGTAGGAATCAGAAATGGAAATACTTACAAGATTAATTGGAATTTTGCCCAACATGATAATCCTACTTGCTTCATCGTGAATAATGATAATAAACACTGGCTATGGCATAAACACTTGAATCATCTTAACTTCAAGACTATTTCTAGCCTGTGTAAACATGATCTAGTTGTCGGTCTGCCCAAGATCGACTTTGCTAAGGATAAGATCTGTGAAGCAATGGGCAAATAGATCAGATCATCCTTCAAGAACAAGAATGCCAAATCCTCCTCACGTTGCTTAGAATTATTGCATATGGACTTGTTTGGTCATATACCAATAACAAATTTAGGGGGAATGCGGTATACTCTTGTTGTTATTGATGATTACTCACGCTTTACATGGACTATATTTTTTAGCAGTAAAGATCAGACCGGCCTGAAATTGATCAAGCTGTTGAAGCGCGCTCAGAATGAAAGATCATCTGGTATAGACAGGATTCGAAGTGACAAAGGCATTGAATTTTCAAATCAGAATCTTGAATCCATTCTAGAAGACCAAGGAATTAAGCATGAATTCTCAGCCGCTCGAACTCCTCAACAAAATGGAGTTGCAGAACGTAGGAACAGAACGCTTAAGGAAGCAGCAAGAACAATGCTTGCTAACTCTGGTATTTCCCAAAAGTTCTGGGCAGATGCTATAAATATTGCATGCTATACACAAAAACGGTCCATGATTAACAAAAAGTTAAACTTGCCACCATATGAAGTATGGACAGGTAACAGACCGACTATCTCTTACTTTCATGTATTCGGTTGCAAATGTTACGTCCATAACAATGGTAAGAATCATCTTACAGCATTCGAAGTTAAGTCAGATAATGGAATATTATTAGGATATTCATCTGTTAGTAAAGCATATCGTATTTTCAATAATTGAACCTTAATTGTAGAAGAGTCAGTTCATGTAGTTTTTGATGAATCTTTGTGTATTAAGGACAACAAGGAATTAATTCAAAATCAGATGGAAAATATCCATCTCGAAGCTAACAGTGATGATGAGATTCCAGTTAACAGGTCAAGAGACAATCCACAGGAACCAGAAGTACCAGACAGACCGGATCAAGGCACTGAAGTTATTCCAGATCGAGCTGATCCGGAGGTCATGAACTCTAATATTAAGGCAGATACTGACAATGTCAATACTGCTTCTCCATTAGGGCCAGATGTTCCAGAATCAAACTATCGCTGGACAAAGAGGCATCCACCTGATCTAGTGATTGGAAGCCCATCTGCACCCATAAGAACTAGAGAAAAGATGATGGATGAGTTCACTCACACTGCTTTCATATCTAATCTGGAACCCAAGCAGATTAAAGAAGCTTTGACTGATTATAACTGGATAGAGACCATGCAAGAAGAGCTCAACCAGTTTGAACAAAATCAAGTTTGGAGCTTAACTCCCAGACAAAGCGATCTGCCTGTTATTGGAACCGGGTGGGTCTTCAGAAACAAGCTAGATGTAGATGGTGTGGTAGTTAGGAACAAGGCCAGACTGGTTGCACAGGGCTTCAGACAAGAAGAACGAATCAACTTCGATGAATCCTTTGCTCCAGTCGCCAGACTTGAAGCCATTCGAATCTTTCTTGCATTCGTCGCCTTTAAAGACTTCAAAGTATATCAAATGGACGTGAGAGTGCATTTCTTAATGGTAAACTTCATGAGGAAGTCTACATCGAGCAACCTCCTGGATTTCAAAATCACTCGTTTCCAGATCACGTATACTTACTGAATAAAGCAGTGTATGGACTGAAACAAGCTCCCAGAGCATGGTATGGCACTCTGTCTCAATTTCTTCTGGATCATGATTTTCAGATCGGTTCAGTAGATAAAACTTTATTTAAATTTGTTAAGGAGGAACATACTTGTTAGTTCAAATATATGTTGATGATATTATTTTTGGGTCAACTAACCCCAAACTCTGCGAAAAGTTCTCTAAGTTAATGCAGGGACAGTTTGAGATGAGTATGATGGGAGAATTGTCATTCTTCCTGGGTCTCCAAGTCAAACAACTCAGCAATGATATATTCATCAATCAAACCAAGTATACCAAGGAGCTACTCAAAAGATTCGGAATGGAGACTTGCTCAACTGCTTCAACTCCAATGAGGCCATCAATCAAGCTAGATAAAGACGAAGGGGGAACGGCAGTTGAGGTAACAATGTATCGAGGTCTGATCAGATCGTTGTTATATCTTACAGCGAGCCGGCCTGATATTATGTTTTCAGTCTGCATGTGCGCTAGATTTCAATCAGATCCTAAGCAATCTCACTTTATTGCTGCTATCGTATTCTTAAATACTTGAAAGGATATCAGAATGTTGGTCTCTGGTATCCCAAAGATCCAAATTTTAATTTAATTGGATATTCAGACGCTGACTATGTAGGGTGTAAGATCAATGGAACTTGTCAATTCCTAGGTGAAAGATTGATCTAGTGGTGTAGCAAGAAGCAAACATCAATTGCCACATCTACAGCTGAGGCAGAATATCTCGCCGCTGGAAGCTGTTGCGCTCAAATGCTCTGGGTTCAACATCAGCTCAGAGACTATGACATTCAAGCTGCTGAGTCTCCGATCTTCTGCGACAACACAAGTGCAATTGACATAACTTATAATCCAGTCTTGCACTCTCGAACGAAGCATATTGACATCAGACATCATTTTATTCTAGATCATGTTGTCAAAAAGGAGATTCAGATCGAATATATTTCAACAGACCAGCAAGCTGCAGACATCTTCACTAAACCACTCCCTGAGGCTAAGTTTATTTATTTTCGTCAAATTCTTGGTTTAATAGATTTATCTTAATACATTTGACGTTTGCTTAATTTTGTTTTTAAAGAATTAGTGTTAGCACAGATCGATAATACAATGGTCAGAAAGATACAGATCGGTCCGGACTTTCAGACCGATCTCTATCGATCTGATATTATCCTATGATCTATTTCAAACACTATCAGTCTTTAACATAGTAATATTTTAACAGCCCAGACTGATCGAAATTTAACTGCCTTACTATTCTCTCATCTTGTCCGTTAAAATTTGAATTTTTAAATATCAATCATCGAGATACAGACACGTGTCTAATATCTCCTACTTATCAGGCTGTACATTCTTCTAACTTTTTCACTCCTCTCATTTACTGCTATCTGATTATCTCTCTTCAAATCTTTCCATCTTTCCTACTTGCATAACGTTCACTCAAATGGCAACTATCACTCACAACTCTCTGTCTGTTGAGTTTGATGCAATTTACAGGGACGAAGACCCAGATATGGTGTCCATCTTCAAATCCGTGGAACCTTCAGGCTTGAGGAGATTTCTGGAATGTGGAACGGTGATATACGAATCGGAGATTCGAGAGCTTTTCTCCAACGCCGTTTTCCACAAGACGTACATCTCTTCCTCCGTCAAAGGAAAATCCATTGACATCTCTCAGACGACGCTGTCAAAGACCTTTGGACTTACTACCACCGGAATGTTTGGTCACATATCTCAGGCCACCCTTGAAAACTTTCAGGGTCGAGTATCCATATTTGGACAGAATCCGCAGCCATCATTCAAGAAGAAAGAGATGCTGTTCCATTTAGATTCTATGTGATATTGTTGGCAAACCATTGCTAGGCAAGGCTGGCAGCTTTGATGCAGTCACTTCTGAATATTTCAGAGCAATGGCTGCTATCCATTTCGGACTGAAGGTGAACTGGTCCGCTATTTTTTTTGGAGTTCTGTTGGAGACGGTTATTTCAGCAAAACAAGATGTCTGCTTCGCTGTTCCACTCAGCAAGCTTCTGGAGTCAATGAACATCGAGCTGGGGAAGCCTTCAGCACTCAATCCCTTCAAGATCCTTAACCCCAAGGGATTGGCTTTACTCAAGTCAAAGAGTGCTCCCCCCACTCCTTCTGATATGTTGGCAGTAAAGATAGAAGTTGGAAAAGAGCAGGTTGCTGGAAAGAAGACAAGCGTCAAGCGCAAGCTGACAGTCCAGACTGACTCAGATGAAACTCGGTCTGCCTCCACTACTTCATCCCCAGCCAAACCTCCTCCAAAAAAACCACGAACCCAAATCACCAAACCACTGTCTTCCTTAAACCCTAAACCCATATACATCTTTCCTTCAATCAAAGCCACCACTATAACCCAAGCTCCACCCCCCAAAATCCCAAGCTCCACCGTAACCATCCAAAACCCAAACATCCAAAGCTCCACCCACTGCACCCAAGGTCACTATCTGAGTCCCCACCAATACCCTTGTTGTCAAGGGCATTGCCATTAAGGAACTGGGTGACTACACCCAATCCAGGATTAAGTCATCGTCTGATGTTGGAAAGGGCAAAGCTGTAATGACAGAACCTGTCTCTTCCAAGCCCAAATCAGCTGCTCAAACAACCATTGATATTGCCATAGAAGATATAGAAGACAAAGTACAGAAGATGACCGTCGTGTTCGATGAATGGGTCGAATACAGAACGGTCAATCACTTCAATATGTTCTTTGGCAAGCTCAAGCAGCTACATAAGATGGAGCAAGAAGTCCTGAAAGGGACTGAAACTGATGATGTTCGGATTGCGGTACATCGCAAGGAGTTGTTTCTGGCAAACCACAGACTGAGGCTGGCAAATCTGCTTATCCAAGCCAAAAAGACAAATTTTGATGTCACCAGCCCGACTGCCAAGGATGATGATGCGGTCATAGCTCAACTGGAGATGGACATTCTCACTCTCCACATGGTTGTTCGCATGCATCGTCAGAGGCTCAACATCTCCACTCCGGTTCCCAGTCCAGATCATCCAACAGCAAGCAAGACTGTGGCAGAGCCAAGCTCTGAGCCACCTATTTCTGAGATAGCGGAGCAGCCACTGCCTAATGCTCCGTCTGCTGCAGAGACCGAGGCGATGGACGTATTGCTGGAATCTACCACCTCCATTCCGTTTGTATCCTCAGTCTCAGATTTCAGAACAGCACACTAGACGCACCTCCGACGGTTGTCCCACCAGACTTTGTCGATCCTGATCTAGTTGTGTCAAATGTAGTTGCAGCTCTGCAAGTTGAGGAGCCTTCTGAACTTATCACTCCTCCAGATCAGTCTGCTGCAGATTTGGCTTTTGTAAAAGATTTCTCTAAGGACTTGGTCGAATTGATCCGGTCCGATATACGCCAATCTGCTGACTCTACCATTGTACCGATTGAAGCAGTAATTGATCTGACTGTGTCCCCTGCTGATCACTCCCAGACCACCTTGATGATGCTCCATCTATAGTCAAGTCCCTTCACGAATTATCTGAAAACTGTCTCTTTCTCTCTCAACAAGTAAGAGAAGTTCATCAAAGCCAAAGGACTACATCTATGGATTTTGAATCTTTCAAAGACAAGATGACGGCAAGCATCAACGGTATTCAGCGTGGACTGAATGATCCGTTCTCTTAGCAAGCCTCATATAAGAACAGCCTAAGAAAAGAATAGATCGAGCTGGCTACTGATAAGTGTGATTTTTACACTTATATTGCTATAAATTTATATGCATTTTACTATGATCCTTGGACAATATTATGCGTTTTCGTGTTGTTTTATGTATATTTCAGGAATCTAGGTCCAAATGTATAAAAATGGAGAATTAAGCTTAAAATGATAAAAAGAACCAAAACGAGCACAATCGGATATTATCGAACGAGGAAGATTATATTTTATTGGACATTCAAATTAATATTATATTATTTTCATAATATAATAGATAAAGAAAAGAGACGTGCGAAGGGGTAACGATTTGAAGAGAGGCGCAGATTTGCAAAAGATGGGAGAATAAACATAAAGAATTTTACGTGAGAGAGTTTACTGTAAGCGAGAGGAGTTACGTGAGGATACGTAGAGAAAAAGAGATGAGGATCAGATTTATTAAAGAGGAGGAGAGTTTTTCATTGGTGGGGAGGAGAACACATGCACAATAGAGATTGAGGGACAGGAAACGGAATAAACACACGGAACGAGTGAGAGAAAGTTACGGGTGAGATGAACAAAAGAAACGACAGATAAGAAGAGATCGAAGAGAGCAAAGGAGTTACGTACGTGACTTTGTGAAGAAGAGTTACGTGAGGATATCTGACAGAGTAAAGATAAGAAGAAACTTTCAGAGGAGAGGAGATTGAGACGGGTGAGCAGCACGAAGAGATATATTAGAGCATCGTACGTGACTTGGACGGGGAGAAGAGGAGAATCAGTTTGAAAAAGAAGAGAAACGTACGTGGGAGTTCAGAGTTGGGGGAGCAGATTATAACAGCAGATATACGTGAGGGAGAAGAGAGATTGGAGGTGAGAAATAAAGAGTTACGAGAGAGGGGAGTCGAGAGAATCAGAAGGAGAAGAAAAGAGACAGAGAGGAGAGTAGAGGGAAGCAAAGTTTACTGGAATCAGAAGAGCAACAGAGAAGAAGATTGGAGGAGATCAGATTGTTGAGAGGCGCAGAGATTGAACCAGGAAAAGTTACGTACGAGAAGAAGAGTTACGTGAGACGTGGCCAGCAGTGAAGATATTGGAAGGAGGAACGTGAAGAAGGAACTAAAATATTTGACAGAAAGGATTCCACAGATTCATTCTTCACGAAAAGCACAGAACACAGCAAAAGCCAAGATTCACGTATGAAAGAGGAGCAGAACCGAGACATTGAAGAAGAAGGAACGTACAGAACAGAGCACAACATTGAGAGACGGAGCTACGGATCGACGACGCGATTCAACATCCCTAGTTTATACCCTAGTTTATACGTATTTCTAAACTTTGTTTGTTTCTATTTAATTTCTTTATTCTTTTGATGTTGAATAACACAATTTTGCATTTGATTTTAAATATGTTGCTAGGCTAAGTTTATTGTCAAGACTTAGGGGATCCTATGTTATGAACCCATGATTTTAATTTAATGTTTTTGATTGATTCTTATTTATCTAAGAGCATAGATTATTGTTCTTCATGCTTTTAAGGGTTTGGCCATCCTTGAATGATATTAAATTACAATTGAGATCGAGAGATAAAATTGGAAAATTTATGTCGTGGATTTCGGGCTGAGATCGAGAGATAAAGTCGAATACATGTGTGATAGCAATAGATTTACCAAAATCGAAGGCTAGAAGTTTTCATAGATCGATTTACAATATTAATTGTTCAATAAGGGTACGAGAGTGACTTATTGTTACGTTAATATTAGATTTGTTATAGCCGGACCAATGTATAACAAGTGAATTAGGAAAACTCGTCACCTTAGATTGTTTGAATTAATTCTTAACTAATAGACGAATTGTGGGGGATTACATGGGTGAACCGAAAGTCTTGATAATTGTCTCAATTGATTTTATTCTCATTCTCTAATGTTTGTTTGATTAAATATTGAGTTAATTAGTTATTTTAGTTAATTAGTCATAACCATTTTTCGTAGGCTAAATATAGTTAAACTAGTGGAGTTTGGTACTTATTTCCTAGTCCTCGTGGGATCGACAATCCGTACTTTTTATATCATTATATTAAAACTTGACACCGTGCACTTGCGGTACATAATCACTACACTGAAAAAATATTGTTTAAAATAATAGCGAGCAAGTTTATGGCGCTGTTGCCGGGGACTAGTTTTAATAATATCAAACAAGATTAGTTGACTGTAGTTTAGTCATTTGTTTTTTTTTGTTTTTTTTTTTTTTTTGTTTTTGTTTTGTTTGTCTTGTGAGGTACTTGATGCTACATCAACAAGCATTCACAGGATTTGGCCAACAACGATTCGAGCCGTTCTATGCAGCGTGGGAGAGATTCAACGAATTGGGAAGCATGTACAGGTATAATGACTTTCCAAACTACACCCGTCTGCAATATTTTTTCAGTTGTTTGGATGCGGACACACAAGGATGGATATTCAACGGAGCTTTGGCAACTGGTAGTCCTTTGGTTGATAGAGATGAAGACAAAATATTGCACTTGTTTAATGACATGGCGAACTTCGACTACCGGTGGCATTGGAATCCTTCACAGCAGGGTTGGAGCCACCAATACCCACCAAAGCCTCACGACCCTCATTTTACAGACCCACCACTTGAACATCAGGGAGAGACGAGTGACAGTTCTATGGAAGTCAGTGCTCATTTAGAGGATACGTTACTCAGGTTTATGGCATCATGTGAGACAAAGATTGAAAGTCAGACCAACTAAATGCGTCATCTGGAGCAGCAAATGGTGAGCCTCATGGAAACCTTATCAGGAAGCTGCCAAGAGAATGAGACGTTACCTACTAGAGAAGAGGAGACGAATCAAGTTGGGTTTCATGACGATGATCACTCAAACAACCAAGTTTGGGGGAGTGATCATACTACTGTGGAAGATTTAAGGGAACTTGAGCCTCTTCAAGAGATTGAGCCTACTTTAGAGACATTATCTGAGGAGTTCCCATGTGAAGATGAGTCGAGAGTGATGTTGGAAAAGGAAGAGACCTTCGAAGATTCTGACTTAAGCCCATCGATGGAGACATGTTCTATGCCATATGTGGATCCGTATTTCCCATGGAAACCAACATCACCACAATATATCCTCCAAGATACGAAGCCAAGTCAAGAATCATTCTCACATGCCTACCACTTCAAGACCAATGTTGTTGGAGCGACGAGCCTACACTGTTATATTCATGCCAATCTTGAGGGCATACTGAGTGAAGACCCATTCGTGGTATCATACGATACTTACTATGGGCGGCAGCCGCTCTTTGATGGTTGCTTCTGATGGTCAAGCCGACGACTAGAAATCAGCGCTTCTTGGGAGGCAACCCAAGCGTATCCTTTTGCTATTCAGTTTTGTTATTTGATTTTCAGTTTTAGCATTTAGTTTGTTTATCTCTCGAGGTGACTATTTTACCATTTGCATTCTTCTCTTGCAAGGTACCCAGTTGAAGAGATGAACCCCTACAACAATGGAACTTTCAAGAGTCAATCTTCCTCAACCCTCATGCAAGCGTCTTGATCAGGGGAGTTTACTTTTTCCCTTTTGGTTCTTTTAAACATTGAGGACAATATTTGATTTAAGTTTGGGGGAGTGGCTTGCATGTTTACTTGTTTTAGCCACATGTTGTGTGCTTAATTGACACTTGAATCGTCCGATTATTATGAGCTAAATTTTTATTTTATTTTATGAGTTCAATTAGTAAGATAAGAATAAATCATAGTAGCGATCTCTATTCAATGATGATACTAGTCTCACTTTGCATGTCAACTTGAGTTTTGATGATTGTAAAACTTGTTTGTGAATATCTTGTTTTAAGTAGTATGTCAAAGATGAGGAATATTTTGAGCAAATTTGAGTCATGATCTTGTGAATTGCATTTGTAGTAGTGAAAATGTTTGTGAACTTGATGAATTGTTTTTGAGCATCTTAGAGCACCTTAGAAACTATTTGATGATGACACTTCAAGGCAAAATTTTATAGTCATGAACTTGATTAGGAGATGATCTATGCGATCTTTGGATCGTTTGAGCCTTTCAAGCTTACCATGATATATATCAACTCTAGTGTCCCATTTTGAGCCTAATTGCAAAAGAATGGAGTATGTTTAATATACTATTAGCACCCATTCGACATTTTTGGCAACTCATTATACCCACCTTTATGAGCCTAAATTGAAAGAATCCATCCTTACCTTAAGGGAGTATAATGATTCTCATTAAATGCACATAAATTGCTATATTTTGATGAGCTTATTATTGAAAAATTGATGAATGAGAAAAGAAAAAGATAGATAAAGCCTTGAGAACAAGTGACTAAATAAGACCCAAAGTGGCCAAGGCTAAAAGAGAAAAAGAAGAGAAGCTCAATTTTGTGCTAAAAATATGAACATTACATGCTTATACTCTCTTCTTTGTGCTACCATATCTTTTCTTTGAAGCCAAACACATAGGCCTAACATTACAAGCTTTAAAAGACCTATTGATCCAAGTTGAGGGAGTGACTACATTAGTGATGTTTAAAAATAGGATTATGGGATGCTCAAGGATAATCTTAACTTCCATTGCTTAGCATGATTGGATCCGTGAAAGTTGCATGGAACTTGAAAGTGACAATATCACACACACACGTTCTGATTCAGAGACATGTTGCCTAATCTAGGAGAAAACACAACTTGTTAAACTTTCTGATTAATCGATCTGAACTACAACTTCCATTGTTCATTTATTTTGAACAAGAAGACTTAATCGATCTGAAAGAATATTCTTCAAAGAAATAAAAGACTCTATAAGAGAATTTAGAAGCTAGGTTTTGTCATCATCAAAAATGGGGAATTTGTTAGTTCCGGATTTGAAAGATGACAAAACAGACCAGACCGATCGAGCTATGATAAAACAGATCAGACCGATATAGTCTATCTCAAAACAGAACGGATCGATGTAAACCAGTCTGACCAGATCGAAGTACATCCAGATCGAACAACAAGATCAGACCAGACCAGCTCGATGAAGATCATATCAGAGCAGACGAAGTTTTGTAAGCTTCATTCTTCAGTCCGAATAATCAACGTCTATTTATTGAAGCATTTAATGATGCATTTAATGCTGAAATAGACCAATGACTGAAGATTACATCAAATGGTAAATAGACAAAGGAGAGTCTACCTGACAAGCGCCGAAAGAACAGACCAGAAGGGAAAGTTCCTAAAGAAGAAGACTGAAGCTTGTTCAGACATTGACCACAGAGAAGAGTTGCACGGAAAATGAAATATTGTCGTTGGTATAAACGACTATATAAGGATGCAACTAAAAAGCTCGAAAAAAGACAAACACTGATCATTTCAAGAGACTGAACAACACAAGCTTACAAGTCAAAATATTCTTGAGCAGAACCATCGCAGAAAGATTTTTATCTTAGCAGTCTGCTCAAAGTTTTCATAGCACATCCTATTGTAATATTTGATCATATAAAGGATCAATTGTGCGTAGATTAATTCACTCTGTCTTTTGTATTTGTGCTAAGATAGAAGAGTGAGATTCAATTGTAACTCTCAGACGGATTGTGTCTGAACAGATTGAGAGACTAGGAGTTTCAGTCTGGTAGTGGGGTAAATCCAGCTGAATCGGGGTTGTACAAATAGTTGTATTACTCAAAGTTTTCTAGTGAATCCTTCCTTGATTGGAAGAAGGGGAGACTTAGAAGGATTTGCCTTCGAACTTCCAGAAACATATCTTGTCTATTTACATTCCGCATTGCTTTGCATTTCATAGCCATCAAACCGTTCTTACTAGCTAAGAACTGACCGTTTTCGCACTTTCATTTCAGTGGTCTGATCTGCTTGAGTATTGATTAAGAAACAAATTTCATTCACTAACCTGAGTGAAATCAATAAGGATTAATTTTTTGAGGAGTGTCCATTCACCCCCTCTAAACACTCCCATCCGATCTTAACAGAATTTTACACTTATTTGGCTATAGTTTTATATTGATTTTCGTGTTGATTCATGGATGATTTTACGTTTTTTTGTATATATTTGTTTTGCTTCAGGAATCTAGGTCAAAGTGTATAAAAGTGGAGGAGACGAGCTAAAAATGTTGAAAAATGACCAAACCGAGCGAACACGTTGAAAGAAGGATCTCGAAGAGTGAAGATTTTGAACTCGGCGATCGATCGGCATCATCACGGCGATCGATCGCAAAGCTGCTACTCAAAGAACCAAACAGTTCATATTGCGATTGATCGGCATTCAGCCGCGATCGATTGCCACCGTCTAGAAAAATTCCGCGATCGATCGGTAATCTACCACGATCTATCGCGGATATGAAAAGTTTGGGTATCACGTCCAGAAAGATATGGCGATCGATCGGGAAATTACGGCGATCGATCGCCATGCAGAATTTTCAGGAAAAAATACGTTTTTGAGTTTGGTCCAATTATGACACTTCCATCCAACTCCTCTCTTATTTATATCAAACCTAGGGCACGAAAATTGGTCACACCACATATCAGCTTTTCATCCTCCTCTATCATACACAAACCTTAAGAAAAATCATTGAAGTGCAATGAAGGAAGCAAGAGAAGAAGATACGTTGCAACGCACAGAGTAGACGCCTATCGTTTATCGTACTTCTAAACCTTTGTTTTTTTGAATATTTTAGAATTCATGATGTGGATTTGGTTGAGAAACACTTTTACATCTTGTTATTTTGATTTAAACATGAACTAAAGTTTATTTTATCAAGATTAGGGGAGCTTGTGTTTGGTTTAATGATTTAAATGTTTTTAAGTGATTGATTCTTTTGTGCATGAATTATAATCTTAATGCTTTCAAAGCTTTGCAAACTTTGATTGACTTTCGAGAATTATAATTTAGATTGAGAGATTAAATTATAATACACTATAATTGTTGGGTTTTGGAAACCCGAATAATCTTGGTTTTGATGTTAACAAAACTTGTTATTATGTTGCTAACATATTTCATCAAGTGTGCAGTTCATAGATGATATTTTACATCTTGATGATCTGCTAAGAAATGGCCTTGAGTTTGATTGCTGAAATGAGAATTCAGCATCCAGTAGACCCCGAGCGCTGCTGATTAAATTGATCATATCTCATAGCTCGGATATCGAAACTACCTGATTCCAAAGGTGTTGGATAGAAAACTCGATTCTCTACAAGTCGTATTTCAGGCCAGAAGACCAAATTCGAAGGTTTACTTGACAAAAATATGTCTGCAAGAGCTTGTTGGTGCAGAGCTGAAACACCTATCGGATTTCACCTACCGGATCACACCTACCGGATTGCACCTACCGGATGGCACCTACCGGATTGCACCTACCGGATCCCACCTACCTGATGGCACCTACCGGATCACACCTACCGGATCGCACCTACCAGATCGCACCTAGCGGATGACACCTACTGGATGGAACCTACCGGATCCAACCAGCGGGCCTTCCAGAAAAATCCCAAAAACCAGAATATGACCGTTGCAATGTTTGAAAGCTTACCAAAATTGTCCCAACGGTTATATTCTTGTATCTAACGTATATATCATTACTTGGGGCTATATATACATGATTTGGAAGCTCAATAACAGCCGATTGAAGATCAATCCAAGCCTTCCAAAGCAAACTCACTTGGGATTCAATTGAGGAACTTCAAAGACAAAAGCTGATAAATGAATAACACTCCTCAAACCTTTGGCACCTCTTACCTTGCTGTATCAGATTCATTATGGAATCATTTGTGCCTTTGTATTCACTCTATTCATTGTATTTGTGAGCTAAAATAGAAGAGTGAATACCATTGTAACAGTTGATGATTCATCACAACCGATTGAGAGGTCTTTGTATGTGAGACATTAAAGAACATACATAGTTGAGTAGCTAGGAGTTCTAGTTTGATGGGAAATGCCCAACTGGATCGGGTTTGTACAAAGAGTTGTATAAATCAAAGTCTTCTAGTCTATCCTTCCATGAGATGGAAGAAGGGGAGACGTAGAAGCGTTGTGCTTCGAACTTCCAGAAACAAATGCTTGTGTTATTTACCTTACTGTTTTTACATACTTTCTTGCATATCTTTAAAATGCTTTTCAAATGAGTAATCGGTTTTAGAGCAGGTTATGTCGAGTGTCTTCCGCTCGGTTTTGTAACCGAACTCGATATAATCTCTCGGTGCAATTATTTCAAGAACACGAGCTATTGAAGCTCAAGTTGGTTGAACTCGGGTGTGGAATGGCAACACACCCCCGAAATCGATCCTAACAAGAATAATTCATGTTGTATGTTCAAGATTGAGATCGATAGATGAAATCACATACGAGTTATAACTTTAGATTGGATGATCTAACGTTAGAGGTTTTCATAGAGATTTATGCAATATCAATTTGATGATTTAGTGAACGAAAGTTACTTGTTTCGATTTGATATTAGTTTCAATATAGCTTGAGAAAGTGTGTTGAATATTTAAGGGAACCTGTTACCTTAAGAATTAATTGGATAGTAAATTGTTTTTTATAAACGAATCATTAACAATAACACAAGTGAACCGATATCTTGATAAGTTTCTCGAGTGGAATTCCTTTGCATCTTCAAAGTAGTTGATTTTGATTTCAGAAGTATTTTGTTTAGTTAATTAGTCTAATTTCGTAGGTTAAATATAATTTATCTAATTCTTATTTGGTACTTATACGTTAGTCCATGTGGATACGACATCCCTACTTTTATATCATTATATTAAAACTTGACACCGTGTATTTGCGGTAAAATCGCTGCCTTGATATTTTTCTGTTTAAATAAATAGCGATCAAATATATACATATTCATATTGATATAATATTACTAAGAAAGAGGATACTAATTTCTGAAATTTAATAAAAACAAGGCTACCATAAGGCGCTAAGGATTCCTTATCTGTATCATAGATTCGTTAACCAAAATAATACTGATACACAAACTGTGAGAAGGAAATAAAAAAATTAACAATAGTAGTGTTCATGATTCTGAATCTCCAAAACTATATTAAACTAACAAATCGAACACATGAAGATTGAGCATTCCCCATTCATAGAAAAATCTCAACTTCTTCTATCTCAGAAAGGAGTTCAAAAAGGACATCTAATCTTCATCGGGCTGGTCAGGATGGAGAATCTCACCATCTCCAGTTCCATAATTCACCCACGGTAGCATAGACTCGAATAAAACAGCAAGTGCATTTCGATTTGTAACATCACGGAACACATGATCTTCATGAATATTTGGAAGTTGCTGGTCATTCAAGACCGCCCTCTGGTCGAGGATGAAGTCCTGCAAGTTATCAGGTGGCATTGTTGGTGTAGAATCCGAGAAATCCGATATCAGCAAATGAGAGTACCTGGAAAAGAAGCAAAATGGAAGAGAAATAAAATGTTTAGCAAGTAAAAAAGATGGTAGATTGCTTCAATGATGATCATAGTAACAGGATGCTCACTCGTTCTTCTCAGAAGAAAAGGCTTCTTCCCTTACGCAAACCCAGTCCCTACCCATGCTTCCTTGGTCCTTCAGCGTCTCAATTACCAAATATGCAGAGTCGAGTAAAAGCTTCTGTAGATCAGGTAGCCTCCATATCAGGTAACTTTTTTCAACGTATATAGTAATCAAGTGATCCAGGGATGCATTTCCCAATTCCTCTGATCGGAAGAAACTATGCTCCACTACACTTGTCCACATCCGATCTTTAAGGGGTACCTTGACGACCAATTTTTTTAATACTGATGGGTGAAGCAGCAAGGCCTGCTTCATCAGATCAAGTGAAGCAGCTTTTCGAGCATCCACTTGCTCGTCATATGAACTTTCAGTTTGTTCAAGGTAGAATCTTGAAACGGCAAGTGAAAAGGAAAAATTAGGAAATAGCCACAGGGAATTATCACCTGTATATTCTTCCGAAAAATGTTCCAACCAAGCATACTCCTCAGCTCTTAAAGAGTAGTAATCAATACAGAACATGCTGCCTACAGGATCATCTGAATCTAAAGAAAGCAACAGCTTGCAAATTTCGAGGGCAGATCTGTGGCAGCCGCGTCTGTCCATGTTTTTCATGTGGTTGAAAAGCAGCGAGAATAATGGTTTGTTCGTCTCGTGGACATACTTTAGCTGGCTATTTTGCAAGGGAGTAAATAGTGGATGCCATGCGCATTCCATTGCATAGAGACTCTTTGCAATAGCATCAGCCGACATCTGGTGTTCGCCCGTGAATTTGAAATAGTCCGCCAATGTCATTAACGAGTCTATATGATAAGGATGGTACATCAAAACGCTTGCAATACCATTAAGATCGTGCAAAGCCTTTGCAGCCTCAAAAGACTTCTGAGCTTGGGAATACGACGATGAATGCACATACCTAAATGGCATAGAACAAAAACTGTTATCAAGTTGTATTCAACATTTCATGGCACAAATTAGCAACTAGAAACAGACGCCAAAAAAAGACAGAAAAACTTGCAATAACATTCCTAATCGTTGTTCACTCTATGAGGTGGGTATCCCATGGATTCAAATTGGCACAAGACTTTCTTGCACTTGCAATTATGTCCCACAAGAAAATGTGAAGCGAGATCATTGACTAGGATACAATTCTTTTGACTGAGGAGTTGAAACTTTATTTGATTAATCTTTAAAGACCCATATATAATTCCCAAACATCATTCCATAATGACATCTACATACACTTTAAAGATCCATGCATAACTCCCATAGTTCTGCAGCATCTCCAAGAATAAAATCAGACTTATTTTCAACAGCTTCAAGAGAAATACATTCATATCAAAACCAAAGAAGGCAACTACCTGAAATAGTGGACGCCATCTCTAGTCTCAAGCAGTTCCATGGACAAAGATCCATCCCATCGTGGCCAGTGTTCAGATGGAGAAACAAGAATAGTCCTTCTAAGGTTATGAGTCCCCCGTCTCCCACCATGAATCTGTCTAGAATTTACAGATGAATTACTTCTTTCATATGATTTTACTACCTTGGAACCAAATATCCTACGCAACTCATTTTCTGCCTTCAGAAATTTAGGATCAACCAATAAGATAGAGGACTTGAACTGCTTCTTCACTGTGCCACCACTATTTGCTTTTACCAGCTTTGGTTTTGTCATATGAGAAGAAATCTGTTGATGGCTACTGCTAAAAGAGCTAGTCTCCAGAGTTAGGTTTTGTAACAACTGATCAGAAGACAATTCATCATTTTCAATGCTTATTTCCTTGGCTTTCTTCTTCTTCTTCTTCCTCTGTGTCTTTGATTTGGCACTTGGCTTTGAAACTGCAACTTTATTTGTTGAGGCATGATTGCCACAATTAGAAGTCTCGTCAACAATGTTACCCTTTTCCTGCAGATAAACCGACATTTATAGCAACGAAAATTTCTAATAGCAATCCCATTAACAAAACTTAAAAGAAAAGCATTTTTACATTTAAGAAAACAAAGGAGAAGCAGTTATAGGCATGAATTTCAGAAGCAATAAAAAATAAACTGCCTTTGCATATGATTGCAATACATGCGCACTTTGAAAATGTTTGCAGCGCACCTTCTAGTCATTATAAAGCCAGTACTGAAGTATAGCTTCACACGTCTTTGAAGAGGGCAACACCAAGTCAATTAATAAACAGTTGGAGCTTTTGAACATAAATGTGCTTTTACCATGGTGCTATAATGACATCAATTGCAGCATTTAAGTGTTCTACTGCCTGAAGTGACAAAAATATGACATTGAATAATAAACAGCAAGACCGACACATTTAGGTACGAATTAGAAGAGTTGAATGATGAGAGCCTTATTGGATTAATTTATGGCAGCTTCTATTAGATTTAACTCCCTTTCTTTCTCTCAGCTGCGTTAGGTGAATGATCTTATTTTTCTTGCAAGTTTCTACTTAATACGGTAAAAAACTAGAGACCCAAAAATAAACGAAAAGTAACCTAGTGTATAACCAGGAGCAAAATGAAATAAACATCAGGTTTAAGATGGCTTATTTACCCTCAGGAAGTCTCTTAGGAGAGACTCTATCACCTGTGCTGGTACACCCTCAGGAAGTTTCTTAGGAGAGACTCTATCACCGTGCCATCCACCAGCCGCAGAAATCACGAAATGGTTTCAAAAAATATAAACCACCATAATTGGGGAAGCAATAGCCAATATGGATCAAGTACATCGTTGAATATACATAAACGGCATATTATGGCCGACCAATTATGTTAGAAGTCGGAGAGCAAAAATGCCACTTGATATTCAATAGTAGGGGATGTGCTAGAGAGCAATTTCCAACTCAAAAAGTGATTTTCTGCTTGAGTGCTTCTAAGCAATTTCCAATTCAAGAAGTGGTTTTTTGTTTTGGAGCTGCCGGCAGCACCTACTATGTTGAAGGCCCAATATCCACTAATCACCCACATGCTATGGTCTGACATAAGTTGCACTAGAAATAGTGGATTAGTACTTAAGTTTGAGGGGTTGATCATAAATCCACATGAATGTTCATTGGTGTTACCTACGCAGCACGAAATATAGCTATGATTTCGCGTCCAGCAAGGTACAATTCTGAACAAAAGAACTCTTCACTATTGTACCACGGGGACCCAATATTACCTGTTCCCTCAATTCAAATCTTAAATTGATTACTTCGCAGAGAGTCTCTACCCAAAACCCAAATTCACGGTCCTTGTCTTATGTCTTATAAAGTGATTATTCAAGATTCATGCTTAAGTAAAAATAGCAGTAAGAAAGAAGAAGGGGATCGAAAATTGAGAAATAATGATAAGAAAAAATAAATAAAAATTTGACCTGGTCTGAGGCGGTGGAGTCGTCTTCATGAAGGAGATTGAAAGGATTTGGCCGGCGTATAGGGGTGGCGTTGGAATCGTCGGAATCGTTGTCTCCGTCGGAGTTGAGGTGAAGATGCGGTGGTGCTTGCTCATTAAGCACCTTTTTCATCAATCGACCCGACATTTTCGCTTCAATTCGCTTCTCTTCAGGAAATAATAACAGTAGTATTAAATTTTTTGATATATATATATATATATATATATATATATATATATTTTACGGACAATCTTAAAAATCACTCGATGCAATATCGGATATTTTTAGGACACCGAGTCACGAACACCTCTCGGATTAGGGGATAAACGAACCGAATCGAGCCGTATGAAGAAAATTTAAAGGTTCGGCTCGAAGTTGATATATTGAAGCTCGAGTTCGATTCGAAGTTCGAATAGTTTAAAAAATTTTGCTTGAGTTCAGTGTCGAGTTTGAGTTCGATTCGAAAAGATTCGAACATGTCCGCGAGCTATTCGAATTATTGCTCGAAAATAATACCCGAAAGTTTCAAAATATTTTTATTTAATATATAATTATATTATATTAATAAAACTTTAAAGTTCACGAGCGGCTTGAGAGCTATCGAACAAAGTAATTTAGGCTCGAGTTCGGTCTCGGAAAAAGTTCGAACATGTTTGTGTTCGGCATGAATTCGTGAATTTCGAATACAAACACAATATTTTTTGAGCTGGCTCGAAAATTTCATGAATCTGCTTGATTCATTTGCACCCCTACCTCGGATATGTATGGTGTCTCCTTAATTTTCAAAAGAAAAAATAATCGAACACGGCCGAGGGGCATGTCCGACATAGAATTAAGTGATTTAAAAAGTTTTTATTAAAATGAAATTTGGATGTGTGTTGGTAAACTTTATGTTAATTGAAATTATATACATTTGGTGTTAGTATGGATGATACTATGATTATTTCAATGACATGCAATTATATTTTTGATGTTATCTTTTATTTAAAAGTGCTTGTTAAACTTTATGTTAATTTAACTAATATACATTTGGTATTAATATATGTAATAATATGATGCTTACATTGATAAGCATTTAGTTATATGCTTGGCAAGACTATTTTTGTTGATTTTATATGGTTTTAAAATTTAAAAATTGTAAATTTTACTATTTTTGTAATATATATAGTCACACACAAACAAACGTGTCAGTCATGTCGTATCCTGAAAATTTTAAAAATACATGTCGTATCGTGTCGTGTCGTGTCGTGTCATGTCCGTATGACCATGTAAGTGTCCGTTCATATATATTGAGCCTAGGATGCAAATGGATCCCACTATGATACATGGCCCAATATATTTGGGGTGATTAGGGTAAATATATACGAAATGGGCAACGTGTTTTGACTTTTTTATGGAATAAATTTGAATAACGTAATGGGTTTTGTAAGATATGATCCAAATCTTTTGGTATTGTGATCATGAAATGTATGCTAAGTTTGCACCATAAAAATCAAACATACTATAATTCATAGTCTTTCTACGAGAGTTTCATATTTTCATCTTATCTTCCTGTGAAGTTTCCTATTTGGGTGGCCTTCTCTTCTTGTTTCCTGCAGTGTTGGTACAGTTTTCCGTCTGTCTGCCTGGGGAAAGTGATAATGGATGCTTTGCTGGGCAAATGGGACTACTTTTTCATCACCTGTGAGGAAGGGGAACTCCCGTCGGTTAGTAAGGAATTGAAAAGGGATACTCTTACTCCTGTGGTTTTAGTTGGAAAGTTGACGAGTCAAAGGTTGGTTAATCAGAAAGCATTTCTTGAATCTATTCATAGGCTTTGGGGGCCGAAACAAGGGATGGAGATCAAGGTGATGGCTAATAGTCTTTCTTTTTTCTTTTGCAAATGTTGGGAGATCTTTAGAGAATTTTGTCCATGGAACCTTGGTCCTATGGCTATAACCTATCTCTTCTTCTCCTTGAAAAATTCGAGGGATGCTATATGGGCGATGTGGGTTTTTTTCATCTACTGAGGTTTGGATGCGCGCCTCGAAAGAGGTTTGGGAACTCTCGGCTTGTGGTGTTGGGTTGAATGCATGGGATGTGTGAGGAATCGAGAAAGCTAAATTTTCATTGAACAATCGATTGAATGTCTACAATGGTGTGTGTATTATCTATCCTATTTATACAAGCTCCGTACACATACATGTAAAATAGAAATGAACCAACTAGCTAACTGTGTGTTTATTCAAGTAACCTGAACTATAATGTAATCTTCTAGGTGCCTTGGATTTTTTCCTATCCCTTTGCTTCCAACTTTCTTTATAACCTCTTCCTCTGTTTCCAGTTCTTTGTGTTAGTGCCTCCCTTTTCTCTATTAGTCCAGCGTATCAGGATTTGGGAGTTGTTGCAATGTTGTCGTGTAGCGTGTGGATGGCCCGTAATCAATATCTCATTGGCACTGGATCTTGCAAACCAGCAATGGGGAGAGTTTTTATCATGTCAATTTGTTAAGATTGAGAGTATTTGGAGGAAAAGAGCATTTCCATTTCTGTAAAAATACGAGTTAACTACAACTATCATTCCTAAAGCTAAATATATACATGAGCTTACAATGCTAAAGTTGTTACATCTAGTAAAGCTAAATTATATAACAAAACGCATCTCAATACTCTCTTTCAAGCTTGTCACGGATTTAGCAAGCGAAGCTAGACAATAAATAACCATTATGCCTTTTACCCAATGCTTTCGTAAATATATCTGCAAGTTTCTGATTTGAAGGAACATAAGCGGTCTCTACGAACTATCTTGAATCATTTCTCGAATTAAAAGTGATAGTCAATCTCAATATATTCGTTTTTCGTGGTACGTTGGCTTTGCTGCAATTTGAATGGCTATTATTGTCACAAAATAAACTCGCTGGCTTTGAAATCCGAACTCCCATTTCCTTAAAATTTTAAATTATGAAAAACATTATGAATATAATTATTTAATTGATTTAAGGAATCAGGTGTCAAAATCTCAACGGGCTAAATCTCATATTCTAGTAACCTCAACTTAAATTCTTGACAACCAGGGTGGTGTCCCGACGATTTGTCATTCCACTTCCCCTGGAGTGGGTCTAAGGTTCTAGTCACACTCCTCCCCCTCCCTCCCCTCCCCCCAAAAAAAAAAAAAAACTCGACTTAAATTCAGCACATTATCATCTCTATTTCAGCCTACTGAGAATGAGTAGGGCTCACAAATATTAAAGGTCACATTCTATTTTTGGAAAATTTACAATAATATGAATTAAAAAAAATTTATATCTGAAAACTCCTCAAAATAATTTTTTATCATAAATTCAAATTAATTCTCATGTAAAACTTGTAACGATAAAAATTAATATTTTTCTACAAAATAGTAAGAAAATATTTTACATAAAATTGATTTTAACAAAATTAATTTTATTGAAAAAATATTTTGTTTCAATAAAAAATTAAAACTATGGTTATTATATTCTTATAATTTCTTATAAACCATGATAATAATCAACAATTAATATTTATCTACAAAATAATACATAATGTTAAATTATGAACGCATAGATAACAAATTATAAGTATTTTAATTTTTAAAAACTATATATTAAACGATGGGTGTATATTATCTGTGTATATAGCATTTCCAAAAAAAATTAGTGTCGAGTGTAAATTTAAATTTTTAGGCCAATTTTTTTTTATGAAAATCAAATTATAAGAAAAGGTTCCTTTACGGGGGAAAATTAGGCAGGATTTTCTGGTATTAAATTTTAATGGAACGAGATTTTCAAATAAAAATTTTGTGCAGCAGTTTAAAGTAATTTTTTTTTTATAAAAAAGCAGGTTTTGAAGCAATTTTCCCAATTTTCTTTAAAATAAATTTACATTACAATAACAATATTGGACTAAATTCATTTTAAAATTAAATGTCTATATTTGATTAAATCAAGCTTTAAAAAGTAATTCATTTTCTCCATAATATTTAAATTAAGAGCATTTTGGTGATTAAATATTTTCTTTAAATAATAACTTAAATTACATTCAAAATCATGGTAAGTGAGAAAAAAATATGAATAATTTATTTGTTAAAATTAAACTATAAACGGTCGTATATTTATTAGAATAAGCAACAAAAATTTAGAAAAAACTATTATAATTTCAAAAGATAAAGTCAACTCAGCTTCTGATATAGTATTCATTCGGACCATTCTACGTTTGATTCTTTCTATTTTGTGAATTAAAATTTGATAAAAGTTACTCGTTCATGGAAATATTTTAAGGGTGCATTTGGATTGATGTATTTGAATCTATAAATTTCAAGTCCTTGATTTCAAATCCATTTAAATGTTTGCATGAAATTATATTATGTGTTTCAACTCCATATCTTTACTAATTAATGTAAATATAATGGTAATTGTGATGGATTTGAAATATACATAAGATAATGCCATTTCAAATCCATTCAAATGAAATCCATCCAACCAAACGCAACCTAGTTAAATTTGGTGTTTGTTAATAGTTATCTAAAATCATAATAAAAATAAGAACTTGAGTGAACCTGAATTCAGTGGTTGTATAATTATTAGATTCCATATGATGTTAAAAATGAGTACCGCGGAAATAACAATAACGTGGTTCAGATACGTGACACTAAGTGAATACAAAAATATTACAACTGCTTTACGGATCCGAGGTTTCATGAACCGGCTACTTGTCTCAAAGCACATTATAAATAGGCTACAAAAAAGATAAGCTCGACATGTTACAGGCAAATTATGCAAAGACCACAGCAAAACTAAAAGATTACAACGTCCGGAAAACCTTCTCAGCCGCGGCTATAGTTTGCTGAATATCCTCAGAAGTATGCGCCAAGCTAGTAAAACCGGCCTCAAACTGAGAAGGTGCCAAGTAGACACCTTCCTCCAGCATTCCTCTGTAAAACCGAGCGAATTTTGCAGTATCGCTCTTTTTCGCAT
The DNA here is from genome assembly GCA_907163345.1 of Haberlea rhodopensis. Classification (NCBI taxonomy): domain Eukaryota; kingdom Viridiplantae; phylum Streptophyta; class Magnoliopsida; order Lamiales; family Gesneriaceae; genus Haberlea; species Haberlea rhodopensis. The sequence continues at coordinate 233,687 of CAJQUN010000179.1, forward strand.
CATCAAAGTTATGGACAGGACCTTCTGTGAAAAAGAAACCGAACATCCCATATATATACCCACCACATATTGCATGACCGGCCTTCTTTCCGGCATCCAAAATACCCTGAAGAAGTTCACCCGTGATCTTGTTCAAATAATCATACGTGCCTGGTTCTTTGAGACGTTTAAGTGTGTGGATGCCGGCAGTCATTGCTAATGGGTTCCCACTTAGTGTTCCAGCCTGATACATCGGCCCTGCTGGGGCAACCATCTCCATGATATCTCGCCTCCCTCCATAGGCACCAACTGGAAGGCCACCACCAATAATCTTTCCCAGTGTGGTCAAATCAGGAGTTATGCCAAAATATTCCTGAGCCCCACCATAGGATATACGAAAACCGGTCATAACTTCATCGAAAATGAGAAGAGTGTCGTTATCTTTGGTGATCTTGCGCAAAGTATTGAGAAAATCAAGTGTTGGTGGGATAAAGCCGGCATTTCCTACGACAGGTTCGAGGATAACAGCTGCTATTTCTCCTTTGTTTGATTCAAAAAGGTTTTCAACCGTGGAGATGCTATTATAAGGAGATGTTAATGTCTCAAAAGTAGCTCCCTTGGGAACACCGGGGGAATCAGGGAGTCCTAAGGTAGCAACCCCACTTCCTGCCTTAACGAGGAATGGGTCAGCATGACCATGGTAGCAGCCTTCAAACTTTATTATCTTTTCTCGGCCTGTAAATGCACGTGCCAATCGCAGTACACCCATGCATGCTTCTGTCCCAGAGTTGACAAACCGAACCATTTCTATACTTGGAACAGCAGAGATTACCATTTCTGCCAGGACATTTTCTAGGAGACATGGAGCACCAAAGCTGGTTCCTTTTTTCATTGTTTCAGCCAAGGCAGCCAGTACCTGCAGATTGTCAACATGCCAGGTTTATAAAAAGAAAGAATGGCACATTAATGTCTTCTATCGCCGAATAATTAAGCAGCTGCCGTAGTGTTCGTGGGAAAGTGGTATGTCCTTCAAGCGTGCTGTTAATCAAGATCATATCTCAGATTGTCTCACACACTGAAACTGAAAAAATCTTTGAACGATATCACCCTCGCCCATAAGAATGTTTCAAATCAACATGTAACGCCAGGAAAAAAACATTAGGAGCATTGCAAAAAAGTAGAAACCTTACACTTACAGCCTACCAATCCCAGAAAGAACTTCAGAAGATTCTTTCAAATTTTAGCATCCACTTTTCATACCCATTTGGAAAAACACACAATATAACACAGATTTTTCTTAAAAGGTTCCCATAACAAACAATCAGTTCTTTGATACCTTTTATCAACATGGATACGAAGTAACTAGAAAAATAATGAACCTCATCATCAGCATGTCCAATGATGGCTGGCCCCCATGATCCAACGTAGTCAATGTACTCATTGCCGTCGATATCCCACATGCGCGACCCCTTGACAGAATCAATCACAATAGGCTGACCACCAACTGATTTGAAAGCACGTACAGGGGAATTCACACCTCCAGGCATCAACTCCTGTCAACATTCAAAGAACACATGAATTTCTATCATATTTAATCAAATATATACTTCAAATAAAAGTGTAAATCATCCAAATGTTTTACTCTCCTCCTTTCTGTGAACCAAATTACTCCCAACTTCTTAAAGTCTGCAATTCTTTGAGTAAAGTTACTAGGGGAATGAATGAAGTAAATAAGTTGATCATTGGTTCGACTCTTAAAAAACTGAACGATTATAGATATTTGTTTGATATTGTTAAAGAAAGAGTAAAACAATGCTTTTCTCTCAATCATCTCCACCACCAAAATATGGAAGAAACTGTCCAAATGCTAAAAAAAACTAAGATAAGCCTATAAGAATCCAATTGAGTTGCATCGGGATGGAACTGAAATCAATGGAAAACACAACCAAATCTGAACTCTAACAGTTAAAAAGGTCCCATTTCGGTGCTACAAAATGAATGCATCCTCATCATTTAGTCACAAATTTTACTTTACTCCAAGCGAGCAATTATTCACCTAGAGAACAATCCTCATTACAAGAATGATCCTTTTACAGATAACTTTTACGTGATAGGACACCTTAACAAATTTAACTGACATCGAATCCAGGAAATTACATGCTCCATAAAATCGAACTATGACGCAGTATTCAGTCAACTAGATCCGGATCCTGTTGGGTTGTTTAGAAGAATACCTTGGCGGCGTTGAATGCCTCCTCTGATTTCTTGAGAGTGTAAGTTTTCTTGCTTTCCTCGACAATGGATGATGACGAGAGTGCATTGACTCGGATGATCGAAGAAGACCGCTTATGGAGGCGGTTAATAGAGGTTTGATTCAATTTTGAAGGACATGATAAACCTACACCTGCAATTGTAGCAGCCATAGAGAACGGTGGTGGAGTTTTCGGTGGCGGTGGCGTAAATTTCCAATTGTTAAGTCTTACCCACCGTCTACTAGAGGGAACTGTTTGTGGAAAAGAAGATAAGAAATAAAGATAAAGAGCATGTAGTTCTTTGTCTGCAATTGGTCACTCAATTCTTCCCTTTAAAACTGGAAAAAATAATTCTAAGTATATATTTCAAAATTAAATCAAAATATTATTAGATTATTTTGATTTTTAAAAATATATCATCATATATGGGTGTCTATGTATATGTTTTGGATTGTTTATTCAAAATATTTATATATTGCTTTTGTTTAAAGTTGAAAAAAGTTATTTTTAAGTAAAATTATTTAAGTGTCTAATATTTAAAAAAAAATTAGCTCGATGAACTTCAATTTATTACGAAATTGCAAGAATAAGTTAAAACAGTCAAAAATATCTCATGACTTGCTTCTATGCTTCTGTTTTTACTTGCATTTTTTTTAGAATATCAATAGCAAAAACAAGAAAATCAAACTCTCAAAATCTAATGTAAGTACTCTAAACATCGTTTTGAAGATTTTTACATGTGCCTTGTATAATTCATTTATTAAAATATGTTTTTTTTTATGAAAGTAAAACATAACTAACGAGTGGAGGACATGAGAATAATATTGTAGAGGTTTTTTAAAATCAAAACATTATATATTATATATGTATATATATTATTCTTTCATCATTTCAATAATTTTGTTGCAACCAAATAGTTTGATAACGCAAAATTGGACTCTCTTGCATTAACTTGCCAACATTCACCGATTGAGGTTCACATTCTATCGACGTTGTCACGTATCGATTCTTCAGACCGAAACACCATGCGGTACTTGAGCAATCTTGACCGCTAAGATGCTAAGTAAGCTACACTTGGGTGGAAGACTTATATTCAAACTTGGATGATTACAAATGAAGAGTGCAAGCCTATTTATACAACTCTTCCTACAAATGAATGGCTAGGATCTAATCTACTCTATGGTGGAGATTAACTCTCAAGAATGTTCTAGGCTATGGAGTATTCTAGATTGTACCATTCTATTACATTCAAGAATTCACTACATTATAAAGGAATGTACAAGTGATGTCTAGAATCTTTCGGGTTACTCCAAAGTATTCTCCGAGCTTCTGGACTTTTTCGGGGTATACTAAAGTGTTCTTCGGGCTTCCGCAACCTTCCGGAACATCCAAAGCCTCTAGATGTGGTGGAATCTTCTAGAGAATCACGGAACGTGACATTCTCCCCCACCCAATTCGGCAACGTCCGTGTTGCTTGTATATCCTGGAGCTCCTTTAACTTGTATCTAAACTGCCGCAAGTAGTCTTTTTGCTTCCAACTTGATTTTGCTTCGCGTTGACCTCTCCATCGCACAAAGTACTTGGAGTATGGGGAAGTTCCTCTCTTACGAATCCCTCGGTTTGGATCCTTCGTGTCTGTATAATATGGCTTCAGCTGACTCACCTGAAACGCCGGATGGATCTTCAACCCTGGCGACAATCCTTTTGATAGCTCCTTTGGTATGATGTCCTTGTAATTTTTGGGCACATGCTTGACCTTTATGGGCAACTCTCCCAGGCACTCGATCCGAAGTCCTACGTCCATCTAAGGAACTATGGTGTATGTCCCCTTGCAACGCCCAAGTTCTTTTGCAAATTGGATGGCAGACAACATGCTTGGCCCCTTTGCCATCCTCTTGGCCCATTATAATGTACATGGTATTTGCACCAAAAATATGTTGGGATATGCCCTAAGACATGTCATTGGATGATTGTTTTGACATACAATGTTTATGATTTTATGAATGGCAATTCATTATTATATATTATTCGTTTAACTGTGCAATGTGAATTAATGTATATGTTAATGTCCTTAGAATAATATTGTATTATTCTTAAACATTGTCCCTAGTCAAGTATTATCATGAATTGGGATAATGATAATACATAGAGACTAGTATGTGTTGATTGATGAATTGTTCATTGATATGAGATATCAAATCAACACATGGGTACATGTTAGAGAACGATGTACTGGACAGACCCACTATGAGAATGCAACATGGATAGTTATATGATTGTCATATGCAATTCTCATAGTGATAATAATGTATGTAATCCTTACGACTTGTGATCATCAGAGATCCAAACATAAGGAGTTATGTATCTTGATATTGTCAAATGTTACACGTAACAGGGTAAACTATAAAGACAACTATTGGATACACTACGAATTATGTAGAAGGATGTTGATTGATCGAGATAGGATTTGTCCCTCCTATATAACAGGAGAAGTGTTTGGCCCTTGATCAAGTGAGACTAAAATGCATGGCCATGCTCGAATGAGTCGATATGTGATATCGAGCTTATTCGTTTATTCTAGTTAAACTTGGGGATCAAGAAATAAAGATTGAATATACGAGTATGACTATTCCATGACTCGTGTTCAATCTAAACACAAAGGACAAAGGGATTAAGTTACATGGTTAATATTATCACAAGTACATTCTTGTAATTTGGGTAGCCTTGATGTGTTGCTAGACACCGCTCTTTGCTTGTAACGTAAAATGAGATTTTATGTCACTGCCAACATTACAAGATCCTATCGGGTCGCACAAAAGATTAAATCGATAAAGGGAATTAAATTCATTGGATGAATTAATTAATTAAGAATAGTCTTAATTAAATGAATATAAAGATTTAATTAAATCATGGGTTTGGGCCCATGAGGCTTTGTGAAAGCCTTTAATTAAATCATATATAATTTGATTACAATGTGATTAATGGGATTAACACAACACAATTCATTCCAACCTAGCAACAAAGCACACGGCCGCCGATCACAAGGAGCTCTCGATTTTTCTTGATAGCCGAAGAGAGAATTGTTGATTCTGGCCATCCTTTCGATTTAGAATCGAGTGTGCTTCTTGTTCCGGTTTAAGAACGAGTCTAGCAACTTGTTCTTAGACTATCCCTTCACCTGATTTGATCGTGTGGATTTGAGGCAAAACTTGATAAGTTTTGCTAGTGACTCGAAGGAGGCGTTGGACGTGGTGCTGCTTCGTGGAATCTGCTCAAACACGCTACAAGGGGGAGACTTCTGTAATCCCTAATCCGATATGATAACCTATGTATAGATCCGGTGTCTTGTAATCCATAAAATTTTATTCCGCTGCGTACCATGCTTGTTGGAGTACTTACAGTGATATCAGAGCCGTGTACAAGGCTCATATCGGATTTATGTGGTTAAATTGTTTTAATCATATTAGAATTAATATTGCATGCTATTTTAAACTGTATGAACATATATGATATGTTAATATTAAGTTTGTGAAATTATCATGAAATTATATTTGATATAATTGATGTTTGATGTATATGATACACGAAGCGAATAATCGAATTAATTACATGATGTTTCGGCCACCACCTAGTGCACTTGACCCACGGCTTAGCCACGTGAGGGCTAGGGTTTTCGAACCCTTGGCTCGAGATGGCCTAGTCGTTGTGGCTCATGTTCGTGCATGGAGGTTTCGAGACGTGGATGAGTTTTGAACTCTTTGGCTCGATAATGGTTCACGCATGCATGGATAAGTGGCTTCACCACGTGAGAGCTAGGGTTTTCGAACCATTGGCTCGAGATGGTTGAGCCACCACCGTGCATGGCCTGACCATGATTCGTGGCTCATGAATTCCGGCGTTTCGAACAAGTTGGCTCGATAGAAACCAAGATGGTGCAAGGCGGCTAGGGTTTGGAACCCTAGCGGCGCTGCACCCAAGCCAATGGCTCGGACCAAGTCGTGGGCAAGGGTTTCGAACCCTAGGCCCATAATTGGTCCAGCCGTGGTGTTTGGTTGATTCAAACCATGGTGGTTCGTGGCTTAGTCGCATTAGTTCATGGCATATGATGTCCCGAGCGTACGATAATTTTCCAAAATTTTATTTTACAGTTTTAATTAGAATTAAATTTTAAAATGTTTAGAATTTAATTAATTAAATGATATAGCATGTTTTATGTGTTGTTTGAGCATGATGCATGGTTATAGCCCGTTGACCTATTAGATAGGATTTGTGAATGTTTGTAATCTATAATACGACCTACGTGTCGTGCCTTCTCTATTTTATACTAAATGTTATCCCTCCCCTATGTTCCCCTCGAATGTGAATCGGGGAATTCTCTATATTTGTAAATGTTATATAGTATAGTTTATTTATTGATGGTGATCAATGAAGATGGAGCATGGTGCCGGGATGAGGAGGCCATTCACAAATTGGAGCCAAAAGAAGGTGCTTGTAAAGTTACCTTAGGTTGACTCTTAGGATTTTCTCATTGGCTTGAGAAAGTCACTAGTAGGGGCTATAACCATGTCACGTTTAATTATGTATGTTGATGCATGATTTATCTTATGTTTTAGATTGATAATTGAATTACACATATATGTAGATATGTATATGCTTATATGTAGTGGACATATTTTAAATTATCAAACTAATCATGAGATCAATAAATCCCTCTAAAATATTAAGTTTTAGATGCCTTCCAAAATTAAAAGTACTCGTCAAAAACTTCGATTGTACATGTGTGGGTTTGCCAAAGCAAAGCACCGTGGCAATCTTGGTAAGGCGCGAAAGGATAATAGTGATATCCGTTATACTTTAAATTGGGTACAACTTAACTAGTTTATCTCAATAGGATTGGGAACCTAGAGGCATGGGTTGGATAATAATTCATTTGATGAATTGAACAAAGCGTTGTTCGTCAAACTATCCAAGAATTACATGTGATGTAATTGACAAAGTGTTGTCTACCTAAATAACCGAGTCTTGGGCGATTAGCCAAAGCTAACTCAAGATTAGGCTAAATATGGATCTTGGCCCACTAAAGGTTTCGAGGGTTGATAATTTTAAACAAAATAGTGGGAGTGTTATTTAATATAAGACCATATTAAATGATTAAAATCATAAACTTATTTTGCATATTTATATTGTAGATATCCATGGCAACTAACAACGTCACAAGCACATTATCACTGCGATCAGTCATTGAGAAGGACAAATTAAATGGGACAAATATCCTAGACTGGCATAGGAACTTGAGGATAGTCCTCAAACAAGAAAAGAAGCAATATGTCCTAGAGGAACCCTTACCTGCTGAGGAACCTCCCCTAACGACTACTAGAGCCGATAAAGATGCTTACAAGAAGCATCAAAGTGACGCACTTGATGTTGGGTGCCTTATGCTTGCCACCATGAACTCTGAGCTTCAGAAGCAACATGAGGAAATGAAGGCGTTTGATATGATCGAGCACCTTAAGCAACTGTATCAACAACAAGCAAGACAAGAGAGGTATGACGTCTCTAAGGCTTTATTTCAGTGTAGAATGGTAGAAGGAAGTCTGGTAGGAACTCATGTACTCAAGATGATTGGGTATATTGAGAATCTGGAGAAGCTGTGTTTTCCTTTGGACCAAGAGTTGGCCACTGACGTGATCTTGCAATCGTTGCCTGAAAGCTTCAGTCAATTTGTCTTAAATTACAATATGATTGAAATTGAAAAGACTCTACTACAGTTACTTGGCATGCTTAGAACTTTTGAAGCAAATAGCAAGAAGTCTAAACCTACAAATGTTCTTATTTTGAATAAGAGCAAAGGAAAGACTAAAGCTAAGAGCTTCAAGAAGAACAAGAAGGTCTTTGTTAAATCTAAGCCAAAGTCTTCTGCACTGAAACCAAAGGGAGGGATAGCAAAGGAAGGGAACTGTTTCCATTGCGGTGAGACCGGTCATTGGAAAAGGAACTGCAAAGTATATCTGGAGGATCTCAAGAAAGGAAGTGTGACTTCCGCTTCAGGTATTTTTGTTAAGAAGTCAATTTATCTACTTCTTCATCATGGGTATTAGATACTGGATGTGGATCTCACATTTGTGTAAATGTGCACGACCTCAAAAAGAGTAGATTGTTGGCGAAAGGTGAAGTTGATCTCCGAGTTGGAAATGGAGCAAGAGTTGCTGCATTAGCTATAGGAGATTATTGCTTAGCTTTACCTTCTGGTTTATCGTTGATTTTAAAAGACTGCTATTTTGTGCCTTCTATTACCAAAAACATTATTTCTATTTCTTGTTTAGACAAGTGTGGATTTTCATTTATGATAAAGGACAACTGTTGTTCTATTTATTTAAATGATATGTTTTATGCTAGTGCACAAATGATTAATGGTCTTTATGTATTAAATCTTGATATGCCTATCTATAACATAAATACTAAAAGGATTAAAAATAATGATTGTAATTTGACTTATCTCTGGCATTGTCGCTTGGGCCACATAAACGAGAACCGCATATCTAAACTTCATAAGGATGGAGTATTAGATTCATTTGATTTTGAATCATATGAAACATGTGAGTCTTGTTTAATGGGCAAGATGACTAAAGCCCGTTTCAAGGGACATGTTGAAAGGGCAAATGTGTTATTGGGACTAATACATAGTGATGTATGTGGACCAATAAGTACACAAGCTAGAGGTGGTTTTCAATACTTCGTTACATTTACTGATGACTTCAGTAGATATGAGTATGTGTACCTAATGAAGCATAAGCATGAAACCTTTGAAAAGTTCAAAGATTTCAAGAATGAAGTACAAAACCAACTTGGCAAAGGTATCAAAATCCTTCGATCAGACCGAGGAGGTGAATACTTAAGCCAAGAGTTTCATGACTATCTTAAGGAGTGTGGGATAGTCCCACAACTCACTCATCCGTATACTCCACAATGGAATGGTGTATCCGAGAGGAGAAATCGAACTTTGTTGGACATGGTTCGATCAATGATGAGTCATGCAGATCTTACGATATCCTTTTGGGGACATGCTTTAGAAACAGCAATATTCTTACTGAACCGTGTTCCATCTAAATCAGTGGAAAAGACATCATATGAGATATGGACTGGGAAGCGTCCTAGTATGTCTTTTATGAAGATTTGGGGTTGTGAGGCTTTCGTTAGACGTCACGCCACTAACAAACTTGGACCCAAATCTGATAAGTGTTTATTTATGGGGTATCATAAGGAAACGAAAGGATACTATTTCTATTATCCCACCGAGAACAAAGTAGTTGTTGCTCGGACTGGTGTATTTCTTGAAAGAGAATTTATTTTGTAGAAAAACCAGTGGAGAAAAATAGAACTTAGTGAAGTTCAACCACAAGAAAACACTGAACCTGAGATTGAGATGGAAACAGAGCAGGCACCGCAAGCTGTTGTGGAAGAAGTACCTTCTCAAGAGACACAAACCCAGCGTAGGTCTGTAAGAGAACACAGGGAGCCACAGAGATATGGATTTCTTGTGACTAAACAAGGTGACTTACTACTTATTGATGATAATGAGCCGGTATCTTATCAAGAAGCTATAATGGGGACTGATTCTGAGAAATGGCAAGAGGCCATGAAATCTGAGATGGAATCCATGTATTCAAACCAAGTATGGACTTTGGTTGACCCACCTGAAGGGGTACGACCCATAGGGTGCAAATGGATTTTCAAAAAAAAGACCGACATGGATGGTAATGTACAAACCTATAAAAGTCGACTGGTTGCAAAAGGTTTCAAACAAATTCATGGTATTAACTATGATGAAAAATTTTCACCAGTTGCCATGGTTAAATCCATTAGGATCTTACTTGCAATAGCTGCATTTCATGATTATGAAATCTGGCAGATGGATGTCAAAACAGCTTTTCTTAATGGAAATCTGCTCGAGGATGTGTACATGACACAGCCCGAGGGTTTTGTCGATCCAAAGAATGCTGGAAAGGTATGCAAGCTACAACGATCCATTTATGGATTGAAGCAAGCTTCTCGGAGTTGGAATCTTCGTTTTGATGATGCAGTCAAAGAGTTTGGTTTCATCAAAAACGTAGATGAACCTTGTGTTTACAAGAAGGTCAGTGGGAGCATAATTATCTTCCTAATATTGTATGTAGATGACATACTTCTCATTGGGAATGATATCCCTGCCTTACAATCTGTAAAGATTTGGCTAGGGAATTGCTTTTCGATGAAAGACTTGGGAGAAGCCACCTATGTATTAGGAATCAAGATCTATAGAGATAGATCAAGAATGCTTCTTGGCCTAAGTCAAAGTACATACATAGACAAAGTGCTTAAAAGGTTTAGCATGCAAGAATCAAAGAAAGGATTCACGCCTATGACACATGGTATATATCTCTCGAAGGAACAGTGTCCTTCAACACCAGATGAGAGACAACGCATGAGTAAGATCCCATATGCATCAGCTATTGGATCTATCATGTATGCCATGATATGTACTCGTCCCGATGTATCGTATGCTTTGAGCATGACGAGCAGATATCAAGTTGATCCAGGTGAAGGTCACTGGATTGCATACATTCTTGATTTATGGAGGTGAGGTAGAGCTCAATGTAATGGGTTACACTGATGCAAGCTTCCAAACCGACAAAGATGATTATCGATCACAATCTGGATATGTGTATTGCCTAAATGGAGGTGCTGTGAGCTGGAAGAGTTCAAAGCAAGAGACAGTAGCCGATTCTACAACGGAAGCTGAATATATTGCTGCCTCGGATGCAGCAAAGGAAGCTGTTTGGATCAGGAAGTTCATTTCTGAACTTGGAGTGGTGCCTAGCATTAAAGATCCGATAGAACTCTATTGTGACAACAATGGAGCGATCGCATTGGCTAAGGAACCTAGATCTCACCAAAGATCCAAGCACATACTTCGGCGCTTTCATTTCATTCGAGAAATCGTTGAAAGGGGAGATGTTAAAATATGCAAAGTACCAACAGATGATAACGTATCTGACCCATTGACGAAGCCACTGTCACAGCAGAAGCATGATCGTCATACTAGATCTCTAGGCATTAGGTATATGTCTGAGTGGTCTTAGTGCAAGTGGGAGATTTGTTGGGATATGCCCTAAGACATGTCATTGGATGATTGTTTTGACATACAATGTTTATGATTTTATGAATGGCAATTCATTATTATATATTATTCGTTTAACTGTGCAATGTGAATTAATGTATATGTTAATGTCCTTAGAATAATATTGTATTATTCTTAAACATTGTCCCTAGTCAAGTATTATCATGAATTGGGATAATGATAATACATAGAGACTAGTATGTGTTGATTGATGAATTGTTCATTGATATGAGATATCAAATCAACACATGGGTACATGTTAGAGAACGATGTACTGGACAGACCCACCATGAGAATGCAACATGGATAGTTATATGATTGTCATATGCAGTTCTCATAGTGATAATAATGTATGTAATCCTTACGACTTGTGATCATCAGAGATCCCAACATAAGGAGTTATGTATCTTGATATTGTCAAATGTTACCCGTAACAGGGTAAACTATAAAGACAACTATTGGATACACTACGAATTATGTAGAGGGATGTTGATTGATCGAGATAGGATTTGTCCCTCCTATATAACATGAGAAGTGTTTGGCCCTTGATCAAGTGAGACTAAAATGCATGGTCATGCTCGAATGAGTCGATATGTGATATCGAGCTTATTCGTTTATTCTAGTTAAACTTGGGGATCAAGAAAATAAAGATTGAATATACGAGTATGACTATTCCATGACTCATGTTCAATCTAAACACAAAGGACAAAGGAATTAAGTTACATGGTTAATATTATCACAAGTTCTAAAGGTTATGTCGAGTCATTGACATTCTTGTAATTTGGGTAGCCTTGATGTGTTGCTAGACACCACTCTTTGCTTGTAACGTAAAATGAGATTTTATGTCACTGCCAACATTACAAGATCCTATCGGGTCGTACAAAAGATTAAATCGATAAAGGGAATTAAATTCATTGGATGAATTAATTAATTAAGAAGAGTCTTAATTAAATGAATATAAAGATTTAATTAAATAATGGGTTTGGGCCCATGAGGCTTTGTGAAAGCCTTTAATTAAATCATATATAATTTGATTACAATGTGATTAATGGGATTAACACAACACAATTCATTCCAACCTAGCAACAAAGTACACGGCCGCCGATCACAAGGAGCTCTCGGTTTTTCTTGATAGCCGAAGAGAGAATTGTTGATTCCGGCCATCCTTTCGATTTAGAATCGAGTGTGCTTCTTGTTCCGGTTTAAGAACGAGTCTAGCAACTTGTTCTTAGACTATCCCTTCACCTGATTTGATCGTGTGGATACCATTGAGGCAAAACTTGATAAGTTTTGCTAGTGACTCGAAGGAGGCGTTGGACGTGGTGCTGCTTCGTGGAATCTGCTCAAACACGCTACAAGGGTAAGACTTTTGTAATCCCTAATCCGATATGATAACCTGTGTATAGATCCGGTGTCTTGTAATCCATAAAAATTTTATTCCGCTGCGTACCATGCTTGTTGGATTACTTACAAAATACACAATGAATTTGAAAAAGGTAGAATACAAGCTCGTACCTTATCGAGCCACTCCAACCCAAGTACAACGTCATAGTCGTCCATGGGCACCACCATGTAGGAGACATATCCCTGCCATTCTCCTATTGTGGTTTTTACTCCCTTAGCCATCCCGACAATTGGTTTGGCTAATGCATTCACCAACTTGATTGACCCTCCGGTTGGTGTGATGGCAAGCCCCAGCTTCTTTGCCGCTTCCTCCAGGATGAAGTTGTGTGTGGCTCCCGTGTCCACCAATGCCTTAACTTGTCGTCCCCTGACAAAGGCATCCACGAACATTGACCCACCATTGGGTCCTTTGGTTGATTCCACCTTTGGCTTGCCGACATTGAGAATTCGTAGGGATCCGATTTGTGCGCCCCCCTCCTGCGGCTCCTCATCTTCATCGGTCAGGACTGCTAGCTTGCTCACCCTCGGACAATTGGCTATGAGGTGGTTGGCTTTATGACAAACATAGCAAGTCTTGACGCTGTCATTGATTTTGTTCCTTGGCGGGCTCACACTATCGGTCTCCCAGGACATCATCGTTTTGAAGCGATTTTCTGATGCCCGAGATTTAGATTATGCTTCGTTATCCAGGTTTGATGGCAATAGTAGCTACTATAGTTCAAATTTCTGGCAAGACCCTATTGTAGATAAGTTGAGGAGTCAGCTGGGAGTAATTCATGCTATCGCCATCTCAGATATTCCAATTTTGGTCTATTTGCAGCCTTATTTTTTGTGGGGGTTGGTTTTGATAAGCTGTGGGCCTCCCTCAAGAAAGAGGGATGCTGGCCTCAAGCCGGAGAATCGGCCGCAGGTGCCAAACTACCTCGTCCATGTTTCTTGATAAGGATTAGCAGAGGAAAGAGCCGGTGGAGTGGGTGAACATGGTGTTGGGGAAGCTTTGGAAGGTTTATAGGATTAGGAGTGGGATTGAGAATTGTATCATGCTCTGCTGCAGCCAGTCATTGACAATCTCATGAAATCGGATTACGTGCAGAGGGTTGATATCTAGCAGTTCTCACTGGGGGATGAATCATCAACCATCGTCGTGATAATGATTGCAGTGAGTTTTATTTTCTTGCAGTGTTGCTTCACTTTTTTGTAATTTCATCACTTGATTTTTTGTTGAAAACATAGAGCTCGATTGTCAGAATAAAGGTGTGATATTTGGGATGGATTTTCAAGTAGTTGTTACCAATCCATCAGATAATGCTGATATGGCTTCTAATTTCAGCATTTTGATTTTATAGTAATATAATCTACAAGTTGAGTCGTCTTCCGGTTGTAGTTGGAGAAATACAGCGGTTTACTTCGACGAAGGGGCCATTGAATTCAGAAAGAGGCAAATACTGAAGCACCATCTATTCTTTAATCCCTCAAATTAGATTTGAATATGTCTGTGCTTCTATTGTTAACTCGTCCTAAAATTGATACTTTTTCATGAGCATAATCCATGATGTGTTACTACCAGTAATTTGGGTGTGGTGACAATCGGATACCTTCTTTTTCTAATGCACGCTCATAATTGTATAAATTATAATGGACCTGCACACTCATTGTTAAGGTGACTGTCATCTATGGAACTTAATAAATGATAATTTTCTTGCTACCAAGGTTCTGATAGGCCTCAGTACACTGGTATATCGACAGAAATATATGATGCGCATATTCTACCAAAATCTTATTCTTCCATGTTGAACACTACATGTTTTTTCTCTTTCATTTACTCAGAAATGAAAAACATGATTCAAAGTTACTAAATGCAAATAGAATACAAACAAGTATCAACAACCAAATCCAAATTTTGTTACCAATATGTGTTGACATCCAATGCTAATAGAGGTTCTTCACTGTACCAAAATCTCGTTGCTGATATATATATAGTCTGTTATAACTCGTAACATTCATTACTGTGAGGATCCACCTGGAATGTTCTGAAGTAGAAATTTGGCATTGTGCAAAAGCGCATGAGTCTCCTCGTTTGCAGCATCCAGCAAACGCAGTTCCTTGATCTCCTCTTGCCACTTTTCCATTTGCTCCTTGTGAATTCTGCCAAAGAATTAACTAATAATACCAATCAAAATCTAATTTCGGGTCATATATAAAGCTTAATTTACTTCAAGTCCCTTACAAAACAACCCGTTCTTCAAATTCGTTACTAAGTTCCTTCAGCATCGACTTCCCCGAATCTAGCAGCTCGGACACCTTCATAAAATCAAAAAGGGGAAACATTTTCTAAAAAGCTCTTTCAGAAGTTGATACTTCAAAGCTTGAAAAAAATAAAAAAAAAATTGAAGCAAAGAATTCTCTTGAAAAACTCGTGCACATTCTCTTGTTTAGTCTTGTAACACATTTCATGATTATAAGTATCATGGAATTTTACCATCTGAGTAAAGTTATTGATCTTGTCAAGAATATGAGCAATCTCCATCTCGATTTGCTCAGAATTCGAAGTTCTTGACTCATTTTCTTCTCCTGGTACCTGTTCAAGAGGTCCCCCTTCCACCATTATCTCTGTGTCCTCCATCTAAGAATTCCCATATCAGTAATTAGGAAATCAGCAATTAATTCTGCTCTTTGACCATCATAATGTTTTACCATCTTAATGATTGAGAAGAGTGAAAAAGTACAGATTCATACAGAAAATTTCACCCTCTTTTTCATGACACCAGTACCTCCATTTCCCATTTGAAATGAAACTTGTTATGACTGGAGCAATTCAAACCAGAAGCAAGAAGTACGCACAAAAACTATCACTAATATTGAAATGCCTCAATCACTTGACCATCAATTCATATATTTGGTACTTTATGATTGTACGAAACAAACTTGGAGTATCAATAATTCATTTTTAAGTACTTTCTCAGAAACAGCTAATTGAAAACAAACAAGGAGTATTGTTAAAGAAGATAAATGGTTGCAGTGTTTGATATAAAAATGGACTTCACACTGATTTTATATAACGAACTTTGTGTAGCGATGACTGCACCGAGGGGTAGTAGGCAAATTCTCAAACAACAGAACACAATTTCTTGAAGATTTGAAACTTAAAACTGAAATTTTCTGATAACATTGTTCATAAAAGGAATTATAAAATTGGATAGCTAACTTTTAGCCACAATTGAAGTTAAAACTGTAAAATAGAACCCGAGGCTGTCCCTACTAATATAAAAAAGAAGCTGTATCCTCCGACGTTTACTATCTGATTCGCAAACATGGTAAGCAATTGAAAATGATTATCCCCATTTTACATATTGAAAGTAAAAGAATAAATCAAGAGAAGAGAGTGATAAATATGCTCAAATACTCATTACCTCACATCATTTTATCCCAAATTACAGCAAAATATAACATAAGATTCACAAAAAATGAGAACAGTGAAGACCATTTTAAGCAGCCATTGAACAGTTTTTACAATTGAGAACATGTAAAATTATAAATGTTATGGACTAATACATCAGCAAATTAATGTTAAAAAATGCAACAAACTCAAAAGCATCTGTTATCCAGCCAATTCCAATGCCTTCCAGCACAGGCACACGCACACACACGGGAAAAAAAAAAACTAAGCAAAGAAAATCGAATTTAATCTATTCGCTAGCTGTCTCTAGAATTCAGCAATTTCAGAATCCAGAAATGAAACAGCTAAAAAAATAAGCAAATTCCAGCTTCGATCAACTCATCGGTTCATAAAATCAAGTCGATTCTAACACATTTTAAATCGGAGTTCGGAATTTGAAGAAACCAAACCAGAAAGTACCAGATTCAAAACAGCAGCCTAGTGCCCGCTTGTTTTTGTGCGTGTGCGCGACTGAGAGCGAGAGCGAATGCAGTGAATAAATCGGGTTGCCTTTTATACTCATGATCCGAGGGAGGGTGAAGGCGCCAATCATACCAGACGTTGATTTTACACGCGATTACTATCTTTTTGAATAATTTGGGAATTTCTTTCTTTTCTTTGGTAAAATAAAATTATCTACAAATCAAAATATTCTGGACAAATTCGAACAGATGTAATGAGATTCAACTAATATGTCTGCAAAATAACTTTAATAGTTCTTCTGAACTCTAGTTTGAATAATAATATACGACCATCTATGTTTTGTGATAAATTATCTATTCAGTCAAAATATTTGACAGTAAATTAAAATTTATTGATATTATTTTGAATTAATCCCGTTTGTCCACTGCTATATTTTAAAATAAAAGGGCTAAAATAACAATTATTAAAGGGAAAACTCAAAAAAAATCCTCATTTTCAAACTTATTTATGGAATCAGTCCCTATGTCAGAATAAATTAATTCAAACTGCAACTTAAAATTTTGTTCTAACTCCCTATCTTATTAAAATGACTATAATACCCCTCTACTAAAAGTTAAAAGTTTTAATTTGAGAAATCATTACAGTAAGCACGAAACCTATACAATTTTGGTACACGTTACACATAAAATCGGTATGAAATTTATATAATTTTGGTACAAATTATACATGAAATTGGTATGAAACTTATACTATTTTCGGTACATATTACACGTGAAGTTTGTATGAAACATATACAATTTTGGTACTAGTTACACATGAAGTTTGTATGAAACCAATACAATTTTGGTACTAGTTACACATGAAATTGGTATAAAACTTATATTAATTTTGGTACTTATTACACGTGAAATTGGTATGAAATTTATACAATTTCGGTACTAAATATACATAAAATTGGTATGAAACCTATACAATTTTGGTACTAATTACGAATAAAATTGGTACGAAACTTAGACTATTTTCAGTACTTGTTATATATGAAATTGGTATGAAATCTTTACAATTTTGGTACTAGTTACACATTAAATTTGTATGAAACATATACAATTTTGGTACAAGTTATACATGAAATTGGTACGAAACCTATACTTTTTTCCGTACACATTACACATGAAGTTGGTATGAAACATATACAATTTTGGTACCAACTATGCATAAAATTGATATAAAACACATATAATTTTGGTACTTACGAATAAAATTGATACGAAACCTATTCTATTTTCAGTACTTATTACAAATGAAATTGGTATGAAAGCTTTACAATTTTGGTACTACTTACACATGAAATTGATATGAAACATAAACAATTTGGTACAATTATACATGAAATTAGTATGAAACCTATATTTTTTAAGTACTATTACACATGAAGTTGGTATGAAACATATACAATTTTGGTACTCATCACACTTGAAGTTGGTATGAAACATATATAATTTTGGTACTAGTTACACGTGAAGTTGGTATGAAACCTATACTATATTTGAAACTTATTACACGTAAAAGTTAGTATGAAATCTATACAATTTTGGTACTATGTATACATAAAATTGGTATGAAATCTATATAAATTTGGTACTAGTTACACGTGAAGTTGGTATGAGACCTATACTATATTAGAAACTTATTACACGTAAAATTGGTATGACCTATATAATTTCGGTACTTAGTATACATAAAATTGATACGAAACCTATACTATTTTTTCGGTACTTAATACATTAAATTAGTATGAAATTTTTACAATTTTGTTACTAATTACACAAGAAATTGGTACGAAAGCTATACAATTTTGGTACAAATTACACGTGAAATTGGTATGAAACCTATATTAGTTTCGGTACTTATTACACGTGAAGTTAGTATGAAAGATATACAATTTTTGTACTAGTTACACATGAAGTTGGTATGAAATCTATACAATTTTTGTACTAGTTACAAATGAAATGATATAAAACATATATTATATTCGGTACTTATCACGCGTGAAGTTGGTAAGAAATCTTTACAATTTCGGTACCAGTTACATATGAAATTGATATTAAAACTAATGCAATTTTGGTACTAGTTACATATAAAATTGGTATTAAACATATATCATCTTGGTACAGTTACACATGAAATTGGTATTAAATCTATACAATTTTGGTACTAGTTACTCATGAAATTAGTATTAAACTTATACAATTTGGTACTAGTTGTACATGAAATTGGTATTAAACGTATACAATTCCTGTACTAATTACACATCAATATTGATGTTAAATTTATATATCGAATAAACAAACAATATCAAATTCAAACAACAATAACATTTCTATAGAATCTTTAATGTTAATATTTATATCGAACAAACAAAAATATCAATTTCAAATAACATCAATTTCAAACTTTACAAACAATATTTGTTTGTTTTCGTACTAGTTACACATGAAATTTGTATGAAACATATACTATTTTCGGTACTTATTACACATGAAGTTGGTCTGAAACCTATACTAGTTACATATGAGATATGTGTATATGAGTTGTATAAATGTCATTGACATTACTATTTTCAATTGGGCATTGCATGCAATGAGTTTAAGAGTAAACGTGCATGATGATTCGAGAATATGATTAGTGCATTATAATGGATTATGTCAAATCGTGCTTTATTTCTACTTAACACTCGGAAGAGGCAATAGAATAACATATGATTTTTTGGCTAATAAACTGAAGAACACAACATAGTTGATAGTTGGGTGAAGTCGAATCTCTAGAATCCGTTCTCATTGATTTTCTCCACTTAAATATTCATCATCTTGTTAGTTTATTTTAGTTATTTAATTAATCCTCCACTTAATTCGATTCATCAAACACCTTTACTTTTAAACCCATTGCATATAATGGCCAATTGAAAGGCGTAATGCCAAGGACATTTATACAACTTATATATAACATATCTATATGCTCACAGGCGAGCATATAATTTGTATTAATTTGTATAATGTGTAACTAGGACCAAATTATATAAGTTTAATACAAATTTTAATTGTATAGGTTAATAGTACTGATATTATATAGATTCCATAATTCATATCAATTTTATGTATACATAGTAAGGAAATTATATATGTTTCACACCAACTTCACGTGTAATAAGGACCGAATATAGTATAGGTTTCATACAAAGTAACTAGTACCAAAATTGTATAGCTTTCATACCAACTTCATGTGTAACTAGTATCAAAATTGTATATGTTTCATACTAATTTTACGTGTAATAAGTACCAAAAATTGTATATGTTTCATACCAACTTCATGTGTAATAAGTACCGAAAAAGTATAGATCTCATACCAATTTCATGTATAACTGTACTAAAATTGTATATGTTTCATATCAATTTCATGTGTAATTAGTACCAAAATTGTAAAGATTTCATACCAATTTCATTTGTAATAAGCACCGAAAATAGAATAAGTTTCGTACCAATTTTATTCGTAATTAGTACCAAATTATATGGGTTTCAAACCGATTTTATGCATAGTTGTACCGAAATTGTATACGTTTCATATAAACTTTACGTTTAATAAGTTTCGAATATAGTATATGTTTCATACCAACTTCACGAGTAACTATTACCAAAATTGTATATGTTTCATACCAAATTCAAGTTTAATAAGTACCAGAATTATATATGTTTCATACCAATAAGTACCCAAAAAAGTATAGATTTCATACCAATTTCATGTATAACTTGTACCAAAATTGTATACGTTTCCTACCAATTTCATGTGTAACTAGTACCAAAATTTTAAAGATTTAATACAAATTTTATATGTAACAAGTACCGAAAACAGTATAATTTTCGTACCAATTTTATTCGTAATTAGTACCAAAAATGTATAGGTTTCATACCAATTTTATTTATATTTAGTACCGAAATTGTATAGGTTTCATACCAATTTCACATGTAATAAGTACCGAATATAGTATAGGTTTTATACCAATTTCATGTGTAACTAGTACCAAAATTGTATTGGTTTCATATCAACTTCATGTGTAACTAGTACCAAATTGTATATGTTTCATACCAACTTCATGTGTAATAAGTACCTACCAATTTCATTTGTAATAAGCACCGAAAATAGAATAAGTTTCGTACCAATTTTATTCGTAATTAGTACCAAATTATATGTATTTCATACCGATTTTATGCATAGTTGTACCGAAATTGTATACGTTTCATATAAACTTTACGTGTAATAAGTTTCGAATATAGTATAGGTTTCATACCAACTTCACGTGTAACTATTACCAAAATTGTATATGTTTCATACCAAATTCAAGTGTAATAAGTACCAAATTATATATGTTTATACCAACTTCATGTGTAATAAGTACCCAAAAAAGTATAGATTTCATACCAATTTCATGTATAACTTGTACCAAAATTGTATACGTTTCCTACCAATTTCATGTGTAACTAGTACCAAAATTTTAAAGATTTCATACAAATTTTATATGTAACAAGTACCGAAAATAGTATAATTTTCGTACCAATTTTATTCGTAATTAGTACCAAAATTGTATAGGTTTCATACCAATTTTATTTATATTTAGTACCGAAATTGTATAGGTTTCATACCAATTTCACATGTAATAAGTACCGAATATAGTATAGGTTTTATACCAATTTCATGTGTAACTAGTACCAAAATTGTATTGGTTTCATACCAACTTCATGTGTAACTAGTACCAAAATTGTATATGTTTCATAATAACTTCACGTGTAATAAGTAACGAAAATAGTATATGTTTCACACCAATTTTATGTATAACTTATACCAAAATTGTATAGATTTCATACCGATTTTATGTCTAACGTGTATCAAAATTGTATAGGTTTTGTCCCTACTGTAATGATTTCTCAAAATTAAATGTTTGACTTTTAGTATATGGATATTATAGTCATAGGGAGTTATAACAAAATTTTAAGTTGCAGTAGGGAGTTTGAATTAATTTTTTCTGACATGGGGACTGATTTCAAAATTAAGTTTGACAATGATGATTTTTTTTGAGTTCCCCATTATTAAAACTAACGGGAATTTATATAATTCTTCCTAATAAAATTAATAATGGTAAGGATAGAATACATACATATATTGTATATGTAAAAACCTGCAGGATAGAAAATTACTCGTTATGGAGAACCTAGTACAAAGCCAGTCATGTAACCAGTCCCAAATTCCTTTTTTATAAAAAAAAAAATTAAAAATAAAATCACATATAATTAGGATATTCTAAGCAATATAACAATATTATAATCAAAATAACATGATCATATCATTTTATTTTTTGATTATAACTGTATATATATACACACACACACCCATTGGCAAACAAAAATATTAAAATGGTGTTTGAATATTACATTCTTACACTAATATATAGATATAGAAATAGATATATCAAACTAAATGTGAAAAAAAAAATTAACTCATTCAGTGGAACTTTCTATAGTAGAACTACTGCTAATCCATTTATCAATAACAGCCACAGGTGACTGCAAATTCTTATTCTTCAACAACACAACCTCATCTGTCTCGGGAGAATTAAGCATCTTTCCATCCCCATTTTCTTTTTTCACCTTCTCAAACATCAATTCATCCCCACTCTGGATATCCTTCAAATAATCCAACACCTCGTCCATCGAAGGCCTCATCTCCTTCTCCGGTTGCAGGCACCGGAAAGCCAATTCGGCCACGGAAGTGGTCATTCTCGTGACCTCAGCATCCGTACCGTACCCAAGAGACGAGTCGATTAGTTCCCCAAAATCACACTTTTGAATCTTGTTTAAGGCGAAGTTAGCTAAGTTTATTTCATGTCTATGTCTGTTCATGTCTACTGCTGGCATGGATGATATGAGCTCGACTAGCATGACTCCGAAACTATATACGTCGCTTTTATCTGTGAGTTGGTAGCACTGATGGTATTCGGGATCGACATATCCGGGAGTCCCCTGAGGGGCGGTGGAGATGTGAGTGACGTCGTTTGGGAAGAGTCTTGACAGCCCAAAATCAGCAACTTTGACATAGAAGTTTTCTGTGAGCAATATGTTATTTGTCTTCACGTCGCGGTGGATTATGTCTGATTTGTGCAGGTAGGATAAGGCGCTTGCTGTTTCTATGGCGACGTTCATGCGAATGGACCATGTTAGTGGGCATTCTTTGGCTCTTTCACCATGGAGATGATCGGATACTGTTCCATTGTCAATGTACTCATAAACGAGTAATAACTCACGGCTTTTTCTGGAGGTGCAGCCGTACAATGAAACGAGATTTGGATGCCTCAAACATGTAAGAATTTTGATCTCATTCATGAATTGTTCGACCCTTCTATAATTATGCTCGTAGAGCCGTTTTATCGCAACTTCTCTCCCATCTCTGAGTTTGCCTAGCAAGTTATAAACAGAGTAAACTATACTTTTAAGCCTAGATATGGACTTATTTTACGTACTGAAAATGAAAGAGCAAACCATTTTTTGTACCATAATATACGGTTCCGAAGCCTCCATCACCAAGTTCTTGGGAGGACTCGAAGTTATTTGTGGCCTCCACAAGTTCTGCATAGGAAAAGACAGGGATTCCAAAGTATAAGCTTCCACCCTCGATGTCCGATTTCGAGGAGGGATCTGAGGATATGTTTCTTGAAAGGAGGTAGGCATCTGTGAATCGTTTCTTGTTTCGCCAGATTATGAAACAGGCCAACAAGAACACCAAAAGTGCAGCAACCGCAATAGCTAAGCACCATAAAATTGTACTCATTAAGGTTTGGAAACCGGAATTCTAAGATCGAAACATGGTAATCAGACAGACAATACCTGCAATTAGTATCACTTTCTCCTTACTTTTCCCTGCAAACAAATTCAAGGTAAGAAGAAAATTAAATCCCTATGCCAGATCAAGAATACAGCCCAAGAATGAAGAAAAACAAGTGGGGTTACTCAGGCAAACAAACAACAGCAATTTGTATGATTTAATTTTACGCCAAGAAGCCAACTCTATATGTTAGCATACCAATTGGTTCTTTTTGCAAGTAATAAACACCAAACTGACCTTTAGTTTGTTCATCATCTGAAACATGCCACTCAATAGTATATTCATAAGCAAGCAGTTTGAACAAGTCATCACTCCCATTCTCAGTATCATTCATAGGCAGTTGAATCGACGAACATTCTTGAGGGAGAGCGTGATCAATCTCCGTGGTAAAATTAACATCCGCTGGGTTTCTATAATATACTGTAAAGGCTGTACAATTCGAGTAATTTTTGTAATTTTCGAAATAATCTTCCACATGTTTGCTATCTCTGAAAGGTTTTTCACATCTGAAGATGGTGAGATTCGGGGATATTATTATGAACGGAATACGAGGAGAATTATAGAAAGGATTATTTCTGAAAGAAAAACAACTATTGCTGTTCAAATTATACTGAAGGGAAGTGTCTCGAACCAGAAACTTATCTGTAGAAATATTATTCAAAACCTCGTACGATGGCCCAGTATCCCCAAGCTGAAATTTTGGTACCGAAGAATCACAATCCACCTTTATTGACCCGCATTCGGGTTGGTCGAGCTTGGTGAAGGGATACTCCAGGGAGAAATTTCGACATGGGAAAGATTTGGGGCACTTGGAATCACAAAATTTGAGAAGAAAAAGATGAAAGTACAAAGAAGGATACGGATAAACTGGGTAAGTTCATATTGAAAAATGGGAGACATACAGAGACAAGAAAATGAAAATGGAGGCGAGATTTTATATTTTGGTGGTTTACTTTGTAATAGTTCTTGTTTGTGTTACACACGGTAGTTGACTTGGAATATCTTTATTGGAACACTGACCCGATAAAATAAGTTCAGAAATAATATAAGATTTATTATGAAACAAAAACATGAAATAATATAACAAAAATATGAATTTTATTTGAATGGAAACGAAGAATTCGAATTGGGAATGATTTGAAATTTGGATTTGAAACCTATCCTTATTATAAATGTGGTTCAAATCTATCATAATTACCACTACGTTTACATAAATTATTAAAGATGTCGATTTAAAATAAATTAAATATAAATTTATCTAAATAGTTAAAATATATTTGAAATCAAAGATCTGAAATCCATGACTTCAAATCCTTCGATCCAAACATACAATAAGATATTTTATGTTTTTGTGTATTTAGTTTGAAATGGTCAGATTGAAGTTAGGAACACTGCAGCTTCGTAGTCATTATCAACTTGTCTTGTGGGAGGGTGGTTTACATAATTGACCCTTGACTTCTTGGCAGATAGAGAGTGAGAAATGACTATTATATAAGGAAATTATTTTAAATATATTTAAATTTTTTAATAAGATATAAAATATCGAAATTTTTTATTTATCAAATATTATGTTTAACTTTATCAGTGAGATGAATCACCATCAGGAAAAACAATTGTATAAAATATAGAAAAAAATAAATTGAGGGGTATAAACAAATTTTAGGAGATAATAGTATGTTATTCCAATGAAATATGTATTGTTCATATCGTTAGGTTAATATTGAAACATGGGTTGTCTTAAACAAATAAAGTACTTACTCCTTCATACTATATTATATGTATCTAAATTTATATGTTGAAAAAAACCAGGTTTTTCCATTGATGGTGATAGCAGTACTCCAATGAAAGTTCAATTTGGACCAACTTTTCAAGATGAATTTGCCTATTTTTGATAAAACTACACATGCATATTATATAAAGTTTGATTTGATGATTAGAAATGATTAAATTATTTAATTTAATAATTTTTGAAAATTCGGGTAGTTAATTTGAAAATTTTGATTTTAATTTTCAAATTTCAGTTATTTTGTGAAATCGGTTTGGTTTTGATTTTAACTTTAAATATCTGTTAACATAATTCTTCAATTTTTTAAATTTTTAAACTAAAAATCAATTTACCTCATCATTTATTATTTGTAAGTTTTGTTAGTTTTTTTTAAATTATCTTCATTTTTAAATTATTTTAATTTTTATAAAAGTAATGGTTATTTAAGTTATTGATCGAATTAGCCATTAATTTTTTATTTGGTTCGGTTAATTCGGTTACAAGAAATTTTGGACGATTCGATTTTGCAAAAAAATCGAATATGTAACCGAACCGACTGCTCACCCTTCATAGACAAGGTAACTAAATAAATTGTAATATTAACTTTTATGTATTTATTTATAATTGTTACTTCAAAAAATTAAATTTCCATACTCAACAACAAAAACAACAACTAAGCCTTTAATCTCAATAAATTTTGGTATACTACATGAACAAGAGATAGAATCAAGTTAGATCGGACAAGTGCGTAAATATTCTCCAAACGCTTCTATCTCTTCTTTAATCCTATCGAACTCCAAGTCTTCGCCTATAACTTTGAGCCATGTCTTCTTCTGTAAGGACCCCCGTGCCCTTAATCTATTATTAGTGTATTAACCCAAGCATTTAGTGCATGCGATTATATATGTAGGGGAAAATCCCACTTGCCATCATAACAAACCATGCCAATAATAAAATTCCTTTGCATTATTCCATATAATGTCTAGTTTCCCCCAACCAAGTTCACATACGTATCATGCACCATTATAATACACTAACCTGTTCTCAGTTCATTTAACAATTCAATAAATAATTGCATGCATCACATAAATGAAAAGAGAAAGGCCCTTGCCTTCTTTATACAACCCATATACACATCATAGTGCTCACATGGGAGCATCGAATAAGTATGCGTATATCTAATGTATAAAGTATCATGCTTAATATCGTCGGTGGTACCTCGATCCTAGAAGCACCTCAAATCCACAGCTTGAGCTCAACTCCAACCATCGATGTACCTAATCACCTGCCCCAACAGAGACAGCCCCCACACGGGGTGAGCATACCAATATCCCAAATCCAATAATCACAATAACACAATTCATAATTTACAAAAAAATGTAATTGCTATGAAATATAAAGGATGCTCCCTGGATGGTATCATCATCATCCGGGATTCCATGTACTATCCCTGTTCTCAAAATAACTGAAACCATCAAATTCCCAAATGCCAATTAATCATTACATTGATTAACAAATTCCCTTGCCGCATACCGATATCATAATCAATAATATCAAATCATTAAACAATGATTACAAGTATTCCATATATCTCACTTATGGTTCCATAGTCCTATTTCATTGCTCGCTCTACAATAGCGGCATTTCATTCTCACGCATGCTCAACAGCAGTGGCGTTCCAAGCGATGTTTGCTCAAAGGCGACAACATCTCAATCATTGCTCGCTCAAAAGCGGCACCATATAATTCCCAATGCACACGTATCCATTTGTAGCAACTACCGTAAACCAGGCATTTCAATGTCCGTTTATTGCTAATATCATATACTATGCATTTTCATATACATTAGTTGCAATACAGTGTACCAAGCACTCAACAATTGCAATTATAATAAAGGGCTATGCTCGTACGTCATACGTACCTTATGATTCCGTAGTTCGAGTCCAACCTTGCCTGAGTCCCACGACCCGATGAGTTAAGTGCTAACATGCAAATAACTCCCAATTAAACATAGGCATGCAATCACGTGCACAAGCACGTTCACAACTTCCCAACCTATCGTCCATCCATGACGATTACCAAAATAAAAGCCCCCCGGCTAAGCATGCATAATACCCAAAACATTCCATTTTATATGTTCAAAAGATAGCCAAAAACCCAACCGAGAATTCCGTTTAATTAACTTCGGCTCCAACCAATCCATTTTAAAAGTATAACATTCCCATTGGAATGTAGACATTGCCCCGAAAACGGGCCACTCAAACCTCGATTCCAAAATCCCGACATTTTTCCAAAATTTCCAAAAAAACACTTTCTTACGGGCGGCGATCGATCGCCTCTTTTAGCGCGATCGATCGCCCCTGACCAGTGGAAAAAAAACGCCTTCTCGCGATCGATCGCCAACCCTCGTGATCGATCGCCAACATGCTCACGATCGATTGCCTGGACCACGCGATCTATCGCCTGCACTGTTCATCGTCACCGATTTTAACAGTTGCACGTCACGATCGATCGCCCCTCCTCGGCGATCGATCACCACCTGCGATTTTTCGAAAAACTCGAGCTTCCATGGTGTTTTTCACACCCAAACTCAAAACCAAAACCCCATACACCTTCAACACCTCAAATACACCACTTAAAACCAATAAAAACTCCAAAAACTCAACATAGGATTTAACCAAAAATCCCCAAACCCATAACCAACCAAAACCTCAACCAAAATCTACCATACCACTACCAAATCGAAGACAATGGTGAGGGGAAGATGAATACCTGATTATCTTTGTAAGGACCCTAGTTCCTTAAGTGCAGATTAAAGGCATAATTAGAGCTAACATACATTATCAGAGTATAATGGTTCGTGTTGAGACTTTGAGCCTTAAGAATTACATGCCAAGTTAAGGACTTTCAAATAGGATTAATTACATTCTCAATCAAATGAATGTTATTCGCTATAGCTTTACACTACTCCTAGAGTAGACACTATACAAAAACAATCCTGTCCTTCATTATCAAAAGTGATCTCCACAAGCTCACCGCCTCAACCCGCCTTAGCCCCTTTATCATGCCAAAATGTACCTACAAGGACAACCCCCAAAACGTGAGCATATAATAATTGATATTCAACACAGTATGAATATAAGGCGTAAATGCATAAACCGTAATAAAACACTTCCTGTTTTTCCCATGCATTTCAAACGCTCCCTTTTGGTTGTCCCTGTACCATATAACTCATGAGTATAATCAATAGATTATTTAATGGTTCACACATGTCATGACATAACACCATTCCATATTCACCAATTACCAATCCCTAGTCTGTTATAATAGTGTATTTTAATGCACATCGCTTGTCATGACAACGACATTAATACCCCTCGCTTCGACATATTAGCGGCATTGAATAACCTCGCGCAAATGCGACATGCGGCAACACCCTCGCTTCAACATTTGGCGGCAAATATTCTTTCCTCGCTACATATGACAACGACAAGTATTCTATCATCGTTTCAAGTGACAGCGGCAAAGCATTAAAATAATCACCATTATAACCATGATTCATGGGATGTGCACCAATAATCATCATATGCATATACAATCATCATGCATAATTCAACATGTATTTGCATCCACAGTGCACAATTCCATATATACTCGCATCCACAATGCATAATCAATGAGTATAATAGATACATGTACCGTTGGGTGCCCGTACGTCTTCTACGTACCTTTCCAAAAGTGGGATTTGGTATGACTTTACTTCCTTGGTTGCGTCGCCACCCCGGATGGTTCTACACAATAACACAATCCAATATTAGAAGCCAAATTATAGCCAAATACCAAAAATTCGACAAAAAACACCATTTCCCACTTTTCAGCAGCTGGCGATCGATCGCTACATCGAGGCGATCGATCACGAGCCTTACCGATCGATTGCTTCGATGTAGCGATCGATCGCCAGACCTTTCTGCCTCGCGGCGATCGATCGCACCATATATGACGATCGATCGCCTGCATCATATTTCGCCACTGTCCTTCGGCGATTGATCGCTGCATTTGTAGCGATCGATCGCCACCTGCTGTGTGCGCGATTTCTCACCATTTTTGAGCATATTCCAAGTTCTACCACATACCCTTCAAATTCAAACATTCCAACAACTCAAATATCATCATAACTCACTAAAACCCACATGAAACACCTCAAAAATCATAACCCAACCATATACAACACATACCCAAAAACAAATCCACAAAACCCCAAAATGCTAACCCATTTCAAAACCAAACACCATTAAAACATTAGGAAGGGTTCCATACCTCTTGATGACTCCAAATCCTACCAATAATCTCACAAACAAAGATTTTGTGAAGATTTCTCCTTCCTCCTTTGCCAAATTTCGAAAATGGGAAGAGGTTTAGGGTTGGGAATGAAGAGAGTGATGGGTAAAGTGAATGTAAAGTGGGGGTGTAGTGGGGTTATAAGAGTTTAAAATTAAATTTGTACCCCATTAATTAACATGATGTATAAAATACCCC
The DNA here is from genome assembly GCA_907163345.1 of Haberlea rhodopensis. NCBI lineage: Eukaryota > Viridiplantae > Streptophyta > Magnoliopsida > Lamiales > Gesneriaceae > Haberlea > Haberlea rhodopensis. The sequence goes on from CAJQUN010000179.1 coordinate 263,565, forward strand.
AACATGATATTTTAAAAGCATTTTACAAAAATGCACCAAACTCCCAATAAATTCATGCTTTCCAAATAATTGCCAACCATTACAATTAAATCATGCTAACCCCCAATTCCTAACATGCATAACATGCACCCTGAAATGCACCCCCGGGTCACGCCTACCATGTGACTAAGCATTTTAACAAGATAATTAATTCCAACACATAAATCAATTATCACCATAATTAATCATATAAACATAATTAATGCCCAAATTGCAATTAACTATTTCGGGGATAGCACAATCTTCAAGAAATCGGGCTCCGAATACGAGCCCCCAACGATTTTGCTTCCAAGAGCAAGAGAGGGAAATGAGGGGAAGAGTTTGAGCGCGGAGAGATGGGAGAGAGAGAGAGAAGGGTTCCGTGCCAAATGACGGAATACCGAGTCCACTTGGTATATACAGTACCAAAACTCGAATATACCAATCCCTTCACAAATACACCATGACTCATTAAAAATCATCTGTTTTCAATAATTACCTCCCAAACTCTGTTTCCATTAACAACCCCATTACAAAGTACTCCGGACCCCAAATCCAACCAAAGACCAAATTCCAAGGTTATCACCACGATGAGAATACAATCTCATCCCTTGGATCCAACAACTCCAAATGTCGGATTTAAAATCCCGAGAGTCTCGAAACCGCAATTAATTCATAATTGCCACAAATGAAATCCATTAAGGATTATTACCACACCGGGATTAACACCATTAATCCCCGGGTATCACATCTTCGGTTGTCCTCCCACTCTCGTGAAATGGCTGAAATCCATGGACTCCACTCGACGCACAGGTGCATTGCTAGACATATGTCGTATATAAACTAACAAAAGTAAGCGACTTTCTTGCATCTTCTCTTCTATACAATCACACCTACTTCAGCTCGAATATCTTCATTCCTTATTGTATCGCTTCTGGTCTTACCGCACATCCAACAAAGCATACACATCTATGCCACACTCATCTTTTGGGTGTAATTCCTCTTGGATGCCCAACATTCCGTCCCATACAACAATGCGGGTCCAATGGTGGGTTTATAAAACTTTCCCTTCAATTTCAGTGGGATATTACGATTGCATAGAACTCCGGTGGTATTCCTTCATTTCAACTAGCCCGCCTGAATCCTATGGTTAAAGTCACTGTCAATCTCTCCATCCTTTTAGATAACAGAACCTAGGTATCGAAACTTGGTGTTCAACGATACCTCTTGACCATCGAGTGCTACAACATATAGGATCCCAAAAGGTACGACACTAAATTTGCACTACAGTATTCCATTTTAGACCTACTTAATCTAAACCTCTTTGATTCCAATGTCTCTCTCCATAGCTCCAATGTTGCATTTACCACTGCACTGGTCTCGTCGATTAACACAATATTGTTAGCGACAAGAAGGTCCAAGGTAATTCAATATGAATGTCTTTTGTTATCTCATCCATCGAACAAGAAAGAACTCAATGCAGGCCCTTGGTGCAATCCAATAGTGATCGAGAACGCCTTGTTACCCCTACTGCACGTTCTCACATTGGATGCTACTCCGTCGTACATGTCCATGATTATATTGACATACTTGATTTGAACTATTTTCTTCATCAATGCCCACCTTAATATCTCCCTCGGGACTTTATCATAGGCCTTCTCCAAGTATATAAAGACTATATGAAAATATTTACTCCTCTCACGATAGCGCTCGACAAGTTGACGACATAAATGGACAGCTCCATAGTCGACCGTTCTAACATGACCCGAATTGGTTCTCTGAGATCCTAATCTCCCTCCTTAACGGACACAATTATTTTCTCCCAAAGCTTCATTGTGTGACACATAAGTTTTATACCACGATAGTTGGTGCAACTCTGAATATCACATTTGTTCTTATAGACAGGGATGGGATATTCTTTCTCAATTCATTTGGAATTTTGTTATTCCTCCCAATCTTGTTAGATAGATATGTTAGCCACTTTATCCCCATTGGTCCTAAACATATACATGCTTCAATAGAGATTATCAGGACCTCTTCCTTGTTGTAAACTAATTTGCAAGTAAATCCACTAGGATGAAGAAATAAATAAATTTAAATATGTAAGAACAATTAAATGAATTTTAAATTTTTTTATTTAATTGTTTTCCACTGAATGTTATTCTAGTGAATTCTTTGCTTATTGTGGTCAATGAAACCATTGAGGCGGAAAAATAGTGACAATTGTAGAATTAACCCATAAGAGTCTGTTAAAGATGAGAGTATCAGGTTGTTTTTCCTCATGTGGAGATAACTCAAAACCCAATAGTTTGGCCCATATGGTGCAAGCCCATATGGAGAATAAAAAAAAAGATTCACCATACCCTAGTACAAGAATTAGCACATATCATAGCATCACAACAAAAAAGAAAATTTTTAAGTGAGAGTTTTCGGATTTGCATGGCAGTGCAAATCAGTTTGTCTGCTTAAACATTTGTGACAAACACAACTGGTGGATCAAACAAAACTTTGGTCAGCACGTTCTAATAGAAGTAAGCTAAACAGTGCATGGTGATCGAGTTTAGTGGTTATTTGGATCGGTTTCTAAAGGTCGAACATAAGCTGTCATTTTCTCGAGCTGATTCCGCCTAGACTAATTGAGGAGGTTGTTGACAGAAATATAACTATTGGATTCAACTGAAACTTTTACAGCACGTTCAGACATTCTTGAAGTGTATCCTGAACACAGAGAACAAATTCAGATTTATCTTACGATAGTAAAAGACTGTGGATAGTACGTCTTTGGATGAGATCTTTCTAATTCTCTTGTTAGCTAAATATTGTGATATTTTGATAATGATTGGTGATTGTGTATTGCTTGTGAATAGATTGCAATGTCTTTATTCATTATAGTGGATGCTATTTTTGGTGTACTATGGTACCGTGATTTCTACTCCTCTCTCGTGGGAGATTTTCCTTGTTAAAATCGCTTGCATTTATATTTGATTTGAGTGTGCTCGCTGGAATTTTAATTTATCTATTTGATATTGTTTCCTACAGGTCTCAGATAAGGAGGGATAATTATTATTTCCGCTGCTTCATTGATATCGGAGCTAGGTTGTGATATGTACCTTGCAGTAAAATTGGAAGCTAATACAAGTAAAATGATGAATCTAAACGATTCTAATTACATACATGGAAGGGAAAAATGAAGGACCCTTGTATGTGAAATATTATTTTTTACCCGTGTTTGAAGTACAAAGTCCGAAAAGAAAAGTGATCCTGGACCATACTGCATTGTGTGGTTATATTAGACAATGCATAGATGATAACCTGTTGAATCATGTTAGTGATAAAAAATGCACAATCTATGTGGGAAGCTTGAGCAGCTATATGCTAGCAAAACTAGAAATTACAATTTTTTCATCGAACAAATGATGGGTTTGAAAAATAAAGATGGAACTCCTATGACTATTCACTTGAATGCTTTTCAGGGGATATTAATCAGTTAATGACGTGACTAGAAATAAACACATCTAGTGCATTTAATTGTTAGCAATTAGTTATATTTTGATACATAATTTGATATAATTGCTACCTAAATGTATATTTGTGTGAATTAGGAGGAATCGAAGAAATCGAGATAATAACGATGAATAAAGATTAAGAAATGCATTGGAGATGATAAGGAATCAAAGAATACCAAGAAAAATGCATAAAAGTGATTTTTGATCGAGATCCATCGCCTAAAGAGTAGAGATCGATCGCCGTAGAGCAGAAACTTGGGCAACAAAATTTTTGTCTTGGCGATTGATCACCAGAAATCCAGCGATCGGTCGCCAGAGACAGAATATATATAAAAAAGCTGAAGTGTTGGCGATCGATCGCCAGCTTATCGCGATCGATCGCCAAGGGGAGTCCGGATACAACATGGAAACTCGATTTTTTAACCCATCTTATCATCCTCTCTACCCTATAACTCGAAAATAAGCCTCCAAATACCATGATTCGGACTTTTAGACTTAGAATAAATTTGTTTTCTCTCAACTTTTGAAGAACGACTTGGAGGATTCAAGAACGGAGACCGAAGTGATGAGCCGGATCGTGCCACTCCTTAGTAACTCTTTATCTAGTTTTTATTTAATGTTTTCTAGGCTAGTTTTTATTGTTTTTGATTTAGACATGAGTGGCTAAACACTTTTGATTCTTGGTTGAGGGATACTTTGCCTTTGGATTTAAATACTTGTGAGAATTTTGGTTTGATTGCTTGATTTTTAATTCAATTTCAATGTGTTTTCCAGATTATTGTTGATATGATTGTTGTGTTTGATTGGTAGATTGAACATCTAGTAATTATGTTAGTTCTGGATTTTAAAGATGAGAAAACAAATCAGAACGGATCGATAGAAATCGGACTAACCAGATCAATTGCTCAAAACAGTGTATATCGCAAAATCAGAACGGATCGATGAACATCAGCCTGACCAGATCGAAGCTTCAGAACAGCTCAACTATTATCAGATCAGAGCAGACAAGGTTGTATAAGCTTCGCTCTTCAGTCCGAATCATAACGGCTATTTATTGAAGCATTTAATGTTGCAATTAATGCTGAAAAAGACCAAGGACTGAAGATTACCATAAAAGGTAAGAAGACAAAGAAGAGCTCATCTGACAGTCGCCGAAAGCATGAACCAGAATGGCAAGTGCCCAAAAGAATAAGACTGTAGCTTACTCAGAGTTTGAGCAGAGTCGAAAGTTGTACATAAAGAGAAATAATGTCGTTGGTACATGCAACTATATAAGGATGCAACAGAAGAGCTCAAGGGAGAGTCTGATCAATCGAAAAAAACGCAAAAGAAAGCTAAACAGCACAAGCTTACAAGCTCAGACATTCTCGAGCTGAAAATCTTCATAAGCACAAGCATATTGTAATATTTGATCATCTTAGGATCATTGTGTGCATAGACTAAAGTCTATCTTTTGTATTCTGTACTAAGATAGAGAAGTGAGAATCAATTGTAACTGTCAGACAGAGTGTGTCTGAACAGATCGAGAGACTATGAGTTTCAGTCTGGTAGTGAGGTAAATCCAGCTGATTCGGGTTTGTACAACAGGATTATATAAATCAAAGTCTTCTAGTGGAATCCTTCCTTAATTGGAAGAAGGGGAGACGTAGAAGGATTACACCACCTTCAAACTTCCAGAAACATATTCTGTCTTCTATCATTCTGCACTTGCTATACTATTCAAGCCATCGACCCGTTCTTACTAATCTAAGAACAGACCGTTCCGCACTAAAATACTCAGTGGTCTGTTCTGCAGAAACGTTGATTAAGAAACAGATTTCTTTCACTAACCCGAGAGAAATCACAAAGGATTATTTTTAATAAGAGTGTTCATTCACCCCCCTCTAAACACTCTGGACCGATCCTAACAAATTATATACACAATCTAAGGCTAATTAAGAAGCAACTGAGATTGATGATTACCAGCTGTTGGTGTTATTAAATTCTTAGGGAGAATGATTTGATAATCGATATAAACTGATGTTGTTTTTATTGATTAGATTCATCAAACTTACTGGTTTTTGAAGCTATCATTGAATTAATCTTAACGGCTATAGTTTTGGTTAATAATTTATATTTGAATGTTGTTTTCTGTTTGCCTAAGATTAAGGTGAGGAGGGAATTAAATTTCCAATTGATGAATAATTGAATAAAAATTGAATCTTTTGATAATCGATGATCAAGTAAACAATTTCCAAAGGTAAAGTTGACTGATAACCAAGAATTACTTTTTAATCTTGATAATCTAGTAATTTGCTTTATTCAGTTTAATTATTTATAATTCAAAATCGCAAATCCTATAATTTTATTGCGTTATTTTGTCTTTCATTAACACAAGAGAATACACTTCCTCGTGGGATCGATCCATACTCACGCTACTACATTAGTGTTATCAATCTTTCGGATTGAGTGAGGTTAATTTGGGCGTACACGACTAGCGCACACCAAATTTTGGCCCCGTTGTCGGGGAGTCGTTTACTTTTGTGTTAACTTTTATTTTTATTTTTTTTCCTTTTTGTGCTATTCTCGTTTGTTCATGAGTACATGTGATCCATCAGTTCAAGAAGAGAACGTTCAATACGATCGATCGAGAGGACACTACATAGACGAAGAAGAGAAGCTAGAAGACGAGAAGAGGAAGAGAGGAACAACATGGCCACGAATCAAAGTCTACGACAATTGGCCAATTTAGATTTGAACCAACAACCTCTATGCATTACCTTCCTTGCTTTTGCAACAAATGTTAATTTTGAATTGAAATCCGGACTAATACATTTGTTGCCTTCTTTTCACGGTCTTGCAGGAGATTGATCCTCACAAGCACTTAATGGAGTTTCATGTGGTTTGCACCACCATGAAGCCGTCTGGGATTACCAAGGAGCAAATCAAGCTGAGAGCCTTTCCCTTATCCTTGAAGGATGTTGTAAAGGACTGTCTATCTATCTACCACCAGGCTCGATTACCACATGGAATGACTTGAAAATGACTTTTCTTGAGATATACTTTCCAGCATCGATGGGTGCCAACATACGAAATGAGATCTACAGCATTAGGTAATACACTAGATAGACACTTCACAAGTACTGGGAACGCTTCAAAAAGTTTTGTGCAAGTTGCCCACAATATTAGATAAGTGACCATCTCCTTATTCAATACTTTTATGAAGGTTTGTTGTCTAGGACAGAAATTTAGTGGATGGTGCGAGCGGTGGAGCTTTTGTGGATAAGACAACGGAGGAGGCGAGAAATTTGATATCAAATATGGCATCCAACTCACACCAATTTGGCACCTTTAGAGCTAATCCAGCTCAAAGGAAATAATGTGAGGTAAATGTATGTAATGCCCCATTGCTAAGTAATTATGATTAATCCGGTTTAATAATGATTAAGCAAACCCGGGTGATTAAAAGTTGAGATTTCAAATTAAGGTGTTTCGGATCACAACATCTTATCTTTAATTGAGATAAAATACGTCAAAATTATACAATTGGCATGAAAATTTCGTCCAACACCCTTTCCAAACTAGCATGAATCACCAATTTGGACACTTGGGAGTTTAGGCATTTAAAATAATTTAAAATCCACTTCCCTTGCCTAGTGTGTCACACCCACTTCCAACATTCCTATGCATAAATAATGTCTTCATCTCTCCCATACACAATCTGATTTCCCTTACTCAATTTTCGAAATTTGTCCTCCCAAATTGAAAGAATTTGTGAGAAAAACCTCCATGCAATTGGAGTTTTGAGAAGGTAGTAAGGAAAGAATTCATATTCTTCAAGGATTGGAAGACTAGGAGCTTGGGAGGCGGCTTAATTGGGGAATTCTTGAGACTTCAAGGGTATGATTCTGTTTTAAACTAAATTTAGTTGTATTTTGTTGAATTGAGTCTAAAATCTAGGAAGATACATGAAAATGTTGATTTCATTTTGTTAAAACAGAATCTGCAGATTTTGATGTTTCATGCAGTAGATAGTTTCGAATTTTCGGTACACTTAAAGTCCGAATTTGACTTTGAGCAAAAGTTAAAAGTTCTAAATCTTTGAATTTTATGCAGTTTTAAAAAAGGAACATGTGATTTGGGAAATATTCTTGGCTACCCTCATGGGCACTACCCCATGAGGGTACCACAATCCTTTGATGAGTATCTACTCCCAAATGTTGGGTGAAAGATACTCATCTAAGGGTTGCTACCCCTATGATGTAGTGCCCATGGGGGTAGCCTAGAAGTATTCGCAATTTGGATCTCCTAAGTAACAGTTATATCGAATTTATTTTAAGTGCTCATTTTTGACTCTGCATGTTCATGCATGTTGCATGCAGACCGTGTTTTAAGTTTCTGGGCACATTTTGTTTCGAATTTGATGTCCGTCTTCAAATGAAAGTTGTAGGTTTTTGAATTATCTTCGATTTAAAAATAAAGAACTTAATTTGGAGTTGTTTTGAAAAAGTTACGAATTTTATACTATTAGTGCTCATTCTAAGCCCGGCATGTGGACGAAACTACACGTGCAGTGTTTTCTTCAGATTCCTGAGCATTTTTGGCTAGGAATTCCAGAAAATGTCTAGAAATAAGAATGAGTAATTTGAGTTTTCTGTACTGTGCCACTGGAATCACGCAATTTGGATTTGAAACGAAAAAGTTATAGTGGTTTTACCAACACTGCTCAAGAGGGAAAACATGTTTTAAATGCTATGTTTTTAGTGTCCAACCCCATTTAGATGGTTGAACAGCTTGACATCATAATAGATGAAATGTAGTATTTTGCGTTTTTGAACTTTGAGCACCGGAATCGAGTCGTTTTGATGTCGTATGAATTTATAATGACTTTTCTACGAAAATGTGTCAAGCTGAAAATTAAGAAAATCACTAAGGGTCAATAGTTAGAAGTTGCATTTGATTCAATGCATTACTTGAACACTTAGTGTCATTTGGAATTTACATGACCATGTTAATTGATTCTGTGGTTGATTCGAGGAGTACTCGGTAGATTAGCTTTGGTGTGAGGTACGTAGAAATGAGTTTTATCATGACGTCTGGCGAAGACGTGTAATGATGTTATTGTATGATTTTACAAGTCATTACTTGATTTATATTGTTTAGTTGTCACTATGTGATTATTATGTGACTATATAACATGTTGAGATAAATTGTACTACATGATATGTGAATTACATGACATGTATTGACTTTCACATGAGATTGCATGGCATATTGAGTTGCTTATGTCATATGATGCATAGATGATTCATGGGCATATCATATTGATCTATCCGACGATGACAGACAGTTTAGGTAGCAACCGTAGTCACGCATGTTGCTATCGGATCTAGACAAGAGGGATGACGAGCACAACACAGGATGATTCTCCTAGTGCAAAGTGCGTGTGTTGTCACCCTCTGCTCGAGCTTGATCTTGATTGATGATACCTGAGATTCGATTCTTTGTACCCATTCATACATGGCATGCATTGCATGATACTTTGTCACTTGACATGATTAATTTATTTCTCGTACTGGAGAACTGACCCCTGTAGTGGGGGCTGTCATGTCTTTTGTTGTTCGGGCATGACATGTGTTACAGGTAGATAGATGTTGGATGCTCGTGAGGAAGCATCTTAGAATACCAAAGCTCAACAAATTGAGCTCAGGTTTGATATGTTGAATCTGAGTCCCAGTAATTGTCAGAATACTTTTTAACTACATTTTAAATTACTGAGGTATGCCCCGAGTATTTGTATTTTACGTATTCTACTACTGATTGATTATATATTTTATGCTTATGTGATTAGTAACATATTGAATTTGGAAACTGGAATTACATATTTTCAGCAGCATTATATATGTATCATAGAAAAGCAAAAAAATTTTATGGGCCAATTGTCAAGACATTTGAAATAAATCTTCCGCTGTTTACGAAAATTAATCATTATGTGATAATTAAACACCACATTAGGATCGGCCCCTCACATTATCAGAGCATAATCTGGGATATGCTCGAACTAGAGTTAGGACACTGAGTATAGTCACAAATAAATTGTTTGTGCATGTAATTGACTACGTGTTTTTATATGCTCTTGCCTGCTATGAGTACATGATAATGAAATTTTAGACATGTAATCGATTACTAAGAAGGGACAACTAGATGTAATATCTATGAGTATCATAATATGTTGAGTTGCATATAATTTTGAAAATTTGAGAATTTTATCTGTTAGCACTGACAGTTTCTGATCGGATGATGATGTAACGTAAGTGATGAGAATATCTATGACTTGAGATTTATATATGATGTTTTGATTTTATGATGGACAGTTAGTGTTTGGATAGGTAGCGGTGTTAAGAACTTTAATAGCTATCTATCGTACCTGTAGGCACTGCAAACTGTTAATTGAATTATAACTTAGTGATAATGCGTCCATTATTGGGAATTTTATTTATCACTTTGGGACTTACTCCTTGTGATTAGTGGGATGACAATAGAACTAATTAACCCCACGTTTTGCCGATTGACATCGGGAATTTGAGTCTGACAGATAAGTGTAATGCATATGAGTTTACGTCAAAACATGTGCACGTCGAGATGATAATCTAGAACTTGAGGATATTGAAACTAGTAATATTCAATTGAAGAATAGAGCATAGTTGTTGTGAGAAACAACTAGATTTGTTTTGAATGAGGACTTGGATATGGGGACTGTCGTAATTCAGTTCCAGTTTATATATCCGAAATATGAATAAATATACTACAATAAGAACTCTTCTAGATGAGAGTATCTAGAGTAATGGTAGTGATGGAAGACGAGTTTTTCCTCTTTCCGATACGGTAAAAGATGTTTACGAGAATGCCATGTTGATTACATGGAAAGTGTTTCGGGTGCAGGATAAGACACTGATGAGCTAGAACTGGATTAAATGTTAACCGACTTTCATTGGAATAAATCCAAGTAGTTCTAGAAGTTCAAAAGTATCACTCCAGTTTATCCAGCTCTAGTAATTCTGGAGATAGTAAGAGATTGTATGATACCAGATCTTTTCGAGGTCATTGTGGATGTAGGTATTTACTGATCCATGCGAAAGAATAAGAGAAACTGATATCGATTATGGCCTAGTGCTCAGGAACAGATGCATCCATAACAACAAATACCCTGGGCTAGGGGTAGATATCAGAGTGGTTAATCTTTTCGACCACTCAGTTCAAGCAACAATTAGTTACCTGCAGACCAGAGGTAATACCTGATAGTTATTTTTGGTTTCCCAACAGGTCAGATAGTATACCTTGATAGAGAATACGGTTAGAGATGCTTCAATACTGGTGATCCCAGATACATGTAATGTATTTGATCACAATGCATAAGTTTTATTGAGACAAAAGCATTGTGTTTATACATTGCATCAAATATGCATTGATAATGATGATTTGGAAAATACACCAGCCATGATGATTATACGATCCATACATGTAATAGTAATTGTATCTTACAGTTTGATGATAGTATTGTGAATTTGAATTAAATGGGTTGCCAAGATATTATTTTGATTGTATCGAGGGCATGGAGACTGACAAATTTCAAAATATTAGAGATAAATTTTTTATGGTGCAGTGAATTTTTGACTGTATTGTGGCTCCAAATGAAATGTTTATAGCCACTAATAGCAAGATAAGATAGTGATAGTATCAGCTATGAAAATATTGTGGTTGCGATATGTAATACCTCGATATGAATCATACATGTTTATTATGATTATTGAGTAATTATGTGATAATTACGATATAAGGTAGACCCGAGTTTGGGTTGCACCGAGTGTGTTACAATGATAAGTAACATGTTATATGTTGAGTTGAGAACATATAGTTGGCCATGCTGGTACATGTCTTGTTGTAGTATGGCCAAGGGCATTTAGATGCATGAGGTGTGTAGTGGACTATTATGTTGTGTTAGGAGTGATGCATTTCACATGCATGTACACTTGAATTTACATTTGATTTGGAAGCTATTATATATATATATATATATATATATATATATATAGATAGAGAGAGAGAGTCTCTCATAGAGAGAGAGAGAGTAAATCAGGTTTAAAACACATAGTTCCACCAAAAGACACCTAGTACTCTTTTCACTCTTGTTGAATTTAAAGATTGGAAAACAAGCTACAACCTGAAGTTAGAAGTGAAATCAAAGCTAGTTGGTAAGCATGTAGTGATATGAAAGCTTGTTCAACCATATGCATGTGTAGTGTGAGTTGTTGAACATGAAAAATCATGGTTATACTTGTATGAATTAATACTTGATATCATGCAAAGCAATAAATTGAAATATGCTAGAAACATGTTTATATGATGCTAGAGTTTGCATGTATCAAGTTTGGATGATAGAACTTGAGGTGTATGAGAAGCACCAAGAGGATAGACTTCAAATCGCCATGTTCTGAAACTGTTGCTTTCTAGCGATCGATCGCTAGCATCGTACCTATCGATCGCTGAGACAGGGGAAAGTTTAAGGCGGTTTATGCTTGGAGCGATCGATCGCTACATGTGATCGATCGATCGCGAGGTGCAGCGATCAATCGCTAAAAGAATACCGATCAATAGCTAGAAGTCCGTAGTATTTTATGAAAATCAGACTTTAATAGCGATCGATCGCTACCAATACTGATCAAACGCTAGGGTTTCATTAATTGGAGCGATCGATCGCTGGGATTGACCGATTGATCGCAAGACCAAGATTATGAAAATAAGATATTTTCTTGTTAGTTGTCTAATGACAGGTTTATGACATTGTATATTGTTGGTTTTCATGTAGCATCATCATAGGGGACGGGACAACGAGGTGGTTACACATTGACGTCTAACTTTATATATTTTGTGTCACATGAGAGGTACATTGTTGGGAAAACATTTCTAAGTTTTGGTGGTGACAAACATCAACTGGATACAAAGACACCTACCGGGTATCAAAGACCTACCGGTGATGGAATCAACTGGATACAAAGACACCTACCGGGTATCAAACACCTATCGGGTGATGGACATCAACTGGATACAGACACTTACCGGGTATCAAACACCTACCGGGTGATGGACATCAACTGGATAGACACCTACCGGATGGACATCAACTGGATACACAGACATCTACCGGATGGACATCAACTGGATACACAGACATCTACCGGATGGACACCAACTGGATAGACATCTACCGGATGGACACCAACTGGATAGACACCTACCGGATGGACACCAACTGGATGGACACCAACTGGATAGATACCTACCGGATGGACACTAACTGGACAACCATCTACTGGTTACAGAAGAATGATTGACCAGTTGAACGAAGAAAGCCAGCATATGACTAACGATCCAGCAAGACCTCAAAGCAACAAGACAAAACAAGTACAACCTATTCTGACAAAAGTACAACAGAGCGGCACACCCTGCTATATCTCCGCCACCATTAGCGTCAGAATAAAAGAGCCGTTGCTAAAAAAAAGAAAAGAAGACAATCAGAATATGGAATGATAACAGAAAGTGAATCTCTTCCAAATATAGACAAGTTGCCGTTAAAGATCAAGGAGTCTATAAATACATCAAATTGAAGAATGAAGAGGTTAGCTGAACGATCTATTCAAACAAAGAGAAACACCTCAACGCAAAAAGAATAATCATCTCACTGATATTCTCTACAGATTCAGCAAGAGCAGACAAGCAGTGTATCTGTGACAGATTATCCTCAACTGAAGTCTGCTGCTCAAGAACACTCGAAGCTAAAAAGTTTATTTTGTGAGAGTGTCTTAGAATCTTTTGTAATCAAATTAAGAAGTTGTGATTGCTAGGAGTTTAGGCTAAGCTGTGTGAGAGCCTAAGAAGGTTGTATACTGTAAAGTGTAAACCAAGTCTTCTAGTGAAACCTTTCTGCAAAGGAAGAAGGGGATACGTAGAATAGTTGTGCTTCGAACTTCCAGAAACAATATTCTTGTCATTTACTTATTGCTTACTTACTACTCAGTTTTATTCCTCACAAGTCCAGCAGACGTCTTTCGCACTATAATCAGTGTCTGCTGACTTGCTTTATATTGAGAAGCTACTGCAGTACTTAACAGTCTGCAGTTAACCCAAGAAAAATCAAAATTGAATCTAGTGTTTATTCAACCCCCCCTTCTAAACACTACCCCGATCCTAACAAGTGGTATCAGAGCTTAGGTCTTCTCAATCTTGAGAAATTACCAAAAACTGATGGCCTCATTCAGCAAGATTCCAATGTTCAAGAAGGATGAATATGATGATTGGAGAATTTGTATGCAAGCAAATCTAAGTGCCCAAGATGATGACATGTGGTTCGTCATCACTGATGGACCAATGAAGATCTTGAAAGTCAATACAGCAAATGCCATTTCTGGTGGTGAACCTCAGATGGTCGAGAAGGATAGATCCTTCTGGACAAATGAAGAAAAGAAAAAGGCAAATCTGGACAATGTGGCGAAAGACATACTGTTTAAAACTCTGGACAAAAATATGTTCAACAAGATCAAAATGCGTCCCACTGCAAAGGACATCTGGGAAAAGATTGCTCAGCTATGCGAAGGAAATGATCAAACCAAGGAAAACAAGCTCACTGTTGCCCTACAGAAGTTTGAAACATCAAAATGATGTCCGGAGAAACTCTCAGCGAATACGATGAGAGAGTAACTGGAATCATAAATGAACTCAATAGCCTTGGTAAAGATCTATCCAACAGGGAAGTCACTCTAAAAGTCATGAGAGGTCTCCCAAGAGAATGGGATGTAAAAACGATTGCTATGAGAGAATCCAAAGATCTAAACAAGATAGACCTACACGACTTATTTGCTGACTTAAAAGCTTATGAGTTCGATTGCTATGAGAGAATCCAAAGCTCTTACTGCATCTAAAGCTCCACCTATCACAACAGAGATGACCCCTGAAAAAATATGCAACGATGCAATGGTGCTATTTGTCAAAAAATTTGGAAAGTTTATGAAGAAGAGCCAAAAGACCTATCAATCCTACCCAAGAAGACAGAGCTTCAAAAATAGATCAGATGAAGATGATTGTGTATGCTTTAACTGTCTTAAGCCAGGACATTTTATTGCTGACTGTCCTAAACCGAAGAAGGATGATCAAAAGAAAGTATCCAAAGATTATGGAAAGTCAAAAGAGAATAGAAGATCATCCAGAAGAGACAGACAACAGAAAGTACTGGTGGCGGAAGAAAACAAGAACAAATGGGCTGACTCAGAATCAGAATCAGAAAATTCTTCCAGCTCATCCAGTGACAGTGAAGATGAAGAAGTTCATTGTCTAATGGCCAACGACGACTGTGAGGTAAATGATCCTAATCTTTTTGAATTCACACATATTGAGCTCACAAATGCATTACAGGACATGATAAATGAGTATCAGATGTTATACGAATCCTTCGAGAACTACAAGACTGAACAACTAGTCCCAACAAAACAGCAGAACAACGAATGTGATTGTGAACAATCAATTGAGTTGAAAAGCTTGAGGGATAAAGTAAGTCAGATCGAGAAAGAAAGGGATGAAGCAACATGTGCACACCAGAAACTCAGTAAGCTGGTTCGCACATGGAATGCATCTACTGCCAGAAAAGATGAAATGCTTGAGTCAATAAGGCTTACTGGTGATCTAACCGGCATAGGCTACTCTAACAATGATAGTAATTAATCCGGCATCAAATCTCAAGTGTGTCTAGAAAGAAACAAGATTCAAACTATGAATTTTGTGAAATCAAGCACAGTATATGAACCAAGTGAGTTGGTTAAGGAATCTGTTGAGCCAATACTCTTCAAGGAACGGGCATCACACAAAGGTATCGGTTATGTGGAGCCAAAAGAGAAAGCTAGACAGGGGCAAAAGTTTAGAAATAAACATAAACCCACTGGTCAAGCCCCTCGTGAGGTAAAACCTAACTGGTATCATAATTGTATGCCTGTCCAAAAGAGATATATGCTTCCAAACAGAAATAAAGCAAGATTAGTCGCACAGGGCTACAGACAGGAAGAAGGCATTGATTTTGATGAAACCTTTGCCTCTGTAGCTCGATTAGAAGCCATTCACATATTTCTTGCATTTGCTGCTTTTAAAGACTTTAAAGTCTATCAGATGGATGTTAAGAGTGTGTTTCTTAACGGCAAACTCCAGGAAGAAGTTTACATTGAACAACCTCCTGGATTTGAAAGCCATCAGCAGCCTTCCTATGTTTTTCGTCTAATAAAGCCTTGTATGGTTTGAAGCAAGCTCCCCGTGCATGGTATGAAACTCTATCAAAATATTTGACTGAGCATAACTTTACCATTGGAATGGTGGACAAGACCTTTTCAAGTTTACAAAGGGTGATCATACTCTGCTTGTTCAAATTTATGTTGATGATATTATTTTCGGCAGTACTAACTCAAAACTGTGCGAAAGATTTTCTAAAATTATGCAGGATCAATTTGAGATGAGCATGATGAGAGAATTATCATTTTTCTTAGGATTGCAAGTCAAGCAATCAAATGAAGGAATTCTGATAACTCGGTCTAAATATACTAAAGAACTGCTGAAGAAATATGGGATGAGTACAAGTTCAGCAACGGCTACTCCAATGAGCTCATCTGCAAACTAGACTTGGATAACTCAGGAATACCAGTCGAAGTGACAATGTATCGAGGAATTATTGGATCACTAGTGTACTTGACAGCCAGCCGAACAGACATTATGTTTGCAGTATGTAAGTGTGCTCGGTTTCAGGCAAATCCCAAGCAGTCACACTACACAACTGTCAAAAGGATCCTCAAATATCTGAAAGGCACTGAGAATGTCGGTCTATGGTATCCAAGAGATTCAACTTTTAATCTGATCGGATACTCAGATGCAGACTATGCTGGATGCAAGATTGATAGGAAAAGTACCAGTGGATACTGTCAATTTCTCGGAGATATACTAATTTCATGGGGTTGCAAGAAGCAGACATCCATAACAACGTCTACTGCAGAGGCAAAATACCTTGCTGCTGGAAGCTGCTGTGCTCAACTGCTCTGGATTCAACAACAACTGAGAGACTACGGAATTGAATCCACTGTGGCACCCATATTTTGTGATAATACGTCTGCCATAGCAATTACGTACAATCCGGTTCTTCATACACGCACCAAACATATTGACATTCGTCATCATTTCATCAGAGATCACGTTATGAAGAAAGATATTCGGCTAGAATACATATCTACCGAACAACAAGCAGCAGACATCTTCATAAAGCCTCTACCGGACGCTAAGTTTTCCTACTTCGAAATATTCTTGGCTTAATTGATATCAACACATGAGTGTTATTATTTTAGATTAATGAATTCAGGGGGAATTTCTCAGTAGAAATTGCATGGATTTAGGGGGAATTTCAGTTTGAATTTTATCATTGGTTATTCAAGCTCAGCTGGTAAAACAATAGCCTGCTGCAGTAGGTCCTTCCGTACCAGTAGGACTCTACATACCAGTAGATGCTATCTTACCAGTCGGACCCTACATACCAGCAGACTTTACCAAATATGCTTTGACAAAAATAATCTTCGGTAACCATTAACCTAATGGAACGTCGGAATTCAAATTTACTTTTATGTAAAAATAAACTATTTCACTCCCGCCCAAATCCTGTCCTTTTATTTATTTGTTAAAATCTTTTCAATCGTTAGATGATCGCCACGTACCCATGTGTCCCTCATCTACAGTACGACGTTACATCTACTTTTTTCCTTTAACCGCCATTAATTTTATTTTATTTTCTAACTCTTATCTCTTCCAAAATTCACTGCGTTAACTTCCCTCCCAGAAATTTTATTCTACAGGACTTTTGCTGCTTTTCTGCATCTTCATCAAAAATGTCGAAGAACTCACAGCCAAGTTTTATCACAAATGCTGTTCATGTGGATTTCCATTCCATCTCCACATCCTCTGATGCAGAAACAAAGGAAGTCTTTCACAAATTGGATACATCGGGACTTCTAGTCATTCTCAGCCAGGCTCCAACTTTCTACAAAGACGCTCTACATGAATTCTTTGCCACCGCTAAAGTTGAAGATGATTCTGTGGTGGCCTCTGTTTCTGGACAACTAATTACCATCGCTCAACAGGAATTCAGCACTCACCTTTGTCTTCCATCCACTGGACTCACAGATTTCTCCATAGTTCCAGTGCATGTCAGGGAAGAAATGCGGATCATTTTCTTCAACTCAAATGATTGTCTCCGACGTCCTCCATTCAAGAAGGTGCTGATGAAGAGTCACTTCCGGCAACTGGCTGATGTTATTTCTAAGGGGCTGCTGTGCAAAGCTGGCTCTTTTGACATTATCACCCCTGAGAAGTTTGACGTCATGGGCGCCATCTTCAAAGGACTCGAAGTCAACTGGTCAGTTGTTTTGTTTCAGGTCCTCACTGGACTCAACACTTCAGGCAAGGGACAATCTGGTTTTGCCCTACCTCTCAGTAGCATCTTTGATAGCAAAAACATTCAGGATGGGGCCTCCTCCGACCTTCATCCAGGCAGACTTATCACTGCTAAGTATCTTCAGATACACAGGCAGCGGAGTGGCAGAGAGGTTGGTTTGACGAAGCGACGATCGACTCAAGTTATAAGTGATTCTGAACAAACAATATCCGAATCCGCTGAGTCATCTCCTCCCCTCCTCCTCCTAAGAAGCCCAGAACCAGAAAAGGGGCTCCTCATGCTCTCCGCAAAACAGTCACTGTTGCCTCTGATACCATCTCCTCTGCAGGTCCCATGGCAGTCATCCCTAGTAGAGAGCCCAGTCCTGAAAATCCTCCTCCCGAGGAACCAACTGCATCACCTGCTTCATTGGCCATAATACTTGCTGCATCAGAGGCTCCAACTGACAAATCCTCCAAACTGGTGAGCTCTCAGCAAGCACCTGGCACTATTAGTTTTCGGACACCCAAGTCCTTGTGTCCCTACTGTCATCCAAAGAACACCACTGCTGGAAAAGAAAAGACCCTTATGGACCCAATGTCCACACCCGTCAATTATGAGATACAAATGGTCATGGATACAGTAGAAGCCAAGCTGCAGCCACAGCTTGAAATTTTTGATCGATGGGTGAAGGCACGCCTAAAAATTCGCTTCAATGATTTCACTCCAATTATGGATCAAGCACTGGAGGATGAGAACCTCATCTTATCCTATCTTCAAGTCACGGACCCTAAGAAGAGTCTGAAGCTCAGGGATCTCTTCCGTCTCATGAACTATGTGGGCGAACTTCAAACCCTTGTTCAGTCCCGTCTTCAGCAATTCAACAGCGATTCTCGCACAGCAAACCATGATAGAGCAGTTCTGAATGCACTAGGACCAAAACTGGATATGGCTGAGCATGCTCTTCATGATCTTCGCATATCAACCGGTCTTCACTCTTACTCTACAGCTGTGAATAATGCAAGCCCAGCTCCAACTGACTTGGAAACATGTCCAACTGATTTAGAGACAGCTTCAACTGACTTGGAGGCAACTCCTTCTGCCTTGGAGACTATCCCACCGATATTGGAGATAATTCATCCTGTCATAGAGATCACCTCTCCAGCTGCTCAACCTTTCTCCTCCGCTCCCAGTCCTACAAATGATCAACAGCTTCAACTGCGGGATGTTGACCACACAAATGTTGACACAGTGATTCAGACTGTAGTTCATCAAGTTACCCTCTCTTCTGGTAATGATGAACCCAGCGGACACTCCTCTCACTCTGCTGGTCACACCCAGTCGTCTGCAGCTACGATGGACCAAGCTACTGATAGCATGGTTGTTATTGCCACAGACGCACCTGCTGCACCAATTGTTGAAGCCGCTGCTTTACTGACCACTGCTGTTATTAAGGGTCATCCCGGAGTCCTCACTACTGCTGCTGAGCCTCAAACAGATGCTCTGGATTAGTCGATGGCTCAAGACCCTCCAGAGGATTTCTTTGATTTCTCAACCTCTATTCCTCTGGAAGGGCCACCCAACATTGCTGATCAGCTAGTGAATCTGTCCAACGTGATTTCTGCACTAGCCAGTGATGTCAATAAGCTCAAACAGGAAGAGCGCACTGCGACTCTTATTCTAGGGAGCCATCAGCAGCACACTGATTCTCAATTTCAGCACGTCTATAGGGACTTAAACAGCCTAAAGACTACTGTCACCAGGCTTCAGACTTTTGTTGTGGATGCGTTTGCGGACTCACTTTCTCGGATAGGGTAGGCTCGCCTTCAAATCAATCAACAAAATGAATCTCTTCATGCCGCCACCTCACTGGCTCTTGAAGACAAGATAGAGGATGCTAAGAAAGCCTTATCAGATCAACTGGCAACCATGCAGGCGGCTTTTTCTTCTCAAATTCAAGACTTGAGCAACAGCATGCCTACTGCTCCTCAAATCATTAGAAGACTGCCTGAGTCCAGCCGCCCTGCTCCTCTGACCCAACGAGACCAGAGCCCAGCTCGTCGCTCATCCACTACAGCTGGAGCATCCAGTAGGTCAAGTCCATCTTAGCAAAGGTCACACAGCTCCCGACACCCTCAGACTGACACTCCTCCATCCACTCGTGAGTACTCCTCGCACTGGCTTGGGGGCAAACAGTAAACTTTATTGTCCTTTTGTGTTTATCATTATCTGTTTTTTTATATATTCAAAGTATTGTCATTTCATTTTCATCTTTATCTGATTTTTTATGATATGACCCTTCACACTTCAACTTGCTCATTTTTTCGCTATAAATAACATGCTAGTTCCCTAACTCAAAATCATCAATCATGCATCTCTTATCGTTTTACTTATCTTGCACCTGTTTCTATACAAATATCTATCCATGAGTTTATTACTTATCTAAATCAACCCTACATGGGTTGATTACTTATCTAACCCACGTCTGCTAGTTTGTGCTTTCTGGACCAGCCCTGGTGCTCTCCACCAGCCTAGATTTTGGAACAGCAGATGCCTGGGTGCTGATGACAAAAAGGGGGAAGACAGAGATAGAGTATTCTCATTATTGAAGACAGAGATCTTACCAAATGAACAGAGGACTACTTTGAAGAATGGACTCTTTCTAGGCCTTTCTCTGTTCTAAGATTTTCTGTATGCACTTTCTCTCCCCCTCCCTTTGTCAATAACCCTGAAACTAGCCAGCTCGGATCACTCCATACTGGCTATGTTTCTCCATTTGGATAGATTGTAAAAATAGGTCTGCTAAATGACTTGTAAAATGTTCCATGTAATGTTCTATGTAATTTGTAAGATGTATCATGTAAGTTGTAACCAGAATTCATCTTATATAAAATGATATTCCTTTTGGCTCAGTTTGATTACTACTCGTAATCTGCTTATGTATTCTAACAAATTGCAAAGTCTTTGTGTGTCTCTAAGTGTTAACAGGAGTTGCTGTTCATATGATCTAGCAAGAGTCTCCAATACTAAGTTTTGTCATCACCAAAAAGGGGGAAATTGTTGAGAAAACATTTCTAAGTTTTGGTGGTGACAAACATCAACTGGATACAAAGACACCTACCGGGTGATGAACATCAACTGGATACAAAGACACCTACCGGGTATCAAACACCTACCGGGTGATGGACATCAACTGGATAGACACCTACCGGATGGACATCAACTGGATACAAAGACACCTACCGCGTATCAAACACCTACCGGGTGATGGACATCAACTGGATAGACACTTACCGGATGGACATCAGCTGGATACACAAACATCTACCGGATGGACATCAACTGGATACACAGACATCTACCGGATGGACACCAACTGGATAGACATCTACAGGATGGACACCAACTGGATAGACACCTACCGGATGGACACCAACTGGATGGACACCAACTGGATAGACACCTACCGGATGGACACTAACTGGACAATCATCTACTTGTTACAGAAGGATGATTGACCAGTTGAACGAAGAAAGCCAGCATAGGACTAACCATCCAGCAAGAGCTCAAAGCAACAAGAGAAAACAAGTACAACCTATTCTGACAAAAGTACAATAGAGCGGCGCACCCTGCTATATCTCCGCCACCATTAGCGTTAGAACAAAAGAGCCGTTGCTAAACAAAATAGGAAAGAAGACAATCAGAATATGGAATGATAACAGAAAGTGGATCTCTTCCAAATATAGACAAGTTGCCGTTAAAGATCAAGGAGTCTATAAATACATCAAATTGAAGAATGAAGAGGTTAGCTGAAAGATCTATTCAAACAAAGAGAAACACCTCAACGCAAAAATAATAATCATCTCACTGATATTCTCTAAAGATTCAGCAAGAGCAGACAAGCAGTGTATCTGTGACAGATTATCCTCAACTCAAGTCTGCTGCTCAAGAACACTCGAAGCTAAAAAGTTTATTTTGTGAGAGTGTCTTAGAATCTTTTGTAATCAAATTAAGAAGTTGTGATTGCTAGGAGTTTAGGCTAAGCTGTGTGAGAGCCTAAGAAGGTTGTATACTGTAAAGTGTAAACCAAGTCTTCTAGTGAAACCTTCCTACAAAGGAAGAAGGGGAGACGTAGAAGAGTTGTGCTTCGAACTTCCAGAAACAATATTCTTGTCATTTACTTATTGTTTACTTACTACTAAGTTTTATTCCTCACAAGTTCAGCAGACGTCTTCCGCACTATAATCAGTGTTTGCTGACTTGCTTTATATTTAGAAGCTACTGCAGTACTTAACAGTCTGCAGTTAACCCAAGCAAAATCGAAATTGAATCTAGTGTTTATTCAACCCCCCTTCTAAACACTACCCCGATCCTAGCATACATGTTGACGTACCGGTATTGATATTATTGATATGGTGATGTTGAGTATATATGTTGAGATTGAGACATATGATTGTTGTAATCATATTATTATACATTCATGTTTTTGAGGCATGCAGTTGATGCCATATGAGAGGTATGCCATTGTTGGGCATATGCTTTGGTTGAGGCACACAATTGATGCCATATGAGAGGTATGCCATTGTTGGGCATATGCTTTGGCTGTTATAACATGTGATGACGGTTATATGATATGTGATGCTAATATGGGACGTGAAGGCTGAGCCATTGACATATTGAGCTGAAAGGCATATCATATCGGTCCCGTTATAACATGATGATTGTTGAGACATGTCATGACATATTTGCATATTGTGATGCATGATACAGAACAATTACCGTTAAAATTTTACTATAATTATTTATCGTATGATGTTTGCTTATTGATATAGAACTGAGATGGTTGTCTATAAATACTCATGTTGTGTGATCATTTCTGTAGGGCCTCATAGCCGTGGGAGGACGTGATTGTGAGTCGAATTTTGCTGCGAGCTGAACCACTGAGTAGGAGTTGAACTTCTTTAGGTTGTTCTGGTGTACATGTGTTGTATATTATGTCAGGGTTTTGTTAGGGATTTGTAAATGTTGTAACAACTGATATAGTAAAAATCTTAATGGGTATGTATTATTACTTAAATCCTACTCACATGTGTATAAAACATAATGGATTAAGTAACGAGGACCCCACATGATACTTGGAAAATGAGGGATATTTGTTAATAAGCAAATGATGCTGATCAGGAAAATTCAAGGTTGACTAATAACCTAATGATGAGAAAACTTACCAAGATTTTCCTAAGGAAATAATAGAATTTCCACTAGAGAAGGAAATCGATTTTAACTATTCGTTGGTGCCGAGGAATAGATTCGATAATGAAGCACTGTACGGAATGTCACTGAGTTCACATAATTAGAAAAATAGTTACACAATCTCGTCGCTAAAGGTACATAAGTCTGAGTATGTCACCTTGGGGAAACATCGGTGCTGTCCGTGAAGAAGAAAGATGGTATTATGAAGATGTGTATCGACCAAAGGCAGTTGAACCGGGCTACTGTCAAGAATAAATTACCCACTGCCTAAGATCGAGAAGTATTTGATCAGTTGTACGGAATTTTGATGTGCAAGAATAATGATTTTAAATCTGGTTACCATCAGTTCGAGTCAGAAGAGAAAATGTTCTCTAGGCAATTGGTCAAACCAGATGTAGGCATTTTGAATTTTTGGTAATGCCATGTGGTCTGACAACTATACCAGTAGAGTTTATGAATTTGATGAATAGAGTTTTTCGTAACTGTTCGTGCGGAAGTGTAATAATATTTATCAGTGATATACTAGTGTATTCGAGATCCAGAAGGAACAACACAGAACATCTACGATTGGTTCTTCAGACGCTTCATGAAGCTCAAATTGTATACCAAGTTATCGAAATGTAAATATTGGTTGAATCGAGTGTTATTTTGGGATAGGTGATACCAGCTCACCGGATACCCGCTGATCCCAGAAAAGTAGAGGTAGTAATAATATGGCCAAGACCAACTAGTGTACTCGAGATACGAAGTTTTATGAGTTTGGCTAGATATTACAAGATTTTATGGAAGGACATTATAGGATAGCCTGATCTATTGACCAAAAAGAAATTTGAGTTTCAGTTGGTCAGATGAATGTGAAAGCAGGTTTCATAAACTGAAACAGAAGTGGGCTACAGCCTAGTGTTGATTTTGAACTGGTTCAGGAGGATATATAGTTTGTGCAAATACATTGGTTAAAGATTTGGGATATGTTCTGATGCATCATGATGAGATGATTGCATATGCTTGAGATAGTTGGAGCTGAAAGAATCATGATATCCTGTTCATGCACTTGAGCTTGTAGCCATTATTTATGCTTGAAGATGTAGCAGTGTTATCAGTATGGTGAACAATTCATGATATAATATGATTTTAAGAGTTTAAAATATATATTTTTCAGTCAGAGTTGAACATGAGATAGAAACAATGACTAGATTTATTAAAGAATTTGACTCTGATAGTCAATATCAATCAGGGAAAATGAAACTATTAGCAGATGCATTGAACCAAAAGGTGCAAGGTGCAATGGTAGCATCAATGTATGCTGAGTCACCTCTGATTTCGAAGATCGAAAAGACTCGAAGGACAGACCCATACAGATATTGATTGAAGAAATTGGTTATGTCACACCAACCAACTAGATTTTAGTATGCCATTTAGTGAAGGGTTTGCGAATGAACAACCAGTAAATAGCATCAAATTCTACATATTCGAAAGAAGTATTACAGTAGAAAACACACTATATATGATAGTGTTATTCTAGGAATGATGAGATTCTTGAGATCCTATTTATGATGGGATGATATAAAGAGCAAAATTTCGGAATTTGTTTGACATGCCAGCAGGTCAAGATAAAAAGACGAGACCTAATGGAATACTACAAAATTTGTAAGTGCCACAATGAATTTGAGAAATTTATAGCTTTGAGTTTTATAACTCAACTGTATAAATCAAACAGAGATTGTAAAACAAGATGAATTAGAATTAATTGACTATTCAATACAGGTTATTGATTTCAAATGATTGTCTATATGCCTATGGAAAACGACATGTTTAAGACATTGATAATGTGGTTTAGTTATAGTGAGTTTATGTAACAACTGTATCTATTAGAGATTCGAGGATAATATCTGAATTTGAAAACTGTTTTCAGAATGCCATGGGTACTAAGTTAGCAATGAGTATTGCTTATCATACCCAGACTGGTGGATAATCTGAGAGAATTATCCAGACTTTGAAAGTTATGTCCTGATCATTCGTGATGAATTTAGTGGGAATTGACAGAAATCACTATTCACTAGTAGAATTTTCCGATAATTTAAGTTCCAGACAACTATCGAGATGGCATCGGTTGAAGTTTTGTAGAACCAGAATTGCTGATCGCTGATATGCTGAGATGAAATTGATAAGGAATATTTGGCACAACTTGAGATTTTTGAGGAAATGCCAGGAACAATAAAATTTCTGCGAAAATGAATGAAATTGGCTTAAAGAAAGCATGTTTGCTATGCCAACAAGAGAAATATATCGTTAAAATTTCAAGTTGAGAATCAGGTAAATCTGAAGATTTTACCTTTACAATGATCGATACGATTCGTTCGGTGAGGTACGATGTTGCCTCGATATTTTGAACCTTATGGAATAAATGAAAAGTTTGGTTCAGTGGTATATCGTTGACACTACCACAACAGTTATCACTGATACATGATGATTCTTATGTATCTATGAATGAGATTGAGACATCTCATATGATTTAAATTGTTGAGTTATACACAGTTTTACGATTTCGAGGACGAATCATTTTAAGAGGGGAAGAAGTGTAAGACCACATTGCTAATTAATTTCGATTAATCTGGTTTAATAATGATTAGGCAAACCTGGGTGATTAAAAATTGAGATTTCGTATTAAGGTGTTTCGGATCACAACATGTTATCTTTAATTTCGATAAAATACATCAAAATTATACAATTGGCATGAAAAATTTGTCCATCACCCTTTCAATCCTATCATGAATCACCAATTTGGACACTTGAGAGTTTAGGCATTTAAAATAATTTAAAAATCCACTTCCCTTGCCTAGTTGGTCACACCCACTTCCATAATTCTTATGCATAAATAATGTCTTCATCTCTCCCAAACACAATCTGATTACCCTTACTCAATTTCAAAATTTGTCCTCCGAAATTGAGAGAATTTGTGAGAAAAACCTACGTGCAATTGGAGTTTTGAGAAGGTAGGAAGGAAATAATTCATATTATTCAAGGATTGGAAGACTAGGAGCTTGGGAGGTGGCTTAATTGGGGATTTCTTGAGACTTCAATAGTATGATTCTGTTTTAAACTAAATTTAGTTTTATTTTGTTGAATTGAGTCAAAAATGTAGGAAGAGACATGGAAATGATGATTTCATTTTGTTAAAAAAGAATCTGCAGATTTTGATGTTTCATGCAGTAGATAGTTTCAAATTTTCGGTGCACTTAGAGTCCAAATTTGACTTTGAGCAAAAGATAAAAGTTCTACATCTTTGAATTTATGCGTTTTTAAAAAAAGAAGCATGTGATTGGATCTCCGAAGTAAAAGTTATGTCGATTTGACTTTAAGTGCTCATTTTGACTCTGCATGTTCATGCATGTTGCATGCATACTATGATTCGAGTTTCTGGGCACATTTTGTTTCGAATTTGATATCAGTCTTCAAATGAAAGTTGTAGGTTTTTTCCTCTCCTTGATTTAAAAAAAAATAACTTAATTTGGATTTGTTTTGAAAAAGTTATGAATTTTATACTATTAGTTCTCATTCTAAGCCCGGCATGTGGACGAAACTACACGTGCAGTGTGTTCTTCGGATTTCTGAGCATTTTTGGCTAGAAATTCCGGAAAATGTCTAGAAATAAGAATTTGAGTAATTTGAGTTTTCTGTAATGTGCCACTAGAATCACGCAATTTGGATTTGAAACAAAAAAGTTATAGTATTTTTACTTACACTGTTCAAGCTGGAAAACATGTTTTTAAATTCTATGTTTTTAGTGTTCAAACCACATTTAGATGGTTGAACAACTTGACATCATAATAGATGAAATGTAGTACTTTGCTTTTTTGAACTTTGAGCACCGGAATCGAGTCGTTTTGAGGTTGTATGAATTTATAATGACTTTTCTACGAAAATGGGTCAAGCTGAAAATTAAGAAAATCACTAAGGGTCAATAATTAAAAGTTGCATTTGATTCAATGCACTACTTGAACAATTAGTGTAATTTGGAATTTACATGACTAGGCTAATTGATTTCGGGTTGATTCGAGGAGTACTCGGTAGATTAGCTTTGGTCTGAGGTACGTAGAAATGAGTTTATCATGACGTCTGGCGAAGACGTGTAATGATGCTATTGTATGATTTTACATCTCATGAGTTGATTTATATGATTTAATTGTCACTATGTGATTCTTATGTGACTATATGACATGTTGAGATAAATTGTACTACATGATATGTGTATTACATGACATGTATTGACTTTCACATGAGATTGCATGACATATTGAGTTGCATATGTCATATGATGCATAGATGATTCATGGGCATATCATATTGATCTATCCACTTCTTGATATCCTTGATGATGACTAAGTTGATTTACTCCGAGTGTCGGGGACAACGGGCACGACGATGACATACAGTTTATGTAACAACTGTAGTCACGCACGTTGCTACCGGACCTAGACACGAGGGATGACGAGCACATCACAGGATGATTCTCCTAGCACAAAGTGCATGTGCTGTCACCCTCTGCTCGAGCTTGATATTGATTTATGATACCTTTCTTTGGACTCTGATATTTGGTATCTTGAGATTCGATTCTTTGTACCAATTCATACATCACATTCATACATGGTATGCATTGCACGATACTTTGTCACTTGACATGATTTATTTCTCATACTGGGGTACTGACCCCTATAGTGGGGACTGCCATGTCTTTTGTTGTTCGGGCATGACAGGTGTTACAGGTAGACAGATGTTGGATGCTCATGAGGAAGCATCTTAGAATAATAGCGCTCAACAAATCGATCTCAGGTTTGGTATGTTGAATCTGAGTCCCAGTAGTTGTCAGATACTTTTTAACTACATATTAAATTACCGGCGTATGCCCCGAGTATTTGTCTTTTACGTATTCTATTACTTGTTGATTATATATTTTATGCTTATGTGATTAGTAACATGTTGAATTGGGAAACTGGAATTACATATTCAGTAGCATTATATATGTATCATAGAAAAGCGAAAAAACTTTATGGGCCATTTGTCAAGACATTTGAAATAAATCTTCTGCTGTTTACGCAAATTAATCATTGTGTGATAATTAAACACCACATTATGATCGGCCCTCACAATGTATCTAATCTTTAGCAACAACTTATTAGCCTAACCTCTATTGCGTGTCAAATGGTAGGAACAAATGGACAGAATGTAAAGCCATGTGGGATTTGTTTGGAGATGAGTCATACCACATATGCATGCCCCTCACTTAAAGAGACACATGCTGAGCAAGTGAATGCAGCGGGTGGATTTTCACGGCAAGCACAACTCAATTATGAACCCTATTCAAGCACCTACAACCCAGGATGGTGAGACCACCCAAATCTGAGCTATGGACCACAATCAATGAACCATGTTCCACCTCAAGTGCAACAAAATCCACCACCCTACAGGCCACCATTTCAGAGGACACAACAATCTCATTTTCCTTCTACTAGTGATAGACTAGAAAATATTATTCAAAATCTTGCTCATAATGTTTCAAAGTTTCAACAAGAGACGAGATCCAGTTCAAACCTTGAACACTCAAGTGGGTCAACTAGCCACCGCACTCAATCGTGTCGAAGCTCACGGATCGAACAACCAACCCTTCCAAATAGTGGTGAATCCAAGGAAGAATGCAAGTGCAGTCACACTGAGAAGTGATAAAAAATTGGAGATATCGGAGAAGAAGGAACGAACCCGTCCAAGGATGATGGAGGAGAAGGAAGCTTCAGTTGGAAGCAAAACCACCGTGGAAAATGTGGTACCAAAAAGTAAGTTTCATCCATTTTCTGAGTATAAAGTTCCACCCCCTTTCCCCATGCATTGAAAGATAATAGGAAAGAAGCTCGACTTAAAGGATTGTATGAAACTTTTTGGCGGTGTGAGGTAAACATTCCTTTGGTTGATGCTATCCAACAAATACCTCGTTATGCAATTTTTTAAAGATTTATGCACTGCGAAAAGAAGTCATAGGTTGAAGGGATCTCATAAGATTGAATTGGGTGAAACTGTGTCCCCTGTCATCCCAAGAAAAATCCCTACAAAGTGTGAGGATATGTTCTCTATCCCATGCACCATAGGTAACACTTGTCTTGAGAAAGCTATGTTAGATTTAGGAGCATCGATTAATGTCATGACATACTCTATTTATGCTTCTTTGCAACTTGATCTTTTGAGCACTACTGGAGTTGTTATTCAATTAGCGGATATGTCTAGTGCATATCCTAGGGGTGTGATTGAAGATGTGCTTGTGCCAGTGAATGAGTTGGTATTTCCTGCTGATTTCTACGTGCTTGATATGAAGAATGGTGACAAGAGTAGTCCCATTTTGTTAGGAATGCCGTTTCTAAAAATTTGTAAGACCAACATAGATATTTGTAGTGGTACCTTTACTATGGAATTTGATGGCAAAATTGTTACTTTTATTATATATGATGCCATGAAATATCATTGCAATAATGATGACACTGTGTATTCTATTGACATTATTGATTATTTGTCACATGAGGTTTTCGAGATTGTAGGGAAGGATGAGTTAGAAGTCACTCTCACCATGGCTATGGAAAACGCGAATGAAGATTTGGTTCTCTCTGATGAGTTGCAAGACATCATAGCTGCCTTGAATGATACACCCGAGCAATCTCAGTTAGGTGATGTTTCCTTTGTGTTACTTCTTGTTTCTAACAGTAGATTACTTCCATCTGTTTGCAGGCACCCACCATTGAGTTGAAGCCACAACTAGCCATCTCAAGTACGTATTCCTTGGTGAATGAGATACACTGCCATTGATCATCTCTAGCAAGTTGGGGGATGATCAAGAGGAGGAGCTTGTTCATGTGCTCAATGAGCACAAGACTTCCATAGGATGGACGGTTGCTGACATCAAGGGAATCAATCTCCCCACATGCATGCATCACATTCTACTTGAAGAAGGAGAGAGCCCTACACGTCAGCCTCAAAGGAAGCTTAACCCACCCATAATGAATGTAGTGAATGAGGAGATTTTAAAGCTCTTAGCAGTTGGGGTGATCTACCCCATCTCAGACAGTCAATGGGTCAGTCAAGTCCAAGTTGTGCCAAAGAAGACTGGCATAACTGTGATCAAGAACAAAGATGATGAATTAGGTCCCACTCGTATTCAGAATGGGTGCAGAGTTTGTATTGATTATATGAAGCTCAACGCTGTGACTAGAAATGACCACTTTCCTCTACCATTCATTGATCAAATGCTTGAGAGGTTAGCTTGTCATTCCTACTACTGTTTTCTTGATGGGTATTCTGATTATTTTCAGATTGCAATTGCACCGGAGGACCAAGAAAAGATAATTTTCACATGCCTCTTTGGTACTTTCACCTACAGACGCATGCCCTTTGGACTATGTAATGCCCCAGCCACGTTTCAACGATGTATGGTTAGTATATCTTCTGAGTTTATTGAGCATATTTTACAGGTATTCATGGGTGATTTTACTGTCTACGGTATTCATTCAAGGATTGTCTAGCTAGCCTTACACTTGTGTTGAAAAGGTGCATTGAGACTAACCTTGTTCTAAATTCTGAAAAATGTCATTTTATGGTAGAACAATGTATTTTGTTGGGTCATTCGTTTCTGCTAATGGTATAGAGGTAGACAAAGCTGAAATTGATGTTATGCAGTATTTACCTTATCCTACTTGTGTTCGGGATGTGCGCTCTTTTCTTGGACATACAGGTTTTTATAGAAGGTACATCAAGGATTTTACTAAGATAGCTATACCTTTGTGCAAGCTACTACAAAAAGATGTCGCTTTCGAGGTGGATGAAGCATGCAAGATGGCTTTTGATAGATTGAAGGAGTCGTTGACCTCTACTCCCATCATCCAACCTCCTGATTGGAGTAAGCCATTTGAGGTTAGCGCTGTCTTAGGACAAAGAGTGGGGAAGGAATGCTTTCACATGCCATCTACTACACATCCAAGACTTTGAATGATGCCCAACGAAACTATTACTGAGAAAGAACTTCTAGCAGTCGTCTTTGCTCTTGAAAAATTTAGATCTAATTTGCTTGGTACTAAAGTCATTGTTTATTTTGATCATGCTTTGATCATGCAGCTCTTCGCCACTTGATGACGAAGGAGGAAAAACCGAGGCTTATAAGATGGATTTTGCTCTTGAGTGAGTTTGACATACAAATCAAAGACAAGAGAGGCATCGAGAATAAAGTAGCAGATCACCTAAGCCGTCTAGCTTATGTGGATGACGAGCTATGTTTGAAGGAGGAATTCCCGGATGAGCAACTGTTCTCCATAAGCAACAATTTACCATGGTATGCTCATACTGTGAACTATTTAGCTTCTAATGCGTTACCCTCTGAATTGTCTATGTCCCAAAGAGAGAAGATAAGGAGTGATGACAAGTACTTTATGTGGGATGACCCTTATCTATGGAAGAACTGTGCGGATCAAATTATTAGAAGATGCATTCCCGAGAATGAGGTAAGGGATATTCTTAGGTTTTGTCATTCATATGCTTGTGGTGGACATTTTGGAGCAAAGAGGACATCTAGGAAGGTGCTTGTGGTGGACATTTTGGAGCAAAGAGGACATCTAGGAAGGTGCTTGACTGTGGCTTCTTTTGGCCGACCTATTTCGTGATGCCTAGTACTTCTACAACAATTGTGATCAATGCCAAATGACTGGTAACATATCCCAAAGAAAGGAGATGCCTCAACAACCCATCCTTATTTGTGAAATTTTTGATGTATGGGGCATCGATTTTATGAGACCATTTCCTTTATCATATGGTCATCTTTACATATTACTTTTTGTTGATTGTGTCTTGAAGTGAGTGGAAGCTATTGCTACCCAAACTGACGATTCCAAGGTTGTTGCAGAATATAGCAAACATAATCTTTTCTCTAGGTTTGGAATCGCGAGGGCCATGATGTAATAGAGGTACCCACTTTTGCAATAGGATGGTGGAAAGTTTGCTAAAGAAGTATCATACAACACACAAAGTCTCCACCGCCTACCATCCTCAAACAAGTGGACAAGCCGAGGTATCTATTCGAGAAATCAAAGCCATCTTGGGAAAAACTGTCAACCCAACAAGGAAGGATTGGAGCTTAAGATTGGATGATGTACTTTGGGCCTACTGGACTGCATACAAAACACCAATAGGTATGTCCCCATATCGATTAAGTTTTGGTAAACCTTGCCATATTCCTGTAGAGTTGGAGCATAGAGCAAAATGGGATGTGAAAAACTTCAACTTGGCATATGATGAGAGTGGAGTAGATAGGAAGTTACAATTGCAAGAATTGGAAGAGATACGAAATGAGGCATATGAAAGTGTGACCGCGATATTTTTAAACAAAAGATTTTCTTAGAATGTGACGCGATACTACCGCAAGTGCACGGTTGTCAAGTTTTAGTATAGTGAAATTTAAGTAGGGGTTGTCGAATCCACAGGGACTAATGTATAAGTACCAAATAAGATTAGAGAAATTATATTTAGCCTACGATTTAAGAAGTTGATTAACTAAAGCCAAATTAAACTAAAGACCGGAAAAATGAAAACAAGTAACAATAAAATGAATGATTCCGGATATGCAAAGGTAAGTCACTCGAGAAATTTATCAAGCTCGTCGGTCAACTATGTTATCTTTAATGATTCAACTGAATTCTCAAATTATCAACCAATTGATTCTAAAGGTGAAAGGTTTTCGCTATTATTCGATACACTCTCTCGAGCTGTAAAGAAACTAACATTAATTAGAATAAGTCACTCTCGTGCACCTATTTACTAATTCAATATTGCATAAATCATCAAAACCTTGTTACTCTAAATCTCTCGATTCAAAGTTCTCACGTATGCGATATCATCTCTCGATCTCAATCGTAACATACATCATAAATTAATAGAGCGTGTTACAACGTTATCTCTCGATCTCGGTTATAACTCTCAGATTCAATCAAAGTTAGCTAGGCTTTGATCTACACAAGCAATTAATTTATGAACAATAGTAATCAATGCACTCAAACACAATTGAATCAATAATCAAACACAACGAAACTAAAACTCGATAGAATAAACTAAAAATATTTCAAATCAAATACGAAAGAGTTTAATCGTCTCTCGACCTCAAAAACATCAATTGGAAATCAAAATGAAATAGATTAGAGTCTAGAAATACGATAAACGGCGGAATAAATCCGTGCGTAGCACCGAAATCTCTTCTCTTGCTCCTTCCTTGCACTCCGGAATGGATTGGCTCGATTTTGGACGAAGAACGGAGACTGAATCTCCTTCGGCGGCGCTAGGCGGCGGCTAGGGTTCCTTATTTTCGAGAGGATTGTCGAGTGTCTCTCTTGTATGGAAATGATCTTTCCTTTTATCCCCCGAAAATCCATTCAAAAATGGAAGATAAGATTTTCCCGGATTTGCGTATCGATCGATCGAGAATTGCATCCGATCGATCGGTGCACTGTTCACGTCAGCATTTGAAACTCACTGCCTCGCTCGATCGATCGAGATTTCCTTCCGATCGATCGAGCCTTCGATAAAATTGGCTCTGAAGTTTCTGCCTTGGTCGATCGATCGAGAAATAATCTCGATCGATCGAGACTTCTAATTATTTTCTTCTCAGTACACTGCCTGGCTCGATCAATCGAGAAATATTCTCGATCGATCGAGACTCCGAAAATCCAACTTCCTCAATTTCAACTCTTTCTCGCCTCGATTTCGCCATTTTTCTTCAGTTTAGCTCATTTCTTCCATTTCCAACTAATTTTCCTGAAATAGACAAATAAACACCAAAAAGCATAATATCATCCAGGAAAAAGTACGAAAAATAGGAAGAAATTACAGCTAAAAACACTCAAAATCTAAGCCTATCAACTCCCCCAAACTTAGACTTGATCGTCCTCGAGCAAGCAAAAAGCTCAAAAAGTAGAGTCAAACTTAATACTTTGAAAGAATCTTCTTTACAACTCAGTGTAAAAACTCAGCAATCCCACTTATACATCAATAAGAATCATTCAAAGTTCAACAGGAAGCATTTTCTCCTAAGCTAAACAATACATCGCAACATCAGAACGTGCGTGTGTGCTATTGTCAAACATGAGTTATATACATATCTTTTAAGATCAAACTATGCCATAAAAACTCTACAAATCTACTATCCAGCACTTTTCCACTAATGTAATTATTCCCTAGACTTGGATCAGAAGGTCTTAAAAAGCTTATAGCGTTAGGCCTTTTGGTGTCGGCTCCAAAGAAAAGATAGGATGAATGCAAAGAAGAGAGTATAAAAGAATCAGTTCAAACTTGTTCGCACAACATTGAGCTTCTCTTCAACTTTTTCTAGCCTTGGCCACTTTGGGTCTTATTTGAATGTTTTCATTTTTTTCAAGGCTTTTCTCTACATCTTTTCTTATTGCTCATTCTTTTGTTTATTTTGTTTTACAATGAACTCATCTACATATAGCAATTCAGTGCAATGAATGAGATTCATTATACTCTCTTGGGGACGGATAAAATTTTTCATTTAGGCTTAATCCAAGGTCGGTATAATGAGTTAGCCAAAAAAAATGTCGAATGGGGGTCTACTTATACGCAATGCATATACCATTCTTTTTTCAATAAGGCTCAAGAGGAGACACTAGGGAATGATGTACACAAGGTAAGCTTGAATGGCACAAACGGTCCAAAGATCGCCTAAATCATCTCCAAGTCAAGTTCCTAATTATAAAATTTTGCCTCAAAGTGCTTTAAAATTGATTGTATAGTTTTTTAAGATGCTCAAGACTAATCATAGTTAACACAAGTTTTCACTTTATTCAATACATACTTCACTCAATCATGACTCAAAACGTGCTCAAGTTATTCCTCAATTTTGACATAAGCTCAACAACGGATATATACAAACAAGTTAAACATTTTCACGACTCCTATCTAGATGGGGATTAATTTCATCATGAATTACTATTGCAAATCCAATTCATCAGTTCTCAAGTATTGACTCATTTCTAAAAATTTTTTTGTTGATAGTGCTCAAGGACGAATTAGGTGACAATTAAGCACACCACATGTGGATAAAACAAATTAAACACGCAAGTCACTCCCCCAAACTTAACTGAAACATTGTCCTCAATGTTTAAAAGAATCAAAAGGGAAAAAAAATAAACTCCCCTGATCAAGACGCTTGCATGAGGATTTAGGAAGTTTGGCTTTTGAAAGCTCCACTACTGTAGGGGTTCATCGCTCCACTTGAGTACCTCGCAAAAGAAGGATGCTAAATCGACAAGAGAGAAAAACAAACTAGATGCAAAATTGAAAATAAAACAAAGCTAAATGCAAAAGGATACGCTTGGGTTGCCTCCCAAGAAGCGCTGATTTCTAGTCGTCGGCTTGACCATCAGAAGCAACCATCAAAGAGCGGTTGCCGCCCATAGTAAGTATCGTATGATACCACTAATGGGTTTTCATTCAGTATGCCCTCAAGATTGGCCAGATGTCTCCAGTGTAAACTCGTCGCTCCAACAACTTTCGTCATGACATAGTGAGCATGGAAGAATGATTCTTTACTTGACTTCATCTCATATGGGGCGTAGTGCGGTGAAGTTGGTGGCATCGATGGGAAATACATATCCACATATTGCATATAACATGTCTCCATCGATGGGTGCATATCAAGGTTCTCGAAACTCTCATCCTCCAACATCACTCTTGGATTGTTTTCCCATAGGATCTCCTCAGATGACTTTTCCACTGTAGGCTCAATCACTTCCATAGGCTCAACTTCCCTTGATTCTTCCACATGAGTGGGATCACTCCCCCAAACTTGATTGATTGAGTGATCATCATCATATAACCAGGCCTGATTTGTAGATCTCGTCTCCTCCTCTTGGCAGCTCATTGAGATGGTTTCCACTAGGATTGCTAATTGCTGCTCTAGATGACGTATATAATTGGTCTGGTTCTCTAAACGTTGCTCAGTTGATGCCATGAATCTAAATAACATATTCTCTGATTGAGCCGTTCCTTCTACAAAACTATCTTTCTTCTCGCCGTGATGCTCAAAGGTTTGGTGCGTATCATTAGGGTAGTGAGGCTCTGGTGGGTATTGGTGACTCCAACCTTGCAAGGAAGGATCAAAATGCCAGTGGTAATCGAAATCCGCCATATCATTGAACAGGTGTAATACACTGTCCTCAACTCTATCAAGCAGGGGACTCCTAGTCATCAGTGCTCCTCTGAATACCCATCCTCGTGTCTGTGCATCCAAACCTTTGAAGAAATGTTGCAGAAGAGTATAGTTTGAAAAGTTGTGATACCTGAATGTGTCTGCCAGTTCATTGAATCTCTCCCACGCCGAATAAAACGGCTCTGAAAATTGTTGGGCAAATATTGTGAAGACTTGTTGATGAAGCATCACAAGTACCTCGCAAGAAAAACAAATAACATACTTAAATAAAATAATATTTTTTTTTCGAAAATAACAAAAAGAAAAAGAAAACAAAAACACAATAATAAAATTGGCTAAATTACAATTAACTAATCTTGTATGATATTATACAGATTAGTCCCCGGCAACGGCGCCAAAAACTTGACCGCGATATTTTTAAACAAAAGATTTTCTTAGAATGTGACGCGATACTACCGCAAGTGCACGGTTGTCAAGTTTTAGTATAGTAAAATTTAAGTAGGGTTGTCGAATCCACAGGGACTAATGTATAAGTACCAAATAAGATTAGAGAAATTATATTTAGCCTACGATTTAAGAAGTTGATTAACTAAAGCCAAATTAAACTAAAGACCGAAAAAATGAAAACAAGAAACAATAAAATGAATGATTCCGGATATGCAAAGGTAAGTCACTCAAGAAATTTATCAAGCTCGTCGTTCAACTATGTTATCAATCATAAATTAATAGAGCGTGTTACAACGTTATCTCTTGATCTCGGTTATAACTCTCTGATTCAATCAAAGTTAGCTAGGCTTTGATCTACACAAGCAATTAATTTATGAACAATAGTAATCAATGCACTCAAACACAATTGAATCAATAATCAAACACAGCGAAACTAAAACTCGATAGAATAAACTAAAAATATTTCAAATCAAATACAAAAAAGTTTAATCGTCTCTCGACTTCAAAAACATCAATTGGAAATCAAAATGAAATAGATTAGAGTCTAGAAATATGATAAACGGCGGAATAAATCCGTGCGTAGCACCGAAATCTCTTCTCTTGCTCCTTCCTTGCACTCCGGAATGGATTGGCTCGACTTTGGACGAAGAACGGAGACTGAATCTCCTTCGGCGGCGCTAGGCGGCGGCTAGGGTTCCTTATTTTGAGAGGATTGGCGAGTGTCTCTCTTGTATGGAAATGATCTTTCCTTTTATCCCCCGAAAATCCATTTTGAATGGAAGATAAGATTTTCCGTTGCGTATCGATCGATCGAGAATTGCGTCCGATCGATCGGTGCACTGTTCACGTCAGCCTTTGAAACTCACTGCCTCGCTCGATCGATCGAGATTTCCTTCCGATCGATCGAGCCTTCGATAACAGTGGCTCTGAAGTTTCTGCCTTGGTCGTTCGATCGAGAAATAATCTCGATCGATCGAGACTTCTAATTATTTTCTTCTCAGCACACTGCCTGGCTCGATCGATCGAGAAATATTCTCGATCGATCGAGACTCCGAAAATCCAACTTCCTCAATTTCAAATCTTTCTCGCATCGATTTCGCCATTTTTCTTTCAGTTTAGCTCATTTCTTCCATTTCCAAATAATTTTCCTGAAATAGACAAATAAACACCAAAAAGCATAATATCATCCAGGAAAAAGTACGAAAAATGGGAAGAAATTACAGCTAAAAACACTCAAAATCTAAGCCTATCAAAGTGCAAGGATTTACAAGGAAAAGACGAAGGACTACCATGACAAGATGATAGCAAAGAGGAGCTTCAAAGTTGGTCAAAAAGTTATCCTCCACAATTCACGTCTTTGCCTATTTCCAGGTAAGTTTCGTTCTAGATGGAATGAACATTTTGTTATTACTAATGTCTATCCTAATGGTGCAGTTGAGATCCAAAATTTGGACACCACCAAGGCATTCAAGGTGAATGGTCACAGAATGAAACATTACTACGAGGGTGTCCAACACGAGGAACGAGGATAATTGAATATAAAGGTGGCTCTGGAGGATCCACCCAACTTTGAGTGATCTTTAGACTGGCGTCGGGCCACCGACGTTAAACAGAGGCGCTGCTTGGGAGGCAACCCAAGGGAGTTAGATTTCCCATCTCTTTTATTGCTTTCTTAGTTTTAATTTTTTCTCTTTTTTTATATTTTTGCCTTACATTGGGGACAATGTAAGATTAAGTATGTGGGAGAGATTAGTAGTAGATTATTTCTTTCTATACAAAAATACAAAAAAATCAAAAAAATTAAGCTCATAGTTAGTAACGAACGCATGCTTAGAATCACTAGCTCATGGTGATACTTAATTGAAGTCATGCATGCTTTTGAACATATGCGAATTGTTAACCTTGGAACACTTTGAACTCTAATGAAAATTATATATTGACATAGTAGTTTAATATATTGAGCACGAATTATTATGACTTGTGAAGTATGCATGGAGTAGTGAAGATTGTGTGAATTTTGTGATAGTCTTAGGAAGTCTCTGATACGCTTGAATGATGAACAACAGCTAACTGTTAAGACTTAAAAACATAACAATGGAGAGCAGCAAATATTGTTAGATAAATAAACAGATTACAAGTAGTAATCAAGCTGAACATTAATGAAAGAATATCATTTTTATTTAATTAAATCCTGTTTACATATTACAGTTCTTACAACAGTCATATGTTTACAATCTATTCAAGTGGGTAAAAAACAACTACCAAAACATAGCAGTATGAAATGATCCGAGCTGGCCAGTTTCAGGGTTTTGACAAGGGGGGAAAACAGTGCATACAGAGAAATTGTTACAAAAGAAAACCTAGAAATAAACTATGTTATCTTCAAAGTAATCCTCTGTTCACACTTTGATCATCATAGTCTCTGTCTTTCCCCCTTTTTGTCATCAACACCCAGATATCTGCGTTCCAAATACCAGGATGGTGAATGAACACCAAGACCGGTCTGTGAAGCTGGAGCTAGCAGAAATGGGTTAGTTAAGTAATCAACCCATATATGGTTGATATAGATAAGTAATAAACCCATGAATTATAGCCAAAGATTGGCAAGGTACACTATTATGATTGATATGACACATTGGTTTGTGGCATTCAGTTCTGAATTAAAAGAAATTGAAGAAAATAAGTATCGAATAAAAGAAACATTATGTTATTTCAATAACGACAAAACATAACAGATTAAGACAAGATACGTTACTATGGGCATCCCAACCAATGTTTTGAGTAGTCACGAGCTGAAGAAGGAGTGTCAGTAGGTGGTTGCCTTGAATTTTGTGTCCTCTGCTGGGAGGAAGATCTCGACTGACTTGCATCTCCACTGCCAGCAGATGATCCCTTTCCTGGACTGGTTCTCATCTGCTTGGCTGTTGAGGTATGCTGTGCTCGTAGCCTTTGAATAGTGCGAGTAACAGTTGGAGGCTGCTGCTTAAATTTTGTAGCTATGTGGCAAAAGCTACTTTGCATATCGGCCATTTGCGCTGAGAACTTTTGATGAATGTCATCAATCTTTTCTCCAATCTCCAGTGAAGTAGTAGCATGACGGGATTCATTCTGCTGGCTCAATTCAAGTTTGGCTTGCCCCAGCTTGGAGAAGGAGTTTGAAAAGGAGTTGGTGACAAATCTTTGAAAGCTTGTGACCTTCTCAGTCAAGTGATGAACATCTTGATAGATTTCCCCGAACCTGGAGTCAGTATGTCGCCTTAAGTTTCCAATTTCTCTCTTTCTTCATGCTTAAATTTTTGAACTTCGCTAGCAAGATTGAAAATAACAACAGACAACTGATTCAGCTGGTCAGTAACAGTCAGAGGCATTTCTTCTCCATGAATTTCAGGAAAGAGATCTTCAGGTTGACCACTTGCTAGAGCCTCGGCAAAAGTTGAAGGACCAACACTATCAATCTTCTCAGCAGCAGTGACTAGATTAGTAAGAGCAGCAGATTCACCAGTAGGCAAAGTATCAATAGTTAGAGCAGCAGACAGAGCCACCTCAGCAGATACCATGGCAGATGAAGCAACAAGGTCGGCATCCACAACAGATACATCCATCGGTATAGTACTTTCAGTAGATACATCAGCAACCAAAACAACAAGTAAGACAACCTCAGCAGATATCTCGCCAGATTTATTAATAGACGGGTCAAACCTAGTAGATACCGTCAACTCAGCAACCATGCGAATTGGTTCGATCACCACATCATGTATTTCTAGGATAGAGGGCAGAGGGGGTAGGTTAGTTTTTAAGATGGGAAGGTTGGTGAAGTCAAAGGAAATGGTGGTTAGAGGTTGGATCAGTGGGGCTGTAGCAGTGGGTTCAATGGTTAGTTGGGTTTGTGAGGTTTGAGGAGGAGAGGGTATTATGGATAGGTCATTTGGTGATGGAGGTGTGGACTCACTAGATTCATCATCCTCGCGGGAGAGGTTTACATGATGTACTACTGTTTCAATTACTGTGTCTATGTTAAGAGGATCAACATCTGATAGAGATAGATTTTGATCGGATACAATAAGGGGTTTGGGAGAGGACGAAGGTTCGACTATAGAATTAGTATAAGGGACACTAACATGAGATACCTCTGCTTGGGCCACCATAACCATTCTCTGTTCATGTGTCACTGCTGGAGCTAATTCCAGTTGGGCAGAGCATGAGTGCAATCCCATGGAGATTTTGAGATCATGCAGTGTCCTCTCAGCTAAAGCAAGTTTTGCTTCCAAGTCATGGAGAACAGCCATGTCATGATTAGCAGTTCCTGAGTCTGACTTAAACTCCTCGAGATTGGACAAGAGTGTCAAGTCCACTGACATACTTCATCAGCCGGAAGACCTCTCTCAGTTTCAGACCCTATTCAACGTCCTGGATCTGAAGATATTCAAGGATCATATTTTCATCAATCCTTTCCTGCTTAAGAACCAGAGTGAAGTCATTGAATCTGATTTTCAGACGAGCTTTCACCCATCAGTCAAATATATCCATGGGTTGTTGAAGCTGGGCTTCGACCTCTTCAAGCACCAGGGCCATTTCAGTGTCCACAGGAGTGGAGACAGGTTCGATAGCAGCTTTCCCTCATCCTTCAGGGGTGAAGGGAGGATGGCAGATGTAGCAGCCGATCTTAGGTGGCCTTAAACTAAGGGGTAACTGAACTTGCCCCTTGGAGAGAACTGAGTGAAAAGTCGGTGGTAGTGGGAGCAGTAGATGCTCGATAGGGATGATGGACATTGATGTAGCAACCTCAACTGCTTCCTCAGTTGGAGTAATATCTGTACTGATACCCTGGTCAGCAACGGTACCTCTGCTAGGACTTCGGCGGCAGCAGCAGGGATCTTAGAGACATCAGGGTTGACTTTCTTGGTTTGTGGCATCTTTGGTAGGGGAGGAGGTGATGACTCAGCAGACTCTGAGATAGTCTGCTCAGAGTTACTGATGAGGCTTCCTCCTTTTGTTAGGAACAGCTTTGGAGGACCACCTTCTCCACCAGCTGGCTTCCTGTGAATCTATAGGTATTTGACAATGAGGAGCCTTGCTAGATGGAGAGTGAAGATAGTGCCTACTGGTACATTCTTGCTTTCTAGGACTCAACTGAGTGGGAGGGCGAATCCAGAATGGCCCTTGGCAGATTTAACTAGGCCAATCAGTACTTGAAAAAGTACTACGGACCAGTTGACATCTATCCCATTAACAACAGCACACAATACTTCGAACTATTCTGGGGTGATGACATCGAACGACCTAGCTTTGCACAACAAACCCTTGGCAATGATGTCTGCTAGAAATTTGAAATGGTTCTTCATCAGAATCCTCTTGAATAGAGGGCTTTGTAGTCGTAGGCCAGATTCTGAGAACACTGTACGCATCTCATCTCGCACGGAGATAGAGATGGTAGAAAATCCGTGAGCCCAGTAATGGGAAGGCTCGGTTGAGTGATAAAGTCCTCTTGAGTGATTGTAACAGATTGGCAGGAGATGGAGGACACCACGGTGTTGTTAACCACCCTTGTTGTACATAAAACTCTTGGAGAGTTTCCCTGTAGAACGTTGGTGCGATGTTCAGCATAACTAGTAGGCCGGAGTTCTCCAAATATTGGAAAATGCTAGTCATCTCCTCATCCGCGCTGGTGTAGACTGAGTTGAAATCGACATGTACGGCATTGATAACAGAACTTGGTTGGTTGGTCTTCGACATTTTGATTTTCGAAATGCGTAGAAACTGTGAAGTCAGAGAGAAAATTGCTTCGAACAAATTGTTAGTATAGTAATTTGGAAATGGTAAAAGTGAAAATTGAAAAAGTTAATGGTGTTTAAAGAGAAGAGAGGTGTAACGTCGTACTGTAGATGAGCGGACACATGGACACATGTCTATCATCTAACCAAGGAAATATTTTGAAATAAACTGAAACGGACACGATTTAAGCGGGATCAAAATAACTCAATATTAATGAAAATTAAGTTTGAAATCCGACGTTCCAATTAATTTATACTTAACGAGGGTTACTAATAGCAAATCTGTTAGGATCGGTCTGGAGTGTTTAGAGGGGGGGGTGAATGAACACTCCTTCTTAAAATTAATCCTTTGTGATTTCTTTCGGATTAGTGAAAGAAATCTGTTTCTTAATCAATTCTTGTACAGAACAAACCACTGAAAGTAAGTGCGGAACGGTCTGTTCTTGTATGTAAGAACGGCTCGATGGCTAGGATGAAAGAACAAGTGCAGAAATAAGATACACAGGATATGTTTCTGGAAGTTCGAAGGTGGTGTAATCCTTCTACGTCTCCCCCTTCTTCCAATTAAGGAAGGTTTATACTAGAAGACTTTGATTTATACAATCCTGTTGTACA
Organism: Haberlea rhodopensis; assembly: GCA_907163345.1. NCBI lineage: Eukaryota > Viridiplantae > Streptophyta > Magnoliopsida > Lamiales > Gesneriaceae > Haberlea > Haberlea rhodopensis. The sequence continues at coordinate 306,900 of CAJQUN010000179.1, forward strand.
AACCCGATTCAGACTGGATTTACCTCACTACCAATCTGAAACTCCTAGTCACTCAATCTGCTCAGACACACTCTGTCTGACAGTTACAATATGTTTCTCACTTTCTGATTTTCAATACAGAAAACACAAGATGCGCACAGTGATCCTAAATGATCAAATGTTACAAATAAGATGTGCTTAAGAATGATTTCAGCTCGAGAGCTTCTGAGCTTGTAAGCTTGTGCTGTTTTTGCTTTCTTGTGTGTTTTTCAATTTATCAGCGAGAGTCAGCAGCCAGCCTTTTTAAGTTCCTTTTGTTGCATCCTTTTATAGTTGAAGGTACCAACGACATTATTTCCCTTAATGTGCAACTTTGACTCTGCTTAAACTCTGAGTAGGCTTCAGTCTTCTTCTTACAGGATACTTGCCGTTCTGATTCATACTTTCGGCGACTGTCAGGTAAGCTACTCTTTGTCTTCTTACCTATTATGGCAATCTTCAGTCTTTGGTCCTTTGTAGCATTAATTACAACATTAAATGCTACAATAAATAGCCGTTAATGATTCGGACTGAGGAGCCATTTTGTATATATCCTAAGCTGCTCTGATCTGATAAAGATAGAGATCGATCTGAAGCTTCGGTTTAGTCAGTCTGATATTCATCGATCCGGTCTGATAAGTAATGTGTCTTATCAGCTTGTACTTTTGTTGAGCGATCGATCTGGTCAGTATGATTACCCTCGATCCGGTCTGATATGCTTTGTCATCTTATCAGCTTGATCTGTTTTGGGCGATCGTTCTGGTCAGTCTGATTTCTCTCGATCCGGTCTGATATGTTTTGTCATCTTTAAAATCTCATTGATAAGATCCGGGACTAACAAATTTCCCCCTTTTTGATGATGACAAAACCTAGCTTCTAAGTCTTTTTAACCAGTCTGATAAGATCTCTGAAGCGAAAACTTTCGGATCGATTACTCTTCTTGTTCAAAATAAATGAACATCATTAAGTTGGATCGATTAAGCTTTTATTATTAAGCCTTATGTTGTAGTTCAAAATAAATGAACACGGACTTAATCGAAAGAGGATTTTTATTGATCAACAAAAAATCCTAAATACAGACAGTCTGAAAATTTTATTTTCTAGAAGACGGCCTGAAGTCTTTCTTCTTTTCCCCCTTTTTGTCAGCAGCAATCTCTTGAAGAAAGTCGACAACTTGTGCTAGCTGCGCGCTGATAGCGTCAAGACGAACGTCTTGAGCGCGGAGGGAATTGGCAACAGATGCTCTGACTTCAGTGGCTAGTTCGATCTGCTCTTTTCGCAGACTGTTCTTATAAGAGGCTTGTTGAGAAAATAGATCGTTTATGCCTCGCTGAAGCCTTCCGATACTGGCAGTCATCTTCTCTTTGAATGAATCAAAGTCCAAAGTTGTAAGCCTCTGACCTTGACGAACTTCGAGAATGCGTTGAGAGAGTGACAGGCAGTTGTCGGAGAGATGCTGAAGAGTCCTTGCCAAAAATGGAGGTGCATCAGATTGTTGGCTGGGAGAGCAATCTGATGAGGACAAAGCCTGTTCATCGTCTTCAGCAGTAGGTACAAGTGAAGATACAGCAACTTGGTGACTTTCGGACCGGATGAAGGTGACCAGATCCGAAGAAAATGTTTGAATAAAAGCCATATCTTCATCTGATTGGATTGGAGGAGTGCTTGGTCTGGAGGGCTCCTCAATCTGGAGAGCTGCAACAACGGTGGACACCACCAGATCCGGATCGACGAATTCTGGAGCGCCAACTGTTGCAAGTTCTACTGTTGGACTGATTTGTGCACGGGAGGCTGAGGACCCCAAAGGAATGGAGGTTGTTGGAGAGTCCAACAATACATTCAATGGTTCATCATCGGGCACAGACGGAGCATTAGGCAATGGCTGCTCCGCTGTCTGGTCTGGTAGTGGCTCTGCAGTCTGATCTGGTATTTGCGCTGCAGTCTGATCTGCGGCTGGCTCGGCTGTCTGTTCTGCTGCATCAGAATGAATAACCTCAACGAAAGGTTCTGCCATAGTCTTGCTTGCAGAGGGATGATCCGGGCTGGTTGTGGGAGTGGATACACTGAGCTTCTGTCGTTGAAAACAGACAGCTAAGTGAAGAGCATGAACATCCATCTCGAGTTGAGCAATAACAGCCCCATCATCTCTGGCAGTTGGAGCAAGCGGATCGAAGTTCTGTTTCTTAGCAGCTAGGATCAGAGTGGCCATACTGAATCTTTGATTAGCCGTAAATAGCTCTTTGCGCTACACGGCAAGCCGAACATCATCAGTCTATGTTCCTTTCAGAACTTCCTCTTCCATCTTCTTCAGCCTGCTCAACTTACCGAAGAATAACTCAATGTGGTTGATAGTCCGGTACTGGACATATTCATCAAAGACCACAATGAGTGCCTTCACCTTCTCATCACAATGAGTGCCTTCACCTTCTCATCAACATCTTAGAGGAGAGGGGTTCGGAGAGAATGGCTTTTCCCTTGCCGGTGGAGGAAGGGGACTTGATTCCTGATTGGGTATAGTCGCCCAACTCAGTGATAACAATCCCTTTCACCACGGGAATGGTAGAGGGGACTCGGATAGTGACTTTGGGTGCAAGGGTTGAAGCCTGTGAAGGTTGGATGGAAGGTTGGGGTGCAGGGGTGGCTTTAGTTGGAGGCAAGATGGGTAAGGCTTTGAGGGGTAATGGTTTGCTGGGCTTGGTAATCTGGGTTCTTGGCTTTTTGGGAAGTGGCTTGGTTGGTGGCGAGGGAGCAGACTGAGTTTCTTCCGAATCAGTCTGGATGGTCAGTTTGCGCTTGACGCGAGGTTTGCGCGCAACAGCTTGTTCTTCGCCCTTCTCAATCTTGACTGCAGCTAGAGTAGCAGGAGTGGGCGGAGCACTCTTGGACTTCAGCAATGCAAGTCCTTTGGAGTTTAGAATCTTAAAGGGGCTGAGAGCGGACTGCTTTCCCAGCTCGATGTCCAAAGACTCCAGTAGCTTGCTGAGAGGAACAGCAAAGCATATAGCTTGCTTAGATGCAATCACCGTTTCCATCAGAACTCCAAACAGAATCACGGACCAGTTCATCTTCTGTCCGGATACAATAGCCGCCATAGCCCTGAACTTCTCTGCGGTCACAGCGTCAAAACTTTCTGCTTTGCCCAACAGAGGCTTACCCACTATCTCGCATAGCACCTGGAAATGAAAGAGCATTTCCTTCTTCTTAAACGATGGTTACAGGCGGTGGCCAAGAATAGATATCTTCCCTTGAAGATCTGAGAGTGACGCCTGAGGAATCTGTCCAAATTCAGTCAGTCCATAATTGGGGAGGCCAAAGGTTTTGGCCAGCGTCATCGGCGAGATCTCAAAAGATTTGCCCTTGACAGTAGTAGATATGGATGTCTTCTGGGAGACGGCATTGGCGAATAGTTCGCGGATTTCTGATTCAGAAACAACGGTGCCGCATTCCAGAAAGTTTCTCAGACCAGAAGATTCCAAAGCTCTGAAGATGGACACCATCTCTGCATCTTCTGCCCTGTAAATATCATTAAACTCAACGGAGAGGGAGTTATGAGTGATGGTAGCCATTGGAATGAAATCAAACGAATGCGAAGATTTAGGAGAGTGAGAGAGTAAGAAAACAGATAGCGGTAATTTGTAAAAAGTGAAATAGAATGAAATGTTCAACCCGCTAAATAGGAGAGAGAAGACACGTGTCTTTATCTCTAAGACTGATGAAAAGAAATTCAAAAATAAACGGTCAGGATAACATATAGTTAAGGCGGTTAAAATGCGATCAGTCCGGGCTGTTTTTGTACAAAAGATGTATTGACCAAACAGATCATGGGATAACATCAGATTGACATAGATCGGTCTGAAAGTTCGGACCGGTCTGTGTCTTTCTGAACATTGTATTATCAATCTGTGGTAACAAAAATCTTTAAGTGCGAAAGTAAGAAAACATCTAAACTATTAAGATAAGTCAATTAATCCAAGAATTTGACGAAAATAATTAAACTTAGCATCTGGGAGCGGTTTGGTGAAGATGTCTGCTGCTTGCTGCTCTGTTGAGATGTGCTCGATCCGAATTTCCTTTTTGCCAACATGATCTCGAATAAAGTGATGGCGTATATCAATGTGCTTTGTTCGAGAGTGCAAAACTGGATTATACGTTATAGCGATTGCACTTGTGTTGTCGCAAAATATCGGAGAGTCAACAGCTTGGATGCCATAGTCTTTGAGCTGGTGTTGAATCCAGAGCATTTGAGCGCAACAGCTTCCAGCGGCTAGATACTCTGCTTCAGCTGTGGATGTGGCAATCGATGTCTGCTTTTTACTGAACCAAGAGATCAATCTTTCATCCTAGAAATTGACATGTTCCACTGGTGCTTTTACGATCAATCTTACACCCAGCGTAGTCTGCATCTGAATATCCGATCAAACTGAAGTTCGAATCTTTGGAGTACCAAAGACCAACGTTCTGAGATCCTTTTAAGTATTTCAGAATACGCTTGGCAGCAATAAAATGTGATTGCTTTGGTTCTGACTGAAATCTGGCGCACATACAGACTGAGAACATAATATCAGGCCGGCTCGCTGTAAGATACAATAGCGATCCGATTAGTCCTCTATACATGGTTACTTCAACTGCTGTTCCCCCTTCATCTTTGTCTAACTTGATTGTTGGACTCATTGGAGTTGATGCAGTTGAGCATGTTTTCCATTCCAAATCTCTTGAGGAGCTCTTTGGTATACTTGGTCTGGTTGATGAAAATACCATTGCTAAGCTGTTTGACTTGGAGACCCAGAAAGAATGAAAGTTCTCCCATCATGCTCATCTCAAACTGTCCCTGCATTAGCTTAGAAAATTTCTCGCACAATTTGGGGTTAGTTGACCCAAAGATTATGTCATCAACATAAATCTGAACTAATAGGGTATGTTCCCCCTTAATAAATTTAAAGAGAGTTTTATCTACTGAGCCGATCTGCAAATCATGGTTCAGCAGAAATTGAGATAGAGTGTCATACCAGGCTCTTGGAGCTTGTATCAGACCATACACTGCTTTATTCAGTAGATACACATGATTGGGATGCAAATGGTCTTGAAATCCAGGTGGTTGCTCAATGTAGACTTCTTCCTGAAGCTTTCCATTAAGAAAAGCGCTCTTAACGTCCATCTGATATACTTTGAAGTCTTTAAAGGCAGCATATGCGAGAAAGATCCGGATGGCTTCAAGTCTGGCGACTGGTGCAAATGATTCATCGAAGTCGATTCCTTCTTCTTGTCTGAATCCTTGTGCCACCAGTCTGGCTTTGTTTCTAACCACAGTTCCATCTGCATCCAGCTTATTTCTGAAAACCCATCTGGTTCCAATGACAGACAGATCGCTTGGTCTGGGGGTTAGACTCCAAACTTGATTTTGTTCGAATTGATTTAGCTCTTCTTGCATGGCCTTAATCCAGTTGAAATCAGTGAGAGCTTTATCGATCTTCTTAGGTTCCAGAGTAGAGATGAAAGCAGCATGTGTGAATTCATCCATCATCTGTCCTCTGGTTCTGATCGGTGCAGAGGGACTACCAATCACTAGATTGGGTGGATGCTTCTTAGTCCATCGATAGCTTGACTCTGGATTGTCTGGTCCAGTCGGATGAGTAGTAGCAGCATGATCAGCATCTGCTTTAACATTTGAGTGAAGAACATCCGGATCAGCTCGATCTGAAGAAGCTTCAATGGCTTGATCCTGGTCTGTCTGGTACTTCTGGTTCTGGTGGATTGTCTCTTGACCTGTTAGCTACAATCTCATCATCACTGTTAGCTTCGAGATGGATATTTTCCATCTGATTTTGAATTGATTCTTTGTTGCCATCAACACATAAAGATTCATCAAAAACTACATGAACAGATTCTTCTACAGTTAAGGTTCGATTATTAAAAATTCGATAAGCTTTGCTAGATGATGAATATCCTAAAAATATTCCATTATCTGACTTAGCTTCAAATGCTGTAAGATGATTCTTACCATTGTTATGAACGAAGCATTTACAGCCAAAAACATGAAGGTGAGAAATAGACGGTCTGTTACCAGTCCATATTTCATAAGGGGTAAGGTTCAGCTTCTTGTTGATCATGGACCGATTTTGAGTGTAGCAAGCAGTGTTTACAGCTTCTGCCCAGAACTTTTGCGAAATGCCAGAATCAGCAAGCATTGTTCTTGCTGCTTCCTTGAGCGTTCTGTTTCTTCGTTCTGCAACTCCGTTCTGTTGAGGAGTTCGAGCGGCTGAAAACTCATGCTTGATTCCATGATCTTCTAGAAAGGATTCAAGATTCTGATTTGAAAACTCAGTGCCTTTGTCACTACGAATCCTGTCTATGCTGGATGATTTCTCGTTCTGAGTGCGTTTCAGCAGCTTGATCAACTTCGGACCGGTCTGATCTTTACTGCTCAAAAATATAGTCCATGTAAAGCGTGAGTAATCATCAATAACAACAAGAGTATACCGCATTCCCCCTAAACTTGTTATTGGTATAGGACCAAACAAGTCCATATGCAATAATTCTAAACATCGGGAGGAGGATTTGACATTCTTGTTTTTGAAGGATGATCTGATCTGTTTGCCCATTTGGCAAGCTTCGCAGATCTTATCCTTAGCAAAATCGATCTTGGGCAGACCGATGACTAAATCATGTTTACACAGGCTGGAAATGGTCTTAAAGTTTATATGATTCAAGCGTTTATGCCATAGCCAGTGTTTATTATCATTGTTAGCGATGAAACAAGTAGGATTATCAGGTTGAGCATGATTCCAGTTAATCTTATATGTATTTTCATTCCTGATTCCTATAAGCATGGTTATACCGTCTGATGATTTAACAGTGCAAGTGTGTTTGTGAAATTCTACAGCATAACCATTATCACAGAGTTGACTTATACTAATCAAATTATAGCACAGATTTTCAACTAACAGCACATTATTGATAATAATGTTAACATGGACAATCTTACCCTTGCCCACGGTCTTACCCTTTGAGTTATCTCCGAAGATGATCTTGGGTCCAGTGCATTCTGTGACTTCAGACAGCAGCTCGATGTTTCCAGTCATGTGACGGGAACACCCACTGTCCAAATACCAGTCTGATGCGAGTTTCTTCGGTACCTGTCATCAAATATAATTATTGTTGGTACCCAATCCTATTTGGGTCCAGAACGGATTAGCCCTTTGGGAACCCACACTTGTATCAGCTTCAATGGCTTGTGTGTGTAAGGTGTGCTGTGTGCTGGTCTGTTTCGATGTTGTGTGTGATAATGTGTGCGCTGTGGAAACCTTTGATTCTCATAAGGTAGTCTATATCTTCGTTGAATCGGTTTCAAATTGTAGTAATTGTATTGTCTTCCTTGCCTCAGATCTTGCACCTTTGGATTTGGTCTGATAGACGCAAATCTTGCTGGTGCCTTTTCTTTGGCTTGGTCAACATAACCAATTCCTTTTCTCAGATTTTGATTCACGTAAGAGACTCCTGTTTGAATCTTAGGTGCTTCAGTCTCATATACTGTGCTGGATTTAACAAATGTCATTTGTTTGACTTGGTTCTTTACCAGCAACAGCTCAGATTCATCTTTGGTGCATTCTTTGGTGTCAAAGCCTATGCCGGTGAAATCACCGACGTTTCTTTGAACCTCTTGTAATTCTTCTAAGGATGTTCTGGATTTTGTCCATGTTTTGAATATATGAGAGAGCTTAGCATTTTGTGTGCTAATTCTCTTGTTTTCTTCATGGAGCTGATCATAAGAGATTTTCAGCTTATTCAGCTCGATCTGGAGATTGTTGCACTCACCCTGCTCAGAGCAGCTTGGTTTGTTGTGCTCATCCATTTGATCACTGACTTTAGCTTTATTCTTCTCAAATGATTCAGCTAAGATCCTATAATCATTAGCCATGTCTTGCAGTGCGGACATGAGCTCTTCTCGTGTAAATTCATTTGAGTCAAGATCATATACCTCGTCTGTCTGACTCATCTCTTCGTCTGCCATAAGACATTGAATATCTTCTTCGCTTTCGCTGGAAGAATATTCAGAGCTTTCCGAGTCTGAGTCTGTCTGAGCCCATTTGTTGTTTCCTTCTTCAGCTACTAGGACTTTTTGGGATTTTCCATGATTCTTGCGGTCTTTGTAGTGCTTCTTCTTCCTATCATCACGATGCTTCTCTTTCCGTTCTTCTTTCTTCGGTCTGGTGCAATCTGCAATAAAATGTCCGGTCTTACCACAATTGTAGCAAGCCTGATCGTTAACAGTATCATCTTTTCTTGATTTATAATGATGAGAGGGTTTGAAGTTTCTCTTATTCTTAGACATGAATATACCAAATTTCTTGATAAATAATGACATAGCATCATTACTTATCTGTTCAGCGGATCGGTCTGATGTTGAAGCGATCTGGTCTGGAATGGCTGCCAGGGCCTTGTTTGGTTGAGAGATGAATGGCTCTGCTTCACCTCTGCTTATCAGTTCAAACTCATAGGCCTTAAGATCTGCAAACAGATCATGAAGTTCAACCTTGTTAAGATCTTTTGATTCCCTCATGGCAATGGTCTTAACATCCCATTCCTTTGGCAGAGCTCTCATAACTTTCAGAGCGATCTCTCTGTTAGAATATTCCTTCCCCAGACCATTCAGTTCATTTATGATGCCAGTGACTCTTTCATCAAACTCATTTAGAGTTTCTCCACTTTTCATCTTTATGCTCTCAAATCTTTGAAGAGCAACAGTTAACTTGTTTTCTTTGGTCTGGTCGTTGCCTTCACATAGCTGTGCTATCTTCTCCCAAATTTCTTTGGCAGTAGAGCACATTTTGATTTTGCTGAACTTGTTCTTGTCCAGTGTCTTGAACAAGATGTCTTTGGCAACGTTGTCGAGATTTGCTTTCTTTCTTTCCTCATTCGTCCAGAGGGATCTGTCCTTTTCTACCATTTGTGGTTCACCACCAGTAATGGCGACTGCTGTATTTATTTTTTGAATCTTCATTGGTCCATCAGTGATGACGAACCACATATCGTCATCCTGAGCTGCCAGATGAGCTTGCATTCTGATTCTCCAGTCATCATAGTCTTCTTTGAGAACATAGGGATTTTGTTGAATGATGCCATCAGCTCGAGTGATTTTGTGCTGATTAAGATGACCTGCTCTGATACCACTTGTTAGGATCGGTCCGGAGTGTTTAGAGGGGGGGGTGAATGAACACTCCTTCTTAAAATTAATCCTTTGTGATTTCTTTCGGATTAGTGAAAGAAATCTCTTTCTTAATCAATTCTTGTACAGAACAAACCACTGAAAGTAAGTGCGGAACGGTCTGTTCTTGTATGTAAGAACGGCTCGATGGCTAGGATGAAAGAACAAGTGCAGAAATAAGATACACAGGATATGTTTCTGGAAGTTCGAAGGTGGTGTAATCCTTCTACGTCTCCCCTTCTTCCAATTAAGGAAGGTTTATACTAGAAGACTTTGATTTATACAATCCTGTTGTACAAACCCGATTCAGACTGGATTTACCTCACTACCAATCTGAAACTCCTAGTCACTCAATCTGCTCAGACACACTCTGTCTGACAGTTACAATATGTTTCTCACTTTCTGATTTTCAATACAGAAAACACAAGATGCGCACAGTGATCCTAAATGATCAAATGTTACAAATAAGACGTGCTTAAGAATGATTTCAGCTCGAGAGTTTCTGAGCTTGTAAGCTTGTGCTGTTTTTGCTTTCTTGTGTGTTTTTCAATTTATCAGCGAGAGTCAGCAGCCAGCCTTTTTAAGTTCCTTTTGTTGCATCCTTTTATAGTTGAAGGTACCAACGACATTATTTCCCTTAATGTGCAACTTTGACTCTGCTTAAACTCTGAGTAGGCTTCAGTCTTCTTCTACAGGATACTTGCCGTTCTGGTTCATACTTTCGGCGACTGTCAGGTAAGCTACTCTTTGTCTTCTTACCTATTATGGCAATCTTCAGTCTTTGGTCCTTTGTAGCATTAATTACAACATTAAATGCTACAATAAATAGCCGTTAATGATTCGGACTGAGGAGCCATTTTGTATATATCCTAAGCTGCTCTGATCTGATAAAGATAGAGATCGATCTGAAGCTTCGGTTTAGTCAGTCTGATATTCATCGATCCGGTCTGATAAGTAATGTGTCTTATCAGCTTGTACTTTTGTTGAGCGATCGATCTGGTCAGTCTGATTACCCTCGATCCGGTCTTATATGCTTTGTCATCTTATCAGCTTGATCTGTTTTGGGCGATCGTTCTGGTCAGTCTGATTTCTCTCGATCCGGTCTGATATGGTTTGTCATCTTTAAAATCTCATTGATAAGATCCGGGACTAACAAAATCATATATGGTAATGACCACTGGTATGTAGAGTTTACTGATGAAGTAACCTCTACTGCAACAGACAATTGTTTTACCAGCTAAGCATCAATAGACCTTCGAAAAATACACAAATTCCTCCTTAATTACTATTCCCCCTAAATGCATGCAAGGTCTAAAATGTAATTCCCCCTTAAAGAGAAATTTAAACAAATAAGATCACTTAGTTATATCAATTAAACCAAGTATATCTTTTGTATAGTTACTAGTACTTAGTCTGTTGGACTAAGGCCAACTGGTAACTTCTTAGACGTCTGCTGTTACTCTTGTTCCTGTGGACGTACACTCTCTGCGTCCGATGGATGATAACCCGGTAGATCTCTTTTTATCTTTTCACCCGGTAGATGTCTTTTCACCCCGTGGATCTCTTTTCACCAGATGGATGTCTTTTAAGATTTGATGCAATAGATATTTGTGATCACCAAAATTTAGAAATGTTTTCCCAACATGGTTACAGTAAGATATGTATTTTAGAAAATATAAATTCTCTAGTTATATATGGACGAAGTTCTGATACTTTGAACATACAAAAGGTTGATGAAATCACATTCAGCTCTTCACGAGCCAATTCTTGAATATTTGATTGGGCTATATATGGATGGAAAGGACAGTAACGCATAGTAGCAATGACTGAAGGTTCTCATGAACACTATTAATTGTTCCTAAAAGGTTGACACTGTTAGGCACGAATCACGATTCAGCGGATTCAGCCGAAATATGATTTTATACATCACTATTTAGTTAAGATTGATTGATTGACAAAGGCATTCAGGTCATAAGTGCAAAAGAGCAAATTGGTTTAATAGAAGTTGTGATATCAGGATTTGTATATACCTAAATTATTAAGTATCACGCAAATAACTCAATGTGGTCTACTCGAAACTCGATGTGATCTACTCGAACAAGCTATTAAATTCAAGGAGTTGAAAGTTAACCGTCTATTTCAAATCAAAGTGGTAAATTGTCTAGTTCAAATCATATGTGGATGGATGTTCTGCACCTATTTACAAATCACATAGTAAACTGTTTATTTCAAATTAAAGTGGTAAACTGTCTATTTCAAAAACCACAACTTCCGTGCAAAAACCCATAAATATCCAAGAAATTGGAAATAACTTACTAGGTTTGCACCTCCAATAATGAGGCATGTCAAGGCCATGGTTTGTCGAAACACCTTTATCACGGTCGGAACAACTTCCATAACTAGAACAACAGTGAAGGAGTCAAATTTCATACCTCGAATGGAAAGTGCTCCAGAACCCCGATAATCATGGTGATAACAGTAGAACAACCGTTATATCCAGAACGACACGATTTTTGCCCTAATCGAAAAGGAATGACTGTTTCTTGTTTCTGTAATTTTTTTGAACCATGTGTATGTTGAAGAAGTACAATGTATGTGATGCAAGGAGAGAGATTTTTATGGTCCCGCAATTTCAATAAACTAATCTAAATACTTATTTTTTAAATGTTAAAATTTGGAATGTAAAAAAATAAGGGGAAACTAAAAAAAAATCCCCATAACTTAATTATAGAATCAGTCCCCATGTCAGAAAAATTTAATTCAAACTCCATAATGCAACTTCAAATTTTTTTCTAACTCTCTATCTTATTAAAATGACTAGGATACCCCTCTATTAAAAGTTGAACTTTTAATTTTGAGAAATCATAACATTCGGTACGAATTCTATTACAATTTTGGTACACGTTACACATAACATCGTTATGAAATCTATAAAATTTTGGTATAAGTTACCCATGAAATTGGTATGAAATCTATATTATTTTCGGTACTTATTACACATGAAGTTGGCATGAACATATACAATTTTGGTACCAGTTACACATGAAGCTGGTATGAAATCAATACAATTTTGGTACTAGTTACACATGAAATTAGTATAAAACATATACAATATTCGGTACTTATTTCACGGAACTTGGTATGAAACCTATACAAATTCGGTACTAAATATACATAAAATTGATATGAAACCTATACAATTTTGGTACTAATTACGAATAAAATTGGTACGAAACTTATACTAATTTTGGTACTTATTACATATGAAATTGGTATGGAATATTTACAATTTTGGTACTAGTTACACATGAAACTGGTATGAAACATATACAATTTTGGTACAAGTTACACATGAAATTGGTTTGAAACATATACTTTTTCGGTACTTATTACACATGAAGTTGGTATGAAACATATACAATTTTGGTACTTATACACTTGAAGTTGGTATGAAATATATACAATTTTGGTACTAGTTACACGTGAAGTTGGTATTAAACCTATACTATATTCGAAACTTATTACAAGTAAAGTTGGTATGAACCTATACAATTTCGGTACCAACTATGCATAAAATTGGTATGAAGCCCATATAATTTTGGTACTAATTACGAATAACATTGGTATGAAATATATTCTATATTTGGTACTTATCGCAAATGAATTTGGTATGAAATATTTACAATTGTGGTACCAGTTACACATGAAATTGGTAGGAAACTTATACAATGTTGGTACAAGTTACACATGAAATTTTTATGAAACAAATACTTTTCGGTACTTATTACACATGAATTTCGTATGAAACATATACAATTTTGGTACTTATTGAAGTTGGTATGAAACATATACGATTTTGGTACTAGTTACACGTGAAGTTGGTATGAAACCTAATTTTATTCGAAACTTATTACACGTAAAGTTGGTATGGAACCTATAAAATTTCGGTACCAACTATGCATAAAATTTGTATGAAATCCATATAATGTTGGTACTACTAACGAATAAAGTTGGTACGAAACATCGTCTATTTTTGGTACTTATTACAAATGAAATTGGCATGAAATCTTTACAATTTTAGTACAACTTACACATGAAATTGATATGAAACATATACAAATTTGGTACAGTTACACATGAAATTGGCATGAAACCTATACCTTTTCGGTACTTATTACACATGAAGTTGGTGTGAAACATATACAATTTTGGTACTTATTACACTTGAAGTTGGTATGAAACATATACATTTTGGTACTAGTTACACGTGAAGTTGGTATGAAACTTATACTATATTCGAAACTTATTACACGTAAAGTTGATATGAAACCTAAACAATTTCAGTACTAAGTATTCATAAAATTGGTATGAAATCTATATAATTTTGATACTAATTACACGTGAAGTTGGTATGAAATCTATACTATATTCGAAACTTATTACACGTAAAGTTGTATGAAACCTATACAATTTAGGTACTAAGTATACAGAGAATTGGTATGAAATCTATATAATTTTGGTACTAGTTATGAATGAAATTGGTATGAAACCTATACTATTTTTGGTACTTAATATGTATTAAATTAGTATGAAATTTTTACAATTCTGGTACTAATTACACATGAAATTAGTATGAACATATACAAATTTGGTATTAGTTACACGTAAAATTGGTATGAAACATATACTAGTTTCGGTATTTATTATATGTGAAATTAGTAAGAAACATATACAATTTTGGTACTAGTTACACATGAAGTTGGTATGAAATCTATATAATTTTGGTACTAGTTACACATGAAGTTGGTATGAAACATGTACTATATTTGATAGTTATTACACGTGAAGTTGATGTGAAACCTATACAATTTTCGTACTAAGTGTACATGAAATTGGTATGAATTATGAAATCTATATAATATCCGTACTATTAAACCTATACAATTGAAATTTGTACTAAACTTATATAATTTGTTCTAGTTACACACGATACGAATTAATACAAATTATATGCTCGTTTGTGAGCATAGAGATATGTTATATATGAGTTGTATAAATGTCATTGGCATTACGCCTTTGAATTGGGCATTGCATGCAATGAGTTTAAAAGTAAAGGTGCTTGATGAATCGAATTAAGTGGAGAATTAATTAAATAACTAAAATGAACTAATAATATGATGCAGATTTAAGTGGAGAAAATCAATGAGAACGGATTCTAGAGATTCGACTTCACCCAACTTTCAACTATATTGTGTTCTTCAGTTTATGAGCCAAAGAATCCTATGTTATTCTATTACCTCTTCCGATTGTTAAGTAAAAATAATCATTCAACAATCATCTTGATGTGTCCACCTATGATAAACTATTAAACAATTTAAATAACACAATGATTCGTTGGAGCACATGATACGAATTAATACAAATTATATGCTCGCTTGTGAGCATAGAGATATGTTATATTTGAGTTTTATAAATGTCCTTAGCATTACGTCTTTCAATTGAGCATTGCATGGGTTTAAAAGTAAAGGTGCTTGATGAATCAAATTAAGTGAAGAATTAATTAAATAACTAAAATGAACTAATAAGATGATGAAGGTTGTAAGTGGAGAAAATCAATGAGAACAGATTCTAGATATTCGACTTCACCCAACTGTTAACTATATTGTGTTCTTCAGTTTATGAGCCAAAGAATCTTATGTTATTCTATTATCTCTTCCGAGTGTTAAGTAGAATAATCATTCAACAATCATCTTGATGTGTTCACCTAAGATAAACAATTAAACAATTTAAATAGCACAATGATTCATTGGAGTTATATGCATGTCGACTATATAATTTTCCAACGATGTAAATTCTTACTGTCCTATTCAAAACCCCCTCTCGCGAGTGATAGATTCTAAATGAATATGACGATTACAGTTAATTGAAACGCATTCAAATCAGGAATCACAAATTGGTGTGAAATCTTTACAATTTTGGTACTATTTACACATGAAATTGATATGAAACATATACAATTTTGGTACAGTTATACATGAAATTGGTATGAAACCTATACTTTTTCGGTACTTATTACACATGAAGTTGGTATGAAACATATACAATTTTGGTACTTATTACACTTGAAGTTGGTATGAAACATATACATTTTGGCACTAGTTACACGTGAAGCTGGTATGAAACCTATACTATATTCGAAACTTATTACGCGTAAAGTTCGTATGAAACCTATACAATTTCAGTACTAAGTATGCATAGAATTTGTATGTAATCTATATAACTAGGGTACTAATTACACGTGAAGTTGGTATGAAACATATACTATATTCGAACTTCCTACACGTAAAGTTGGTATGAAACCTATATAATTTCGGTACTAAATATACATAAAATTGGTATGAACCTATATAATTTTGGTACTAATTATGAATGAAATTGGTATGGAACATATACTATTTTCGGTACTTACTAGGTATTAAATTAGAATGAAATTTTTACAATCCTGGTACTAATTACACATGAAATTGGTACGAAACCTATACAATTTGGTATAAGTTACACGTGAAATTGGTATGAAACATATATTAGTTTCAGTATTTATTACATGTGTAGTTAGTATGAAACATATGCAATTTTTGTATTAGTTACACATGAAGTTGGTATGAAACATATACAATTTTGGTACTAGTTACACATGAGGTTGGTATGAAACATTTACTATATTCGATACTTATTACACGTGAAGTTGGTGTGAAGACTATACAATTTTCGTACTAAGTGTACATAAAATTGGTATGAATTATGAAACTTATATAATATACGTACTATAGAACCTATACAATTGAAAGTTGTACACACTTATATAATTTGGATCTAGTTACACATGATACAAATTAATACAAATTATATGCTTGCTTGTGAGCATAGAGATATGCTATATTTGAGTTGTATAAATGTCTTTGGCATTTCGCCTTTCAATTGAGCATTGCATGCAATGGGTTTAAAAGTAAAGGTGCTTGATGAATCGAAATAAGTGAAGAATTAATTAAATAACTAAAATGAACAAATAAGATGATGAAGATTTAAGTGGAGAAAATCAATGAGAACAGATTCTAGAGATTCGACTTCACCCACCTATCAACTATATTGTGTTCTTCAGTGTATGAGCCAAAGAATCCTATGTTATTCTATTACCTCTTCCGAGTGTTAAGTAGAAATAATCATTCAACAATCATCTTGATGTGTCCACCTAAGATAAACTACTAAACAATTTAAATAGCGCAATGATTCGTTGGAGTTATACGCATGTCGACTATAAATTTTCCAACAATGTAAATTCTTATGGTCGTATTCAAAACCCCCTCTAGTGATAGATTCTAAATAAATATGACGATCCATCTATCATATAGTTAATTGAAACGCATTCAAATCAGGAACCAGAAATTGGTATGGAATCTTTACAATTTCTGTACTACTCACACATGAAATTGATATGAAACATATATACAGTTGTACATGAAACTGGAATGAAACCTATACTTTTTCGGTACTTATTACACATGAAGTTGGTATGAAACATATACAATTTTGGTACTTATTACACTTAAAGTTGGTATGAAACATATACATTTTGGTACTAGTTACACGTGAAGTTGGTATGAAACCTATACTATATTCGAAACTTATTACTCGTAAAGTTGGTATGAAACTTATACAATTTCAGTACTAAGTATGCATAAAATTGGTATGAAATCTATATAATTTTGGTACTAATTACACGTGAAGTTTGTATGAAACATATACTGTATTCGAAACTTATTACACGTAAAGTTGGTATGAAACCTATATAATTTTGGTACTAAGTATACATAAAATTGGTATGAAACCTATATAATTTTGGTACTAATTATGAATGAAATTGGTATGAAACATATACTATTTTCGGTACTTAATACGTATTAAATTAGAATGAAAGTTTTACAATTTTGGTATTAATTACACATGAAATTGGTATGGAACCTATAAAATTTTGGTATAAGTTACACGTGAAATTGGTAAGAAATATATAGTAGTTTCAGTATTTATTACATGTGAAGTTAGTAAGAAACATATAGAATTTTTGTACTAGTTACACATAAATTTGGTATGAAATCTATACAATTTTGTTACTAGTTACACATGAAGTTTGTCTGAAACCTGTAATATATTTGATACTTATTACACGTGAAGTTGGTGTGAAACCTATACAATTTCGTACTAAGTGTACATGAAATTGGTATGAATTATGAAATCTATGTAATATCCGTACTATTAAACCTCTACAATTGAAATTTGTACTAAACTTATATAATTTGTTCTAGTTACACACGATACAAATTAATACAAATTATATACTCGCTTGTGAGCATAGAGATATGTTATATATGAGTTGTATAAATGTCCTTGGCATTACGCCTTTCAATTGAGCATTGCATGCAATGGGTTTAAAAGTAAAGGTGCTTGATGAATCGATTTAAGTGGAGAATTAATTAAATAACTAAAATGAACTAACAAGATGATGAAGATTTAAGTGGAGAAAATCAATGAGAACGGATTCTAGAGATTCGACTTTACCCAACTATCAACTATATTGTGTTCTTCAGTTTATGAGCCAAAGAATCCTATGTTATTCTATTAGCTCTTCCGAGTGTTAAAAATATATAATCACTCAACAATCATCTTGATGTGTCACCTAAGATAAGTTATTAAACAATTTTAATAACACAATGATTCGTTGGAGTTATATGCCTGTCGACAATATAATTTTCCAACGAAGTAAATTCTTACGGTCCTATTCAAAAACCCCTCTCCCGAGTGATAGATTCTAAATAAATATGACGATTCAACTATCATACAGTTAATTGAAACGCATTCAAATAAGCAATCACAAATAATGCACGATTTGAATAATCCATTATAATGCACTAATTATATTCTCGATTCATCATGCACATTTACTCTTAAACCCATTGCATGCAATGCCCAATTGAAAAGTGTAATGCCAATGACATTTATACAACTCATATACACATATCTCATGTGTAACTAGTATATGTTTCAGACCAACTTCACGTGTAATATGTACTGAAAATAGTATATGTTTCATACAAATATCATGTGTAACTAGTACCATAACAAACAAATATTGTTTGTAAAGTTTGAAATTGATGTTATTTGAAATTGATATTTAATTTGTTCGATATAGAAGGTTAACATTAATATAGAAGATTCTATAGAAATGTTGTTATTGTTGTTTGAAATTGATATTGTTTGTAATTTGATATAAGTTTAACATCAATATTGATGTGGAATTAGTACCGAAATTGTATACGCTTAATACCAGTTTCATGTACAACTAGTACCAAAATTGTATATGTTTAATACTAATTTCACGTGTAACTAGTACCAAAATTGTATATGGTTCATACTAACTTCACGTGTAATAAATACCAAAACTAGTATATATTTCATATCAATTTCACGTGTAACTTATACCAAAATTGTGTAAGTTTCATAACAATTTCATGTGTAATTAGTACCAGAATTGTAAAAATTTCATACTAATTTAATACTTATTAAGTACCAAAAATAGTATAGGTTTCGTATCAATGTCATTCATAATAAGTACCAAAATTATATAGGTTTCATACCAATTTATGTATACATAGTACCGAAATTGTATAGGTTTCATACCAACTTTACGTGTAATAAGTTTCGAATATAGTATATGTTTCATACCAACTTCACGTATAATTAGTATCAAAATTATATAGATTTCATAACAATTTTATGTATACTTATACTGAAATTGTATAGGTTTCATACCAACTTCACGTGTAACTAGTACCAAAATTGTATATGTTTCATACCAATTTCAAAAGGAATAAGTACCAAAATTGTATATGTTTCATATCAACTTCATGTATTATAAGTACCGAAAAAGTATAGGTTCATACCAATTTTATATATAACTGTACCAAATTGTATATGTTTCATATCAATTTCATGTGTAAGTGGTACTAAAATTGTAAAGATTTCATACCAATTTCATTTGTAATAAGTACCGAAAATAGAATATGTTTCGTACCAATTTTATTGGTAAGTAAGGTTTCATACCAACTTTACGAGTAATAAGTTTCGAATATAGTATAGGTTTCATACCAACTTCACGTGTAATTAGTACCAAAATTGTATATGTTTTATACGAACTTCAAGTGTAATAAGTACCAAAATTGTGTATGTTTCATACCAACTTCATGTATAATAAGTACCAAAAAAAGAATAGGTTTCATACCAATTTCATGTGTAACTTGTACCAAATTTGTATAGGTTTCATACCAATTTTATGTGTAAAGTTACAAAATTGTAAAGATTTAATACCAATTTCATTTGTAATAAGTATTGAAAATAGAATATGTTTCGTACCAATTTTATTCGTAATTAGTATCAAAATTATATGGGTTTCATACCAATTTTATGCATAGTTGGTATCGAAATTGTATAGGTTTCATACAAAATTTACGTGTAATAAGTTTCGAATATAGTATAGGTTTCATACCAAAATTGTATATGTTTCATACAAACTTCAAGTTAATAAGTACCAAAATTGTATATGTTTCATACCAACTTCATGTGTAATAAGTATCGAAAAAGTATAGGTTTCATACCAATTTCATGTGTAATTTGTACCAAAATTGCATATGTTTATACCAATTTCATGTGTAAGTGGTACTAAAATTGTAAAGATTTCATACCAATTTCATTTGTAATAAGTACCCGAAAATAGAATATGTTTCGTACCAATTTTATTGGTAATTAGTACGAAAAATTGTATGAGTTTCATACCAATTTTATTCATAGTTGGTACTGAAATTGTATAGGTTTAATACCAAGTTCACGTGTAATAAGTTTCGAATATAGTATATGTTTTATACCAATTTCATGTATAACTAGTACCAAAATTGTATTGGTTTCATACCACTTCATGTGTAACTAGTACCAAAATTGTATATGTTTTATACCAACTTCACGTGTAATAAGTATAGAAAAATAGTATAGGTTTCATACCAATTTTATTTGTTACTTGTACCAAAATTGTATAGATTTCATACCGATTTTATGTGTAACATGTACCAAAATTGTATAGATTTCGTACCGACTGTAATGATTTTCTCAAAATTAAAAGTTCAACTTTTAATATAATGGTATATCATAGTCATTTTAATAAGATAGTGAGTTAGAACAAAATTTTAAGTTGCAGTATGAAGTTTTAATTAAGTTTTTCTGATATGGGGACTGATTCCATAATTAAGTTTGACAATGGAGATTTTTTTTGAGTTTTCCTAAAAAAATAACTGCAATTACATTATTATTTGTAAAAAAATTATGTTTTGTACCAGTGTTGTAAAATAATTTTTTTGAAGCTAGAATTATAAAATAATTGTGTATTGATGTATTTATTTATAATGGCTTATATATTTTATTTATTATTAATATATTATATATTTTTTTCTAAAACTTTACTAAATTTCTGATTTTTTTAATTTTTTCAAGATTTTATTTTATTATATACCAAATTATTTTTCAATATCACATATGAAATTTGATTGGCCGTTAAAATTTTGATGTATTGACATAAAATTTATATTTTAATAAAGTATATATTTAAAAGGCGAATTAAATTTGGTATTTTGTTCAAAATAATTTATTTACATAATCATTTGGATTTAAATATTTTTAAATATTTTCTCAAAATATTCATTTTTATTTTTTAAATATATATTTTAAATAATATGTGACATGACCGTTTTTGAAATGTAATTTAAACTGGAACAACGGCCTTCGTGATGGTCACCATGACAACAATGGGGCTTAGTTTCTGTGGTCTGCGCCGGAGGATCATATCCAAGATAAGATTATGACACAAAATATACAAAGTTTCAGATCAAATATATGGAGATATTATGGATCGTCCTAGGGATCTTCAGATTAAATCTCTCGAGTTAAAATTCGAGACAAAAAAGATTCCCAGGGTTGACTGGTAAATTGATAAAGGGAAATTGGACATATGTTTCTGAGTAGGCAAGGTTAGTTGTCTGAATAGCCACAAACTCTGTATATGTGTAAGAATAATGGAGCTGCGCAATCGTGGACCAATCTCCTCTCTGCGACCATAATAATATTTGAAATATTAAAGTTTCGTTTCAATTACTTAACAATCTTGTTATATATATAGCCGCCACTTAAATACAACATATACGAAAAATGATATTTACTATAATAATTTATTGGACTGGATATATATTATAATAAAATGATATATATTATAATAATTTACTTCTTAGTGTTGTATAATTTTAATTTTTTATTTTATTTTTTACAAGTGAAGACAATTTTAGGGGTTTGATTCAATCTACTCAATCTAAAGTTAGCAACTCGTGGAGAAAAATTGTCTATAAATCTTGCGGACAATATTAGAGTTTGTTAAAATATACCAGTTCGATCCAAATAGATTGGTTAGCCTAACCCGTGGCTCAAACAAGGGCCAGCCCATTTGAACCCATGGGTTGGTTGAGTGGGTTTGTTGTTGGACCTCTAAAATTATGTGAGCTTGTGGATCGTTTGCTTGGGTGGTCGGCTCTTTTATGTTTTATATTTATTTTATTTTAATAAATGTTTTTAGATTTATTTTTTAAAAAAAACTTAAGTTAATAAACCACGTAAACAGATCAAAAGCTAACAAATTTAATTACATATGTATCAAATATGAAAATTGAGGTATGAATTGAGGTTTAAAAAAAAAAAGGACCAATCTGCGGGTTTTTATAGGCCCATCAGAAATAATGCTAATATTAGATTTTGATTTATTTATTTTTTTTGTAAAAAGAATATAATAATAAAGTTACTATATTTTCAACAAAATAAAGACAATGGCAATAACTCCAGAACCTGTGAACTTTTACGAGACGTGACAAATTAATTTGTCAACTCTAAACAAATATTTGACATTCTTAATTTATAAAAGAGAAATTGAAATATATAAGTACACAACTTTCTCGTGCAAAAAATGAGAAATGTGGACGGGTCCAAGTCGAAATGTTGACCCAGTTAACCGACTCGATTTAAGGTCATTTATAACCCTTGATCGGTCTAGGTCCAAGGGTGCATAATCTTTGTATAAATTTGTTTACTTTTTATTACGGACATGTGTGTAAAACCATCTTCAATGAGACATTATTTTGATGGCCAATGCCAAAAGTAGCACCAAGATTCGGCCATGGTTTCCTTCAAAACTTTGAACCAAAAGGTTCAGTTTGAGCTCCTAAAAATAAGAAACTGCAACTAGAACATTGTTTAACCATAATCGAAATCGTAAATTTAGTTGGGTAAAGTAATTGTTGTAGTAGAAATACAGAGAATAGTCTTGAACTATATGTTTCGCGTAAAATTTGAAATTGATGAGTTGGAAATGAGTTTTATATTTGTTTTAAAAATTATATTATTATTTTTCCTTTTGTTTAATGAGGTACCACTTTCCAAAACATCTTTTTTAAGTACATCTCTCAATCTTCTTTGAACTAAATATATCTTTTAGGAAAGTTATTTCAAATAATTCCATTTTGTCAAACCCTAATTTAATTGGTCCATTAATTATGACTAAAACATCTACATTCATCCCCAACATTTAAGGAGAAGCGATATGCAAAAACGATTGTTCGTCAATCCGCGCAGGTTGCCGTTGCAAAGGATTCATGAGTTAGTGTTTCTTTTCCCGGAACATATTCCGAATGGCTGGCGGTGGAAATTTCATTCACATGGTCATAACTTATGTGGCCAATGAGCTTATTGTCAATGGACTTGCAAACAGTCATAAATTTCAGAGGTTTACCGTGAGGACGTCGAAGAGGATGGAGGAATTATCCTATATTTCTGCTCAAAAGAAGAAAGAACAAGCTGAGCAAATCAAGGATATGTCCAAGAACTTTGAGTCATTCAAGAACCAGTGATGCTAGTTGCTGATCCACGGGCAAAAGAATTTGTACAGTACTTTCATATCTCGGTTGACATAGAACAAGATGAACGTACTCAGAATCTATGGTTTTAAGCTGAATATTAGGCGGCAAATTATGCTGTAACGAACTAAACCTCTAGCATTACTTGGCTGAGCTTGTGTGAGGATAATGCCAGAAATAGTTGTGTTGATAATGTTGCATACCCCGGTTGAAATCATTTCTTCTCGGTTCTATTTCTTCCTTGTACTGCCCATTTGTGGTGCTAACTCTCAAGCATGGTGTTTCGTGGTCGACTTTTGGAATGTATTCGCCTGGACATACTTGTATGCAACGATAGACTCTTTAACCAAAAACATAGTCCAACGATGCATGTAAATTACATGTACAACTGAGTCTATCGATGCATGTAAATTGCATGCACCTATAGACACTTTAACCAAAAATATAGTCGAACGGTGCATGTAAATTACACACACTGTTTGAGTCTATCGTTGCATGTATATTACATGTACCGATAGATTCAGGTATTGTCTTTAACCAAAACATAGTTTTATCGAAAAAATGCTTTAACGAGTCTATATGTGCATGTAATTTGCATGCATATATTGTGTCTATATGTGCATGTAACCTCTAGAGTCATATGGTGCATGTGAGTCCTGAGGTGCATATAAATGTAATATACATGCACCACTAGTTGAAAACATTTATTTTTGATGGATTGAGCCGAAAACATAGTCTAACGGTGCATGTAAATTACATGCACCACTGAGTCTATCAGACTCAGTGCATGTAAATTACATGCACCGATAGACCCAGGTATTGTCTTTAACCAAAACATAGTCTATCAGTGCATATAAATTATATGCCCGCTGTCTATCTGTACATGTAAATTACATACAACATCGACAGACTCAGATGATTCGTGCGACTCATGCACATATAAATGTAATATACACGCAGGTGGTGCATCCTTTGCAAGTTGGAGAGCGAATGTAACCCACTTTGAGTTATGCACCCTTTTCTCGACAAATTTGCAAGAGAGTTCACAGCACAGCCTTTCATATCCTCCATAAACTTCACTCATCTTTCCAACGGAAGCTCTCTGTTCAGTTCACAAACATTATATTAACAACAAAAATGGAAATTATTGCTCAAATTTAATGCATTTTTAACCTACCATCAGCAAATTCAAGTCTTACGCTTTCGTGGAGTAATTTTTTATGGGGTACTTACGGGCCGGTACCAGCTGATGGAACATAATTCATTTTAGTCGACCAAAAAAAACTTAAGTTCGCATATGTGAGGGCCACGGTGCTTCTTCTTCAATGAACAGCCTCCAATTTACCAACTTCTCCTCCATTCTTCTCATTCTCTCGTCAAATTCATTCATCACAAACAAATATAATCATAGATTTTTTTTATCAATACATTCAACTGCAACTCCTTATTCTATATTCAAAGCATCTTTCCAACAACAAAAAAATATTATCAACTCCACGTTCATGGAAGTCAATGAGCGATGGACACTGCTACGAAACTCGAAAACCGTAGCAATTAGCGGATCCGAATTCAGCTCCGGCGATAGGAAAAGCTTGATCAACTCAACCACGGCCAACATCAGTCTCAGGCGTGATGAAAGGCGCGATTGCTCATCCTTTTGGAAACCCTAACAATTTTTCAGATCTGATTTCAGAACGTGCAGCATCATTACATAAATCGTGCATCACCATGTTAAATAATCGTGCATCAACATGTTAAAAAATCGTTAAAAAATCGTGCACCCCCATCACAAAAAATCGTGCACCCAATTGCAAAAATTGTGCAACAGATGTTAAAAAATCGTTCATGCTAAAAATTCATGCACCACAATGTTTAAAATTATGCACCACCATGTTAAATAATCGTGTACCAACATGTTAAAAAAGCATGCACCCCCTTTACAAAAACCGAGCACCACTATCAGAAAAAATCGTGCACCCAATTGCGAAAATTGTGCAGCAGCATGTTAAAAATCGTGCATATTAAAAAATAGTGCACCACAATGTTTAAAATCGTGCACCCACATTACAAAATATCAAATGCACCACCATTACAATAATCGTGCATCTCGTTTACAAATCGTGCACCCCCGATTAGAATAATCGTGCACAATGTTTGTTGTGCACGATTAGTTTATGTACTAATGCATGAAGGGTTTGAGTTAAGAGGCACGATTGAATTTGTTGGTTTATGCACGATTAGAAGTGTTTGTTGTACACGATTATTTTAGTTTGTTGTGCACGACTAGTTTATGTCCTAATGTATGAGGGGTTTGAACTAAGATGCACGATTGAATTGAAGATGCACGATTGAATTTGTTGGTTTATGCACGATTAGCAGTGTTTGGTGTGCACGATTATTTTACTTTGTTATGCACGATTATTTATGTACTAATATATGAGGGGATTGTATTAAGATGCACGATTGAATTGAAGATGCTTGATTGAATTTGTTGATTTATGCATAATTAGTAGTGTTTGTTGTGCACGATTATTTTAGTTTGTTATGCACGATTAGTTTATGTACTAATGTATGAGGGGTTTGAGTTAAGATGCACGATTGAAATGATGCACGATTAAAATGAAGATGCACGATTGAATTTGTTGGTTTATGCACGATTAGTAGTGTTTGTTGTGCATGATTATTTTAGTTTGTTATGCACGATTAGTTTATGCACTAATGTATGATGGGTTTGAGTTAAGAGCACGATTGAAATGATACACGATTGAAATGATGCACGATTGAAATGAAGATGCACGATTGAATTTGTTGGTTTATGTACGATTAGTATTGTTTGTTGTGCACGATTATTTAGTTTGTTGTGCAATAAAATTTTATGCACAATTGAATTTGTTGGTTTATGCACGATTATTAATATTTGAAGATGCACGATTGAATTTGTTGGTTTATGCATTTGTTGGTTTATGCACGATTAAAATCTGCATAAAATCCATCTCTTTCAGTTGTGCCGCCAACCCCATCGAAGTCATTAATTCAAAATCAAAATCAAAATCAAAATTGAACATGCAAATGTCCAACTCAGAGGATTTACAAGCCATAAATTTTTCGCGCATATGATTTCACGCGATGGGCAGATGATTCAAGCAGATGGATTGGAGAATTTAGGAAGATGATTTCGTGAACATAACCACCGGCTCCACAGAATATTTTAGGATTTATGTGAAGATTCCCCTAGTGCAAGATTCCGGTGGCTGCGGCGATCGGCGTTAATTGGTGGTAGTGGGAGGGATGAGTTTAACAATGTGGTGGAGACGGTGGTGACATATGCCCTTGGAGATTGGTGGGAGGGTATTTTAGTAAGAAGAAAATACCTAATAGATTACAAGTTTTAAAAATGGACCTATGCGAATAAAAGTTTCACAAATGAGTTCTGTTAAGAAAAGTTATTTTTTTCCTGGATTTAGTTGAATTATTGTTTTGTTATTGATACCTTTTTACAATTTCCTCATTTTTTATTTGATGTGTGGATTATACGAGAACAGTTGGGTTTAATGCTCACCGCAATTTTAAATTTAAGTAATAACAAAAAACGCAAGTTTAAATGAAGTTCACGCGATGAAGATGAATAATATGCAATTAAGAGACTCTAATTTAGAAATATTTTGGTCATTTTGACCTAAAATGAACCTAATTGAAAGCAAAATATTTTGATGGACTAGAGCAAAAAATTTTACCTTCTTGTACCGGCCTGAAATTACCCATTGCTTAATAATTTTTCTCATACAAAGTGAAACGATTTGGGCCTCAACTAGAACATCATAAAAAGTAGGGGAAATTACATGGAAGTCCACTTTGGTGACACAAAATCTACTTAAGTCTTGAGAAAAAATCTTAGTGCATAAAAAGCCAAATTGGAAACAATTGTGTTGAAATAAGTCCACTTTTCAAATTTTCAAATCAATTGGGTGTTTTAGGATGACTCTTTTACCCCTCAATAGTTTGATATATTGCATTCTATCCTTTAGGCTTTTGTTTAAATTACAAAGAAGTCCATATATAATATTTAATTATCTTTGTTATCCTTATATTTATAAATTGCAACATTTAACATCGTCTTTTTACAAGTCCCCATATTTTACGATCCTTTTCACAAAATGGTATCAGAGCCTAGGTTTATTCTGGAAATACTATGATAATATCTTGAATATTAATTTGTAACCTATACGGAGGAGACGATTCAAGAAAAATATGGACCCGAACGTTTGTTCGAAGTGTCATTCTTACAGGTGGTATTTCCAGAAATTGGAAAAACTTAATCAAAAGCATATGGCAGAAGCTCAACGCTTCAACCATAAGTGGAAACAATTACGAGGAACAGGTTTATGCACTCCAAGCATAAATCATTACAAGAAATTGGAAAGGATGGCGAAGAGGCTCAAGTGAACCTCAAACTTCAGTTCCAGTTAGCCGAACTTCAGGAGGACAATCATCCTGAACACGAGGACGTTGTACCAGACCCCAATAATCCAACAGGGTCCGGACCGGATGATTAAAATGGGTGAGCCAACCTTTCGAGAAATCGAGCCAGATTCTTCTAAGATTTCCCAAGATCTTAGAGAGATCCAGAAGACAGTGCAGCGCTATGGATTCCTTCAATACCATGTCCCTGCACAAATCCATCAGATCCAGAGTCAGATGGAGACCATGATTAAACATCAGAAGGAAATCCTTGAGAACCTTCAAGATGTTCAAACCCGAGTAAAGGAATTGGAGTCAAGGCCCAGTTCTACAGGAAGAAGAAAAGGAGGATGGTTGCCACCATCTTACGGAACAGAACCCCTTTTACACCAAAAGGGGAAAGCAGAGGAGGTCCGAAGGCCTTTAACTGAGTCTGAAAAAATGATTGCAGTCCTATGAGGAGAACCCATACTTCCCACAAAGTAATGGAAAGAATCAACCTGGAAGATCTACGGGATCTTGAAGATCTAAGGGATCTTGCTGATTCATTTGCGGGATTAAATCTCGTAGAAATCAAGACAGGAGAGCTTGTACAAAGACCTCCACCACAAGAGAGCTTCGGGTCACACAATCCACCCGAAGGAGACCAAAGTATGCCACACATGGATGATTTTACCTCAGCAACTTTGGATCCCCCAGTTGGAACAAGAAACCGTTCCCGAAGGCCAGATATTCATCAGACGCCCTATGGGAAGTCACAGCTAGATCCAATCCATCCATATGGACTTATGCTCAACATGGATAATTTGGATTTCAAAAACAGAGAAATTCTTATTGATGAATGGGCTTCAGCAATGAGAATAGCAGCAGGAACACTTGACTTAGGCAAAGAAGGATTCATTTTACTTCTAAAAATGAGTCTGGAAGGATCAGTCAAGATTGCCTGGGATCTTGGAGACCCAGGAACCAAGGAAGAAGTTCTAGCCGGAGAGTCCCTGAAAGAGATCGTGGATAAGATGGCGAGATTCTTCAAAATCTGTTTCATCGGAATAAGCTACTTCGAGGGAATGGAGGAAGAAAAGGCTAAGAAATACAGACAAGCTCTAATTAGCCTAGAACTACATGACATCTGCTATGTAGATGAGTACATCAAACTCTTTACAGAGTATCGATGGAAGTCGAAGATAGCGGAAAACGATGCAGCGGAGCTGTTCTTTGTCAAAATTCCGAGCCCATGGAGAGAAATGCTTATCCAGGAGTATACACCGCATACAATCGAGACGGTGTCCAGGTTTCTCAAAGTAAAGCTGGCGGAATGGTGCTACCAAGCAAAGCTCCAGAAAAATTTCAAGAAGCTCAGAGGAATCAACAAAAATGGCTCCTCTTTGTTGTACGGGAAATGATATCCCTACAATCATTGGGAACTACCCACAAAGGCGCAAGATGAAGAAGCACAGAAGTCAACCGTATGCCCGAGGAGGTGGTTCAAGAAGAAGTAGGTCTTCATGGAGACCTAGAAAGTTCTGGTCAAAGCAGAAAGCCCGAAGCTATAGATCAGGGCAAAGGTCAGGACCAACAAGGAGTAGAATCTCATCGACAGGTTCTAATCAAGCAAGTTCTAGCAGGGCACCAACGAAGAGAACTTTCAGACGCACACCTACCCGTGCAAATGAGAGTTTCAGAGATTGTAACTGCTGGACATGCGGAGCAAGAGGACATATCTCTACAGATTGTCCAGAAAACCAAAGCCGAGGAGTTAGACAGTTTGAGCATACCAAGGAATTTGAGGATGCTGTCTATTTTCAGGATTTGGTACAGGTGTATCAATTTGAGGATATTCCCTCAGATGAAAGCATCTACGAAGAAGAGATCTATTCTGAAGATGGAGGTGAATCTAGCTCAGAATCAGAGTGAAGGAGAGTTCCTTCAGCACGTGATGAGAGAAGAACCATCGGGGTTTTTCTCGCATACCACGGTTTCTCATAAAACCCTTATGAGAATCATGAAAGAAGAACCAAAGCTTCAGATGTATGATGGATTTACAATTGGAGCAATGGAAAAAGCCATGGATATGATTGGTCTTCGTAGCAGAAAGCATCAGATTATCCATAGAGTGACAACAGGTGAATTTGCGATCCCAATGGAATTCACGGGAAACCAAATTGAGATGCAGTTAATCCCCTACAGAGAAATCCAGGAGATTAAGAACAAGGTCAAAAGAGAAGTTGCGAACACGCTCTCATGGATTCATATTGGAGCCATTAGAGTAATCATCAATGCAACTTTCAAAGAAGGAATTGATTCGCCCCTCAACCTGGCAATCTTTGACAAGAGAATCCCGAACCTCAAAGATTCTTGTTTGGGAGCAGTGGCCGGAAATCTGTATGCAGGAAAGATGGCCTTCAACATCTATCCGAGGATTGCATACAATTTAGGAGATCGAGACTTCAACAAAGTTCTCACTCTTCATCAAGATTTTAAAAGAGAAGATTTGATGAAAGAAGGGAACAGACCTTACTCGATCACCTACAAGGTGTCCTACGCACTCTCGAATACTCATCATTCCGAGGTATTCTTGAGAAAGGAATTCATCGAAGTCCCCAGAATCTTCGAAGACTTCGCCAAAGCAGTATTGCCGGACATCATTGATACTCCGACAATAGGAGAGATCGACATGAGGATACAAGATCAACCTGTTCTCAACAAAAGCAGGAGCCTTATGATCGAGCCAAGAAGGATGTCTTTCCAACAGGATAGGTTAATCAGCAACTATCCAAAGGAAAAGCAGAAGGCAGCCTCAAGCAGAATTCAGAAAATTCCTGATGTTTTCACAACAATAGGAAAGCTGAAGTGCCCAGAAGGCTGGAGAGAAGCGCAGATAATTTTCGACATCACCGAGAAGAATAATATCTTCCCCTGCGATGTTCTATATTATTTGCAACAACCCACAGTTGGAAAATTTCAAGGAAACCTTCAAATTGGTGAAATTGACCTCACAATTGAAGGCATTGCCGGACGGATCCCAGAACAGCTTATTCTAGGAATTTAATTTCTCGAGGAACATAAACCTTGGGAAAGATTGCAAGATGGAATGGAATTCACGGTCGACGGCAAGAGATACCGAATCAGATGAACACCAGTCCATTCTCCATATACATCTCCATTGGGATGTTATACGAGAAATACAGGGCCGAATATTTTGCAGCATACATTGACTCCGGAGCTGGAATATGCACTGCCCGGCGAGAAATCTTCCCCAAAGACGTTGGTGAGAAATTACCAGCCATTGCCGGAAGAGACTTTTCCAAACGGATCCTTATTCTTAATGAAGGAGTCCAAGGCGCGGAAATAATTATCGGCGGAGCAGGCGGTACCCCATGGTACAAAGTCAAAACTCCACCTATATATTTCCATGATACAGGTGCAGATATGCTGTTAGGAAACAATTTCCTACAGACATTCAAGACATTCACTCAAGAGAATGAAACGAGAAGACTTATTTTCGCAACTCTATGTGATCATAAGATTATGGTACAATGATTACGGGAGGCGTTTCACCGAAAATTCCCTATTCGTTTTCGCAACAAGCGTGGTGATGAAGGAAAACTTCGACACCCAAAGATGAAAGATCAGCGGAAATTTGGAGAGGCAATTCTTCAGTTCCGACAACACGGTCCTAGTGAAAGGGGGTCACAAACTTTTGACTGGGTTAATATCATGTCTTTCAGAGAACAGGATGAGGAAAGAGTAACTCCAGAAACCCTGTTGCTACTGAAAAATGCTTTACGAGAAGAAGTTCTACAACCTGAATCTACCCTCGAAGAGCGAATCACTCTAGAGGATGTAAAAAGGAAGATTCGTAGGAACTACAACGAGGATCCACTGGCATGGTGGAACAAAAATGAGCTCAGAGCTACTTTAAAGGTGAAAACTGGAAAAGAAAATGAGTTTGTTAGGTACAGGCCGATCCCCATGAACCAGGAAGATCGGAAGGATATGCAGATCATACTTAAGGAGCATCTTGACCTTAAGTTAATCTCAGCAGGTATTTCTCCATACAGCAGCCCAGGATTTCTGGTAAGAAATCATGGAGAAATTAAACGAGGAAAGCCGAGATTGGTGATCAACTATAAAGGGATCAACGAAATCTTGGAGTTCGATGGATATTTTATCCCAAGCAGAGAACATTTGGTAAATAGTATCAAGAATGCGAAAGTGTTTTCTAAATTCGATTGCAAGTCTGGGTTCTACCAGATTAAAATGGAGGAAGCAAGCAGAAAGTTCACGGCATTCTCCACACCACAAGGACATTATATCTGGAATGTCATGCCAATGGGATTGGCAAATGCTCCCCAGATATATCAAAGGAAGATGGATAATCTTTTCAAGGATTACTTCAGCTTCATGTTCATGTACATTGACGACATCCTCATAGCGTCAAAAAACATGAAAGAACATCTTAAACATCTGGAAATCTTTTCAGACGTTTGTTACAAGGAGGGATTGGTGCTTTCCGAAAAGAAAGCAGTAATTGCTAAGAGACAGATCGAGTTCCTTGGAATTGAGATCGATGAGTCTGGAATCATCCTGCAAAATCATATTGTTGAAAAAGTACAAGGATATCCGGATGACCTCAAGGATTTAAAACAACTTCAGAGTTTTTTAGGAGTTGTTAATTTCGCTGGGATGTTTATCAACAATCTAGCAAACCACAGGAAGGTGTTCAGTCCACTACTCCAAAAGGATGTTAAATTTGAGTGGAATGACGATCATAGACAAGCTGTCAAACAGCTGAAGGAGGTTTGCAGGCAACTACCAAAGCTTGCAATACCAAACGACGAGGATGAACTGGTATTATACACAGATGCTAGTGATCACTGGTGGACGGCAGTTCTCATGAAAATTACACCAGAAGGAGAAGTGCCATGCAGATATTGTAGTGGGCTATTTGATAACAACGAAGTTATCAGATGGCACATCAACGAGAAGGAGTTCTTTGCTGTTCGAAAGGCTTTTAAGAAATGGCCACTTTTCCTACTTGCAAAGAAATTTATCTTAAAAATAGATAATACGAGTGTCAAATCTTTTCTGAAAAATAAAATTGAATCAAAACCAGAAAAAGCTAGACTTTTACGTTGGCAAGCTGAGTGTCAATATTATGATTATGATATTGTCATTGTGAAATCTGATAAAAATATTCTTGCAGATTTCTTAACACGAGATGGAGGGACACATTGCTAGCGATACCCTCAAGCGAGTTAGGAATCTAAGGGAAAACCTGGAGATCCTGGAACGAGATTTTGGGACTCTTTGTCTCAATGCAGAGGTCGCGGGACGACTTCAACGAGCAGATCAGGAACTTGTTACTGATCATATACGAGCATGCTTTCGGGACCACGAACGTTTGTTTGAAGTCCTGAAAGGGCCTATACTTCAGGCAGCACCTTCAACAGTGCAAAAAGAAGTGTTTAGAGAACGGGGCTCATCTAACCCGGAGGCAAGGGATTCAAGTACCCCTGTCACGAGTGCTTCAGATGATGCATTCCTTGAGGATATACAAGCTGAAGCGAATGTTGAAGGTCAGGTGTCATCACAATCTGAACCTTCAAGTCAACCCAGCACCTCTGGGGTAAAAGAGGGAGAGTTGAATCTTAGGCCAATGACTGGCAAGTCTAAGGTTCAAACTAATGACGATTTAATTTCTTCACCTATGCAGGATTACCAGCGCACTTGGGAGAAACTAATTACCATGCGAGGTATCAACCCAGAAAAATCAATAGTTGATATCTCCGGAAAATATCCGAGAGTTTGGATGAAACCAGGCAGCCATCCAAATGATGTTCAGGAATGGTATAATTTCGGAGCTCTGGCTTCGTTTTATACTGTGGCACCAGCCTTCTCTGAAATTTCAAAATTAGCAAAATGGATCAGAGAAGCTGTAGACGAGACTTGGGCCAATAATCCACATTTGGCCAGAGGTGATATCTTGGAGTTGTATTTTTTCAGTGCTGCTCCAGAACCGGCAAAGAAAGGCTTCATTGAAGCTTTTCATTTTATCAAGCTGAGAAGACCAGATGGAAACGCCCTGAAAAATATAAAAATGGCGCTACCAGAAGGAATTCCAATTTTGGCAGGAACTATCACAGATGATGAAGTTTCAACCAGACGAGCATGGGGTCTTTGGGTTTGTCTAACTGAAATGGACAAAGTCAAATACACATTCAAGTTTTTTCAGAATTCAGCCAATGGAACTTTCTTGCTGAATTCCATGACAGGAACCTCCACGAGATTTGCCGAAGAACTCTTTGAAACAAAGAGAAGAATTCTTTGGGAGAACAAGATTCCGGCAGGAAAGGAGACTTACCGGAAATTCTGCAACATGGCACACATTGGCCGATGGATTGATCATATCTGCCTAGCATGCCCGGAGCAGAAAGAACCAGAGTTCGGGAGAGGATTCCGATCCAAACCCGACAGATCAGAGGCAGGAAAAGACAAAAGACCTGCTGACAAGAGAGCCCGTTTTCCTAAAGCTCGGGGACCACAAAAACCACTAATGTAAAGATTCCCCGACAAAGGAAAAGAGGTGGACCATTAGAAGTTAGTGCGGATACTGTTCAAACGCACTCAGACAAAAAATAATGGACCACTCACGAGAAAAGTTGGCACAACCGGACAAAGATGCCAAACCACGTGAAAGTTAAGGCGCACTCACATGCGCACTCAACAATTATCAAGATTTGGAATCCGCATTTGAAGTCCGGATTCATGCCTATATAAGGGCACTCATTCACGAAGCTAAGCATATCGAAAATTCTCCATAGTTTTCTGAGAAATAAATTTTGAGTCTCCAAGCTTTGTAATATTTCAACTTTCGTAGCTTGGTAATCTTTCTTTCTTTTATTTCTTTTGTTATCGTTTGTAATATTGTTCTGTTGGTTTTAAGTTTATGTGTTCTTGAGTCAAGCCTCATCTTTATGAGAGGCTAAACAAGTCCGTCTCCTCCCAAAAGGAGACGTTTTAATGTAATAGATGTTATAAGTATTCCAGAATAAAAATAAGGCTGTTGCCCAGCTATCTCCCAGATTTCTTTAAATCTTTTTTATATCTTGAATATACCTTATACCTTACGCCCTAAGGTAGGAAACGAATTAGGGCTGTGCTGTGCGGTTTCTGAAGGAGTCGGATAACTGACAGACTAACCTCGCCCGTGTGCTGAGGTTGGATGGTGAGGAGCCATTCGTAAAACAGTCTGGAGGCAGTAAGTTTTCGACTGGTGGAAGTTGCGACCCACCTCACCCGGTGCCGTTATGGTCAAAATGGTATTTTTCAGTTTGCTAAATTTTATTGTAATACGGAAGCATGTTGGGCCTTTTATTTATTTTAACATGATCTTCAAATCGGGTTGAATTATAATTAGACGAACGTTATATAAACCGTGAGTCCTTTGCAAAAGTATGCTCTTGGGATTCATCTCGAGATGACAGAAACTGAAGGATCTCATGTTCATATAATGTTTCTGTTTGATAAATATTAGGATGAAAACGATGATGAATAGTATATTGTGGCATATTTTGTTCTTTAAACATTTTCTAGGGCTAAGAATGCAAATTTATTAAAGATTGGTTGGACCGCGTGGACCGCTTGGACCACATGGACCACATGGGGTTATTATGGTCATTTGAACCTAGAATGGACTTATGTCAACTAATGTTTTTTCGCTGGACTAGGATAGATTATGTTTCACCAAAGTGTACCGGCCCGTAATTTTCCCTAAAAAGTACAAGGTCCATATAAATTAATAGCCTAGTGACGCAATATTGAGCCAAAAATTAAATTTTTTAGTGTCCCTTAATTTAATTTTTAATTGCCCATTTGAGCTTTAAACCGGGTTTCCTATAGAAGAGGACAGAGCTTTAATTAGGTTAAACGTTCTGAATAATTTTTATTTGTATAAATTTTGTGTTGTGCCCAAAAATTCCGAAAATAAAGTGTAAATATCATACATAGCCAATAAACACCATGTATTGATATTTGTAGAAGAGAACTACAAACTCTGCAGGACAACCTCATATATTTCCACCAAACCCTTCTTAACTGCGTCCTTTTTTACTATATTGTCCACAAGATTTATAGACTACTTTTCTCCATAGAGGGGGTAATTATTTATTAGGTTAAACGCTATGTATAATTTTTATTAATATAAATTTTATTCTAGCGAAATTCGGAAGAATGTGTTCCACATTAAGAAGTTCGTAATTTTTATATAAATTTTGATTAAAACTCAAATTCATATTTCTACTAAAGATATTCATGTCAAATGCTTAAAACATCCATGTAATGTAGATCACTCGACGGACAATCAATAGCCCATGACACAAACAAAACTGAATTGGCTTCGGACTTGTTTAATCATTTCTATGGGTGCTTATCGGGTCGGGTCAAACTGGACTCGGCCTGAAACCGAACCGGACTAACCGGTTCTGAACCGCCCGGAACCGGTAGTTTCAAAAAAAAAAAAAACTGAAATGTCAGCAAGGCAACGTCTCTTTAGCCGTTGCCAACGTTCATTTTTTATTTTATTTTTTTAATTTTTTTTATAAAAAACTATAAATATGTGTGTGGTGCTTTGTAATTCTTCACAATTCAATCTTGCAAAGTTGTATACTTCAATCTCATATTTTTCTCTCCATTGTGCTATCTACAATTTACTTATATAATAATGGCATCTTCATCTAGCAGCGGTGCTGGTCGTAGCCGGGGTCGCAGTCGAGGTCTCGTCCCGGGTCGTCTATCACTGAGTTCATCTTCGGCAATGAATTTTCCTATGCCAATTTCTGAGTTAAATGAAAGTTGTGATTTTTTTGCTGACCTCAATGTTGGTGGTTTCTCTATGAACGTCGAATCGCAACAACCCGAACAACCTGCCAAACCTCCTACTTCCCAATCACTGAGTTCATCTTCGGCAATGAATTTTTGTGTGCATATCATGTGATTAATTTGGCTGTTAAAGTTGGTTATGAGGACAATCACTCAGCATGTATTGAGAAAATGAAATACTGCGCTAAATGGTTACGCACGAGCCGTGTTAAGCGTGATTGGATTTGGCGTATTGTTAGAAATGAATCATTGCAACAAAGGGTTGTTGAAGAACAACCCCAAGCTCAATCTAAATGTGGGGGCATCGATTTGCTTAGAATGCTGGGCAGGAAAAACTTAAGGGAAAATGACCTTCTACTAGCACGTCGATTGAGTTGCAAATTTATCTGAATTATCAATTTCTAACGGAAGACAACTTCGACGTCTTACAATGATTGAAGACAAATGCAGTAGAATTCCTTATCTTAGCCAAAATGGCTAGAGGCGTGTATGCGGTACAAGCTTCAAGCGTCGCTTCTGAATCAGCATTCTCAACATGTGGCCGAATTATTGGAGAATACAGAAGTAGTCTATCTGCTGATTCGTTATGCATGCTCACATTACTTAAAGATTGGTTTGAAGCAGAATGTAAGAATATAAGAGATTGGGCGGTTGATGAATTCGTAAATCATTATGACGATCAAGAAGAGAAGAACATCAAAACAATACTTATCAATTATGAAGAGTGCTAAATATTAATATTTTTTTATTTAGATTTTCAATTGTCATATGTTTACAATTATTTGTATGCATTTATATTATGAAATAAAGAAGAAATATATTGAATTTGTGATGAATATTGGGGAACCATTTCCAACATCAAAAAAACAAAAAATTTCAATGAACGGACCAGATCGGTTCCGTGCTTAACGGATCAGGAACCGCGCCAGTTCCGTGCTTAACGGATCCGGAACCGGCCGGTTCCGGACAAGATCGGACCGATCCGATCTTTAAGCAACCCAAATCATTTCCATTAATCAAACATCTCGTCGAAAAGAGGAGACAACTAGCACCGGTTGGGCTTGTGGGTAAACTTTTAACCACGAAATTGATCAATAAGAGGGTTTTCCAAGATACTTTGCACCGGATTTGGCGTATTTCTAAAGGTATCGAGCTCAAAATATTATCGGATGAAGATAGTCATGATGTAGAGCGTATTTTATCAGTGGAGCCATGTACCTTTAATCGCTCGCTGCTAGTCTTCAAAAAATTTGAAGGTTTTCATATGGGTGATATTGGGACTTTTCATCATACACAATTCTGATCCGGGCTTTCAACATTCCTTTAGAACTATTTAGAAGGTATGATATCTGAAGTGTGAATGATTAATGGTGACACTATTGGGGTGGCGGTTACTGTTGAATCTGACATTAAAGGAGGTGCTCGTGACCTTTTATGCGTGTGCGATCCATTATTGATATTAGTAAGCCTTTGCACTGTGTGGTTCGAATTTCATTGGGAGAGAAAAATCAAGTTATCACGGTTCCTATCCACTATGAAAAATTACCGGATTATTGTTATACTTGTGGAATTCTGGGACATGTGGCACGCCTGTGTTATCGTATACCATTTTCGGAGGAGATAGACCAGATGGATTGTCCTTATGGACCACGGATGCGAGCTGAGTCGGATTTAAATATGGTTAATCAGGCTCCAATAATATCCCCTGTCACCTCAACTCAACTTGGGTGTCCCACTTTGAAGGATATGCCATCCACTAGTGCTGATTATGTGATCAGTGTGGAAGGTCAATTGGGTGGTACGAAAAGGACATTGGATTTCAATGATGGTGTATCTAACTGTCATTTGCCCAAAGTGCATTCGAAGGTCACCCAGGAAGAACCAGTTCTCAAAAGGCGCACTATTGGGTCCCTTCTTTTGTATCTTCTATGCCAAAACTTCCAGTTTCAAATATTGTTTCTCCTACTTCAGCGATGAGTTGCCTTAGTTGGAATGCTCATGGGTTGGGAGACTCTCGGGCGTTCCATCACTTACGAATGACCATTCGCGAGCATTCTCCCAATATGGTACTGGAATCTAAGCTTCATAATCATAAAGCTAACTTATTACAAAGTCTGATTGGGTTTTGCTAGTGGATTGATTGTGAATAGTGTGGGACGCCATGAGGTTTAGCATTATTTTGGAATGATGATTGGGATGTGGCTATTCAATCCTATAGTGTGGGTCATATTGATGCTATGATCACCTTTGCTGGTAACAAAAGGTGGCGTTTTACAGGTTTTTACGGACATTCGGATAGCAATCAATGGAAACAATCTTGGCAATTACTTACACCATTATCATTGTTATTCAACCTCCCATGCATTGTGGTAGGTGATTTAAATGATTTCCTTTATATTAATGAGAAGGAGGGGGCAACAATCGTCTAAGTTCTCATATGGCTCGGGATTATTGTCAGCTGCATGATATGGGTTTTGTGGGACCACCTTTTATTTGGACAAATCGTAGCTCTCCTCCAGATGAAATATTAGTAAGGCTTTGACAGAGTTGTGAGTACACATGCCTGGCAGTATCTTTTCCGGAGGCAGGGGTCAGACACTTGGATTATTATGGACCGGATCATCGGATGCTGAAAATTGTTCTGGATGCAGCACATCAAAGGGATTGGATGGTTGAGGCTAGATCTTGTCTTTTCAAATTTGAACCATATAGGCATTTTCACTCGGAGTATCCTACTATATTGCAAATTTTAGGCGACAAGATGTGCTCAAAAGCCCCAATCTAGTGAGGATATATCTGGTATGTTGACTCATTGTAGTGATCATTTGTCTGCCTGGGGTAGACGTACTTTTGGTAACCTATCTCGACAGATTCAAGGAACTCAACACAAGCTCAATTCACTAAATAGTAATCAACAGAGGGAGGACAGATTGCTGATTCAATCTACTGAACAATGGTTGGATACACTTTTGGCATTGCAAGAGCACTATTAGCACCAAAGAGCCTGTGCTAATTGGATAGTTGCTGGGGGTCGAAATACGAAATATTTTCATCATTGTGCAAATAGAATACGTAAGAAAAATGGTATTCATGTATTACGTGGACGCTAATGCTTGGGTTATTGATAGGGAAGAAATTGCAAGTATTCTTAGTACTTATTTTCAAATTTATTTAGTACTGCTCCAACTTCTGCTAATTGGGTAGTAGTTACAAATGGATTGGATTGTCTCATTACTGATCCTTTGCACGTTCAATTGGATGCTCCTTTTACTGTAAATGAGATTAAACAAGCTTTGTTTCAAATGAGACTGTGGAAAGCGCCAGGCCAGATGGTTTTCATGTGTGGTTTTTTCCAGGAGCAATGGGATTTGGCGGGTTCTAACATTACTAATATATGTTTGGGTATTCTAAATCATGGCATCTCCTGTGGATCTCTCAACCATACTCACATTATTCTTATCCTTAAGATAAATAATCCTTCTAGGGTCAGCCACTATCGGCCTTTGAGCTTGTGCAATGTGATTGTGAAAATCATAGCTAAGGCTATGGCTAATCGACTCAAGGATTATTATATCACCTAAACAAAGTGCTTTTGTGACACATTGATTATGTGACATCCCCGAAATGGTTAATTGCATTTAGTGCATTAATTGTGTTTATTATGATTAATTATGTGTTGGATTTATTTACCTTATGTGGAAATGCATGGTCATGTGGATAGGGTGACCCGGGATTGCATTTCAGGGTGCATGTGGTGCATGTCGGGTAAATATTATTGGAAGCATGATTTATTTGCCATTGGTAGCAATTGATTAGAAATCATGTATTTAATTGATACTAGTTTGAAGCACGTGCTACGCACGTAGTATCCGTAAGATTATATATAAATTTAAAAAATAATTTAAAAATATAATATTGATTTTTTTGAATATGCTTATTAAATTTTCTATTAATAAAAATAAGTTGAGTTATTAATTATTATTAATATTTTATGTGATTAATTTTTCTGATTTTAAGTGGTGGTGAATTTAAAATCACTTTTATTTTGGTTGTTATAAGTTAATTAGTTAAATTTGAGTTATTATTAAATACATTTTTATAATTAATTATATAGATTATTAATAAATTTTCATAACTAATTATAAAATTTTCATAATAATATTTAAATATAACAATCAAGCAAATTATCATAATAAATAATAAAAAAATGGATGAAGTTGCTTTACTATTAAACTTCTAATTGCTTGCTTATTACTTTAACTCCATTATTAGAATTTTCAAAAATGGGAGTGACAAATTAATAATTTTAATTATCATTATTATTATTCTCATCCTAATGTTTATTATCTTCCATGACCGTTTTCTTATTATCATTTCTAAGCTGATTAAATCGAATTGTAAACATGTTAATTAAAATGCATTATTAATGATAATTTACTATCAATATGATGTAGTAATTATCTTCCATTAACATTTTTATATTTTAATTTCTAATAGTAATTAGGATGAAAATTGAACCAATTAATTGAGGGAGATGAGAAGTTGGAAGTTATAAGAATGTAAAGAAGGTAGCACAATTGTAATGATAGAGATATAATAATAAATAATACAATTAATTGAGGGGAGTGAGAAAAATGGAAGTTATGTGATGAAATAGACATAATCAATTTTGCTAATTGGTGCATAAAGATTAATACACATCATATTTTAAGGAATAAAAAATATAGAACAAAAAGGCAAAATAGCTAATAGTGAATTTAATCAATATAACTCTACCATTTCTTTGTTATTCATATGTTTTTTCCTTTTATGTAATATCTCTAATAAATCAATTTATTGCTATTGTCATTTACGTTTCATTAGTAAAGGAAATTCAAGGGACCAATATTAATTGTTAATTAGTGCGTAAAGATTAATACACATAATATTTTATGGAATAAAAATATTGAATAAAAGGGCAAAATAGTTAATAGTGAACTTAATAACTATAACTCTACCCTCTCTTTGTTATTCACATGTTTTTTTCCTTTTATGTATGGTTGATATTTTGTTTTTACATTTGGATGTCTAACTATTTTTTATTTTTATTTCTATAGAGTACTATAAAATAAATGAGTAAAGTTGTTAATTCATAATTGAAAAATTTGCCCATTGATTGACACTTTTATAAGTATAATATTTCACAATTGAAAAACTATCCATTTATTGACTCTTTTATAAGTATATAAATATAAAATATATAGATATTGCCCATTGATTGACACTTTTATAAGTATAATATTATAAATATAAAATATATAGATATAGTAGATAGATAAAGATGTTAAAAATATATGAATGAATGAATGAAGGGTATATAAGTAATTAATATAAAATATATAGATATTACCCATTGATTGACACTTTTATAAATA
Source organism: Haberlea rhodopensis (assembly GCA_907163345.1). Lineage (NCBI taxonomy): Eukaryota > Viridiplantae > Streptophyta > Magnoliopsida > Lamiales > Gesneriaceae > Haberlea > Haberlea rhodopensis. Next base: position 348,923 of record CAJQUN010000179.1, read on the forward strand.
TAATATTTAACAATTGAAAAACTTTGTCCATTTATTGACACTTTTATAAGTATATAAATATAAAATATATAGATATAGATAGATAAAGATGTTAAAAATATATGAATGAATGAATGAAGGGTATATAAGTAATTTCACAATTGGAAAACCATCTCAACATCCACACATTATAAAATATATAGATATTACCCATTGATTGACACTTTTATAAATATAATATTTAACAATTGAAAAACTTTGTCCATTTATTGACTCTTTTATAAGTATATAAATATAAAATATATAGATATAGATAGATAAAGATGTTAAAAATATATGAATGAATGAATGAAGGGTATATAAGTAATTTCACAATTGGAAAACCATCTCAACATCCACACATTATAAAATATATAGATATTACCCATTGATTGACACTTTTATAAATATAATATTTAACAATTGAAAAACTTTGTCCATTTATTGACTCTTTTATAAGTATATAAATATAAAATATATAGATATAGATAGATAAAGATGTTAAAAATATATGAATGAATGAATGAAGGGTATATAAGTAATTTCACAATTGAAAACCATCTCAACATCCACACATTTATAGGTATATAGATATAGATATAGATTGGAAAACCATCTCAACATCCACACATTATAAAATATATAGATATTACCCATTGATTGACACTTTTATAAATATAATATTTAACCAATTAATTGAGGGAGATGAGAAGTTGGAAGTTATAAGAATGTAAAGAAGGTAGCACAATTGTAATGATAGAGATATAATAATAAATAATACAATTAATTGAGGGGAGTGAGAAAAATGGAAGTTATGTGATGAAATAGACATAATCAATTTTGCTAATTGGTGCATAAAGATTAATACACATCATATTTTAAGGAATAAAAAATATAGAACAAAAAGGCAAAATAGCTAATAGTGAATTTAATCAATATAACTCTACCATTTCTTTGTTATTCATATGTTTTTTCCTTTTATGTAATATCTCTAATAAATCAATTTATTGCTATTGTCATTTACGTTTCATTAGTAAAGGAAATTCAAGGGACCAATATTAATTGTTAATTAGTGCGTAAAGATTAATACACATAATATTTTATGGAATAAAAATATTGAATAAAAGGGCAAAATAGTTAATAGTGAACTTAATAACTATAACTCTACCCTCTCTTTGTTATTCACATGTTTTTTTCCTTTTATGTAATTGGTTGATATTTTGTTTTTACATTTGGATGTCTAACTATTTTTTATTTTTATTTCTATAGAGTACTATAAAATAAATGAGTAAAGTTGTTAATTCATAATTGAAAAATTTGCCCATTGATTGACACTTTTATAAGTATAATAGTTCACAATTGAAAAACTATCCATTTATTGACTCTTTTATAAGTATATAAATATAAAATATATAGATATTGCCCATTGATTGACACTTTTATAAGTATAATATTATAAATATAAAATATATAGATATAGTAGATAGATAAAGATGTTAAAAATATATGAATGAATGAATGAAGGGTATATAAGTAATTAATATAAAATATATAGATATTACCCATTGATTGACACTTTTATAAATATAATATTTAACAATTGAAAAACTTTGTCCATTTATTGACACTTTTATAAGTATATAAATATAAAATATATAGATATAGATAGATAAAGATGTTAAAAATATATGAATGAATGAATGAAGGGTATATAAGTAATTTCACAATTGGAAAACCATCTCAACATCCACACATTATAAAATATATAGATATTACCCATTGATTGACACTTTTATAAATATAATATTTAACAATTGAAAAACTTTGTCCATTTATTGACTCTTTTATAAGTATATAAATATAAAATATATAGATATAGATAGATAAAGATGTTAAAAATATATGAATGAATGAATGAAGGGTATATAAGTAATTTCACAATTGGAAAACCATCTCAACATCCACACATTATAAAATATATAGATATTACCCATTGATTGACACTTTTATAAATATAATATTTAACAATTGAAAAACTTTGTCCATTTATTGACTCTTTTATAAGTATATAAATATAAAATATATAGATATAGATAGATAAAGATGTTAAAAATATATGAATGAATGAATGAAGGGTATATAAGTAATTTCACAATTGAAAACCATCTCAACATCCACACATTTATAGGTATATAGATTTGGTGCATTATGAGTAAATGCTTTGAAAAATATCATATTGGGGTGTTTTATACACCATGAAATTATTTTGGTATGCTTTTAATTAAATTAACCCAATCCCCTTTTATCCCCAACCCCACTTTACCAAATCACTTTCACTTTACCAAATCAAAACCCACAAACCCTTTCCCTTCTTCCATTTTCGAGCTTGAGCTTAGGGTTGAAGAGAAAACCTTCCAAAAGTCTTGATTTGTGAAGATTATTGGGTGATTTGAGGTCCCCAAGAGGTATGGATGCCTCATTATCATTTTTATTGTGTTTGGGTTAGTTTTGGAAGGGTTTTTAATGATTTTGAAATGGGTTTGTGTGGGTTGTTGTGGTTTTGGTTAAGGGCTAGATTTATACTTGTTTTGAAGTGTATTTTGGTGGTTTATGTTGGTATTTATGTTGTTGATTGGTTGGTTAAAGTGTTGGAATGGGTTGGAATGGTTTTGAGGTACAAAAATGGGGGATTTTTGGGTTACAGGGGTTGGCGATCGATCGCCCATTCCAGGCGATCGATCGCGCCCAGGCAGTGAGTTTTGCCAGCGCTTGGCGATCGATCGCCACTCTTGGGCGATCGATCGGCGGGTCTGGCGATCGATCGCGCCAGGGGTGGCGATCGATCGCCGAAGGGTGCAATTTTTAATTCTCGGACAGTGGGTATTGGCGATCGATCGCCGTGAGGGGCGATCGATCGCGAAAGCCAAAATATGGTTTTTTTGGTTATTTTGTAGGATTTTTGGTATTGGACTATTATTGGGTTCTAATATTGGTTTGTGTGAATGTGTAGAACCATCCCAGGTGGCAACACAGCCAAGGCATTGAAGTCCTACCATACCCTACATTTTGGAAAGGTACGTATTGGACGTACGGGCACCCAACGGTAACATGTATTTTATATACTCATTGATTATGCATTGTGGATGCGGGTATATATGTGGTATTGCATTGTGGATGCATATACATGTTGATTTATGCCATATGTGGTATTGCATTGTGGATGCATATACATGGTAATTTATGCATATTGATGATAGATGCATATGATGATTATTGGATGCACATCCCATGAGTCGTGGTCATCCTTTGATGATTTTAATGCTTGCCGCTTTTTGTATTGGTTCCGCTAAATGTGAAGCGAGGGGTGGGAGCGCTGCATGTCACATTTGAGCGTGGTTGTCATATGGGGCGAGGAAAGGGTATTTGCCGCTCTCTGTGAAGCGAGGGGTGGGAGCGCCGCATGTCCATTGTAGCGAGGTTATCCTATGCCGCCCATATGAAAATAAGCGAGGGGCATTAAAATACACTGTGATGGACAGACTAGGGAATGGTGACCAATATTTGATATTGTTGAGATGGTATATGTCATGACATGTTTTGGCCATTAAAAATAATCTGTTGATTATACTCATGAGTTATGGTACAGGGACAACCAAACGGGAAGCGTTTGAAATGCATGGAAAACAGGAAGTGTTTTATATTGATTATGCATTTACGCTTTATCTTCATATTGTGTGGAATATGAATGATTATTATTGCTCATGTTTGGGGGTTGTCCTTGTAGGTACCTTTTTGGCATGATAGCAAGCTTTGAACGGGTTGAGGTGGTGAGCTTGTGAAGCATTCTTTTGAGGATTAAAGGACGGGATTATTTTGTCTAGTGTCTACTCTAGGAGTAGTGTAAAACTAGTTGATAGCATTCATTAATGAGGAATGTAATTAATCCATTCTTTTTGGAAGTCCTTATTATTATGACATGTAATGCTTAAGCTCATAGACTCAACATGTTCTTTTCTCACTCTGATCATTATATTAGCTCTATTATGCCTTATTTCCGCACTTAAGGATTAGGGTCCTTACATTAGTGGTATCAGAGCAGTGGTTAGAGAACCCGGGAACGAGTGAAGGGTAGCCTTAGCACGGTTGGCTAGGTGCTTACATTTGAAGCATGTTTATGCAGGTGGTGCATATTTTGTATATCCTGTTATACTAACATGCTTATATCACCCCTGTTATCTAACGGTATATCATGTATTGCTTTGGAATTGTTGTTAACATTTGTGTTACAGCATGGCTGCTAACGAGGAAGTCGGTGATATGGGGAGCATGAATGCTAGTATTGGACAGACAAACCCTCTACCTCCACCGGCTGTGGGAATGGAACCAGTGGTTCAGTTATTGCTACCGGGTGAGATTAGCTTGACACAGTTTCTATCTTATCATCCGCCCCGGTTTGAGGGGACAGAGTCTGGGGAGGAGGCTGAAGAGTGGTTGGAAAGACTGGAGCAGATCTTTGTGTCGGCTCCTTGTGCTGTGACAGCTTGGCTGAGGCTGGCGGAGTTTCAATTAGCCAAGAAACCTCTGATGTGGTGGAGGAGCACAGTAATGGAAATGAGAGCACTGGGTGCTGTGATTGATTGGACACTCTTCAGGACTAGGTTTCTGAACCGATACTTCTCCGCTGCAGCAAGACAGACAAAGGAGGATGAATTTACAAGTCTGAGGCAGGGGAACATGACAGTGGCAGACTATGCCACACGGTACTCTTCATTGCTGAGGTACGTCCCCCACATTGCCACCAGTGGACACGCTAAGATGAGAAACTTTATGAAGGGATTGCGACCGGAGCTCTATGACCGGGTTATCACTAATAACCCAACCTCTTTTGATGACGCTCTTACAAGAGCGGAGCTTGCTGAGCTAGGAGTGGGAGCTTACGCTATGCCACCACCGGTACCGCAACAGAGGCAGACTAGTGACAACTTGAGGCCTCGGGGTGAGCCATTTAAACCCCGTGGTGCCTCTTCATCTTCAAGGTATGGTGGAAAGAAACACTTTGGACAGAAGCAGGATAACAAGAAGGGTAATTGGTCGGCCAATCGAGGATCTTCACAAGGGGATAGGCCGGGAGAGCCGAGGTGCAACAATTGTGGAGGGCCACACTCTTCAAACAAGTGTCCTGCATGTTATGTCTGTGGCAAGATGGGCCACATTGCTCGGTATTGCCCCACACGGGGAGGACAGTCAGAGTATCAGGGCAACAGGCCGAGATTTGATGATCGGACAGTGCAGCAGAGGCAGCAGTTTGGGCCTCGACCATCGGGAGGTCAGACAGTAGGACCACCCCAGGGGCAGGTGTATGCACTGACCAGGGAGCAGGCCCAGGCAGCCCCAGAGGAGGTGATTGCCGGTACGTGTCATTTATTTACGTACCCTGCTTTTATTTTGATCGATACAGGTGCCTCCCATTCTTTTGTATCGGTGGGTTTTGTGGAAAGACACCATATGCGCACGTCTTCTTTACCCACGCCTCTCCTTGTCTCGACACCCACTGGAAGAAATGTTGTTGCTGATCAGTTTATGGCAGACTGCCTCATTTATTTTGAGGGCAACGAATTGAGATCAGACTTGATTGTGCTGGGTATGTCAGACTTCGACTGCATCTTGGGTATAGATGTTCTGAACAGATATCAGGCAGTGGTAGATTGCCGACAGAGGACAGTGAAGTTCAGACCTGAGTTGGGCAGTCAGTGGACTTTCTATGGCAACGGTTCTCGTGCGAAGATTCCGTTGATTTCAGCGATCAAGATGACTCAGTTATTGGAACGTGGCCACACGGGTTATCTCATTTATGCCGTGGACACGTCTGGGAAGAGTAAAGAACTCAGAGTTGAGGATGTACCAGTGGTAGCAGAGTTTACTGATGTATTCCCAGAAGAGATCCCAGGATTTCCACCGGCTAGGGAAGTTGAGTTTGGGATCGAGCTGTTGCCAGGGACATCCGCTATCTCTCGTGCACCTTATAGGATGGCACCGGCCGAGTTGAGAGAGTTGAAAGAACAGTTGCAGGATCTCTTGGACAAGGGATATATACGCCCGAGCGTGTCGCCATGGGGCGCACCGGTTCTCTTTGTGAAGAAGAAGGACGGTTCGATGCGGCTGTGCATCGATTACCGGCAGCTGAATAAGGCTATAGTGAAGAACAAGTATCCTCTCCCAAGGATAGACGACTTGTTTGATCAGTTGCAAGGTACCAGGGTGTATAGCAAGATTGATTTGAGATCCGGGTATCATCAGATTCGGGTCAGAGAGGAAGATGTGCAGAAGACAGCATTCCGGACACGATACGGGCATTATGAGTTCTTAGTGATGCCGTTCGGTGTGACTAATGCTCCAGCGGTCTTTATGAGTCTGATGAACAGAGTGTTTCAGCAGTATCTTGATCAGTTCGTCATCGTGTTTATTGACGACATTCTTATCTACTCCCGGAGCGAGGAAGAGCATGTGAAACACTTGAGGGCAGTGCTTCAGATTCTCAGAGAGCATCAGTTGTATGCTAAGCTCAGTAAGTGCGAGTTTTGGCTGAGCAGTGTAGTGTTTCTGGGGCATGTTATATCGAGCAGCGGAATATCTGTAGATCCCAAGAAGATTGAGGCCGTGATGGAGTGGGCTGTCCCCACTTCTGTGCCTGAGATCCGGAGTTTTCTGGGCTTGGCCGGGTATTATCGGCGTTTCGTCGAGGGCTTTTCGAAGATTGCCAAGCCGCTGACTCAGTTGACTCAGAAGGGTGTGCCCTTCTTTTGGTCAGAAGCTTGTGAGGAGAGCTTCCAAGAGTTAAAGCACCGGTTGACGACGGCGCCAGTGTTAGTGATCCCGACGGAGAACTCCAGATTTGTTCTGTATACTGATGCATCACTGCAGGGCCTTGGGTGTGTTCTGATGCAAGATAAGCATGTGGTAGCTTATGCATCGAGGCAGTTGAAGCCGCATGAGACCAGATATCCAGTTCATGACTTGGAATTGGCGGCTATCATCTTCGCCCTGAAGATCTGGAGACATTACTTATATGGCACTTCATTCACCATATACACGGATCACAAGAGCCTCAAGTTTCTATTCACTCAGGCGGAGCTGAACATGAGACAGAGGAGATGGATGGACCTACTCAAGGACTATGACTGTGAGATAGAGTACCATCCCGGGAAAGCCAATTTGACAGCGGACGCCTTGAGCCGGAAAGTGAGGAGTTCTGCTGAGGACGTCATCCATTTGTCGGCTATGATGACCTCCTATTGCCATCTCGGCTATGAGTTTGATATAGATGCATCACCTGTGTATGTCTCTACCTTATTAGCTGAGCCAGATATTTATGAAAACATCAGGAGAGCTCAGAGGTCAGATGATGAGGTTCAGAGGTGGTTATCTTTTGTACATCTTGGTCAGCCAACGAAGTTCAGGGTGGCAGATGACGGATCCTTGAGATTGGGGAACCGTTGGGTGGTTCCGAGTACGCCGGAGTTGCGTAAAGGGATCTTGGAGCGAGCTCACAGTAGCAGACTTAGCATCCACCCAGGCGGGAAGAAGATGTACAGAGATTTGCGTGGTCATTTTTGGTGGAAAAGGATGAAATCAGATGCCGTCGCTTTTGTAAAGAGATGTTTGATCTGCCAGCAGGTTAAGGCAGAGACAGAGACCTGGCGGCGAGTTGAGGAGCTTGGAGATACCGAAGTGGAAGTGGGAGCACATTTCCATGGACTTCGTGACTCATTTGCCGAGGAGTGCTTCAGGCTTCGATGCTATTTGGGTGATTGTGGACAGATTGACCAAGGTAGCTCATTTTATCCCCTATAGCATGACGTTCACATTTTTGAGGATGGCGCAGTTGTATATTAGAGATGTGGTGAGATTGCATGGGATCCCCGTTTCGATAGTGTCAGATCGAGATCCGCGATTCACATCTCATTTTTGGGAAGGCCTTCAGTCAGCCTTGGGAACTGAAGTCAGATTGAGTACTGCTTATCATCCTCAAACGGATGGCCAGACCGAGCGCACTATTCAGACGCTCGAGGACATGCTGAGAGCTTGTGTTTTGGAGTTTGATACTTCTTGGCAGGATTCAGTGCCTCTGGTAGAGTTTTCTTATAACAATAGCTACCAGGCAAGTATTCAGATGGCTCCGTTTGAAGCTCTTTATGGCAGACGATGTAGATCGCCCTTGTGTTGGGATGATTTGGACAGTAGATCAGTCGGAGGGCCTGAGTTAATCCGGGAAATGGAAGAGAAGATAAAGATTATAAGGCAGAAAATGAAAGCAGCCCAAGACAGACAGGCAGCTTATGCGAATAAACGGCGGAGACCGTTAGAATTTCGGTTGGGAGATAAGGTCTTTTTGAAGATCTCGCCTTTCAGAGGCGTTGTGCGATTTGGGATGCGCGGGAAACTGTCTCCGAGGTATGTTGGACCGTACGAGATCTTGCAGCGCATCGGCACCTTAGCTTACCGACTGGCTTTGCCGCCTTCTTTATCTGGTATACATGATGTGTTTCATGTGTCTATGTTGCGGAAGTATGAGCCGGATCCGTCGCACGTGTTGCAGCCTTCCGAAGTTCAGTTGGAATCAGATGTATCTTATGTGGAACGGCCTGTCAGAATTCTAGATCGAGCAGACCGTAGGCTTCGGAACAAAGTGATACCTATGATCAAGGTTCAGTGGGTTCGCAGGGGTGTCGAGGAGGCTACGTGGGAGACGGAGCGGCATATGGTGCAGCACTACCCGGAACTATTCTCTGGTATGTGTTTATGTTTAGTTTCCTTTTGGGGTAAGTGCATGTGATTTCGAGGACGAAATCTTATAAGTAGGGGAGTATTGTGACATCCCCGAAATGGTTAATTGCATTTAGTGCATTAATTGTGTTTATTATGATTAATTATGTGTTGGATTTATTTACCTTATGTGGAAATGCATGGTCATGTGGATAGGGTGACCCGGGATTGCATTTCAGGGTGCATGTGGTGCATGTCGGGTAAATATTATTGGAAGCATGATTTATTTGCCATTGGTAGCAATTGATTAGAAATCATGTATTTAATTGATATTTGGTGCATTATGAGTAAATGCTTTGAAAAATATCATATTGGAGTGTTTTATACACCATGGAATTATTTTGGTATGCTTTTAATTAAATTAACCCAATCCCCTTTTATCCCCAACCCCACTTTACCAAATCACTTTCACTTTACCAAATCAAAACCCACAAACCCTTTCCCTTCTTCCATTTTCGAGCTTGAGCTTAGGGTTGAAGAGAAAACCTTCCAAAAGTCTTGATTTGTGAAGATTATTGGGTGATTTGAGGTCCCCAAGAGGTATGGATGCCTCATTATCATTTTTATTGTGTTTGGGTTAGTTTTGGAAGGGTTTTTAATGATTTTGAAATGGGTTTGTGTGGGTTGTTGTGGTTTTGGTTAAGGGCTAGATTTATACTTGTTTTGAAGTGTATTTTGGTGGTTTATGTTGGTATTTATGTTGTTGATTGGTTGGTTAAAGTGTTGGAATGGGTCGGAATGGTTTTGAGGTACAAAAATGGGGGATTTTCGGGTTACAGGGGTTGGCGATCGATCGCCCATTCCAGGCGATCGATCGCGCCCAGGCAGTGAGTTTTGCCAGCGCTTGGCGATCGATCGCCACTCTTGGGCGATCGATCGGCGGGTCTGGCGATCGATCGCGCCATGGGTGGCGATCGATCGCCGAAGGGTGCAATTTTTAATTCTCGGACAGTGGGTATTGGCGATCGATCGCCGTGAGGGGAGATCGATCGCGAAAGCCAAAATATGGTTTTTTTGGTTATTTTGTAGGATTTTTGGTATTGGACTATTATTGGGTTCTAATATTGGTTTGTGTGAATGTGTAGAACCATCCCAGGTGGCAACACAGCCAAGGCATTGAAGTCCTACCATACCCTACATTTTGGAAAGGTACGTAATGGACGTACGGGCACCCAACGGTAACATGTATTTTATATACTCATTGATTATGCATTGTGGATGCGGGTATATATGTGGTATTGCATTGTGGATGCATATACATGTTGATTTATGCCATATGTGGTATTGCATTGTGGATGCATATACATGGTAATTTATGCATATTGATGATAGATGCATATGATGATTATTGGATGCACATCCCATGAGTCGTGGTCATCCTTTGATGATTTTAATGCTTGCCGCTTTTTGTATTGGTTCCGCTAAATGTGAAGCGAGGGGTGGGAGCGCTGCATGTCACATTTGAGCGTGGTTGTCATATGGGGCGAGGAAAGGATATTTGCCGCTCTCTGTGAAGCGAGGGGTGGGAGCGCCGCATGTCCATTGTAGCGAGGTTATCCTATGCCGCCCATATGAAAATAAGCGAGGGGCATTAAAATACACTGTGATGGACAAACTAGGGAATGGTGACCAATATTTGATATTGTTGAGATGGTATATGTCATGACATGTTTTGGCCATTAAAAATAATCTGTTGATTATACTCATGAGTTATGGTACAGGGACAACCAAACGGGAAGCGTTTGAAATGCATGGAAAACAGGAAGTGTTTTATATTGATTATGCATTTACGCTTTATCTTCATATTGTGTGGAATATGAATGATTATTATTGCTCATGTTTGGGGGTTGTCCTTGTAGGTACCTTTTTGGCATGATAGCAAGCTTTGAACGGGTTGAGGTGGTGAGCTTGTGAAGCATTCTTTTGAGGATTAAAGGACGGGATTATTTTGTCTAGTGTCTACTCTAGGAGTAGTGTAAAACTAGTTGATAGCATTCATTAATGAGGAATGTAATTAATCCATTCTTTTTGGAAGTCCTTATTATTATGGCATGTAATGCTTAAGCTCATAGACTCAACATGTTCTTTTCTCACTCTGATCATTATATTAGCTCTATTATGCCTTATTTCCGCACTTAAGGATTAGGGTCCTTACAGATTACGCATAATATTATGATAGCTTTTGAATGTTTGCATCATATACGTCGATGTTCTATAGGTCGACAAGGTTTGATGGCTTTGAAACTTGATATAAGCAAGGCATATGACCGAGTTGAATGAAGCTTTTTGCGGGAGGTTATGCAAGGTATTGAGTTTTCAGTTATTTGGATTGAGCGAATTATGCATTATTTGAGTTCTTCGTCACTCTCCCTACTAATCAATGGTAAAGCTACTCAGAGTTTCTATCTAAGCAGGGGTTTACGCCAAGGGTGTCCACTATCACCTTATTTGTTTCTTTTGTGTACTGAAGGCCTTTCTGCTCTTATCAAACAACATGTTAGGCTACGGCAGATGTAAGGAATAAAATGTGCTCGATTTGCACCCTCAATTACTCATCTCCTCTTTGCAGATGATAGTCTTATCTTGGGTCCAACATATACTTCTAATTGTCATACTATCAGGAATATTCTTGCTCTATAAGCGAGTGCATCAGGACAGTCTATAATTTGCAAAAGTCAGCCTCCACTTTTAGCCCTAACATGCTCCCATCTTCTGAGAATGTGGTATTTAACATCTTATGTTGCTACTGAATCTCATGATATCTATTTTGGAATTCAGCATTTGTAGGGCGAAGTTAACGTATAGTGATTGAAAGTTTAAAGTGTTAGTCAAAGCAAAACACCACCGAAGAAATAAAAAAACAAGAAGACAAAGTTAAAGCAAAGTTTGAGAATTTGGACAATAAAGAAAAAATTGGCTGGCCAAATTTAATGCGTGAAGACTTTGAGCACGAAGAAAAAATTGGCTGGCCAAATTTTTCAAAGATCCGGAAGAAAAAATCTGGCACGCGTGAAGAAAAAATTGTCTAACAAATCTCTATAAATAGGATTGAAATTCATTCAGAATTTACATACCAAATTGTAGAGAGAAAATAACACAGTGCAATCAGAGTAAAAATACTAGTGAGAGAAAATTGCTGTATAATTTTCTGAGTGTTTTTCAGATTGAGTGTTGTCGGTGTTTTGTAAACACTTGTATTTTTCTTCAATAAAAGTTCTGCAGCAGCCCCGTGGACGTAGGCTAATTTTTGCCGAACCACGTAAACCTTGTGTGTTTTTATTCCGCATTTATTTTTGCTCCCACATATCTGACCTGAAAATATTGCGTTATTTTTCCCAACAACTGGTATCAGAGCCAGATTGTTAATTTTGTCATTTTTTTTTACGGGTTACTATTCATGTGAATAGTGTTTTTTCGTGAATAGTGATTTCGAAAATAGTAGAATTTGGTCAGCGATACCGAATTCGTTCACGACGGCGTTTTTCAATAACACGGTGATTTTAAAAAATTGACAAAACAACAATCCGGTGGGAGTATGGTTCGAGTGGGAGTAATGGCGGCAGATGAAGGAAAAATGAATATTGAAAAGTTCAATGGTTCAGATTTTGGCTTTTGGAAAATGCAAATAGAAGACTATGTGTACCAGAAAGGCCTTTATCAACCTCTCTCGGGTGTGAAGCCAGAAGGCATGAAAGATGAAGAATGGGTTCTTCTAGATAGAGAAGCTCTCGGAGTTATCCGACTGACGTTGTCACGCAACGTTGCTTTCAACATAGCAAAAGAAAAGACCAAGACGGGTCTTATGGCGGCTCTTTCAAGCATGTACGAGAAGCCATCAGCTACAAATGCCTGGCAGTATCTTTTCCGGATGAAATATTAGTAAGGCTTTGACAGAGTTGTGAGTACACATGCCTGGCAGTATCTTTTCCGGAGGTCAGACACTTGGATTATTATGGACCGGATCATCGGATGCTGAAAATTGTTCTGGATGCAGCACATCAAAGGGATTGGATGGTTGAGGCTAGATCTTGTCTATTCAAATTTGAACCATATAGGCATTTTCACTCGGAGTATCCTACTATATTGCAAATTTTAGGCGACAAGATGTGCTCAAAAGCCCCAATCTCGTGAGGATATATCTGGTATGTTGACTCATTGTAGTGATCATTTGTCTGCCTGGGGTAGACGTACTTTTGGTAGCCTATCTCGACAGATTCAAGGAACTCAACACAAGCTCAATTCACTAAATAGTAATCAACAGAGGGAGGACAGATTGCTGATTCAATCTACTGAACAAAGGTTGGATACACTTTTGGCATTGCAAGAGCACTATTAGCACCAAAGAGCCTGTGCTAATTGGATAGTTGCTGGGGGTCGAAATACGAAATATTTTCATCATTGTGCAAATAGAATACGTAAGAAAAATGGTATTCATGTATTACGTGGACGCTAATGCTTGGGTTATTGATAGGGAAGAAATTGAAAGTATTCTTAGTACTTATTTTCAAATTTATTTAGTACTGCTCCAACTTCTGCTAATTGGGTAGTAGTTACAAATGGATTGGATTGTCTCATTACTGATCCTTTGCACGTTCAATTGGATGCTCCTTTTACTCTAAATGAGATTAAACAAGCTTTGTTTCAAATGAGTCCGTGGAAAGCGCCAGGGCAGATGGTTTTCATGTGTGGTTTTTTCCAGGAGCAATGGGATTTGGCGGGTTCTAACATTACTAATATATGTTTGGGTATTCTAAATCATGGCATCTCCTGTGGCTCTCTCAACCATACTCACACTATTCTTATCCTTAAGATAAATAATCCTTCTAGGCAGCCACTATCGGCCTTTGAGCTTGTGCAATGTGATTGTGAAAATCATAGCTAAGGCTATGGCTAATCGACTCAAGGATTATTATATCACCTAAACAAAGTGCTTTTGTGACTGACACATTGATTACGCATAATATTATGATAGCTTTTGAATGTTTGCATCATATACGTCGATGTTCTATAGGTCGACAAGGTTTGATGGCTTTGAAACTTGATATAAGCAAGGCATATGACCGAGTTGAATGAAGCTTTTTGCGGGAGGTTATGCAAGGTATTGAGTTTTCAGTTATTTGGATTGAGCGAATTATGCATTATTTGAGTTCTTCGTCACTCTCCCTACTAATCAATGGTAAAGCTACTCAGAGTTTCTATCTAAGCAGGGGTTTACGCCAAGGGTGTCCACTATCACCTTATTTGTTTCTTTTGTGTACTGAAGGCCTTTCTGCTCTTATCAAACAACATGTTAGGCTACGACAGATGTAAGGAATAAAATGTGCTCGATTTGCACCCTCAATTACTCATCTCCTCTTTGCAGATGATAGTCTTATCTTGGGTCCAACATATACTTCTAATTGTCATACTATCAGGAATATTCTTGCTCTATATGCGAGTGCATCAGGACAGTCTATAATTTGCAAAAGTCAGCCTCCACTTTTAGCCCTAACATGCTCCCATCTTCTGAGAATGTGGTATTTAACATCTTATGTTGCTACTGAATCTCATGATATCTATTTTGGAATTTCAGCATTTGTAGGGCGAAGTTAACGTATAGTGATTGAAAGTTTAAAGTGTTAGTCAAAGCAAAACCCCACCGAAGAAATAAAAAAACAAGAAGACAAAGTTAAAGCAAAGTTTGAGAATTTGGACAATAAAGAAAAAATTGGCTGGCCAAATTTTTCAAAGATCCGGAAGAAAAAATCTGGCACGCGTGAAGAAAAAATTGTCTAACAAATCTCTATAAATAGGATTGAAATTCATTCAGAATTTACATACCAAATTGTAGAGAGAAAAATAACACAGTGCAATCAGAGTAAAAATACTAGTGAGAGAAAATTGCTGTATAATTTTCTGAGTGTTTTTCAGATTGAGTGTTGTCGGTGTTTTGTAAACACTTGTATTTTTCTTCAATAAAAGATCTGCAGCAGCCCCGTGGACGTAGGCTAATTTTTGCCGAACCACGTAAACCTTGTGTGTTTTTATTCCGCATTTATTTTTGCTCCCACATATCTGACCTGAAAATATTGCGTTATTTTTCCCAACAACTGGTATCAGAGCCAGATTGTTAATTTTGTCATTTTTTTTACGGGTTACTATTCACGTGAATAGTGTTTTTTCGTGAATAGTGATTTCGAAAATAGTAGAATTTGGTCAGCGATACCGAATTCGTTCACGACGGCGTTTTTCAATAACACGGTGATTTTAAAAAATTGACAAAACAACAATCCGGTGGGAGTCTGGTTCGAGTGGGAATAATGGCGGCAGATGAAGGAAAAATGAATATTGAAAAGTTCAATGGTTCAGATTTTGGCTTTTGGAAAATGCAAATAGAAGACTATGTGTACCAGAAAGGCCTTTATCAACCTCTCTCGGGTGTGAAGCCAGAAGGCATGAAAGATGAAGAATGGGTTCTTCTAGATAGAGAAGCTCTCGGAGTTATCCGACTGACGTTGTCACGCAACGTTGCTTTCAACATAGCAAAAGAAAAGACCACGACGGGTCTTATGGCGGCTCTTTCAAGCATGTACGAGAAGCCATCAGCTACAAATGCCTGGCAGTATCTTTTCCGGATGAAATATTAGTAAGGCTTTGACAGAGTTGTGAGTACACATGCCTGGCAGTATCTTTTCCGGAGGTCAGACACTTGGATTATTATGGACCGGATCATCGGATGATGAAAATTGTTCTGGATGCAGCACATCAAAGGGATTGGATGGTTGAGGCTAGATCTTGTCTATTCTAATTTGAACCATATAGGCATTTTCACTCGGAGTATCCTACTATATTGCAAATTTTAGGCGACAAGATGTGCTCAAAAGCCCCAATCTCGTGAGGATATATCTGGTATGTTGACTCATTGTAGTGATCATTTGTCTGCCTGGGGTAGACGTACTTTTGGTAGCCTATCTCGACAGATTCAAGGAACTCAACACAAGCTCAATTCACTAAATAGTAATCAACAGAGGGAGGACAGATTGCTGATTCAATCTACTGAACAAAGGTTGGATACACTTTTGGCATTGCAAGAGCACTATTAGCACCAAAGAGCCTGTGCTAATTGGATAGTTGCTGGGGGTCGAAATACGAAATATTTTCATCATTGTGCAAATAGAATACGTAAGAAAAATGGTATTCATGTATTACGTGGACGCTGATGCTTGGGTTATTGATAGGGAAGAAATTGCAAGTATTCTTAGTACTTATTTTCAAATTTATTTAGTACTGCTCCAACTTCTGCTAATTGAGTAGTAGTTACAAATGGATTGGATTGTCTCATTACTGATCCTTTGCACGTTCAATTGGATGCTCCTTTTACTGTAAATGAGATTAAACAAGCTTTGTTTGAAATGAGTCCGTGGAAAGCGCCAGGCCAGATGGTTTTCATGTGTGGTTTTTTCCAGGAGCAATGGGATTTGGCGGGTTCTAACATTACTAATATATGTTTGGGTATTCTAAATCATGGCATCTCCTGTGGCTCTCTCAACCATACTCACACTATTCTTATCCTTAAGATAAATAATCCTTCTAGGGTCAGCCACTATCGGCCTTTGAGCTTGTGCAATGTGATTGTGAAAATCATAGCTAAGGCTATGGCTAATCGACTCAAGGATTATTATATCACCTAAACAAAGTGCTTTTGTGACTGACACATTGGTTACGCATAATATTATGATAGCTTTTGAATGTTTGCATCATATACGTCGATGTTCTATAGGTCGACAAGGTTTGATGGCTTTGAAACTTGATATAAGCAAGGCATATGACCGAGTTGAATGAAGCTTTTTGCGGGAGGTTATGCAAGGTATTGAGTTTTCAGTTATTTGGATTGAGCGAATTATGCATTATTTGAGTTCTTCGTCACTCTCCCTACTAATCAATGGTAAAGCTACTCAGAGTTTCTATCTAAGCAGGGGTTTACGCCAAGGGTGTCCACTATCACCTTATTTGTTTCTTTTGTGTACTGAAGGCCTTTCTGCTCTTATCAAACAACATGTTAGGCTACGGCAGATGTAAGGAATAAAATGTGCTCGATTTGCACCCTCAATTACTCATCTCCTCTTTGCAGATGATAGTCTTATCTTGGGTCCAACATATACTTCTAATTGTCATACTATCAGGAATATTCTTGCTCTATAAGCGAGTGCATCAGGACAGTCTATAATTTGCAAAAGTCAGCCTCCACTTTTAGCCCTAACATGCTCCCATCTTCTGAGAATGTGGTATTTAACATCTTATGTTGCTACTGAATCTCATGATATCTATTTTGGAATTTCAGCATTTGTAGGGCGAAGTTAACGTATAGTGATTGAAAGTTTAAAGTGTTAGTCAAAGCAAAACCCCACCGAAGAAATAAAAAAACAAGAAGACAAAGTTAAAGCAAAGTTTGAGAATTTGGACAATAAAGAAAAAATTGGCTGGCCAAATTTTTCAAAGATCCGGAAGAAAAAATCTGGCACGCGTGAAGAAAAAATTGTCTAACAAATCTCTATCAATAGGATTGAAATTCATTCATAATTTACATACCAAATTGTAGAGAGAAAAATAACACAGTGCAATCAGAGTAAAAATACTAGTGAGAGAAAATTGCTGTATAATTTTCTGAGTGTTTTTCAGATTGAGTGTTGTCGGTGTTTTGTAAACACTTGTATTTTTCTTCAATAAAAGATCTGCAGCAGCCCCGTGGACGTAGGCTAATTTTTGCCGAACCACGTAAACCTTGTGTGTTTTTATTCCGCATTTATTTTTGCTCCCACATATCTGACCTGAAAATATTGCGTTATTTTTCCCAACAACTGGTATCAGAGCCAGATTGTTAATTTTGTCATTTTTTTTACGGGTTACTATTCACGCGAATAGTGTTTTTTCGTGAGTAGTGATTTCGAAAATAGTAGAATTTGGTCAGCGATACCGAATTCGTTCACGACGGCGTTTTTCAATAACACGGTGATTTTAAAAAATTGACAAAACAACAATCCGGTGGGAGTCTGGTTCGAGTGGGAGTAATGGCGGCAGATGAAGGAAAAATGAATATTGAAAAGTTCAATGGTTCAGATTTTGGCTTTTGGAAAATGCAAATAGAAGACTATGTGTACCAGAAAGGCCTTTATCAACCTCTCTCGGGTGTGAAGCCAGAAGGCATGAAAGATGAAGAATGGGTTCTTCTAGATAGAGAAGCTCTCGGAGTTATCCGACTGACGTTGTCACGCAACGTTGCTTTCAACATAGCAAAAGAAAAGACCACGACGGGTCTTATGGCGGCTCTTTCAAGCATGTACGAGAAGCCATCAGCTACAAATGCCTGGCAGTATCTTTTCCGGATGAAATATTAGTAAGGCTTTGACAGAGTTGTGAGTACACATGCCTGGCAGTATCTTTTCCGGAGGTCAGACACTTGGATTATTATGGACCGGATCATCGGATGATGAAAATTGTTCTGGATGCAGCACATCAAAGGGATTGGATGGTTGAGGCTAGATCTTGTCTATTCAAATTTGAACCATATAGGCATTTTCACTCGGAGTATCCTACTATATTGCAAATTTTAGGCGACAAGATGTGCTCAAAAGCCCCAATCTCGTGAGGATATATCTGGTATGTTGACTCATTGTAGTGATCATTTGTCTGCCTGGGGTAGACGTACTTTTGGTAGCCTATCTCGACAGATTCAAGGAACTCAACACAAGCTCAATTCACTAAATAGTAATCAACAGAGGGAGGACAGATTGCTGATTCAATCTACTGAACAAAGGTTGGATACACTTTTGGCATTGCAAGAGCACTATTAGCACCAAAGAGCCTGTGCTAATTGGATAGTTGCTGGGGGTCGAAATACGAAATATTTTCATCATTGTGCAAATAGAATACGTAAGAAAAATGGTATTCATGTATTACGTGGACGCTAATGCTTGGGTTATTGATAGGGAAGAAATTGAAAGTATTCTTAGTACTTATTTTCCAATTTATTTAGTACTGCTCCAACTTCTGCTAATTGGGTAGTAGTTACAAATGGATTGGATTGTCTCATTACTGATCCTTTGCACGTTCAATTGGATGCTCCTTTTACTGTAAATGAGATTAAACAAGCTTTGTTTCAAATGAGTCCGTGGAAAGCGCCAGGCCAGATGGTTTTCATGTGTGGTTTTTTCCAGGAGCAATGGGATTTGGCGGGTTCTAACATTACTAATATATGTTTGGGTATTCTAAATCATGGCATCTCCTGTGGCTCTCTCAACCATACTCACATTATTCTTATCCTTAAGATAAATAATCCTTCTAGGGTCAGCCACTATCGGCCTTTGAGCTTGTGCAATGTGATTGTGAAAATCATAGCTAAGGCTATGGCTAATCGACTCAAGGATTATTATATCACCTAAACAAAGTGCTTTTGTGACTGACACATTGGTTACGCATAATATTATGATAGCTTTTGAATGTTTGCATCATATACGTCGATGTTCTATAGGTCGACAAGGTTTGATGGCTTTGAAACTTGATATAAGCAAGGCATATGACCGAGTTGAATGAAGCTTTTTGCGGGAGGTTATGCAAGGTATTGAGTTTTCAGTTATTTGGATTGAGCGAATTATGCATTATTTGAGTTCTTCGTCACTCTCCCTACTAATCAATGGTAAAGCTACTCAGAGTTTCTATCTAAGCAGGGGTTTTCGCCAAGGGTGTCCACTATCACCTTATTTTTCTTTTGTGTACTGAAGGCCTTTCTGCTCTTATCAAACAACATGTTAGGCTACGGCAGATGTAAGGAATAAAATGTGCTCGATTTGCACCCTCAATTACTCATCTCCTCTTTGCAGATGATAGTCTTATCTTGGGTCCAACATATACTTCTAATTGTCATACTATCAGGAATATTCTTGCTCTATATGCGAGTGCATCAGGACAGTCTATAATTTGCAAAAGTCAGCCTCCACTTTTAGCCCTAACATGCTCCCATCTTCTGAGAATGTGGTATTTAACATCTTATGTTGCTACTGAATCTCATGATATCTATTTTGGAAGTTCAGCATTTGTAGGGCGAAGTTAACGTATAGTGATTGAAAGTTTAAAGTGTTAGTCAAAGCAAAACCCCACCGAAGAAATAAAAAAACAAGAAGACAAAGTTAAAGCAAAGTTTGAGAATTTGGACAATAAAGAAAAAATTGGCTTGCCAAATTTAATGCGTGAAGACTTTGAGCACGAAGAAAAAATTGGCTGGCCAAATTTTTCAAAGATCCGGAAGAAAAAATCTGGCACGCATGAAGAAAAAATTGTCTAACAAATCTCTATAAATAGGATTGAAATTCATTCAGAATTTACACACCAAATTGTAGAGAGAAAAATAACACAATGCAATCAGAGTAAAAATACTAGTGAGAGAAAATTGCTGTATAATTTTCTGAGTGTTTTTCAGATTGAGTGTTGTCAGTGTTTTGTAAACACTTGTATTTTTCTTCAATAAAATATCTGCAGCAGCCCCGTGGACGTAGGCTAATTTTTGCCGAATCACGTAAACCTTGTGTGTTTTTATTCCGCATTTATTTTTGCTCCCACATATCTGACCTGAAATATTGCGTTATTTTTCCCAACAACTGGTATCAGAGTCAGATTGTTAATTTTGTCAAATATTTTTTTGACGGGTTACTATTCACGTGAATAGTGTTTTTCGTGAATAGTGTTTTTTCGTGAATAGTGATTTCGAAAATAGTAGAATTTGGTCAGCGATACCGAATTCGTCCACGACGGCGTTTTTCAATAACACAGTGATTTTCAAAAATTGTCAAAACAGCAATCCGGTGGGAGTCAGGTTCGAGTGGGAGTAATGGCGGCAGATGAAGGAAAAATGAATATTGAAAAGTTCAATGGTTCAGATTTTGGCTTTTGGAAAATGCAATAGAAGACTATGTGTACCAGAAAGGCCTTTATCAACCTCGCTCGGGTGTGAAGCAAGAAGGCATGAAAGATGAAGAATGGGTTCTTCTAGATAGAGAAGCTCTCGGAGTTATCCGGCTGACGTTGTCACGCAACGTTGCTTTCAACATAGCAAAAGAAAAGACCACGACGGGTCTTATGGCGGCTCTTTCAAGCATGTACGAGAAGCCATCAGCTACAAACAAAGTTCATTTGATGATACGGTTGTTCAATTTACGGATGTTAGAAGGCGGATCTGTAGCTCAACACCTCAATGAACTCAACACAGTAACAACCCAGTTGAGTTCAGTTAGCATTGATTTTGATGACGAAGTACGGGCATTAATAACTTTGTCTTCCCTACCGGAAAGCTGGAATGCTACTGTCACAGCTGTGAGTAGCTCATCGGGAAGTACAAAGTTGAAATTTGACGATGTCCGTGATCTGGTTCTCAGTGAAGCGATCAGAAGGAAAGATTCAAATGAATCATCAACCTCTTCAGTATTACATACATAGTCAAGAGGTAGAAAATCAAACAGAGGAGGTGGACGTGGCAAAAAAATTGACAGGAGGTCCAAATCTAGGAATCCCCCTAATTCTCAGAACTCAAAGACTATCGAGTGCTGGAAATGCGGGCAGCCCGTACATTATAAAAATCAGTGCAAAAATGCACCAAAGAATCAGGAGGGGAAGGGAGAAGCAAACGTTGCTTCTGGAGATGATGCATTAATATGTTCCTTAGAGTGCAAGGAAGAGTCTTGGGTGTTAGACTCCGGAGCATTATTCCATGCTACTTCGCAGATAGAACTCTTCGAGAAATATATCCCCGGAAACCTTGGTAAAGACTACTTTGGTAATGAACAATCTTGCGAGATTGTTGGCAAATGTATCATAAAGATTAAGTTGAACGGATCTGTATGGGAACTGAAGGATGTCAGGCATATTCCCGATTTGAGAAAGAACTTAATCTCATTTGGCCAGTTGGCCGGTGAAGGTCATACAACAGTCTTTCACGGTGATACTTGGAAGATCTCAAAAGGTGCAATGATAATTGCTCGAGGCAATAAGAGTGGTACTCTTTACATGACAGCAGGAGCTTGTTGTTTGCAGTTGCAGCAGACATAGAAAGTCCTACTCTGTGGCACCAGAGACTTGGCCACATGAGTGAGAAAGGAATGAAGGTTATGCACTCAAAGGGGAAACTTCCGAGCCTTCAGTCAATTGATATTGACACGTGTGAATGATGTATTTTTGGAAAGCAAAATAGAGTTAGCTTTCAGACAAGTACCAGAACCCCAAAGAAAGTTAAACTTGAACTAGTTCACTATGATGTTTGGGGACCAACGACTGTCTCATCCATTAGTGGGAAACACTACTTTGTGACTTTTATTGATGATCACTCCAGGAAAGTATGGGTTTACTTTCTGAAATATAAGTCAGAAGTATTTGAGGCTTTCAAGATTTGGAAAGCGATGGTTGAAAATGAGACATGTTTGAAGATAAAAAAGCTCAGAACCGACAATGGTGGTGAATATGAAAACACCATATTCAAGAAGTTCTGCTATGAGCACGGAATCAGAATGGAGAGAACCGTGCCTGGTACGCCTCAACACAATGGTGTAGCTGAGCGTATGAACCGTACGTTGACAGAACGAGCCAGAAGCATGCGGGTACAATCAGGCCTGCCAAAGCAGTTCTGGGCAGAAGCAGTCAACACATCAGCTTACTGATTAACCGAAGTCCATCGGTACCATTGGAGCACAGAATACCAGAAGAGGTATGGAGCGGAAAAGAGGTAAACCTCTCATATCTTAAAGTTTTCGGATGTGTAGCATATGTGCATATCAGTGATGCACACAGAAACAAACACGATCCCAAATCAAAGAAGTGCACTTTCATTGGTTATGGCGAGATGAGGGCTACCACATTTGGGATGATGAAAACAAAAAGATGATCCGCAGCAGAGATGTAATATTCAACGACCGAGTGATGTATATGGACAGGCATAACACAGTTGGCAGCGACTCAGAACAGAGTGAGCCAGCGTATGCAGAGGTGGACGATGTTCCAGAAAGTCATGTGGAACAGATAGTTGAGATTCCTCAGTTAGGGGAATCAATTGATCAAGACAGCGAGCAGCAGCATGATGCATCTCCTGCTCCAGTTCATGAATTGAGAAGGAGTTCTCGGCCTCATGTACCTAACAAAAGGTATATGAACTATCTGTTGCTAACCGATGCAGGTGAGCCTGAATGCTATGATGAAGCATGTCAGACCAAAGATGCCGGCAAGTGGGAGCTTGCCATGAAAGACGAGTTGAAGTCTTTGATGACAAATCAGACATGGGAACTTGTTGAGTTGCCTATGGACAAAAAAGACACTTCACAACAAATGGGTGTATCGGGTGAAGGAAGATCATGATGGTTCCACGAGATACAAAGCCCGACTGGTCGTCAAAGGGTTTCAGCAAAAAAAAGGAGTTGACTACTCGGAGATTTTTACTCCAGTTGTGAAGCTCAATACTATTAGGACTGTATTGAGTATTGTTGCCAGTGAAAATCTCCATCTTGAGCAATTGGACGTGAAGACTGCATTTCTTCACGGAGAAATTGATAAGGAAATTTATATGTTTCAACCAGAAGGTTTCGCAGAGAAAGGGATGAAGAATAAAGTGTGCAAATTGAAAAAGAGCTTGTACGGCCTAAAACAAGCTCCAAGACAGTGAGTGGTACTTAAAGTTTGACGGCTTTATGCACAAGGAAGGTTTCCAGAGGTACAACACCGACTATTGCAGTTACTTCAAGAGATATAAGTCCAGTTATATCATTTTGCTACTTTATGTCGATGATATGTTAGTAGCTGGTTCTGATATGTACGAGATCAGAAACTTGAAACAACAGTTGTCAAAAGAATTTGACATGAAGGACTTGGGTCCAGCAAGAAAGATTCTTGGAATGCAAATTACAAGAGATAAGCAAAAGGGAATTTTGCAGTTATCTCAGGCAGAGTACATCAATCGTGTTTTGCAGAGATTCAACATGGGCGACGCCAAGATAGTTAGTACACCTTTGGCTAGTCATTTTCGCCTATCCAAGGACCAGTGTCCTCAGACGGAGGAAGAAAAAGAATCCATGGCTAAAGTTCCTTACGCTTCAGCCATTGGGAGTTTGATGTACGCGATGGTCTGTACAAGGCCAGACATTGCCCATGCAGTGGGAGTTGTCATCAGGTTTATGTCAAATCCAGGAAAGGCTCATTGGGAAGCAGTTAAGTGGATTTTGAGGTATTTACGAGGCACTGCAAATAAGTGTTTGTACTTTGGAAAAGGAGAACTAAAAGTACAAGGTTACGTAGATGCAGACTATGGAGGTGATGTTGATCACCGGAGAAGCACCACAGGTTATGTATTCACTGTTGGAACTACAGCTGTTAGTTGGATGTCGCAGATACAAAAGATTGTAGCTTTATCCACTACAGAGGCTGAGTATGTTGCAGTGACAGAAGCCAGTAAAAAATTGATATGGCTTCAAGGTTTGTTAACAGAGCTGGGATTAAACCATGAGAAGAATGTTTTGTATAGTGATAGTCATAGTGCAATACATCTGGCAAAGAATTCAGCATTCCGCTCTAGAACAAAACACATTGGTCTCCGTTATCACTTCATCAGGTCTCTGCTTGAGGATGATGTGCTAACATTAGAGAAGATCCAAGGAAGTAAGAATCCAGCAGATATGTTAACAAAGGTGGTGACTATTGATAAACTGAAGTTGTGCTCAACTTCAGTTGGCTTGTTGGATTAACAGACCAGAAAAGGTTGCTGCGTTGATCGAGGTATGAAGACAGATTGAGATCAGTCTTCAAGTGGGAGATTGTTAGTCAAAGCAAAACCCCACCGAAGAAAAAAAAAAACAAGAAGACAAAGTTAATAAAAGCAAAGTTTGAGAATTTGGACAATAAAGAAAAAATTGGCTGGCCAAATTTAATGCGTGAAGACTTTGAGCACGAAGAAAAAATTGGCCATCATTTTTTCAAAGATCCGGAAGAAAAAATCTGGCACGCGTGAAGAAAAAATTGTCTAAGAAATCTCTATAAATAGGATTGAAATTCATTCAGAATTTACACACCAAATTGTAGAGAGAAAAATAACACAGTGCAATCAGAGTAAAAATACTAGTGAGAGAAAATTGCTGTATAATTTTCCGAGTGTTTTTCAGATTGAGTGTTGTCAGTGTTTTGTAAACACTTGTATTTTTCTTCAATAAAAGATCTGCAGCAGCCCCGTGGACGTAGGCTAATTTTTGCCGAACCACATAAACCTTGTGTGTTTTTATTCCGCATTTATTTTTGCTCCCACATATCTGACCTGAAAATATTGCGTTATTTTCCCAACATAAAGCAACGAATCTTGAACAAACTGGAAACATACTCTATTCTCTGCTGGTGGACGTGAGATATTAATCAAAGCTGTTGCCCAGGCAATTTCGACCTACACGATTTCCAATATTCAAATTGCCTAATGGTGTTTGCCATGCAATTCAGTGTATGATTACATCCTTTTGGTTGGGGAAAGAATGGCACACAGAGAAGTATACATTGGATGAATGCACAAAAATTGTGTTCTAAAAAGCTGCATGAGGGATGGGTTTTTGTTAGGGGAAGAAAATCAAAGCCAGCCCTTAATATTATTGGGCCCATTTCAGAAGCCCATGAAGCAGTTGGGGGAGAGAGAAATGTTTGTTACGTTGGTTATGCATGGGGGAAACAGAATAAATGTGGGGGAGAGGATATCGGTTAGGGACTACTAGATTTTTACAGAGTTTTGAGAGTGCAAGCATTGCTTGGGCCAAGGAGGATTTCCTTCTTGGAGTAACAGTGGGCAAGAGAGGATTTCCCTATCTTGAGTGCTAGTGAGTTAACATTTTCTGCTTGTAATTTCTTTATTTCATCATATCAATATTATAGTATTTACAGGAAATTCTTGTTGCTTACCTTTACAATTGAGTTGTGCAAACTTTAGTTCCTAACAGTTTTCGACGCATTAAGGAGTTTAATCAAGCAATGCTTGCTAAACAAGGGTGGCGGTTGCTTAATTTTCCGGATGCACTTGTCTCTCAACTTTTTAAAGCTAAATATTATCCATCCACGTCGTTCATGAATGCCCAACTGGGCAACTCTCCTTCTTATATTTGGAAAATCATGTTTTGGGTCGAGATTTACTTAGTAATCTCAAATGGCAAATTGGAGAAGGCACTAACATAAAGGTGTTCAAGGATACATGGCTTCTAAGGCAATTCACATTTAAACCCATTGCAATTCAGTTGTCGAGGTGGGAATATTTGTCAGTTGTTGATTTGAGGGATGCTCAAGGTGATTGGAATTGGCAATTTTTTGAACAGATTTTCTGGCCAATTGATATTGATGAATTTTGAAGAATACCAGTTCGATATATGACTGGAACTGAATTAATTTGGCACTACACTTCTAATGGTGATTATTCAGTTAAGTCGGGCTATTCTGCGGCTACACGGATTATGGAGGCGAGTAGTTCGGGTTCTTCAGTGCAATCAAACAACATATTTAAACAACTTTGGAGGTTAAAAATTCCAAGAAAAGTCAAGATAGATTATGAAGCACTCATTACCGGTTCCACTTGGCTTTGCGAGGTATAAATGTTGATGTTTTTTGTCCCAGGTGTCTCACATTTCCTGAAAATGCTTTCTATTGTTATGGATAAAACGAGCATGTGCAAGGTTTGGAAATCTAACACTATCGGGTCTTCATTACAACTGTTTAGGGGTAATTCAAATAAGGATTTGTGGCATTGGGTCTCATGCAATGGATCACGTTTCGATCTTGAAACTTTGGCTCTGGTTTCGTGGAGTTAATGGTTTGATTGAAACCATTTATTTTTCATGGACGTTTGACTCCAGTGGCTGATATTGTGTATATGGCATCTATTTTTGATTTTCAACTCCCTTTCAAATCATCAAATACATGCAGCAGGCCATGCCAAGACTCATCATGATAGTTGCAATGCACCTGAACCTGGTATGATCAAGATCAATGTTGATGCTTCGATACCTCCATACAAGGGTTTTATTGGTGTTGGTGTTGTTATAAGGGACACACAAGGACTTATTTTGTTGGTTTGTGCAACTCGTATTCAAGGTTTGTTCTCGTCGTATCTTGCTGAATTGTTTCGCGAAGGTTTGTTGGTTACGTATAAACATAGTTGGACGTCTAACATTCTGGAATCGGACGCTGAATTGGTTGTTCAATCCATCAACACTCCATCTTCTTCAAATGCGGCCGCTTCGATCATAGATTCGATAAGACATTTTTGTGAAGGAAACAATGGCTTTGTTATTAGTCATTGTAGCAGATTGGCTAACTTGATAGCTCCTGAACTTTGTTATCAGTTACGGCAAAAGTAATCTCATTGACTCTTTCATTAAATATACAAATGAAAGGTTGATTAGAAATTTAGCTTCAACCGATAAATACTGCTTAATTATAATATTGCCTAGACTATTATTGTCCTTGTCTTACCCGAGCTCCTCCTCAATCCCTTGTTAAGAATACATGAGATTGAAACTCAAAAATCAATTGTCAATGAGTTGAGTAACACATGGGTCTTATAAAGAGCCATCATAGCTTGTAAACTACCAACGTGATAGAATTCTCAACACGCTCCCTCACGTGTGACATTATTTAAATCAAACACGTGGATTGATAAAGCGAGTGACGGTGAGCATGTGGGCGGAGTTGCCAATCACATGAAAATTGCTCTGATATCATGTTAAGAATAGATGGAATTCCAACTCAAAACCAATTGACAATAAGTGGAATAACCCATGTATTTTATAGGGGCAGCTCATGCATAATGCCACTAAGGCTTTGCCTTATGCCCCTTTCACAATAAGGCCCATTATTTTAATATATATATATATATATATATATATATATATACATATATTATATTAATCATATTACAAAAATAAAAATTTCAAATCTCTATTATGAATATATTATTAAGTTAAAATTTAACATTTTAGTTTAATATTCATCAAAATTTTTAGGTTTGGTTACATGTTTTTGTTTCATTTAATAATCTTGTATTTTGACTATTGTGGAGATATTTGTAAAGTTAAATTTTCTCATTTGGATCACAAGAGTTTACAGCGACCAAGATTGGATGCTGAAAATCAAGTATTTGGCATGAGAATAGAGCCATATAAATGAAGATGACATTGTGAAGTTAGTAAAATTCTCATTTTATACTGTCTTTCAAAGTTATACATGTATTTGCTGCGTGGATCAATATTAGCTTATTAGATAATGCATGCTTGGTAAGACCTCATTTTTATAATTTGTCAAGCCTCCAGAAAGTTTGAGCCGCCCATGATATTTTATAAAGAGTCAGCATAGCTTGTAAACTCTCAATGTGAGACAATTTTCAGCATCCATCGACTATGAGCTTTAGGTTTTTTTTTTGAGCAATTATTACAACTACAGGGGAAACGGGGAGGGTGATGATGCTCTAACCAGAGATATTGAGCTCTCTTAATAGAGCTGATGTCAGCTGGACCACAATGCCTTCGACGACTATGATCTTTTAGTTAACATAATAGAGTAATTACTCTGTCATTTCAATATATATATATTATTGATCATTTCTTTCTTGCTTAAATATGTTCTAACTACTATGTTTTTTCAAGTTCATTTATTTTTTTTAATACTATCAAATGTTAATTTTTGAACAACATCTATGAATTATTTTATTATTTATTTTGTATGTTACATACTGGATTAATCTCCTTTTGGTTTTTAATAGTTCATTATTTGGTTAAAAACCACCCGAAATTATCCAAAACCATAGATTAAGTTTATTTAAAAACCACAATTTAGAAAAAAAATCTTTCCGATTTAATGAAAAAATCGTCAAAACTGTACTTGATCACCCCTAGTGAAGATCATCTATTGCAGCATAGAATGTGCTTATGTAATACATTATTTTCTTCAACTCAATTTTCATTAATGCTATATTTCTGATTTTTCTTTTTATTTGAGAAATTTACAAAATATGTGGGACACTACACGACCAAATAATTTCTGAAATGCCCCTTTTATTATAATTTCTTTTTTACAATTCTTAAAATAATGGGGAGACGGACTCAAACTCGAGCTGTTTTTAAGGAGAGGAGTATGATGATTACTGGGACCACTGTCCTGATCGTCCTTTTTATTGTTACTTTTGAAAATGGCTTGATAAAATATATTGAAGTAGAAAAGGGTCGAAACCAGATCTGATTTTGGATATGCATCAATCGGGTCGTGTAGCTTGAACTCGTCATCTTCTTTTTAATTAATGGCCCAACATCTCTATTTGATCAAATTTGAACGATTCATCATCAAAAATTCAATTCTGAAAATGACCTCTCCAAACCAACTATACACAATATGTGGTTACAATGGTGCATCTAGCCACGTTGCCCAGAATCAGCTTCAAAATTCTGTGGAGTTGAGGAGATGAATGGCCATATATTTCAAATTCAGACTTTTCAAAAATATTTAATATATCGCATTTATAATTTCACCCTAATTAGAGAACTCATACTTAGCCTGTAAGATTGTCACCATATTTCCCTCCCGATTGACGAGGTATCGAGAGTCTTCATATATGCAAAAATATTTCACCCTCGCCCCTCCCCAGCTCAAAATAAATAAATAAACTTTACCCTAATTATACCCCATCTTCCTTGCTTTGCACCTAGACGCTACTTGAAGTTATCAAATCAAAGATCAAAATCAGACACACACACACATATATATATATATATACGGTCTTTTGTACTTTTTGAGAAAATTGAGGATATTAAATGTGATGGTTTATGGTATTATATATTTTTTCCAGTATGGAGATATTGACATATGTATAACATGTGATATGTTCCTCGTATGATGAAGTCCTGCCGAAATCTTTAGGATCACTTGTTGGTAATTAAACTAATCTTCCATTTTGTAGTATAATTATCATTGTGTAATCATTAATAACTGATAGGTTTGAGCCCTAACAATTTTATAAAAATATAATATACAAGCCGGCAAGGAAAGGACTATATATACACACATATACATATTTATATACTGATTAAGTATCAAACTATCATAAATTAAACATGATTTGATATTCTATTTTTATCATACTTTAAATTGAGAACATTGCTCATTACTTAGAAAAAAAATTTGATCATTAAGAAAGAAAATAAATTATCAAGCAGTTAGTTAACTTTTATTCTAAATTTTAAATAATTTACTAAAATAAAATATTGTTGTTTTTAAAACATGTTTGATACTTGTGGCGATGGTGTTCAATACCATTTCCTTGAGATATTCAATACATAAGAGAGTCGTGTCCTCCCTGCATGGATTGGTTGCAGTGAAATTTTATAAATTAATAAATTTGGGATTGATAAAATTCAATTAATTTTTTATATATATATATATATATTTTTTTTTAAAATTTGCTTTATATTAATCTAAATCGAGAGAGATGGATATAAACCTTTACTCAAAAGTACATGGCAAATCTTTAATGTAATAAGGCTAATAGGAAGTAATCAAATTTATAACGGCGAAAAGAAGCAAACCATGGTAACTCATTCTCAGAACGGAACAAACCCAGACGATAAAATTCAATTAATATAATGAAATATTAAATAATTCATAAATTAGTAATTAATAATTTATAGTTTAATTAATACAATAACTTATTAATTTATCAAAGTACCAAATCTCTTAGAACTTTGAATAATTTTTGTCGAGTTATGAGAAAATCATACTTGAAGTTTTTACTATATTTACAAAATCATAGACCAGATTCAACGTGATCTCAATTTTAACAAAAAATATTGATAATTGCCTCATTTTTTGTGAAACTTTTAGTAAGTTAATCATAAATGTAATATCTATCAAGTGTTATTTATTTATATAATGTATGAAATCTATATAAATTTTTGTATATATAGATCATATAAATTAACAAAAATTTTATTTAACATGTTGTCCCTAAGTTAGGATTAATCAAAAATAGTATTTAAACAAATTTATTAATTGACTACATATTAATTATCTAAATAAATTTAATTAGTTAATTATTAAAGTATCGAGATTTTACTCCATTAGCCTATCTCATAAATTACATATGTAGATATGTTTTTAATTTATTTCAATTGATTTGTTTAGTGATATTTACATCTACACCCCATCAACTTTGACATATTATAGAAACCTCCGATCTACTTTGGAAAATTAAAGTGATCTCTCATATAGTGTAACACCGTCAAAAATAATTAACAAAACGCGCGAAATGAAGTGTCTGCTCAATTATGTAATATAAAATTATCAAAATATTACAGATACACCTTCTATATTATATGTCATATAAAGTTGTCGTATGTAAATTAAAGTTATACCCCCGATTGTGTAGTATTATTTTTATTTATTTATTTTATTTTGTTCATATTTCTTTTTTTCTTTTTTATTTATTTCAAAATTATTTATTATATATTTTTAAACTATAAACTAGTTTTAATATTACTGATAATATTTTAAAACTAATTATATATTAAAAGAAGTTCAAAATTAACTAGTTTTGTATTATTCTCATAGTATCATATCTTTTTGGTAATTATAATGATAAAAAGATCTTATAATATCAAATACATCAACAATTTTAACATATTTAAGTTTATCCAAATATTTTAACATCTTATTGTTCAAATAAGACTTCACAACTTACGAGCTGTTTAAAATAAGTTTAATCAAATATTTTTTAGACAATTATATGTTTAGATGTTGAATTTAAATGATATGTTTTAGGCTATGATCTTTAATTACAATCGATGTTTTATCGAATCGTTTTGTTCGATTGAATGTAAAAATCGCTCAGTTCGGTTGACTGAAAAACAAATTCGATCTTTTCAGTTTTTACAAATTTGATTCGATTTTGACCGAATGCTCACTCCTAGTTGAACACATATTTGGGTAGTTTGTTCTGAAAGTTTAGATTTTTATCTCGTTTCTCATATTACTAATCATATATTATTTATATTTTAAATCATTTATTAAAGTACGATGATTATATATTATCAAGTTTTTACGGTATCTTTTGGTAAACCAATATTTATTGATGTCAACTCCGAAAATGGCAATCGAACATATTATTCTTTAATTTGACTTTCAATTCAATTTAATTCAAATATCACAAAATATCGATATTTCTAGCAAAATTTTTTAAATGGTATATGTTAGGCTCGGTCCGGAGTGTTTAGAGGGGGATGAATGAACACTCCTATTAAAAATAATCCTTTGTGATTTCTCTCGGGTTAGTGAAAGAAATCTGTTTCTTAATCAACTTTTCTGCAGAACAGACCACTGAATATTTTAGTGCGGAACGGTGTGTTCTTAGACTAGTAAGAACGGCTCGATGGCTTGAATAGTATAACGAGTGCAGAATGATAAAAGACAGAATATGTTTCTGGAAGTTCGAAGGTGGTGTAATCCTTCTACGTCTCCCCTTCTTCCAATTAAGGAAGGATTTCACTAGAAGACTTTGATTTATACAATCCTGTTGTGCAAACCCGATTCAGCTGAATTTACCTCACTACCAGACTGAAACTCCTAGTCTCTCGATCTGTCCAGACACACACTGTCTGACAGTTACAATTGATTCTCACTTCTCTATCTTAGTAAAGAATACAAAAGATAGATTAATTTTGTCTATGCACACAGTGATCCCGAGATGATCAAATATTACAATATGCTTGTGCTTATAAAAACTTTCGGCTCGAGAATGTCTGAGCTTGTAAGCCTGTGCTGTTTATTTTTCTTTTTGCGTTTTTCGATTGATCAGATTCACCCCTTGAGCTCTTTAGTTGCCTCCTTATATAGTTGCATGTACCAACGACATTATTTCCCTTTATGTGCAACTCTTGACTCTGCTCAAACTCTGAGTAAGCTACAGTCTTAATCTTTTGGGCACTTGCCATTCTGGTTCATGCTTTCGGCGATTGTCAGGTAAGCTCTTCTTTGTCTTCTTACCTTTTATGGTAATCTTCAGTCCTTGGTCTTTTTCAGCATTAATTGCAACATTAAATGCTTCAATAAATAGCCGTTAATGATTCAGACTGAAGAGCAAAGTTTATTCAACCTTGTCTGCTCTGATCTGATAATAGTTGAGCTGTTCTGAAGCTTCGATCTGGTCAGGCTGATGTTCATCGATCCGTTCTGATTTTGCGATAGACCATATCGGCTTGATTTGCTTTGAGCAATCGATCTGGTCAGACTGATTTCCATCGATCCGTTCTGATTTGTTTTGTCATCTTTAAAATCCGGAACTAACAAATTCCCCCTTTTTGATGATGACAAATCTAGCTTCTATGTCTTCTTATTCAGCCTTTTAAGAGATTTGAAGCTTATACTTGCGGATCAATTACTTCTTCTTGTTCAAAATAAATGAACACAGTTAAGTTGTAGTTCGGATTGATTAAGCCAATTTGTTCAAAATAAATGAACGAAGACATAAAAAAAACTCTGATTTTTATTGAATAAAAATCTGATATACATTTACAGACATGTCTGACTTATATAGACCGCTACTTCCTTGCTGGAGACTGAGCTGGCTTGAAATCCTTTCTCTTTTCCCCCTTTTTGTCAGCAGCAATCTCCTGAAGAATACAAAAGATAGATTAGTAAAGAATACAAAAGATAGATTAATTTTGTCTATGCACACAGTGATCCCGAGATGATCAAATATTACAATATGCTTGTGCTTATAAAAACTTTCGGCTCGAGAATGTCTGAGCTTGTAAGCCTGTGCTGTTTATTTTTCTTTTTGCGTTTTCGATTGATCAGATTCACCCCTTGAGCTCTTTAGTTGCCTCCTTATATAGTTGCATGTACCAACGACATTATTTCCCTTTATGTGCAACTCTTGACTCTGCTCAAACTCTGAGTAAGCTACAGTCTTAATCTTTTGGGCACTTGCCATTCTGGTTCATGCTTTCGGCGATTGTCAGGTAAGCTCTTCTTTGTCTTCTTACCTTTTATGGTAATCTTCAGTCCTTGGTCTTTTTCAGCATTAATTGCAACATTAAATGCTTCAATAAATAGCCGTTAATGATTCAGACTGAAGAGCAAAGTTTATTCAACCTTGTCTGCTCTGATCTGATAATAGTTGAGCTGTTCTGAAGCTTCGATCTGGTCAGGCTGATGTTCATCGATCCGTTCTGATTTTGCGATAGACCATATCGGCTTGATTTGCTTTGAGCAATCGATCTGGTCAGACTGATTTCCATCGATCCGTTCTGATTTGTTTTGTCATCTTTAAAATCCGGAACTAACAAATTCCCCCTTTTTGATGATGACAAATCTAGCTTCTATGTCTTCTTATTCAGCCTTTTAAGAGATTTGAAGCTTATACTTGCGGATCAATTACTTCTTCTTGTTCAAAATAAATGAACACAGTTAAGTTGTAGTTCGGATTGATTAAGCCAATTTGTTCAAAATAAATGAACGAAGACATAAAAAAAACTCTGATTTTTATTGAATAAAAATCTGATATACATTTACAGACATGTCTGACTTATATAGACCGCTACTTCCTTGCTGGAGACTGAGCTGGCTTGAAATCCTTTCTCTTTTCCCCCTTTTTGTCAGCAGCAATCTCCTGAAGAAAGTCTACAATCTGGGCAAGCTGAGCGCTGATAGCATCAAGACGAGTGTCTTGAGCAATAAGGGACTTTGCGATGGAAGCTCGAACTTCAGTGGCCAGCTCGATCTGTTCTTTTCTCAGGCTGTTTTTATAGGAAGCTTGCTGAGAGAACAGATCATTCAGTCCGCGCTGAATACTGCTAATGTTAGCCGTCATCTTCTCTTTGAAGGATTCAAAATCCAAGAATGTAGCCATATAACTCTGATGAACTTCTATATCTCGTTGAGAGAGAGATAGACAGTTATCAGAAAGGTGTTGAAGTGACTTGGCCAGGGATGGGGCATCATCAGGTAGATGGCTTGGAGAGTGATCAGATGGCGACGAAGGATAATCAACCTCTGCGGCAATTGGAACAAGTGAAAACATATCAGATTGGCGTATTTCGGACCGGATCAAAGTGACCAAGTCCGGAGAAAATTCTTCCAAAAATGCCAATTCTTCATCAGGCTGAACTGGAGGAGTGATAGGACTGGTAGTCTCCTCAACCTGTAGAGCTGCAACAACTGTTGACACCACCAGATCCGGATCGATGGAGTCAGGTGAGACAGCTATCGTAGTTTTGGCGGTTGGACTGTGCTGAATTTGGGAGACTGAGGATGCAATGGGGATGGAAGTTGTTGGAGAGTCCAGCAAGACATCCATGGCTTCAGTCTCAGCTGCAGACAGAGCATTAGTCAGTGGCTGCTCCGCTGTCTGCTTCGCTGTCTGCTCCGCTGTACAAGAAGGAATTGGCTCAATGAATGGTTCGGCCAAGGTCTTGCTCGCAGATGGGTGATCCGGGCTGGGAACTGGAGTGGATATGTTGAGCTTCTGTCGTTGAAAACGAACAGCCAATTGAAGAGCATGAACATCCATTTCCAGCTGAGCAATGACAGCACCATCATCTTTGGCAGTCGGTGTGTTGGCATCAAAATTTGCCTTCTTGGCTGCAATGAGCAAGTTGGCCAGTCTGAATCTGTGGTTAGCCTGTAACAAGTCTTTGCGATGAACAGCAATTCGGACGTCATCAGTCTCTGTCCCCTTAAGGACTTCTTGTTCCATCTTTTGGAGTCTTCTCAGCTTGCCGACAGATCAAAGTGGTTGATCGTTCTTTATGCAACATATTCATCAAACACCACAGTAAGCTCTTTGACCTTTTCTTCAACATCTTCCATGGCGATGTCGATAGCAGTTTGAGCGGCTGACTTGGGTTTGGAAGAGAGAGATTCAGTGAGAAGTGCCTTGCCCTTGCCCGAGGGAGACGAGGTCTTGATCCTTGATTGAGTGTAGTCTCCCAATTCTGTGATAACAATGCCTTTGACCACAGGGATGGTAGAAGGGACTCGGATGGTGACTTTGGGTACAGTGGTTGGAACTGTTGAAGGTTGAGTTGAAGGTTGGGTAGCAGGGGTGGCTTTTGTGGATGGCAAGGTGGGTAAGGTTTTAATGTTGATGGTTGAAATGGGCTTGGTGATCTGGGTTCTTGGCTTCTTTGGAGGGGGCTTGGCTGGAGATGAATGAGCAGACTGAGTTTCCTCTGAGTCAGTCTGGATTGTCAGTTTGCGCTTGACTCGAGTTTTTCTAGTAGCAGCCTGTTCTTCTCCTCGTTCAATCTTGACAGCCACCAGATCGGAAGGAGTGGGTGGAGCACCTTTGGACTTCAGTAGTGTCAATCCCTTGGGGTTGAGAATCTTGAAAGGGCTTAGAGCAGACGGCTCCCCAGCTCGATGTCCAGAGTCTCCAATAGCTTGCTGAGAGGAACAACAAAGCACACAGCCTGTTTGGATGCGATAACCGTTTCAAGCAAAACTCCAAACAAGATCGCGGACCAGTTCAATTTCTGTCCGGAGTAAATAACAGCCATGGCACGGAATTTTTCGGCAGTGACGGCGTCATAGCTTCCGGCTTTGCCAATAGTGGCTTGCATCTCGCAGAGAACTTGGAAATGAGAGAGCATTTCCTTCTTCTTGAATGATGGCTGCAGTCTGTGGCAAAAATGGATACTTTTCCCTGAAGATCGGTGATAGTGGCTTGAGGGATGTGGCCAAACTCAGTCAGTCCGGTGTTGGAAAGACCAAAGGTCTTTGACAACGTCGACTGAGAAATGTCAACAGATTTGCCCTTGACGGAGGTGGAGATGAACGTCTTCTGAGACACAGCATTGGCGAACAACTCTCGAATTTCCGACTCGTAAACCACCGTCCCGCATTCCAGAAAGTTCCTCA
The DNA here is from genome assembly GCA_907163345.1 of Haberlea rhodopensis. Taxonomy (NCBI): domain Eukaryota; kingdom Viridiplantae; phylum Streptophyta; class Magnoliopsida; order Lamiales; family Gesneriaceae; genus Haberlea; species Haberlea rhodopensis. The sequence continues at coordinate 385,691 of CAJQUN010000179.1, forward strand.
ATCCTGAAGATTCCAAGGATTTGAACATGGAGACCATTTCTGGATCTTCAGCCCTGTAGATTTCATTGAACTCAACAGATACAGAGTTAAGAGTGATAGTGGCCATTTGAGTATGTAAAGAAGATTGCGAAGAAATTCGAAATATTTGAGAGTTAGAAACAGATAGCAGTAATTCGTAAAAAGTGAAATGAAAGTGAAATGTTCAGCCCGCTAAATAAGAGAGAGAAGACACGTGGCTGTATCTCGATGACTGATTTTTAAGTAATTCAAAATAAGCGGTCAGGATGAAAGAGAGATAAGGCGGTTAAAATTCAATCAGTCTGGGCTGTTATAAACAATTACTTTATTAAAGACTGGTTGACCAGACAGATCATGGGATAATATCAGATTTGACATAGATCGATCTGAAAGTTCGGACCGGTCTGTGTCTTTCTGATCATTGTATTATCGATCTGTGCCAGTATACAACTTTAAAGCAAACAAAATACCTCTAAAATATCAAGATAAGCCTATTAAACCAAGAATTTGACGAAAATAATTAAACTTAGCCTCAGGAAGTTGTTTGGTGAAGATATCTGCTGCTTGCTGGTCTGTTGAAATATGCTCGATTCGAATTTCCTTTTTGCCAACATGATCTCGAATAAAATGATGTCTGATATCAATATGCTTTGTTCGAGAGTGCAAAACTGGATTATATGTTATAGTAATTGCACTGGTGTTGTCACAAAATATCGGAGATTCAACAGCTTGAATGCCATAGTCTCTGAGCTGATTTTGAATCCAGAGCATTTGAGCGCAACAGCTTCCAGCAGCAAGATATTCTGCCTCAGCTGTAGATGTGGCAATAGATGTTTGCTTCTTGCTAAACCATGAGATCAATCTTTCACCTAAGAATTGACAGGTTCCACTGGTGCTTTTGCAATCAATCTTACACCCAGCATAGTCAGCGTCTGAATATCCGACTAAACTGAAATTTGAATCTTTGGAATACCAAAGACCAACGTTCTGAGATCCTTTTAAGTATTTAAGAATGCGCTTAGCAGCAATAAAGTGTGATTGCTTTGGATCTGACTGAAATCTAGCGCACATACAGACTGAGAACATAATATCAGGCCGGCTCGCTGTAAGATACAAAAGCGATCCGATCAGTCCTGGATACATTGTTACTTCCACTGCTGTTCCCCCTTCGTCTTTATCTAGCTTAATTGAAGGACTCATTGGAGTTGATGCAGTTGAACAAGTCTCCATTCCGAATCTCTTGAGAAGCTCTTTGGTATACTTGGTCTGATTTATAAAAATACCATTGCTGAGCTGTTTGACTTGGAGACCCAGAAAGAATGATAATTCTCCCATCATACTCATCTCAAACTGTCCCTGCATTAACTTAGAGAATTTCTCGCAGAGTTTGGGGTTAGTTGACCCAAAAATGATAGTGTCAACATAAATTTGAACTAACAAGGTATGTTCCCCCTTAATAAATTTAAATAAAGTTTTATCCACTGAGCCGATCTGAAAGACAGAGTATCATACCATGCTCTTGGAGCTTGTTTCAGTCCATATACGACTTTATTAAGTAGATATACATGATCTGGAAATGAGTGATTCTGAAATCCAGGAGGTTGCTCAATGTAGACTTCCTCCTGAAGCTTACCATTAAGAAAAACACTCTTAACGTCCATTTGATATACTTTGAAGTCTTTAAAAGCAGCATAAGCAAGAAAGATTCGGATTGCTTCAAGCCTGGCGACTGGTGCGAAAGATTCATCGAAGTCAATTCCTTCTTCTTGTCGAAATCCTTGTGCCACCAGTCTGGCCTTGTTTCTAACCACAACTCCATCTGCGTCTAGCTTGTTCTGAAATCCCATATGGTTCCAATAACAGGCAGACCACTTGGCTTGGGGGTTAGACTCCAGACTTGATTTTGTTCAAATTGATTAAGCTCTTCTTGCATGGCTTTAATCCAGTTGTAATCAGTCAAAGCTTCATCAATATTTTTGGGTTCCAGATTAGATATAAAAGTGGCATGAGTGAATTCATCCATCACCTGTCCTCTGGTTCTTATAGGTGCAGAAGGACTTCCAATTACTAGATCAGGTGGATGCCTCTTTGTCCATCGATAGCTCGATTCTGGATTATCTGGTCCAGAAGGATGAGTAGTAGCAACATTATCAGCATCTGCTTTAACATTAGAGTTTAGAACCTCCAGATCGGCTCGATCTGGAGGAGCTCGATCTGGAATAACTTCAGTGCCTTGATCCGGTCTATCTGGTACTTCAGGTTCCGGTGGATTGTCTCTTGACCTGTTAGCTACAATCTCATCATCACTGTTAGCTTCGAGATGGATATTTTCCATCTGATTTTGAATTGATTCCTTGTTACCCTCAATACATAAAGATTCATCAAACACTACATGAACTGATTCTTCTATAGTTAAAGTGCGATTATTGAAGATGCGAAAAGCTTTACTATTGGATGAATATCCTAAGAATATTCCATTATCTGATTTAGCTTCGAATGCTGTAAGGTGATTCTTACCATTATTGTGAACGAAGCATTTGCAGCCAAATACATGAAAGTGAGAGATAGGCGGTCTACCTGTCCATACTTCATATGGAGTAAGATTCAACTTCTTGTTAATCATAGATCGATTTTGAGTGTAGCGTGCTGTATTTACAGCTTCTGCCCAGAACTTTTGGGAAATACCAGAATCTGCAAGCATTGTCCTTGCTGCCTCCTTAAGCGTTCTGTTCCTTCGTTCTGCAACTCCATCTTGTTGAGGAGTTCGAGCAGCTGAGAATTCATGCTTAATTCCTTGATCTTCTAGAAAGGATTATATATTCTGATTTGAGACTTCAGTGCCTTTGTCACTTCGAATCCTATCTATGCTTGATGATTTCTCATTCTGAGTGTTTTTCTGCAGCTTGATCAACTTCGGACTGGTATGATCTTTACTACTCAAAAATATAGTCCATGTAAAACGTGAGTAATCATCAATAACAACAAGAGTATACCGCATTCCCCCTAAACTTGTTATTGGTACAGGACCAAACAAGTCCATATGTAATAGTTCTAAGCAGCGTGTGGAGGATTTGACATTCTTGTTTTTGAAGGATGATCTGATCTGTTTGCCCATTTTGCAAGCTTCACAGATCTTATCCTTGGCAAAGTCGATCTTGGGCAGACCGACAACTAAATCATGTTTACACAGGCTAGAGATAGTCTTAAAGTTGAGATGATTCAAGCGTTTATGCCATAGCCAGTGTTTATTATCATTATTCGCTATGAATCAAGTAGGATTATCAGGTTGAGCAAAACTCCAGTTAATCTTATATGTATTTCCATTTCTGATTCCTACAAGCATGGTCATACGGTCTGACGATTTAACAGTGCAAGTGTTGTTGTGAAATTCTACAGCATAACCATTATCACATAGTTGAGTTATACTGATCAGATTATATCATAGATTTTCAACTAACAGCACATCATTGATAGTAATATTACCATTGACAATCTTACCCTTGTCCACAATCTTACCCTTTGAGTTATCCCCGAAGATGATCTTGGGTCCATTACATTCTGTGACTTCAGATAACAGCTCGACGTTTCCTGTCATGTGACGAGAACACCCACTGTCTAAGTACTAGTCCGACGCTTGTTTCTTCAGTACCTGTCATCAAGCATAATTACTGTTGGTACCCAATCCTACTTGGGTCCAGAACGGATTAGCCCTTTGGGAACCCACACCTGTATCAGCTTTAATGGCTTGTGTGTGTCTGGTATGATGTGAGCTGATCTGTTTCGATGTTGTGTGTGATAATGTGTGCGATATGGAAACCTTTGATTCTTATGAGGTAATCTATATCTTCGTTGAACTTGTTTTGAGTTATAGTAGTTGGATGGTCTTCATTGCCTTAGATCTTGCACCTTTAGATTTGGTCTGATAGACACAAAGCTTGCTGGTGCCCTTTCTTTGGCTTGGTTAACGTACCCAATTCCTCTTCTCAAACCTTGATCCCCGAAGGAGACTCCCCTTTGAATTGTAGGCGCTTCAGTTTCATATACTATGCTGGATCTAACAAATGTCATTTGTTTGATTTTGTTATTTACCAGCAACAGTTCAGATTCATCTTTGGTGCAGTCTTTGATATCAAAGCCTATGCCGGTGACATCACCGACATTTCTTTGTACCTCTTGCAATTCTTCCAGTGATGCTGTTGATTTTGTCCATGTTTTGAAGATATGAGAAAGCTTAGCATTTTGTGTGCTAATTCTCTTGTTTTCTTCATGGAGCTGATCGTAAGAGATTTTCAGCTTATTCAGCTCGATCTGTAGATTATTGCACTCACCTAGCTCAGAACAGCTTGGTTTGATATGCTCATCTATTTGACCATTGGCTTTAGCTTTGGTTTTCTCAAATGATTCAGCTAAAATTCTATAATCATTAGCCATGTCTTGCAGTGCGGACATAAGCTTTTCACGTGTGAATTCATTTGAGTCAAGATCAAATACCTCGTCAGTTTGACTCATTTCTTCGTCTGCCATTAGACACTGAATATCTTCTTCGCTTTCGCTGGATGAATATTCGGAGCTTTCTGAATCTGAGTCAGTCTGAGCCCACTTGCTGTTTCATTCCTCTGCTACTAGGACCTTTTGGGACTTCCCATGATGATTTTTACGATCTTTGTAGTGCTTCTTTTTCTTGTCATCACGATGCTTTTCTTTTCGTTCTTCTTTCTTCGGTCTGGTGCAATCTGCAATAAAGTGTCCGGTCTTACCATAATTGTAGCAAGCCTAATCATTAACATCATCGTCTTTTCTCGATTTATAGTGATGTGAAGGTTTAAAATTCCTTTTATTCTTAGACATGAATTTACCAAATTTCTTGATAAATAATGACATAGCATCATTACTTATCTGTTCGATAGATCGATCTGTTGAGGGGGTGGTCTGGTCTGGAATGGCTGCCAGTGCTTTGTTTGGTTGAGAGATGAATGACTCTACTTCACCTCTGGTGATCAGTTCGAACTCATATGCCTTAAGATCTGCGAACAGATCATGAAGTTCAACTTTGTTCAGATCTTTAGACTCCCTCGTTGCAATGGTCTTTACATCCCATTCTTTTGGCAAAGCTCTCATTACTTTCAGAGCAATCTCTCTGTTAGAGTATTCCTTGCCCAGACCATTTAGTTCGTTGATAATACCAGTAACTCTTTCATCAAACTCGTTTAGAGTTTCTCCAATCTTCATTTTTATGCTCTCAAATCTTTGTAGAGCAACAGTCATCTTGTTTTCCTTAGTCTGGTCGTTCCCTTCACATAGCTGTGCTATCTTCTCCCAGATTTCTTTAGCAGTTGAGCACATTTTGATTTTACTGAACATTTCTTGTCCAACGTCTTGAACAAGATGTCTTTGGCAACGTTGTCTAGATTTGCTTTCTTTCTTTCTTCATTCGTCCAGAGGGATCTGTCCTTCTCGACCATTTGGGGTTCACCACCAGTAATGGAGGCTGCTGTATTTACTTTCAGAATTTTCATTGGTCCAGCAGTGATGACGAACCACATATCGTCATCCTGTGCTGCCAGATGAGCTTGCATTATGATTCTCCAATCATCATAGTCTTCTTTTGAGAACATGGGAACTTTGTTGAATGATGCCATCAGCTCAAGTGTCTTTGATGATTAAGACAACCCGCTCTGATACCACTTGTTAGGATCGGTCCGGAGTGTTTAGAGGGGGGGGGGGTGAATGAACACTCCTATTAAAAATAATCCTTTGTGATTTCTCTCGGGTTAGTGAAAGAAATCTGTTTCTTAATCAACTTTTCTGCAGAACAGACCACTGAATATTTTAGTGCTGAACGGTCTGTTCTTAGACTAGTAAAAACGGCTCGATGGCTTGAATAGTATAACGAGTGCAGAATGATAAAAGACAGAATATGTTCCTGGAAGTTCGAAGGTGGTGAAATCATTTTACGTCTCCCATTCTTCCAATTAAGGAAGGATTTCACTAGAAGACTTTGATTTATACAATCCTGTTGCACAAACCCGATTCAGCTGGATTTACCTCACTACCAGACTGAAACTCCTAGTCTCTCGATCTGTTCAGACACACACTGTCTGACAGTTACAATTGATTCTCACTTCTCTATCTTAGTAAAGAATACAAAAGATAGACTAATTTTGTCTATGCACACAGTGATCCTGAGATGATCAAATATTACAATATGCTTGTACTTATAAAAACTTTCGGCTCGAGAATGTCTGAGCTTGTAAGCCTGTGCTGTTTATTTTTCTTTTTGCGTTTTTCGATTGATCAGATTCGCCCCTTGAGCTCTTTAGTTGCCTCCTTATATAGTTGCATGTACCAACGATATTATTTCCCTTTATGTGCAACTCTTGACTCTACTCAAACTCTGAGTAAGCTACAGTCTTAATCTTTTGGGCACTTGCCATTCTGGTTCATGCTTTCGGCGACTGTCAGGTAAGCTCTTCTTTGTCTTCTTACCTTTTATGGTAATCTTCAGTCCTTGATCTTTTTCAGCATTAATTGCAACATTAAATGCTTCAATAAATAGCTGTTAATGATTCGGACTGAAGATCAAAGTTTATTCAACATTGTCTGCTCTGATCTGATAATAGTTGAGCTGTTCTGAAGCTTCGATCTGGTCAGGCTGATGTTCATCGATCTGTTATGATTTTGCGATAGACCATATCGACTTGATCTGCTTTGAGCAATCGATCTGGTCAGACTGATTTCCATCGATCCGTTCTGATTTGTTTTGTCATCTTTAAAATCCGGAACTAACAGTATATATATATAAATATATATATATATATATATTATTTATTTATTTATTTATATATATATATATAATTTGATTTTTTTATGATTTGTATTGATATTTTATAAGATTAAATAAAAAACTAAATAATAAAATTATTAGATACAAAAAAAAAGGTTTGGGTGAGTAATAATTATATTTGAATTAAACAATTCAAAATATAAAAAATGGTTTCATTACGATCACCTCTAATAATAATAATTATATTTGAATTAACAATTCAAAATATAAAATAATGGTTTCATTACGATCACCTTTACAGAATATCATAATTGCAAAGACATTCGCTCTAAAAAATTAAGTCATAACAGAGGTCAAAGTTGACGTGGGGCATTTTGGGGTTTTTATTAAAAATTATGGGAGATTTCTATAACGACCGTCTATTACTAAGGACTTGTCTGTAATGTTTAACCTAACTTACTTGAGTGGAGGTTTCTATAAGTTTTTAAATCATATGAAAGATTTTTATAATTACGTTAAAGTTGAGTGAGTGTAAATATAATTTTTATTAAATTTAATTTATTTTGACTTGTCAACTCCATCATTGACACTCCATCACGTCCAAGTATTTAAAACCTGAAAATTCATCCATTATGGGCCATAGTTATACACCCATATATATATGGATGCATATATCGGCGGTTTTTTATTAAAAATAATTAAAAATAAATAAATTTCAAAATATCGTATTTTTAAAATCCTTACAAAAGTACTTCAAACCGCCACTACGAAGAACGACCAGTATATGTTGAGTGGCTGTCTGAGGAACAGGCGACTTTTGTCAAATTGAGGGGCCGCTACCTATGATAGCATTCCCTCTGTTTTTTTTAAAAAAAAAAAAAAAATTTATTTAATTTTTTTTAAAAAAATTGAGTGAGGCGGCCACTCAATTTTTAATATTATAAAAATATATATTGTAATATATTAATTAATTATATTATTATTAATTTAATAAATATAGTTATATTATATTACTTATAATAAAATAAAATAAAATAATATTAATTTATAATAATTTTATATAATTAATAATATTATTATTAATATAATTGATCCGCATATCATCGAGCATGTATTATTTTTTTTTTGTCGTTGTTGAATGATGATATATTGGTGGTTTTGAATGAACGATGATGTTGAGAGATGTTGAAATGAGCAATGTGTTATTCTTATTATTATTGTTATTGTTGATTGTGTAACAGATGTTGAGGCTCGTTGAAACGAGCAGGGACGGACGCGAGATTTCCGAGAAAGAGGGGCAAAAAAAAAAAAAAATTTTTATTTTATTATAATAGTTAAATAATATATTAATTAATTATCTATTATTAGTTTAATAAATAATAGTTATATTTTGATTTATATGAAATTTAGTTTTGTTTTATTTTACATGTAATATTTATAAAATTATATATTTTATATAAAAATGAGTGTCAAAAATTATTTTTTGCATCCCCTTAAAAATTATCTATATACATATAATCGGACAACAACCATTTTGCATCCCCTTAAAAATTATCTATATACATATATTCGGACAACAACCATTTGCATCCCCTTAAATTAAAAATTAAAAATTTTAATTTCGAACTTTTTTGAATTAATTGTAGTGATTATTATCAACCATTTTCACTCTTAATCGATCTACCCGTATTGACGTTGTCTATGAAATTTAACAACAAATTTTTTTGTCCAATTATATGTATCTAGATAATTTTTAAGGGGATGCAAAAAATAATTTTTGACACTCATTTTTATACAAAATATATAATTTTATAAATATTACATATAAAATAAAATAAAACTAAATTTCATATAAATCAAAATATAACTATTAATTATTAAATTAATAATAGATAATTAATTAAAATATTATTTAACTATTATAATAAAATAAAAAATATATAATTTTTTGCCCTTCTTCTCGGAAATCCTGCGTCCGTCCCTACTCGTTTCAACGAGCCTCAACATCTGTTACACAATCAACAACAACAACAATAATAATAATAATAATAATAATAATAATAATAATAATCAACAATAATAATAATAATAATAACACGTCGCTCATTTCAACGTCTCTCAACATCATCGTTCATTCAAACCAACCAATATATCATCATTCAACAGCGACAATAGAAATAATAATACATATTCGATGATATGAGGATCAATTATATTAATAATAATATATTATTAATTATGTAAAATTATTATAAATTAATATTATTATATTTTATAAGTAATATAATACAACTATTATTTATTAAATTAATAATATAATTAATTAATATATTATAATATATTTTTATAATATTAAAGAAGAGGCGACCACTCAATTTTTTTAAAAAAATTTTAATTAAAATTTTAATTTTTTTTTTAGGTAGCAGCCCCTCAATTGACAGGCGGCCATTCAACATATACTGGCCGTTCTTTCGAGTGGCGGTTTAGGGTATTTTTGTAAGGATCATAAAAATGTGGTATTTTTTAAATTTAAATTTTTTTTGAATTATTTTTAATAAAAAACCATAAATCGGCCTATACTTGTACACGCAAGAATTTCTCTTTAAAACCAGCGTTGTGTAAGTGTTTATTCATGTTTTATTTTTTTGTAATAATTATAAAAACAAATACAAAAACGACCTTTTGTTTACAAAAATAGAAGAATAATCAAACAATCCATCCCGACTCCAGCTACACCAATACCAAATCAAAATATAAAAAACTCAACAAAATCAAAATATGAATAGATTCTTGATACTCAAGATGATCCAAGACCTCTTCCAAGTCTGTGTATTGTCTCTCATCCTTGTATCAGCAGCTTCTGCTGATCAGCAACAGCCATGTGTGCCCACATCTTGCGGAAACAGCCCAAACATCAGTTTCCCATTTTATATTCCAACCCTGCAAGCATCTAGCTGTGGCCTCCACGGATTCGAACTGAACTGTACTAATCGTGGCTTGCTAATTCTTCAGTTGCCCGATAATCATCAGTACGTGATCCACGATATTTCCTACCAAGACCAAGTTATTCGTGTGTATGATGCAGCTCTTCTAACTTTCGATCCCGACACCACCTGTCTTCCAGGAATCACAAACACGACACTTCCCACACCCCATTTCAGTTTCTTTAACTCCTCTCGCATCAATCTGTTCCCGCTTTGCCATAGAAATGTGTCCACAGGTTTAGGGATTCACAGAGTTGTTTGCGATTCGCAAGATGATGACCAGATCTGGAATCTGGCGATATTTTATTATGAGGAGCCTAAGTACTTGAGAACGGCAATACAAAGTTTATACGGTGTTAAGAAGGGGGTTCCAGCTGAAATGGACAACCGAGTAAGATTTATAAATAATAGGGGAAACAAAGAAGATGATATTTTGAATGATGGGCTTCCTTACCATTTGTATTTCATTCCATTGTATTTATAGTAAATTACATGTAACAAACTACAGAAAACTAAGGAATACAAAATATATTTTACAGCATATATTATTCAATTGTTTGAATCAAAGCAGAATGAGGAAAATCTAGAGATGGATTGTTGGTTGAACAGCTTTCAATTTCATCCGATGTATACAATTTATTATTACACGAGACCTTCTCCATTGATATTCTTCACCAAGAACAAGAATATAATGTTAATAATAGTTACAATGGTAAAATATTTACGAATGAAATTTAGATGGTTATGCAGACAAACAAATCTAATTTAGCACATCGTATGCTCATGTATTCTGCAATTAGTAAAAACAATGGTAATAATGATAAAAAAAACGTAGCAAAAATGAATTAAAAGGTTGATGGGATAATTATTTATCCCCAGCCAATAGAGGCGAGATAGTTAATACTATTAAACAAGAAAATGCAAATCTAATAGAAAATGCAGTTTATACACTGGTAATAAATATTATAGAACATTTTACAAGAAGATTTTTAGAAAATAGTGAGTACTGTTTTACAAAATCTAGGATGTAAAACTCTACCTAGTTTGCATTGGTATAAGAAACCATTTTAAATAGAGTCATGGAACTCCCAGAATGCGACAACCCTCATTGAAAGTCTAAATTTATTGATGGACTTCCTAATCTCTTTGCAGAAAGAGTTAAAAGATCTCTACGAAAAAATCATATAAATATCCCATATGAAACTTATACATATGGAAAACTAATTGGCTAACATGTTCAAGAAGGATTAGCCCTTTGCAATGAAATCAACCTTAATCAACAAATTAAACAACTAAATTTATTAGAACACAAACAATTAGGATAATTCTGTGAACAATTTGAAATGGATATACCATTTACTACTACGTCTGATAGGTATATTAAACAATCTTCCCAAAAGACCGATAATATCCCATATTATCATAAGAAAAAGAAGAAAATATTCTCAAAGAAAATTAGACCAAAAAGCAGAAAGAAAAGATCGACATAATCAGAGATCAGTCAATAAAAATGAACAACGCAAACATATAGTTTGTTATAAATGTGGACGAGGCTATTATTAACAATATGTTCTTGTTCTTCATGAAGAATATCAATGAGAGAAGTGTTGGAAAAAATGCTTAATGAATTAGAAATTAAGCATCGAGGACCAAACGAAGTGTACTGGAGGCAGCGATCAATCGCGCGTGTGGAAAAAAGATTTGCCAAAAACTTACCAGGCGCAATCGATATCCACTCCAGGCGTGATCGATCGTGCCTGGCAGTAGGCGAAATATAAAGGGCGCGACCGATCGCGCCCTGTGCAGATTTGCGGGTTGGGTGCGTCCCTTCACGTATTGCTACATTTTTTTCCTGAATTGTTACCTCCAATTGGTGTCCCTAGGTGGCATTACTTGGTCTAATATATAATGAACAACTCCTAGACAGGTTGAATCAGATTTTAAAAAAATCACACAACTTTCAAGCGGTGGTTTGAGGACTTGTCTTTTGGAGTGCTCCTATCATACTTCTTGTTCAAGTTTGAGTGCTTTCAAACCTTTGTGGTTTGATGACTTGAGTTTTGGAGTGCTTCTATCACAAGTCATAAGTCGTTATATCTTGAGAGACAAATTACCAATTGAACCGTTAGTACCGTAGCGGGACAGTATTGTCTTAAGGATTGAGATTCTAAATCTCGCATCGACAACTGTTCTAAAAAAGCCATTGTTGATATTGCTTGTGTAATACCCCCGAAATGTTATATGATTATGTGCTACGATGATGAATTATGATGTGTTTAAGGGTTGTGGTGTATTTAATTTGGGGGATAATATTTATGAGATGATGATATGATGTGGGGAGCATGTTGAGTGTTTTAAAGGATGTATTAATTAAATGAAGTTAGAAAATATCGAGTGAGGATATTTTAATACATCGTACTAAATACCGGGACACAATTAAACACCACATGGCACCCCAACCACCCCACCCCACCCCCACCACTCGGTCACCACCCATCCCCCCACTTGGCAACCCACTTGGCAACCCATCCCTTCTCAACCCATGCTCCACTCATTGGCTTGCAATCAACTCCCCTCCACCTCCTTCTCCCTCTCTTTCCCTCCCAAAATCGGTGGAGTAAGCTGCTTGTAGGAGGAGGAAAAAGCTTGTGATTTTGTGTGCAAAAGCCTACCAAAGAAGAGGGGTAAAGTTTAATACTCTGTTTTTCAGAGTTTTGTTTGGGGTTTGGTTTTGGTGGGATGTTTTATTGCATGATAGATATAGGTTTGGGTGGAACATTGGTAGAGATGCTTACATGGTAGTATTATGTAACTACTAGCATGGTTGTTCGAGCATTTTACATGATTTATGTGATAGATTTCTTGTTATGAAACTATATGCTCGAAAATCTGGGAAAAGATAAGCATGCTCTGTTTCTGTTTTATGTTGGTTGAAGATGAAGATTATGATGATGTTATGATGCATGTTGGCTTAGGTTTTGTTAAACATTTGATTTGAATACATGCATGGTAGTTTTATGAAGCTTGTAACATTTTTGTTCAAGCATGTTTTATGCCTTATGAAGTAGAAATGATGATATGAAATGAGGTGCTCAAAAATCTGGGGAAGTCCCGATTTTTCAGAGCTCTCGATCGATCGAGATTTTGGTCCGATCGATCGAGCGAGACAGAATGTTTAAAGCATGTTTTGAATTTCAGGTGCCGATCGATCGAAGGATTTCTCGATCGATCGGAGAAGCTCCTCGATCGATCGGTAAAATGTTTCGATCGATCGATCGAGGCAGAATGTTTGGGCACTGTTTGTGCACAGTTTCTCGATCGATCGAGACCTTGGGGCCGATCGATCGAGAGAGGCAGAAAGTTGAAAAATAAGATGATGTTTTATTTTGTTAAGTTTATGATGTGAGATGGTATTGAGGCATCTAATATGGTATTGTGTGGTCTTGTAGAACCATCCCAGGTACCGGCACCATCAAGGAGATAAAGTCTATTGACTCCTCCTTTTTTGAAAAGGTACGTAAGAGACGTACGGGCATCGGACGGTAATACACATCTTTACACTACAACTATGCTTTTATTGCATGAGTATTCACGATGAAATGATGATGTTTATATGATGATGTTCATACGATGCTTATATGATGATGTTTATACGGTATTATTTGTGGTAAGATGCCACGGGGTAAGATGCCCCATATTGTAAGAGGCCATACGTTATTATTTGTGGTAAGATGCCACGGGGTAAGATGCCCCATATGGTAAGAGGCCATACAATGTTTTTTGTGGTAAGATGTCACGGGGTAAGATGCCCCATATGGTAAGAGGCCATACGATGTTATTTGTGGTAAGATGCCACGGGGTAAGATGCCTCCACATGGTAAGAGGCCATGCGATATTTATAATGTGGTAAGACGCCACAGGGTAAGATGCCCATATGCATGATTATGAATCAGGGACAACAATAAGAAGTTAATGAATACCCAGCATATTTACTTAACCAATATTTCATGCATTGACTATGATGTTTTTATGACGTTAAGTAAGATCGTATATGCTTATGATGTGTTGTCCCTGTAGGTACGCTTTTGGGCTAAAGGACTAAGGGTCGGGTTGAGGCAGTGAGCTACGAGGAACACAAGAATGTATAGGATTCAAGTCACGATTAGTATCTACTCTAGGAGTAGTATAAATCTAAATATTAACATTCTTTGGGAATGTAATGAATTATTTTTGAAGTCTTTTATTTTGGCGTGTAATCCTGTTAGCTCATGTAACAACCAGAACCTTAAGATGTTATTAATGCATGATTAGTCCTTGTTATGTCTATTAATCACTGTTAAGGTGGGAAGACCCCACATTAGTGATATCAGAGCAGTGGTTAGATAACTCGGGAATGAGTGAAGGGTAGCCTTAGCAATAAGTTGGCTAGGTGCTTACCTTTGAACATGTTTTATATGTATGTTGCATATGAAGTTTCTATATTATGCTAACATGTTCAATTATCTAACGATGTGCATTATGAACTGCTTTTGGTGTTGTTATTAACCCTTGTGTTGCAGCATGGCAGCAAATATAGAAGTGGGTGACGCCATTAGTGTAAATGCAAGTGCTGGGCGTACGAATCCACTGCCACCACCAGCCTTGGGCGAAGAACCCTCTGAACAACAGTTGCTACATGGGGAGTTGAGCTTGGCTCAATTTATGATGTACCGACCCCCGATGTTCGAAGGAACTGAATCAGGGGAAAAATCTGAGGAATGGTTGGAGAGGATTGAACAGATATTTGTGGCAGCGCCTTGTGCAAAGACGGCCTGGATCAGATTAGCGAAATTTCAGCTGGCCAAGAAGGCACTGATGTGGTGGAAGACCACAGTGATTGATCAAGAGGCTCTGGGGCAGGAAGTAAATTGGAAGATGTTCCGAACGCGGTTTCTGACCCACTACTTCTCAGCCGCTGCAAGACAGGCCAAGGAGGATGAGTTTACCAATTTAAGGCAAGGTACCATGCCTGTATCTGACTATGCTCTACATAACTGTTCCTTACTGCGATATGTGCCCCATATTGCTGCGAGCACTCAAGCGAAGATGAGGAGCTTCATGAAGGGCTTGAGGCCGGAACTGTATGACAGGGTAATTACCTATGGCCCTGCCTGTTTTGACGATGCGCTTTCACGGGCTGAACTAGCTGAACTGGGAGTTGGTGCATATCCTGATGCCGTGCCACCTCCAGCACCCCCTCAGAAATCCACTTATGACAATTTGAAGCCCATGGGTGATCAGTTTAAGCCTAGGGGAAACACTTCAGCGTCAAGATTCAGTGGCAAGAGGCCCGAGAATCGATGGAAAGGGAATCGTAGGAATGATGCTCCTACAGGGAGAGGACAACCTCAGGGAGACAGATCTGGAAGAGTTCAGTGCACTCTTTGTTGGCAACCACATTTGGCAAAAGATTGTGTAGGATGCTATGTCTGTGGCGATAGAGGCCACTTTGCTCGGCAGTGTCCCAACAGGGGAAGACAACAGAACTCTGCGGGGAGGCCTGCGGACAGAGCGGCACAGCACAGACCACCTTTCGCACCGAGGCAGTATGGAGGTCAGCCCACGGGGCCACCTCAGGGGCAGGTGTATGCTTTGACGAGGGAGCAGGCTACAGCAGCTCCGGAGGAGGTGATAGCGGGTACGTGTCTTTTATTTACGCACCCTGCTCTTATATTGATAGACACAGGTGCGTCACACTCTTTTGTGTCGACGAGTTTTGTTGAAAGGCACCACATATGCACTTCTCCGTCGCCCATGCCTCTTATGGTCTCGACCCCCGCTGGAAGAAGTTTGACTACGGATCAGATTGTCTATGATGGCCTCATTTATTTTGAGGATAATGAGTTAAGATCAGATTTGATTGTGCTGGGAATGACAGACTTCGATTGCATTGTGGGCATCGATGTTCTGAATAAGTATCAGGCAGTGGTAGACTGCAGACAAAGGACTGTCCGATTCAGGTCTGATATGGGAGTCCAGTGGACATTCTTTGGGGATGGTTCTCGTCCAAAGATCCCGTTGATATCTATTGTCAAGATGGCACAGTTATTGGAACGAGGCCATACAAGATACCTCATCTATGTTGTTGATGTTACTAGGAAGAATGAAGACTTGAAAGTTGGGGATGTGCCCGTAGTGGCGGAGTTTCCTGACGCTTCTCGGATTCCCACCGACGAGAGAGGTCGAGTTTGGGATTGAGTTGCTACCAGGGACGTCTGCAATTTCTCGTGCCCCGTATAGGATGGCACCAGCAGAGTTAAGGGAGTTAAAGATTCAGTTGCAAGAGCTCCTTGACAAGGGCTACATACGCCCTAGCGTATCGCCATGGGGTGCGCCTGTCTTATTTGTTAAGAAGAAGGATGGATCGATGCGTCTATGCATTGACTACAGACAACTGAACAAAGCTACAGTAAAGAACAAGTATCCACTTCCGAGGATCGATGACTTGTTCGATCAGTTGCAAGGTACGAGGCTCTACAGTAAGATCGATCTGAGGTCGGGGTACCATCAGATTCGAGTAAGGGAAGATGATGTTCAGAAGACGGCTTTCAGGATAAGATATGGGCACTATGAATTCCTGGTCATGCCTTTTGGGGTGACGAATGCCCAAGCTGTCTTCATGAGTTTGATGAACAGGGTGTTCCAGCCATATTTGGATCAGTTCGTCATAGTCTTCATTGACGATATACTTATTTACTCTCGGACTGAAGAAGAGCATGTAAGGCACTTGAGGACAGTGCTTCAGATCCTTAGGGATCATCAGCTATATGCAAAGCTTAGCAAGTGCGAGTTCTGGTTGGACAGCGTAGTATTCCTAGGCCATGTCATATCTAGCCAAGGGATATCTGTGGACCCCAGGAAGATTGAAGCTGTGATGGAGTGGGCTGCACCCACTTCTGTACCGGAGATTCAGAGTTTCCTCGGTTTGGCAGGTTATTACCGACGTTTCGTCGAGGGTTTTTCAAAGATCGCCAAACCCCTGACACAGCTGACTCAGAAAGGAGTCCCCTTCTTTTGGTCAGAGGCTTGTGAGGAAAGCTTCCAAGAGCTGAAGCGTCGTTTGACTACAACGCCTGTGTTGGTGATTCCGTCTGAGAATAAGAGGTTCGCCTTGTATACGGATGCGTCATTACAGGGCTTGGGCTGTGTGTTGATGCAAGATAAGCATGTGGTGGCTTATGCATCGAGGCAGCTGAAACCACACGAGGCTAGGTATCCAGTGCATGATTTGGAACTGGCGGCCATCATATTTGCCTTGAAGATTTGGAGGCATTACTTGTATGGCACGTCTTTCACTATATATACGGACCATAAGAGCCTGAAGTTCTTATTCACTCAGGCAGAGTTGAATATGAGGCAAAGAAGGTGGATGGATTTGCTCAAAGACTATGATTGTGAAATTGAGTACCATCCAGGTAAAGCGAACTTAATAGCAGACGCCTTAAGTCGGAAGGTGAAGAGTACTGCAGAGGATGTTATGTGTTTATCGGCCTTGATGACTTCTTATTGCCATCTGGGCTATGATTTCGATGTAGACACGTCGCTTGTGCGAGTGTCGACCTTATTGGCGGAGCCAGATATATTTGAGGCAATCAGGAAGGCCCAGAGGTCGGATGGTGAGGTTCAGAGATGGACATCATTGGTACTTCAGGGTCAGCCATCCAAGTTCAGAGTGGCTGAGGATGATTCTTTGAGACTGGGCAACCGATGGGTAGTCCCAGATACACCAGAGCTGCGTAGAGGAATATTGGAGCGAGCTCATATTAGTCGGTTCAGTATCCACCCAGGGGGAAAGAAGATGTACAAAGACCTATGCGATCAATTCTGGTGGAGACGCATGAAGCGTGAGGTGATTACTTTTGTTAAAAGATGTTTGATCTGCCAGCAGGTAAAGGCAGAGAGGCAGAGGCCTGGTGGTGAGCTGAAGAGCTTAGAGGTGCTTGAATGGAAGTGGGAGCATATATCTATGGACTTCGTGACCCACTTGCCGAGGACGGCCTCAGGATTTGATGCGATCAGGGTGATCGTAGATAGGCTGACGAAGACGGCTCATTTCATCCCTTACAGTATGTCATATACATACTTGAAGATGGCCCAGATGTATATACGGGATGTGGTGAGATTGCATGGTATTCCAGTCTCGATAGTGTCTGACAGAGACCCGAGGTTCACTTCACATTTTTGGGAGGGTCTCCAGACAGCTTTGGGCACAGAGGTGAGACTAAGTACGGCCTATCACCCTCAGACAGACGGCCAAACAAAGTGTACCATTCAGACGCTCAAGGACATGTTGAGGGCATGTATTTTGGAGTTTGATACTCCGTGGCAGGATTCAGTGCCGCTGGTGGAGTTCTCCTATAATAACAGTTATCAGGCGAGCATTCAAATGGCTCCTTTTGAAGCTCTGTATGGACGACGATGTAGATCATCGTTATATTGGGAGGACTTGACTAGCAAAGCGGTCGGAGGACCGGATATGATCAAGGACATGGAAGGTAAGATAAAGTTGATACGCCAAAAGATGAAAGCGGCCCAGGATAGGCAAGCAGCCTATGCCAATAAGCGGCGACGACCGCTAGAATTCTAGTTAGGAGACAGGGTCTTCTTAAAGATCTCGCCCTTCAGGGGTGTGGTTCGTTTTGGGATGCGGGGAAAGTTATCTCCGAGATATGTTGGGCCATATGAAGTTTTGCAGCGTATCGGTTCATTGGCATATCGTTTGGCTCTACCGCCATCCTTGTCTGGCATACACGATGTTTTCCATGTCTCTATGTTACGGAAGTATGAGCCAGACCCGTCTCATGTCTTACAGCCTATTGAAGTTCAGTTAGACTCAGATGTGTCCTACGTAGAACGACCAATCAGAATTCTGGATCGAGAGGATCGCAGACTACGGAGCAAAGTTATACCGATGGTTAAAGTTCAGTGGGATCGTCGGGGTGTCGAGGAGGCTACGTGGGAGACGGAACGGCATATGGTGCAGCACTATCCGGAACTATTCTCTGGTATGTTTTTATGTTTAGTGTCGATATGGTGATGCATGTGGATTTCGAGGACGAAATCTTATAAGTAGGGGAGTAATGTAATACCCCCGAAAATGTTATATGATTATGTGCTACGATGATGAATTATGATGTGTTTAAGGGTTGTGGTGTATTTAATTTGGGGGATAATATTTATGAGATGATGATATGATGTGGGGAGCATGTTGAGTGTTTTAAAGGATGTATTAATTAAATGAAGTTAGAAAATATCGAGTGAGGATATTTTAATACATCGTACTAAATACCGGGACACAATTATACACCACATGGCACCCCAACCACACCACCCCACCCCCACCACTCGGTCACCACCCATCCCCCCACTTGGCAACCCACTTGGCAACCCATCCCTTCTCAACCCATGCTCCACTCATTGGCTTGCAATCAACTCCCTTCCACCTCCTTCTCCCTCTCTTTCCCTCCCAAAATCGGTGGAGTAAGCTGAGGAGGAGGAAAAAGCTTGTGATTTTGTGTGCAAAAGCCTACCAAAGAAGAGGGGTAAAGTTTAATACTCTGTTTTTCAGAGTTTTGTTTGGGGTTTGGTTTTGGTGGGATGTTTTATTGCATGATAGGTATAGGTTTGGGTGGAACCTTGGTAGAGATGCTTACATGGTAGTATTATGTAACTACTAGCATGGTTGTTCGAGCATTTTACATGATTTATGTGATAGATTTCTTGTTATGAAACTATATGCTCGAAAATCTGGGAAAAGATAAGCATGCTCTGTTTCTGTTTTAGGTTGGTTGAAGATGAAGATTATGACGATGTTATGATGCATGTTGGCTTAGGTTTTGTTAAACATTTGATTTGAATACATGCATGGTAGTTTTATGAAGCTTGTAACATTTTTGTTCAAGCATGTTTTATGCCTTATGAAGTAGAAATGATGATATGAAATGAGGTGCTCAAAAATCTGGGGAAGTCCCGATTTTTCAGAGCTCTCGATCGATCGAGATTTTGGTCCGATCGATCGAGCGAGACAGAATGTTTAAAGCATGTTTTGAATTTCAGGTGCCGATCGATCAAAGGATTTCTCGATCGATCGGAGAAGCTCCTCGATCGATCGGTAAAATGTTTCGATCGATCGATCGAGGCAGAATGTTTGGGCACTGTTTGTGCACAGTTTCTCGATCGATCGAGACCTTGGGGCCGATCAATCGAGAGAGGCAGAAAGTTGAAAAATAAGATGATGTTTTATTTTGTTAAGTTTATGATGTGAGATGGTATTGAGGCATCTAATATGGTATTGTGTGGTCTTGTAGAACCATCCCAGGTACCGGCACCATCAAGGAGATAAAGTCTGTTGACTCCTCCTCCTTTTGAAAAGGTACGTAAGAGACGTACGGGCATCGGACTGTAATACACATCTTTACACTACAACTATGATTTTATTGCATGAGTATTCACGATGAAATGATGATGTTTATACGATGTTTATATGATGATGTTTATACGATGCTTATATGATGATGTTTATACGGTATTATTTGTGGTAAGATGCCACGGGGTAAGATGCCCCATATGGTAAGAGGCCATACGTTATTATTTGTGGTAAGATGCCACGGGGTAAGATGCCCCATATGGTAAGAGGCCATACGATGTTTTTTGTGGTAAGATGTCACGGGGTAAGATGCCCCATATGGTAAGAGGCCATACGATGTTATTTGTGGTAAGATGCCACGGGGTAAGATGCCCCACATGGTAAGAGGCCATGCGATGTTTATAATGTGGTAAGACGCCACATGGTAAGATGCCCATATGCATGATTATGAATCAGGGACAACAATAAGAAGTTAATGAATACCCAGCATATTTACTTAACCAATATTTCATGCATTTACTATGATGTTTTTATGACGTTAAGTAAGATCGTATATGCTTATGATGCGTTGTCCCTGTAGGTACGCTTTTGGGCTAAAGGACTAAGGGTCGGGTTGAGGCAGTGAGCTACGAGGAACACATGAATGTATAGGATTCAAGTCACGATTAGTACCTACTCTAGGAGTAGTATAAATCTAAATATTAACATTCTTTGGGAATGTAATGAATTATTTTTGAAGTCTTTTATTTTGGCGTGTAATCCTGTTAGCTCATGTAACAACCAGAACCTTAAGATGTTATTAATGCATGATTAGTCCTTCTTATGTCTATTAATCACTGTTAAGGTGGGAAGACCCCACAACTTGCTACATTCCTAATATACACACTCATAAAGTTATGTACTATAATCTTAAGACAATATCTTACAACAATGGCTGCTTTGAGTGCAATAACGACTCATGTTCATCATGGTGAAAGGCCTGAAAAGTTCAATGGAAACTACTTCAAGCGGTGTCAACAAAAGCTGCTCTTTTACTTGACCATACTGAGTTTGGCAAGGTTCTTAACCAAGGAGGCTCATACGATTGAAGAAGGAGATACTGACACCCAAAAGAAGGCGGCATTTGATGCATGAAATCAAAGCGACTTCCTTTGCAAGAACTACATCCTAAACGGGTTAAATAATAAATTATATAACGTTCATTGTCTTGTGAAAATAGCAAAGGACTTTGGGAATCACTGGAAAAGAAGTACAATCAGAGGATGCAGCATTCATAGTTGGACAGTTCCTGGATTTCAAGATGGTTGACACCAAGCCTGTAATTGCGCAAGTGCAAGATCAACAAGTAATTTTGCATGACATTCATGTGGAGGGAATGGGTCTAAGTGATTCATTCCAAGTTGCCGAAATGATTGAAAAATTGCCTCATATGTGGAAGGATTTCAAAAACTATCTCAAACACAAACAAACAGAGACGAGTCTTGAAGATCTGGTGATTCGACTACGAATCGAGGAGGACAACAAGGTTTCCGAGAGGAAGGTGGGTAGGTTTCAAATGGAACCACGGGCTAGCCTAGTTGAATAAACAACCGGGTCAAAATGAAAGTTTGACGGTATGGCCTAAAAAAATGGCAAGGCGAAGAAGTTCAAAGGAAAATGCTACAAGTGTAGAAAACCCAATGATCACTTTTGTTTTAAACAATATTTTTCAGTGTAGCGATTGCGTAACACAAGTGCACGGTGTCAAGTTTTAGTATAATGATATGAAAAGTACGGATTTTTGATCCCACGAGGACTATGAAAGAATTACCAAACTCCACTAGTTTAACTATATTTAGCCTACGATAACTAGTTATGATTAATGAGCCTTGTACTCGCCCGGATAGGATAGTTGCTAACTGCCCCACTTGTACTTCCAAATTCTTTATTGACGTCTCATGATTGTTCATCATTATTTCAGTCAGTGTCATGAACTTGGTTAACAGTTCTTCCATGCTTGGATTTGGTGCATACCTCGGTGGTGGTTGGGGATAGTTCCTCTGCCACGTATCGTGCGTATTTGGGTAGGGGTATGTCGGTGGTGGCCGGTTCCCTACAAAATTAGCAACTTCATGAGTTGTAACCAAAGGGTTACCTACTTGGCATTCGGTGCTCGGATGTCCTCCTTGGCAAAGCTCGCATGTAACAGTTTGAACTTGCATTGCATGCATGCTCAAACTATCAATCTTCTTGTTAAGCGCTTCCAACTGGACAGCTAGGGCAGTGACCTCACTCACTTGATGCAATCCGACTTGCTTCTTTGGCACGTTCCTTTCAGACTGCCATTGACAGCTATTAGCAGCCATCTCCTCCAACAGCGTATAAGCCTCCTCCGACGTTTTCCTCATCACAGTTCCTCCTGATGCTGCATCAATCAGAGAACGGTTATCAAAAAATAAACCGTTATAAAATGTTTGTACCTACAGCCAGATAGGGAGGCCATGATGTGGGCATCTCCGCAGTAGATCCTTGAAGCGTTCCCAAGCCTCGTACAGTGTCTCTGGATCGTATTGTGCAAAAGTCGTGATGTCATTTCGCATCTTGGCCGTTTTGGATGGTCGAAAGAACTTTGACAAAAATAATTGTGCCATCCCATCCCACGTGGTAATTGACCCTGCAGACAACGATTGTAACCAAGATTTAGCTTTATCACGTAACGTAAAAGGAAACAAACGTAACCTGGTGGTGTCGTCAGTAACGCCATTATGCTTGAATATATCACAAATCTCCAAGAAGTTGGAGATGTGGGCATTTGGATCGTCAGTAGCTGCTCCCCCAAACTAGACCTAATGTTGGATCATCTATATGATAGCAAGCTTGATCTCGAAATTGTTAGCCTGTATGGTTGGTCTCGTGATACTCGACGACGATCCATGGAATGCAGGGTGGGCGTAGTCCATGAGTGATCTTGCAACTGGTGGTACCGGAATCTCCTCGGTATTAGCCATGAGTGGTCTTGCTTGCCTTAACCTCCTTTGACAAGTGCGTTCGATCTCGGGATCAAAGGGCTCAAGTGTAGGTTTGATACTCCTTAGCATGCACCAAGAGATAACAACCTGTAACAATCAACCAAAAAGAACACAAACAGTAGAAGAGTAGAGAGAGTGGAAAAAAAATCAAAAAATAAGAAAAAGGAATGATTAAACTACAGTCAACTAATCTCGTTTGATATTATTAAAACTAGTTCCCGGCAACGGCGCCAAAAACTTGATCGATTTTGTTTTAAACAGTATTTTTCAGTGTAGCGATTGCATACCGCAAGTGCACGGTGTCAAGTTTTAGTATAATGATATGAAAAGTACGGATTGTCGATCCCACGAGGACTAGGAAATAATTACCAAACTCCACTAGTTTAACTATATTTAGCCTACGATAACTAGTTATGATTAATTAACTAAATTGACTAATTACTCAATAATCAACCCAACAAGCAAGGACAAAGAAAATTAGAACCAATAGAGACAATTATCAAGACTTTCGGTTCACCCATGCAGTCCTCCAAAATTCGCCTATAGTTAAGAATTAAATTTAAACTTTCTAAGGTGACGAGTTTTCTTAATGCACTTGTTGTACCTTGGTCTGGTTAAAACAAGTCTAATACTAAGATGCAACAAGGCAATGATCATGCACTTATTTAACACTTAATATTGTAAGTTGATCTATGAAAACTTCCAGCTTTCGATTACTAGATATATATAGCTATCACAAGTGTATTTGACTTCATCTCTCGATATCAGTCTAAAATCCACCGGTTTAATTTACTATATCATATCACAATCTCATATGGTCAATTCAATCGTAATAAATAATCAATCAAGGATATTAATCCATTGAAAGCATGAACACAACAAATTAAACTCAAAGAATTTTAAGAATCATTCAAAACTCAATTAAAATTGTGGGTTCAAAACATGGGAACCCCTAAATCTTGACAACAAACTTAGACTAGAAATATATTCAAAAGCAAATGCAAAATCATGTTTTCCAACATCAAAAGCATAAAGAAATCAAATAGAAACAAACAAAGTTTAGAAATACACATAAACGATGTTGACTTGCATCGTCG
Organism: Haberlea rhodopensis; assembly: GCA_907163345.1. Lineage (NCBI taxonomy): Eukaryota > Viridiplantae > Streptophyta > Magnoliopsida > Lamiales > Gesneriaceae > Haberlea > Haberlea rhodopensis. The sequence goes on from CAJQUN010000179.1 coordinate 409,987, forward strand.
ATCCATATCCGTCTCTCGCTGCTGTTTTGTGATGTACTGTACGTTAAGAATGAATCTCATTTTTATTCTTGTCTTTCTGAAATTCCCGTGCGTGAAGTTTTCCTTGCTTCCTCCTCTCTGTTCCCTTGAACTCTCCTCTTCGTGAATGATGTAAACGTGGAATTCTCGTAAGTAAATTTTCCTCATAAATCTGCTCTCCCCTCTCTTCTCCCGTAACCTCTCTCTTCTGTTTGTTCAATGTTGAAGTTTCTTTTTTCTCACTTAACTATTCCTCACGTCACTCTTGTCTTCTTCAATCTGATCTTTAATAATAATCTGATCCCTCTTCTCACTCACTCTTTCTCAGATAACTCTTTTGTACGTCCCCAATTGCTCACGCTCTCCCTCCTTTCTACGTAATTCTCGCACGTAACGCTTCCTTCTCTTCTTTACGTAAATCTCCACAGATATCGTTCGCTTTTTATTTTCTCTTCAATCTCCAAGTCATGTACGTCTCCTCCTCCGATTAGAATCATCTAAGTAGAGTAGGTAGAATAGTTTTAGACTAGTTTTATATTTCAATTTTGTTGAAGAACGCTACGAAGATCTAAGCGAAGGCGGGATTTACGACCTCGACGAGCGGAGATCGGATTAGTCTTCTTTCTTTTCTCTTATTTATCGTTTTTTTTTGTAGAATATGTGTAGCTAGTTTTTAATTCTTGGTTGAGGAAGACAAAACCTTGGATTTTTATTTATCTTGGGGAGATTCCTACGCTTTTGTTTATCAATTTTGATTGAATGTCAATGTTTCCAGATTTTGATGATATGATTTGTGTTTGTTTATTGGATTGACAACCTAATAACTTGCATGTAATCTAATGCTAAATTTGATAATTGTTTGATTAATCGAATTTAAAAGCAACTAAGATTGATAACTGCCTGTTGTTGGTGTTATTAAATTCTTAGAGAAAACCATTGACTAAATTTATATAAACCGCTTGTGCTTATGTTATTTAGATTCATCGCTCACTAGTTTTGAATGTTGTCATGATTTTAATCTTGAATATGCATATAGAGATTGATGATTGATGAAAGTTAAATTAGAACGCTTGGACTAATTGACTAGGAATAAGGTGGGGGGAATTAGATTTCCAATTGATTAATATTCAAATAAAATTGAGTCTTTCTTGAATCAATGAAATAGATGACAATATCCAAGGTAGAGTCGACCGATACCAAGAATCGCTTTCATTAGTTTAATATTTAGTTTTAAATTTAATTAGTATAATTCACTCACAACCCCATCTTTTATTTTAATTGTTTTGATTTTGATTTTCATTAACACAAGAATTCACACCTCCTCGTGGGATCGATCCCTACTCACACTACTACATTATTGTTATCAATCTTGAGGATTGAGTGGGGTTAATTTGGGCGTACACGATAAGCGCACACCAATAGAACTATGTGAGAATATCTGTGCGGTCATTCAAAGGAACTTTCCACAAATGCAAGGACACATGTATGTTTTCCATCCCATGCATGATAGGCACTATAAAAATCGAAAAGGCCATCCTAGACCTTGGAACATCTATAAATGTAATACCTTATTCAATTTATGCATCTTTTAAACTTGGACCTTTGAACACAACTGGGATTTGATTCAATTAGCTGATAGATCCACTATTCATCTAGGGGAGTAATAGAGGATGTCCTTGTGCAAGGTAATAAGTTCATTTTTCTTGCGGGCTTTTATGTGCTTGATATGGAAAATGGTGATAAGCATAGTCCCATTTTGTTAGGAAGACCATGTCTGAAAATGTCCAAGGCTAAAATAAATGTTCATTGTGGCACACCGACTATGGAATTTGATGGTGAACTGGCTAAGTTTCATATTTATGACACCATGAAATTACCTTGTGATGAATATACTAGTTGCACTATTTATACTATTGAGCACTTGCCACATGATAAATTTGAAGTTAATGATTTGTGTGAATTGGAGGAGGCTACTGAAACCCTAATTGACGAAGGAGGTTTGAAGTCAAGTTAATGATGATTTTCATACACCTTGCTATTTTATCTACTCTTGATACTGCTTATCCTTTTACTTCTCATGTGCAAGAGCATATGGTTGCACTGAAACACGCTCATGATCGACCAACGGACACCAAGCGAAGGAGGAAAAACAAGTCACGAGATAGACATCTCTAAGGAGAGCAAGGCGAGCAAGCCGAAGTTTCGAGGTGTAAAGAAGATACATAGGTGGAGTAGGAAGGATAGGGTAACATCGCGTGACTCACCATGATCTATGGACTAGCGTCGGGCCATCGACATTAAACATAGGTGCTTCTTGGGAGGCAACCGAATGGGAGTTAGTTTTCCTTTCATGTTTGTATTGCTTTATTAGTTTAATTTCTCTCTCCATGCAATTTTGACTTACATTGGGGACAATGTAAGATTTAAGCATGTGGGATGAATTAGTAGTTTGTTTATTGCTTTCATATTATAAAAATCCAAAAAAAATGAAAAAATTAAAAATTTTGAGCTCATAGTTAATAATGAATATGGACTTTTGAATCACTAGCCCATTATGATACCAAATTGCTAGCATACATACTTTTGCAAATAGGTGAATTGCTAACCTTGGAACACTTTGAACTCTAATGCAAATCATACTTTGACATAGTAGTTGAATATTTTGAGCATGAAATCGTTATGACTTGTGAATTATACATAGAGTAGTGAAAGCTGTGTGAACTTTGTGATAGTCTTAAGAAGTCTCTAATACTGCTAGAACTTAACCGCATACTCTTTGAGGCGTATGTATGGACTACTCGCGAACATGAAAATGATATAGGGGATCTTTGATGCATTTGAGTCTTTCAAACTTACCATGTAAACAAAATTTTCCCTAGTGTCCTTTTGAGGTTTAATGCAAAAGAATGGTTGTATGGTAAACATACAAAAGACCCACATTCGATATTCTTTGACTGGCTTATCATCTTTCCTAATGAGCCTAAATATGATCTTAATCCATACCTTTGGAGGGTGTATTTTATTCACATGCACTTGTTAGCAATGATTCATATGTTTTGTGAGCTTTATTGTCAAAATAATGAGTGAGATGCATGAAAGAAAAGAGGATGCCTTGAGAAAATAGTAAAAAATATGACTCCAATGGGAGCCAAGGCAGAAAAGAGAAAATTGAATGAAGTATATCTTGCCAAAGATATAAGGTTTGAAAAAATAATGCAGGAAGAGAAGCTTAAATGTGCATATCATTATACTCTCTTGTATAATACATCTTACCATTTAGGCCAAGCTACAAGCTAATAAAGACCAACTAGATTTATGTTTGCAAGTGGCTAAGATAGTGGACAAGAGTGTGCAAGTAAGCTTATACTTCTGTTGGTGTACAACTTGAGCTATTGTGGGTTTACATTGATTGGATCTATAATGTGTACTTGACACTTGTTTATGACCACACATGCATGTTCGCTGCTTTGTTGAGTGTGAGCTGTCTAAGAATCAAACTTGTTCCATTGTTAGCTTTTTACCACATTTCTTAACTATGCATGTTTATAATTGTTGAGGCAATAAAGTGAGGACAAGTTTTGTTTGTTGTGAAACTATGAGCCACAAAAAGATTTTAGTTTTGGTCTGCTTTACTCGAGGACGAGCAGAGTTTAAGTATGGGGATATTTGTTGTGTCTAGAAATAGACACATTTATGTGCTTAACTATCAATGATTGGGCTTGATTTAATGGTTAACTTGATGTTTATGGTTCCTAATCATTCATTTGGTAATATATAGGAAAATGTGAAGAAAATGAGCTAAAATGAGGGAAGAAGGAAGAAAGTTGAAGAATAGAGAAAAAACACCGGAATCCTAGACTCATGTCACTCATTTCTCATCGATTTTCTTCATGTTCGAGCAATAATTTGGAAATATGGTCAACATAAAAGTTGTAGAACTTTCAGTTATCTTTTCGTGGATAGCTAATTTGTTGAATTTGGAGATCATATAAGAAAGTTATGGCCAAAATATTAAGCCGTGGTGCAACACACAGAAGCTAGGCACATGATTTTATGTGCCTGAGGTGCCTGCCAGGCCAATTTTAGACTTCTGGAACGAAATTTAGGAAACTCGAGCTTTCCTTGCAGAACTTGATTCCTACCCTAATTCTTTAGCCTCCCTACCCTATTAACTCAAAAAATAAGCCTCATAACTGATATTATGCAGACTTTAGACACACTTTGATAATTTCTCTCAATTATTGAAGAACAACTTAAAGATTTCAAGAAAAAAGATGGAAGTGACGCGCCGGAATCTTGTTGTTCTTTAGTAATTCCTTATCTAGCTTTTATTTTATGCTTTTTAAACAACTTTTTATTGTTTCTGATTTAGCCATGTGTGGCAAAACACTTTTAGTTCTTGGTTGAGGGATACAATACCTTTGGATTTTGTTTATTTGTGAGATGATGGTTTGTTGTTGATTTTTATGCAATTTTGATTCGTTTTTCAGATTTTGATGACATGATTGTTATGTTTGATTGTTAGATTGATCACCTAATAATCTTATATGCATTCTAAGGCTAACTGAGAAGCAATTGAGATATATAATTTCTTGTTGTTGGTGCTATTAAATTCTTTGAAAGAACGATTGGCTAATACGTCATAAATCGCTGGTGTTTTTGTTGTTTAGATTCATTATCCTTGCTAGGTTTGGAGGCTATCATTGAATTAATCTTAACTGCTGTTGTATTTGATAAGGGTTGAATTTTAGCTCTAGCTTCTGTTTGACTACGAATATGATGAGGTGGAAATTGAATTTTCAATGATGAATGATTGAACATGAGTTAATCTTTTGAGAATCAATGATCGAGTAAACAATATCCAATGGTAGAGTTGATCATAGTTTCTAGATTTTAAATTCATAGTAGTAATAACTTCGTATTTCAAAAACCCCCTTTTATTTCGTCTTGCATAAGTTAACAAAAAATTCATCATTGCTCGTGGGATCGATCCCTACTCACATACTACATTCTTTACTGTTATTAAGTGAGAAAGGTTAATTTGAACGTACTTGATAAGCGCTGCAAAATTTTTGCGCCTGAAGTAGCAAAAATGTTCATGATCCCATAATCCCCTATTGATAATTACATTACACTATTGTCATCAAATTCACTTATCACAAGAAAGCTCACATTCTGTCACTAAGTATGAGTTAGGGGTAACTGCTGATCGATTTGTGACAACGGAGGTATGGAAATAATTCTGACTGATACTTTACGTACAACAACTACTTTACAAACTCATGATACTAAACTTCCCTGCAGGTAACTGATATTATGCTGAAACTTCCACTGACAAACCTCAATATACAAGGCGAATATGCATTGCTTCTAGTTGTCAAGAAGATATTCTAATCTGGAAGAAGATAGACACGGAGGGCATAAATGAACCACCATGGGCACAATGGACTGGCGTCGGGCCACCATATTATAAATATCCAAAAAATTGAAAAATATTAAAATTTGTGCTCATAGTTAATGAACATAGACTTTTGAATCACTAGCCAATGATGATACCAAATTGCTAGCATGCATACTTTTGAAAATAGGTGAATTGCTAAGCTTGGAACACTTTGAACTCTAATGCAAATTATACATTGACATAGTGGTTGGATATTTTGAGCACGAAATTGTCATGACTTGTGAATCGTACATAGAGTAGTGAAAGTTGTGTGAACTTTGTGATAGTCCTAGAAAGTCTCTAATACATGCTAGAACATAACTACATACTTTTGAGGCGTATGTCTAGACTACTTGCGAACGTGAATATGATATAGTCAATATTTGATGTGTTTGACCCTTTCAAGCTTACATTGCAAACAAAATCATCATTAGTATCCATTTGGAGCTTAAAATGCAAACGAATGGTTGTATGCTAAGCATACAGAAGACTCCCATTCAACATTCTTTGACTAGCTTATCATCTTCCCAAATGAGCCTAAATATGAATATTTATCCATATCTTTGAAGGGAGTATGTGTTTCATTCACATGCACTTGTTATCAACGACTCATATGTTTGAGAGCTTAATCATTGATAACGGTGAATTTTACGTTTATTTTGCTATAGTTTTACATTGATTTTCGTGTTTATTCCTGAACGATTTTACGCTTTTTGGTATTTATTTGTTTGTTTCAGGAATCTAGGTCGGAATTGGAAGAAGTAAGCTAGAATGTTGAAAACGGACCAAATCGAGGCCAGAAGTGAAGAATTTGGAAATTTACAATGCTCGGTCGATCGGTAGTTGATCTCGATCGATCGAGCGAGGCAGGGATTTGGCCAACGAGAAGGACTGATGCTCGATCGATCGAGCGTAGCAGGGAATTTCATAAGCGAAAAGGATGAAGGCTCGATCGATTCTCGATCGATCGGGCGACAGTATTTTCTGAAGAAAAAAAAATACCATATTGAGTTTGGTAAATTTGGAACACTTCTTTCCAATCTCTACCATATATATACCAGACCTAGGGCACAAATTTGGGTTGTTGAACATCATATTTTACACTACATAGCAGCCTCTTATCATCCTCCATCATCTACCAAGTTTAAGAGCAAAAATCTTTTGAAGTGCAAGGAAGGAAGCAAGAGAAGAAGCTACGTTGCAACGCACGGAATCGACTCCTATCGTTTATCGTACTTCTAAACTTTTGTTTTGTTTTTATTTTCAGATTCATGATGTTTATTTGGTGGAGAAACACTTATTCATCTTGTTATTTTGATTTGAATATGAACTAAGTTTATTTTATCAAGATTATGGAAACTTGTGTTTGAGTTGATGATTTGAATGTTTCTTTATAGGATTGATTCTTTTGTGCATGATTTATAACTTTAATGATATCAAAGCTTTGCTAACTTTTATTGATTTGTGAATTATAATTGAGATTGAGAGATAAAATTATAATACGATATAGTAAATCATGTTGTATGTTCAAGATTTAGATCGAGAGATTAAATCACATATGTGATAACTTTGGATTGAGAGATTTAAAGTTAGTGGTTTTCATAGAGATTTATGTAATATTAAATTGGTGATTAAAGAGTTACTTGTTTCCATTTGATATTAGTTTCAATATAGCTTGAGAAAGTGTATTGAATATTTTACGGGAACCTGTCATCTTAAGAATTAATTGGTTAGTAATTGTTTTCACAAACGAATCATCGACGATAATAACAAGTGACCCGACGTCTTGATAAATTTCTCGAGTGGAATTCCTTCGCATCTTCAAAGGAGTTGATTAAGTTTTCAGTATTTAAGTATTTATTTTGATTTGTTAATTATTCTTTTATTTTGTAGGCTAAATATAATTTTTCTAATTTTATTTGGTACTTATACATTAGTCCATGTGGGTACGACATCCCTACTTTTAAGTCATTATACTAAAACTTGACACCGTGCACTTGCGGTACATAGATCACTACACTGGAATTAATTGTTTAAATAAAGAGCGATCAAGTTTTTGGCGTCGTTGCCAAGGACTAATTTGTATAATATCATATGAGATTAGTTAATTGTAATTTAGCCATTCTTTTTAGGTTTTGTTCGTTTGTCGATTTTGATTATTTGGTTTACTGCATTTGTTTTTCTCCTTTTTGTTGATCTGTACAGGTAGTCATCTTCTTGGTGCATGCTAAGGAGCAACCATCCCATTCTCCAGCCTTTTGACCCATAAATTGAGTGAACTGTTCTTAGAAGAATACGGGAAGCTCGAACGATGGCGGATAACAATCAAGTAGGGGAGAGAATAATGAAGCACCGAATCCAAGGTCTATGATGGACTTTGCACAACCAGCTTTCCATGGATCACTGTCAAGCATAACGAGGCCAAGTATTCAAGCTAACAACTTCGAGATAAAGCCAGCAATAATTCAGATGATCCAGCATTCAATAATGTTTGGGGGAGCAGCCACTGATGACCCAAATGCTCACATCTCCAACTTTATGTTCACATCTCCAACTTCTTGGAGATTTGTGACACATTCAAACACAATGGTGTTTCTCACGACGCCATCAGGTTACGTTTATTCCCCTTTTCATTGAAAGATAAAGCTAAAGGTTGGTTAAATTCTTTTCCCGCGGGATCCATTACCACTTGGGAGGGGATGACTCAAGCTTTCTTGTCTAAATATTTTCCTCCTTCCAAAACTACGAAGATGCGAAACGATATCACCAGGTTTGGGCAATATGATCCTGAAACTTTATATGAGGCGTGGGAACGGTTCAAGGACTTGCTAAGGAGATGCCCACATCATGGACTTCCTGTTTGGCTCCAGGTAAAAACATTTTATAACGGTTTATTTTCAGCTAACCGTTCTATGATTGATGCAGCCTCAGGGGGATCCATCATGCGAAAAACACCGGAAGCAGCTTATGAACTCTTGAAAGAAATGGCTTCTTAATAGCTATCAATGGCAATCAGAGAGGAATGTGCCAAAGAAACCAAGTGGAATCATCAGTATGATGACATCACTGCAATTTCGGTTCAGATAGATGCATTGAACAAAAAGATTGATAGCATGAGCATGACAGCGATGCAATGCTCAGATCATCGTTTGTGATTTATGTGGAAGCAATCATCCAAGCGTCGAATGCCAGGAAGGTAATCCATCTACGCAGCCTAATGAATCTGCTAATTATGTAGGAAACAGGCAGCCTGTGATGACCAGGGATTATAGGTGTTAATCCCGTAATGTTAATAATCCCTAAAGTGGTTTTACGTGGCGATTTGGAATTTAATCGAGGTGTTGGGCCTTCTGGGCTCGTTTATTTGGGTAGTTGGGATCGTTGGATCTCGAGGTTGAGATTGTATTCTCATTTCGGTGAAAACCTGTGAGTTGGGTTTTAATGCGTCTCGGGATCTCGGGTGCTTGGTGTGGGCACCGGTAGGGGGTTTTTGAGTTAGAGAGAGAATTTTTGAAAACAGATGATTTTTAATGAATCATGATGTATTTGTGGGGCTATTAGTATTTCGGGGTATTTTGCTATAAATACAAGTTGAACCCGAGATTTTTATTAAAAATCCCATTTTAGCCCAACCCGCCTCCCTCTCTCTCTCTCCCGCCGATTCCCGATTTCCCCCCCAGCCCCGCGCACAAAAACGCCGCGCCCGCCGCCGTCCGGCCGCCATTCGGCGTGTGCGACCTACCCACGGCTTCGTCTCGTCCAGGCGCTCCTTTCCCCTCCGGCAATTTGATGTTTGGTCGCGTTTCTCGTTCGGATTTTGGCAGAAAGCGGCGATCCCCAAATTCTAGGGTTTATCGATTTTGGTCGATTTTCCTTCCGATTTTCGATTGGGTAACGTTCTTTACCTCTTTTTCGTCCCTCTCATGTAATTCCCTGCTATATTTGGTGGATTTGTGTTCGAATTTAAAGAACTATAAGGGTTCGAATTTAAGGGCTCGTTTGGTTCGAAAATTGAGGGCTTTGAATTCGAAAATTGGGGGTTTTTGGCATGAGGATGATGATTCTTGTTGTTATTCGATTTATTCATGTTTAAATGAATTATGGTTTTTAATTTGGGTTCGATTTGTGAGATAAGGGTTCGAAAATTTGTAGGGTATCCTTGAACAATTTTCGTTGTTGTCTCATTCGTTCCCCTCCCTGCATGTACCCTGCCCCGGGTCTTTTAAAAGGTTAATTGTCGTGTGTTGACAATATTTTGAGGGTTATGGATGTGCTTGAGCATGTGTTACATGTTCGTAAATAATTGTGAATTATTTATCGTGTTAGCACATCGTTCCTCGGGGCATGGAACTCGAGCAAGGTTTGGCTCGGACTTCGAGGATTTAAGGTACGTTTAGCGTACGAGCATAGCTTAAATGATGTTTTACAAGTATGATGCATGATTTAAAATACATGAAATGCTTTACTATGATGGCACCGTGACTTGGTTACGTTATGTTGAATCACATGGTGAAATGCTTGGTGCCGCTATGAAGCGAGCAAATGATGGGTGTGGTCGCTACGGAGCGAACACCAGTAGTATGACGCTACTTTGAAGTAAGAAATGAAAATGTGGTGTTGATTAGATATCTAGGATCTGTGTTTTATTCCCTATTGGTAATGAATAGGAACAGAGACGTAGTTAATCAGAGAAGTGATTAACTAGTATCGGAAGTTAAGGAAGTCTCAATATGATATCTAGAATTATGATAATTGCTAGATAAAGAAAGATGTTATGAAATGTTGTTAATTCGAAACTGGTTAGGGTTAACCAATATGATGATTAACTGCATATTCAAGATTTGATGATTTATCTGTTTTGAGAACAGGGTTATTACAGGGGTACGCTAGGATGAGGATGATACCATCCAGGAAGTGTTACATATGTTCCACAATATTTATATTTTCGTAAATTATGTATTATGTCATTATGATTATGAAATTGTGGAATTGGTATGCTCACCCCGTTGGGGGCTGTCTCTGTTGGGACAGGTGAACAGGTACATCGATGGCTTTGGAGATGAGCTCGAGCTGTTGATTGGATGTACTCTCAGGATCGTGGTACCAGGGCTTGATGGAGCACGGTATCGTGTAGAGTACCTATATATATATATACCCATGATGGTTATACACATATTTGTGATGCTCGCATGTGAGCACGATTATACTTGTGTATGGGTTGTATATAAAGGCATGAGCCTTTCTCCCTTTCCTTTCTATGTTGCATGCAATTAGAGGTAGAATTGCTAAAGGTTATGAGAGTCACTGGTGTATTGTGGGTGTTGAAACCCACTTTTGTTGCCATATGTGTGGTGTCTTCCCTGGCTGGGAATTTACTTGATATTGCTGCATTCTGATGAGTATTATGTTTTCCCTGGCCGGGAATTATATTATGTGTTGTACTTTTATTTCAGGATAGCTCTATTTATGGGGAGACTCTGCCCAAATTTTTATAAAAGTCCACAATGCAAAAAGTGATGTAATGGGTGAACTCTATGAGTCTCTTGTTATTAGGAAGATGAACTTATAACATTGTATGTTAAAGAAAACTTTGCAATTGCCATTCCATGGTAAAGTATCATCTGAGTTTCCCGAATGATTTTATGGGAAGCATGTGCCACACATAATGATTAATACACTAATCAAGGGTTAAGTATTTGGGGTCCTTACACAGCCCAATAATCCTTACTCGAACACTTACAACCTGGGATGGGGGTATCATCCAAATCTGCAATGGTCCAACCAAACGTGTTGAACCCACAACCACCAACGGGATATGCACCGAAGCCGAGTATGGAGGAGCTTTTGACCAAGTTAATATCATCGACAGAAACTAGGATGCAAAATCAGGATGCATCTATTAAGAACTTGGAAGTACAAGTAGGGCAACTTGCAAAATTGATTTCGGGACGAGCTCAAGGGACACTGCCAAGTGATACAGTGAAGAACCCGAAGGAGCAACCGAACTTGGAAACTCAGAAAGGAGGTGATAGTCCAGCTTGGGACTATAACTTTAGAACTTTTTCTTATCCCCATCTCTAATTTTTTTTCTTTTAGTTTTTCTTTTAATTTTGTTTATTTTTCCCGAGCCTAATTTCTTGCATTAAATTTCAGATGCATAGAATGGCATAGATCAAATTTTGGTGGGGCGGATCGAAAAATGAAAAAAAAAAGAGTGTGAAAAATTTTCTGATGCGGGCGATCAATCGAGAAGGATGTTCGATCGATCGCCCAAGGATTACAAAGGAAAAAGTTTTCTGGCACTCTCGATCGATCGAGCGTACAACTCGATCGATCGAGAGAGGTCAACAAAAGCAAAAAAAATTCCTGTCTATCTCGATCTATCGAGAGAAAGTCCTCGATCGATCGAGAGACAAAGATTTTGTTTTTAAAAGACCGAAACCTGCACACCAACACCACAAATCAACCTTATTTTTCTGAGAAACAAATCGCCCCTTTTCACCAAATCCCCTAAATTTCATTATAATCTTTCCATTAACTCACAAATCTCACACTATATGATGCATAGCTTGTTTTAATTTCAATTTTGTTCACAGATCTGGAGATTCAAAGCTATTTTGGAGCAAATACATCACAAGGAGGAGCTCAAGCCAGGTCTACAAATTCATCCAGATTTTCAAAATTCTTTGGTATTTGGCTTCAACCTTTTTACACATCAATATATCAGTGCATAAATTTGTTTGGGTATACAAATATGAGATTTTGGTGTAATTGGTGGAGTAGAGTTAAGTGAATTGATTGGGGGAATTGGAGCTTAGTTGTTGATTGTTGGTGATTGGTTGTGAATTACTCTTTGTTGTTGGGAGCAAAGCGGGGTGGAGTGTGAACTTAAAAAAAAAAATTAATGGCTCCCAAGAAAAAACAGAAGAAAGACGAAGTCGCCACTTCTTCTCAAGATTGTGATGGATTGAGATTTGTGAATTCCGTAGCGGCGGAATTATACCCCAGCTACCATCGAAAACCCCTCAGTCGCGAAAGGAGAATGATCATGGATAGAATTGAATGCCCCGTGATTCAAGAAGCACTGCGACGAGGATGATTGAATTTATCCAGCAGCCTATTGATGCAATGGTCCCTGTTGTCCGGAAATTCTATACAAATTTAGGAACTACCCACCGATATTCAAGAGCTGTTGTGTTTGTACGGGGGGAAGATGTGGAGTTCGATCAATTCAAGATCAATTAAATTTATTGGATGCCTTCAATAAGAGATGGTGAGTACCAAGCCTTCAAGAAAAGTCAAATAAACTATGATGAGGTACTCTCTCTTATCAGTGTTCAGTGGATAGATTGGCAAAGGAACAACCATGGAGAGCCCCAGTTGGTCCTTAAGAAATATTTGACACGGAGGCACAGGCGTGGTTCTCATTCATAGCCTCAAGGGTCATGCCATCGACCCATACTTCTGAAGTTACCAAAGAGAGAGTTGCCCTGGTATATGCCATACTCACTGGGCAAACGGTGGATCTGGGGTATCTTATAAATGAACATATCAGTGACATTGGAAAAAGTACGCCCACCTCCGCATTACCATTTCCATCTACCATCACTGCTTTATGCAAGAAATGTGGAGTGTAATGGGGCGCCGATGAAGAACTCCTACCACCTAAAGGCCCAATAGTGGTTGATGGACCACCACCTCCTACAAGCCGACGTAGGGTAGAGCCATGACCTTCGAGCAGTAGACCTACTGGCCCGTCATCATCTTCCGCTGCAGCACATACATCTATCACCTTGGACTCTCTTCACAGAGATCTCCAAGACATACGCCTGGAGCAGCGGAACATTCAAGAAGTGCAAAGAGAAATCCGTTGGGACCAAGAGCAGATGAATCAGTTCATGCAATATCAATGTGCATGGAACACGGCCTTGGCCCAAGGTTTCCCAGCTATCCAGTTCCTAGCAGAGCCACATTTTCAGCCATACCAGCCATATCAACCACCACCGCCTGAGTTTCCACCATATCAGTCGTATCAGCCGGAGGAGCCATACTACCCAGTACCCCCGCCGGAACATGATGAGGACGATGATCACTGACGATCATTGTCGAGGTATATGTTTTGCTTTCGTGCTTATTGTTTACTATACATTGAGGGCAATGCACATACTAAGTTTGGGGGGTGTTTACTGGTTATTGCTGTTTCTCTTGCTACCTGTCTTGCAAACTTATTCTATCATGGGACTAAATTGTTCTTGAGCACATAAACAATTTTTTTTTCTTTTTTTTGAAAAATGAGTTCATCGTTAAAAAATAATGAACTAGACTTGCAACGGTATTGCATGATGAAATTAATCACAATCTCAATTAGAGTCGTGAAAAGTTTTGACTAGTTTGTGAATATCCTTTGTTGAGTTGATATGTCAAAATTAAGGAACATTTTGGGCACTTTAGAGTCATGATTGAGTGAAGTATATATTGAAAAGTGAAAAATTTTGTTAACCATGATTTGTCTTGAGTATCTTAGAGCACTCTAGAACCTATTTGAAGGCACTTCGAAGCAAAATTTTATAATTATGAACTAGACTTGGACATGATTTAGGCGATCTTTCGAACGTTTGAACCTTTCAAGCTTACCTACTCTATATCAATTCCCTAGTTTCCCATTTTGAGCTTTATTAAAAAAAATGAATGGCTTATGCATTGCATATAATAAAGACTCCATATGACATTATTGGCAATCTCATTATACCTACTCTTATATGAGCCTAAATGAAAAAAAAATTATCCATACCCAAAGAGAGTATAATGAATCTAGTTCGATGCATGTGAATTGTTATATCTTAATGAGCTTATTGAAAAAGATTGATGAATGAGAAAAAGAGCAAAAAGAAAAGAGAAGAAAAGGTCTTGAAAAAAGCATGTATATAAGACCCAAAGTAGCCTAGGCTAAAAAGAAAAAGAAGAGAAGCTCAATTTTGTGTTAAAAATTTGAACATTACATGTTTATACTCTCTTCTTTGCGCTTATCTTACCTTTTCTTTGAAACCGACACCCAAGGCCTGACATCATAAGCTTAAAAGACCTTTTGATCGCAGTCTAGGGAATAATTAAATTAGTGGAGAAGTGCTTGAAAAGTAGGCTTATGGAGTGCTTAATAGTAATCTTGACTTTGAGTTTATTAGCATTATTTGATCCGAAAAATATGTATGAAACTCAAGATTGACAATAACACACACACACGTTCCGATTTTGCAATGTATTGCTTGGCTTAGGAGAAAACACTTCTTATTGATTGTTGGATTGACTTTTGGTTGATGTGTTAGTGGGTTCCTGAGCTTTTACATTTGAGTTGCTAAGTTAATTCTTTTAAAGTATTGATGATGAATTCTACATTTTGATATTATTGCTTGCTCGAGGACGATCAAGTTTAAGTTTGGGGGAGTTGATAAAGATGAATTTTACGTTTATTTTGCTATAGTTGTACATTGATTTTCGTGTTTATTCCTGGACTATTTTACGCTTTTTGGTATTTATATGTTTGTTACAGGAATCTAGGTCGGAATTCGAAGAAGTACGGTAGAATGTTGAAAACGGACCAAATCGAGGCCAGAAGTGAAGAATTTGGAAATTTACAATGCTCGGTCGATCGGTAGTTGATCTCGATCGATTCAGCGAGGCAGGGATTTGGCCAACGAGAAGGACTGATGCTCGATCGATCGGAAGAACGAATCACGGGAGAAAAAAGTGTGTCAAGGATTGACTCCGTGTGCCAATTTTTAGCTCATTTCCATTTTGTTTGCAATTTTGTTCCAAGGATTGACTCCGTGTGTCAATTTTGCAGAGTGGGTGGAGAAGAACGAATCATGGGAGAAAAAAATGTTGAAAAAAAAATGATCCGGGCAGTGTGTTTTGGTGATCGATGGCCATACCATCGCGATCGATCGCGGTGTCCAGAAAAAAAATATTGAAGATAACGATCGATCGGCATTGCACCGAGATCGATCGCGCCATTCCAGAAAAGTCTCGCGATCGATCGGCAAACATCCGCGATCGATCGTGAGGAAATTTTTTTTTGTTTTTTTAATATCAGATTCAACACTTTACACACACTACATACACAACAAAAAATCGAATCCCCCAAATTCCCCAATTTTCTTCAACTCTTCACCATTCCATCACAAATCCTCCCCCCTTCTTCAAATTTTTGAAAACATTTCTCAATTCTAACATCAAACTTCAATTTTTCACAGGAATTATCAAGGGAGAAGAAGTTTTGAGTACCCTACACTCCAAGTGGAAGGTATGGAAAGCTAAAAACTACCAAGTCTCAATTTTTTGAAATTTTTGAGGTATTTTAAGCTTTGTTATACATGAGCTATGAATTGCTTGTCAATTAGTGAAGAGGTGTGAAGGGGAAAAAAATAAGGTTGTGAATTGTGAATTGGTGAAATGGGGATTGTTAGGTCTTGATAAGTTTGGGGGGAAGTTGAAGAGCTTCTCATTGGATGTTGTGTGGTTTTGATAGTATTCTGACTTGGATCGTTGGTTTGAGAATTTGTTCTTGAATTGAATATTGTGTTTGTTGGGAGTGTTGTTGGTTACTTTGACTAGGAATGTCACCAAAACGAAAACAAAAGCAGGTAGTTTCCACTCCCGAGGAGTTTGACTTCCACAAGTTTATCAACAAAGAAGCTGCAAAGTATTTCAAGGTGTACCGGAAGAAAAATCTTATCCGGGAACGGGGAATGGACACAAGTAACCTCGGTTGTGCTATGGTCCAGTGGCATTACGGAGAGAATGGTATACTTTTGTCAACCAACCACGCGATGTGGTGGTTTCTCTAGTCAGGGAGTTCTACTCCAATCTCCGGATGCAGAACGACATGGAAGCTAGCATTGTCACTGTACGGAAGCAGCCAGTTCTTTTTTATTCCACGGCTATCAATGCGTTATACAACATGCCCAATATTACGGAGGATGGCTATACCATGTATTGCTGGATACACATTGATTACAATGTTATTCTGTCTACAATCTGTGTTGAGGGAACTCAATGGCGACTGGCCGCCGATGGAAACCACAGCTGGTGATGATTTCAGATCTGAAGAAGGAGGCTAAGGCTTGGTTCTCATTGATTGTAGCTCGAGTCATGCCACCGACTCACACATCTGAAGTCACAAAGGACCAAGCCACGCTTGTTTATGCCATTGTTACCGGACTCACGGTAGATCTTGGACGTATCGTCGAGGCATCCATCCGGCACTATACTCGTGGACCTCCCACTTCTGGCATGCCTTGCCCCTCCACTATCACATCATTGTGCAATAATGCGGAGGTTGTCTGGACCCCGCCGAGGAGGCGATTCCCCCTAAATCTTCCATTATGGTTGCTCACTCTGTACCAGCCCCGGTCAGACGGAGGGCACAACCACGACCGGGTAGTAGCCATCTTCCTGAACCATCATCATCTACTGCCACTGTGCCTACATCGATCACTATGGAATCTCTCCACCGTGAACTACATGATATACGGCATGAACAAAGGGAAATCCGACGGGACCACCAGCAAATGTATCAGCGCCACATGGAGTCATGCAATATCAAGATGCATGGAACTCTGCATTGGCACAGGGTTTCCCTACCATCCCATTCCCGCCACAGCCAACATTCCCACCTCTCCAGCCATACCAGCTGGAGGAACCATACTACCCAGAACCACCACCGGAGCAGGACGATGAGGGCGACAATCACTGACGATCATCGTTGAGGTATGTGTTTTGCTACTGCACTTATTGTATACTGTGCATTGAGGGCAATGCACATACTAAGTTTGGGGGGAGGGGGGTATTACTGATTCCTGCTGTTTCTCTTGCTACTACTTTTCTTGCATGCTATTTATCTAGTGGTACTAAGTCATTTTGAGCATCTTAAAAAAATAGTTGTTTGTGAAAAATGAGTTCTTCGTTAAGAAATAAATGAATTAAACTTGCAACTGTACTACATGATGAAAATAATCACCATCTCAATTAGAGTTTTGAAATTTTTTGACTTGTTAGTGAATATCTTGGGTTGAGTTAATAGGTCAAAATTGAGGAACATTTTGATGCGCTTTTGAGTCATGATAGAGTGGAATATATATATATATAGAAAAGTGAAAAATTCTGTTAACTATGACTTGTCTTGAGCATCTTAGAGCACTCTAGAATTGGAACGTTTGGGCCTTTCGAGCCTACCTTGCCTATATTTACCACTAGTGTCCCCCTTTGAGCGTAAATGAATAAGAATGGAAATTAGCCCCCATTCAAAATTCTTTGGCAAACTCATTGTACCCACCCATTTGAGCCTAAAATTGAATAAATTTATCTTAACTTAAAGGGAGTATAATGATTCTCATTAGATGCACATGAATTGCCACATTTGGATGAGCTTATTGTTGAAAAAAAATTGATGAATGAGAAAAGAAAAGAATAGATAAAGCCTTGTGAAAAAAATTTGACTAAATAAGACCCAAAGTGGCCAAGGCTAAAAAGAAAAAGAAGAGAAGCTCAATTTTGTGTTAAAAATTTGAACATTACATGCTTATACTCTATTCTTTGTGCTATCCTATCTTTTCTTTGAAGCCAAACACCAAAGGCCTGATATTATAAGCTTTAAAAGACCTTCTGATCCAATTCTAGGGAATAATTACATTAGTGAAGAAGTGCTTGAAAAGTAGGCTTATGGAGTGCTTGATAGTAATCTTGACTTTGAGTTTACTCGCAGAATTTGATCTTAAAGATATGTATGAAACTCAAGATTGACAATAGCACACACACACGTTCTGATTTTGCGATGTATTGCTTGGCATATGAGAAAACACTTCTTGTTGATTTTTGGATTGAATCTTGTTGAAGTGTTAGTGTGATCTCAGAGCTGTTACATTTGAGTTGTTAAGTTAATTCTTTTAAAGTATTGATGATAAACTCTACATTTTGATCTTATTGCTTGCTCGATGACGATCAAGGCTAAGTTTGGGGGAGTTGATAAGTGTGAATTTTACACTTATTTTGCTGTGTTTTTGTATTGAATTTCGTGTTGATTCCTGGATGATTTTACGCTTTTTGGTATATATTTGTGTATTTCAGGAATCTAGGTTCAAGGGAATAAAAGTGGAGGAAACAAGCTAAAAATGTTGAAAAAGGCCAAACCGAGCAAAGATGTTGAAAGCTTGACTAGCATCTCAAAGATATAATTTTTATTAGCTCGGCTATCGATCGGCATAAACACCGCGATCGATCGCGGAGCTATGCATTGTGGAACCAAGCAGATTGTATTGGCGATCGATCGGCAAAGATTCGCGATCGATCGCCAATGTACAGAGAATTCTCGCGATCAATCGGTGGGAAGCCACGATCGATCACGGATATGAAGATTTTGGCTATGAACGTCCAGTAGAAAGTGACGATCGATCGGCACTGAGTGAAGATCGATCGCCGATAAGAGTTTTATGAAAAAAAGACTTTTGACACTTTTTCTGAGACCTAAGGGCAGCCTCTTCTTCCTCCATCCACAACAAAACATACCACAATTCATTGAAGAGCAAAAGCAACGCAAGGAATGGAAGAACGGAGCGACGCACGGAGTGACATCCTCGTTACCTTAGTATTTCTGAACTTAGTTTTTTTAAATTTCAGATTTTGATATTGAATTTGTTTAAAGACATATTTTTGCATTATAATTTGAATATGGTTGTTGGCTAATTTTGTTTATCAAGACATAGGGGGTCCCATGTTTGAACCCTTGAGTTAATTATCAGTTTTGATTCGATTTCCATGATCTTTGTGCATAATTTACGTTTTTAAAGCTTGTAAAAGATTAGCTACCTTTTGCATGATTTTGGTAATCGTGATTGAATTGACCATAGGACATTACGATACGACGTAGTAAATTAGGTCGTGGGTTTTAGGTTGAGACGGACCAAGTAAAATCTAGCACACGTGTGATAGCAATAGATTTATGAAAATCGAAGGCGAGTAGTTTTCATAAAGCGTTTTTCGGTATTAATCGTTCAATAAGGACACGGGAGTGGTTTATTGTAGATTAATGTTAGACTTGTTATAGCCGGACCAAGGTATAACGAATGAAATAGGAAAACTCGTCACCCTAGAACATAGAATTTTGAATCTTAATTAATAGACAACTTTTGGGGGATTACATGGGTGAACCGAGGTCTTGATAATTATTTGATCATATTTCTTCAATAATCCATCGCTGTTGTTAGGTTGAGTCCAAGGCCAACGACATGTCACCTGAGGATTGGAACTATGCCAACATACAAGATTGCAGCAGGATCGGGCTCTGCTTATCTTAGGAGCTCATTTTTTTGTCATGAAAGAGACTTCTGCAAGAAGTCTCTAAAAGAACTGGAGAGCAAGTACATGATGAAATACATAGGGAACCGGCTCTAATCTGAAAAAAGAAGTTTTCCGTTACAGTATAAGAGAGGTACGCCAATGATATATCATCTTGATAATTTCAACAAAATTATTGCCGATCTGCAAAATTTGGAGGTTGAAGTTAAAGATGAAGATATGCCGTTACTGTTGTTGAATTCCCTGCCAAAATCTTATGATCATCTGACCACGACTTTGTTATACGGCAAAGACGAAGTCAAATTCATGGTTGTTTCCAATGCTTTGGTAAACATTGAATATCGGATAAAAGGCAAGCATGATCATAGAGATACAACATACGAAGCATTGACGGTATTCAGAGGGAGAATCAACAACAAACAATCGATCAAAGGACGAGGCATATCCAAGTCAAAGTCCAAAGGAGAATCAACACGGAGACATCTTGTAAATGATGAATGTGCCTATTGCCACTAGAAAAGGCACTGGAAGAAGGTTGTCCTAACAATGATAAGTCAAACGCGAATGTGGCAAAACAAATTCTGATAATGAAGATGAGGATGACTTAGCATTCTCGGTCTCGTCATCTTTATTCAATTCATCTGGTAGATGGATTTGGATGTTCTTACCATATGTGCTCACATTGCTAGTGGTTCTCATATTTCGTAGAAATCAATGGTGGAGTCGTCATAATTGGAAACGACAATGCCTATTAGACAAGAGGCATTGGATCAGTCCGCTTGAAGATGCTTTTGGTACGATCATACAACTTTCAGAGGTGAGATATGTTTCCAATCTCAAGAAGAATCTGATCTCACTTGGAGTCCTCGAGTCCAATGACTACAAGATTGGAGGATAGAGTTCTGAAATCGTACGAGGTACACTCTTTTCGATGAAAGGTACTCAAGAAGAAATCTATATTTTCTGGATGGTCACAAAGTCTCTGGAAGAGCTGCATTCTCCACTATCACCAAAGAAGATTCACCCGATACCTCGTGTTTCTGACATATGCACTTGGGATCTGCCGGTGAGAAGGTTTTACAGAATTTAGTGAATCGAGGTTTTTTGAAAGGTGCCAAAAGTGAGAAACTTGACTTTGGTGAACATTGTGTCTTGGGCAAGTAGACACATGCCAAGTTTGGTACCGCTATCTATCGTACCAAAAAGATACTAGACTATGTGCAACCAACGTTTGGGGACCTTCTCAGTATGCTTCATTGGGAGGTAACACTGGTTCATAACAATTATTGATGATTTCTCAATATATGTCTGGGTGTATATTATGAAGCACGAGGATAAAGTTCTGGACATCTTCCTCAACTGAAAATAGATGATCGAGTAGAGAATTTAAAGTTGTAGTTGTACACCATTAATCCTCATAACCAAAAACACCATTGTAGCTATATTCGATGAGCCTTATTGTTCGATCCCAAGAGGGTCATAAAGGTGGCAATGTTCGGTGTTGATGTAAGTCAAATAGGAGCTTGTGCATTGTTGTTGGGGATTCGTCGCTCGTTTACGTACGTGGATGTCCTATGTGTTCTATCAAGTTAATAACCCAAGGAGTCTCTGGCCAGAGCAGTAAATATGTTTTAGAGGAAAGAGTTCCTCTAGTTACATATAGACGGGTTATGATACTTTGGAACATGCTCATAGTTATTAGATTTGCATTGGAGTCTCGATTGACCAATACCCCAAGATCTGATCGGGACATATGAGTTGAAAAGATCATACTGTATGCTAACTGTCAGGATCGATTCCGGGGGTGGGTTGCCATTCCACACCCGAGTTCAACCAACTTGAGCTTCAATAGCTCGTGTTCTTGAATTAATGCACCGAGAGATTATATCGAGTTCGATTACAAAATCGAGCGGATGACACTAGACATAACCCGCTCTAAAACCGATTAAACATTTGAAAGGCATTTTAAAGATATGCAAGAGAGTATGTAAAAGCAGTAAGGTAAATAACACAAGCATTTGTTTCTGAAAGTTCGAAGCACAACGCTTCTACGTCTCCCCTTCTTCCATCTCATGGAAGGATTCCACTAGAAGACTTTGATTTATACAACTCTTTGTACAAACCCGGTCCAGTTGGGCATTCCCCATCCAACTACAACTCCTAGCAACTCAACTATGTATGTTCTTTAATGTCTCACATACAAAGATCTTCCAATCGGTTGTGATGAATCATCAACCGTTACAATGGTATTCACTCTTCTATTTTAGCTCACAAATACAATGAATAGAGTGAATACAAAGGCACAAATGATTCCATAATGAATCTGATACAGCAAGGTAAGAGGTGCCAAAGGTTTGCGGAGTGCTCTTCATTTAGCAGCTTTTGTCTTTGAAGTTCCTCAATTGAATCCCAAGTGGGTTTGCTTTGGAAGGCTTGGATTGATCTTCAATCAGCTGTTATTGAGCTTCCAAATCATGTATATATAGCCCCAAGTAATGATATATACGTTAGATACAAGAATATAACCGTTGGGACAGTTTTGGTAAGCTTTCAAACATTGCAACGGTCATATTCTGCTTCTGGGCTATTTTTGGAAGTCTGCTGGTCTGGTCAACTGGTCTGGTCAGCTGGTATGGTCAGCTGGTCTGGTCTGCTGGTATGGTCAGCTGGTCTGAGGTCTGCTGGTTCAGCATCAGCTGGCCTGGGGTCTGCTGGTATCAGTTGGTCTGAGTCTACTGGTACAACATCAGCTGGCCAAGGTCTGCTGGCATCAGTTGGTCTGAGTTCTGCTGGTACCAGTTGGTCTGAGGTCTGCTGGTACAGCATCAGCTGGCCAAGGTCTGCTGGTACCAGTTGGTCTGAGGTCTGCTGGTACCAGTTGGTCTTGTCAGCTGGTTTGCACATCCAGTTTGTTCTCTCCAGCTGGTCCTTCAGCTGGTCCTTCAGTTGGTCCTCCAGCTGTTCCTTCAGCTGGTTCTCTCCAGCTGGTCCTCCCAGCTGGTCTTGCAGCTGGTCCTCCCAGCTGGTCTGGTCAACTGGTACTCCAGCTGGTCCTTTCAGCTGGTCCTCTAGCTGGTCTGGTCAACTGGTATCCAGCTGGTCCTCATTTCAGCAACCAAACTCAAGGGCATTCCTTAGCACATCATCAAGCTGTAAAATATCATCTACGAACTGCACACTCGATGAAATATGTTAGCAACATAATAACAAGTTTTGTTAACATCAAAACCAAGATTATTCGGGTTTCCAAAACCCAACAATCTCCCCCTTTTTGATGATCACAAAACTTGAATAAAAATATGAACATTAAAGCACAATGTTGCATAACAAGACAAATCATATTTTTTAAACAACATATGTCTCCCCCTTTTTGTGTGAATCAAAAAGGAAGACAAATAAATTTACTCCCCCTCAAGGATTGAGATTAAACTCTCCCCCTTAATTTTAAAAGGTTTGAAAGTTTGAGCAAGTGAGGGGCAAATGGGGTAGGCTAAAACAAATTAAACAAAATGCAATGTGCATTAAATTTTTGAACAAAAATAACCTCTTTTGATGATGCATGTAGCATACTTGGCAACAAATTTGAATTTCTTGACAAAACTCAACAATGTCCGTTTCATCTTTCTGCGGTGGCAGCATACTTAGTCCAACTTGAACTAATAAACTTTTTTTTTTCTCGAGTACGTTTGGGCTGTAAGACCTATACCGTTGCAATCCTATATGAGTCTAGTTTGCAACGCAAAAAACGGTTCATCATTTGGACATCCGAGCAAGAAGTTATGCCAATTTTTCCAAAGTCGCTGCAAGCTGCCAGAAAACTAAAAATGCTTCGAAAATTGTTAGATAAAATTTCAAAATAAAAATTTTAAACTTAAAATGAGTTTAAAGCATATTGAACGAAATTAAAACTTTAAAATAGATTTTAAAATTATTTTTCGTGCAAAATGAATGCAATGAAATTGATTTTTATGCTAAAAATTTTCATACACCAAGTTTTGAAAAAATATGCTATGAAAATATTTTCAGGCTCATGAAAAATTTTGAAAATGATTTTAAAGATATCCGCTAAAAAATTCGGTTAAAATGCTTTCCAAGAACAACCCGCTCTGATACCACTTGTCAGGATCGATTCCGGGGGTGGGTTGTCATTCCACACCCGAGTTCAACCAACTTGAGCTTCAATAGCTCGTATTCTTGAATTAATGCACCGAGAGATTATATCGAGTTCGATTACAAAATCGAGCGGAAGACACTCGACATAACCCGCTCTAAAACCGATTAAACATTTGAAAGGCATTTTAAAGATATGCAAGAAAGTATGTAAAAGCAGTAAGGTAAATAACACAAGCATTTGTTTCTGGAAGTTCGAAGCACAACGCTTCTACGTCTCCCCTTCTTCCATCTCATGGAAGGATTCCACTAGAAGACTTTGATTTATACAACTCTTTGTACAAACCCGGTCCAGTTGGGCATTCCCCATCCAACTAGAACTCCTAGCAACTCAACTATGTATGTTCTTTAATGTCTCACATACAAAGACCTCTCAATCGGTTGTGATGAATCATCAACCGTTACAATGGTATTCACTCTTCTATTTTAGCTCACAAATACAATGAATATAGTGAATACAAAGGCACAAATGATTCCATAATGAATCTGATACAGCAAGGTAAGAGGTGCCAAAGGTTTGAGGAGTGCTCTTCATTTAGCAGCTTTTGTCTTTGAAGTTCCTCAATTGAATCGCAAGTGGGTTTGCTTTGGAAGGCTTGGATTGATCTTTAATCAGCTGTTATTGAGCTTCCAAATCATGTATATATAGCCCCAAGTAATGATATATACGTTAGATACAAGAATATAACTGTTGGGACAGTTTTGGTAAGCTTTCAAACATTGCAACGGTCATATTCTGCTTCTGGGCTATTTTTGGAGTCTGCTGGTCTGGTCAACTGGTCTGGTCAGCTGGTATGGTCAGCTGGTCTGGTCTGCTGGTATGGTCAGCTGGTCTGAGGTCTGCTGGTTCAGCATCAGCTGGCCTAGGGTCTGCTGATATCAGTTGGTCTGAGGTCTGCTGGTACAGCATCAGCTGGCCAAGGTCTGCTGGTATCAGTTGGTCTGAGGTCTGCTGGTATCAGTTGGTCTGAGGTCTGCTGGTACAGCATCAGCTGGCCAAGGTCTGCTGGTACCAGTTGGTCTGAGGTCTGCTGGTACCAGTTTGTCTGAGGTCTGCTGGTACCAGTTGGTCTTGTCAGCTGGTTTGCACATCCAGTTGGTTCTCTCCAGCTGGTCCTTCAGCTGGTCCTCCCAGCTGGTCTTGCAGCTGGTCCTCTCCAGCTGGTCCTCCCAGCTGGTCTGGTCAACTGGTACTCCAGCTGGTCCTCCCAGCTGGTACTCCAGCTGGTCCTTTCAGCTGGTCCTCCAGCTGGTCTGGTCAACTGGTATCCAGCTGGTCCTCATTTCAGCAACCAAACTCAAGGGCATTTCTTAGCACATCATCAAGCTGTAAAATATCATCTACGAACTGCGCACTTGATGAAATATGTTAGCAAGACAATAACAAGTTTTGTTAACATCAAAACCAAGATTATTCGGGTTTCCAAAACCCAACACTAACTATAACTGAAAGGTTCTTGCAGGCACTATCAGATTGTATCTAGGGGATCGTCGCGGTTGTTGCTAGGCGCTAATCACGATTCATTGGGTTAAACCGAAATATGATTTTGGCTATCGATAATTAAAAGAGTTTAATTGATCGATAGGGGCACATAAGGGTATGCCACAAAAGAGCAAATGAGTTTCTCTAAACTCACAAGGAGTTGTGGTCCCATGTCTAGCATACACCTAAACCGTTGAGGGTCACACAAACACCGGCCAGGTTCTACCCTAACAAGATAGTTAAATTCAAAGAGTTTAATTTAATGAAAAAGGAACTTAATATGATTAAGTGTTCATGCTTATAATAGAGATTATAAGTGATTATATAATTGGCATGCAAATTTAGTCTGTAGGAAAAAGTAATATCATACACTTTGATTTAAGTATATGAAGAGAGAATAATGTTTCAAGATTTTTTTCTTTTATGATGCGCCATGAGCAAAGCGAAAGAGAGAGAAAAATTTTGAGTCAATTTTTCTTTTCAAATTAGGCGTATCTTGTTAGAAAAAAGAAAGAAGAAGAAGCAATTGTTGCTTCTATTCTTCGTGTCAATTGAACAATCTAAATATCATTACGACCGTGGTTTCGTAATGATATTAGAATTCTTGTTTGCAAAATTGAATTATTGTCTAGTGCCAATAATCTCAAGGTAGAACCGGGAGGTTGGTGGACCGGATTTTAGAGGTTCGTGATCAACCGTAGCGGACAACAAGGGACAAGACCGGCGATCCAACCACGACTTATAGTCGTGAGGTATAATTCTAAATGCCCTATGCATGTATTTAGTAGTATGAATTAAAGTAGATCCGTATATGACCGGGCATGTTAATCCCCTCTATTGTTTACATATACGATATGTAAGTTTTTTGAGTTAGTGCGAGTACAAGATTGAAGATGGAACACAGGAATGAAGACTTGTTTGCTGGAAGCTACAATGTAATAGGATTGCATTGCATACCTGTTTGCTGGAAGCTACAATGTTATTTGTATGTTTTATTTTGAATAATCGGCTAACATTTAATCTGTTCATTTTTCAGAATATAAAATGGCAAAAAACCCATTGGCAACAAATCTCGACCAAAGTAAACTTATCGGCCCAAACTATAATGATTGGCTTCGAAAAATTGTGCTCGCTTCTAAAAAGATGGTTGATGGGAGGCCTCATGTTGAAGCGCTTCCTGAATCGTCCCTTAAAGCAATCGCCCCACTTGAGAAGTGGAAGGATAGTCATATCCTGTTCTTGGGTTCCTCCTCGTAGGCTAAGAATTGTTCTAGGCCTAAGAAGGGGAAAGGGAAGAGTTCCCTATACCAAAAGAAAGAAAAGACGATAGGGAACAGTTCAAAGACATCTATGAAGGATGAACAAATCTGTTTCCATTGTACAAACCCGGCCATTGGCAAAGAAACTGCAAGGAATATCTAGACCAGAAGCGTTCTAGGAATGATATATTTTATATTGAAGTAAACGTTTCATTAAATACTGCTTCTTGGGTATTTGATACTGGTTGTGGCTCACTTCTATGCAATGATTTGCAAATGACGACAATAAGTAGAAAACTAAGGGATGGTGAGACCTACCTTAGGCTAGGCAATGGAGCAAGAGTTGCTGCTATGGCTATTGGAACAGTTGCTTTAACATTGCAGTCTGGTTTTGAGTTGTTATTGAATAATTGTTTATCTGTTCCTGATTAAATGAAAAACATTGTTTCCATTCCCATGTTAGATAGGGAAGGATATTCTTTTAAATTTGCAAATTCGATTTGCGGTATTTTTAAGAAAGAACATTTAATTGGATCAGATGAACTTATAAATGATTTGTATGACTTAAAAGTGAAAGACGTACATGTGAATGTTCAAAGAATAAGTAAAAGAAAGGATGATAGCATAAATCCCGCACAACTTTGGCATGCTATACTTGGTCACATTTCCTCAAGGAGGATGTTTAAATTGGTGAGTGAAGGATTGTTTGATGCATCAGATATGAAATCGCTACCAACTTGTGAATCCCGCCTCAAATGAAAAATGACAAAGGCGGCTTTTAAGGGGCAAGCAGAACATGCTAAAGGACCTTTGGATTTGATCCATTCGGATGTATGTGGACCACTAAGTGTTAGTGCAAAGGGAGGTTATGACTACTTCATCACCTTTACCGGTGATTATTCTAGGTACGGGTATGTGTATTGGATGAAATACAAGTCTGAAGCATTTGAAAAGTTCTAAGAATTTAGAATGGAAGTACAAAACAAATTGGGAAGAAGTATTAAAATACTACGATCTGATCGTGGTGGAGAATACTTGAGTACTGAGTTTTTAGACTATCTTAAAGAGAATGAGATTCTCTCCCAGTGGAGTCCACCATCAACACCACAGTTAAATGGTGTAGCAGAATGTCGTAATCGGACCCTGTTGGACATGGTTCGATCTATGATGGGATTCATTGTACTTTCAGCATCGTTTTGAGGATATGCGCTCAAAACAACTGCACTTTTGTTGAACAATGTTCACACCAAGGCAGTAGCCAAGACTCCATATGACATATGGACTGGTAAACAACCCAAGTATGGTTTTATGAAAATCTGGGGTTGCCCTGCTTATGTGAAGCAGTCAGTGGGAGATATGTTGGATAGTCGATCCATCTTATGCTACTTTGTGGGATACCCTGATAACTCGGTAGGGTATGTTTTCTATTATCCCTGGGTGACAAATGTGTTTGTTTCCAGAATGCTATCTTTTTGGAAAATGAGTTTCTGTTGGACATAAAAGGCACGATAATAGAACTTGAAGAAGTTCAAGAACCACACACCACTGAAATTGTGGAAACAATACAATCAAGTTACCCAATCGATAATTGTATTGTACACATAGTGCGAAGATCTGAAAGGATCACAAGACAGCCTGATAGGCTAAACTTGATCCTATAAAGTAGTCAAGATGGTCTTGACCATGGATGCGATCCAAGGACTTTCAATGAGGCTATTTATGACATTGATTCGGGATATTGGCATGAAGCCATGAAATCTGAAATGGACTTCATGTACTCAAACAAGGTATGACCTTGGTAGATCACCAGAGGGAATTGTTCCCATTGGCTGCAAGTGGATCTATAAGCGTAAGCTTGGAGTAGATGGAAAGGTGGTGACCTTCAAAGCTAGATTGGTGGCAAAGTGATATACTCAAAGGCAAGGCATTGACTATGAGGAAACATTTTCGCCAGTCGTGATGCTGAAGTTTATTAGGATTTTTCTGGCCATATATGCCTATGACTATGAGATATGCAAATGGATGTAATGACCACTTTTCTTAATGGAAACATTGAGGAAGAAATTTATATGGCGCAGACGGAAGGCTTTACAACCATTGGGAGTGAGCAGAAGGTCTGCAGACTCCAAATGTCCATTTATGGGCTTAAACAAGCATCCCGAAGTTGGAATCTCTGATTTGATAACACTATCAAATAGTTTGGTTTTGTTAAGAACGCGGAAGAATCATGTGTGTACAAGAAGGTTAGTGGGAGTGCGAGAATGTTTTTAGCACTTTCTGTTGATGATATCCTACTCAGTGGGAATGATATAGGACTTATGCAATCAACTAAAATGTGGTTATCCACAAAATTCTCCATGAAGGATATGGGAGAAGCATCATATGTATTGGAAATACAGATCTATAGATATAGATCAAAGAGGATGCTTAAGCTATCCCAATCCATGTACATAGAAACCATACTTAAGCGGTTTAGCATGGAAGAATCCAAGAGAGGATTCTTACCGTTGTGTCATGGTGTTACACTCTCAAAGTCATGTACCCAAAGATGTCTGACAAGATTGAAATGATGACATGTATACTGTATGCATCTGCGATTGGAAGCATAATGTGTGGCATGCTATGTACGAGACCTGATGTCGCATATGCTCTGAGTGTCACGAGCAGATATCAGTCTAACCCCAGGCAGTCGCATTGGAAGGCTGTGAAGACATCCTTAAGTACTTGCGAAGGACTAAGGATTTGTTCATGGTCTTTGGGGGAGGAGAATTGAAACTGGAATGATTCACTGACTCGAGTTTTCAGCCTGATGTAGATGACTCAATGTCAATGTCTGGGTTTGTATTCACTCTCAATGGTGGTGTTGTTTCTTGGAAAATTTCCAAGCAAAACACTACTGCGGATTCCACCACTGAGGCTGAATATATTGTAGAATCGGATGCTGCAAAGGAAGCCGTTTGGATAAGGAACTTTACCCAAGAGTTGGGAGTTGTTCCTAGTGTTGTTGAACCAGTCCCAATGTACTGCGACAACAACAGAGCCGTTGCTCAAGCAAAGGAACCAAGATCTTATCAACGATCCAAACATATACTGAGAAAATTCCATCTAATCGTGAGATTATTGGAAGAGGCGATATACTAGTCGAGATAGTCACCTCGGCAGATAATGTAGTTGATCCACTGACAAAGCCTTTGCCAGGACCAGTATTTGAATAACATCGTGAGACGATGGGTTAAGATACATGGGTAGTTGGCTTTAGTGCAAGTGTGAGTTTGTTAGAGTAGGTGCTACAAGCCAACTGTTGGCTATGTGATATGTACACTTTTCTGTAAAATATGCTTTATTCAATTAATGATATTTTATGGCACCCTTTATCTGTATACCGATGCAAGATGCATAGATAAAGACATTGAGCTTACTATAGTCCAAGGGAATGTGATTGTACAACTGTTGTCAATCATGAAATACATTCACCAGTGGCTGAGCAGCGTCATAAGAAGGATACAGACCCTGTTCGCTTGAGACCAGTATTCATGATGTGTCATTGCTACGTTTCATCAGCATTTATGTAGAGACATCTATACATATTAATAAGTGCTCACAGGATGAGTTCACTGAACATCACTCACCATAAATTCTCTAAATGGTTTTCACTGATCGAGTAGAGAATTTAAAGTTGCAGTTGTACATCATTAATCCCCATGACCCAAAACACCATTGTAGCTCTATTCGATGAGCACTGCACTGTGACTTGTTTTCCGATCCCAAGAGGGTCATAAAGATGACAATGTTCGGTGTTGATGTAAGTCAAATAACATCTTGTGCATTGTTGTTGGGGATTCTTCACTCGTATACGTACGTGGATGTCCTAGGTGTTCTGTCAAGTTAATAACCCAAGCAGTCTCTGGCCAGAGCAGTAAATATGTTTTAGAGGAAAGAGTTCCTATAGTCACATATAGACGGGTTATGATACTTTGGAACGTGCACATAGTTATTAAATCTACATTGGGGTCTCGATTGACCAATACCCCAAGATCAGATCGGGACATATGAGTTGAAAGGATCGTACTGTACGCTAACTGTAACTGAAGGTTCTTGCAGGCACTATCAGATTGTATCTAGGGGATCGTGACACGTTGTTGCTAGGCGCTAATCACGATTTATTGGGCTAAACCGAAATATGATTTTGGCTATCGATAATTAAAAGAGTTTAATTGATTGATAGGGGCACATAAGGGTATGCCCGCAAAAAAAGCAAATGAGTTTTTCTAAAATCACAAGGAGTTGTGGTCTCATGCCTAGCATACACCTGAACCATTGTGGGTTACACAAACACCGGCCATGTTCTACCCTAACAAGATAGTTAAATTCAAGGAGTTGATTGTAATGAAAAAGGAACTTAATATGATTAAGTGTTCATGCTTATAATAGAGATTATAAGATGATTATATAATTGCCATGAATATTTGGTCGGTAGGAAAAGTAATATCATGAACTTTGATTTACGTATATGAAGAGAGGATAATGTTTCAAGATTTTTTCTTTTATGATGCATCATGAGCAAAGCGAGAGAGAGAGAGAGATTTTGAGTCAATTTTTCTTTTCAAATTAGGTGTATCTTGTTAAAAAAAATAAAAACAAGAGCAATTGTTGCTTCTATTTTTCGTGTCAATTGAACAATCTATATATAATTACTTTCGTGGTTACGTAATGATATTAGAATTCTTGTTTGCAAAATCAAATTATTGTCTAGTGGCAATAATCTCGAGGTAGAACCGGGAAGTTGGTCGACCGGATTTTGGAGGTTCGTGATCAACCAGTAGCGGTCAACAGAAGAGGTCAACAAGGGACAAGATCGGCGATCCAACCACGACTTATAGTCGTGAGGTATAATTCTAAACGCCCTATGCATGTATTTAATAGTATGAATTAAAGTAGATCCGTAGCCCCGACGGCTCCGGGCCGAAAATTTTTAAGCTCCTCTGCGGTCGGTGTCGGGCATCAGGTTACACCAACAATGTCTTGGTGTATGGTAAGACCGAGTGAACAGAAAAATTTCCCGACTATTCGGGTGCATGGCAATTAACTTATTACCATTGATAGCTTGTTTGAAGTCGGGTGCATGGCAATTAACTTATTACCATTGATAGCTTGTTTGAATTTCTTAGATTGATTAGTTGTAGCCTCCAATGATTAAGAATTTGCACACTCAAATTTGATTCTAGCCAAATATAAGTTTGATATACGCCAAATATCCTTTGTTATTTTCAATTATACGTATGCTATAGCTAGGTAGAATTATGAAGTGATTGTCGTGCCCAATGTGTACTGCACAAACCAGAAGTCTCCAATCTATGAAAATTACATTTCATGCCGGAAGAAAAAATAAATATTACAGAAGAAAATAAAGAAAATTTAACAAAATCGTTTTGTAAATTGATATATTTTGACTTTTGATCTTCTAATAATTCAAAATTTTGGCTTTATTAATCGTTTTTCATATCATTGACATGCCATTGAATATTCTGATATGTCCAATACAATACCAACACTCCACCAAAAAAGAGAATACAGTGAAAAAACCAATTTATTACACTAAAATGAAATTTTGACTACTTAAATTATTAAAATAAAAATATATCATGATACATGACAATTTTCGTAATTTGCTCATTGTGAGGATATAATCAAAAATATTTGTTATAAAAGAACAATTTTTATTGGTCAGTTATTTCCAAATATTGTTACAATTATTTTATCACATCAGAGAATATATATATATATATATATATATATATATACCACATATATATATATATATATATATATACCACATTTGATGTATATAAATATCTCCCGATTAGACTAGACTGGTTGGTCTCCTGTCATAAAGGCTCCTGTGGGTTCATTCTACTTTTCTGCCTCTATAGATCCCGTTGACTACATAAACCAATATTCTTGTTAACTTCTAGACTGGGAAAAGTTCTAAACATCGTGTGCATCGGGTTTAAGTTGTATTATATATCAATTCATTATTAAAATACATATATTGAAAAATAAAAATATATGTAAATTAATATATCAAATATTTTAAATTAATCGTATCAAATTGATACATAAATAAAACTGCGAACAGATAGGCCACGGGTTAATTGCTGTCCTCGACTCAATCCATTAGTGGGTACTTTGTTTTCCAAACAAAACATGCTTCAATATTATTAAATCTAGTTAAAAGTTTGAACGACATATGATTCACGGGTAAAATGCAAAAAAACACACATATGTTATAGTAAATGTGTACGAAACTCCTCTGTATTAACAAAATAAGCAAAAAATCATATTTGTTTTCTTAAACTCGGCATGAATACTCATGTATTATAATAATTATGCATGAAACAACTTTATGTTAAATAGGTAAAAAAACCCTATGTTTTCTTAAATTTGGCATGAAATACTCCTGTATTATAAAAATGGTCAAAAAAACAACTCTATTTTTTGAAATCTTGCACGAAACCCCAGTATTAAACAAATTAAGCAAACTGTGAGGACCCGTTCCTAATCAAGTGTTTAATTAGCACACAATGATTATTTATGTGTAAACAGCGGAAGATTTTTTTTTTTTTTTTTTTTTTTTAAAGTCCTGCCAACAAGTGGCTCTCAAAATTTCGGCATGACCTCCGCGCACGAGGGACATACCAGAAAAATGAAAAGCATAAAATAATATCCCAATGCAGTACATAATACCATAGCATGCATCATAGGCATCCAGCACATAATCCTTACTCAAAATATTTACATAATACCATCAGTGACTGAACTGAAAATAAACTCAAATTACATAATTATACGATCCAGGACACACCCTGGTATAATTTAGCTATCCTACGACTGGGAAAGAGACAAAAGAAACAACCTCAAGTAAGACTTCAACGAGTATTCCCTCTTCGGGATCCTGGTTACTGTAATACCTGCCATTGTCCACACACAAAGACAACAACAGCCCCCTACGGGGTGAGCCAAAGCCCAATATGAAACTATCAGGTAAATACAACATGCATCTATAAAATGTGATATGTGATGTAATGCAGTGCAATGTAATGCAATGCATGTAAGGTACAATAGATTCTATCTCAAGATACCAAATCGGAGTCCAAAGGAAGGTATCATCAAATCATCAAAGCTCGAGCAGAGGGTGACAGTATACGTACATTGCGCTAGGAAAACTCATCCTATGTACGTTACTGCATCCAGCCCTCGTGTCTAGGTCCGGTCGCACCTGCACGTGACTACAGTTACTACCTACACTGCCTGTCATCGCCATGCTCGTCGTACCCGACACTCAGAGTAAGTCAACTCAGTCATAATCAACATGGATATCAAAGAAATAGATAGCTCAATATGATATGTCCATGTATATGTCATATGTCAATGTATATCAATGTAAATTATCAAAATGATGTGTGTTAACAAAACATTTATTTTCATACATTGATATGTCAATTATGAATGCTATGAATGCTCCATCAGTCAATTTAACTCACATAGCCAAGTAATACCACATAGCCAAGTAATTTCACATAGCCAAGTAGCTTCAAGTAATTCACGTAAGTTCAGCAAATCAAATATCAAATAATACAGATACCTGTCGTATGTTACCGACCGCAACATACCTAATCTTTCCTTCTAAAGGATGAATATCGTCCTTGAAGCTCGAGGAGTACCAATGTAGTGTGTTAATCTATCAATTTCATAAAACACCATTTCATTACTTCTTTATCACTACAACGACCTCAACATACTTATTTTATATTCTTTAACTTGAGGCGTCTAAACATATCTAAATTATGTAAGATAGAAGTATTTTGATTCTTGTATGCTCATTCTTACCATTTCTTGAATTCTAGAGTTATTAAGATGTCTAATCATCATTAACATCCTAAGAATGCATTTTATTTCATAGAACACAATTCACATGTTCTCATATTATAGTTTTCAATTAACATCCTAAGAATGCATTTTATTTCATTGAACACAATTCACATGTTCTCATATTATAGTTTTCAATTATATCCTTCAATCTTATCCATCGCTTGGAAACTAAACTCATAAGATCTAAACTCTCAACCTCAAGTCCCAAAAAAATGATGACAAAACCCAAATCCCCAACTATCATGCAATGTAAATCAAAACTAGCATGAAGTGGTTTAATCGATCAAGAGACCCAACATCAACTCAAAAGCTACAAATCTCCCCCAACAGTCATAAAACCATCGAACCAATCCAATATTGACAAGGAAATTTCATGCAAGCCTCGCATACATGATTCATCAGCTTAAACATGACTAAAATGGGTTAAATGTGAATTAGAAAACAATTTAAGCATTTTCACTTCCAACTCTAAAAATCAATCGGCTTCCCTAGACATGCATCGGAAAAATCGAACCAGCATCCACAAAAATTGCAGGGACTAACACCAACATTTAAATTAAAGCCCCTTTTCGAAATTAAAAGCTGGAATTTCGAATTTACCATCGAGTGAACAGTAACCGCGGTTGCATGCACGTTTTCCGGCGACTCAGGGCGGCGGGAGCGTCAGAGACCGGAGGGGAAAAGTCGGTCTAGGTGAGGGGAAGGGATTAGACATGCATAATCGAAACAATTGAAGATCAAATCGAAGAAATCGAACGGAAAACTCAAGAACCCTAAAAATCGGTTTCGAACGTTTCAGAGAAAAATTCGGAAGATTCAGAAACTCTCACTGTGGATTCTTGGTGTGAAAATGACCGCCGGTGAGTTGGCTACATGGTGGTAGGTCGGACGCACCGGGAGGCGGCCGGACGGCGCCGGGCGCAGCTCTTTTACGCGCGGTGGTCAGACGCGAGCGCAGGATGCATGTGAAGGAGAAAGAATCGGGTCTGATATGTGTGTTGATACACGTTTTTGTATGTGAAAAATGGGCTGGCTATGTATTTATAACATTGTTTCCAGTCCAGTTATGTACATCGGAGTGTCATCGGTGTACTGATATATTAGATGTACAGACCACACTTGAGATTTATATCCACTAATATACTAACAAAATTAAATTCTTAATTTTAATCAAATATTTTAAATGTATTATCGGAATTATTTTACCAAGTCAAAAATATATCATGTACCGATTAAATTGTCAGTTGACATTTATATTGTCAATTTCACTTCTAATTAATTAATCACAAATTAATTATTAATAAATTCCCAAATTATATTTAATTAACCGTAATCAAAAATATCGGGAAAAACTCATCTTTTTTTCGTAAATCCTGCACAAAACTCTATCGATTATCTAATCCTGCACATATTTTACGATTTTTTAGAAATATGTGTATTTTTATATGTGCAACTATTGTTTACTCAATATATCCAAAACTCGAAAAAAAGAATTTGAATTGGGTTTTTGTGCAAGGTTTAAAAAAAAGGATTTTTTGCCTTTTTTATAATATATGGGGGTTTCATGCTGAACTTAAGAAAATATATGTGGCTTTTTGCCTATCTTATTAACACGGGAGAGTTTCATGCATATTTACTATAACAAAGAGGGGATTTATGCCGAGTTTAAGAAAATATATGTGGTTTTGTTTTTACCTATTTTATTAACACAGTGGAGTTTTATGCATATTTACTGTAACATATGTGTGTTTTTTGCTTTTTACCCATGTTTTAATGGGAATAACATATTGTCCAACATTTGTATCTCCTATTAGACCCGACCATGGTCCAGAACCGTCGGTTAGAAGGTTCAGAACCGCCGGTTCGACGGTTCAAAAAACATCGACCCTTAACCTTAACCTTAACCTTCCTTGACGGTTCCGGTTAAAGTTCATGAACCGCCGGTTATGGATTCGGTTCCGGTTACGACTTGACCCTTATTTTTTTAAAAAAAAATTAAAATGATTATAAAATTTTAAATAAAATGTAAAAAGTGTTTGAATGTGTTTTTATCCATGGATTAAACATAAATAACGTGAAATAAATTCAAGCTCAGATAATCAAAATGTGTGAGATATATTTGTTAGGTTAATATATATAACACGATATTTAGATCAACAAGACTCTTATAGCTTAGTTGTTGAAGTTAATTATTAAAGTTGGAGGTCACGAGTTCCAATATACAT
Organism: Haberlea rhodopensis; assembly: GCA_907163345.1. Taxonomy (NCBI): domain Eukaryota; kingdom Viridiplantae; phylum Streptophyta; class Magnoliopsida; order Lamiales; family Gesneriaceae; genus Haberlea; species Haberlea rhodopensis. The sequence goes on from CAJQUN010000179.1 coordinate 446,860, forward strand.
CATAACATATATTTTTAATTTAATAATATAAAAAAATTAAAATAAACACTTGAACCGTCGGTTCACGGGTTAGCGAAATCATGACCCTTAACCGACCCTTCTATAGACGGGCCGGTTACGGGTCCGACCAATCGAACCGTTGACCCCGGTTAACCGGTCTGTTGACTCGGTTAACCGGTCCGTTGACCACGGCCGGTTTCGACCGGTTCAAGGTCGATGATAACCATTGATCGGATCTATCTCCTATAGACCTCAATTATTTGATTTTATTTAACTACTAGTCAAAGTCAAGCTAGCCTCCATACTTTTCTAAACCTTAAATAAAAACCTCTAATCATCCCTAAATTTCGTTTTCCTAAAAAGTTGAAACATATACATACGTATACAAAATTGAACATGATTTTCGCTATATTTTTCAAAAAAAGAACAATTAATTTTCTTCAACAATTACCTATTTTTAGTCCTCTCATTCTGTAAGCTTTAAAATTTAGTTTCAATGTTAATATTTTGGGTTAAAAAATACAATGGGTCAAAGTAGGTACTTATGGCGGGTTTTTTTCAAAACGCATTCTTGGAATGCGTTTTTTTTAAATATGCAACCTTTTAAATTTAGTTTCGATGTTTATTTTTTGTTTAAAAAATATAGTGGGTCATAGTGGTTACACAGGAGAGAATTATATTTTGTAGCCTAGAAAATCTTTTTGAACGACTCCATACACAAAATATATCTTCTAATATATCTACCAAATTATATTAATTTATCTACTAATATATTATATTAATTTATCTACTAATATATCTACAAAATTATACACCAAATAAATATTCAAAAAACAAATTATACATCAATTTCACCAAATAACGATAATATTATCTAGGGGTGATCATCCAGTTAAATAGGTTAAGTCGGTTAACCGATATTTTTAAAATCAAAACCGATATCGGTTAAATAGGTTATTATATATTTGTTAGTAACAATTTTGTCAAGTATGATCATGTGCTCTACTGGTGGGGGCTTTGCACCCATAACCCAGCAGAACAAGTTTGAATATTGCTTGACCCTTTTTTATTTTATTTTATTACTTTACAAAGTTAAATTTCTTTATTTTTTATTTTGTTACTTTACACATTATTATGATTTGTTTTGTAGAACAATAATATTATTGTTATTTGTTGAAATTGATGTATAATTTGTTTTTGAATATTTATTTGGTGATTAATTTGGTAGATATATTAGTAGATAAATTAATATAATATATTAGTAGATAAATTAATATAATTTGGTAGATATATTAGTAGATATATTTGGTGTATGGAGTCGCTCAAAAAGATTTTCTAGGCTATGGAATATAATTCTCTCTTGTGTAACCACTGTGACCCACTGTATTTTTTAAACAAAAAATAAACATCGAAACTAAATTTAAAAGGTTGCATATTTAAAAAGAAAACGCATTCCAAGAATTCGTTTTGAAAAAAACCCGCCATAAGTACCCACTGTGACCCATTGTATTTTTTAACCCAAAATATTAACATTGAAACTAAATTTTAAAGCTTTCATATTTTTTTAAAAAAAAATAAATAAAAACGCACTCCGGGAATGCGTTTTTAAAAACGCATTCCCGGAGTGCGTTTTTAAAAACGCATTCTTGGAGTGCGTTTTACCATAGTTTGATAAAAAAAATTAACATTATTTTTTAAATTTTAATAAAAATGGGATTTTTTTATTAAATTAACCAATAAACAAATGTTGCATTTTTTACCTTTTCAAGACATAAAAATTGATATTTTAAAATTTTATTTTTTTTTCAAAAATTGTTGATGGGTCTCGGTCAAAAGACCAAAGACCCATCATTGCACTAAAAACGCATCCATTGGATGCATTTTTGTGCCATTTTTTTTTAATTTTTTTAAACTAAAAATGCAATGAATGGATGGTTTTGTTGGTGTCAGAAGTTTATTTAATTTTTAAGTAAAAACGCAGACGTGAACTGCGTTTCACATTACTTCTTTAAAAAAAAAAATTCGCTTCATTTTTGTAATTCTTTTCTAAATTTACATTATTTAATTAAATTAGCCGCAAGAGTGAATTTAAAATTTTTATTGAAAGGGTAAAAAATAATAATTTAAAAAATAGATGGAAAATATATTTTGAGAGGAGTAAAACTATAATTTAGGGGACAAAATATAATATTCTTTGTATTTTTTTTAAAAAAAAAGTTTTTTGGGATAACCTCTTTTTTTTTCTTTTTCTTTTTCTGAGGAGCACTCCAACCCTTGAATTACGTTAGAATCTGCTCGAGGGTCGAAGTTTCCCAAATTGATAATGACTATGAAACTTCAGTTTTCCTGACTTCAACCTGACCATTTCAAACTAAATAAAAACAATCACACAATAGAAAACAAAAAGTCACAATATCTCATATTATTTCATGTTTTGTTTCATATTAAATCTTATATTAAATCTCGCCTCCATTTTCATTTTCTTGTCTCTGTATAGTTCCAAGTGAAGGAAACTTTAATATGGATTTACCCAGTTTATTCGTGTTCTTCTTTGTATTTAATATTTTTCTTCTCAAATTTTGTGATTCCCATTGCCCCAAATCCTTCCCTTGTCGAAATCTGTCCCTGGAGTATCCCTTCACCAAGCTCGACCAACCCGAATGCGGGTTAATTAAGGTGGATTGTGATTCTTCGCTACCAAAATTTCAGCTTGGGGATACTGGGCCATCGTACGAGGTTTTGAATAATATTTCTACAGATAAGTTTGTGGTTCGAGACACTTTCCTTCAGTATAATTTGAACAGCAATAGTTGTTTTTCTTTCAGAAATAATCCTTTCTAAAATTCTCCTCGTATTTCGTTCATAATAATATCCCCAAATCTCACCATCTTCAGATGTGAAAAACCTTTCCGAGATAGCAAACATGTGGAAGATTATTTCGAAAATTACAAAAATTACTCGAATTGTACAGCCTTTACAGTATATTATAGAAACCCAGCGGATGAAAATCTAAACAGGGAGACTGATCACCCTCTCCCTCCAGAATGTTCGTCGATTCAACTGCCTATGAATGATACTGAGAATGGGAGTGATGACTTGTTCAAACTGCTTGCTTATGAATATAATATTGAGTGGCATGCTTCAGATGATGAACAAACTAAAGGTCGGTTTGTTGTTTGTTGCAAATCAGTCTTTAATGGACATATTACTCCATATGTCTTTCTATATATGAATGGTGTTTTGTAAACAGCATGATAGACTATCTATATTTCAAACAATAGAGGAAACTGTCCGTTCGAAAAACAAAGATATGTTAAACCGTCTATTTTCAAAATAAAGGATGTAACTGTTAATTTGGAAAACAAGGCCGTTTCGTTGCCAAAACCGATCGAAAAGAACCATCTGTTATGCTAATTTATAAAGTTGTATTCTTGGCGTAAAATTAAATCATTCAAATTGATGTTGTTTGTTTCCTGAGTAACCCCACTTGTTTATCCTCATTTTTGGGCTGTATTCTTCACTTTGGTTGCAGGGAAAAGTAAGAAGATAGTGATAATAGCTGCAGGTATTGTCTATCTGATTACCATGTTTCAATCATAGCATTTAGAAAAGGATGTTCGTGATTTTACACCATACAATTTGATATAAAATGTCATTATTCAGAAGATAAGGTATTTTGAATAATTCATCAATCTATAACTAAAATTTAATACCGTAGTTTTACAAGAAATATATTAAAATTTAAGAAGTCATGTCGAAAGAGATTAGGGTGTATTAATTCTTGACTTTTATTGACTTTGATGATTTTTATATATTTTAAAAGTTTAAAAGTATACAATCTAATTTATTTACTCCATAGAAGTCAAGTGATATCCAAAATAGACTTTCGCGGAGTTTAAAAGAGTCAGGTTGTATTCAAACTTGACTTTCAAAAACTCTATAAAAGTTTAAATGTATCCAGAATTTCAATAGATTTCAAATGACTCTTAAAAAATTCTTACAAACTTTAAAACTCTATGTACAACTACATAAAACATTCTCCCTTACCCTGAAGATTTGGACTGACTTCTAATTTAAAAAAGTCTTTCTCTCTCTCTGTCCCTAACACCCGTGAGGTCGACGGGATGGGATAGTCTGTCGGGAAGAACACACAAATGAGAAGACGTTAAATTCAAAAGTCATTTATGATGTTTCATTATTTTATAATAAAAAATCCTAATTGAATGGATATCATTTGTACCATATCATATTATTAAATAAATAGCATGATAAAAAAATAAACTTATGTTTATTTGAACATTTCATACAAAAGATATTTTATAGTATGTATTATAAAGTCCATATGAGAAAAAGTTATTCACGAAGTCAATTGGTTCAAATGTCATATTTACGAATATTTAAAATCTTGTAACAAAATTTTGCAGTGTTCTATGAAAAAAGTCTACAAGGGTCTACAAAACTCTTTTTTATAACTATGTGTAATTCAATAAAAGTCAAGAAATCTACAACTCCATAAAAATCTGTTATTTGAAAAAGTTATTAAATCTCTAGAATGAACACCCTTTAGTTTAACTAGTATTTAAAGCTCAGAGATTACCTCAATACATACAGGTGCGAGTGTGGCTACTTTGATAGTAGTAGTTTCTTCCATGGTCTTAGTTTTCTTCAGGAAAGATTTGCTAAAATCACTTGCCCTTCGGAAGTCGTATACAGAGAACAAAGTGGACATTGAACTTTTCTTGAAGAATCATGGGAATCTTGCTCCCAAAAGAATCTCAAGAAAATAACCAATTCATTCACTGAGAATTTAGGAAAAGGAGGATATGGTAGCGTCTACAAAGGAAAACTACAAGATGGGTGTCTCGTGGCTGTTAAAATATTGAGTGAGTCAAAAGGAAATGGGGAAGAGTTTATTAATGAGGTATCGAGTATCAGTAGAACTTCTCATGTTAATATTGTTGCTTTGCTGGGATTCTGCTTTGAGGGTTCGAAAAGAGCTTTGATTTATGAATTCATGCCAAATGGCTCACTCGAAAAGTTCATACCGAATACTTCTTCAGCACCAAAAGATTCATTAGGATTGGAAAAATTATTCGAAATTGCAGGTGGCATTGCTCGAGGGTTAGAATATCTGCATCATGGCTGCAACACGCGTATTTTGCATTTTGACATAAAACCTCATAATATTCTTCTTGATAAGGATTTGAAGCCAAAGATTTCAGACTTTGGCCTATCTAAGCTATGCCCCAATAGATCAAGCATTGTGTCGATGCTAGGGACAAGAGGAACCATTGGATACATTGCTCCGGAAGTATTTAGTAGGAACTTTGGAGAAGTCTCTCACAAATCTGACATATATAGTTATGGAATGATGGTTTTGGAATTGTTGGTTGGGAGGCAAAACAACGTTGATCCTCTAGGGGAATGCTCGAGTGAAATGTATTTCTCGGATTGGGTATACAAAAATCTTGAACAACATAGAGTTGGAAAGAGTGTGGTTGACAATAATTTTTTACAAGAAGATAAGTTGAACTTTATAAAGCGAAAGATGATAATTATAGGATTGTGGTGCATACAAACTAATCCTAAAAATAGGCCATCAATCAGCAGAGTGATTGAGATGTTCGAAGAAAGAATTGAATCCTTGCAACTTCCTCCACGACCATACTTGTCATCTTCTCCAGTCATGCCGCCATTACTTTTGGGTTCAGATTCGATGACCCAATTATGAATCACGTCCAATATAGATAATTGTTTTAGGACATATAATTATATTCCCTTTTGTAATATAATTGTTTTATGTCATATAAACAAACATTGTACGTACATAAGATCTGTAACACCGACTGGAGCAGCATCCAGCAACTCCAGTCGGCTTGAACTAAAGTGGCTTAAGAAAATAGCAATAGCAGCACGTATGGTGTCTTCACCATATTTCACCAACATGAGAACTTATTCTTCCTTTGTCCATTGATTTCATGCTTATTCTTATCTGGAAAATGATTGTAAATGGTCAATATAGTAATCACTTAGCACGTGGGAACTAAATTCCTCTGAGTCATTATAATATTTTCATACAGAAAATCTTAAGTAGATAGCATTAGGCCATATAAAGAACATATGTAAGGTGGCAAATAGACCATGTATAAAGAGCCAGCCCGTATTTATAGTGTGGACTTACAATCAGAGGCGGAGGGAATGGGGGTGCGGCTTGATAGAAAGTGGAGAGCATGAACATACTGTAAGGAATCCAACATGCATACAACGCAGCGGAATAAAAATATTTGGATTCCAGTCATGGATCTATACGGAGTGTTCATATCGGGTGTCGAGAATTATACCTTTGTAGCTTGTTTGACGCAGATTCCTCGAAGCAACACGTCCACGAGTCACGAGCAAAACTTTTCGAGTTCGATTCCTCCATGGACCTATACTTTCCTAGTCCATATCTCATATGGTGTCTTTTCAACTGATTTAGATGAAACACGATTCAGTATAAATATTGCTGTTTCTAAAGCATGTCCCCAAAAGGAAATCGAAAGATCTGCATGAATCATCATAGATTGAACCATGTCCAACAAAGTTCGATTCCTCCTTTCAGATACACCATTCCAATGTGGAGTATACGAAGATGTGAGTTGTGGGACTATCCCACACTCCTTTAGATAGTCATGAAACTCTTGGTTTCTGATCGAAGGATTTTGATACTTTTGCCAAGTTGGTTTTGTACTTCATTCTTGAAATCCTTGAACTTTTCAAAGGTTTCATGTTTATGTCTCATTCGGTACACATACCCATATCTACTGAAGTCATCAGTAAATATAACGAAGTATTGAAAACCACCTCTAGCTTGTGTGCTTATTGGGCCACATACATCACTATGTATGAGACTCAATAAATCACTTGTCCTTTTAACATGTCCCTTGAAAGGGGCTTTAGTCATCTTGCCCATTAAACAAGATTCACATGTTTCATATGATGCAAAATCAAATGAATCTAAAGCTTCATCCTTATGAAGTTTTGATATGCGATTCTCGTTTATATGGCCCAAACGACAATGCCAGAGATAAGTTGGATTAGAATCATTATTCTTAATCCTTTTAGTATTTATGTTATAGACAGGCATATCAAGATTTAAAACATAAAGACCATTAATCAATTGTGCACTAGCATAAAACATCTCATTAAATAAATGGAGCAACATTTGTCCTTTATAATAATTGAAAAACCAATCTTGTCCAAACAAGAAATTGAAATAATGTTTCTAGTAATCGACGGTACAAAATAACAATCATATAACTATAGCTAATGCAACAACTCTTCCTCCATTTTCCACTCGGAGGTCAACTTCGCCTTTAGCCAACACTCTACTCCTTTTGAGATCCTGCACATTAACACAAATGTGAGAACCACATCCAGTATCTAATACCCATGATGAAGAAGTAGATTGATTGACTTCTATAACAAAAATACCTGAAGTAGAAGTCACACTTCCCTTCGTCTTCTTAAGATCTTCCAGGTATAACTTGCAGTTTCTCTTCCAATGTTTGGTCTCACCGCAATGGAAGCAATTTCCTTCCTTAGACACTCCTCCATTTGGCTTTAAGTGCAGTAGCATGAGACTTAGGTTTGACAGAGACTTTCTTGTTCCTTTTAAAGGCCTTTGCTTTAGCCTTTCCCTTGCTCTTATTTACAATAAGAACATTTGTGGGCTTAGACTTATTTCAGTTTGCTTCGTAAGTTCTCAACATACTAAGCAACTGTGGTAGAGTCTTCTCAATTTCATTCATATTGTAATTCAGAACAAATTGACTATAGCTATCAGGCAACGATTACAAGATCACGTCAGTGGCCAACTCTTGGTCCAACGGAAAACCTAGTTTCTCAAGATTCTCTATGTATCCAATCATCTTGAGTACATGAGTTCCAACAAGGCTTCCTTCTACCATTCTGCGCTGAAATAACACTTTAGAGACGTCATACCTCTCTTGTCTAGCTTGTTGTTGGTAAAGTTGTTTCAGATGTTCAATCATATTGAACGCATACATTTCCTCATGTTGCTTCTGAAGCTCAGAGTTCATGGTTGCAAGCATTAAAAAACCAACATCAAGTGCGTCATTTTGATGCTTCTTGTAAGCATCCTTATCGGCTCTTGCGGTCGTAACGTGAGGCTCCTCAGCAGGTAAGGGTTCCTCTAGGACATATTACTTTTTCTCTTATTTGAGGACAATCCTCAAATTCCTATACCAGTCTATGAAATTTGTCACATTCAATTTGTCCTTCTCAATGACCGATCGCAAAGATAGAGTACTAGTAACGTTGTTCGTTGTCATGGATATCTACAATATAAATATGCAAAATAAGTTTATGATTTTAATCATTTAATAAGGTATTATATTAAATGATACTCTCACAATTTAGTTAAAAACATCAACCCTAAAAAACTATTAGTGGGACAAGATCCATATTTCACCTAACCTTGAGTTAGCTATGGCTAATCACCCAAGACTCGGTTATTTAGGTAGACAACGCTTTGTCAATTACATCACATGTAACCCTTGGATGGTTCGCGAACAACACTTTGTTCTAATTCATCTAATGAATTATTACCCAACCTCATGCATCTAGGTTCCCAATCCTATTGAGATAACGCTAGTTAAGTCGAACCCAATTTAAAGTAATACATATATCACTTATCCTATCGCGCCTTATTAAGATTGTCACGGTACTTTGCTTTGGCAAACCCACACATGTTCAATCGAAGTCTTGACGAGTACTTTTAGTTGGAAGGCATCTAAATTGACTTAATATTATTTAGAGGGATTTAAAGATCTCATGATTTTATTAATATTGATAATGAAAATATGTCTGGTACATATACATATATACATATGCGTATATCAATCATCAATATAAAATGATAAACATGCATCACATACATCAATATGAAATAAACGTGAGATGGTTATAGCCTCAACTACTGATTTTCTCAAGCCAATGAGAAAATCTAAAAGGTCAACTTAAGGGTAACTTCTCCAAGCACCTCTTTGGTCCTTTTGTGAATGGCCTCCTCGTCCCGACAACATGGTCCAACGGCATTGATCTCCATCAACAAACTATAACTATACTATATAACAATTACATGATATAGAGAAGTCCTCGAGTTACATTCGAGGGGGAGCATAGGGGAGGGAATACATTCAGAGAAAAAAATTAGAGAAGGCATGACATGCAGGCCGTATTAAATTACAATCATTCACAAAATTGGTCATAGGGCTATAACCATGGATCATGCTCAAACAACACATAAAACATACTAGGACATCATAACAATTAATGAATTAAATTCTAAATATTTTAAAATTTTAATTCTATGTCCATAAAACTGTAAATTTAGGAAAATTATCGGATTTAATTTTCATGGTGGGTTTGTCCAGTACATAGTTCTGTAACATGTACCCATGTGTTGGTTCGATATCTCATATCCATAAACAATTTATCAATCAATTCATACTAGTCTCAATGCATTATCATTATCATTATTCATGATAATACTTGACTAGGAACAATCTTTAAGAATAATACAACATTATTCTAAGGACATTAATATATATATACATTCATATTACACAGATACTGGAATAATATGTATAATAATGAATTGCCTTTAATAAAATCATATCACATTGTATGCCAAAATCAATCATCTAATGAGTTGTCTTATGGCATATCCCAACACATACAAACTCACAATATAGAAGTGGAGGAAACTTGAAGAATTTTATTATCACTCTGACTTTTACTCCTTACAATGACTACAATACTTGGAATATTTATTGGTAGTCACCAACATGTATCTAATCTAATACATGTATCACATTAAATTCCATACATCCTAATCTACTAAATACATAAATAAATACAAGTACATGAGTTCTCCTTGTTTCATGAATAGAACATTCTACAATACATTTAGAATGTATCATGCACTTAACTAGATTAATGAATATAGTTTATTCGTTATTTCAATACCCATTAACTTGATTCATTACTCCAAGTTAAAATAAAAACTTTTCAAACTTCAAGGGCTTTGTGAAAATATCCACGACTTGATCTTGAGATTTCACAAACTTAAGCTCCACTTCTTTCTTTGATATGCACTCTCGAATGAAATGATACCCCTTCTAAATATGCTTGCTTCGTTCATGAATTACCTGGTTTGTAACTTTTGGCAAATAATCTTGCTTTGTGTCTTTCGCCTTTTGAATTTTTACTAACCTTGTACACCACTTTGACTCCAATGGTATTTTTACCTTTAGGTAGTGATGCTAACTCCCATATGTCATTATTTTTATTGCTTTTATCTAATCATCCGTGGCATCTCTCCATTTCTTCTCACAAGAGGCATTTCATAACTTAGAGGTTCAATATCCGAAAAAAGACAAAATTGAGTCATATCGCTCAAATTTTGTGTTACCTCCTCGGTTATGTCATATAAGTTTGTAGGCTTCTAGTTCCTCTATGTCCTTCACTCAAATTTGCTTAATCAATTTGTTGATTTTGTGGTGGAGGTGTTGGTGGTGGAGAATTAGGTTGCACCAAATCACATTCTTCACCAAATAAGGGATAAAATTGATAATCTTCTTTTGAAAGGTTTCATTCCCTTGTACTTTCTTCATCAAACTCAACATCTCTACTAACAATTTCCATTGACTTGATTGTACAACTTATAAAATTTGATCATAACCAATAAAATATATTTTTGATTTTATCATCAAGTTTAGTCTTTTTCTCATCTGGCACATGTGCATAAGCTATGCTTCCAAAAACCGCAAGTGAGCAACACTTGGCTTGAAACTACTCCAATCTTCCTGAGGTGTTATGCCATCAATACTTTTAGTGTGACAACAATTAGTCAAGTAAACCGCACGAGCAACCGCTTCGGCCCAATACTCCTTCGGGTCCGATTCTATTTCGGGTACTCCATTTTATTGTGGTGAATATGGAGTTGTAATGGGACGATGAATACCATTCATCTCACAAAATTCTTTGAATTAATTTGAGGTGTACTCACCACCTCTATCGAACCTAAGTTCTTTGATTTGATAGCCACAATGTTCATAGTTTTGAACTTCTTGAAAGTTTCAAACACCTCTGATTTTTCCTTCAGAAAACATATCCAAGTTTTCCGGGTATACTCATCAATAAAAGTAAAAATTAATTATTGTTACCAAGCGATGATGGCTTGATAGGTCCTCATACGTCCGAGTGGATCAACTCCAACGGATATTGTACTCTTGTAAAAGACTCTTTTGGAAAACTTTTTCTTGCTTGCCTGCCAAAAAAGACATCATTCACAAAGTTGATTGGATGGTCTATAAAAGGCAGTCCCTTCACAATTCTTCTTTTACTCATAATCTTTAAGCCATCAATATTTAAGTGTCCAAGTCTCATATGCCATTGCCAAGAAAAATCATTGAAACAAGATTTCAAGCACACTAGAACATCATTTTGAATGTTCAATAGAAAATTCTATTTTTCCGTCATCGGTACCTTTGCTAGCAATCTTCCATTTTCATCTTTCATTGTCATGTATTTATCTTTCAAGTGGATGGAATAATTTTTCTCCAAAATTTGTCCCAAGCTTAAAATATGCTTTTCATGTCGGGTACATAAAAGACATTAGAAATAAATTGACGACTTCCATATTTTGACCAAATTGAAATTGTATATTTCCCTTTCACTTGGACATTTGAAGAATCTCCAAAATTAATATTGCCACCAATTGATTCATCAAGTTCCATGAATAAGTTTTTCCTTCTGCAAATGTGACTACTTGCACCAGAGTCAAGGTACTATTGGTTATTCTCTTCACTTTGATTACTTTTGCAAGCGAGAAGCAAAGTAGGATTTACATCTACTTTGTTGTTACTCTCCACGAGAATGCTTGTCTCTTCCACTTTACTTTTGCATTCCCAAGAATAGTGGTCTAAACGATTCCAATTATAACATTCAATGTTTGATTTGCCATACGTAGGTTGGTATGGTTTGGTATGGTCTATAACTTCCACATCTTGTGTTAGGATCAGAATAGTGTTTAGAAGGGGGGTTGAATAAACACTAGACTCAATTTCGATTCTTCTTCGTTACATCAACTGTTAAGTACTGCAGTAGGTTCTCAATTGATGAACAAGTCAGCAGACACTAGTAAAAGTGCGGAAGACGTATGCTGAACTTGTGAGATTAAATAACTGGAGGATATTGTGCAGAAAGTAAATAACACACGATATGTTCTGGAAGTTCGAAGCACAACGCTTCTACGTCTCCCCTTCTTCCTTTGCAGGAAGGTTACACTAGAAGACTTTGGCTTCTACTTTACATTATACAACCTTCTTAGGCACTCACACAGATTGGCCTAAACTCCTAGCAATACATTCTTGAGCAGCAGACTCAGTAGACTTTGATCTTCAAGATTACAATAATGCGCTTTTGCTGCTCGTGCAAAACTTCACAATATTTCAATGTATAAGTTGAATGTTTGCTTGAATGAAGTTGATTTATGCCTTTCGAATATTGATTGCGTTGTTAGAGCTTTTTTCATTCTTCTCTTTAACGTATTTATAGACATAGTAGTCTAACATCAACTTTTCTTCATTTGGAAAGATCTGCGTAAACTCAGCTTCATGATATTCTTCCAAATTCTTTTTGTCTTCTTTCCAATTTCGTTAATCAACAGCTATTTCAATCTGACGCTATTGGTGGCGCTGATATGGTAATGCGGCGCTCTGTTGTACCTTTGTCAAAATGAATTTGTACTTGTTTTGTCTTGTTGCTTTATACGTCTGCTGACTTCTCCTTTACTGTATATCTGCTGGACATATGATCAGCTGATTTCCTTTTCATCATCTGCTGGATAGTTACTAGTTACTTAGTCTGCTGGAATAAGGTCAACTAATAACTTCTTAGACGTCTGCTGGTACTCTTGTTCTTATGGACGTACACTCTCTGCATTCTGTGGATGATAACTCTTGGTCTTTGGACCAGGTAGATGTCTTTTCACCAGGTGGATGTCTTTTAGGCTTTTCACCTGGTAGGTGTCTTTTCAGCTTTGATGCAGTAGACACTTCAAGCAGTAGATGTTTGTGATCACCAAAACTTAAAAATATTTTCCCAACAATTTCCCCCTTTTTGGTGATGACAAAACTCAGCAGTGGATACTCTATCTTGAACGATGAACAACAGATACCTGTTAAGACCTAAAAACATAACAGTGGAGATCAGCAAATATTATCAGATAAATAAGCAGATTACAAGTAGTAATCAAGTTGAATATAAACGAAAGAATATCATTTTTATTTAAAATGAATCCTGTTTACATATTACAATTCTTACAACAGTCCTATGTTTACAATCTATTCAAGTGGGTAAAACAACTTCCAAAACATAGCTAGTATGGAATGATCCGAGCTGGCTAGTTTCACGATTTTGACAGGGGGGAGAGAAAGTGCATACAAAGAAATTGTTACGAAAGAAAACCAAGAAAATAAACTACGTTATCTTCAAAGTAATCCTCTGTTCATCTTTTGATCATCGTAGTCTTTGTCTTCCCACTTTTTGTCATCAGCACCCAGACATCTGCATTCCAAATACCAGGCTGGTGGATGTACACCAAGATTGGTCTATAAAGTTGGAGCTAGCAGAGATGGGTTAGATAAGTAATCAACCCATGTAGGGTTGATATAGATAAGTAATAACCCATGAAATAAAATTGCAGATAAGCTGTAAGAACGGTAAGTTAAATTTTAAGAAAAGCATGTTGTAGTGTGAGATGTGTTGAGACAGTGAGTATGCTATTTATACCAAAGATTAGAAAGGTACACTATTTTGGTTGATATGACACATCGGTTTGTGGCATTCAATGCTGGAAAAAGATTGAGGAAGATATGTATCGAATAAAAGAAACATTATTTTATTTCAATAACGACAAAATATAACAGATTAAGACAAGATACGTAACTATGGATGTCCCAACCAATGTTTTGAGTAGTCACGAGCTGAAGGAGGAGTGTCAGTAGGTGGTTGCCTTGAACTTTGTGTTCTCTGCAGGGAGGAAGGTCTCGACTGACTTGCTTCTCCACTGCCAGCAGATGATCGCCTTTCCTGGATTGGTTCTCGTCTGCTTGGCTCTTGAGGTCTGATGTGCTCCGGTAGCCTTCGAACAGTGCTAGTAATAGTTTGGAGGTTGCTGCTTAAATCTTGTAGCTGCGTGGCAAAGGTTGCATCGGCCATCTACGCTGAGAACTTTTGATGAATGTCATCAATTTTTCCTCCAATCTCCAGTGAAGTAGCAGCATGAAGGGATTCATTCTGCTGGCTCAATTCAAGTCTGGCTTGCCCCAGCTTGGAGAAGGAGTCTGAAAGGCGTTTGTGACAAATCTTTGAAAGCATGTGACCTTCCCAGTCAAGTGATGAATATCTCGATAGATTTCCCCGAACCTGGAGTCAATATGTCGCTTTAAGTTTCTAATTTCTATACCGGCGTCTCTTTTTTCATGCTTAAAGTTTTTGAACTTCGCTAGCAAGATTGGAAATAACAGCAGACAACTGATTCAGCTGGTTAGCAACAGTTGGAGGCATCTTCTCCATGAAGTTCAGGGAAGTCAAATAGATCTTCAGGTTGATCACTTGCTAGAGCCTTGGCAAAAGTCAAAGGATCAGCTCTATCAGTCTTCTAAGCATCAGTGAATGGGCTAGTAAGAGCAGCAGATTCACCAGTAGGTAAAGTATCAATAGGTAAAGTATCAATAGGTAGAGCAGCTGATGGAGTCACCTCAGCAGATAACATGGCAGATGAAGCAGCAGGGTTAGTAGCAAAGTCGGCATCTGTAATAGATACTCAATCGATATAGTACTTTCAGCAGCCAAAACAGCAAGTGAGGCAACCTCAATAGATATCTCGGCAGATTGACTACTAGATGGATCAAACCCAGTAGATACCTTCAACTCAGCAACAATGCGAATTGGTTCAATTGCTGCAGCAGGTAATTCTAGGATAGAAGGCAAAGGGGGTAGGTTAGTGGTGAAGATGAGAAGGTTGGTGAAGTCAAAGGGAATGGTGGTTAGAGGTTCAGTGGTGTTGTAGAAGTGGGTTCAACGGCCAGTTGGATTTGAGTGGTTTGAGGAGTTATGGCTAGGGCATTTGGTGTAAGGCCACGTTGCTAATTAAGTAATCACGAGTTAGCAAACCTGGGTGATTAAAAGCTGAGAATTTGAATTAAGGTGTTCCGTATCACAACACATTATTTTTAATCAAGATAAAATTCATCAAAATTATACAAGTTGGCATGCAAAATTTCGACCAACCCCTTATAAAATATATTAGGAATTACCATCATTGGAGACTTGGGTGTTATTGACATTTAAAAGATTAAAAAAATCCAATTGGTTTGCCTAGTACCTCACGCCAACTATCTTTTTTTATGCTTAAATTATACTCTTTCCCCTTCCAAAAGCATCAAACCTTCATCCTCATTTTCAAAAATTCTCCTCCCAAATTAGAGAAATGTGGGTGAGAAAAACCTTCATGCAATTGTAGTTTTAGGAAGGTAGAAGGGAGAAACTTCATAATCTTCAAGAATTGGAAGATTAGGAGTTTGGAGTTGGCTTGATTGTGGAATTATTGAATCTTCAAGGGTATGATTCCTTTTTACTCTAGTTTTAGTTGATTTTTGTGGATTAAAGTCGAAATTTTATGTAGAAACTTGGAGATTTCGAGTTCATTTTTGTCTAAACAGAATATGTGGAACAAAGTGTTTCTGACAGTCTATATTTTGTAATTTTGATATTTTTAACCTTCGAATTTGACTTTGAACAAAACACAAAAGTTGTAGATCTTTGAATTTTATGCAGTTTAAAAAAAGAAGCATACGATTTGGAGCTTAGATGATAAAGTTATGTCGATTTTACTTTAAGTGCTCATTCCTGACTCTGCATGTTCATGCATGTCACATGCAGAAAGTTTTTCGAGTTTCTGGGTAAATTGTGCTTTGAATTTAATGTTGATCATCAAATGAAAGTTGTAGATATTTAAATTCTATTCAATTTTTTTTTTTAAAAAAATAGGACTTATTCAAGACTCATATTGAACGAGGTACGAATTTTATACTAATAGTGGTCACTCTGAACTCTGCATGGGGGCGAAAATACCCATGCAGTATGTTTTCGGATTACTGACCATTTTTGGCTAGGAAATCCGGAAAATGTCTTCAAATAGGAATTGTAGTTCTTCGAGTTGGCTGTAATTTGCCACTGAATAACTCAATTTGGATTTGAAACGAAAAAGTTATAGGATTTTTTACTAACACTGCTCAAGCTGAAAAATAGAGTTTAAAATGCGTGTTTAGTGTTCAAACCCCTTTCAAATGGAGGAACCAACATGGCATCATAATAAATGAAATGTAGTATTTTGAGTGAGCTCGAGATGAAGCATCGATGAATACAAGAGCTCCTTCAGAGTGAGCTCAGGTTATGTTTTATGTTTTGAGTCCCAGTAGTTGTTAGAGTATTTTTAACTACAATTCAATTTATCGGAGTATGCCCCGAGTATCTGTATTTTAAGTAATACATTACTGTGAAGGTTTTATATGATGCTTATGAGATGAATAACATGTTAAATTGTGAAACTAGACATATTTTTCAGTACTATGAAATATGTAAAATCAAAAAAAATTTGGGCCACATGTTGATAAATTTTAAATAATCTTCCGTTGTTAACGTGAAGATAATCATTGTGTGACAATTAAATGCATGATTAGGACTGGAGCCTCACATTTGGTATCAGAGTATAATTTGGGATATGCTCGAATTAGATTTAGGACACTGAGTATAGACGTGTCTGACTATGTGATTTTATATGCTCTTGCCTGCTATGATTACATGTTAGATAATTATCTGTTAGCACTGACAGTTGTTGATCAGATGATGATGTAGAGTAAGTGATGATGACATCTATAACTTGAGACTTTTATATATGATGTTTTGATTTTATGATAGACAGTTAATGTTTGGACAAGTAGCAGTGATATATGCTTTAATAGCTATCTATCGTATATGTAGGCACTGTAAACTGTTAATTGAATTATAACTTAGTGTTAATGCGTCCATTATGGAAATTTTATTTATCACTTTGGGACTTAATCCTTATGGTTAGTGGGATGACACTAGAACTATTTAACACGCATTTTGTCTATTAACATCGGGATTTGAGTTCGAAGAACTTGAGGATATTGAAATTAGTGATATTTCAATTGAAGAATAGAGTATAGTTGTTGTGAGAAACAACTAGAATTGGTTTGAATGAGGACTTGGATATGGGGACTGCCGTAATTCAATTTCAGTTTATGGGTCCGACTATGAATAAATACTACAATATGAACTCTTCTAGATGAGAGTATCTAGAGTAATGGTAGTGATGGAAGACGAGTTTTCCATCTTGTTGACATGGGAAAGGATGTTTACGAAAAGGCTGTGTTGATTACATGGAAAATGATAATCGATTATCGTGGACTTGAGAAATAGTATGTGCTTAATCTCGATCGCTATTCACTAGCAAAGAGATTAGAATTAGAAGTGTTTCGGCTGAAGGATAAGACACCGATGTGGTACAAAGTAGCTAGGACTTGATTAAATGTTAATGAAGTGACTATCATTTGGAATAATCCATGTAGTCCTAGGAAGTTTCAGAAGTAGAACTCGAGTTCATCCAGCTCTAGTAATTCTAGACGTACTAAGAGATTGTAGAATACCATATCTTCAAGGTCACTATGGATATAGGTATCTATTGATTCATGTGAATAGAATAAGAGGAACTGATATAGATTGTGGCCAGTCAGAGCATGTCCGTTACATGCTCAGTAACAGATGCAGACATAATAAATACCCTGAGCTAGGGGTGGATATCAGAGTGGTTATTCTTTTCAACCACCCAGTTCCAGCAGCAGTTAGATACCTGCAGAGCAGAGGTAATACCTGATAGTTATTTTTGGTTTCCCAACAGGCCAGAGAGTATACCTTGATAGATGATAAGGTTAGAAATGCTTCAGTACTAGTGATCGCAGATACATGTCATGTATTTGATCACATTGCACGAGTTTATTGAGACAAAAGCATTTTTTTTATATACATTGCATCAAATGTGCATTGATTATTATGATTTGGAAAATACATCAGCAGTGATGATTATAGTATCCATACATGTAATAGTGAACTGTATCTTACAGTTTGATGATAGTATTGTGAATTTGAATTTAATAGTGTTGCTGAGATATGATTTTGATCGTATCGAGGGCTTAGATACTCTGATAAACTTTGAGATACTGTAAGTTGATTTCAGGGTGTAATGAATTTTCAACCGTATTGTGGCTTCAAATGAAATGTTTATAGCCACGAATAGCAAGCTAAGATATTGATAGTATCAGCTATGAAAATATTTTGGTTGCGATACTTGGGAAATGAAGGATAATTGATAATAATCAGTTAATGCTGATCAGGAAGAGTCGAGGTTGACTGATATCTTAGTGGTAAGAAAACTTACCAAGATTTTCCTGAGGAAATAATAGAATTTCACTAGAGAAGGAAATCGATTTTAATTGTTCGTTGATGCCAAGGAATAGATTCGATAACGAAAGAACTGTACGGAAGGGCATCAACAGAATTGCCAGATTTAGAAGAATAGTTACAAACTATCCTCGATAAGGGTACATATGCCTGAGTATGTCACTTGGGGAAACATCAATGCCGTTCGTGAAGAAGAAATGGTATTATGAAGATGTGTATCGACTAAAGGTAGTTGAACCGGTCTACTGTCAAGAATAAATACCCACTGCCTAAGATCGAGATGTATTTGATTAGTTGTAAGGAACTTCGACGTATAAGAAGAATGATTTTAAATATGGTTACCATCAGTTTGAGTCAGAAGAGAAAATGTTCTCTAGGCAATTT
Source organism: Haberlea rhodopensis (assembly GCA_907163345.1). Classification (NCBI taxonomy): domain Eukaryota; kingdom Viridiplantae; phylum Streptophyta; class Magnoliopsida; order Lamiales; family Gesneriaceae; genus Haberlea; species Haberlea rhodopensis. The sequence goes on from CAJQUN010000179.1 coordinate 465,859, forward strand.
GTCAAACCATATTAGGGTATTTAAAATTTTTGGTAATGTCGTACGGTCTGACAACTATACCTGTGGTCTGACAACTATACCAGTAGAGTTTATGAATTTGATGAATAGAGTACTCCATAACTTTTTGGGCGAAATTGTAATAATATTCATCAGTGATATACTAGTGTGCTCGAGATACGAAGTTTTATGAGTTTGGCCAGCTATTACAGGCTTTTATGGAAGGATATTCTAGGATAGCCTGATCTATTAACAAGTTGACCAAAAAGAAATTTGAGTTTCAGTTGGTCAGATGAATATAAAAGCAATTTCATAAACTGAAACAGAAATGGACTACAGTCCAGTGTTGATTTTTTTAACTGGTTCAGGGGGCTATATATATAGTTTGTGCAAATACGTTCGTCAAAGATTTGGGATACGTTCTGAGGCATCATGAGGAGATGATTGCATATGCTTTGAGATAGTTGAAGCTGAAAGAATCATGATATTCTGTTCATGAACTCGAGCTTGTAACCATTATTTTGCCTTGAAGTTGTGACAACCTTATTTGTATGGCGAACAATTCATGATATACTCTGATTTTAGGAGTTTAAAATACCTATTATTCAGTCAGAGTTGAACATGAGATAGAAGCGATGACTAGATTTATTAAAGAATTTGACTCTGATAGTCAATATCAATCAGGGAAAGTGAAACTAGTAGCTGATGCGCTGAACCGAAAAGTGCAAGGTGCAATGATAGTATCAATGTATGCTTTGCATTTTGAGTTACCTCTAATTTCGAAGATCAGAAAAACTTGAAGGGCAGACCCATAAAGATATTGATTGAAGAAATTGGTTCTATCTCATCAACCAACTAGATTTTTATATGTCATTTAGTGGTGGGTTGCGATTAAACAATCAGTAAATAGCATCGAATCCTACCGATTCGAAAGAAGTACTGTAGAAAGCACACTATAGATGACATAGTGTTATTCTGGGAATGATGAGATGTGATAGGGTTGAATATTACGCGTTTTTATGCTATGATATGTATATGTTTTCGTGTTGATTCTTGGATTATTTTACGGTTTATGGTATATATTTCTCTATTTCAGGAATCAATGTTGAAATGTAGGGAAAGGTGAAGAAATCAAGCTAAAATGATGAAAGAAAGACAAGAGGAAAAAAACCAGAATCCAAGACACGTGTTGCTCCTTTCTCCTCAAATTACTATATGTTCGAGCCACGTTTTGGAAATGTGGTCCATATAAACGTTGTATAAATTTCTCTTATCTTCGCGTGGACAGCTGATTCATCAAATTTGGAGTTTGTATGAGAACGTTACGGCCAAAATACGAAACTCGCCAGAAGCTGAAAAAGGCGAAGAAAACATTCTGGTCTTGCCGATCGATCGAGCAAGCATTGCTGATCGATTGAGCAAGGCTGAAAAAGCCACGAAATTCTTACTGTGAAGCTCGATCGATCGGCTGCTTTGTCCCGATCGATCGGCCGGAGGAGTTTTCAGAAAAATAACTTTCTTGTAGAGTTTGTGTGCAAAAGGGAAGTCCATAATTCTTTCCCCTATATATTATACACGAAAATTACAACCCAAATCAGACTTTGAACCCTAGGAATAGCCTCCACTCCTCCATACTCCATATCACCATCATCCACCATCACCTTTTCATCCTAGGAATTGGAACAAGCCAACAAGAGAATCGAGGAGCACGATCGAGAAAGAAGCGAGGAAGGATCGAGAATCAACGAAGGAGTCGACTTGGGAGTTTTCTTTTACTTTTCTATTATTGTTTTACATGAATAATTGGATTTGTTGTGTTTTTTATGATTGAGAGATATCAATAACATAGTTTTTTCCTATTGATTTTGAGATTGAATTCATATATCTTCTAAGTGCCTGTGTTATTGTTTTTAATGCTTTTGAAGGATTGATCACCTTTAAATGATATTTTATTATAATTGAGATCGAGATATGAAATTATAATACGATATAATAATTCATGCCGTGTGTTAAAGATTGAGATCGAGAGATAAAATCACATACGAGTGATAGCTTTGGGTTGTTTAATCTAAAGTTAGTGGTTTTCATAAAGCGCATTCAACATTAAATTGTCAATTACGTGAACGAGAGTTACTAGTTGCAATTTGATGTTAGACTTAATATAGCTCGAGAGAGTATATTGAATAAATTCAGAAAACCCGTCACCTTAGAGATGTATGAAGAAAAGAATTGTAAGAGTTGGGTTAGGTGAATAATTGTCTTGATAATTCTTTCTTGTGGATTTTTCTCGTGATCGTTGATTGTTTTGGTTGGATTAGCTTAGTTTAATTATTGATTAATTATCGTAGGTTAAATATAGTTAAAAGAAATCTTATTTGGTAATTGCTTGTTAGTCCCTGTGGGTTCGACAATCCGTATCTTCCTATCTATACTAAAACTTGACACCGTGCACTTGCGGTCTAAATCGCTAGATTGGAATTAATTGTTTAAAATAAAAGCGATCAAGATGTATCATTCATGAGATCCTATTTCTGATGAGATGGTATGAAGAAAGAAATTTCGGAATTTTGTGGCAAATTGTTTGACATGCCAGGAGGTCAAGATAAAAAGACAAGACCTAATGGAATACTAAGTGCCACAATGAATTTGGGAAATTTCTAGCTTTGCGTTTTATAACTCAATTGTTTAAATCAAACAGAGATTGTGAAACAAGTTGAATCAGAGTTGATTGACTATTCAATACAAGATATTGATTTCATATAATTGTTTGTATGCCTATGAGAAAATGACATGTTTAATATATGGATAATGTGGTTTATTTACTTTCGAGTTTCTGTAAAATTGTATCAGATAGAGATTTGAGGATAATATCCGAATTTGAAAACTGTTTTCAGATTGCCATGGGTAAAGTTAGAAATGAGTATTGCTTATCATACCCAGACTGATGGACAAACAGAGAGAATTATCCAGACTTTGAAAGTTATGTCCCGATTAATAGTGATAATGTAGTGAGAATTGACAGAAATCACTATTCACTAGTAGAATTTTCCTATAATTTAAGTTTCAGACTACTATCGGATGGCATCGGTTGAGGTTTTGTAGAGCCAGAATTGCCAATCCCTGATATGCTGAGATGAAATTTATAAGGAATATTTGGCACAACTTGAGATTGTTGAGGAAATGCCAGGAACGATAAGTTTTCTGCGAAAATGAATGAAATTGGCTTAAAGTAAGCAGATTTGCTACGCCAACAAGATAAATCTTTTTGTTAGAATTTCAAGTTGAGAATTAGGTAAATCTGAAGATATTACCTTTACGATGACTGATACAATTCGTTAGGTGAGGTACGATGTTGCCTCGATATTTTGAACCTTGTAGAGTCATAGAGAAGTTTGGTTCAGTGGTATATCGTTGACACTACCACAATAGTTGTCACTGATACATGATGATTATTATGTATCTATGAATGAGACTGAGACATCTCATATGATTTAACTTGATGAGTTTGATATAGACATTACTGTCATCAAAATTTAGAACTAGTACGAGAAAGTATTGAGCAAAACGAGATTATTTCCGTTGGTGTTAGTTAATGGAGTTAACATGGCACGGAAGAACGACATGGGAAAGGAGAGGGTACATTGAGACAAGAATGACCTCATTGGTTTGAGATATTCGTGATATCACCTGTATAGTAATGATGATTACTAGTAAATTTTGTGAGCAACCGAATGAAATATATGTTAAGTTATACTCACGAAAAAAGGGAAGAAGTGTAATGCCCCGTTGCTAATTAATTATGATTAATCACGAGTTAGCAAACCCGGGTGATTAAAAGCTGAGAATTTGAGTTAAGGTGTTTCAGATCACAACACATTATTTTTAATCAAGATAAAATATATCAAAATTATACAAGTTGACATGCAAATTTTGATCAACCCCTTATAAATATATTAGGAATTACCATCATTGGACACTTGGGTGTTATTGACATTTAAAAGATTAAAACAATCTAATTGGTTTGCTTAGTACCTCACACCGACTATACTCTTTTCCCTTCCAAAACCATCAGACCTTCATCCTCATTTTCGAAAATTCTCCTCCCAAATTAGAGAAATATGGGTGAAAAAAACCTCCATACAATTGTAGTTCTAGGAAGGTAGAAGGGAGAAACTTCATAATCTTCAAGAATTGGAGGATTATGAGCTTGGAGTTGGCTTTGATTGTGGAATCATTGAATCTTCAAGGGTATGATTCCTTTTTACTCTAGTTTTAGTGATTTTTGTGGATTAAAGTCTAAAATTTATGTAGAAACTTGGAGATTCCGAGTTCATTTTTGTCTAAACAAAATCTGGAGAACAAAGTGTTTCTGACAGTCTGTATTTTGTATTTTTGACATTTTTATCCTTCGAATTTGACTTTGAGCAAAACACGAAAGTTGTAGATCTTTGAATTTTATGAAGTTTTAAAAAAAGGAATCATATTATTTTGAGCTCAGATGATAAAGTTATGTCGATTTTACTTTAAGTGCTCATTCTTGACTCTGCATGTATGCATGTCACATGCAGACTGTTTTTTTCGAGTTTCTGGGTAAATTGTGCTTTGAATTTGATGTCGGTCTTCAAATAAAAGTTGTAAATCTTTAAATTATATTCAGTTTAAGAAAAATAGGTCTTAATTAGGACTCATATTGAAAGCGTTACGAATTTTATACTAATAGTGCTCATTCTGAACTCTGCATGAGGGCGAAAATACCCATGCAGTGTGTTCTTAGGATTACTGAGCATTTTTGGCTAGGAAATCAGGAAAATGTCTTCAAATAAGAATTGTAGTTCTTCGAGTTGGCTGTAAATTGCTACTGTGATAACTCAATTTGGATTTGAAACAAAAAAGTTATAGTATTTTACTAACACTGCAATGAAAAACAGAGTTTAAAATGCTACGTGTCTAGTGTTCAAATCCTTTCAAATGGAGGAACTAGCTTGACATCACAATAAATGAAATGTAGTATTTTGAGTTTTTGAACTTTGAGCACTGGAATCGAGTCGTTTTGATGTCGATAAAATTATAGTGATTTTTCTACGAAAATGGGTCAGGCTGAAAATTTAAGAAAATCGCTAAGGATCAATTTGAGAAGTTAAATTTGATTCAATGCACTACTTGAACACTTAGTGTCATTTTAGAATTTATATGACCAGGTTAACAGATTTCGGGGTCGACTCGAGGAGCACTCGGTAGATTAGCATTGGTTTGAGGTACGTATAAAACTGGTTCTATCACGATGTCTGGCAAAGACATATGATATTCACGGGGCATGATTTACTTGACATTACTTGCTACTTATGTGACTAAATGACATGTTGAGCTGCAGTATGTGAATTACATGATACATTGAACTGCATGATATATGATGACATGATATATTGAGATTCATCACATGAGATTATGATATTGCATGATGCATTAACACGCATGGACATTGAGCATGTCATGTTGATCCTATCGATTCTTTTGTTGATACCTATATCCTTTCTTTGGTATATTTGGTGTGTATCTGGGGATGATGGGCACGCGATGGCTTGACGGAGAGAGTGAGTTGAGAGATGCTGTAGCGACGAGTGTGCCGACGTCGCCCAGACACGAGTGATGATGGACCGCCGATGGCTCAACTGAGAGAGATATCATAGCGACGAGCGTGTTGACGCCCTGCTCGAGCTTGATGATTGATTGATGATCTTTCCTTTGGACTCCTGAGATCTTGATATTGGAGATTTGATACCCGTCATATGCGTTGCATTCATACACGGCATGTATCGCATGATACTTTGTCATCCATTGTGATTTTACCTGTTTCTCGTACTGTGTTCTGACCCCCTTCGTGGGGGGCTGTCATGTCTTTGTTGTATGGGCATGTGAGGTGGTACAGTTGGACATATTGTGGATGCTCGAGATGAAGCATCGATGAATACCAGAGCTCCTTGAGAGCGATCCTCAGGCTATGTTTTATGTTTTGTGTCCCAGTAGTTGTTGGAGTATTTTTAAATACGATTCAATTTACCGGGGTATGCCCCGAGTATCTGTATTTTAAGTATTACATTACTGGGAAGTTTTTATATGATGCTTATGCGATGAATAACATGTTAAATTGTGAAACTGGAATTACATATTTTTCAGTACTATGATATATGTAAAATCAAAAAAATTTTGGGCCACATGTTGATAAATTTTAAATAATCTTCCGCTGTTAAGTAAAGATAATATTATGTGATAATTAAAATGCATGATTAGGAATGGGCCCTCACATTTGGTGAGGAAGGCGTGGACTCAGTAGACTCATCATCCTCGGAGGAGAGGTTTACATGATGTACTACTGTTTCAAGTACTATATCAATGTTAAGAGGATCAACATCTGATAGAGATAGATGTTGATCGGATACAGTAAGGGGTTCAGGAGAGGGCGAAGGGTCGGCTGAAGAATTAGTAGAGGGTACACTAACCGGAGATACCTATGCTGGGGCCACCACAATCATTCTCTGTTCATGTGTCATTGCTGGAGCTGATTCTAGTTGGGTAGAGCATGAGTGCAATCCCATGGAGATTTGGAGATCATGCAGTGTCCTCTCAGCTAAAACAACGTTTTGCTTCCAAGGCATGGAGAACAACATTGTCATGGTTAGCAGTTCCTGAGTCTGACTTAAACTCCTTATGTCGAGATTGGACAAGAGTGTTAAGTCCACTGACATACTTCATCAGCTTGAAGACCTCTCTCAATTTCAGACCCTGTTCAACGTCTCTGGATCTGAAGATATTCAAGGATCATATTTTCATCAATCTTTGCCTGCTTAAGAACCCGAGTGAGTCACTGAATCTTATTTTTAGACGAGCTTTCACCCATCTGTCAAATGTCTCCATGGGTTGTTGAAGCTGGGCTTCGACCTCTTCAAGCACCAGGGCTATTACAGTGGCCACAGGAGTGGAGACAGGTTCCATAACAGCTTTCCCTCGTCCTTCAGGGGTGAAGGGAGGATGGCAGATGGAGTAGCCAATCTTAGGTGGTCTTAAACTTAGGGTAAAAATCCTGCCCCTCGCTGAGAACTGAGTGACACCTTGGTGGTAGTGGGAGCAGTAGATGCTTGTTCAGCAGAGATGATGTCCATTGATGTAGCAACCTCAACTGCTCCACGGTTGGAGTAATATTTGTGCTGATACCCTGATAAGCATCTGGAACCTCTGCTGGAACTTCGGCGGCAACAACATGAATATTAGAGACAACAGGGTTGACTTTCTTCGTTTGTTGCTTCTTTGGTGGGGGATGAGGTGATGACTCAGAGACAGAAGACTCTGAGATAGTTTGCTCAGAGTCACTGACCACTTGAGGTTTCCTTCTTTTGGTGGGAACAGCTTTGGAGGGACCACCTCCTGCACTAGTTGACTTCCTGTGATTCTGTAGGTATTTAGCGTTGAGGAGCTTTGCTAGATGGAGAGTGAAGGTAGCCCCCATTAGTACAATCTTGCTTTCTAGGATTCGAGTGAGCGGGAGGGCGAATCCAGAATGGTCCTTGACAGATTCAACTAGGCCAATCAGTATTTGAAAAAGTACTACGGACCATTTGACATCTATGCCCTTAACAACAGCACACGATTCTTCAAACTTTCAGGGATGATGACATCGAACGATCCAGCTTTGCACTCAGACCCTTTGTAATGATGTCTGCGAGCAATCGGAAATGGCTCTTCATCAGAATCTTCTTGAACGGAGGGCTTCGTAGTCGTAATCCAGATTCTGAGAACACTGTTCGCATCTCATCTCGCACAAAGATGGAGATGGTAGAAAGATCCGTGAGCCCAGCAGTGGAAGGCTCAGTTGAGTGGTAAAGTCATCTGGAGTGATTGTGACAGATTGGCCATAGATGGAGGACACCACGATGTCGTTAACCGCCCTCGCTGTAGTATAAAACTCATGGAGAGTTTTCCTATAGTACGTTGGTGAGAGGTTCAGCATAACCAGCAGGCCGGAGTTCTCGAAATATTGGAAAATACTTGTCATCTCTTCATCGGCGCTGGTGTAGACCGAGTTAAAATCGATATGTAATGCATTGGTAACAAAACTTGGCTGGATGGTCTTCGACATTTTGATTTTTTTTTTTGAAGAACTGAGACACAGTGAAGTCTGAGAGAAGATTGCTTCGAAGAAATTGTTAGTACAGTAATTTGGAAATGGTAAAGTGAAAATTGAAAAAGTTAATGGCGGTTAAAGAGAGTGGAGGTGTAACGTCGTACTGTAGATGAGCGGACACATGGACACGTGTCTATCATCAAACCAAGGATTTTTTTTGAAATAAACTGAAATGGACACGATTTAAGCGGGACAAAAATAATTCAATATTAATGAAAATTTAATTTGAAATTCGGATTCAATTGGTTTATAATTAACTAAGGTTATTAACAGCAGAGTATGTATGGTAATGTCCACCGGTATGTAGAGTTCACTAGTGAAGTAGTATCTACTGCAGCAGACAGTTGTTTTACCAGCTAAGAGTCAGTAGACCTTCGAAAAACACACAAATTCCCCCTTAATTAATATCCTCCCTAAATTTATGCAATAGCTAAAATGTAATTCCCCCTTAGTTTATAATAAATGAGAAATTTAAACAAATAAGATCACTTAGTTATATCAATTAAACCAAGTATATTGTGAAAATAGGAAAACGTAGCGTCAGGTAGGGGTATTGTGAAGATATCTGCTACTTGTTGTTCGGTGGATATGTACTCCAACCGAATCTCCTTCTTCATTACGTGATCTCAGATGAAGTGATGACGAATGTGAATATGCTTGGTCCGGGAATGAAGACCTGGATTATACGTGATAGCTATGACAGATGTATTATCACGAAATATTGGTGCCTCAGTGGACTCAATTCCATAGTCCCTTAGTTGCTGTTGAATCCATAATAGTTGAGCACAACAACTTCCAGCAGCAAGGTATGATGCCTCTGTAGTAGACGTTGCGATGGATGTCTGCTTCTTGCAACCCCATGAAATCAATCTATCCCCTAGGAATTGACAGTATCAACTGGTATTTTTCCTATAATCTTGCATCCTGCGTAGTCAGCATCTGAATACCTGACTAAGTTAAACGTTGAATCTTTGGGATACCAGAGACCAACATTCTCAGTTCCTTTTAGATGCTTAAGAATCCTCTTAGTCAGTGAAGTAAGATTGTTTAGGACTAGATTGGAAGCGAGCACACATACATACATCAAACATAATGTCAGGTCTGCTGGCTGTCAAATATAGTAAAAGATCCGATAATATCGTGATACATTGTTACTTCGATTGGTGTGCCTGCTTCATCCAAATCTAGTTTAGCAGAGGAACTCATAGGAGTGGCTGCTGCTGAGCTAGTGCTCATTCCGTATCCTTTAATAGCTCATTGTTGTACTTTGACTGGTTGATCAAGATTTCTTTATTAGACTGCTTGACTTGCAATCCTAAGAAAAACTATAATTCTCCCATCATGCTCATCTTGAACTGATCCTGCACGATTTTGGAAAATCTCGCACAGCTTTGGGTTAGTACTACCAAAAATAATATCATCAACATAAATCTGAACTAGTAGAGTATGGTCACCCTTTGTGAATTTGAAAAGGGTTTTGTCCACCGTGCCAATGGTAAACTCATGCTCAGTCAAGTACTTTGATAGAGTTTCATACCATGCTCGGGGAGCTTGTTTCAAACCATACAAAGCTTTGTTCAGTTTATACACAGAGGAAGGCTGCTGATGGCTTTCAAACCCAGTAGGTTGTTCAACATAAACTTCCTCCTGGAGTTTATCAGTAAGAAAAGCACTCTTAACGTCCATCTGATAGACTTTAAAGTCTTTGAATGCAGCGAATGCAAGAAATATACGAATGGCTTCCAATCGGGCTAAAGGGGCAACAGTTTCAACGAAGTCAATGCCTTCTTCCTGTCTGTATCCCTGTGCAACTAATCTTGCTTTATTCCTTATTACAGTACCATTCTCGTCCAATTTATTTCTAAATACCCATTTGGTACCTACGATAGTGTGATGCCGTGGACGTGATACTAAGTGCCATACTTTGTTTCTCTCAAACTGATTAAGTTATTCTTGCATAGCTTCTATCCAGCTTAGATCTAAAATAGCATCATCTATCTTCTTGGGTTCTAATGAGAGATAAATATAGCATGAAGAAATTCGTTAATCATCTGTCATCTGGTGCGTAGAGGAACAATAGGGTTAACTATGACCTGTCCGGGTGGATGATCCTTCTTCCACCGGAGCGGAGGTCCAAGAGGATTTGTTTCTTTATTGGTATAAATTTGAGTTTGTAGCTCAGCAGACTGTATTGATCCATAATTGTTTGCTATATCTACTGCAGCAGGGGTATATACAGTAGTGTCCTCGACAACAGGGTTCAACCCTTGTGGACTAGCAAGTACCTCTGCTTGAGCTTCTGGGACTTCTGGCTCTAAGATGGAGTCGACCCCACTTCTTTAATTCAACTCATCATCATAATTATCAATATGAGTATTTTCTAATCGATTACTCAAATTATTGATTTGTAGTTCAGATACAACATTATCAGAAGATTCATCAAATTTAACATGAATAGATTCTTCTACTGTAAGTGTTCTATTGCTAAATACTCTAAACGTCTTACTAACAGAAGAGTAGCTAAGAAATATTCCAGCATCAGATTTAGCATCAAAAGCAGTGAGATGAGTCTTTCCATTATTGTGAATAAAACATTTGCAACCAAACACATGGAAATAAGAAATATTTGGCTTACTGCCATTCCAGATCTCATACGGTGTTTTTGTAAGGTCTCGCTACCTTAAGTGTGGATTAAGTGCATTAAGAGAGCTAAACATACATTCATCAGAGTATAAGGGTTCATGTTGATGCATTGAGCTTAAGGATTACAGTGCCAAAATAAAACTTCCAATAAGGAATTAGTTACATCCCACAAAATGAATGTAAAGGCTATATATTTACTCTACCCTGTGTAGAAACTATACAAAAATTCCCGTCCTTCTATACCAGTAGCACTCCTTACACAGCTCACCGCATCAACCCTGGCCTTAGCCCTCCATGCCAAAAGCTTCTACAGGAACAACCCCAAACCATGAGCATATAATAAACCATATTCACCACAATATGATTATAATGTATAAATACATGAACCGTAATACAAAGCACTTCATGTATCCAATGCATTTAAAACGCTCCCTTTTTGGTTGTCCCTGTACCACAACTTATATTCATAATCACCAGTTTATAATAAAGTTCCATAAATGTCATGACATATATCCGTTCCATCAATACTAATAACCAGTTATAGTCTTATTATAACAATGTATTTAAATGCACCTCGCTTTGTCATGACCGCGACATTAATACCCCTCGCTTCGACATATCATCGGCATTGAATAACCTCGCTTTAATATGACAACGGCATTTACCATCGCTTCGATATATTAGCGGCAAATATTCTATCATCTCTACGATATGACAACGGCAAGTATTCTATCATCGCTTCAAATGACAGCGGCAAAGCATTAAAATCATCACTCGAATATAACAATGACTATCCATGATATGCACCAAGCATCCAATATATATATGCAACCACAATGCATAATCCAAAATGTACAAATACATTTTTACCGTTTGGTGCCGTACGTCTCTCTACGTACCTTTCCAAAATATGGGATGTTTGCAGGATTTTATCCCATACGTTGTGCTGCCACCTTGGAAGGCTCTACACAATTGCACAACTCAATATTAGAAGCCATATAATAGTCCATCACCAAAAATCCCAACCAATTAATCACAATGGGCAAAAAAAGCTCCTCGAAACTCAAAGGAGAACCCAAAATATATATTCAGCAAAAAACGCTTTACCGATTGATCGGTAAAAACCCATTATTTCGATTTTTGCTATGGCATTTCACCGATCGATCGGTGGTGGATCGGTCGTTCCTAACGATCGATCGGTAATACCCAAAATTTTCCCATCGCTACGCACTTGCACCAATCAATCGGCACAACGCTACCGATCGATCGGTCGCTGCACATTTCTGGAAAAACACCATTTTTGTGCATAAAATCTATGCCTTAAACATATACACCACAACCCATCAATATTCCTCAACCCAACACATTATAAACTCCACAAACCACCATAACAACACACAACAACCAAACTCAACAAAAAAGTACAACACAATCCAAAACCAACCAATTATCTCCCAAAACCATAAACCAAAAATCAACAATACATGCTCAAGCATAGACAACTGGGGTTCCTTACCACTTTAAAGCAAGAAATCAACGATTAAGAGCTCCTAAGTCTCTTCCTTCTTCCCCTTGCTTGAGGCGATAAAGAGGGTTGGGTGGGGGGAAAGGGTGTGTGTCGATTAAGAGGGGGGTTTGAGTGATAGAGAAGGAGTGATGGGGAGAATGGGGTAAGGAGTGAGGTAAAAGTAGTGTGGGGATTAATTTAAAATGGTGCCCAACTATTTAGCATGATGTAGTAAAATATCCTAACATGATATTTTAAAAGCATTTATCAAAAATACACCATAATAACAATTTACATGCTTTTTCTATAACACTAGAATAAAGCCCAATGTACCATGCCAAATTTACACAATTCCCCACCTTGCATCACATGCACCCTGAAATGTATAACCAGTTCATGCCCACCGCATAACTATACATTTCTCAACAATAATAATAATCACACCATAATTATTATTAAAAGCCATAAAACACAAGATCAATTTCAGGGATATCACAATACTCCCCTATTTAGAAAATTCCGACCTCAAAATTAGCATTTACTTACCCAAGCCAATCAAAAACATAAATTCACATACTAGAGAACAGTTCCGGGTAGTGCTGCACCATATGTCGCTCCGTATCCCACGTGACCTCCTCGACACCCCTATGATCCCACTGAACTTTGGCCATCGGTATCACTTGTTCCAAAGTCTGCGATCCGCTTGATCCAGAATTCTAATCGGCCGTTCAACATAGGACACATCAGAATCCAACTAAACTTCTGAAGGTTGCAACACGTGAGACGGATGCGGCTCATACTTCCTCAACAAAGTCACATGAAACACGTCATGAATCTCAGACAATGACTGTGGCAAAGCTAAGCAGTAAGCCAAAGTACCAATGCGCTGCAATATCTCAAATGGTCCAATGTACCTCGGAGATAATTTCCCACGCATTCCAAACCGCCCCACACCTCTAAAAGGTGAGATCTTCAAAAAGACCTTATCGCCCAACTGAAACTCCAATGGTCGCCGCTGTTTATTAGCATAGACTGCCTTCCTATCTGGGCTGCTTTCATTTTCTGCCAGATCACTTTTACTTTATCTTCCATCTCCCGGATCAACTCCGGTCCTCCGACCGATTTACAATCCAAATCGTCCCAGTACAACGGTGATCAACAACGCTGACCATACAAATCCTCAAATGGAGCCATCTGAATACTCGCCTTGTAGCTATTATTGTACGAGAATTCCACCAAGGTCACCGAATCTAGCCACATTGCATCAAACTCTAGCACACAAGCCCTCAACATATCCTCGAGCGTCTGTATAGTACGCTCAGTCTGACCATCTGTATGGGGATGGTAAGCGTGCTCAATATCACCTAAATTTCTGAAGACCTTCCCAAAAATGTGACGAAAACCGTGGGTCTCGATCAGACACAATAGAAACTGGGATCCTGTGCAATCTCACCACATCCCGAATGTACAACTGGACCATCCTCAAGTATGTGAAGGTCATATTGTATAGAATAAAGTGAGCCACCTTTGTTAGCCTGTCCACAATAAGCCGTCCTCGGCAAATGAGTCACAAAGACCATGAATATGTGCTCTCACTTCCATTTAGGTATCTCCAAGCTCTTCAATTCACCACCAGGCTTCTGCCTCTCTGCCTCACCTATTGACAGATCGAACATCTCTTAACGAATGCTATAACATCTCGTTTCATCCTATTCCACCAGAATTGGTCACACAGATCTTTATACATTTTCCTCCCTCCCGGATGCATACTAAATCTGCTGCTGTGAACTCGCTGCAAGATTCCTTGGCGCAGCTCCGGCACACTTGGGACCACTCAACGGTTACCGAGCCTCAACGCACTGTCCTCTACAATACTGAATTTTGATGGTTGTCCTTGAAGGACCAATGCTATCCATCTCTGTATCTCATCATCTGACTTCTGAACCTTTCTGATATTCTCAAAAATGTCTGGCTCAGTTAATAATGTTGATACACGTACCGGTGATGCAGATACATCAAAGTCATAACTCAACTGACAGTAAGAAGTCAACAGAGCTGACAAATGGATGACGTCTTCCGCTGTGCACTTCACCTTCCTACTCAATGCGTCAGCTGTCAAGTTAGCCTTTCCGGGATGGTACTCTATCTCGCAATCATAGTCCTTTAACAAGTCCATCAATCTCCTCTGCCTCATGTTCAGCTCCGGCTGAGTAAATAAGAACTTCAGGCTCTTGTGGTCCGTGTAAATGGTAAATGACGTACCATACAAATAATGCCGCCAAATCTTCAAGGCAAACATAATAGCCGCCAATTTCAAGTCATGAACTGGATACCTAGTCTTATGCGGCTTCAGTTGCCTCGAAGCATAAGCCACCACATGCTTATCTTGCATCAATACGCACCCCAAACCCTACAGTGATGCATCAGTATAAAGAACGAACCTCTTGTTCTCCGTGGGAATCAACAACACGGGTGCAGTCGTCAATCGATGCTTCAATTCCTGAAAACTCAGTTAACAAGCCTCAGACCAATAAAATAGTACTCCCTTATGAGTCAACTACGTCAATGACTTGGCAATCTTCAAGGATCCCTCGACAAAACATCGATAGTAACCAGCCAAACCAAGAAAACTCCGAATCTTGGGTACAGAGGTAGGCGCAGGATTCCATTACTGCTTCTACCTTCCTGTGATCAACTGATATCACATCTCCATTGAGATGACATGATCCATAAATACCACACTGTCCAGCCAGAATTCACACTTACTGAGCTTGGCAAATAACTGATTATCTCTGAGAATCTGAAGCACGGTACGCAAATGCCTCACATGTTCCTCTTCGCTTTTGGAATAGACAAGAATGTCGTCAATAAATACTATGACAAACTGATCCAGATACGGTTGAAACACCCAATTCATCAGACTCATAAAGACAGTGGGGCATTCGTCACTCCGAACGGCATGACCAAGAACTCGTAGTGTCCGTACCGAGTCCAAAATATTGTCTTCTAAGCATACTCGTCTCTAACCTGAATCTGATGGTAACCTGACCTCAAGTCAATCTTGCTATAAAGCTTTGTGCCCTTTAACTGTTCAAACAGATCATCAATCCGCGGAAGAGGGTACTTGTTCTTTACCGTCGCTTTATTCAACTGCCAGTAATCGATGCACAAGCGCATCAAACCATCTTTCTTCTTTACAAATAAGACCGGTGCACCCAAAGGCGATACACTAGGACGTATGCATCCTTTGTCAAGAAGTTCCTGCAACTGTACCTTCAGTTCTCACAACTCCGCTGGTGCCATTCTATAAGGGGCACGAGAAATCGCGGACGTCAATGGTAATATCTCAAACCCGAACTAAACTTCCCTACTCGGCGGAAAACCTGAAATTTCTTCCGGAAACACATCGACAAATTCCGCAACCATGGGTATCTCCTCGATTCTCAGCTCTTTCCTCTTTTACGCAACATCAATGGCATAGATGAGATAGCCCGTATGTCCACGTTCCAGTAGCCGTGGAATTCTAATAGTCGATACCAACGGAATCTTTGGACGATAACCACTTCCATAAAATATCCACTGAATCCCCTGATCAGATCGGAAGCGAACCGTTCTCTGTCAGCAATCAACCACTGTCTGATATCTGTTTAGTACATCGATGCCCATGATGCAATCGAAGTTCGTTATTCCCTATACAAACAAATCAGCTTTCAGTTCAATGCCCTCAACATAAATGAGGCAGTCATATAATATCCGATCAGCAATCACATACTTCCCGGTGGGTGTCGAGACCATAAGAGGCGTGGGCAACGGAGACGGACACATATGATGTCTTTCCACAAAATCCGCAGACACAAAGGAATGGGAGGCACCTGTATCTATCAAAATAAAAGCGGGGTAGGTAAAAATATAACACTTACCCGCAATCACTTCCTCTGGGCTGCCTCGGCCTGTTCCCTCGTCAATGCATACACCTGTCCTTGAGGTGGTCCCGCTGTCTGGCCTCCCAATGGTCAAGGCACAACCAGTTGCCTCCGTTGTACTGCCCTGTCATCAAATCTTTCTCTGTTTACCCATAGATCTGGTTGACCTCCACTGGTAGGAAAATACCGAGCAATGTGGCCCGTCTTGCCACAACTATAACAAGTCGACCAGTCACGCATCGAGTGCGGTCCTCCACAATAATCGCATCTCGTTTCCCCCGTCCTACTCTCTTGTGTTGGTCCCCGGTTGGTCGGTGCATTACCCTTCGATCTCCCAACCTTCGGTCATAAGATCGCTTCCCACTAAATCGGGAAGATGAAGAAGCCCCACGAGGCTTAAATTGTTCCCCACGTGGTCACAGAATGTCAGACACCAGCCTCTGTGATGGCACATATGGGGGTACAACATCCTTGTAATCACTCACCCCAATTTCTGCTAGCTCTGGTCTTATAAGTGCATCATCAAAAAAAACTACGATTATTAGAGATAACCATATCAAACAGCTCCGGCCTCAAGCCCTTTAGAAAGTGTCTCATCTTGGCATGTCCATTTGTAGCAATATGATGGACATACCTCAAGAGGGATGAATACTGTAGAGCATAGTCGGAAATAGTCATGTTGCCCTGCTACAAGTTAGTGAACTCGTCTTCCTTCAGTTGTCTCGCCGCCGCCGAGAAATATCGACTCAAAAATCGAGTCCGGAACAAACTCCAATCTATCAATATCCCTTGATCTCTCAACTCCATAACAGTTGTCTTCCACCACATGGAAGATTTCTTAGCCAGTTGGAACTCCGCCAGTCTCAACCAAGTAGTCTTGGCACATGGTGCCGATACAAATATCTGCTCAATTCTCTCAAGCCATTCTTCTGTTTCTTCCCCAGTCTCAGTTCCTCAAATCGAGCCAGATGGAAGGCCAAGAACTGCGTCAGACTCAAGTCCCCGGGCAGTAACAGCTGTGCAATAGGTTCCAAGCCCACAACCGGTGGCGGTAGAGGATTAGTCTATACATACTCGCATTTATACTCATTGCATCTGCCACCCCTTCATTGAGGTGTTCCAAGTTTCTGCCTGCCATGATGAATACAAGGGTTAACAATAATAACACCATAATAAAGTTAACTTGAATAACAATTCTCCAAGCATGTTAGTATAACACAAATATACTCAAATGTGCACCACATGCATGAACGTGCTCATAAGTGAACACCTATTCAACTTGTTCACTAAGTCTACCCTTCGCTCATCCCTAGTGCTCTAACCACTGCTCTGATACCACTAATGTAAGGTCTCGCTACCTTAAGTGTGGATTAAGTGCATTAAGAGAGCTAAACATACATTCATCAGAGTATAAGGGTTCATGTTGATGCATTGAGCTTAAGGTTTACAGTGCCAAAATAAAACTTCCAAAACGGAATTAGTTATATTCCCACAAAATGAATGTAAATGCTATAGATACACTCTACCCTGTGTAGAAACTATACAAAAAATTCATGTCCTTCTATACCAGTAGCACTCCTTACACAGCTCACCGCATCAACCATGGCCTTAGCCCTCCATGCCAAAAGTTCCGACAGGAACAACCCCAAACCATGAGAATATAATAAACCATATTCACCACAATATGATTATAATGTATAAATGCATAAACCGTAATACAAAGCACTTCCTGTATCCAATGCATTTAAAACGATCCCTTTTTGGTTGTCCCTGTACCACAACTTATATTCATAATCATCAGATTATAATACAGTTCCATAAATGTCATGACATATATCCGTTCCATCAATACTAATAACCAATTATAGTCTTGTTATAATAGTGTATTTTATTGCACCTCGCTTTGTCATGACCGCGGCACAAATACCCCTCGCTTCGACATATCAGCGGCATTGAATAACCTTTCTTTAATACGACAGCGGTATTTACCATCGTTTTGACATATTAGAGGCAAATATTCTATCATCGCTACGATATGACAGCGGCGAGTATTATATCATCACTTCCAATGACAGCGGCAAAGCATTAAAATCATCACTCGAATATAACAAGGACTATCCATGATATGCATCAAGCATCCAATATTTATATGCAACCACAATGCATAATCCAAAATGTACAAATACTTTTTACCATTTGGTGCCCGTACGTCTCTCTACGTACCTTTCCAAAATATGAGATGTTTGAAGGACTTTATCTACTGCGTTATGCTTGCCACCTGGGAAGGCTCTACACATTTGCACAACTCAATATTAGAAGTCATATAATAGTCCATCACCAGAAATCCCAACCAATTAATCACAATGGGCCGATAAAAGCTCCCCGAAACTCAAAGGAGAACCCAAAATATACATTAAGCTAAAACGCTTTACCGATCGATCGGTCACTATTACCGATCGATCGATAAAAACTCATAATTTTGATTTTTACTACGGCATTTCACCGATCGATCGGTCGGAGCTACCAATGAATCTTTAGCCACCACCGATCGATCGGTCGTTCCTACCGATCGATCGGTAAATACCCAAAAATTTTCCCATCGCTACGCACTTGCACCGATCGATCGGTACAACGCTACCGATCGATCAGTCGCTGTACATTTCCGGAAAAACTCCATTTTTGTGCATAAAGTCAATGCCTTAAACATATACACCACAACCCATCAATATTCCTCAACCCAACACATTTTAAACTCCACAAACCACCATACAACACACAACAACCAAACTCAACAAAAAAATACAACACAATCCAAAACCAACCCATTTTCTCCCACAACCATAAACCAAAAATCATCAATACATGCTCAAGCATAGACAATGGGGTTCCTTACCACTTTAAAGCAAGAAATCAATGATTAAAAACTCCTAAGTCTCTTCCTTCTTCCCTTGCTTGAGGCGATAAAGAGGGTTGGGGGGAAAGGGTGTGTGTCGATTAAGAGGGGGGTTTGAGTGATAGAGAAGGAGTGATGGGGAGAATGGGGTAAGGAGTGAGGTAAAAGTAGTGTGGGGATTAATTTAAAATGGTGCCCAACTATTTAGCATGATGTAGTAAAATATCCCAACATGATATTTTAAGAGCATTTACCGAAAATGCACCATAATAACAATTTACATGTTTTTTTCTATAACATTAGAATAAAGCCCAATGTACCATGCCAAATTTACACCCTTCCTCACCTTGCATCACATGCACCTTGAAATGTTTAACCAGTTCATGCCCACCGCATAACTATACATTTCTCAACCATAATAATAATCACACCATAATTATTATTAAAAGCCATAAAACAAAGGATCAATTTCAGGGATATCACAGTTTTGTTTGCTCGTTTATTAATCATCGATCTGTTATGCGTATAACAAGTTGTATTAACAGCTTCTGCCCAAATTCTATGGGAGATTTTTGATTCTGCAAGCATTGTTTGCGCAGCTTCTTTCAAAGTGCGGTTCCTACGCTCAATAACTCCAATTTACTGTGGGGTTTTAGCAGCAGAGTATTCATGTTTAATACCAAGGTCATCTAGATATGATTCGAGTGACTGATAGGTAAACTCAGTACCCTTATCACTACGAATTCTATCTATCCCACACGATATCTCATTTTGTCGTCTTTTCAGTAGTTTGATCAGCTTTGGAGTAGCCTGATCTTTGCCACTTAGAAACAAGACCCACGTAAAATAAGAGTAATCGTCTATTAACTCCACGGTATACTTCATTCCCCCTAGACTTGTTAGTCAACTCTAGGCACCGAGAAGAAGATTTACTCCCTCTGTTCGTAAAGGTAGATCTGATCTGCTTACCCAGCTGGCATGCTGAACAGATCTTGTCTTTTGAGTATCTGGGGCAGTCCATAAACTAAATCAAGCTTACGCAGACTGCCAATAGTTTTAAAATTTAGATGACTCAATCGCTTGTGCCAAAGCCAAATTTTTGGAACTATTTAAGGCAGCAAAGCAAGTAGGCGAGGCAGGTTGATCAAAATTCAAGTCAATCTTGTAAGTGTTGTCATCCCTCTTACCTACAAGCAGTGTACTACCATCGACAGATTTATTGTGCACGTGTACCGGTTGAATTCTACTGAGTGACCATTATCATAGATTATCAACCAACAGACCATTTTAATAACAATGTTACCATGGATAATCTTACCCTTACCCACGGTTCTACATTTCGCGTTGTCACCAAAAGTTATTCTTGGTCTATTGGTGTCTGTTGGGATATGCTTAAGACAACTCATTAGATGATTGATTTTGACATACAATGTAATATGATTTTATTAATGTCAATTCATTATTATATATTATTCCAGTATCTGTGATGAATAAATATATATTAATGTCCTTAGAATAAAATTGTATTATTCTTAAAGATTGTCCCTGGTCAAGTATTATCATGAACTAGGATAATGATAATGCATTGAGACTAGTATGTATTGATTGATGAATTTCTTCATGGATATGAGATATCGAATCAACACATAGGTACATGTTAGAGAACTATGTACTGGACAGACATGAGAATGCTACATGGATTGTTATATAAATGTCATAAGCAATTCTCATAGTGATAATAGTGTATGTAATCTTTACGACTTGAGATCACCAGAGATCCCACATAAGGAGTTGTATATCTTGATATTATCAAACGTTACCTATAACAGGGTAAACTATAAAAACAAACATTGGATAAAAATGATTTGTCGCTCCTATAATGTAGAGGGATGTTGAGTGATCAAGATATGATTTGTCGCTCCTATATAACAGGAGAAGTGTTTGGGCCCTTGATCAAGTGAGACTAAAATGCATGGCCATGTTCGAATGAGACGATATGTGATTTTGAGTTTATTCGTTTATTACAGTCTACTCGGGATCAAGAAATAAAAGATTGGACTATACGAGTATGACTTATTCCATGACTCATGTTTAATCTAAACACATAGCACAAAGGGATTAAGTTACATGGTGAATATTATCACACGCCATAGGTAATGTCGAGTCAATGACATTCTTGTAACTTGGGTAGCCTTGATGTGTTACTAGATACCGCTCATTGCTTGTGATATAAAATTAGATTTATGTCACTGCCAACGTTGCAAGATCCTAAAGGGTCGCACAAAAGATTAAATCGATAAAGAGAGTTAAATTCATTGGATGAATTAAATTGATTAGGAAGAGTCCTAATCATAAATTTAATGGGCTGATTATATATATATATATATATATATATATATATATATATATATATATATATATACGAAAAAGATTTAAATGGGCCAAAGGGTTCTACGAAAACCTATTCTGATATTAGCCCCTTCTTTTATGTCTATATATATACTATGCATATTAGGGTTAAAGTCAGGCGTGTTAATATAGATTAACATAAAACTATTAACAGAGACGCAACCGTCACTTTGTTTTGATTACTCGTCACCTTCCCTCGTTGAATTATCAAGTCTAGCAACTTGATATCTTCAACGTCCCTTTCGATTCGATCGTGTGGATACTGTAGAGGCCAAGCTGTGAAGTTTTGCTCGACTCGTGGACGTTCATCTTCGAGGATTCTACATCAAACACGCTACCAGATATGATTAATTCGTATACGTCCTCGGTGGGAATCCAAATTTCAATTTATGTTGCATTCATGCTCGTCGAATTCCTTACAGTGTCTACTAATTCAGATACCAGACAAGCACTTTCAGTCATATGTCTAGAACATCCACTGTCCAGAAATCACTCTGAGCTTTGAACTTGCTGATTCTAGATCTCTCCAATTAAAGCGATGAATTTATTGGTACCCAATCCTACTTGTGTCCAGACAGGATTAGTCCTTTCAGGACCCACACTTGGATAACTCTAAACCTTTTGGGTCCGTGTGTGTCCTGAAATGTGTGTGCGACAGATGGTGATGATGTTTGTGTGTGATAGTGAGTGTATGCATGTTGCTTTGATTTTTGGTTCATGTTGGGAAGCATATCTCTTCTGGACAAGCATACAATTATAATACCAGTTAGGTTTCACCTCTCAAGTTGCTTGATCAGTAGGCTTATGTCCATTTTTGAACTTCTGCACTGGTCTAGCATTCTCTACTGGCTTATCATAACCAATACCTTTATGTGATACTCATTCCTTAATGAGTGTTGGCTTGAAAGGTTCCTTAACCAATTCACTTGGTTCATATACTGTGCTGGATTTAACAAAGTTCATTGTTTGAAACTTGTTTTTCTCCAGACACAGCTGAGTTCTAACACTAGATGTATTACTGTCATTGTTGATATAGCCTATACCAGTAGTATTTCATCTTTTCTAGCAGTTAAAGTGTTCCATGTGCGAAACAACTTGTTAAATTTCTGGTGTGCACATTTAGCTTCGTCCTTTTTTCTTTCTCGAGCAGACTTACTTTTTTCCTAAGGCATTCTAGCTCCATTGATTGTTCACAATCAAGTTTACTGTCCTATTGTTCGATGGGTTTGAATGTTCAGTCTTATAGTTCTCGAAGGACTCATACAACAATTGATACTCATTTATCATATCCTGTAAAGCATTAGTGAATTCAGTATGTGTAAATTCAGAAAGGTTAGAATCAGTTACCACGTTGTCATCATTTGCCATGAGACAGTGGACTCCTTCATCTTCACTTTCACTGGATGAGCTTGAAGATTCCTCTGATTCTGATTCTGAATCAGCCCACTTGCTCTTGTTTTCCTCGGCAACAAGTACTTTCCAATCTATGTCTCTTCTGGATGACCTTCTCTTTTCCTTGGACTTCTTGTAGTCCTTGGATGCTTTCTTTTGATCATCCTTCTTTGGCTTTGTACAATCAGCAATAAAATGTCCTGGTTTAATGCAGTTGAAGCAGACACGATCATCTTCTTCTGATGTATTTTTGAAGTTCTGCTTCCTTGGAGAATACTGGTAAGTCTTCTGGTTTTTCTTCATGAACTTGCCAATTTTTTTTATAAAAGCGTCATTGCATCATTACACATTTGTTCAGGAGTCATCTCTGTTGTGATGGACAGGGACTGTGATGCAGCAAGTGCTTTGGTTGGTTGACTGGTGCTGGGTTCATATCAATCCGAATGCCTAGTTCCAACTCGTATGCCTTTAAGTCAGCAAATAGATCGTGCAGATCGATCTTGTTTAGATCTTTGAATTCTCTCATGGCGATGGTCTTCACATCCCATTCTCTTGGAAGACCCCTCTTGACTTTTATGGTAACTTCTCTGTTTGATAGATCTTTACCCAATCTATTGAATTTGTTGATGATTCCAGTTACTCTCTCATCATATTCATTGAGAGTTTCTCTTGACATCATTTTGATGTTCTCAAACTTCTGTAGAGTGACAGTAAGCTTGTTCTATTTGGTTTGATCATTTCCTTCACACAGTTGTGCAATCTTTTCCTAGATGTCTTTAGCAGTAGGACACATTTTGATTTTGTTGAACATGTTTTGTCCAATGTCTTGAGCAGGATGTCCTTGGCTATATTGTCCAGATTTGCTTTTTCATTTTCCTCATTGGTCCAGAGTGCTCTGTCCTTCTCAACCATTTGAGGTTCACCACTGGTAATGACCGCTGGTGTGTTGACATTCATGATCGACATTGGTCCGTCAGTGATGAAGAACCACATGTCATCATCCTGAGCACTTAGATGTGCTTGCATTCTGATTCTCCAGTCATCATATTCATCTTTCTTGAACATTGGGATATTGCTGAATGATGCCATCAGTTCTTAAAATTTCTCACAATCGAGAAAACCTGGCTCTGATACCACTTCTTAGGATTTGAGTAGTGTTTAGAAGGGGGGTTGAATAAACACAAGACTCAATTTCAATTCTTCTTCGATACAACAGACTGTTAAGTATTGCAGTATGTTATCAATTGATGAACAAGTCAGTAGACGCTAGTAAAAGTGCGGAAGACGTCTGCTGAACTTGTGAGATTAAATAACTGAAGGATATTGTGTAGAAAGTAAATAACACACGATATGTTCTGGAAGTTCGAAGCACGATGCTTCTACTTCTCCCCTTCTTCCTTTGCAGGAAGGTTACTAGAAGACTTTGGCTTACACTTTATAGTATATAACCTTCTTAGGCACTCACACAGGTTGGCCTAAACTCTTATCAATACACTTATCACAGTTGTTTACAACTTGTTCTTACAACACTCACACAGTATGAATCACTTAATTTTAAAGTGTTCTTGAGTAGCAGACTCAGTAGACTTTGATCTTCAAGATTACAATAATGCGTTTTTGCTGCACTTGCAAAACTTCATAATATTTCAATGTATGAGTTGAATGTTTTGCTTGAATGAAGTTGATTTCTGCCTTTCAAATATTTATCACGCGGAGGGGCTTCGACCACTCCTTGTAGGTAACAGAAAATCTCCGACATGATGTCGGTGATTTTTGTTACCCTGAACTCAACCCTCTTTCGGATTATGGTATTACGTATATTATATTAGTTGATTACGTATATTGTATGGGGCCCCTCTTATTTTTCCTCTGATTTTGCCAATTATTGGAAAATTGGTACCCTTATAACCCATTTCTGCACCAGTCTTTCCTGACGTCTTTTTATAATCCCATATTAATTATATTTAAACTTTACTTTACTGATACTCCCTCCTAATTATTGCCAGGTCTTTTTTGGGTCTTATACCTCCAAGAATTGGGTCAATTTGTTCATACTTTAAGCCCTTTTCCCCCTCCAAAATACATAAAATACAGCTTTTGACCTGACGACTATTTATAATATGTATAATACCCCATTAATTGACTTGGGGCTCCTTTGATATATGGAAGGTCATATTTGATTTGGAACCGGACCACTTTCACTATGGGCCCTTTTTATGACGAAAATACACTTCAGTGGCCCAAAACCTATTACCAGAAAATAGGTGTATGGATTTTTTCATTCTTCTCTTTGACGTATTTATAGACATAGTAGTCTAACGACAACTTTACTTCATTTGGAAAGATCTGCGTAAACTCAGCTTTCTGATATTCTTCCAAATTCTTTATCTTCTTTCCAATTTCGTTAATCAATGGCTATTTCAATCTGACACTATTGGTGGCGCTAATATGGTAATGTGGCGCTCTGTTGTACCTTTGTCAGAATGGATTTGTACTTGTTTTGTCTTGTTGCTTTTATACATCTGCTGACTTCTCCTTTACTGTATATCTGCTGGACATATGATCAGCTGATGTCCTTTCCATCATCTGCTGGATAGTTACTAGTTACTTAGTCTGCTGGACTAAGGTCAACTAATAACTTCTTAGACGTCTGCTGGTACTCTTGTTCTTGTGGACGTACACTATCTGCATTATGTGGATGATAACTCTTGGTCTTTGGACCCGGTAGATGTTTTTTCACCCGGTAGATGTCTTTTAAGCTTTTCACCCGGTAGGTGTCTTTTCAGCTTTGATACAGTAGACACTTCAAGCAGTAGATGTTTGTGATCAACAAAAAATAGAAATGTTTTTCCCAACATCTCGGACCACAAGCTCTTCCATGCCCTCGGCCTCTTTGGAAAGTGCCATGATTTGTTACCTTCTCCTTGAAAGATAGTTTTGCTTTCAAAACTTTCTCTATCGATTCTCGCATCCACTTCTTCAATCTTTCGTAGCATCCAAATCTTGGACTCTTCAATGGCGACTACAACATAATTACATTTTGGATCTAAAGATTGCAAATATTTTCCAACAACTCGGTCATATTTCATTTCATCTCCATAGCTTTTAATTTGATTTATAATAGCTAAAACTCTTGAAATATAGTCCGAGATGGATTCGGATTCTTTCATTTGCAATGATCCAAATTCTCTTCTTAATGTTTGGAGACATACATTCTTCACTTTATCGGCTCCTTTAAAAGAAGCTTCAAGAATTTCCCGTGCTTGCTTGGATGTGGTTGCACTATCAACCTTCTCAAACATATTCCCATCCAAACTTTGATGAATGAGAGTGAGTGCCTTTTGGACTTTCTTCTTGGTTGCTGCATCTACATCTTCTTCTCCGATTCCATTTTCCAAAGGTTCCCATGCTTCATAGGCTCTAAGCAAAGCCTTCATTCGAATGCACCAAATGCCATAATTTTCTTTTGTAAGTGGTGGAATTTGAAAATGTGTGTAGTAGACATTTTGGTTTTCAAGTTCTGTTGTCTCCAAACACAATTTGGCTCTTGATAACCAATTTGTTAGAAAGTGGAGAGCATGAACTCACGAACTCACAATATAGAAGTGGATGAAAGTTAAATAATTGTTTTATCACACGAACTTTTACTCCTTCCAAATGACTACAATACTTGGACTATTTATAGGTGGTTACCAACATGTATATAATCTAGTACATGCATCACATTAAATTCCATGCATCCTAATCTACTAAATACATAAATAAATCAAGTACATGAATTCTCCTTGATTCGTGAATAGAACATAATACAATACATTTAGAATGTATCATGCGCTTAACTAGATTAACGAATCTAGTTTAGTAATTATTTCAACACCCTCTCTTTAAACTTGATTTATTACTCCAAGTGAAAGTTGCACTTTTTGAAATACTTCGAACTTCGAGTGCTTTGTGAAAATATCCGCAACTTGATCTTGAGACTTCACAAACTCAAGCTCCACTTCTTTCTTTGATATGCACTCTCGAATGAAATGATACATCCTATCAATATACTTGCCCCTTTCATGAAATACGTGGTTCCTTTGTTTGTAACGTTTGACAAATAATTTTGCTTTGTGTCTTTCTCCTTTTGAACGTACATGTCTTGTTTATCAATATAATAATTTTTTAACATAATTTATTGTTTTTTTAAAAAAAAAGGATTTGCCCCCTTAAAAATAAAATAATGGCACTCTCTGCTTACAATAATCAATTGGAAGGTGTATTTTTAACAAAATAAAAAGATATTACCACATATAAGGAATAAGTAAATTAAATCGGGGTCGAATTTCAATTTGGAAAATTAAATTAGAGTTTTGGTATTGTGTATTTATTATCTCTTTGCAAGTTTGGTCCTCTATGCTTTCAAATTTCTGTCTATGTCCCATATCTTTGATTTTTTGAAATTTGGTCAATTGTCTAACATAGCACCAACATGCGCTGACGTGAATGTGTCACTCACGTGTACAGTGCCCCATTAGCACTTCCAATGAGAAAGGAGTAAATGACTAAAGTTGCCAAAATTTGAAAGATACATGACTAATTAGAAGACCAAAAGACAAAATACGGACAAAAATTAAAATTTCCCCTTTCAATTTTCTTAGGCCAATTTTTTGACAAATTTCATTTTATCAAAAGCGGAAAAAACATCAAATTTGCCTTCAAACCGATGGACTCATAGCGTAGCATGAGTTTTGTTCATTGCATTGTTTACAGAATGTCATATTTTTTTAGTCCATATCTTGCATTACCCAAAATCCTTCAATTTGGATAATTACCTAATTTGTCTCCTCGGGGTGATGCTTATGTATAAAAAGGCGCACTAGTAAGAGAACACATATTATCATGGTGACGTTAATTCCAGTGGCCATTGAGTTGGGAGAAAGAGATGAAGTCTTGAAGCAGTTGAAATTCCATCTTCAGAGAGCTCAGCAGCGTATGTTGAAGTTTGCAGATATGAAAAGAAGAAATGAAGCATGGGCACTGGAGATTGGGTGTAAGTTAAACTAAGGCCACATAGACAGCAATCTGTAGAAAGAAGGGTGAACCAGAAGCTGGCTGCTCGATTTATGGGCCTTTTCAGGTACTGTAGAAGATTGAGACAGTAGCTTATAAGCTCAAGTCACCAACCGGAACAAAAGTACACCCCGTTGGAAAATTGTGAATAAAAATAAATTGCTCTCGATCAATCGAGCATAATGGTCAGAAAAATTTTGTCTCTTTTGCTACAGTAGCTCGATCGAGCCATGTATCTGATGCGTGGAATGGTGTGTCTGTGATATCCCCAAAATAATTAATTACAATTTGGGCATTAATTATGTTTATGTGATATTATGGTGATAATTAGATTATATGTTGGGACTAATTATCTTGGTGAAATGCTTGTCACATGGTAGGCATGACCCGGTAGAGCATTTCAGGGTGCATGTTATACATGTTGGGAAATTGAGTGTTATAATGGTCTAAATGTGTTGGTTTGTAATTTTTGGTAAAGCATGATTTTAATGGTGATTTTGGTGCATTGTAGTAAAATGCTTTTAAAATATCATGTTGGGGTATTTAATACATCATGCTTGTGTTTTGATACACATTTAAATCACATAAGTTGGCAAGGGAGCCACTTGCACACA
The DNA here is from genome assembly GCA_907163345.1 of Haberlea rhodopensis. Classification (NCBI taxonomy): domain Eukaryota; kingdom Viridiplantae; phylum Streptophyta; class Magnoliopsida; order Lamiales; family Gesneriaceae; genus Haberlea; species Haberlea rhodopensis. Next base: position 494,468 of record CAJQUN010000179.1, read on the forward strand.
CATATACATCCCATCACTCCTCTCTATCAGCTTTATGTCCCTACAACCCCCTCCATTCATCCAAAAGCTTCCATTTTTCGTTTCTGAAACAAGAGGGGAGGAGAAAGCTTTGAAAAAGGGGTCTTTTTGTGAGTTCTTGCTAAAAACTTAAAGCTCAAGTGGTAAGCTTTCATTATAGTAAAGTCTTGTTGAGTTTTGGTTGGGTTTGTAGCTTGTTTTTGGGGTTAAAAGGGTGGATCTTGGTCCAACATGTTGTTCATGTTTGGGGGATGTATTTTAAGGTTGTTTTGTGGTTAGATGTTGAGCATGGTGGTTGTTATTGGTTGTATATGAGTTTAGGTGTTGTTGGAAGCTCATACTTGGAGGATTCTCGCTGGAACAGGGTTGCTCGATCGATCGAAATTAGGGTCCGATCGACCGAGCAGGGCAGAGCCTGAACAAGGCTTGAATCGAGCTCACCGATCGATCGGGAAAAAGTTCCGATCGATCGAAGCGTGAAATTTTGATCGATCGAGATAAAATCTCGATCGATCGGTGGAGGCAGTACTTGGATGCCTATTTTTTCTTCACTTAGCGATTGATCGGGGCTTAGGGACCGATCGATCGCAAGGCATAAAATGTGGGTTTTGGGATTTTGTTCTAAATGATGATGTTTTTGGTAATGGTTCATTTATTGGCTTCTAATATGGATCCATGTGATTGTGTAGAACCATCACAGGTAGCCACACATCAAAGGAGATAAAGTTCCACGATATCTCCACTTTTGGAACTAAGGTACGTAGTGAGACGTACGAGCATCGGACGGTATTATTACGCTTTGATTGGTTATGCATTATGGTTGCATACATGGTCTTAATTATGCATTATGATTGCATACATGATTGGATATGCATTATGGTTGCATATATGGTTGGTTATGCATTATGGTTGCATACATGGTTGGATATGCATTACTGTTGCATATATATTGTGAGTCGAGATTATATTGCAGTGATGATAGAATACTTGCCGCCGTCATGTCGAAGCGATGATAGAATACTTGCCGCTGTCATATTTAGCGATGAAGAATATTTGCCGCAAATATGTCGAAGCGAAGGATAATGCCGCTGTCATATTGATGCGAGGGATATTATGCCGCTAATATGTCGAAGCGAGGGGTATTAATGCCGCTGTCATATAAACGCGAGGGGTATTATGCCACTGATATAATAAGACTGGAAATTGGCCATTGATATACACGGAATGGATACATGTCATGACATGCATATTGGCATTATAATCCTTTGATTATTATTGTGGTACAGGGACAACCAAGGGAGCTTTTAAATGTGTTAAATACAAGAAGTGAATTGCATTTATGGTTTATGCATTGAATTATGATCATATTATTGTGAATATGATTTATATACATGCTCATGGTTTGGGGTTGTTCCTGTAGGTACTTTTGGGCGGACGGGCTAAGGCGGGCTGATGCGGTGAGCCAGTGAGGAGTGCTTTTGGCATAGCAGGCTTAATTATTTTGTATAGTCTCTACTCTAGGAGTAGTGTAAAGCTATAGGATTAGCATTCATTGGTTGGGAATGTAACTAATCCCTTTTGGAACTTTATTTTGGCACTGTAATTTAATAGCTCAGGGCATAAACACAACCTTTATACTTTCTTTTTGCATGGAAATTTTCACTTACGCCTTTAATCCGCACTTAAGGAACTAGGGTCGTTACATTAGTGGTATCAGAGCAGTGGTTAGAGAACCCGGGAATGAGTGAAGGGTAGCCTTAGCATGGTTAGCTAAGTGTTTACATTTGAGCATGTTTATGCATGTGGCACATATTGGTGTATAAACTGTTATACTAACATGCTTATTATCGTTCATGTTATCTAACGGCATAACATGTATATTGGTTGGAATTGTTGTTAACCCTTGTATTACAGCATGGCTGCTATGAATGCGGGGAACCTTAATGAAGAGGTTGGTGATGTTGGGAGCGTGAACGCTAGCATTGGTCAGGCAAATCCTTTACCCCACCTGCCGTGGGCATGGAACCGGTTGCTCAGTTACTACTACCAGAGGAGCTTAGCCTGACACAGTTCCTGACCTTCCACCCGCCTATGTTTGAAGGGACAGAAACAGGGGAAGAGGCCGAAGAGTGGCTAGAGAGATTGGAACAGATCTTTGTATCTGCGCCGTGTGCTAGGACGGCATGGTTGAGATTGGCGGAATTTCAATTGGCAAAGAAGTCTTCTATGTGGTGGAAGACGACGCTGATGGAGTTGAGGGCTCAAGGCATGGTGGTCGACTGGACTCTATTCAGAACTCGGTTTTTAAACCGATACTTCTCGGCTGCGGTTAGACAATCAAAGGAGGATGAGTTTACAAACTTGAAACAAGGGAGCATGACAGTTTCGGACTATGCCATGCACTACTCGTCCTTGTTGAGGTATGTTCCACACATTGCCACCAATGGACATGCAAAGATGAGGAACTTTTTGAAGGGGTTGCGACCGGAACTATTTGATCGGGTGATTTCTAACAACCCGACATCCTTTGATGATGCACTTGTAAGAGCGGAGTTGGCAGAGATTGGGGTGAGTGCTTATACTGATGCCGCACCCCCACCAGCCTCATCACAGAGATCTACATCAGAGAATCTGAGGCCACGGGGAGGATCTTTTAAGTCACGAGGGACTTCTTCTTCTTCCCGTTTTAGCGGAAAGCGACCGGATGGCCGGAAACAAGGTGACCTGAGAGGTGGTGCATCTACTTTTGGAGGACCTGGTAGAGTTGGAGAGGTTAAGTGCCACTTTTGCGGAGGGCCGCATTGGATGCGTGATTGTTCTGCATGCTACATATGTGGCAAGTCGGGCCACATTGCTCGGCATTGCCCTAATCGGGAAGGTCCAGACGGATCTCAGGGAAGGTCGAGGGAGATTTTCTAGTGGTACATTTCAGCAGAGGCCGCCGATGGTACCTCGACATGTGGGGAGGACAGGCGATGGGGCCACCTCAGGGACAGATCTATGCATTGACCAGAGAGCAGACCGATGCAGCCCCAGAGGAAGTGATAGCTGGTACGTGCCTTCTATTTACGTATTCCGCCTTTATTTTGATAGACACAGGTGCTTCGCACTCCTTTGTGTCTGCGGACTTTGTGGCGAGACATCATATGTGCACGTCTCCGTTGCCACGTCTCTATTGGTCTCGACACCCACTGGAAGGAAAGTTTTTGCTGATCAGTTTCTGATGGACTGCCTCATTTATTTTGAGGGCAATGAGATAAAGGCATATTTGATTGTTTTGGGTATGTCAGATTTCGAGTGCATTGTGGGCATCGACATTCTGAACAGATATCAGGCAGTGGTAGATTGTCGACAGAGGACAGTACGGTTCAGATCTCATTTGGGAGTTCAATGGATTTTCTATGGCAACGGTTCTCGTGCGAAGATTCCGTTGATTTCGGCAATTAAAATGTCCCAATTATTGGAACATGGACACACGGGTTATATCATCTATGCCGTGGATATGTTGGGAAAGAGCAAAGAGTTAAGAGTTGAGGATATACCAGTAGTAGCGGAATTTGCCGATGTGTTCCCGGAGGAGATTCCAGGATTCCCACCGGCTAGGGAAGTCGAGTTTGGGATTGAATTATTACCGGGGACATCCGCTATCTCTCGTGAACCTTACCGGATGGCACCGACGGAGTTGAGGGAATTGAAGGAGCAGTTACAGGAGCTCCTTGATAAAGGATATATACGCCCTAGCGTATCGTCTTGGGGCGCACCGGTTCTTTTGTGAAGAAGAAGGATGGTTCGATGCGGTTGTGCATCGATTACCGGCAACTGAACAAGGCCGCGGTGAAGAATAAGTATCCTCTTCCAAGGATCGACGACTTGTTTGACCAGTTGCAAGGCACGAAGCTGTATAGTAAGATTGATTTGAGATCCGGGTACCATCAGATACGGGTCAGGGAGGAGGATGTGCAGAAGACAGCATTTCGGACTCGGTATGGGCTCTACGAGTTCTTGGTAATGCCGTTCGGTGTGACGAACGCCCCGGCTTGTCTTTATGAGCTTGATGAATCGGGTGTTCCAACCCTATCTGGATCAGTTTGTCATTGTGTTATTGACGATATACTCATCTACTCCCGGAGCGAGGAAGAGCATGTGCAACACTTGAGGACGGTGCTCCAGATCCTCAGAGATCACCAATTATATGCCAAGCTCAGCAAGTGTGAGTTTTGGTTGAGCAGTGTAGTATTTCTGGGGCATGTCATATCTAGCAGAGGGATTTCAGTGGACCCCAGGAAGATTGAGGCTGTGATGGAGTGGACTGCACCAACTTCTGTACCCGAGATTCGGAGTTTTCTTGGTTTGGCATGTTATTACCGACGCTTCGTCGAGGGATTTTCTAAGATTGCTAAGCCACTGACTCAGTTGACTCAAAAGGGAGTGCCCTTCTTTTGGTCAGAGGCTTGCGAGGAGAGCTTCCAAGAGTTGAAGCACCGATTGACGACGGCACCGGTATTGGTGATTCCTACGGAGAATGAGAGGTTTATCCTTTATACTGACGCATCACTTCAGGGCTTGGGATGTGTATTGATGCAAAAGAAGCACGTGGTAGCTTATGCATCGAGACAGTTGAAGCCGCATGAGGCTAGATACCCAGTTCATGATTTGGAGTTGGCAGCTATTATCTTTGCCCTGAAGATTTGGAGGCACTATCTGTATGGTACATATTTTACCATATACACGGATCATAAGAGCCTAAAATTCTTGTTTACTCAGGCGGAGTTGAATATGTGTCAGAGGAGATGGATGGATTTGCTCAAAGACTATGGCTGTGAGATTGAGTACCATCCGGGGAAGGCGAACTTGACAGCAGACGCCTTGAGTCAGAAGGTGAAGAGTACTGCTGAGGAGGCCATGCATTTGTCGGCTATGATGACTTCATATTGCCATCTGGGCTATGACTTCGACGTAGATACATCGCCTGTGCATGTATCGACCTTATTGGCTGAGCCAGATATCTATGAGCATATCAGGAGAGCTTAGAGGACAGATGATGAGATACAGAGATGGGTATCATTGGCACTTCAGGGGCAGCCATCAAAGTTCAGAGTGGCTGAGGATGGTTCTTTGAGACTTGGTAACCGATGGGTAGTTCCATGTACGCCGGAGTTGCGTAGAGGAATCTTAGAGCGAGCTCATAGTAGCCGATTAGCATCCACCAAGGAGGTAGGAAAATGTATAAGGACTTGAGTGATCAGTTCTAGTGGAAGCGGATGAAGCGTGACGTGATCTCTTTTGTCAAGAGGTGTTTGATCTGTCAACAGGTTAAGGCAGAGAGGCAGAGACCCGGTGGACGAGCTAAGGAGCTTAGAGATACCGGAGTGGAAGTGGGAGCATATATCTATGGACTTTGTGACCCACCTGCCGATGACTACTTCGGGTTGTGATGCCATTTGGGTGATCATTGACATGCTGACAAAGGTAACTCACTTCATCCCCTACTGTATGACGTACACATACTTGAGGATGGCTCAATTGTATGTCCGGGACATAGTGAGACTACATGGGATTCCAGTTTCTATTGTGTCGGACAGAGACCCGCGGTTCACATCTCATTTCTGGGGAGGTCTTCAGTCAGCATTGGGTACTGAGGTGAGATTGAGTACGGCATATCATCCCTAGACGGACGGGCAGACTGAGCGTACTATACAGACGCTTGAGGACATGCTGCGAGCTTGCGTGTTGGAGTTTGATGCCTCATGGCAAGATTCCTTGCCTTTGGTAGAGTTTTCATACAACAACAGCTATCAGGCGAGTATTCAGATGGCACCGTTTGAGGCTTTGTATGGTAGGAGTTGTAGGTCGCCATTATACTGGGTGACTTGACCAACAAAGCAGTAGGAGGACCCGAACTGATTCGGGAAATGGAGGGTAAAATAAAGATCATCCGTCAGAAAATGAAGGCAGCCCAGGACAGGCAGGACGCCTATGCGAATAAACGGCGGAGACCGTGGGAATTTCAGTTGGGAGACAGGGTCTTTTTGAAGATTTCACCTTTCAGGGGTGTGGTTCGGTTTGGTATACGTGGTAAATTGTCTCCGAGGTATGTGGGACTGTATGAGATTTTACAGCGCATCGGTACCTTGGCTTACCGTTTGGCACTGCCACCGTCGTTGTCTGGTATTCACGACGTGTTTCATGTATGTATGCTGCGGAAGTATGAGCTGGATCCATCGTATGTATTGCAGTCTTCTGAGGTTCAATTAGATTCTGATATATCCTATGAGGAACGGCCAGTCAGGATTCTGGATAGGACAGATCGCAGGCTTCGGAACAAAGTGATACCAATGGTAAAGGTACAGTGGGATCGCAGGGGTGTCGAGGAGGCCACGTGGGAGACGGAGCAACATATGGTGCAGCACTACCAGGAACTATTCTCTGGTATGTGATTTATGTTTAGTTTCGATTTGGGTAAGTGCATGCGATTTCGAGGGCGAAATCTTATAAGTAGGGGAGTATTGTGATATCCCCGAAATAATTAATTGTAATTTGGGCATTAATTATGTTTATGTGATATTATGGTGATAATTAGATTATGTGTTGGGACTAATTATCTTGGTGAAATGCTTGTCACATGGTAGGCGTGACCCGGTAGAGCATTTCAGGGTTGGGAAATTGGGTGTTATAATGGTCTAAATGTGTTGGTTTGTAATTTTTGGTAAAGCATTATTTTAATGGTGATTTTGGTGCATTGTGGTAAAATGCTTTTAAAATATAATGTTGGGGTATTTAATACACCATGCTTGTGTTTTGATACACATTTAAATCCCATAAGTTGGCAAGGGAGCCACTTGCACACACCTTTACATCCCATCACTCCTCTCTATCAGCTTTATGTCCCTACAACCCCCTCCATTCATCCAAAAGCTTCCATTTTCGTTTCTGAAACAAGAGGGGAGGAGAAAGCTTTGAAAAAGGGGTCTTTTTGTGAGTTCTTGCTAAAAACTTAAAGCTCAAGGGGTAAGCTTTCATTATAGTAAAGTCTTGTTGAGTTTTGGTTGGGTTTGTAGCTTGTTTTTGGGGTTAAAAGGGTGGATCTTGGTCCAACATGTTGTTCATGTTTGGGGGATGTATTTTAAGGTTGTTTTGTGGTTAAATGTTGAGCATGGTGGTTGTTATTGGTTGTATATGAGTTTAGGTATTGTTGGAAGCTCATACTTGGAGGATTCTCGCTGGAACAGAGCTGCTCGATCGATCGAAATTAGGGTCCGATCGATCGAGCAGGGCAGAGCCTGAACAAGGCTTGAATCGAGCTCACCGATCAATCGGGAAAAAGTTCCGATCGATCGAAGCGTGAAATGTCGATCGATCGAGATAAAATCTCGATCGATCGGTGGAGGCAGTACTTGGATGCCTATTTTTCTTCACTTAACGATCGATCGGGGCTTAGGGACCGATCGATCGCAAGGCATAAAATGTGGGTTTTGGGATTTTGTTCTAAATGATGATGTTTTTGGTAATGGTTCATTTATTGGCTTCTAATATGGATCCATGTGATTGTGTAGAACCATCACAGGTAGCCACACATCAAAGGAGATAAAGTTCCACGATATCTCCACTTTTGGAACTAAGGTACGTAGTGAGACGTACGAGCATCGGACGGTAAAACGTATTTATTACGCTTTGATTGGTTATGCATTATGGTTGCATACATGGTCTTAATTATGCATTATGATTGCTTACATGATTGGATATGCATTATGGTTGCATATATGGTTGGTTATGCATTATGGTTGCATACATGGTTGGATATGCATTACGGTTGCATATATATTGTGAGTCGAGATTATATTGCAGTGATGATAGAATACTTGCCGCCGTCATGTCGAAGCGATGATAGAATACTTGCCGCTGTCATATTTAGCGATGAAGAATATTTGCCGCAAATATATCGAAGCGAGGGGTATTAATGCCACTGTCATATAAACGCGAGGGGTATTATGCCACTGATATAATAAGACTGGAAATTGGCCATTGATATACACGAATGGATACATGTCATGACATGCATATTGGCATTATAATCCTTTGATTATTATTGTGGTACAGGGACAACCAAGGGAGCTTTTAAATGTGTTAAATACAGGAAGTGAATTGCATTTACGGTTTATGCATTGAATTATGATCATATTATTGTGAATATGATTTATATACATGCTCATGGTTTGGGGTTGTTCCTGTGGGTACTTTTGGGCGGACGGCTAAGGCGGGTTGATGCGGTGAGCCAGTGAGGAGTGCTTTGGCATAGCAGGCTTAATTATTTTGTATAGTCTCTGCTCTAGGAGTAGTGTAAAGCTATAGGATTAGCATTCATTGGTTGGGAATGTAACTAATCCCTTTTGGAACTTTATTTTGGCACTGTAATTTAATAGCTCAGAGCATCAACACAACCTTTATACTTTGTTTATGCATGGAAATTTTCACTTACGCCTTTAATCCACACTTAAAGAACTAAGATAAAATCTGAAGCAAGTTTCAATATTCTTCTATCATCAGTTTCAGGCTCAAGAAGTTTAGTTAGAATTCTATTTTGAAGTTTTTTTTTTCTTTCTAAAATTTCAACGGGTTGGCCGGCCCCAACCGGGCCCACCTCTTGTTTCCTTTCGCTTGCTTAAATTTTGTATTTTCGCAAAAATGCTAGACAAGGATGTTTAAATTCTTAAAGGCTATAACCTTTTAATACGCAAAATGAGACATGTTTAAGATAATTTGAACCAATTAATAAGAGTGAATGTTACAAATTCATTCTGCTATGATATGGTCGTGGAAAACTGTAATTCTTGTTGAATGGGTCCGACATGGTGGGTGAACTATTATTTCAACATCTTCTCTATAAAAGGTTATTGTTATAGAATTATTAATATAATTAGTCACGAGAGATCCAAGTGATTAAAATGATCATAAAATATTGCTCTTGTTTCTATTTTCGATTTCCTTTGTTTTCCCATCATTTTTTATTTTGATATTTTTTATCCTCGGATAAAAATCATGCGTCCGTCTTTGTTCGAGAATCGTGATTTCCGGCAAAGACATTGAATTTTAGTACTGCTGCTGTTTTTTGGTCCTTTTACTAGGTTTTCAACTGTTATTCAACTTTTTTTACTGCTGTGATTTGATATTTAAAAGAGACAAGTTTTATGAATTTTTGATTCCATGTTTAATAGGCATGCTTCCATTTGGAAAATTTGATACTGCCCTAAAGAGCAATGTTCTAGGGATAAATTCATATCTATATGAATATTTCACATTGAGATATTTCAAATCAGTAGTGATAATAATCCTTAAACAGTTGTTTTAGGGGTATCGTTAATTTAACCTAGTATTTGATAAATAACATAGATTGGTTAGTCATAGTTTTGACTATTCGGGTGCATGACAAGTCACTTATTACCATTGATAGCTTGTTTGAGTTTCTTAGCCTAATCAGTTATAGCCTCCAATGATTAAGAAGTTGCACACTAAAATTTGATTTAGCCAAATATCTTTTGTTATTTTCAATTATTCGGGTAGAATTTATGAAGTGATTGCTGTACCCAGTGTGAACTGCACAAATCATAAGTCTCCAACCTATGAGAAAATTCATGCCGGAAGAACAAATCAATATTATAGAATAAAAGGAAGAAAATTTAACAAAATCGTTTTGTAAATTGGCGTATTCTGACTTTTGATCTTCTAATAATTTAAAATTTGATCTTAATTCAACACGTTACCTCGAATATTTTGAGGTGTTCAATATAATATGAGCACTCCAGTAAAAAATGACTAAAGTGAAAAAAACTTATTAACTAAAATGAAATTTTGATTCCTTAAAAATATTAAATAAAAAAAAATCATCATATTTGAGGATATTATCAAAAATATTTGTTATAAAAGAACAATTTTTAAAGGTCAGTGAATTCCAAATACTGTTATCTGAATGATTTCAATTATTTTTTATTACATCAGACTAGACTCCTGTGGGTTCATTCTACCTTTCTCATGTCCCTATTGATCTAAAGTCATTACCGTGAAGGTCGAAGTTACTATGAAACTTCAGTTTGACTAACTTCGCTCTGACCATTTCAAACTAAATAACAACAATCATACAATAGAAAACAAAAACACAAAATATCTTATATTATTCATGTTTTGTTTCATATTAAATCTCTCCTCCATGTTCATTTTCTTGTTTCTGTATAGCTCCTGTTGAAGGAAACTTCATTATGGACTTACCCAGTTTATTTGTATTCATCTTTTTATTTCATCTTTTTCTTCTCAAATTTTGTGATTCCAAGTGCCCCAAATCCTTCCCTTGTCGAAATCTGTCCCTGCAGTATCCCTTCACCAAGCTCGATCAACCAGAATGCGGGTTAATTAAGGTGGATTGTGATTCTTCTGTACCGAAATTTCAGCTTGGGGATACTGGGTCATCGTATGATGTTTTGAATAAGATTTCTACATATAAGTTTGTGGTTCGAGACACTGCCCTTCAGCATAGTTTGAATATCAGTAGTTGTTATTCTTTCAAAAGTATTCCTTTCTATATTTCTCATGGTATTTCATTCATAATTTCCCGAAATCTCACCATCTTCAGATGCGAAAAACCTTCCAGAGATAGCAAAGGTGTGGAAGATTATTACAAAAATTACAAAAATTACTCGGATTGTACGGACTTTACAATATATTATAGAAACCCAGCGGCTGGAAATCTGAATAGGGAGATTGATCGCCCTCTCCCTCCAGAATGTTTGTCGATTCAACTGCCTATGAATGATACTGAGAATAGGAGCGATGACTTGTTCAAACTGCTTGCTTATGAATATACTATTGAGTGGCATGTTTCAGATGATGAACAAACTAAAGGTCGGTTTGTTGTTTTTTACTTGCAAAAAGAACCAATTTTGTCTTCATTCTTGGGATGTATTCTTTGTCTGGCATAGGGATTTAATTTTCTTCTTACCTTGAATTTGGTTGCAGGGAAATGGAAGAAGATAGTGATGGTAGCTGCAGGTATTGTCTGTCTGATTACCATGTTTCATTTCAATATTAGCATTTAGGAAATGATGTTCGTGATTTTAAGATGTTCAGACGTTACCTCAATACATACAGGTGCGAGTGTGGCTACTCTGATGGTCGCAGTTTCTTCCATGCTCTTAGTTTTCTTCAGGAAAGATTTGCTAAAATCACTTACCCTTCGAAAGGCGTATACAGAGAACGAAGTGGACATTGAACGTTTCTTGAAGAATCAGGGGAATCTTGCTCCCAAAAGATACAAATACTCGCATCTCAAGAAAATAACCAATTCATTCACTGAGAATATTGGAAAAGGGGGATACGGTAGCGTCTACAAAGGAAAACTACAAGATGGGCGTCTCGTGGCTGTTAAAATCTTGAGTGAATCTAAAGGAAATGGGGAAGAGTTTATTAATGAGGTATCGAGTATCAGTAGAACTTCTCATGTTAATATTGTCGCTCTGCTTGGATTCTGCTTTGAGGGTTCGAAAAGAGCATTGATTTATGAATTCATGCCAAATGGCTCACTTGAAAAGTTCATACCGAATACTTCTTCAGCACCAAAAGATTCGTTAGGTTTGGAAAAATTCTTCGAAATTGCAGTTGGGATTGCTCGTGGGCTAGAATACCTACATCAAGGCTGCAACATGCGTATTTTGCATTTCGACATAAAGCCTCATAATATTCTTCTTGATAAGGATTTAAAGCCAAAGATTTCAGACTTTGGTCTATCTAAGCTATGCCCCAATAGATCAAGCACTGTGTCGATGCTAGGGACAAGAGGAACCATTGGATACATTGCTCCGGAAATATTTAGTCGGAATTTTGGAGAAGTCTCTCACAAATCTGACATATATAGCTATGGCATGATGGTTTTGGAATTGTTGGTTGGGAGGCAAAACAACGTTGATCCTCGAGGTGAAAGCTCGAGTGAAATGTATTTCTCGGATTGGGTATACAAGAATCTTGAACAAAATAGAGTTGGGAAAGGTGTGGTTGACAATTATGTTTTGCGAGAAGATGAGTCGAACTTTATAAAGCGAAAGATGATAATTATAGGATTGTGGTGTATACAAACTGATCCTATAAATAGGCCATCAATCAGCATAGTGATTGAGATGTTGGAAGCAAGACTTGAATCCTTGCAACTTCCTCCAAGACCATACTCGTCATCTTCTCCAGTACTGTCGCCATTATTTTTGGGTTCAGAGTCGAAGCGCCTGTAATGAATCATACTAGCAATTGTACAGTCATTAGGGATAAAGGTTGAAGACAATCTCTTTGAGCAAGTTCTTAATTATATAACTGTTTTATGCCATACAAACACACATGCAAAACTACCCCAAAACGTCATTTGAGATGGTGGCTTAAACTTGGTAAGTGGCCGCTTGTAGAAAAAGCGGACCCTCCTCCATTCACTTGGGCGGCCACTATGAGATGAATGGCTGCCTGAGCATCAGGCGGCCACTCACTTATTGAGGTGCCGCCATCCCTCAATTTTTATAAAAAAAATTTTATTTTTTTAATTGTTTTATTTTAGTTTTTTTATTAAATTTATTTTGTATTATTTTTATGTTTAAAGTTATTTAAAAATTAATCAGGCAGCCACTCACTCATTGAGGTGCCGCCATCCCTCAATTTTTTTTAAAAAAAATTATTTTTTTAATTGTTTTATTTTAGTTTTTTTATTAAATTTATTTTGTATTATTTTTATGTTTAAAGTTATTTAAAATTAATCACTTCATCCATAAAAATGAAATCAAACATAAATATTATATATTTTATGTTTCTTTCCCAAAATATATTTTCGATAATCATTATTTATACTTAGCTTTTCATCTTTCCCATAAACAACTAATTATCTTAATATATTCTAACACAATATCTCATAATTTGAACTTTTTTAAAAAAAATTTAAAAAAAAAACAAATAATCTAACATTTCTTATAGGTCTTGGATATCTGGATTATAAAATATTTCCTTCCGAAAACATTGCCAAACATATGTTATATTCACCACTTTATTTTCCAGAAAATACATTTCCGAGAAATGTCGGAAACATAACCAAGCATACCCATTTTTTTGTCTTGGGCAAGGAAAATCCTTCCATGAACACCAAAACTAATAAGGGTTCTGTATTTTGTATTTGGATCAATGAAATTATAACATAATTCCGATATATTTTGGATATTGGTGAGCAGTTTTTCTTGGATACACATCTATTATCTGTACTTACAATTTGTACTCTTTTTTAAAAAAAATACTTTAAGTAATTAATATTTCGACTATTTGAATAAATAAAGATTAAATTAATCATTTATAGACCAAACAAAATTAGTTTCAATTAAATAGGTGGATGCAATGCGACTCGACTTTATAGTACAAAATTATTATTATTATTTTTTTAAGGAAGGGAGACTCGAACCCTAGATTCTTACATTAGGAAATAGATGGCAATCACTAGGTATTGCTGCTATATCGATTATATTAAATTGACTCACATCGGGAAATAGATGACAACCACTATTGTTTTAATAATTTGTTAATTTTTAAAACTAATTCGGTAGGCATCTCAAACTATCAAACTCTTATTGATCATATTTTTGGCATTTGAGTCTAATCCCATTGATTTCGGCATATTTATACGAACAAATTTCAACAACATTCATCATTTTTTTAAACATAAAAATAATACAAAATAAATTTAATAAAAAAACTAAAATAAAACAACTTAAATAAATAATTTTTTTTAAAAAAACATTGAGGGGCAGTTTAATAAGTCTAAGACGGCCGCCTGATGGTCAGGCGGCCACTCATTTTATAGTGGCCGCCCAAGTGGCCGCCCTCCACTTGGGCGGCCACTAAATGGGGGAGGAACGCTTCTTCTACAAGTGGCCCATCACCAAGTCTAAGACGTCATCCCAAACGATGTTTTGGGGTAGTTTTGTAATGTTTTAAAAATACAGTATTTTTGAATTTTTATTTTTTAAAATTATTTTTAAAAATAAACCTACACATATACATCCCGAAATACAAAGAAATACATTTTATTGCTTGCTCGAGATTTTATGTTTTTTTATCTGGAAAGTGATTGTCAATGATAAATAATATTGTAATCGTTCAGAAGTGTCGTCAAATTTCAGTTATAGCCTGCTATTTTTTTTTGTTTTGTTTTTTGGCAATTTTGATCATTTTCCAAACATTGCGCATATGTGATGTCGATATGACACGAACGTGGCACTCTATTATCATTGCCTCATTAGCACTCCCGATGAGAAATAATTAAAATTGTCAACAAAGAACATAGACCAAAATTAGGAAGATACAAAATATTGGACGCAAACTACAGTTTCCCTTATCAAATTTATTAGGTTAATTTATTGACAAAACAAAAGTTTACCAAAAGCGGAAAATAACATGAACTTGAAGGCCTATCTCAAGAAATTTGCCTTGAAAACCGCTGGTATTGCCCAAAAACCCGTCAATTTGAATAATTATCTTATTGGGAAAATTACAAGTAAGTGCTCTTTTTGGAACATAATCTACTTACGTCTTGGGAAAAAGTCTTAGTGCATAAAAATCCAACTTTGTAGAACTTTTATTTAAATAGGTCCAATTTCAAAATTTTCAATCAATTAGGTGTTTTATTTTGACTCGTTCCTCAATGGTTTGGTAAGTTGCATTCTATCCCTTAGGCTTTTGTTTAATTTATAAAGAAGCCCTGATATAATATTTAATTATCTTTTATATCCTTATATTTATAAAAAGTTACATTTAACTGTCTTTTTACAAGTCCCCCATTTTTGCGATCCTTGCTACAAAATGGTATTAGAGCCTAGGTTTATTCTGAAACTACTATAATAATATCTTAAATATTAATTCGTAACCTAAACGGCAAGAAATTATGGACCCGAACGAATGTTCGAAGTTTCATTCATACAGGTGATACTTCCAAAAATTGGAATCACTAAATCAGAAGCATATGGCAAAAGCTCGACGCTTCAACCATAAGTGGAAACTATTACGAGGAGAACCAATACTTCCCACAAAGTAATGGAAAGAATCAACCTGGAAGATCTGCGTGATATTGCTCATTCGTTTGCAGGATTAAATCTCGTAGAATTCAAGACGAGAGAGCTTGTAACAAGACCTCCACCACAATAGAGTTTCGGGTCACACAATCCACCCGAAGGAGATCAAAGTATACCGCACATGGAAGATTTCACCTCAGCAACTTTGGATACCCTAGTTGGAACAAACAACTGTTCCCGCAGGCCAGATATACATCAAACGCCTTACGGAAAATCCTAGTTAGATCCAATCCATCCATATGGACTTATGCTCAACATGAATATCTTGGATTTCAAAAATAGAGAAGTTCTTATTGATGAATGGGCTTCAGCAATGAGGATAGCAGCAGGAACGCTTGATCTAAGTAAAGAATGGTTCATTTTACTTCTTAAAATAAGTCTGGAAGGATCAGTCAAGATTGTCTGGGATATGGGAGACCTAGGAATGAAGAAGTTTTAGCCGGAGAGTCCCTAAAAGAAATCGTGGACAAGATGGCAAAATTTTTCAAAATCTGTTTCATTGGAGTAAACTACTTCGAAGGGATGGATGAAGGAAAGGCCAAGCTCTAATTAGCCTAGAACTACATGATATCTATTATGTAGACGAGTACATCAAACTCTTTACAGAGTATCGATGGAAGTCAAAGATAGAAGAAAAAGATGTAGCAGAACTGTTTTTTGCCAAAATACCGAGTCTATGGAGAGAAATGCTTATCCAGGAATATACACTTCATGCAATCGAGATGGTGTCCAGGAGAATGTCATTTCTTAAAGTAAAGCTCGCGGAGTGGTGCTACCAAGCAAAACTCCAAAAGAATTTCAAGAAGCTTGGAGGAATCAACAAAACAACTGTTGTACAGGGAATGATATCCCTACAATAATTGGAAACTACCCCTAGAGGCGAAAGATGAGAGCTCATCCTTATGCCCGAGGAAGTAGTTCAAGAAGAAGTAGGTCTTCATGGAGACCTATAAAGTTCTGGTCAAAGCAGAAAGCCTGAAGTTACATATCTTGGCAAAGATCAGGACCAACAAGGAGTAGAACCTCGTCAACAGGTTCTAATCAAGCTAGTTCTAGCAGAACACCAATGAAGAGAACTTTCAGACGCATACACACTCGTGCAAATGAGAGTTTCAAAGATTGTAACTGCTGGACATGCGGAGCAAGAGGACATATCTTTACAGATTGTCCAGAAAACCAAAGTCGTGGAGTAAGACAGTTCGAGAATACCAAAGAATTTGAAGATGCTGTCTATTTCCAGGATTTGGTATAGGTGTATCAATTTGAGGATATTCCCTCAGATAAAAGAATCTACGAAGAGGAGATATATTCTGATGATGGAGGTGAATCCAGCTCAGAATCAGAGTGAAGAAGAGTTCCGTCAACACATGATTAGAGAAGAGCCGTCGGGATTTTTCTCTCATACCACTATTTCTCATAAAACTCTTATGAGGATCATTAAGGAAGAGCCAAAGATTCAGATGTATGGTGTGTTTACAGTTGGAGCAATGGAAAAAGCCATGGATATGATAGGTTTTCGAAGCAGGAAGTATCAGATTATCTATAGGGTAACAACAGGTGATCCCAATGGAATTCACGGGAACCAAATCGAGATGCAGTTAATCCCCTACAGTGAAATCCAGAAGATTAAGAACAAGGTTAAAAGAGAAGATGATAACACACTCTCATGGATTCACATTGGAGCCATTAGAGTAATCATCAAGGCAACTTGTAAAGAAGAAATTGATTCGACACTCAATCTGGCAATCTTCGACAAAACAATCTTGAACCTCAAAAAGATTCTTGTTTGGGAGCAGTTGCACAAAATTTGTGATGGAACCGAAGAGGGGGTGGGGGGGGGGGGGGGGGTGAATGAGGTTCCTTGGCTACTTTAGCGTTTTAAAATGAATTTGCAAAAAATCGAGTTTGCGCTGCGGAAGACTTGATGTCAATCGATAAATAAACAAAAAGAAGAAATAAATAAATGCGTAAATTAAATAAAGCAATAAAGAACAAGAGAATTTGTTATAGAAGTTCTGCGATGAATCGCCTACGTCTCCTCTTCCCGGTTAGAAAACGTTTAACCAAGGTTCCACTAGAACAATCTTGATCTTGGCCTTAAGGGCTCCAAGTTAGCCACAACACAGTCTTCCCGAGTACAATAGCTCTTCACGAGAAACACACTCTTCACGAGTCTTCTTGGCCTTAAGGGCTCCAAGGATAGCCACACACAACTCTTCCCGAGTTACCCACACTCTTCACGAGTCTTCTTGGCCTTAAGGGCTCCAAGGATAGCCACACACTTGCACCAACTTCACTTGTTGATGACTTATACAATTTTTCAACTTGCGTCGGTGTTGGAGGACTTTACAATAAATCAATAACACCTTCACGGTGTAACAACACGAAGAACACAAGAACTCTCACATAAGAAATGAATCACAAACTCCAATACAACACAAATGTATGAGTTTGCAATGCTAGATAGAATTTGATTGAACACAACTTTCTTGTAGTTTATACTCTTGTTTCTTGTCATCAAAATGCTCCAAAACATCCATATTTATAGTGTTTGTTAGGATCGATCCGGAGTGTTTAGAGGGGGGTGAATGAACACTCCTTGTAAAATTTAATCCCTTGTGATTTCTTTCGGATTAGTGAAAGAAATCTGTTTCTTAATCAACTCTTTTATAGAACAGACCACTGAATGTATAAGTGCGGAGCGGTCTGTTTTTATATTTGTAAGAACGGCTCGATGGCTTGAATGAAAGAACGAGTGCAGAAAGATAAGACACAGGATATGTTTCTGGAAGTTCGAAGGTGGTGTAATCCTTTTATAGTTGCATGTACCAACGACATTATTTCCCTTAATGTGCAACTCTTGACTCTGCTTAATCTCTGAGTAAGCTACAGTCTTCTTCTTCAGGATACTTGCCGTTCTGATTCATGCTTTCGGCGACTGTCAGGTAAGCTCTTCTTTGTATTCTTACCTTTTATGGTAATCTTTGTAGCATTAATTGCGACATTAAATGTTACAATAAATAGCCGTTAATGATTCAGACTGAAGAGCCACTCTTTATGCATCCTTGACTGCTCTGATCTGATAAAGATTGAGATCGATCTGAAGCTTCGATCTAGTCAGCCTGATATCTATCGATCCGGTCTGATATGTGATATGCCTTATCAGCTTGTTCTGTTTTGAGCTATCGATCTGGTCAGTCTGATTACCCTCGATCCGGTCTGATATGCTTTGTCATCTTATCAGCTTGATCTGTTTTGGGCGATCGATCTGGTCAGTCTGATTTCTCTCGATCCGGTCTGATATGTTTTGTCATCTTTAAAATCTCATCGATAAAGTTCGGAACTAACAAATTCCCCTTTTTTGATGATGACAAAACCTAGCTTCTAAGTCTTTTTAACCAGTCTGATAAGAACTCTGAAGCGTATACTTTCGGATCGATTACTTCTTCTTGTTCAAAATAAATAAACATTATTAAGTTGGATCGATTAAGCCTTTTTATTATTAAGCCTTTTATTTTAGTTCAAAATAAATGAACAATGACTTAACAAAGAAAGATTTCTTTATTGATCACCAACAATCTTGCATACAGACAGTCTGAATATTTAAGCAATCTATTTTCTTGAAGACTGAGACTGATGCGGCTTGAAGTCTTTTTTCTTTTCCCCCTTTTTGTCAGCAGCAATCTCTTGGAGAAAATCTACAACTTGTGCTAGCTGAGCGCTGATAGCGTCAAGACGAACGTCTTGAGCGCGGAGGGAATTGACGACGGATGCTCTAACTTCAGTGGCCAGCTCGATCTGCTCTTTTCTCAGGCTATTTTTATAGGAAGCTTGCTGAGAGAACAGATCATTCAGTCCTCGCTGAAGGCTGCCGATACTGGCTGTCATCTTCTCTTTGAATGAATCAAAGTCCAAAGCTGTAAGCCTCTGACCTTGATGAACTTCTATAACACGTTGAGAGAGTGACAGGCCGTTGTTAGATAAGTGCTGAAGGGTCCTTGCCAGGGATGGAGGTGCATCAGATAGTCAGCTTGGAGAGTGATCTGATGATGACAATGCATGATCATCTTCTTCAGCAATCGGTATAATTGAAGATACAGCAGCTTGGTGACTTTCGGACCGGATCAAGGTGACCAGAGCCGAAGAAAATGCTTGTATGAAAGCCATATCTTCATCTAATTGGACTGGAGGAGTGCTGGGTCTGGAGGGCTCCTCAATTTGTAGAGCTGCAACAACTGTGGACACCACCAGATCCGGATCGACGAACTATGGTGCGCCAACTGTTGCAATTTCTGCGGTTGGACTGATTTGAACGTGGGAGACTGATGATCCCAAAGGAATAGATGTTGTTGGAGAGTCCAACAAGACATTCAATGGTTCATCTTCTGTAGCAGACGGAGCATTAGGCAATGGCTGCTCGCTGTCTGATCGGCTACTAGTTCTGCAGTCTGATCTGTTGCACGATCTGCTGGCTGATCTGCTGCGCGATCTGCAGTCTGGTCTGCTGCTCCAGAGGGAATAACCTCAATGAAAGGTTCTGCCAGAGTCTTGCTTGCAGAGGGATGATCCGCGCTGGTTACTGGAGTGGAGATGCTGATTTTCTGTCGTTGAAATCGGACAGCTAAATGGAGAGCATGAATATCCATCTCTAATTGAGCAATAACAGCCCCATCATCTCTGGAAGTTGGAGCATTCGGATCGAAGTTCGCTTTCTTAGCAGCTAAGAGCAGAGTCGCCAGTCTGAATCTTTGATTGGCCTTAAATAGCTCTTTGCGCTGCACAGCAATCCGAACATCATCGGTCTCTGTCCCCTTCAGAACTTCTTCTTCCATTTTCTGAAGGCGTTTGAGTTTGCCGAAGAACATCTCAATGTGGTTGATCGTTCTGTACTCGACGTACTCATCAAAAACCACAATGAGCTCCTTCACTTGCTCTTCAACGTCCTCCATAGCAATGTCAATTGCTGCCTGCGCTGCAGATTTGGGCTTAGAGGAGAGTGGTTCGGAGAGAATGGCTTTTCCCTTGCCGGTGGAGGAAGGGGACTTGATCCCTGATTGGGTATAGTCTCCCAACTCAGTGATAACAATCCCTTTGACCACGGGAATGGCAGAGGGGACTCGGATGGTTACTTTGGGTGCAGTGGTTGAAGTGGTTGAAATTTGGGTTGTAGGTTGGGGTGCAGTGGTGGCTTTTGTTGGAGGCAATATGGGTAGTGTTTTGAAAGGTAGAGTTTTGATTGGTTTGGTAATCTGGGTTCTTGGCTTCTTGGGAAGGGGCTTGACTGGTGGCGAGGGAGCAGACTGAGTTTCTTCAGAGTCAGTCTGGATAGTTAACTTTCGCTTGACCCGAGGTTTGCGAGCAACAGCCTGTTCTTCTCCCTTCTCAATCTTGACTGCCACCAGATTGGTAGGGGTAGGTGGAGCACTCTTGGACTTCAGCAGTGCTAGCCCTTTGGAGTTGAGAATTTTGAAGGGACTCAGAGCAGACTGCTTCCCCAGATCAATGTCCAAAGTTTCCAGTAGCTTGCTGAGAGGAACAGCAAAGCAGACGGCCTGTTTGGAGGCAATCACTGTTTCCATCAGGACTCCAAATAGAATCACGGACCAGTTCATCTTCTGTCCGGAAACAATAGCAGCCATGGCCCTGAACTTCTCGGCAGTGACGACGTCAAAACTTCCAGCTTTGACCAATAATGGCTTGCCCACAATTTCGCACAGCACCTGGAAATGAAAGAGCATTTCCTTCTTTTTGAATGAGGGCTGCAGGCGGTGGCCAAATATAGAAATCTTCCCCTGAAGAGCTGTGAGAGAAGCTTGAGGAATCTGCCCAAACTCAGTCAGTCCGGAGTTGGGAAGACCAAAGGTCTTGGCTAGCGTCATCGGCGAGATTTCAAATGTTTTGCCCTTTACAGAGGTGGAGATAGATGTCTTCTGGGATACAACATTGGCAAACATTTCACGAATCTCTGATTCGTAAACCACCGTGCCACACTCCAGAAAATTCCGTAATCCAGATGATTCCAAAGCTCGGAAAATGGAGACCATCTCTGCATCTTCAGTCCTGTAAATATCATTGACCTCAACGGAGAGAGAGTCGTGAGTTATGGTAGCCATTGGAGTAAAATGGAAGAATATACGAAGAGTTTTGAGAGGCTATGAGAGAGTTAGAAAGCAGACAACGGTAAATGGTAAAAAGTGAATGAAAATGAAATGTTCAGCCCGCTAAATAAGAGAGAGAAGACACGTGTCTTTATCTCGAAGACTGATAATTAAATAATTCAAAATAAACGGTCAGGATAAAAGAAAGATAAGGCGGTTAAAATTTGCAATCAGTTCGGGCTATTTTTGTTTTAAATAAATACAAAATAAAGGATTTATTGTCCAGACAGATCATAGGATAACATCAGATTGACATAGATCGGTCTGAAAGTTTGGATCGGTCTGTGTCTTTCTGAATATTGTATTATCGATCTGTGCCAACAAAAATCTTTAAACGCGAAAAGAAGAAAACATCTAAACTATCAAGATAAGTCAATTAAACCAAGAATTTGACGGAAATAATTAAACTTAGCCTCAGGGAGCGGTTTAGTGAAGATGTCTGCTGCTTGCTGCTCTGTTGAGATGTGCTCGATCCGAATCTCCTTTTTGCCAACATGATCTTGAATAAAATGATGTCTTATATCAATATGCTTTGTTCGAGAGTGCAGAACTGGATTATATGTTATAGCGATTGCACTTGTGTTGTCGCAAAATATCGGAGAGTCAACAGCTTGGATGCCATAGTCTTTGAGGTGGTGTTGAATCCAGAGCATTTGAGCGCAACAGCTTCCAGCGACAAGATATTCTGCTTCAGCTGTAGATGTGGCAATTGATGTTTGCTTCTTACTGAACCAAGAGATCAATCTTTCACCTAGAAATTGACATGTTCCACTGGTGCTTTTACGATCAATCTTACAGCCAGCGTAGTCTGCGTCTGAATATCCGATCAAGCTGAAGTTAGAATCTTTGGAGTACCAAAGACCAACGTTCTGAGATCCTTTCAAGTATTTCAGAATACGCTTAGCAGCAATAAAATGTGATTGCTTTGGTTCTGACTGAAATCTGGCGCACATACAGACTGAGAACATAATATCAGGCCGGCTCGCTGTAAGATATAAGAGCGATCCGATTAGTCCTCTATACATAGTTACTTGGACTGTCGTTCCCCCCTTCGTCTTTGTCTAACTTGATTGTAGGACTCATTGGAGTGGATGCAGTTGAGCATGTTTACATTCCGAATCTCTTAAGCAGCTCTTTGGTATACTTGGTTTGGTTGATAAAAATACCATTGCTGAGTTGTTTGACTTGGAGACCCAAGAAGAATGAGAGTTCACCCATCATGCTCATCTCAAACTGTCCCTGCATCAACTTGGAAAATTTCTCGCATAATTTGGGGTTAGTTTACCCAAAGATTATATCATCAACATAAATCTGAACTAACAGGGTATGTTCCCCCTTAATAAATTTAAAGAGAGTTTTATCTACTGAGCCGATCTGAAAATCATGGTTCAACAGAAATTGAGATAGAGTGTCATACCAGGCTCTTTGTGCTTGTTTCAGACCATATACTTCTTGTCGGAATCCTTGTGCCACCAGTCTGGCCTTGTTTCTAACCACAGTTCCATCTGCGTCCAGCTTGTTTCTGAAAACCCATCTGGTTCCAATAACAGGCAGATCGCTTGGTCTGGGGGTTAGACTCCAAACTTGACTTTGTTCGAATTGATTAAGCTCTTCTTGCATGGCCTTAATCCAGTTGAAATCAGTCAGAGCTTCATCGATCTTCTTAGGTTCCAGAGTTGAGATGAAGGCAGCATGAGTGAACTCATCCATCATCTGTCCTCTGGTTCTAATCGGTGCAGAGGGACTTCCAATCACTAGATTAGGTGGATACATCTTAGTCCATCGATAGCTTGACTCTGGATTGTCTGGTCCAGCCGGATGAGTAGTAGTAGTGGTATGATTAGCATCTGCTTTGATATGAGAGTTTGGATCATCCGGATCGGGTCGATCTGAAGAAGCTTCATTGCCTTGATCCGATCTGGCTGGTACTTCAGGTTCTGGTGGATTGTCTCTTGACCTGTTAGCTACAATCTCATCATCACTGTTAGCTTCGAGATGGATGTTTTCCATCTGATTTTGAATTGATTCTTTGTTACCCTCAACACACAAAGATTCATCCAAAACTACATGAACTGATTCTTCTACAGTTAAGGTTCGATTATTAAAAACTCGACAAGCTTTGCTAGTTGATGAATATCCTAAGAATATTCCATTATCTGACTTAGCTTCAAATGATGTAAGATGATTCTTACCATTGTTGTGAACGAAGCATTTACAGCCAAATACATGAAGGTGAGATATAGACGGTCTGTTACCAGTCCATATTTCATATGGAGTGAGATTCAGCTTTTTGTTAATCATAGACCGATTTTGAGTGTAGCATGCAGTATTTACAGCTTCTGCCCAGAACTTTTGTGAAATTCCAGAATCAGCAAGCATTGTTCTTGCTGCTTCTTTGGGCGTTCTGTTTCTTCGTTCTACAACTCCATTCTGTTGAGGAGTTCGAGCGGCTGAAAACTCATGCTTAATTCCATGATCTTCTAGAAAGGATTCAAGATTCTGATTTAAAAACTCAGTGCCTTTGTCTATTCGAATCCTGTCTATGCTGGATGATTTCTCATTCTGAGTGCGTTTCAGCAGCTTGATTAACTTCGGACCGGTCTGATCTTTACTGCTCAAAAATATAGTCCATGTAAAGCGTGAGTAATCATCAATAACAACAAGAGTATACCGCATTCCCCCTAAACTTGTTATTGGTATAGGACCATACAAGTCCATATGCAATAGTTCTAAACAACGGGAGGAGGATTTGGCATTCTTGTTTTTGAAGGATGATCTGATCTGTTTGCCCATTTGGCAAGCTTCGCAGATCTTATCCTTAGCAAAATCGATCTTGGGCAGACCGATAACTAAATCATGTTTACACAGGCTAGAAATAGTCTTAAAATTGATATGATTCAAGCGTTTATGCCATAGCCAGTGTTTATTATCATTGTTAGCGATGAAGCAAGTAGGATTATCAGGTTGAGCATGATTCCAGTTATTCTTATATGTATTTTCATTTCTGATTCCTACAAGCATGGTCATACCATCTGACGATTTAACAGTGCAAGTGTGTTTGTGAAATTCTACAGCATAACCATTATCACAAAGTTGACTTATACTAATCAGATTATAGCACAGATTTTCAACTAACAGCACATCATTGATAATAATGTTACCATGGACAATCTTACCCTTGCCCACGGTCTTACCCTTTGAGTTATCTCCGAAAATGATCTTGGGTCCAGTACATTCTGTAACTTCAGACAGCAGCTCGATGTTTCCAGTCATGTGACGAGAACACCCGCTGTCCAAGTACCAGTCTGATGCAAGTTTCTTCGGTACCTGTCATCAAACATAATTATTGTTGGTACCCAATCCTATTTGGGTCCAGAACGGATTAGCCCTTTGGGAACCCACACCTGTATCAGCTTTAATGGCTTGTGTGTGTGTGGTGTGCTGTGAGCTGGTTTGTTTCGATGTTGTGTGTGATAATGTGTGCGATATGGAAACCTTTGATTCTCATGCGGTAGTCTATATCTTCGTTGAACTGGTTTTGAATTGTAGTAATTTTATTGTCTTCCTTGCCTTCGATCTTGCACCCTTAGATTTGGTCTGAAAGACGCAAAGCTTGCTGGTGCCTTTTATTTGGCTTGGTTGACATATCCAATTCCTTTTCTCAAACCTTGATTCACGAAAGAGACTCCCGTTTGAATCGTAGGTGCTTCAGTCTCATATACTGTGCTGGATTTAACAAATGTCATTAGTTTGATTTTGTTCTTTACCAGCAACAGTTCAGATTCATCTTTGGTGGATTCTTTGATGTCAAAGCCTATGCCGGTGAAATCACCAATGTTTCTTTGTACCTCTTGTAATTCTTCCAAAGATGTTCTGGATTTTGTCCATGTTTTGAATATATGAGAAAGCTTAGCATTTTGTGTGCTAATTCTCTTATTTTCTTCATGGAGCTGATCATAGGAGATTTTCAGCTTATTCAGCTCGATCTGGAGATTGTTGCACTCACCCTGCTCAGAGCAGCTTGGTTTGTTGTGCTCATCCATTTGATCATTGACTTTAGCTTTATTTTTCTCAAATGATTCAGCTAAGATCCCATAATCATTAGCCATGTCTTGCAGTGCGGACATGAGCTCTTCACGTGTAAATTCATTTGAGTCAAAATCAAATACCTCGTCTGTCTGACTCATCTCTTTGTCTGCCATTAGACATTGAATATCTTCTACGCTTTCGCTGGAAGAATATTCGGAGCTTTCTGAATCGGAGTCAGTCTGAGCCCACTTGCTGTTTCCTTCTTCAGCTACTAGGACCTTTTGGGACTTTCCATGATTTTTGCGGTCTTTGTAGTGCTTCTTTTTCCTGTCATCGCGATGCTTCTCCTTCCGTTCTTCTTTCTTCGGTCTGGTGCAATCTGCAATGAAATGTCCGGTCTTACCACAATTGTAGCAAGCCTGATCATTAACAGCGTCGTCCTTTCTTGATTTATAATGAGAGGGTTTAAAATTCCTCTTATTTTTAGACATGAATTTACCAAATTTCTTGATAAATAATGACATAGCATCATTACTTATCTGTTCGATAGATCGATCTGATGTGGACGCGATCTGGTCTGGAATAGCTACCAGTGCTTTGTTTGGTTGAGAGATGAATGGCTCTGCTTCACCTCTGTTTATCAGTTCGAACTCATATGCTTTAAGATCTGCGAACAGATCATGAAGTTCAACCTTGTTCAGATCTTTGGACTCCCTCATTGCAATGGTCTTAACATCCCATTCTTTTGGCAGGGCTCTCATAACTTTCAGAGAGATCTCTCTGTTTGAGTATTCTTTGCCCAGACCATTCAGTTCATTAATGATACCAGTGACTCTTTCATCAAACTCATTTAGAGTTTCTCCACTCTTCATCTTTATGCTCTCAAATCTTTGAAGAGCAACAGTCAGCTTGTTTTCTTTGGTCTGGTCGTTGCCTTCACATAGCTGTGCTATGTTCTCCCAAATTTCTTTGGCAGTAGAGCACATTTTGATTTTGCTGAACATGTTCTTGTCCAATGTCTTGAACAAGATGTCTTTGGCAACGTTGTCGAGATTTGCTTTCTTTCTTTCCTCATTCTTCCAGAGGGATCTGTCCTTCTCTACCATTTGTGGTTCTCCACCAGTAATGGCGACTGCTGTATTGACTTTCAGAATCTTCATTGGTCCATCAGTGATGACGAACCACATATCGTCATCCTGAGCTGCCAGACTGATCCGGACCAAACTGATCTGCCCGTGCTGATCCGGACCAGACTGATATGCCCGTGCTGTTCTGCCAGACTGATCTACCATGCTGATCCGGCCAGACTGATCTGCCCAAGCTGATCCGGCCAATCCGGTCCGAAATACAAATAGCCCAGAAACCAGAATATGACCGTTGCAAGCTCGGGAATAGTGCAGAACCTTTTCCAACGGGCATTTCTTGTGTCTAACGTATATATCATTACTTGGGGCTATATATACATGATTTGGAAGCTCAATAACAGCTGATTGAAGATCAATCCAAGCCTTCCAAAGCAAACCCACTTGGGATTCAATTGGGGAACTTCAAAGACAAAAGTTGCTAAATGAAGAGCACTCCCCAAACCTTTGGCACCACTTACCTTGCTGTATCAGATTCATTATGGAATCATTTATGCCTTTGTATTCACTCTATTCATTGTATTTGTGAGCTAAAATAGAAGAGTGAATATCATTGTAACGGTTGATGATTTATCACAACCGATGAGAGGTCTTTGTATGCGAGACATTAAAGAACATACATAGTTGAGTTGCTAGGAGTTCTAGTTGGATGGGGAATTCCCAACTGGATCGGGTTTGTACAACGGGATTGTATAAATCAAAGTCTTCTAGTAGAATCCTTCCATGAGGTGGAAGAAGGGGAGACGTAGAAGGATTACACCACCTTCGAACTTCCATAAACAAATGCTTGTTTATTTACTTTAATTGCATATCTTTAAAACGTCTTTCAAATGTTTAATCGGTTATATAGCGGGTTATGTCGAGTGTCTTCCGCTCGGTTTTGTAACCGAACTCGATATAATCTCTCGGTGCAATTATTTCAAGAACACGAGCTATTGAAGCTCAAGTTGGTTGAACTCGGGTGTGGAATGGCAACCCACCCCCGGAATCGATCCTGACAAGTGGTATTAGAGCCAGGTTGTTCTTGGAAAGCATTTTAACCGATTTTTTTTAGCGGATATCTTTTAAAATCATTTTCAAAATTTTTCTCATGAGCATGAAATATTTTCATAGCATATTTTTTCAAAATATGGTGTATGAAAATTTTTAGCATAAAAATCAATTTCATTGCATTTATTTTGCACGAAAATAATTTTAAAATCTATTTTAAAGGTTTAATTTTCGTTCAATCTGTTCTTAACTCGTTTTTTAAGTTTAAAATTTTTATTTTGTGATTTAACTAACAATTTTCGAAGCATTTTAGTTTTCTGGCAGCTTGCAGCGACTTTGGGAAAATTGGCATAACTTCTTGCTAGGATGTCCAAATGACGAACCGTTTTTTGCGTTGCAAACTAGACTCATAGAGGATCGCAACGGTATAGGTCTTGCAGCCTAATTCTTCACGACTAACAGCAGTTTATTCTGCAAAGTTGACTCATGTGCTGCCACCGCTAAAAGATGAAATGGACATTGTTGAGTTTTGTCAAGAAATTCAAATTTGTTGCCAAGTATGCTACATGCATCATCAAAAGAGGTTATTTTTGTTCAAAAATTAATGTGCATTGCATTTTTTTTTATTTGTTTTAGCCTACCCCATTTGCCCCTCACTTGCTCAAATTTTCAAACTGTGACGCCCCGAAATTAATTAATTGCAAGTAAGGCATTAATTATGTTTATATGATGGATCATGTGTTGATGGATTTATGTGTTGGGTATTAAGATGTTAACATGATTTAATTGTGTTAATTATTAAATATGAGGAGGATGTGATTTTAGATGAAGTTGGAGCATTCTTGTAAAATGCCTTTAAAATACTATGTTGGAGCATTTTATACATCATGTTAAGTTGGGGTACAATTTTATTTAAATTAAAGCAACCCCTTTTTAAATCCCCTACCCATCACTTTAACCCCTTTACCTTTCACTTTATTAAAACCCCCAAATCACTTCCCAAACCCCAAACCCTCCCATTTTCGAGTTCCACCAAAAGGGAAGAAGGAAAGTTCCACAAAAACTTTGTTTGTGTGATTTTTTGCTAGGATTTGGAGCCTACAAGAGGTATGGAACCATTCCTTTAAGTTTTATGATGTTTGGTGTTGAAATGGGTTAAGTTTTTTATGTTTATGTGGGTTTGTTTGGGTATGTGTTGTTTATGGTTGGGGTATGATTTTTGAAGTGTTTTATGTGGGTTTTAGTGGGTTATGATGTTATTGTTATTGTTGGGAAGTTTGGTGTTGAAAGGGTTGAAGATGAGCTTGCAAAATGCACTTGGAAATGGTGAAATCGCGGCCACTGTAAGTGGCGATCGATCGCTACAAAAGCAGCGATCGATCGCCGAGAAGCAGTGCGCGAAGAAGAGCTTAGGCGATCGATCGCCTCAAATGGCGCGATCGATCGCCAACGTCCAGTAGCCAATTAAGCATCAGGCGATCGATCGCCTCATTTTGAGCGATCGATCGCCGCTAAGTGAAAAATCAGGCGATCGATCGCCTCGTTTTGAGCGATCGATCGCCACTGTTCAAAAGATGAAAAATGTTGATTTTTGTTGAATTTTTGGTATTGGGCTATTGTTTAGCTTCTAATATCAATTTGTATGGTTATGTAGAACCATCCCAGGTGCCCACGACTTCAAGGAGATAAAGTCTACGATTTCTCCTTCTTTTGGAATTAAGGTACGTAAGAGACGTACGAGCATCGGACGGTAAACCATACCCTTGCATATTATGATGATGTTTAAGATGATGTTATGATGATGATGCTTATGATGATGTTACGATGATGATGCTTATGATTATGTTACGATGATGATGCTTATGATGATGTTACGATGATGATGCTTATGATGATGTTTATGATAATGATGTTTATGAGGACGTCTATAATGACGAAGTTTATGATAAGGTCACACGACGTGTATGATTGGGTAAGACGCCCATGTGGTAGGATGCCACCCAAAGTACGTGAGTGGGTAAGATGCCCCCGTGGTAAGATGCCACGCAATGTTATGATATGGTAAGACGCCATATGACTGGGTAGGATGCCCACGTGGTAAGATGCCACACGATGATTATGACGTGGTAAGATGCCACACGATAATGATGATATGGTAAGATGCCATACAATGGGGTAAGACGCCCTAATGTATGAATAAGAGTCAGGGATAACAAGGAAGTCGAAGGACGACCAATAACCTTTACTTAACTAAGATGTTATGCATTATTGTATGCTTTTATATAATGTTAAGTAAATATGTGTATGCTGATGATGTGTTATCCCTGTAGGTACACTTTTGGACCAAGGGCCTAGGGTCGGGTTGAGGAAGTGAGCTAAAGGGAGCATGATGAACGTAGGATGCAGGATTTTGATAGTCTCTACTCTAGGAGTAGTGTAAATCTATAGCTTTAACATTCTTTACTGGGAATGTAATTAAATAGCTTTTGAAAACTTTATTTTGGCCTGTAATCTCCTTAGCTCAAGCTACAACCGGAACCCTTAAGAGGTTATAATTGCATGTTCTGTCCCATTTATGTGTACTAATGGTATTAAGGTAGGAAGACCCTACATTAGTGGTATCAGAGCAGTGGTTAGATAACCCGGGAATGAGTGAAGGGTAGCCTTAGCAATAAGTTAGCTAGGTGCTTACTTTCGAACATGTTTTGTGCATAAGTTGCATATGAGGTATATGATGTTATGCTAACATGTTTTGTTTATCTAACGAAGTATTATACGAACTGCTTTTGGATCTTGTTGTTAATCCTTGTGTTGCAGTATGGCAGCAAATGTGGAGGTAGGTGACGCAGTGAGCGTCAATGCAAGCGCGGGGCGTACGAATCCCCTACCCCCGCCAGCTTTTGATGATGAACCGGCCGAACAACAGTTGTTGCCAGGGGAGCTAAGCTTAACTCAGTTTCTTGCTTACCGACCCCCAACCTTTGAAGGAACCGAAACTGGGGAACGAGCTGAGGAATGGTTGGAAAGAATAGAGCAAATCTTTGTGGCAGCCCCATGTGCGAAGACAGCATGGATACGGTTAGCAGAGTTCCAGTTGGACAAGAAGGCGCTGATGTGGTGGAAGACCACTGTGGTAGAGCAAGAGGCTCAAGGTCATGAAGTTAACTGGAAAATGTTTCGAACTCGCTTTCTGAACCGTTATTTCTCGGCTGCAGCACGACAGGCTAAGGAAGATGAATTCACTCACCTCAAGCAAGGTAATATGTCAGTGTCGGATTATGCTCTTCAGTTTTGCTCCTTGCTCAGATATGTGCCTCACATTGCCACGAGCACACAAGCAAAGATGAGGAATTTCATGAAAGGATTGAGGCCGGAGCTATACGATAGGGTGATCACTTATGGCCCTACTTGCTTTGACGATGCACTCTCACGTGCCGAGCTGGCCGAACTAGGAGTGGGTGCATACCCTGATGTTGTACCACCGCCGGCACCCTCTCAGAAATCCACCCCGGATAATTTGAAGCCAAGGAATGATCAGTTCAAGTCAAGGGGGAACTCATCGGCGTCAAGGTTCAGTGGTAAGAGGTCTGACAATAGATGGAAGGGGAACCGAAGGAGTGATGCCCCATCTGGAAGGGGGCAGTCTCAGGGAGACAGATCTGGGAAGATCCAATGCACTCTTTGTGGGCAACTACATCTGACGAAGGATTGTATAGGGTGCTATGTTTGTGGCGACAAGGGCCACTTTGCTAGACAGTGTCCCAACAGGGAAGTCAACAGGGTTCTGCGGGGAGGCCTGCGGATAGGACAGCACAGCACAGACCCCCATTTGTGCCGCGTCAGCATGGAGGTCAGCCCATGGGGCCACCTCAAGGACAACTCTATGCATTGACAAGGGAGCAAGCTTCAGCGGCTCCGGAGGAGGTTATAGCGGGTACGTGTCTTTTATTTACGCACCCTGCTTTTATATTGATCGACACAGGTGCGTCACATTCTTTTGTGTCAACAAGTTTTGTGGAAAGACACCACATATGCACTTCTCCGTCGCCCACGCCTCTTATAGTCTCGACCCCCGCTGGAAGAAGTATGATTACCGATCGGATCGTCTACAATGGCCTCATTTATTTTGAGGATAAAGAACTAAGATCAGATTTGATTGTTCTGGGAATGTCAGATTTTGACTGCATTCTGGGCATCGACGTTCTGAACAGGTATCAGGCAGTTGTGAACTGCAGGCAGAGGACAGTACGGTTCAAATCCGATATGGGAATTCCATGGACGTTCTATGGGGATGGTTCTCGCTCAAAGATTCCATTGATATCTGCTGTCAAGATGGCACAGTTATTGGAAATAGGCCACACAGGATATCTCATATATGCCGTTGATGTTACGGAAAAGAAAGAAGAAGTAAAAGTTGAGGATGTGCCCGTAGTGGCGGAATTTCCCGATGTCTTTCCGGAGGAGATTCCTGGATTCCCACCGACGAGAGAGGTCGAGTTTGGGATTGAGTTATTACCGGGGACGTCTGCCATTTCTCGTGCCCCTTATAGGATGGCACCAGCGGAGCTAAGGGAATTAAAGATTCAGTTGCAAGAGCTCCTTGATAAAGGCTATATACGCCCTAGCGTATCGCCCTGGGGAGCGCCAGTTTTATTTGTGAAGAAGAAAGATGGTTCGATGCGTTTGTGCATCGATTACAGACAACTGAACAAAGCTACAGTGAAGAATAAGTACCCACTCCCGAGGATCGATGATTTGTTTGATCAGTTGCAGGGTACGAGGCTCTACAGTAAGATCGATCTGAGGTCGGGGTACCATCAGATTCGAGTAAGAGAAGAGGATGTTCAGAAGACAGCCTTCAGGACGAGGTATGGGCACTATGAATTCCTAGTCATGCCTTTTGGGGTGACAAATGCCCCGGCTGTTTTCATGAGTTTGATGAACAAGGTGTTCCAGCCATTTTTGGACCAATTCGTCATAGTCTTCATTGACGATATACTCATCTACTCTCGGGCCCAAGAAGATCATGTACGGCACTTGAGGACAGTACTTCAGATCCTCAGGGATCATCAGTTGTATGCAAAGCTTAGCAAGTGCGAGTTCTGGTTGGACAGCGTGGTATTCCTAGGCCATGTCATATCTAGCCAAGGGATATCTGTAGATCCCAGGAAGATTGAAGCTGTGATGGAGTGGGCAGCACCCACTTCTGTACCCGAGATACGAAGTTTTCTTGGCTTAGCAGGTTATTACCGACGTTTCGTCGAGGGATTTTCTAAGATCGCTAAGCCATTGACACAGCTGACTCAGAAAGGAGTCCCATTCTTTTGGTCCGAAGCTTGTGAGGAAAGCTTCCAAGAATTGAAGCGTCGTTTGACGACAGCGCCAGTGTTGGTGATTCTGTCTGAGGATAAGAGGTTTGCCTTGTACACGGATGCATCATTGCAGGGTTTGGGCTGCGTATTGATGCAAGACAGACAAGTGGTAGCCTATGCTTCGAGACAGTTGAAGCCTCATGAGACCAGATACCCAGTCCATGATCTGGAACTGGCGGCTATCATTTTCGCCTTGAAGATTTGGCGTCATTATCTTTATGGTACTACGTTTACCATCTTTACGGACCATAAGAGCCTAAAGTTTCTATTCACTCAGGCTGAACTGAATATGCGTCAAAGAAGATGGATGGATTTACTCAAGGATTATGACTGTGAAATTGAGTACCATCCTGGTAAAGCAAATTTGATAGCAGACGCCTTAAGTCGGAAGGTGAAGAGCACTGCTGAGGATGTTATGTGTTTATCAGCTTTGATGACTTCCTATTGCCATCTGGGCTATGACTTCGATGTAGACACGTCTCCGGTGCGAGTGTCGACCTTATTGGCCGAGCCAGACGTATTTGAGGCTATCAGGAGAGCCCAGAGGTCGGATGATGAAGTGCAGAGATGGTCATCGATAGCACTTCGAGGTCAGCCAACAAAGTTTAGAGTGGCTGAAGATGATTCACTAAGACTGGACAACCGATGGGTAGTCCCAGATACACCAGAGTTACGTAAGGGAATTTTGGAACGAGCTCATAGTAGCCGATTCAGTATCCACCCCGGAGGAAGAAAGATGTACAAGGACCTAAGTGGTCAATTCTGGTGGAGACGCATGAAGCATGATGTGATCAGTTATGTTAAGAGATGTTTAATCTGCCAACAAGTAAAGGCAGAAAGACAGAGGCCTGGTGGCGAGCTGAAGAGCTTGGAGGTACCTAAGTGAAAGTGGGAGCATATATCTATGGATTTCGTGACCCACTTGCCAAGGTCGGCCTCTGGATTTGATGCGATCTGGGTGATCGTGGATAGGCTGACGAAGGTGGCTCATTTCATCCCTTACAGTATGACTTTCACGTATCTAAAGATGGCCCAATTGTATGTACGGGATGTAGTGAGGTTGCATGGGATTCCAGTCTCGATCGTGTCTGACAGAGACCCAAGGTTTACTTCTCACTTTTGGGAGGGTCTCCAGACAGCTTTGAGCACCGAGGTGAGACTAAGTACAGCTTATCACCCTCAGACTGATGGCCAAACGGAGCGTACTATACAGACGCTCGAAGATATGCTGAGGGCATGTGTTTTGGAGTTTGATACGCCGTGGCAAGAATCTATACCACTGGTAGAGTTCTCATACAATAACAGCTATCAGGCGAGCATTCAAATGGCCCCTTTTGAAGCTCTTTACGGACGACGATGTAGGTCACCGCTGTATTGGGAGGACTTGACGAGTAAAGCGGTCGGAGGACCGGATATGATTAAGGACATGGAGGAAAAGATTAAGATGATACGCTTAATGATGAAAGCGGCCCAAGATAGGCAAGCAGCCTATGCAAATAAGCGGCGACGGCCGCTAGAATTTCAAGTGGGAGACAAGGTCTTCTTGAAAATCTCACCCTTCAGGGGCGTTGTTCGTTTTGGTATGCGGGGGAAGTTATCCCCGAGGTATGTTGGGCAGCGTATCGGCACTTTGGCTTATCGATTGGCTCTACCGCCGTCTTTATCTGGGATTCATGATGTTTTCCATGTTTCTATGCTACGGAAGTATGAGCCAGACCCGTCTCATGTTTTGCAGCCTACTGAAGTGCAGTTAGACTCAGATGTATCCTACGTTGAACGACCGGTCAGAATTCTGGATCGTGAGGATCGCAGACTACGAAGCAAAGTTATACCGATGGTCAAAGTTCAGTGGGATCGTCGGGGTGTCGAGGAGGCTACGTGGGAGACGGAGCTGCATATGATGCAGCATTACCCCGAACTATTTTCTGGTATGATTTATGTTTAGTTTCTTTTGGGTAAGTGCATGCGATTTCGAGGACGAAATCTTATAAGTAGGGGAGTAATGTGACGCCCCGAAATTAATTAATTGCAAGTAAGGCATTAATTATGTTTATATGATGGATCATGTGTTGATGGATTTATGTGTTGGGTATTAAGATGTTAACATGATTTAATTGTGTTAATTATTAAATATGAGGAGGATGTGATTTTAGATGAAGTTGGAGCATTCTTGTAAAATGCCTTTAAAATACTATGTTGGAGCATTTTATACATCATGTTAAGTTGGGGTACAATTTTATTTAAATTAAAGCAACCCCTTTTTAAATCCCCTACCCATCACTTTAACCCCTTTACCTTTCACTTTATTAAAACCCCCAAATCACTTCCCAAACCCCAAACCCTCCCATTTTCGAGTTCCACCAAAAGGGAAGAAGGAAAGTTCCACAAAAACTTTGTTTGTGTGATTTTTTGCTAGGATTTGGAGCCTACAAGAGGTATGGAACCATTCCTTTAAGTTTTATGATGTTTGGTGTTGAAATGGGTTAAGTTTTTGATGTTTATGTGGGTTTGTTTGGGTATGTGTTGTTTATGGTTGGGGTATGATTTTTGAAGTGTTTTATGTGGGTTTTAGTGGGTTATGATGTTATTGTTATTGTTGGGAAGTTTGGTGTTGAAAGGGTTGAAGATGAGCTTGCAAAATGCACTTGGAAATGGTGAAATCGCGGCCACTGTAAGTGGCGATCGATCGCTACAAAAGCAGCGATCGATCGCCGAGAAGCAGTGCGCGAAGAAGAGCTTAGGCGATCGATCGCCTCAAATGGCGCGATCGATCGCCAACGTCCAGTAGCCAATTAAGCATCAGGCGATCGATCGCCTCATTTTGAGCGATCGATCGCCGCTAAGTGAAAAATCAGGCGATCGATCGCCTCGTTTTGAGCGATCGATCGCCACTGTTCAAAAGATGAAAAATGTTGATTTTTGTTGAATTTTTGGTATTGGGCTATTGTTTAGCTTCTAATATCAATTTGTATGGTTATGTAGAACCATCCCAGGTGCCCACGACTTCAAGGAGATAAAGTCTACGATTTCTCCTTCTTTTGGAATTAAGGTACGTAAGAGACGTACGAGCATCGGACGGTAAACCATACCCTTGCATATTATGATGATGTTTAAGATGATGTTATGATGATGATGCTTATGATGATGTTACGATGATGATGCTTATGATTATGTTACGATGATGATGCTTATGATGATGTTACGATGATGATGCTTATGATGATGTTTATGATAATGATGTTTATGAGGACGTCTATAATGACGAAGTTTATGATAAGGTCACACGACGTGTATGATTGGGTAAGACGCCCATGTGGTAGGATGCCACCCAAAGTACGTGAGTGGGTAAGATGCCCCCGTGGTAAGATGCCACGCAATGTTATGATATGGTAAGACGCCATATGACTGGGTAGGATGCCCACGTGGTAAGATGCCACACGATGATTATGACGTGGTAAGATGCCACACGATAATGATGATATGGTAAGATGCCATACAATGGGGTAAGACGCCCTAATGTATGAATAAGAGTCAGGGATAACAAGGAAGTCGAAGGACGACCAATAACCTTTACTTAACTAAGATGTTATGCATTATTGTATGCTTTTATATAATGTTAAGTAAATATGTGTATGCTCATGATGTGTTATCCCTGTAGGTACACTTTTGGACCAAGGGCCTAGGGTCGGGTTGAGGAAGTGAGCTAAAGGGAGCATGATGAACGTAGGATGCAGGATTTTGATAGTCTCTACTCTAGGAGTAGTGTAAATCTATAGCTTTAACATTCTTTACTGGGAATGTAATTAAATAGCTTTTGAAAACTTTATTTTGGCCTGTAATCTCCTTAGCTCAAGCTACAACCGGAACCCTTAAGAGGTTATAATTGCATGTTCTGTCCCATTTATGTGTACTAAATGGTATTAAGGTAGGAAGACCCTACACAAACATTTTAAAATTAAGGGGGAGAGTTTAATCTCAATCCTTGAGGGGGAGTAAATTTTATTTGTCTTCCTTTTTGATTCACACAAAAAGGGGGAGAAATATGTTATTTAAAAAATATGATTTTTCTTGTTATGCAACATTGTGCTTTAATGTTCATATTTTTATTCAAGTTTTGTGATCATCAAAAAGGGGGAGATCGTTGGGTTTTGGAAACCCGAATAATCTTGGTTTTGATGTTAACAAAACTTGTTATTGTGTTGCTAACATATTTCATCAAGTGTGCATTTCATAGATCATAACTTAGAAGCTTGATGCATTACAAAGAAGTAGCTTGAAAATATCAAGTTGGATCAAGACTGAAATCCTGGCAGAGCGGATTGTTTCGATCATATCTAATAGCTCAGATATCGAAATGGCGTGCTTCCAAAGATATTGAACAGCCAACTTAAAATACTAAAAGTCATATTTCACAACCGATCGGCTAGTTCAAATGTTATCAAGGAGAAAAGACGCCTGCAAGATCGAGCTGAACCGCGAAGAAACAGCAAGCTGTTTCAGCAAGCAACTGTCAGTCTGGTGTCCATAACTCTCAGCTCGCTTAGCGGAACGGAACGATTCAGTATGGGTTGGAAAGCTAAGACAAATATCTACAAGTCATCTTTGGAAGTGAAAGACTGAATCGGATATTAAGATTGCCAAACAGCTTCTGCAAGTCACGCCATGTGCTGCTGCATCCAGCAAACAGACAGCAGGAGCATTGCCTCGTATTTCAAGCATAACTCTCTCATACAAACTCGAAATCGAGCGATTCTTGATTCCGTGGAAAGCTAAGAGAAAGGTCTACAACTTTCATGTAGATTACGTTGCCCAAAAATCAAAGAATCAAGAGTTACAAGCAACAGATCAAGAGCAAGTTTATCAATCTGTTTTTGTATCAAGCTGATTGTCCAGACTGATCCAGACCAGACTGATCTGCCCGTGCTGATCCGGACCAGACTGATATGCCCTTGCTGTTCTGCCAGACTATAAATCAAAGTCTTCTAGTGGAATCCTTCCATGAGGTGGAAGAAGGGGAGACGTAGAAGGATTACACCACCTTCGAACTTCCATAAACAAATGCTTGTTTATTTACTTTAATTGCATATCTTTAAAACGCCTTTCAAATGTTTAATCGGTTATATAGCGGGTTATGTCGAGTGTCTTCCGCTCGGTTTTGTAACCGAACTCGATATAATCTCTTGGTGCAATTATTTCAAGAACACGAGCTATTGAAGCTCAAGTTGGTTGACTCGGGTGTGGAATGGCAACCCACCCCCGGAATCGATCCTGACAGTGTTGAAGGCCCCCAAGGCTCCTACTAGTCGTTGCTACACTTAAGGCTTGAATCACTCCAAGATCACCTCGGGCGATCACCATCGTCGCGCCCCAACGGTCACCAAATTGCACAGATCACCTCAGGCGATCGTTTCCAAAAAATAATGCCGTAGCTTCGGTTGCTCAGAAATGTTCATCGCCTCAGGCAAAGTCTTCATCGCCTCAAACGTTCCAGGCATCGCCTCAAACGTTCCAGACATCACCTCAGGCGATCAAGCCATCGCCTCAGGCGAACTCACCCTATGCGTGGGCCTCGGCGTCGCTTCAGTCGATATGCGGGGCGAAGTCTCGAGTGGCTGTCATCGCCTGGGGCGATCTGCCCTATGCCTTGCACAATTGATTTCCTTCAACCAATCCACTTTTCAACCATTATACCTGTACACTAAGTAGACACATTAGCATAGCAAACACAAGTTTTGTTGATCATCAAAACTCTTAAATAATTCGGAGATAAATCATTAAACTCAACAATGCGTTTAAGGCTCAACAATCTCCCCCTTTTTATGATCACAAAACTTGATAAACTTGAATATGTAATATGCATGAAATATGAGTAAACATGACTCCCCCATAGCACATACAAGTTATACCAAGTAAAGCATAAAAAGCTCTCCCCCTCAAACCATGCATAACTCAAGCTCCAAGTTTATCACAAAATTCTCCCCCTTTTTGTGATAATCAAAAAGCATAAAGTCCAAAATAAACATAACATAATTATATGTTGACACACATTCAAAGTCTACCAATTTACACATGTTCCTCATTAAGCATATAATAGTCGTAACAAGCATAAGATTAAATCATTGAGAGGAAAAACAAACATGCGTTTAAGGCAATCAACAATGAATTCTAAATATTTCAAAGTGTGCATATGTTCATTCACTCATGCCCAATAGACATTAAAATTCTCAATGCATCATTATAAACATTTGATAAGATAATGAGAATAGAATCATTGAGGCCATAGAAACAATACATGAAATTCTTAGGCCATATTTCTATGATCCCAGATAGAGCATTTAAACACTTAAAGCATGCATAATCACATTTAATTGCACATTTTCACATTGCATATTCAAATTTGAACTCAAGGCATATCAAGATAGTTACTATAAAGAGATAAGCATAAATCATGCATTAAAACAATTTAAATATCCATATGCTAAGGGGAAATGCATTTTACTATCAATAAATATTTGAGCTTCATAATTTATTGGTCACAATTAATTTGTGCCAATGAAATTTTTCATTGCTCTTTTAAATGCACAAAATAAATTTACCTTTGATGACAACAGTACGTTCTTGTCATTGGTGCTATACCTCGTGCTTCTTCTATTGTGGTGCATAATATGATTTCCTCCCTTGAGGTGCTAGTGCCTTCATCATCTCTCCCTTTGTTGTTTCTACAAAACAAGTTCATGATGAGAGGATCTTTGGTACCCATTTGATGTTTGGATCCTTGCGGGTTAGCTTTCATCGATGCCTTTGGAATCCATTTCCACCTCTTGTTAGGTTGGTTTGGATTTTAGCAATCTACATTTTTTTTTTTGTATGACCATCTGTACAACAATTAGTGCAAGTAGGAGAATTATGCTTAGCTTTAGCCAACAAGCTTGAAAATGTTTTAGATTTGCTTGAAAAACCTAGTCCGGCTTTATCAAAGCTACAACGTTGTAAGCCAAGCAATTCATTCAGCTTTAAACTACTATCACTAAACTTGCAAAAAGATTTCTTCAAAGAACTCAATTCATTTTTCAATGAATTGTTTTCTTCATCTCTCTTGGCTACCTCAAGTTTGAATAATTTGTTACTCATCTTGGTTTTGTCAAGAACATCAATAAGCTCATGATATGACTCTAATAATTCATCAAAAGATGGTACCGCATCGTCGCTTCCTCTTCTTCATCATTTGCATCATCTTTGGCCATGAGACAAAGGTTTGTTGCTCCTTCTTCATCGGAGTCACTATCACTCCATGTGGCTATTAGAGCTTTCTTTTTCTTTTTATCCTCATTATTCTTCCTAGGACATTCATTAGCATAATGACCTTTATATTGACAATTATAACATGTTACCTCTTGTTTGGAATCATGTTTGGTGGCACCGGAGATCTTTGGCTTGTTGTATTTGTTGTAGAATTTCTTGAACTTTCTTGTGAACAAGATCATCTCTTCATCATCTTCATCATCGGATTGTTCTTTCCTTCCGACCAAGGCGATCCTCTTTCTTATGGATCTATCATCCTCCTTTATTCCCTTCCGTGTTGACACGTCAAGCTCATGGGTCACCAAGGTACCATGAAGTTCATCAAGATCATATGATGCACTTTCTCCTCTGTTGAATTCGATGATGGCCGTCCTCTTGGCATCCCATTCCTGTGGTAAGGCTCTAAGTGCTCTTCTCCATATTTGCTTTGGAGGATACTTCTCACCAAGTTGGCAAGCTCATTTATGTTTTGGGTGAGCCTTCTAAACATCGAGCCAACGTCTTCTCCGAATTCCATTTCAAATGTTTCATACTTGAGTTGTAGTAGATCTATCTTTTTCTCTTTCACTTGATTTGTGCCCTCATGACAAATTTGCAATTTGTCCCAAATTTCCTTTGCGGTTGAGCACATCGAGACCCGGTTGTATAAAGAACAATGTAAAATATTAATAGCTTTAGCTTTTTGAGAAACTAAAATCATATCCGCTCTTGTAAAATCGTTCATTTCTTTTGGAATACTCAAAGGAATATGTGGACCTTTCACAATAATCTTCCATAGGTCATAATCTACGGATGGGATGTATAGAGAAATTATATTCTTCCTATAACCGTAGTTATCTCCCGTGAAGAGCGGATGTCTATTTGTCGATTGACCTTGAGCAAACACATTTGCTAGATTAGCCATAAATTTTTTGATTTAAAACAAAATCAAATGGCTCTGATACCACTTGATGGAACCGAAGGGGGGGGGGGGGGGGGGGTGAATGAGGTTCCTTGGCTACTTTAGCTCTTTAAAATGAATTTGCAAAAATCGAGTTAACGCTACGGAAGACTTGAAGTCAATCGACAAATAAACAAAAAGAAGAAATAAATAAATGTGTAAATTAAATAAAGCAATAAAGAATAAGAGAATTTGTTATAGAAGTTCGGCGATGAATCGCCTACGCCTCCTCTTCCCGGTTAGAAAACGTTTAACCGAGGTTCCACTAGAACAATCTTGATCTTGGCCTTAAGGGCTCCAAGTTAGCCACAACACACTCTTCCCGAGTAAAATAACTCTTCATGAGAAACACACTCTTCAAGAGTCTTCTTGGCCTTAAGGGCTCCAAGGATAGCCACACACAACTCTTCCCGAGTTACCACACTCTTCACGAGTCTTCTTGGCCTTAAGGGCTCCAAGGATAGCCACACACTTGCACCAACTTCACTTGTTGATGACTTATACAATTTTCCATCTTGCCTCGGTGTTGGAGGACCTTACAATAAATCAATAACACCTTCACGGTGTAACAACACGAAGAACACAAGAACTCTCACACAAGAAATGAATCTCAAACTCCAATACAACACAAATATATGAAGTTTACAATGCTAGATAGAATTTGATTGAACACAACTTTCTTGTAGTTTATACTCTTGTTTCTTGTCATCAAAATGCTCCAAAATATCCATATTTATAGTGTTGAAGGCCCCCAATGCTTCTACTAGCCGTTGCTACACTTAAGGCTTGAATCACTCCAAGATCGCCTCGGACATCACCTCAGGCGATCACCATCGCCGCGCCCCAACGGTCACCAAATTGCACAGATCGCTTCAGGCGATCGTTCCCAAAAAATAATGTCGTAGCTTTGGTCAGAAATGTTCATCGCCTCAAACGTTCCAGGCATCGCCTCAGGCGATCAAGCCATCGCCTCAGGCGAACTCGCCCTGCGTGCGGGCCTCGGCGTCGCTTCAGTTGATGTGCGGGGTGAAGCCTCGAGTGGCTGTCATCGCCTGGGGCGATTGTCACCATCGCCTGGGGCGATCTGCCCTATGCCTTGCACAATTGATTTCCTTCAACCAATCCACTTTTCAACCATTAAACCTGTACACTAAGTAGACACATTAGTATAACAACACAAGTTTTTTTTATCATCAAAACTCATAAAAATTCGGAGATAAATTAAGCATTAAACTCAACAATACGTTTAAGGCTCAACAATTTGTATACGGGAAATATGGCTTTTACATCTATCCAAGGATTGCATACAATTTGGGAGATGTAGATTTCAACAAGGTTCTAACTCTTCATCATGATTTTAAAAGAAGTGATTTGATGAAAGAAGGAAATATGCCTTACTCGATCACTTACAAGGTGTCATACGCATTCTTGAATACTCATCATTCAGAAGTATTCTTGAGAAAGGTATTCATCGAAGTCCCCAGAATCTTAGAAGATTTCGCCAAAGCAGTATTGCCGGACATTATTGAAACTCCGACAATATGAGAGATCGATATGAGGATACAAGATCAACCTGTTCTGAACAGAAGCAGAAGCCTTATGATCGAGCCAAGAAGGATGTCTTTTCATCAGTATAGGTTAATCAGCAACTATCCACGGGAAAAACAGGAGACAGTCTCGAGCAGAATTCGGAAAATACCTAATGTATTCACAACAATAGGAAAGCTGAAATGCCCAGAAGGCTGGAGAGAAGTGCATATAATTTTTGACATTACGGAGAAGGAGAATATCTTCCCTTGTGATGTCCTCTACTATTTGCAACAACCTACAATTGGCAGGTATCAAGGAAACCTTCAAATTGGTCAAATCGATCTTACAATTGCGAAAACTGGAGGAAGAATCCCAGAACAGCTTATTCTAGGGATGAATTTCTCGAGGAACATAAAACCTTGGGAAATATTGCAAGACGGAATGGAATTCACGGTGGAAGAAAAGAGATATAGGATCAGATGACCACCAGTCCATTCTCCATATACATCTCCGTCGGGATGTTATATGCAAAGTATCGGGCAGAATATTTTGCAGCTTACATTGACTCAGGAGCTGGAATATGTACAGCCAGGTGCGATATCTTCCCCCAAGAGGTTCGTGAAAAGTCACCAGCCATTGCCGGAAGAAACTTTTCAAAGCGGATTCTTATCCTTAATGAAGGAGTCCAGGGAGAGAAATAATAATCGGAGGAGCAGACGGTACCCCATGGTACAAAGTCAAGACTCCACCTATTTATTTTTGTTATACACGTGCTGATATGCTATTAGGAAACAGTTTCCTACAGACATTTCAAAGGTTCACTCAGGAGAACGAAACAAGGAGACTTATTTTCACAACCCTTTGTGATCATAAGATTATTGTGTAGCGACTATAGGAGGCGTTTCACCAAAAATTCCC
Source organism: Haberlea rhodopensis (assembly GCA_907163345.1). NCBI lineage: Eukaryota > Viridiplantae > Streptophyta > Magnoliopsida > Lamiales > Gesneriaceae > Haberlea > Haberlea rhodopensis. The sequence continues at coordinate 537,998 of CAJQUN010000179.1, forward strand.
CATTAGTTTTCGCAGCAAGAGTGGTGATGAAGGAAAACTTCGATACCCAAAGATGAAGGATCAGCAGAAATTTGGAGAAGTAATCCTTCAGTTTCGACAACAAGGTCCTAGTGAAAAGGATTCTCAGACTTATGATTGGGTTAACATTATGTCTTTTAGAGAACATGATGAGGAATAAGTTACACCAGAAACCATGTTGCTACTAAAAAATGCATTACAAGATAAAGTTCCACAACCTGAAGCTACCCTCGAGGAGTAAATTACTATAGAGGATGTGAAAAGGAAAATTCAGAGGAATTACAACGAGCATCCACTGGCATGGTGGAATAAGAATGAGCTCATAGCTACTTTGAAGGTGAAAGTTGGAAAAGAAATGAGTTTGTCAGATTCAAACCCATCCCCATGAATATGGAAGATCGGATGGATATGCAGATAATACTTAAGGAACATCTGGACCTTAAATTAATCCCAGCAGGTATTTCTCTATATAGCAGTCCAGGATTCCTTGTTCGGAATCACGGAGAAATCAAAAGAGGAAAGCCAAGATTGGTTATCAACTACAAAGGAATCAACAACATCTTGGATTTCGATGGATACTTTATCCAAGTAGAGAACATTTGGAGGTTGCTATAATACAGATCGAATTCCTTGGAATTGAGATCGACGAATCTGGAATCATTTTGCAGAAACATATTGTTGAAAAGGTGCAAGGTTATCCGGATTACCTCAAAGATTTAAAGCAACTTCAAAGTTTTCTGGGAGTTGTTAATTTTGCTGAGATGTTCATCAATAACCTAGCAAATCACAGGAAGGTGTTCAGTCCATTACTCAAAAAAAATGTTAAGTTCGAATGGAGGAAGATCATAGACAAGCTGTCAAACAACTTAAAAAAGTTTACAGGCAACTACCAAAGCTGGCATTCCAAATGATGAAGATGAACTTGTTTTGTACAGATGCCAGTGATCATTGGTGGGCTGCAATACTCATGAAAGCCACACCATAGGGAGAAGTGTCATGCAGATATTGCAGCGGTCTATTTGATAGCATCAAAGTTATCAGATGCCACATCAACGAGAAGGAGTTCTTTGCAGTTCGAAAGGCTTTTAAAAAATGGACATTATTTTTACTTGCAAAGAAATTTATCTTAAAAATAGATTATACAAGTGTCAAGTCTTTTTTGAAAGCTGATAAGATTACAAGCTGAATGCCAATATTATGATTATGATATTGCCATAGTGAAATCTGATAAAAATGTTCTTGCAGATTTCTTAACACGAGATGGAGGGACACATTGCAGCGATACTCTCAAACGTGTTAGGAATCTCAGGGAAAACCTGGAGATCCTGGAACGAGACTTTGGAACTCTTTGTCTCAATGTGGAGGTCACAGGACGACTTCAACGAGCAGATCAGGAACTTGTTACTGATCACATACGAGCATGCTTTCGGGACCTGAACGCTTGTTTGAAGTCTTGAAAGGGCCCATCCTCCAAGCCGCACCTTCAACGGCACAGAAAGAAGTGTTTAGATAACAGGACTCATCTAACCCGAAAGCAAGGGATTCAAGTACCCCTGTCACGAGTGCTGCAGATGATGCATTCCTCGAGGATGTACAAGCTGTAGCGAATGTTGAGGGTCAGGTGTTATCACAATCTGAAACTTCAAGTCAACCCAGCACCTATGGGGTAAAAGATGGAGAGTTGAATCTTATGCCAATGAATGACAATTCTAAGATTCAAACTAATGATGATTTAGTTTCCTCACCTATGCAGGATTACCAACGAACATGGGAGAAACTAATTACCAGACGAGGTATCATCCCAGACAAATCTATCGTTGATATTCCTGGAAAATATCAGAGAGTTTGGATGAAACCAAGCAGCCATCCAAACTAAGTTCAAGAATGATATAATTTTGGAGCTCTGGCTTCAGTTTATATTGTTGCACCAGCATTCTGAAATTTCAAAATTAGCAACGGATCAGAGAAGTTGTTCACTAGACATGGACCAATAATCCACATTTGGCAAGAGGTGATATCTTGGAGTTGTATTTTTCAGTGCTGCTCCAGAACCAGCGAAGAAGGGCTTCATTGAAGCTTTTCATTTTATCAAGCTTAGACGACCAGACGGAAACGCCTTAAAATTTTGGCTGGGACTATCACGGATGATGCAGTTTCAACCAGACGTGCATGTTATCTTTTGGTTTGTCTAATTGAAATGGACAAAGTCAAATACTCATTCAAGTTTTTTCAGAATTCAGCCAACAGAACATTCATGATGAATTCTATGACAGGAACCTCAACAAGATTTGCCAAAGAACTCTCTGAAACAAAAAGAAGAATTCTTTGGGAAAACAAGATTCCGGCGAAAAAAGAAACTTACCAAAAATTCTGCAACATGGCACACATTGGCCGATGGATAGACCATATTTTCCAAGCATGCCCGGAGTAGAAAGAACCAGAGGCAGGAAAAGATAAAAGATCTGCTGACAAGAGAGCCCGTTTTCCTAAAGCTGGGACCACAATACCAATAATGTGAAGATTCTCCGACAACGAAAAAAGGTGTGCACCATTAAAAATTATTGCGATACTGTTCAAACGCACTCAGACAAAATAATGGACCACTCACGAGAAAAAGTTGGCATAACAAGACAATGATGCCAAAACAATGTGAAAGTTAAGGCGCACTCACGGGTGCACCTAACAATTATCAAGATTTGAAATCCGAAGTTGAAGTCCAGATTCATGCCTATATAAGGGCACTCATCCAGGTAGCTAAGGACATCGAAAATTCTCCATAGTTTTCTGAGAATAAAAATTGTAGTCACCAAGTTTTGTAATTCTTCAACTTTCATAGCTTGGTAATATTTCCTTTCTATTTTTCTTTTGTAATCATTTGTTATTTTGTTCTGTTTGGTTTTAGTTTATGAGTTCTTAAGTCAAGCCTCATCCATATGAGAGGCTAAACAAGTCTGTCTCCTCCCAAAAGGAGACGTTTTAATGTAATATATTATAAGTATTCCAGAATAAAAATAAGGTTGTTGCCCATCTATCTCCAAGATTTCTTTAAATCTTTCTTATATCTTTATTATACCTTACGCCCTATGGTAGGAAACGAATTATGGCTGTGCTGTGTGGTTTCTGAAGGAGTTGGATAACTGACAAACTAACCCCACCTCTGAGCTGAGGTTGGATGGTGATGAGCCATTCGTAAAACAGTCTGGAGGCAGTAAGTTTTCGACTGGTGGCTTTGCAACCAACCTCACCCGGTGCCGTTATGGTCAAAATGGTATATTTCAGTTTGTTAAAATTTTATTGTAATAAGGAAGCATGATGTTCCTGTTATTTATTTTTATCATGATCTTCAAATCGGGTGTTGAATTATAATTAGATGAACGTTATATGAACTGTGAGTCCTTTGCAAAAGTATGCTCTTGGGTTCATCCCGAGATGATAGAAAATGAAGGATCTCATCCTCATATGATGCTTTGTTTGGTAAATATTAGGATAAAACGATGATGAATAGTATATAGATGCATATTTTGTTCTTTAAACATTTTCTAGGAATTAAGAATGCAAATTTATTAAAGGTTGAATGGATCACGTGGACCACTTGGACCACATAGACTACATGGGTTATTGTTGTCATTTCAACCAAGAATGAACCTAGATGAACTAATATTTTTTAGCTAGACTAGAATAGATTAAGTTTTAGGAAATGATATCGGCCTGTAATTTTCTCTATCTTATTTGTCAGCGGGGTGATGCCAATGTCCAAAATGGCTTTTTGTGCCGCATTAAGAGAGCATATATTGTCATGGAATTGTTAAATCCCATAGTTAACTAAACTTAGCCCTGTGTTTCCGGCCTAGCCGGAGGGGTAAAATTTATGTCCCTCTTTGGAGTAACTCGAGTTAGAGCCGGGCTATGAGCAAAAAAATTCGACAATCCCCGATCAAAAAAAAAAAAAAAGAAACCAATATAAGCCCTTTATATTATTTAACCTTTTAGACATAAGGCTACGTTGCACGGACACTGACATGGAGACAGTGACATGACACGGACATGGCGACATGGATATTCAAAATTTTCAGGATACCACACAGCTGAGACACGCATATATATATATATATATATATATATATATATATATATAACATGTTATATTACAAATATTTGAAATTCATATTTTTTAAATTCTAAAACCATATAAAATTAACAAAAGTATTCTAACCAAATTCAAGAAACATATAAATAAATGTATGTCACTGGAATCATAATAATATCACTCATACTAACACCAAATACTTATAACTTTAATTAAGTTTAAAAAATACGTCCAAATAAAATATAACATAAATATTCTTACTAAATTCAAAAATAATATATATAAATGTATGTCACTGAAATCATCATAGTATCACTCATACTAACAACCAATATATATTACTTCAATTAAATAGAGTTTAATTAATACATCTAAATTTCATTTTAACCAAAAACTTTTTAAATTGTACAGTTATCACCCAAAAGTGTCATTTCTGTGTCGGGCATGGCTCAGACACGCCCATCAGCAATGTACGACACGGGTGTCCGATTTTGAGGGGAGTGTACGACACGAGTGTCCGATTTTATTTTATTAATAAAATATGGACACGTCACGTGGCGTGTCTGAGGAGTGTCCGAGAATTGTCTGACACTGCACCGAGTGATTTTTAGGAGTGTCCATGCATAATAGGCATAGGGTCATGACAACATATTAACCTACAATATCACGGTCGGAAAATTCAGAATAAAGGTCTTCCGCCAACCCATACATCTCTTGGTTAGAAAACAGAACAAAGTTGGAATATATCTCAACCATTTCTCCCCTCAACTTTCAGTGCTTAAATTACAACAAATTTCAGAATTCCAAACTTTCCATAATTTATATTTTTAAACATGCATACCCCAATCCATGAGCATTAAAGACTTAGTTGTTTTATATATTTTTAAAAACATAATGGAAGTTTAAAACTGGTGTAAAACAGAAGTCCATTTCATAATCTTGCTACAATTCGCTCGAAGTGCCAGAACATGAAGAGAGGTGAAAGTGGGGTTTTCGTAGCCTGGACTTCACTTGCTTTAGACCGATTAGCAGCAGAGCTCATCATGCAGCGGCGAATCTAGCCCGCGAGTTGAGGGTGGTAAAAAAAATACAATATAATAAAAATTTAATATAATATATATTTTTTAAAAAAAAATTGAGGGGCAGCTACCCCCATCCCCCACTATGTGTATTTATCCATGTATTTTTTTCTAGTAGGTGGAGGGGCTAATTTTTTCTCGTATAGCACATGACATTCATGTATTTAATTAGTGCTAAAATTTGAGACAGGTGTTATGTCCCATCAAAATCATTTTATACAAAAATTAATTTCATTTTTTTATTGATTTCACAATTTATTAATTTGAATTATGTTGAAAATTGATGTATTTTTTGGAAAATATGTAATTATTTGGGAAAAATAATCAATGTTTATAGCTTGGAAGCCATAAATCTGCATCAAGATGAGTCACAATTAGTAAAAGGAGAAGTGTTCCCAAATGGATTTGAAACCGGCTCGCTGATCTCATTGCGGAAAGTCCTCACTAATAGAGCATCGAACTGGGATTGTTCAAATTGCTAGTAACATATATATATATATATATATATATATATATATATATATATATATATAAACAAATTATTTTGAAGGGGGCATACGTTCGCCCTGAGCTCATGCAGAGTATATTTGGTAAAGTTTTTGTAAGATTGAATGGGGCTATGTTGGGACTTGTGAATATACTATTTTTGCTGGGTAATGGGACTCAGGGGACATACAAATATGACATTTTAGGCTCTACAACCTCCACTAATCCTCTATTATGGCCATTAACTTGGCTTGGCTGTAACAAGTAATTTCTAATTTTTCAAATAATAATAGTTTAATGGTTCTTGAAACCTCCGATTTTATTACCCTTAACAGTCCTATAATGTCCCTTAATATCCCTTAAGAGTTCTTGTCATAGTAGAGGAGGTGGCTGGGCCTTACATGTCACTTTGGGGAAACTTATGGAATTTTGAGAAGTTAATAACCTGTCAAGGATCTGTGTCAGGTCCGTATATTCCATGAACACCAGTGTCCAAAGAGGGTTTGAATACAATAGAAACCATGGACTTGAACATGGATCGGGCGTTGGTCCATTGTCTTGTCATCTTTAAATATTTTGAAATATATGTCAAGACATTATAAACCATCATTGGCCAAGGCTTGTCATGTGAAGAGGAAGGCACGTGGCAAGAATGGAAACTTTTCATTCCAGTTTGTTGCATTTCTGTTAATTAGTTTGTTTTTAGCTGTATATATTGAAAAAACACCAAACATTTTATATCATTCAACAATTTTTAGTGGAATTTTCTTCTATGGAGTTTGGTACATACTCAAAATGTATTTTTATCCTACCAGGAACTATGGCTAGGGTTTGGCGACTTAACCCATAAAGTCATTAAAATATTTATTTTAAACCTCCAATTTCTAACACAGGTTTATAATTATAAAGTTCAGAATGTAAAAATCAAATAAAAAAAGACATCCCTATATTTAATTAATAATCAATATTAATAAGTAATTATGTTAAATCACAACATTCTCCATACGGCCATACCTCTCTCACTATGTCGCTCACTAGCTGTCTTTCTCTGTCTTGTTCTTCTAAATTTCTATAATAAATTTATTTAAGGAATAGAGAAATATCTCATCCAATTTTTTTGTTGATTTTACATGAATGAGAATTATCGATTGTGTGTTATTAAGATTCTATTTGAATTTTATTTTTTGTGTTTATTTTTCTTTTTTATTCTTACGTTTCATGGTACCTTTTTAGAACACAGTTCTTGTTTTTACCATGTTTCCATGATTTGGTTCCTTTATTGTAGCTGATTACTGGGGTATTTCTTTAAATTTCTACTTATATTTTTCATAAAGAAAATATACTAGTCGTTATTATAGCTCTAAAAAAGGGCCAGCTCGATCCAAATGGGCTGACATACCCAAACCATGGTGATATGTCTCATTTTTACACTTATATTTGCATATATTTCTTGCATTTTTATAGATTCATGGAAGATTTTACACTTTTGGTTGTGTTTGGTATATTTTCAGGAATCCAGTAGAAGTGCAAGGAACACTGAATAAACCCCGTTTTATAGACTGGAATGAGGAACTGGAACAAGACAAGTCAAGCTATTGGAAAAGTAGTGAAAAGATTGAATTGATGAGAAAAGATGCATGAGATCGATCGCATATAAGCATGCGATCGATCATCATCAGTCAGAAACGTGAAGAAAATTTGATGGAAGAGGCGATCAATCGCAACTACCAAGAGGTCGATCGCATCGGGGCAGAAGACTTAGGCGATCGATCTCCACTCACGAAGCGATCGATCAACATAGAGATAAAATTGCAATTGATCGATCGCCACTCACGAAGCGATCGATCGCCCATAGAGTCCTTACCGATAAAAAATTCCTTAATTAAGTTGTGGGCTATATTTTGGAGCCAGATTGTTAGTCTCGGAATTTTGGTTATGAAAAGGAGTTTTTGCATCAATTTTAGGGTTCTTCTAACTCTGAATAGCAGCCTACTTTGGGAGAAGCCATCACCTTCAAGAGAGATTCAAAGCAACACAGCTAGAGACGGGAACATCGGATCGACGCACGGATTGAACATCGAGTGTTTATGCGTATTTCTGAACTTTGTTTTAGTTTTATTTTCGATTTTACAATGTTTATAATGTTGTTAGATGTTATAAAACATTGTTTTTCGTTAATATGCTAGGCTAAGTTTCTTATCGAGACAAGGAGATCATGTGTATGAACCCACAATTTTAATTCTAGTTTTTGATTGAGTTTTTGTTATCTTTGTGTTTGTGTTATGTTTTAATGCTTTTAAGGGATAGCTACCCTTTGAATGATGTTAGTTTGCAATTGAGATCGAGAGATGATATTGTATTACGGAGCAAATAACACATATCGTTGATTTCAGACCGAGATCGAGAGATGACGTCAAATACATGTGTGATAGCTATAGATATCTAGTAATTGAAGGCTAACGGTTTTCATAGAGCGTATGCAACATTGAATTGTTAAATAAGTGAACGAGAGTTACTTACTGCAAATCGGTGTTATGTTTGATATAGCTCGAGAGAGTGTATTAGATATAACCGAAAAACTTGTCACCTTAGATGCATTAATTGTAATTAGAACTAGTAGATGAATTGTGGTGGATTACTCAAGTGAACCGAAGTCTCGATATTTATCTCTACTGGTTATTATCTTATTTATTTGTGGTGTGGTTAATTCCTAGAGTTGAGTAAATTTGTTAATCTTTTATAACAATTTCGTAGGTTAAATATAGTATGCAAGTTGAATTTGGTTATTACTACTAGTCCTTGTGGGTAAGACAATCCTTACTTTTATATCATTATACTAAAACTTGGCACTGTGCACTTGCGGTATAATCGCGTTATACTGAGAATTTATTGTTCAAATAATAGCGATCAAGTTTTTTGGCGCCGTTGCCGGGGACTAGTTTAAGTAATATCATAAGAGCTTTATACTATTTCACTACTGTTGTTCCTTTGTTGTTTTGATTTTTGCAGGTAGTTGTCCTCGTAGTGCATGCTACGAAGTGACAAACCGATACTAGAGCCACTTGACTTAGAGATGGAACGAACTTGTTGTAGGCTTTGGAAAGAAACTCGAGAGATGGCTGAGAATAATCAAGGAGGGAATGGTAACCAAAACAACGAGGAAGTGCCAATTACAAGATCCATGATGGACTATGCACAACCAACTTTTCAAGGCACTATGTCCAGCATCACTAGACCAAGGATTCAGGCTAATAACTTCGAGATCAAGCCTGCCATAATTCAGATGATTCAACACTCTGTGCAATTTGGAGGATCGCCTACCGATGACCCTAATGCTCATATCTACAACTTCTTGGAGATATGCGACACGTTCAAGCACAATGGCGTCAGTGACAACGCCGTCAGGTTATGACTTTTTTTCCTTTTTCCTTAAATGACAAAGCTAAGAGCTGGTTAAATTCATTGCCTGCAGGATCGATCACTACTTGGGAGGGGATGACTCAAGCTTTCTTATCAAAATACTTTCCCCCTTCCAAGAAGGCTAAGATGCGCAATGATATCACCACATTTGTGCAACATGATCCGGAGACAATGTATGAAGCTTGGGAGCGCTTCAAGGATCTACTTCGAAAATGCCCACATCATGGCCTTCCGATTTGGCTTCATGTACAAACATTTTAAAATGTTTATTTTCTGCTAAAATATCCATGATTGATGCAGCAGCATGAGGTACCATTATGAGAAAGACTGTGGGGTCTTCCCACCTTAACAGTGTTAGGATAACAAAATTTGAACTAAACATTCATTTTATAACGTTTTAGGGTTCCGGTTGTTACGTGAGCTAATAAGATTACAGGCCAAATAAAAACTTCGTAACTTAATAGATACATTCCTAAACAAGAACGCTAGCGTTTTAGATTTATACTACTCCTAGAGTAGATACTAAACATAAACAGAATCCTATGCATCTTGTATCCTTGTAGCTCACTGCTTCAACCCGACCCTTAGCCCTTTCAGTCCAAAAGCGTACCTACAGGGACAATGCATCGTGAGCATACAAGTGTTTACTTAACATCATATTAAAAGGCATAACAGTAAATACATAACATCTTAGTTAAGTAAAATTTGTTGGTCGTTCTTTAACTTCATTTTGTTGTCCCTGATTCTCATTCATGTATAAGGGCATCTTACCCCATTGTATGTCATCTTACCATAACATAAACATCGTGTGGCATCTTACCACATGGGCATCTTACCATATCATAAACATCGTGTGGCATCTTACCACATGGGCATCTTACCCAATCATGGGTGAACCCCACTCCATCACAGCTTCAATCTTCCTGGGATCCACAGATATCCCTCTGCTAGATATGACATGGCCTAAGAATACCATGCTGCTCAACCAGAACTCGCACTTGTTAAGCTTTGCGTATAACTGATGATCCCTTAGGATCTGGAGTGCGGTCCTCAAGTGCTCCACGTGTTCTTCCTCAGTCCGGGAGTAGATGAGTATATCGTCAATGAAAACTATGACGAACCGATCCAAATATGGCTGGAATACCTTGTTCATCAAACTCATGAAAACAGCTGGGGCATTCGTCACTCCAAAAGGCATGACTAAGAATTCATAGTGCCCATATCTCGTCCTGAAAGCCATCTTCTGAACATCATCCTCCCTTACTCGAATCTGATGATATCCCGACCTTAGATCGATCTTACTGTAGAGCTTCGTACCCTGCAACTGATCAAACAAGTCATCGATCCTCGGAAGTGGATACTTGTTCTTTACTGTGGCCTTATTCAGTTGCCTGTAGTCAATGCATAGACGCATCGATCCATCTTTCTTCTTAACAAATAAAACAGGCGCACCCCAGGGCGATACGCTAGGGCGTATGAAGCCCTTGTCAAGGAGCTCTTGCAACTGAGTCTTTAACTCCCTTAGCTCTGCTGGTGCCATCCTATACGGGGCACGAGAAATGGCAGACGTCCCCGGTAGTAACTCAATTCCAAACTCGACCTCTCTCATCGGAGGAAATCCGGGAATCTCTTCCGGAAAGATATCAGGAAACTCCGCCACTACGGGCACATCCTAAACCTTTAATTCTTCCTTCTTTTCAGTAATATCAACAGCATAGATGAGGTATCTTGTATGGCCTCGTTCCAACAACCGCGCCATCTTGACAGCAGCTATCAACGGAATCTTTTAACGGGAACCATCCCCATAGAATGTCCACTGGACTCCCAAATCAGATCTGAACCGGACAGTCCTCTGCCTGTAGTCCACAACTGCCTGATACTTGTTCAAAACATCAATGCCCATGATGTAATCGAAGTCCGACATTCCCAGAACAATCAAGTCTGACCTCAGCTCATTGTCCTCAAAATAAATGAGGCCTTCATAGACGATCTGATCAGTAATCAAACTTCTTCCAGTGGGTGTCGAGACCACAAGAGGCATGGGCGACGGAGAAGTGCCTATGTGGTGCCTTTCCACAAAACTCGTCGACACAAAAGAGTGTGACGCACCTGTGTCGATCAATATAAAAGCAGGGTGCGTAAATAAAAGACACGTACCCGCTATAACCTCCTCCGGAGCCGCTGTAGCCTGCTCCCTCGTCAAAGCATAAACCTGCCCCTGAGGTGGCCCCATGGGCTGACTGTAAGGACCCTAATCCTTAAGTGCGGAATCAAGGCATAATAGAGCTAATATAAAATATCAGAGTGTAAAAGAACGTGTTGAGTCTATGAGCTTAAGCATTACATGCCAAAAATAAGGACTACCAAAAGAATTAATTACATTCCAATCAATGAATGTTTTCGATTATAGTTTTATACTACTCCTAGAGTAGATACTATCCAAAATAGTTCTGTCCTTCAAGTCCCAAAAGCATCCTCAACAAGCTCACCATCTCAACCCGTCTAGCCCTTCTATCATGCCAAACGTGTACCTACAAGGACAACCCCCAAACATGAGCAATAATAATCATTCATATTCAACACAATATGAAGATAAAGCGTAAATGCATAATCATAATAAAACACTTCCTGTTTTCCCCATGCATTTCAAACGCTTCCCGTTTGGTTGTCCCTGTACCATAACTCATGAGTATAATCAATAGATTATTTTTAATGGTCTAAACATGTCATGACATATACCAGCTCATCAATACCAAATACTGATCCTCAATCCCTAGTCTGTCCATCACAATGTATTTTCATGCCCCTCGCTTATTTACATATAGGCGGCATAGGATAACCTCGCTTCAATGGACTGCGGGACTCCCACCCCTCGCCTCTCATTGAGCGGCAAATACCCTTTCCTCGCCCTATATGATAACCACGCTCAAATGTGACATGCGGCGCTCCCACCCCTCGCTTCACATTTAGCGGAACCAAACCAAATAGCGGCAAGCATTAAAATCATCAAGGAATGATCACGACTCATGGGATATGCATCAATAATCATATGCATCTATAAACATCATGCATAACATGTATTTGCATCCACAATGCAATACCACATATATACTTGCATCCACAATGCATAACAATAAGTATATAAGATACATGTACCGTTGGGGTGCCCGTACGTCCACTACGTACCTTTCCAAAATGTAGGATATGGTAGGACTTCAATGCCTTGGCTGTGTTGCCACCTGGGTTGGTTCTACACATTCACAAATATCAATATTAGAACCCAATAATAGTCCAATACCAAAAATCCTACAAAAAAATCCAAAAACACAATATTTTGGCCTTCGCGATCGATCGCCCATCACGGCGATCGATCGCCAAACCTCACTGTCCGAGACCAACATTTTTCACCCTTCGGCGATCGATCGCCACCCCTGGCGCGATCGATCGCCAGTCCCGGCGATCGATCGCCCAAGAGTGGCGATCGATCGCCAAAAGCTTGAAAAGCCCACTGCCTGGGCGCGATCGATCGCCTGGAATGGGCGATCGATCGCCAACCCCTGTTACCCGAAAAACCTCCATTTTTGCACCTCAAAACCATTCCAACCCATTCCAACACTTAACCATCAAACCAACAACTCAAATAACAACATAAACTTCCATAATATACTTCAAAACAAGTATAAATCCAACATATAACCAAACCCACAACAACCCAACACAAACCCATTTCAAAATCCTTCAAAAACATACCAAACTCAAACAAAACCTTACAAAAATTAACCATGAGGTATCCATACCTCTTGGGGACCTCAAATCACCCAACAATCTCCACAAATCAAGATTTTTGAAAGGTTTCTCTTCTCCCAAAAGCTCAAGCTCGAAAATGGAAGGGAAAGGGTTTGTTGGAAGTTGATTTTGGTAAAGTTAAAGTGAGAGTGGATGAGGTGGGGTTGGGTATAAAAGTGTTGAGTTTATTAAAATGCATACCAAAATATCCCATGGTGTATAAAACACCCCAACATGATATTTTCCAAAGCATTAAACCAAATGCGCCAAAATATCAATTAAATGCATGATTTCCAATTAATTGCTAACCATGGCAAATAAATCATGCTCCCAACAATAATTCCCAATATACCCAACATGCACCCTGAAATGCTATCCCGGGTCACTTTAACACATGACTAAGCATTTCCACATAATAATACCAACACATAATTAATTACTACCATAATTAATCATAATAAACACAATTAATGCACCAAATGCAATTAATCATTTCGGGGATGTCACAATACTCCCCTACTTATAAGATTTTGTCCTCGAAATCACATGCACTTACCCCAAAAGGAAACTAAACATAAACACATACCAGAGAATAGTTCCGGGTAGTGCTGCACCATATGCCGCTCCGTCTCCCATGTAGCCTCCTCGACACCCCTGCGATCCCACTGAACCTTGATCATAGGTATCACTTTGTTCCGAAGTCTACGGTCTGCTCGATCCAGAATTCTGACAGGCCGTTCCACATAAGACACATCGGAGTCTAACTGAACTTCGGAAGGCTGTAAAACATGCGACGGATCCGGCTCATACTCCGCAGCATAGATACATGAAACACATCATGTATACCAGATAAAGAAGGCGGCAAAGCCAGTCGGTAAGCCAAGGTGCCAATGCGCTGCAAAATCTCGTACGGTCCGACATACCTCGGAGACAATTTCCCGCGCATCCCAAAACGCACTACGCCTCTGAAAGGCGAGATTTTCAAAAAGACCTTATCTCCCAACTGAAATTCCAACGGTCTCCGCCGTTTATTTGCATAAGCTGCCTGTCTGTCCTGGGCCGCTTTCATTTTCTGCCTTATCGTCTTTATCTTTTCTTCCATCTCTCGGATCAACTCCGGTCCTCCGACCGATTTGCGGTCCAAATCATCCCAACACAAGGGTGATCTACACCGTCTGCCATAAAGAGCTTCAAACGGAGCCATCTGAATACTCGCCTGGTAGCTATTATTATAAGAAAACTCTACCAAAGGCACTGAATCCTGCCAAGAGGCATCGAACTCCAAAACACAAGCTCTTAGCATGTCCTCGAGCGTCTGAATTGTACGCTCGGTCTGGCCATCCGTCTGAGGATGATAAGCAGTGCTCAATCTGACTTCAGTTCCCAAGGCTGACTGAAGGCCTTCCCAGAAATGAGATGTGAATCGCGGATCTCGATCTGACACTATGGAAACGGGGATCCCATGCAATCTCACCACATCTCTAATATATAACTGCGCCATCCTCAAAAAGGTGAAGGTCATGCTATAGGGGATAAAGTGGGTTACCTTAGTCAATCTGTCCACAATCACCCAAATAGCATCAAAGCCTGAAGCACTCCTCGGTAATTGAGTCACGAAGTCCATGGAAATGTGCTCCCACTTCCACTTCGGTATCTCCAAGCTTCTCAACTCGCCGCCAGGTCTCTGTCTCTCTGCCTTAACCTGCTGGCAGATTAAACACCTCTTTACAAAAGCGACGACATCAGACTTCATCCTTTTCCACCAAAACTGACCACGCAGATCTCTGTACATCTTCTTCCCGCCTGGGTGGATGCTAAGTCTGCTACTGTGAGCTCGCTCCAAGATCCCTTAACGCAACTCCGGCGTACTCGGAACCACCCAACGGTCACCCAATCTCAAAGACTCGTCATCGGCCACTCTGAATTTCGTTGGCTGACCAAGATGTACTGAAGATAACCACCTCTGAACCTCATCGTCTGACCTCTGAGCTTTCCTGATGTTCTCATAGATATCTGGCTCAGCTAACAAGGTCGATACATACACAGGTGATGCATCAATGTCAAAATCATAGCCCAGATGGCAATAGGAGGTCATCATAGCCGACAAATGGATGACGTCCTCAGCAGAACTCCTCACTTTCCGGCTCAAAGCGTCTGCTGTCAAATTGGCTTTTCCGGGATGGTACTCGATCTCGCAATCATAGTCCTTGAGTAGGTCCATCCACCTCCTCTGCCTCATGTTCAGCTCTGCCTGAGCGAATAAAAACTTGAGGTTCTTGTGATCCGTGTAAATGGTAAACGAAGTACCATACAAATAATGCCTCCAAATCTTCAGGGCGAAGATGATAGCCGCCAGTTCCAAGTCATGAACTGGATATCTGGTCTCATGCGGCTTCAACTGCCTCGATGCATAAGCTACCACATGCTTATCTTGCATCAGAACACACCCAAGGCCCTGAAGTGATGCATCAGTATACAGAACAAATCTGGAGTTCTCCGTAGGGATCACTAACACTGGCGCCGTCGTCAACCGGTGCTTTAATTCCTGGAAGCTTTCCTCACAAGCTTCTGACCAAAAGAAAGGCACTCCCTTCTGGGTCAACTGTGTCAACGGCTTGGCAATCTTCGAAAAGCCCTCGACAAAGCGTCGATAATACCCGGCCAAACCAAGAAAACTCCGGATCTCAGGCACAGAAGTGGGGGCATCCCACTCCATCACAGCCTCAATCTTCTTGGGATCTACAGATATCCCGCTGCTCGATATGACATGCCCCAGAAACACTACACTGCTCAGCCAAAATTCACACTTACTGAGCTTAGCATACAACTGATGCTCTCTGAGAATCTGAAGCACTGTCCTCAAGTGTCTCACATGCTCTTCCTCACTCCGGGAGTAGATAAGAATATCGTCAATAAACACAATGACGAACTGATCAAGATACTGCTGAAACACTCTGTTCATCAGACTCATGAAGACTGCTGGAGCATTCGTCACGCCGAACGGCATCACTAGGAACTCATAATGTCCATATCGGGTTCGGACTGCTGTCTTCTGCACATCTTCCTCTCTGACTCGAATCTGATGATACCCGGATCTCAAATCAATCTTGCTATACACCCTGGTACCTTGCAACTGATCAAACAGATCGTCGATCCTTGGAAGAGGATACTTGTTCTTCACTGTAGCCTTATTCAGTTGCCGGTAATCGATACACAACCGCATCGAACCGTCCTTCTTCTTCACAAAGAGAACTGGTGCGCCCCATGGCGACACGCTCGGGCGTATATATCCCTTGTCAAGGAGATCCTGCAACTGCTCTTTCAACTCTCTCAACTCAGCCGGTGCCATCCTATAAGGTGCACGAGAGATAGCGGATGTCCCTGGCAACAACTCGATCCCAAACTCCACTTCCCTAGCCGGTGGGAAACCTGGGATCTCTTCTGGGAATACATCAGCAAACTCTGCCACTACTGGCACATCCTCAACTCCCAATTCTTTACTCTTCCCAGGCGTGTCCACGGCATAGATGAGATAGCCCGTGTGTCCACGTTCCAACAACTGAGTCATCTTGATCGCTGAAATCAACGGAATCTTCGCACGAGAACCGTTGCCATAGAAAGTCCACTGATTGCCCAACTCAGGTCTGAACTTCATTGTCCTCTGTCGGCAATCTACCACTGCCTGATATCTGTTCAGAATATCAATACCCAAGATGCAGTCGAAGTCTGACATACCCAGCACAATCAAGTCTGATCTCAATTCGTTGCCCTCAAAATAAATGAGGCAGTCTGCCATAAACTGATCAGCAACGACATTTCTTCTAGTGGGTGTCGAGACAAGGAAAGGTGTGGGTAAAGAAGACGTGCGCATATGGTGTCTTTCCACAAAACCCACCGATACAAAAGAATGGGAGGCACCTGTATCGATCAAAATAAAAGCAGGGTACGTAAATAAATGACACGTACCGGCAATCACCTCCTCTGGGGCTGCCTGGGCCTGCTCCCTGGTCAGTGCATACACCTGCCCCTGGGGTGGTCCTACTGTCTGACCTCCCGATGGTCGAGGCCCAAACTGCTGCCTCTGCTGCACTGTCCTATCCTCAAACCTCGGCCTGTTGCCCTAAAACTCAGACTGTCCTCCCCGAGTGGGGCAATACCGAGCGATGTGGCCCATCTTGCCACAGATATAACATGCAGGACACTTGTTTGAAGAATGTGGCCCTCCACAATTGTTGCACCTCGGCTCTCCCGGCCTATCCCCTTGTGAAGACCCTCGATTGGCCGTCCAATTGCCCTTCTTGCCATCCTGTTTCTGACCAAAGTGTTTCTTTCCACCATATCGCGAAGATGAAGAGGCACCACGAGGTTTAAATGGCTCACCTCGGGGCCTCAAGCTGTCATTGGTCTGCCTCTGTTGCGGTACCGGTGGTGGCATAGCACTAGAATAAGCTCCCACCCCAAGCTCGGCAAGCTCCGCCCTTGTGAGAGCATCATCAAAAGAAGTTGGGTTATTGGTGATAACCCGGTCATAGATCTCCGGTCGCAACCCCTTCATAAAATTCCTCATCTTAGCGTGCCCATTGGTGGCAATGTGGGGAACGTACCTCAGCAATGAAGAGTACCGTGTGGCATAGTCTGCCACTGTCATGTTCCCCTGCTTCAAACTTGTAAATTCATCCTCCTTTGTCTGTCTCGCCGCAGTGGAGAAATACCGATTCAGAAACCTAGTCCTGAAGAGTGTCCAATCAATCACAGCACCCAGTGCTCTCATTTCCATTACTGTGCTCCTCCACCACATCAGAGGTTTCTTGGCTAATTGAAACTCCGCCAGCCTCAGCCAAGCTGTCACAGCACAAGGAGCCGATACAAAGATCTGCTCAAGTCTTTCCAACCACTCTTCAGCCTCTTCTCCGGACTCTGTCCCCTCAAACCGGGGCGGATGGTAAGACAGAAATTGTGTCAAGCTAATCTCACCCGGTAGCAATAATTGAACCACTGGTTCCATGACTACGGCCGGTGGAGGTAGAGGGTTTGCCTGCCCAATACTTGCGTTCACACTACCAACATCTCCAACCTCCTCATTAGCAGCCATGCTGTAACACAAATGTTAACAACAATTCCAAAGCAATATATATGTTATGCCGTTAGATAACAGGAATGAGAATAAGCACGTTAGTATAGCAGGATATACATTAATATGCACCACATGCATAAACATGCTTCAAATGTAAGCACCTAGCCAAACATGCTAAGGCTACCCTTCACTCGTTCCCGGGTTCTCTAACCACTGCTCTGATACCACTAATGTAAGGACCCTAATCCTTAAGTGCGGAATCAAGGCATAATAGAGCTAATATAAAAGATCAGAGTGTAAAAGAACGTGTTGAGTCTATGAGCTTAAGCATTACATGCCAAAAATAAGGACTACCAAAAGAATTAATTACATTCCAATCAATGAATGTTTTCGATTATAGTTTTATACTACTCCTAGAGTAGATACTATCCAAAATAGTTCTGTCCTTCAAGTCCCAAAAGCATCCTCAACAAGCTCACCATCTCAACCCGTCTAGCCCTTCTATCATGCCAAACGTGTACCTACAAGGACAACCCCCAAACATGAGCAATAATAATCATTCATATTCAACACAATATGAAGATAAAGCGTAAATGCATAATCATAATAAAACACTTCCTGTTTTCCCCATGCATTTCAAACGCTTCCCGTTTGGTTGTCCCTGTACCATAACTCATGAGTATAATCAATAGATTATTTTTAATGGTCTAAACATGTCATGACATATACCAGCTCATCAATACCAAATACTGATCCTCAATCCCTAGTCTGTCCATCACAATGTATTTTAATGCCCCTCGCTTATTTACATATAGGCGGCATATGATAACCTCGCTTCAATGGACTGCGGGACTCCCACCCCTCGCCTCTCATTGAGCGGCAATACCCTTTCCTCGCCCTATATGATAACCACGCTCAAATGTGACATGCGGCGCTCCCACCCCTCGCTTCACATTTAGCGGAACCAAACCAAATAGCGGCAAGCATTAAAATCATCAAGGGATGACCACGACTCATGGGATATGCACCAATAATCATATGCATCTATAAACATCATGCATAACATGTATTTGCATCCACAATGCAATACCACATATATACTTGCATCCACAATGCATAACAATAAGTATATAAGATACATGTACCGTTGGGGTGCCCATACGTCCACTACGTACCTTTCCAAAATGTAGGATATGGTAGGACTTCAATGCCTTGGCTGTGTTGCCACCTGGGTTGGTTCTACACATTCACAAATATCAATATTAGAACCCAATAATAGTCCAATACCAAAAATCCTACAAAAAAATCCAAAAACACAATATTTTGGCCTTCGCGATCGATCGCCCATCACGGCGATCGATCGCCAAACCTCACTGTCCGAGACCAACATTTTTCACCCTTCGGCGATCGATCGCCACCCCTGGCGCGATCGATCGCCAGTCCCGGCGATCGATCGCCCAAGAGTGGCGATCGATCGCCAAAAGCTTGAAAAGCCCACTGCCTGGGCGCGATCGATCGCCTGGAATGGGCGATCGATCGCCAACCCCTGTTACCCGAAAAACCTCCATTTTTGCACCTCAAAACCATTCCAACCCATTCCAACACTTAACCATCAAACCAACAACTCAAATAACAACATAAACTTCCATAATATACTTCAAAACAAGTATAAATCCAACATATAACCAAACCCACAACAACCCAACACAAACCCATTTCAAAATCCTTCAAAAACATACCAAACTCAAACAAAACCTTACAAAAATTAACCATGAGGTATCCATACCTCTTGGGGACCTCAAATCACCCAACAATCTCCACAAATCAAGATTTTTGAAAGGTTTCTCTTCTCCCAAAAGCTCAAGCTCGAAAATGGAAGGGAAAGGGTTTGTTGGAAGTTGATTTTGGTAAAGTTAAAGTGAGAGTGGATGAGGTGGGGTTGGGTATAAAAGTGTTGAGTTTATTAAAATGCATACCAAAATATCCCATGGTGTATAAA
This sequence comes from Haberlea rhodopensis, assembly GCA_907163345.1. Classification (NCBI taxonomy): domain Eukaryota; kingdom Viridiplantae; phylum Streptophyta; class Magnoliopsida; order Lamiales; family Gesneriaceae; genus Haberlea; species Haberlea rhodopensis. The sequence continues at coordinate 557,947 of CAJQUN010000179.1, forward strand.
ACACCCCAACATGATATTTTCCAAAGCATTAAACCAAATGCGCCAAAATATCAATTAAATGCATGATTTCCAATTAATTGCTAACCATGGCAAATAAATCATGCTCCCAACAATAATTCCCAATATACCCAACATGCACCCTGAAATGCTATCCCGGGTCACTTTAACACATGACTAAGCATTTCCACATAATAATACCAACACATAATTAATTACTACCATAATTAATCATAATAAACACAATTAATGCACCAAATGCAATTAATCATTTCGGGGATGTCACAATACTCCCCTACTTATAAGATTCTGTATCCGTGAGACTGACCTCTTCCAGATGGGGCATCGTTCCTACGGTTTCCTTTCCAACGATTCTCAGGTCTCTTACCACTGAATCTCGAAGCCGATGCGTTCCCCCTTGGTTTGAACTGATCACCCCTCGGCCTCAAATTGTCAAAAGTGGATTTCTGAGGGGGTGCTGGAGGTGGCACTGCATCAGGATATGCGCCAACTCCCAGTTCGGCTAGCTCGGCCCGTGAAAGTGCATCATCAAAACAGGCAGGGCCATAAGTGATCACCCTGTCATACAGTTCAGGCCTCAAGCCCTTCATGAAGTTCCTCATCTTCGCTTGAGTGCTTGCACCAATGTGAGGTACATATCTGAGCAAGGAACAGTATCGCAGAGCATAATCTGAAACAGGCATGTAACCTTGCTTGAGGTTGGTAAACTCATCTTCCTTAGCCTGTCGTGCGGCAGCTGAAAAGTAGTGGGTCAGAAACCGAGTTCTGAACAGCTTCCAATTAATTTCCTGTCCCTGAGCCTCTTGCTCTACCACTGTGGTCTTCCACCATATCAATGCTTTCTTAGCCAGTTGGAACTCTGCTAATCTGATCCATGCGGACTCCGCACACGGAGCCGCCACAAAAATCTGTTCCATCCTTTCTAGCCACTCTTCAGCCAATTCCCCTGTTTCAGTTCCCTCGAACATCGGGGGTCGGTATGCCAAAAACTGAGCCAAGCTCAACTCCCCAGGTAATAACTGCTGCTCAGAGGGTTCCTCGCCTAAGGCTGGCGGTGGTAGGGGATTCGTACGTCCAGCACTTGCATTGACGCTTATCGCATCACCTACTTCGGCGTTTGCTGCCATGCTGCAACACAAGGGTTAACAACAATACCAAAAGCAGTTCATAAAGTACATCGTTAGATAATTAAACATGTTAGTATAACATCTTCTACTTCATATGCAACATACATATAAAACATGTTTAAAAGTAAGCACCTAGCTAACTTATTGCTAAGGCTACCCTTCACTCATTCCCGAGTTATCTAACAACTGCTCTGATACCACTAATGTGGGGTCTTCCCACCTTAACAATGTTAGGATAACAAAATTTGAACTAAACATTCATTTTATAACGTTTTAGGGTTCCGGTTGTTACGTGAGCTAATAAGATTACAGGCCAAAATAAAAACTTTGTAACTTAATAGATACATTCCTAAACAAGAATGCTAACGTTTTAGATTTATACTACTCCTAGAGTAGATACTAAACATAAACAGAATCCTATGCATCTTGTATCCTTGTAGCTCACTGCTTCAACCCGACCCTTAGCCCTTTCAGTCCAAAATCGTACCTACAGGGACAACGCATCGTGAGCATACAAGTGTTTACTTAACATCATATTAAAAGGCATAACAGTAAATGCATAACATCTTAGTTAAGTAAAATTTGTTGGTCGTTCTTTAACTTCTTTTTGTTGTCCCTGATTCTCATTCATGTATAAGGGCATCTTACCCCATTGTATGGCATCTTACCAAAACATAAACATCGCGTGGCATCTTACCACATGGGCATCTTACCCAATCGTATGACATCTTACCATATCATAAACATCGTGTGTCATCTTACCACATGGGCATCTTACCTAATCATATGGCATCTTACCATATCATATACATCGTGTGGCATCTTACCACATGGGCATCTTACCCAATCATATGGCATCTTACCATATCATAAACATTGTAACATCATTTAAACCATCATAACATATAAACATCATTTCATGTAAACGTCATCATTTCATCGTACATACTTATGCGATAAATGCATAGTCATAATGTAAAGGCGTGTTTTACCGTCCGATGCCTGTACGTTTCTTACGTACCTTTTTAAAAGAGTAGAAGTAGATAACTCTATCTCCTTGATTGCGCTGGTACCTGGGATGGTTCTACAAAACCACATAATAACATATTAGATGCCTCAATACAATCTCATACCATAAACTTAACAAAATAAATCATCATCATATTTTTCAACATTCTGCCTCTCTCGATCGATCGGCCCCAAGGTCTCGATCGATCGAGAAAATATGCATAAACAGTGCCAAACACCCTGCCTCGATCGATCGATCGGAAGGAATTATCGATCGATCGAGGAGCTTCACCGATCGATCGGAAATTTCTTCGATCGATCGGCCACTGAAATTCAAATCATACATAAAATCTTCTGCCTCGCTCGATCGATCGGGACCAAAATCTCGATCGATCGAGAACTCTGAAAAATTGGGACTTCCCAGATTTTCGAGCACCTCATTTCATAGCATCAAATCTACTTCATAACAAATCATACATGCTCAAACAAACATGCTAGGAACTTCATAAAACTTCCATATAGGCACTTAAATCAAAGGTTTACAAAACCTAAGCTAGCAGCATCATAACATCTTCATAAACTTAGATCTCGTCCAATCTTTACAGAAAACAGAGCATGCACCTCTTGCCCAGATTTTCGAGCACATACTTTCATAACTAGAAATCTAATACATAAAATATGTAACATGCTCGAACAAACATGCTAGTAGCTACAAAATACTTCCATGTAAGTACTCATACCAAGGTTTCACCCAAACCTATACTAGCATGCATGACAACCACTCCACCAAACTTAAACCCAATCAAAAACCCTGAAAACAGAGTACCCATCCTTACCCTTCTTCTTGCTCCTCTTTTTGCAAGGACTTTTGAACACTTTTACCAAGCTTTTCCTTGCCTTAATGCTGCTTATTCAGGGACGAAAATGGAGGTTGAGGAGAGAAGGAGGAGAAGGGAGGTGTAAGAGATGGGATGATTGGATGATGGGAATGTGAGTTGGCCAAGTGGGAAGAGGTATGGGTTGCCAAGTGGGGGAATGGGTGGTGACCGAGTGATGGGGGTGGGGTGGTGTGGTTGGGGTGCCGTGTGGTGTTTAATTGTGTCCCGGTATTTAGCACGATGTATTAAAATATCCTCACTCGATATTTTATAACATTACTTAATTAATACATCCCATAAAAACACCCAACATGCTCCCTAAAACACATCATCATAACATAATCATAACCCCCAATTTAAATGCACCACCACCCTTAACCATAACATAATCTTATATGTTAACACATAAACATATAACCATTTCGGGGGTATTACAAAGACACCCGAGGAAGCTTACACACATTTGGAAGATATGGCGTCTAACAGTTACCAGTGGCAGTCCGAGAGGAATGTGCCCAAGAGACCGATTGGGGTGCATCAAGTTGATGAGGTGACAACAACAAAGCCTAGGAGGCTTTGAATAAGAAAATGGATAGCTTGAGCATGACATTGGTGCAAGCTCAAGTGGTCATATGTGATTTATGTGGAGGCAACCATCCGAGCACGAAATGCTAGGCAGGTAATCCTTTTGTGCATCTACTGAAAATGCTAACTTTGTAGGAAACAAGCCACAACCGGGTAACTCTTACTCCAACAACTATAACCAACCGTGGAGGAATCATCCAAACTTCTTGTGGTCCAACCAAAAGAATGTTTTGAATCCACAGCCACCACCAGGTTATCCACCAAAGCCGATCATGGAGGAGCTACTTACCAAGTTCATATCCTTAACTGAAACAATGATGAATAATCAAGATTCATCTATCAAAAACTTGGAGATTCAAGTAGGGTAGTGGGAAACTATCTTAGCTGGGAGAGCACAAGGAACTCTACCGAGTGATATGGAGAAGAATCCAATGGAGAAAGCCAATACCATGACCCTTAGGAGTGGAAAGGAACTTGGCAATGAGAAGGAGACTAAAAAGCTAGAATTTAAGCAAGAGGAGGATGAGCAATCACGCAACAAGGGTAAGTCTACTAAGTCCACTACACCTAGCACACCAAAAGAAAAGGTACACATTCCTCTCCCATTTCCCGCAGCAGTTAATAGGACGAAATTGATTCAAACTTTGCCAAATTTTTAGACATGCTTAAGAATTTGCACATAGATATACCATTTATTGACGCTTTACGAGAAATGCCAAATTATACTAAATTCTTAAAGAAGATGTTGTCTAAGAAGCGGAAATTGAGAGAGCACGAGACTGTCTTATTGACCAAGGAATGTAGTGCCATTATGCAAAAGAAATCAGCCACTAAGTTAAAAGATGCAGGGAGTTTCTCTATTTCCTTACACTATTGGGCCTATTTCTTCCATTAAATCATTATGTGATTTGGGTGCTAGTACGAACTTAATGCCTTTGTCTATTTTTAGGCTACTTGGACTGGGAGAGCCGAAGCCCACAAGGGTGGTGTTGCAAATGACGGACAAGTCTATCACCTACCCACTAGGAATCATCGAAGATGTGCCTGTCAAGATAGATCAATTCACCTTCCTGGTGGATTTCCTAGTGTTGGATATGGATAAGGATGTGAGACTGCCATTGATCCTAGGATACCCATTCCTAGCTATTGGAAGAGCCATCATTGATGTTGAAGAAGGGAAGTTGCTCCTCCGTATAGGAGAGGATCAGATTACGTTCAATATGTTTAAATTTTCAACCCACGCACACAACGAGCATGATTATCTAAAATTTAACATGATTGACACTTTGCTTGTTGATGTGGTGTAAGGTATTAATGAGATGGAGGTGAAGACCGAGTTAGAGACGAAAAAAGATAAGAGCCATGACATGGTGAAGCCAAGGAATGGAAAAAAAGCAAAATGATAAAAGGACGTTCATGGAGGGAGAGATAGTCCAATTACATAAAGCGCCACCACATCACATTTTCCAAAGCAAGCGAATGCTTCATGGTTTGGACCATTCACGGTGACTGATAGGGTTGATTATTACCCATATTTGGGCTTTGATTTGTATATATTTTCGTGTAGATTCCGTTAAGATGTTATGCTTTTTGGTATTTATTTGATTGTTTCAGGAATCTAGGTGGAATGTGGAAGAATTGAGCTACAAGGAAGAAAATGGATCAAATCAAGCCAAGAAATGAAGAAACAGAATTCTAGCATGCTCGGTCGATTGGACAAGGAGGTCGATCGATCGAAGGAGGCAGAAGTTTTGGCCAACAAAGAAAAGAGACTCTCGATCGATCGGAAACACCTTCTCGATCAATCGACACTGGCAGAGACTTGACAAGAAAATATGAAGAAATCTCGATCGATCGGAAGAATGGCCTCGATCGATCGAGCGAGGCAGAAAACTTTATATTCGGAAGCTAAAGGCGCTCAATCGATCGAGACTTATGCACCGATCGATCGAGACGCAGAATTTTCAGAATTTTAAAAGCTTGATTTGGTTTTGATTTTTGGAAACTCTTCTATATTCCCCCCTCCTCTATAAATTAGGAAAGAGGGCACGGAATTGAGGGTCATTATTCTGAGTATTATCAGACCTAGTTCAATATTCTTGAGCCCCCTTTCATCTCCGAAGAACAAGGCAAGAGAAATCATTTGAAGTGCAAGGAAGGAAGCGAGAGAAGAAAGATCGTTCAACGCTCGGATTCGCTCCTACGTTTATCATATTTCTAAACTCTAGTTAATTTGATTTCATATTTTTTTGATGTTTTTGAGGTTGAGAGACATTTAAACATCTTATTAATTTGATTTGGATTTAATTAAGTTTATTTTATCAGTTAAGGAATATTGTGTTTGAATCTTTGATTTGAATGTGCTTGAATGGATTAATATCTTTTGTTCATGAATTATATGCTTAATGCTATCAAAGTCTAGCTACCTTTGATTGATTTGGTGAATTATAATTGAGATCGAGAGATGAAATTATAATACGCTACAATAATTCGTGTTGTATGTTTAAGATTTAGATCGAGAGATTAAATCACATACGTGGTCACTTTGAATTGCAAGATTCAAAGTTAACGGTTTTCATAGAGATTTATTCGGTATTAAATTGGTTTAAGTGAACGAGAGTTACCTGTGTCAATTTATTACTAGTTTTAATATAGCTCGAGAGAGCGTATTGATTATATTCGGAAATCCGTCACCTTAAGAATTGATTGATAAGTAATTGTTTTAACAAACAAATCATTGACGATAGCACAATTGAACGAACATCTTGATAGATTTCTTGAGCGGAATTCCTTCGCATCTTCAAAGGAGTTGTTCTATTTTTGAGTTTTATTAAGTCTTTAGTTTAATTAGTTAATTAATCATCTTTTTCGTAGGCTAAATATAATTTTGCTAATTTTATTTGGTACTTATACGTTAGTCCCTGTGGGTTCGACATCCTTTCTTTTAATCACTATACTAAAACTTGACACCGTGCACTTGCCGTAGAATCGCTACACTGAGAAATAATTGTTTAAACTAAAGCGATCAAGTTTTTGGCACCGTTGCCGGTGACTAGTTTTAATAATATCAAACAAGATTAGTTGACTGTAGTTTAGTCATTTGTTTTTTTTTATTTTTATTTTAGGTTTTTGTTTTGTTTGTCTTGTGAGGTACTTGGAGATGCTACATCAACAATCATTCACAAGATTTGGCCAACAACCATTCGAGCCGTTCTATGCAGCGTGGGAGAGATTCAACGATTTGACAATCACGTATCGGTATAATGACTTTCCAAACTACACTCGTCTGCAATATTTTTTCAGTGGTTTGGATGCGGACACACAAGGATGATATTCAACGGAGCTTTGGCAACTGGTAGTCCTTTGGTTGATAGAGATGAAGACAATGTGTTGCACTTGTTTAATGACATGGCGAACTTCGACTACCGGTGGCATTGGAATCCTTCACTACAGGGTTGGAGCCACCAATACCCACAAAAGCCTCACGATCCTCATTTTACAGACCCACCACTTGAACATCAGGGAGAGACGAGTGACAGTTCTGCGGAAGTCAGTGCTCATTTAGAGGATACGTTACTCAGGTTTATGGCATCATGTGAGACAAAGATTGAAAGTCAGACCAACTCAATGCGTTGTCTGGAGCAGAAAATGGCGAGCCTCTTGGAAACATTATCAGAAAGATGCCAAGAGGATGAGACGATACCTACTATAGAAGAGGAGACGAATCAAGTTGGGTTTCATGACGATGATCACTCAACCAACCAAGTTTGGGGGAGTGATCCTACTAGTGTTGAAGATTCAAGGGAATGCGAGACTCTTACAGAAATTGATCTTACATTGGCGGAATTATCCGAGGAATTCCAAAAGGAAGATGAGTCGAGTGTGATGTTGGAGAAGGAAGAGACTCTCGAGGATTCCGATTTGAGCCCATCGATGGAGACATGTTCTATGCCATATATGGATCCGTATTTTCCATCGATGCCAACTTCACCGCACTACATCCTCCAAGATATGAAGCCAAGTCAAAAATCATTCTCCCATGCCTACCATTTCATGAAGAAAGTTGTTGGAGCAACGAGCTTACACTGTTATAATCTTGCCAAGCTTGAGGGCATACTGAATGAAGACCCATTCATGGTATCATACAATACTTACTATGGGCGGCGGCCGCTCTTTGATGGTTGCTTCTGATGGTCAAGCCGACGACTAAAAATCAGCGCTTCTTGGGAGGCAACCCAAGCGTATCCTTTTGCTATTTAGTTTTGTTTATTTTCAGTTTTTGCATTTAGTTAGTTTATCTCTCGTGTCGACTATTTTATTTGCGTTCTTCTCTTGCTAGGTACTCAGTTGGAGCGATGAACCCTACAACAGTGGAGCTTTCAAAGGCCGATCTTCCTCAACCCTCATGCAAGTGTCTTGATCAGGGGAATTTACTTTTTCCCTTTTGATTCTTTTAAACAAAAAAGGACAATATATGATTTAAGTTTGGGGGAGTGGCTTGCATGTTTACTTGTTTTATCCACATGTTGTGTGCTTAATTGACACTTGAATCGTCCGATTATTATGAGCTAAAATTTTTTTTATGAGTTCAATTAGTAAGATAAGAATAAATCATAGTAGTGGTCTCTATTCAATGATGATACTAGTCTCACTTTGCATGTCAACTTGAGTTTTGATGATTGTAATACTTGTTCGTGAATATCTTGTTTTAAGTAGTATGTCAAAGATGAGGAATATTTTGAGCACATTTGAGTCATAATCTTGTGAATTGCACTTGTAGTAGTGAAAATTTTGTGAATTTGATGAATTTTTTTTGAGCATCTTAGAATACCTTGAAACTATTTGAAGATGACACTTCAAGGCGAAATTTTATAGTTATGAACTTGACTTGGAAATGATTTAGGCGATCTTTGGACCGTTTGAGCCTTTAAAGCTTACCATGTTTACATCAATCTCTAGTATCCTAATTTAAGCCTAATTGAAAAAGAATAGAGTATGTTTAACATACTATTAGCCCCCATTCAACATTTTTTGGCAACTCATTATACCTACCTTTATGAGCCTAATTTGAAAGAATTCATCCTTACCTAAAGGGAGTATAATGATTCCCATTAGATGCACATAATTTGATATATGTTGATGAGCTTATTATTGAAAAATTGATGAATGAGAAAAGAAAAAGATAGATAAAAAGCCTTGAGAAAAAGTGACTAAATAAGACCCAAAGTGGCCAAGGCTAAAAGAGAAAAAGATGAGAAGCTCAATTTTGTGCTAAAAATATGAACATTACATGCTTATACTCTCTACTTTGTGTTACCCTATCTTTTCTTTGAAGCCAAACACATAGGCCTAACATTACAAGCTTTAAAAGACCTATTGATCCAAGTTGAGGGAGTGACTACATTAGTGGAGAAGTGTTTGAAAATAGGACTATGGTGTGCTCAAAGATAATCTTACTTTTCATTGCATAGCATGATTTGATCTATGAAATTGCATGAAACTTGAAAGAGACAATAGCACACACGCACGTTCGGAGTTGGAGACATGTTGCTTGATCTAGGAGAAAACACAACTTGTTAAACTTTCTGATTAATTATTGTTCGTCTGCAAGTGAGATGTCTGAGCTACATGATTGACTGCGAATTGGTTTATTTGAGTCTTCAATATTGAAATCTACTTTGTGATTTTAATTCTTGCTTGAGACGATCAAGTTTAACTTTAGGGGAGTTGATAAGTGTGATTTTTACACTTAATTTAATATAAGATTATAGGCGTTTTTGTAGTGATTCCAGGAAAATATTACGTGTTGGTATATATTTGTATATTTCAGGAATCCAGGTCTAATTGCATAAAAGTGGAGGAATTACACTTAAAATAATGAAAAATGACCAAACCGAGCAACACACGTGACATGACGTGGATGAATTTTCAAGCACACATTAAATTGGATAGAAATTCATTGCTTTAAGAGACCAACATGGATGAAATATTATATTATAATATATGATATTATAATATAATATATTATATAAGATATATACGCACGAAGAGAGATTTGCGTGAGGAGATTTAGGTGAGACGTGAGAACAAAGAAGAGGGTAACGAGAGAAAAGGGAGTTTCCTAGGGACTTCACGCACGAAGAGTTGGAGAGCAGCAGGAGTTTAGGGAGGGGAGATACCAGATATATTAAACAAGAGCAGCAAGAGACTTGAGGAAGATAGACGTATTCACAGCAATATTTACGTAAAGAGCAACGTGAGCCGTGAGGGGTAGGAGAAGTGAAGGAACGAACAGCAAAAATAGACGTGAATATTTGGTGAGCAGCAGGAGATTTATGAAGGAGAAAGAGAAGTGAGAAGAGAGTAAGACAGGTGAAGGACAAAATTCTTTAGGGACAAAAATTCATTCTGGACGTGAGTAGATATCAGAAAATGAGACATACGAGACTTTGGAGAGGAGATCATATAGACAGAAAGACGTGAGCAGCATTCAAGCGATAGTTACGTAAAAGAGTGATCTGAGTGGAGGTGAACGAGATATACGAAAGTGAATAGATATCAGATATTGGAGAATAGATACGAAGAGGGAGGATACGAAAATAGGGACGAGAATTCTGAGACAAGAAGAGAAGGACGTGAACAGATTGACGTAGAAAGCAAGGTGTTGGTGAAGAACTCACGTACAGTGATACAAAGCGAGAGACGGAGCTACGGATCGACGACGCGATTCAACATCGCTAGTTTATACGTATTTCTAAACTTTGTTTGATTCTATTTAATTTCTTTATGCTTTTGATGTTGAAAAACATGATATTGCATTTGATTTTGAATATGTTGCTAGGCTAAGTTTGTTATCAAGACTTAGGGGATCCTTTGTATGAACCCATGATTTAATTTTAATGTTTTGATTGATTCTTATTTATCTAAGTGCATATATCATTGTTCTTCATGCTTTTAAGGGTTTGGCCATCCTTGAATGATATTAAATTACAATTGAGATCGAGAGATAAAATTGGAATTCGATATAGTGATTTATGCCGTGAATTTCAGGCTGAGATCGAGAGATAAAGTCAAATACATGTGGATAGCAATAGATTTACCAAAATCGAAGGGTAGAAGTTTTCATAGATCGATTTACAATATTAATTGTTCAATAAGGGTACGAGAGTGGCTTATTGTTGCGTTAGTATTAGATTTGTTATAGCCGGACCAAGGTATAACAAGTGAATTAGGAAAACTCGTCACCTTAGATTGTTTGAATTATTTCTCAACTAATAGGCGAATTGTGGGGGATTACATAGAAAGTCTTGATAATTGTCTATAATGATTTTATTCTCACTCTCTATTGTTTGTTTGGATTAATCATTGAGTTAGTTAGTTAAATTAGTTAATTAATTACAACCAATTTTCGTAGGCTAAATATAGTTAAACTAGTGGAGTTGGTAATTATTTCCTAGTCCTCGTGGGATCGACAATCCGTACTTTTCATATAATCATACTAAAACTTGACACCGTGCACTTGCAGTATAGAATCGCTACACTGAAAAATATTGTTTAAAATAATAGCGATCAGGTTTTTGTTTATACAGATTAGTTAATTGTAAGCCATTAATTTTTATTTTTGTTTTATTTGTTTGTCACTCTTGACCATTGGGTTTACTACATTTGTGTTTTTCCTTTGGATTGATTTTTACAGGTAGTCGTTTTCTTGGTGCATGCTAAGGAGTAGCAACCCCGCACTTGAGCCGTTTGACCCAGAAATCGAGCGTACGTGTCTAAGGAAAAGAAGGGAAGCTCGAGCAATGACTGATAACAATCAAGAAGGGGGCGTGAACAATGAAGCACTTAATCCAAGATCGATGATGGATTATGGTCAACCAGCTTTTATGGATCATTGTCAAGCATTACAAGGCCAACCATTCAAGCCAACAATTTTGAGATTAAACCAGCTATCATACAGATGATCCAGCATTCCGTGATGTTTGGGGGAGTAGCCACTGATGACCCGAACGCTCACATCTCCAACTTCTTAGATATGTGACACTTTCAAACATAATGGCGTTTCTGACGACGCCATCAGGTTAAGGTTATTTCCCTTTTCGTTAAAAGATAAAGCTAAAGCTTGGTTGAACTCTTTACCTGCAGGATCGATAACAACTTGGGAGGGGATGACACAAGCATTCTTGTCCAAATACTTTCCCCCTTCCAAAACGGCAAAGATGAGGAACGATATCACCACATTCGGGCAGTATGACCCTAAAACATTATATGAGGCGTGGGATCGTTTCAAGGATTTGCTTAGGAGATGCCCACACCATGGTCTTCCTATTTGGCTCCAGGTACAGACTTTTTATAATGGTTTATTTTCATCTAACCGTTCTATGATAGATGCAGCCTCAGGAGGATCCATTATGCGCAAAACACCGGAAGCAGCGTATGAAATCTTAGAAGAGTTGGCTTCTAACAGCTATCAATGGCAATTGGAGAGGAATATGCCAAAGAAACCAGCTGGAGTTCACCAAATTGATGACATCACTGCTCTTTCGGCACAGTTGGAAGCGCTGAACAAAAAGATAGATAGCATGAGCATGACAGCAATGCAAGCTCAAGTTATCACTTGCGAATTATGTGGAAGCAATCATCCAAGCACTGAGTGCCAGGCAGGTAATCCATTCATACAGTCTAATGACTCCGTGAATTATGTAGGAAACAGGCAGCCCAACAACCCATACTCCAATACTTACAACCCGGGGTGGAGAAATCATCCGAACTTGCAATGGTCCAACCAAAACAACGTGTTGAACCCACAACAACAACCGGGAATTGCACCTAAGACGAGTATGGAGGAGCTCTTGACCAAGTTAATTTCATCGACTGAAACAAGGATGCAAAATCAGGATGCATCTATAAAAAACTTGGAGGTTCAAGTGGGGCAACTAGCAGCTATAATTTATGGACGAGCTCAAGGGACACTACCTACTGATACGGTGAAAAACCTGAAGGAGCAAGCAAAAATGGACCACTGAGACGGAGGTGACAGTCCAGCTTGGGACTATAAATTAAGAACTTTCCTCTATCCCTTGTTTGTTTTTCATTTTTTAGTCCAATTGTTTTTATTTTCAATTTTTGTTATTTTTCAAGCCTAACTCCGTGCGTTAATTTTCAAATGCAGAAAAATGGAATGAGTCCAAATGGTGGGACGGATCGAATTGTGAAAAGTGAAAAATTTGGTAAATTTGGTCTGGAAAGCTCGATCGATCGACCATGGGTTGAAAAAAAAAATAATAATAATAAAATTTTTCTGGTGTCCCCGATCGATCGAGATATCACTCTCGATCGATCGCGGAAGGTCATAAAGAGAAGAAATTTTTTTCTGTCTCGCTCGATCGATCGAGCGGAAACTCTCGATCGATCAAGCAACAAAATTTTCGTTTTTAACATCAGATATCAGCAGTATCAAAGCACAAAAACACAACCTTTCCAAATTTTCCAAGAAACAAATCGCCCTTTTTACCAAATCCCCAAAATTCTTCCTATAATCTTCCCACACACTCACAAATCTTGCAATATAAGCTTCAAAACTTCACCTAATCACAACTTTTGCAACAGGTTTGAAGATCCACAACTAAAATTGGGAGATTTCATCAACAAGGAGGAAGTCAAGCAAATTCCAAAACATCACCTAGATTTTCATGGTAATTAGGTTTCAACTCTTCTATATATCCTTGATTTAGTGGATATTTCTGTTTGTATATACAGGGATTGGAGTTGTTGGTGAATTTGGAATTTGAATAGTAAATATTGGCGAAGTAATAAGTTGGTTGGTAAGATTTGTGAATTCTTGTTGTGGTTGGTAAAATTGGTAAATTTGGTATATTCTTGTGTGGTTGGGTTTGAAGAAGAGATAAGTGTGAATTGATCAATGGCGCCAAAGAGAAAGCAAAAGCAAGTCGAAGCCACCATTTTGGCTGCAGATTATGATGAGCGGCGCTTTTGAATTCCGTAGTGGCGGAATTTTACCCCAGCTATCACCGCAAACCCCTCAGTCGCGAAAGGGGAATGAGTTTGGATAAGCTTGAATGCCCGGTCATTCAAGAAGCTAGGTGACGGGGGTGGTTTGAATTCATCCAACAACCTATTGATGCGGTGGTCCCTGTTGTGAGGGAATTCTACGCAAATTTGCGGACAGTCCACCCAAATTCAAGGGAAGTTGTATTTGTGAGGGGTAAAGATATTGAATACGATCGATTCGCGTTAAATGCAATTTTTAGGATGCCTTCAATAAAGAATAGTGATTACCAAGCGTTCAAGACGAGCCAGATCAATTACGATGAGGTGCTATCGGTAATCAGTATTGAGGGGACTGGCTGGCAAAGAAACAACAATTGAGAGCCTCGAGAAATATCTGAAACCAGAGGCACAAGCTTGGCTCTCTTTCATAGCCGCCCGGGTCATGCCATCGACCCACACTTTTGAGGTTACTAAGGAGATAGCTGCCCTGGTATTTGTCATACTGATAGGGCAAACGGTGGATTTGGGGCATATTATCAATGAACACATCTGTGACATCGGCCGGAGTCCACCCACCTCCACACTGCCTTTTCCATCCACTATCACAGCTCTGTGCAAGAGAGGCGGAGTGAAGTGGGACGCCGATGAGGAACTCCTACCACCTAAAGGACCAATTGTGGTTGATGGGCCACCACCTCCTACAGGCCGACGACGGGCCGAGCCACGGCCTTCGAGCAGCAGACGAGCTGGGCCATCCTCTTCATCAGCTGCAGAGCATTCATCGATCGATTTGGGCTCCCTTCACAGGGATCTCCAAAACATCCGTCTGGAGCAGCAGGGCATCCAAAATTTGCAACGAAGTGGGGCCAAGCATAGATCAGTCAACACCAAAGGGAGTTCCTGCAATACCAATGTGCATGGAACAATGCCTTGGCCCAAGGATTCCCAACTATTCAATTCCCGCCTGAGCCGCAATTTCAACCATTCCCGCCATACCAACCACCGACACCGGAATATTATCCATACCAACCACCACCACCAGATTTTCCGCCATACCCACCATACCAGCCATATGAGCCGTACTACCCAGTACCACCGCCGGAGCATGATGAGGACGACGATCACTGACGATCGTCGTCGAGGTATGTGTGTTGCTTTTGCACTTATTGTTTACTATACATTGAGGGCAATGCATGTACTAAGTTTTGGGGGGGTGTTTAGTGGTTTCTGCTGTTGTCTTGTGTTACTTCCTTACATGATTAGTCTAGCATAAGATTAGATCGTTTTTGGGCACATAAAAAAAATATTTCTTGAAAATGAGTTCATCATTTAGAAATAATGAATTAGACTTGCAATGGTATTACATGATGATATTAATCCCCATCTCAACTTTAGTCTTGAAGATTTTTGACTTGTTAGTGAATATCTTTGGTTGAGTTAATATTTCAAAATTGAGGAACAATTTGAGCACTTTTTAGTCATGATTGAGGGAATTGTATATTGGAACAATTTTGTTAACTATGATTTGTCTTGAGGATCTTGAAACACTTTAGAACCTATTTGAGAGCACTTTGAGGCGAAATTTTATAGTTAGGAACTAGATTTGGAAATGATTTAGGCGATCTTTGGACCGTTTGAGCCTTTCAAGCTTACCATGTTTATATCAATATCTTGTTCCCTAATTTGAGCCTAAATGATAAAAGAATGGAGTATGTTTAACATACTATTAGCCCCCATTCAACATTCTTTGGCAACCTCATTATACCCACCTACTTGAGCCTAAATGGAAGATTTTTATCTTGACCCTAAGGGAGTATAATGATTCTCATTAGATGCACTTGAATTGCTAAACTTTGATGAGCTTATTGTTGAAAAAAATTGTTGAATGAGAAAAGATAGACAAAAAGCCTTGAGAAAAAAATTGAATAAATAAGACCCAAAGTGGTCAAGGCTAGAAAAAAAGAAGAGAAGCTCGAAGTGTGCTGAAAATTTGAATTTTCTATGATTATACTCTCTTCTTTGTATTTCCCTATCTTTTCTTTGAAGCCAAACACCTAGGACAAACATTACAAGCTTTAAAAGACCTATTAATCCAAGTCTAGGGAATAATTACATTAGTGGAGAAGTGCTTGAAAAGTTGGCTTATAGAGTGTTTAATAGTAATCTTGACTTTGAGTTTAATAGCATTATTTGATCCTAAAAGTATATATGAAACTCAAGATTGACAAGAACACATACGCACGTTCCGATTTTGTAATATATTACTTGGCTTAGAAGAAAACACTTCTTGGTAATTTTGATAGACTTATGATTGATGTGTTAGTGGGATTTCTGAGCTTTTACAATTGAGTTGCTAAGTTAATTCATTCAAAGTATTGATGATGAACTTTGCATTTTGATCTTAATGTTTGCTCGAGGATGATCAAATCTAAGTTTGGGGGAGTTGATAGGGTTGATTATTACGCGTATTTGGGCTTTGATTTGTATATATTTTCGTGTAGATTCCGTGAAGATGTTATGCTTTTTGGTATTTATTTGATTGTTTCAGGAATCTAGGTAGAATGTGGAAGAATTGAGCTACAAGGAAGAAAACGGATCAAATCAAGCCAAGAAATGAAGAAACAAAATTCTAGCATGCTCGATCGATCGGACAAAGAGGTCGATCGATCGAAGGAGGCAGAAGTTTTGGCCAACAAAGAAAAGAGACTCTCGATCTATCGAAAACACCTTCTCAATCGATCGACACTGGCAGAGACTTGACAAGAAAATATGAGAAATCTCGATCGATCAGAAGAATGGCCTCGATCGATCGAGCGAGGCAGAAAAATTTATATTCGAAAGCTGAAGGCGATCGATCGATCGAGAAGTAGAATTTTCAGAATTTTAAAAACTTGATTTGGTTTTGATTTTTGGAAACTCTTCCATATTCCCCCTCCTCTATAAATTAGGAAAGAGGGCACAAAATTGAGGGTCATTATTCTGAGTATTATCAGACCTAGTTCAATATTCTTGAGCCGCCTTTCATTTCCGAAGAACAAGGCAAGAGAAATCCTTTGAAGTGCAAGGAAGGAAGCGAGAGAAGAAAGATCGTTCAACGCACGGATTCGCTCCTACGTTTATCGTATCTCTAAACTCTAGTTAATTTGATTTTCATATTTATTTGATGTTTTTGAGGTTGAGAGACGATTAAACATCTTATTAATTTGATTTGGATTTAATTAAGTTTATTTTATCAAGTTTAAGGAATATTGTGTTTGAATCTTTGATTTGAATGTGCTTGAGTGGATTAATTTCTTTTGTTCATGAATTATATGCTTAATGCTATCAAAGTCTAGCTACCTTTGATTGATTTGGTGAATTATAATTGAGATCGAGAGATGAAATTATAATACGCTACAATAATTCGTGTTGTATGTTTAAGATTTAGATTGAGAGATTAAATCACATACGTGGTCACTTTGAATTGCAAGATTCAAAGTTAACGGTTTTCATAGAGATTTATTTGGTATTAAATTGGTTTAAGTGAACGAGAGTTACTTGTGTCAATTTATTACTAGTTTCAATATAGCTCGAGAGAGTGTATTGATTATATTCGGAAATCCGTCACCTTAAGAATTGATTGATAAGTAATTGTTTTAACAAACAAATCATTGACGATAGCACAATTGAACGAACATCTTGATAGATTTCTTGAGCAGAATTCCTTATCATCTTCAAAGGAGTTGTTCTATTTTTGAGTTTTATTAAGTCTTTAGTTTAATTAGTTAATTAATCATCTTTTTTCCTAGGCTAAATATAATTTTGCTAATTTTATTTGGTACTTATACGTTAGTCCCTGTGGGTTCGACATCCTTTCTTTTAATCACTATATTAAACTTGACACCGTGCACTTGCGGTAGAATCGCTACACTGAGAAATAATTGATTAAAATAAAAGCAATCAGTGACTACTGTCTATGCTCATGGTGCAATTAAGGTAAGTGATCCTATTCTAAGCACTTATGTAGTCAATGATGAGAGGTTGAGGCACTGTAACGTGGATGACACTAATCCACAACTTTGAGCCGTTAAAGCGATTGGGTAAGAAGTCCAGCTTGTGGCTATAAATCAAGAACTAAATTTTTTTCCCTTCTCCTTCGTTTTTGAAGTTAGTAGGTAGTTTCATAATTTCAGATTGGTTGTTGACTCTTTAATTTTTATTTTTATTTTGTAGGGAAAATGTTGTGCCAAAGGAAGATGAGCCCGCAATTGATGAAAAACTTTCACTGTGCTTACTGGCAAGAAGAGATTGATCTCCCGCATTGATGAGATCGATCGCCTCTCATGTTGAAATATTTGTTGAGCTCACTGTCCCCAGGCAATCGCTCTCCACAATCAAGCGATCGATTGCATGAGTTTTTTTCAAAAAAAAAAAAGTAAGTCTATCGACCGCATATCAATAGCAATCGATCGCCTCACGAAAAATAAAAAACGCCCAAAAGCTACTGGCGACAGGCGTTCGATCGCTTCCTATAAGAGATCAATCACCTATCGAAATTTTTTGTTTTTTAAAACCGCAGCTTCACACACTCTGCACACACTACTCAGTTTTTCCCCAAATTTCTCCCACTATTCTGTCTTTCAAAATCCTCAAATTCATTAAATTCCCCCACGAAGTCCCCTCTAATCTTCACATAAAAGTGATATCTTTTCCTTTCTAGTGCCATTATCTAAGTTTGTTCCAATTTCTCTACAAATTTCAAGATAAGGTTGGCATTCCAAGTACAAGGTGAAGATTTGTCAAAGCCAAGGACCACTCACCATCAACTTTTCGAAACTCTTGAGGTACATTGGCTAAAAATTTCTTGGTACTGCTCAATTTCTAAAATTTTGGGGATAGTTGGAAAAGATTCAATTTTTATGATTGCGGAAGCTTGAAATTGATGGAATTTGTTGGGATTGGTTTAAATTAGTGGATTATTGATATTGGTGGGGGAAGTGTTTGAAATTGTTGGAATTTGTTGGGATTGGCTTAAACTAGTTGGATTATTGATATTGGTGTGGGAAGTGCTTGAAATTGTTAGATTTTATTGGGAATTTACTTGTTAGTCTCCATACTCCATGGCACCGGAAAAGAAGCCGCGAGCAGGGGCATCATCTTCATCCTCCACCCCTACTTATGACACTACCCGCTTTGCTAACAAAGCGGCATCGGAATTCTTTGACAAATGGTGTGATAGACCTTTGGTGAGGGAGCGAGGAATGGAGATGGACACGCCCGATTCCGTAATCCTCCGAAAGATGGAACGTCGAAATTGGTTGGGTTTTGTGAAACCCCCATGCCATGCAGTAATACCCATTGTGAAAGAATTCTATGCCAACTATAAGGTATCTGTGAACTTACCGTATATCACCATTAGGAGGAAGAGATTTCAGTTTGATAAAGCCCGAATCAATCGCATTTACGGGATGCCGCATGTGGAAGCCGATGATTACTCTACTTACGTGCAACACCATCTCGACTATACTGTATGTGGAGAGGATGTGGAATGGACACTGACTTATGATGGTAAAATCAAGAATTTTAAGAAGACTCAATTGAAAGCCAAGGCCGACATATGGTTTACTTTTATTTCTCATTGAGTCCTACCATCTACACACACCGTTGTGGTTACCAAGGAGAGAGCAGTGCTGGTTTTTGCTATCATGATGGGCCGTTTGGTGAATCTTGGGAGCATCATCGAATCCTCTATGCATTTAGCGGTGGAGGGGTCCACCACAATTGGTCTTCCATTCCCTTCACTAGGCACTGAGTTATGTCGGCAGAAAAATGTGCCCTGGGAGTCTCATGAAGGGACAATGAAGCCATTCGCACCCCTTAAATTACGATACAAACCCCAGAGCCATCACAAGAGCCAGAGCCATCACAGGAGTCAGAGCAGCCACAATCTTCCCAACCACGAGTCCCTAGACGCTATTCTACAATCGCTAATCCTACCACCAATGCTCAACGATTCCAATCTCTTGAGGAGGAGTTAATAGCACTTAATTTTCAACAGCGATTGATGCGCGACGGGCAATGAGAGCTCTGGAGCAATCAAGAAGAGATTCTGCAAAATCAAGATGACAAATGCCTAGAGCTTCGTGATTTTATGCGTTTTTCCTACGACTGGCACACGATCGCAACACATGTCCATCCACAATTGTCATTTCCACAGCCACCTACTCTACAGCCATACCCACCTCCCACTGATGAGGAAGACGAGGAATAAAATGCGGATGAGGGTGACGGCAACAGACGGTCGTCACCGTAGGTATTACGTTGTCCTATTTTTTTTCCCATGATCACTACATTGAGGACAATGCAGTACTTAAGTTTGGGGGAGTTGTTGATTTTGGCTTTTATATTGTCTGATTTGTGAGTTGTGTTAGTATTGAGTCTTAGTATGTTTAACTGTGAGTCTGATATTGTGTCTACTGCTACGGAATCTATGATTATAGCTTAGTATTGATGCATCCGATGAAGAGCGTGAATTTTTTTTAGTGTAATTGGATTTAAGTTGTGACTTTATGCCATGATGATATTAGTTTGACTCTACTTATGACTTGAATCTTGATGATTGTAAACATGTTGTGAATATTTTGAGTTGAGTTGACATGTTGAGAATGAGGAATAAATTGAGCACATTGAGTCATGAACGTGTTGATTACATTTAGAGTAGTGATAATATGTGTGAACTTGATGACATGACTTGAGCATCTAGAGTAATCATAAAACCTATTTGATAATGGCACTTTGAGGCGAAATTTTATAATTATGAACTGGACTTGGACAGGATTTAAGCGATCTTTGGAACGTTTGAGCCTTTCAGGCCTACCTTGTCTATATTTATCCCTAGTTTCCAACTTTGAGCTTGATTGAATAAGAATGGAAATTAGCCACCGTTCGACTTTTGTTGATAAACTCATTATACCTACCATTTCATGAGCCGAAAAAGAAATTGTATCCTTACCCTAAGGGAGTATAATGAAAAGTTTTGCAGATACTATGTTTTAAGCTATTACAAGAAGAAAAAAAATTCAATGCCTATTGAAAAAAAAAAAAAAAGAGAAGAAAGGCACGATGAAATAATAGCATATTATTGTGATGATGAATCGTGGGGGAATCTAACATAGCCCATAATCATCAAGTTTTGAAGAAAAGAAAAAGAGAGTGAAATGTGCTAAAATAAATTATATGTATTATACTCTCTTCCTTGAATATCCTGACCTTTTCTTTGAAACCGACACCAAAAGGCCTAACATTATAAGCTTGAAAAGACCTTTTGATCCAAGTCTAGGATTTAATTACATTAGTGGAGAAGTGCCTGAAAACTAGGCATATGAGATACTCTATGATAATCTTGACTGTTGTTGATTAGCACTGTTTTGATCTATGATAATTGTATGATACTTGTGATTGACAATAACACACACACGTTCCGAGTTTGAGACTGTTACTTGACTTAAAGAGAAAACACTTCGTGGCCAACGATTTGAGGGATTCTTGTTGTGGTATGAGTAAGATTTCTGAGATAACATATGAGCACGAAAAAATCCATGTCATTTATCATTTGTGGATTCACTGTTTTTTATTTCTATTTTTGCTCGAGGACGATCAATAGTTAAGTTTGGCAGAGTTGATAAATATCATTTTTACACTTATATTTGCATATATTTCTTGCTATTTTTATAGTGATTCTTGGAAGATTTTATGCTTTTGGATGTGTTTTTGTATGTTTTCAAGAATCCAGTAGAAGTGCAAGAAACACTGAAAAAAACCCGTTTTGTGGACTGGAAGGTGGAACTAGGACAAGACAAGTCAAGCTGTTGGAGAAAAAGTGAAAAATTTGAATTGATGAAAAAAGATGCATGAGATCGATCGCATATCAGCATGACGTCGATCGCAATCAGTCAGAAACGTGAAGAAAATTTGATGCAAGAGGCGATCGATCGCAACTACCAAGAGGTCGATCGCGTCGGGGCAGAAGACTTAGGCAATGGATCTCCACTCACAAAGCAATCGATTGCCATAGAGATAAAAAGCGATCGATCGCCCACAGAGTCCTTACCGAGAAAAGTTCCTTAATTAAGTTGGGGGCTATATTTTGGTACCAGATTGTTGGGCTCGGAATTTTGGTTATAAAAAGGAGTTTTTGCATCAATTTTAGGGTTCTTCTAACTCTGAATAGCAGCCTACTTTGGGAGAAGCCATCACCTTCAAGAGAGATTCAAAGCAAAGCAACTAGAGACGAAAACATCGGATCGACGAACTGATTGAACATCGAGTGTTTATGCGTATTTCTAAACTTTGGCTTAGTTTTATTTTTGATTTTACGATGTTTATAATGTTTTAGATGTTATAAAACATTGTTTTCCGTTAATATGCTAGGCTAAGTTTATTATCGAGACAAGGGGATCTTGTGTATGAACCCACAATTTTAATTCTAGTTTTTGATTGAGTTTTTGTTATCTTTGTGTTTGTGTTATGTTTTTAATGCTTTTAAGGGATTAGCTACCCTTTGAATGATGTTAGTTTGCAATTGAGATCGAGAGATGATATTGTATTACGGAGCAAATAACACATACCCTGAATTTCAGACCGAGATCGAGAGATGACGTCAAATACATGTGTGATAGCTATAGATATCTAGTAATCGAAGGCTAAGGGTTTTCATAGAGTGTATGCAACATTGAATTGTTAATGATGTCAATGTTTGGAATCATTTTGTAAAAATCCTCAAGATTTCACTTAATTACCTTGGGATAATATTAGGATGGACTGGATTTATGAGCTCTGTCATCTCACATAACCAATACTGCAAAGTATATAGAATCGATGTTATAAAGACACCTTACAGGAAGTAATTAAGCAAATCCGGAGTGTTTTTCAGAGTCGGGTTGCATCAAGCTGTTGAGAAATGTTTTCAATATGTTTTGACCAATCGTAGCTTCAAATCACGTCCAGGTCCTCAACAAGCGATGTGTACGCCCTTGGAATGTTCGATGATTTCGTTGATATGAAAAAGGCTGCAAGAATGTATAGAGTCACCAATTGAGCAACGCCATTGACATCAGTATCAATGTTGCTTTGTGCCTTTATTGTCAATTTTTTGTAGATTGAACTCTTGCTCATCCTTATGTCCTTTTTTTCTCCTTGCTTCTCTGGAAAGCACATTTGTAAGAATTTCGTATGTTTGTAATCCTGGAGCTTCATATCAATGCCTTGTTTACCATCTCTTATTCCAAAGAGTATACGCACATCACTTTTCCTGATTTTCATGGTGTATCATCCAAATGTGAAATCTTGAGATTTTCTATTGAATCAGCCAGTGATGTCTTTGACTAACGTGTCACGCTTTCTGCAATGCTCTAGGACAATTATTTTGGAAAATATGGAGTTCAATAATGGCCAGAATGATGTCCTCATTAGCACTTTGATGTGAACTTGACTGAGTTCAAGTGCCTTTATCTCTGTTACAACTGTTGTAGGTTGGCCCGATATGTTGTTTGTTTGTTCCATTTCTTTGTGATTTCTTATGAGCTTGGTGATGATGGAGATGTAATTGAGAGCAAAATTTTAAGAGTTAAAAAATTGAGACTAAGATTTTAATAAGTTGGTGTATGCAATATCCATGCATCATATATTACTTGCACCGATAGTGATGTGACTAGAAATAGACACATCTATTGAGTTTAATTGTTTACCGTTTGGTATGTTTTGATGGATAATTTGATACATATGCTACCTAATCGTATATTTGTGTAAATGTAGGAAAAGGTGAAGAAATCAAGCTAAAATGATGAAAGAAGGAATAAAGTTGAAGAAAAGAGGAAAAAATCAGAATTTAAGACACATGTTGCTCCTTTCTCCTCAAATTTGTATATGTTCGAGCCACGTTTTGCAAATGTGGTCCATAGAAAAGTTGTAGAACTTTGAGATATCTTCGCGTGGACAGCTGATTCGTCGAATTCAGAGTTTGTATGAGAAAGTTATGGCCAAAATACGAAATTCGCCAGAAAACGTTAAAAATCCGCGATGGCTTGGCAAAATCCGCGATCGATCGCCGATACATTCTGCCTGAAAAATAAAGGCTGGCGATCCAATCGATCGCCAGCGGAGTTTTGGAAAGCTTGGATTCTTGACTTCTTTCCTTCCTACATGATTTCTAACCTACCCCTCAGCCTCATAACCTCTATAACTCGAAATTTCAGCCTCATTGGAGAAGAATTCGGACCTTAGAACATTTTTTATGAATTTTTAGAATAATTATCTTTGAATTTTTGTAAAGACGCTCGAAGAACGAAGACGGAATCAACAAGCCGGAATCGTGCTTCGCTTTAGTAACTTTCTTTTCTATTGATTGTTTAATGTTTTTAATACAATTTTTGTTAGTTTTAAATTTATTTATGCAAGGCTAAACACCTTGATTCTTGGTTGATGGATACTTGCCTTTGGAATAGAAAAAATTGTGAAAATTTTGATTTGATTGTTGAATTTTCAATTCGATTTCAATTTGTTTTTCAGATTATGATTCTTATGATTGTTGTGTTTGATTGATAGATTGATCACCTAGTAATCACATGCAATATCTAATGCTAATTGGGAAGCAACTAAGATTGATAATTACCTCCTGTTGGTGTTATTAAATTCTTAGGAAGAACGATTGGATAATTAATTCCAATGGCTGTAGTTCTTATTAATTAGATTCATCAAACTTACTCATTTTGAAACTATCATTGATTTAATCTTAACGGCTGTAGTTTTGATTAAGATTTGATAAGAGTCGAATTGAATGTTGTTTTCTTTTTTACGGTAAGTAAGGAATTAAGTTTTCAATTCATGAATAATTGAATGAATTCATATTTTAGTAATTTGATTATCAAGTGAATGATTTCCAAAGGTAAAGTTGACCGAAAACCAAGAATCGCTTTTTAATCTTGATAAGTTAGTTAATTGTTCGCTTTCGTTTAATTTAGTTATAGTTAAACAAATTCGATAACCCCCTAGTTTGATACTTGTTAGCATAAAAGTATTCACTTCCCTGTGGGATCGATCCCTACTCACGCTACTACATATTTAATGCGATTAACTTGAGAGGGTTAATTTTGGCGTACGCGATAAACGCTACCAAATTTTGGCGCCGTTGCCGGAAGGCAATTACTTTTGTGTTAACGTCATTTTATTTATTTCGTTTTATACTACTGTGGTTTGTTGATGAGTACAGGTGAACCCTCTGATCACGAAGAGAATTTTTACTACGATCCTGAGATCGAGAGGACACTACATCAGAGAAGAAGAGAAGCAAGGTTACTTGAGGAAGAAGAAGAGAGGAACATGATGGCTGCGAATCAAAGTTTGAGGCAGTTGGCGAATCCTAACTTGGATCAACAACCTCTCTGCATCACTTTCCCTGCTCTCGCGAATAACGTAAGTTTCGAACTTAAATCTGGACTAATTCACTTATTGCCATCTTTTCATGGTCTTGCAAGTGAGAACTCACACAAACACTTGATGGAATTCCACGTGGTATGCACTACGATGAAGCCGAGTGGAATAACAGAGGAGCAAATTAAACTACGAGCCTTTCCATTCTCGCTAAAGGATGCTACAAAGGATTGGCTATTCTACTTATCCTCCGGATCAATCACCACGTGGACTGATTTACAAAGAGTCTTCCTCGAGAAGTACTTTCCAGCTTCAAGGGCGACTAACTTAAGGAAGGAAATCTACGGTGTGAAGCAATACCAAAAGGAGTCGCTGCACGAATACTGGGAACGATTTAAGAAGTTGTGTGCAAGCTGCCCACAACATCAGATAAGTGAACATCTTCTAATTCAATATTTCTATGAAGGTTTGCTTTCTGGTGACAGGAACTTAGTGGACGTGGCAAGTGGAGGGCTTTCATTGACAAGACAGCGGAGGAGGCAAGGAACTTAATAGCTAACATGGCGGCCAACTCCCAACAATTTGGACATGTTCGCCATGGACAACCGCCAAGAAAAGAGGTAAATGTATCCAATTTGGAACAACAACTGATTGATCTAACTTTTCTTGTGCGTAATCTTACATGAGGCAACGTGGGAAGATGAAGCCATGTGGAATCTGTCTAGCTGTGAACCATTCCACTGATGCATGTCCCTCATTACAAGAGACAGCCACTGAGCACGTGAATGCAGCGGGAGGATTCCCAGGACCATCACAAAAGGGCTATGACAAGTAATTACAGTCAAGGGTGGAGGGACCATCCAAACCAAGGATATGGCAACCCACAGATGCACCAACCTCCACCCTATAGACCGCCATATCAGATACCTCCACCACCTCCAGTGCACCCTCTTTCTGACAGGTTAGAAAATATTATTAAAGTTATTGCTGAAAATAGCTTGCAATTTCAACAGGAGACGAGGGCGAGCATCCAAAGCTTGACTACACAAATGGGACAACTGGCAACTTCTCTCAACAAGATTGAAGCAAGAATCTCAAATGGACTACCTTCACAACCGGAGGTGAACCCCAGGGAGAATGTGAGCGCTATCACTTTGAAGATGAGCGAAGATACAGCTGAGGAGAAGGTGGTACTGATGCCACTCAAGCAAGAAGAGATGAAGGATATGGAGAAGGACGTTGAAGAGCCCATACAAGAGGAGGAACCACGGGGTAAGTTCCCTAAATTTTCTGAATATAAAATTGAACCCCCATTCCCCCTTGCTGTTAAGGAAAATAGGAAAGATGAGGATATCAAGGAACTCTACGAGACTTTCCGACGCTGTGAGGCAAACGCCCCACTACATGATGAAATGATGAAAATACCTCGATGGGCGAGATTCTTGAAAGAGGTATGGAAAGCGGATAAGAGTAAAAAATGCAAAGGGTGCCCCAAGATCGAGCTAGGTGAGAATGTTTCGGCAGTCATCCAAAGAAGCATTCCCACAAAATGCAAGGACCCCGGTATGTTCTCTATTCCTTGTGTGATAGGAACCACTAGAATTGAGAAGGCGATGCTAGATTTAGGATCTTCAATTAATGTCATGCATTACTCAATCTACACTCAACTGAAACCTGGACCTTTGAAACAAGACCATACTGTGATTCAATTAGCTGATAGGTCCACGGTTAGTCCTAGGGGGGTAGTAGAGGACGTACTTGTTCATATAGAGAATTTGGTCTTCCCCGCCGATTTCTATGTCTTAGACATGGAAAATGGTGATCCATCTAGCCCCATTCTTTTAGGGAGACCATTCTTGAAAATATCAAAATCTATGATAGATGTGCATAGCGGCATGTTAACAATGGAGTTTAATGGCGAGGTTGCAAAATTCAATATTTATGAACCCTTTAAAACTCATGAGCATTCTAGTTATGCTATTGATATAAATGATGATTATGATTCTGATTTTGATAATGATGAATTGTGGGAGATGGGAAAGGCTACCAATGGCCTTGAGTGACAACGGAGGTATGGATTATCATTTTGTGCATAATGTTCATACTATTGCCGCTTTATCTACTCATGATACTGCTGACCCTTTCTAACTTGCAGGATCGTACCATTGAGAAGAAGCACCCTCCGGATCGACCACAGCAATCAACAAAGTATGGAGGAGGAACAAAAACTGGGGAAGACCACTCAAAGACAAACAAACCGAAATTCAAGGGAATCAAGAAGATATTGAGGTGGAAGAGGAAGGATAGAGTAAAATCGCATCATCCACCTTGATAGAGGACTGGCGTTGGGCAGCCGACGTTAAACAGAGGCGCTGCTTGGGAGGCAACCCAAGGGGAGTTAGTTTCCTTTCTCCGTTTTATTTTCATTTTTATTGCTTTAGTAGTTAGACTTTTCTCTTTTCTTGTATTTTTGTCTTACATTGGGGACAATGTAAGATTTAAGTATGGGGGAGGGATTAGTGGCGTGTTATTGTTTTTCTTATTATAAAAAAAAACGAAAAATTTGAAAATTTTGAGCTCATAGTTAGTAATGAACACATGCTTAGAATCACTAGCCCATGATGACACCTAATTGATATCATGCATGCTTTTGAACAAAGGTGAATTGTTAACCTTGGAACACTTTGAACTCTAATGCAAATTTTACTTTAACTTAGTAGTTGAATATTTTGAGCACATTATTGTCATGACTTGTGAAGTGTGCATAGCTTAGTGAAGATTGTGTAAATTTTGTGATAGTCTTAAGAAGTCTCTAATACATGCTAGAACTTAACTACATGCTCTTTGAGGCGTATGTCTAGACTACTTGCAAACATGAAAGTGATATAGGCAATCTTTGATGCGTTTGAGCCTTTCAAGCCTACCATATAAAGAAAATAAATCACTAGTACCCTTTTGAGCTTTAATGCAAAAGAATGGTTGTATGCTAAGCATACAAAAGACCCCCATTCGACATTCTTTGACTAGCTTATCATCATTCCCTAATGAGCCTAAATATGAATTCTATCCATACCTTTGAAGGGAGTATGATGTGTTTCATTCACATGCACTTAAGTATTCAATGATTAAAATGTTTGTGAGCTTCATTATGAAAAGAATGAAATGCATGAAAGAAAAGGGATGCCTTGAGAAAATAGATAAAAATATGACTCCAAGGGGAGCCAAGGCACAAAAGAAGAAAAATGTTGAAATAAAAGTTGAAAAATTCAAGCAAGAAGAGAAGCTTTTAGTGTGCATATCATCATACTCTCTTGTTTGACATGTCTTTTTCCTTTCTTTCATAAGCCAATACCTAGGCCAAGCTACAAGCTAATAAAGACCTACTTGATTTATGTTTGCAAAGTGGCTAAGATAGTGGAGAAGAGTGTGCAAGTAAGCTTATACTTGTGTTAGTGTATGACTTGAACTATTGTGAATTTGCATCCTTTGGATCTATAATTTGTACACAACACTTGTTTATGACCACACACACACGTTCACTACTTTGATAAGTATGAGATGTTTAGGGATTGAACTTGTTCCATTGTTAACTTTTCACCGCCTTTCATCACTATGCATGTTTGAGATTGTTGAGGCATTAAAGTGAGGACAAGTTAATTTGTTATGATGCTATGAGCCAAACAAAAATATTGTAGTTTTGTCTGATTTACTCGAGGTCGAGTAAAGATTAAGTATGGGGGAGTTTGATGTGACTAGAAATAGACACATCTATTGAGTTTAATTGTTTACGGTTTGGTATGTTTTGATGGATAATTTGATACATATGCTACCTAATCGTATATTTGTGTAAATGTAGGAAAAGGTGAAGAAATCAAGCTAAAATGATGAAAGAATGAATAAAGTTGAAGAAAAGAGGAAAAAATCAGAATTTAAGACACATGTTGCTCCTTTCTCCTCAAATTTATATATGTTCTAGCCAGGTTTTGCAAATGTGGTCCATAAAACCGTTGTAGAACTTTGAGTTATCTTCGCGTGGACAGCTGATTCGTCGAAATCGGAGTTTGTATGAGAAAGTTATGGCCAAAATACGAAACTCGCCAGAAAACGTTAAAAATTCACGATAGATCGGCAAAATCCGCGATCGATCGCCGATACATTCTACCTAAAAAATAAAGGATGGCGATCGATCACCAGCCAACGCCGATCGATCGCCAGCAGAGTTTTGGAAAGCTTGGATTCTTGATTTCTTTCCTTCCTACATGATTTCTAACCTACCCCTCAGCCTCCTAACTGTAAGTAATCCAACAAGCATACAACGCAGCGGAATTTAAAAATTTGGATTACTTGAACCGCGGATCTATACAAAGTTGTCATATCGGATAAAGGATTATAAGAGTCTCACCCTTGTAGCGTGTTTGAGCAGATTCCACGAAGCACCACGTTCAACGATTCCGAGTCACGACCAACACCTCCAAGGTCTTGCCTCAACGGTATCCACACGATCAAATCGAACAAGGGATAGTTTAAGAACAAGGTGCTAGATTTGTTCTTAAACCGATACAAGAAGCACACTCGATTCACAATCAAAGGATGGCCCGAAACTCACTCTTCCTCACGTCGACTATGAAGAAGTCGAGAGAAGCAAGAGAGATGGCGGCCGTGTGCTATCTTGCTAGGTTCGAATGGTATGAAAAATTGTCCCCCACAATTAATTATAACCTTGTTATTAAAAGGCTTAATTAAAGTTCAAGACTTTCTCAAAGTCTCGTGGGCCCAAACCCATTATTTAATTAAGTTCTTTTAATCATTTAATTAAGACTCCTCTTAATTAATTAATTCATCCAATGAATTTAATTTCCTTTCTCGATTTAATCTTTTGTGCGACCCGATAGGATCTTGCAATGTTGGCAGTGACATAAAATCTCATTTTATGTCGCAAGCAATGAGCGGTATCTAGCAACACATCAATGCTACCCAAATTACAAGAATGTCATTGACTCGACATAACCTAGAAACCGTGATAATATAAATCATGTAGCTTAATCCCTTTGTCCTTTGTGTTTAGATTGAACACGAGTCATGGAATAGTCATACTCGTATATTCAATTTTTATTTTTGTGATGCCCCGAAATTAATTAATGGCAATCTGGACATTAATTATGTTTATATGATGATTAAGTTCCCTTATAATCCCCACTACCCCACCTTTTAACTCACTTTCCCCTTTATACTCTAAATCCCCAAATCAACAACCCAAAACCCTTACCCCTCCATTTTCGTCCATGGCTTAAAAGAGGAAGAGGAATCTTTCCAAAATCTTGATTTGTGGAATTTATTGGGAGATTTGGAGTCCCCAAGAGGTATGGATACCTCCTTGATGTTTTTGTAATGTTTTATTTGAGTTTGTTATGGTTTTGGAGGGTTTTGAAATGGGTTTGTTTGGGTGTATGTTATTTATGGTTGGGGTATGAGTTTTGAAGTGTTTTATGTGGGTTTTAACGAGTTATGATGATGTTAGTGTGGTTGGAAAGTTTGGGTTTGAATGGTATGGGATTGAGCTTAGAAAATGCTCAAAATGGCGAAAAATCGCGCACCAGCAGGTGGCGATCGACCGCCTGTAATGAGGCGGTCGATCGCCGATGGCCAGTAGCCATTTCACGTAGCAGGCGATCGATCGCCTAAAATTAAGCAATCGATCGCCGCAAGGCAAAAGAGTGAGGCAATCGATCGCCTCAAGTAGCGATCGATCGCCACTGTGTAAAACATGGAAAATAATGATTTTTGATGAATTTTTGGTATTTGGCTATTGTTTAGCTTCTAATATTGATTTGTATGGTTATGTAGAACCATCCCAAGCGCCCACAACCTCAAGGAGATAAAGCTCTCCGATTTCTCCACTTTTGGGAATTAAGGTACGTAAGAAACGTACGGGCATCGGATGGTAAACCATACTCCTACATAAGATGTTTATGATGATAATGTTTATCATGATGATTATGATAAGTAAGTTTATGATGATGATGTTTATGATGATGATTATGATAAGTAAGTTTATGATGATGATGTTTAAGATGATGATTATGATAAGTAAGTTTATGATGATGATGTTTATGATGATGATTACGATAAGTAAGTTTATGATAATGATGTTTATGATGATGATTGTGATAAGTAAGTTTATGATAATGTTTATACGAGGTTTATTTAACGATACGATGTTTGCGATATGGTAAGATGTCATACGACAGGGTAAGATGCCCATATGGTAAGATGACATACGATAGGGTAAGATGTCCACAGGGTACGATGCCCACAGGGTAAGATGCCCATATGGTAAGACGCCATACGATGTTCCCGATATGGTAAGATGCCATACGATAGGGTAAGATGCCCATATGCACGAATGTGAATCAGGGTCAACAGAAAGAAGTTAATGAATAACCAGCAAGTCTACTTAACCAAGATTTCATACATTTAATGTTATGTTTCTTTTATGATGTAAGTAAAGATGTGTATGCTCATGATATGTTGTCCATGTAGGTACACTTTTGGACAGAAGGCTCAGGGCCGGGTTGAGACAGTGAGCTATGAGGAGCATGAAAGGAAATAGGATACATGATTTTTGGGATAGCCTCTACTCTAGGAGTAGTATAATTCTATCGCTTTAACATTCATTTTGAGAATGTAATTAATTAAGTTTTTGAAACTTCATATTTTGGCCTGTAATCTTATTAGCTCAAAGCTACAACCGGAACCCTAAGACGTCATTAATACATGTTTAGTCCATTATATGTGTTCAAGATGATGTTAAGGTAGGAAGACCCTACAATTTCTTGATCCCCAAGTAGAACTAGAATAAAAGAATAAGCTCGATATCCCATATCGACTCATTCGAGCATGGTCATGCATTTTAGTCTTACTTGATCAAGGGCCCAAACACTTCTCCTGTTATATAGGAGGGACAAATCCTATCTCGATCAATCAACATCCCTCTACATAATTCGTAGTGTATCCAATAGTTGTCTTTATAGTTTACCCTGTTACAGGTAACGTTTGACAATATCAAGATACATAACTCCTTATGTTGGGATCTCTGATGATCTCAAGTCGTAAGGATTACATACACTGTTATCACTATGAGAATTGCTTATGACACTCATATAACTATCCATGTAGCATTCTCATGGTGGGTCTGTCCAGTACATTGTTCTCTAACATGTACCCATGTGTTGATTTGATATCTCATATCTATGAACAATTCATCAATCAAAACATACTAGTCTCAATGTATTATCATTATCCCGATTCATGATAATACTTGACTAGGGACAATCTTTAAGAATAATACAATATTATTCTAAGGACATTCACTTATATATCAATTCATATTGCACAGATATTCGAATAATATATAATAATGATTTGCCATTTATAAAATCACAAAACATTGTATGTCTTAAACAATCATCTAATGACTTGTCTTAGGGCATATCCCAACAAATCTCCCACTTGCACTAAGATCAATCAGACATATACCTAATGCCTAGAGATCTAGTATGACGATCATGCTTCTGCTGAGACAGTGGCTTCGTCAATGGGTCAGGTACATTATCATCTGTTGGTACTTTGCATATTTTAACATCTCCCCTTTCAACGATTTCTCGAATAAAATGAAAACGCCGAAGTATTTGCTTGGATCTTTGGTGAGATCTAGGTTCCTTAGCCAATGCGATCGCTCCATTGTTGTCACAATAGATTTCTATCGGATCTTTAATGCTAGGCACCACTCCAAGTTCAGAAATGAACTTCCTGATCCAAACAGCTTCCTTTGCTGCATCTGAGGCAGCAATGTACTCAGCTTCCGTTGTAGATTCGGCTACTGTCTCTTGCTTTGAACTCTTCCAGCTCACAGCACCTCCATTTAGGCAATACACATATCCAGATTGCGATCGAAAATCATCTTTGTCGGTTTGGAAGCTTGCATCAGTGTAACCCATTACATTGAGCTCTTCCTCACCTCCATAAATCAAGAATGTATCCTTAGTTCTTCTCAAGTACTTCAGGATATTCTTGACTGCAATCAAGTGACCTTCACCTAGATCAACTTGATAACTGCTCGTCATGCTCAAAGCATACGATACATCGGGACGAGTACAGATCATGGCATACATGATAGATCCAATAGCTGACGCATATGGAATCTTACTCATGCGTTGTCTCTCATCTGGTGTTGAAGGACACTGTTCCTTCGAGAGATAAATTCCATGTGTCATAGGCACGAATCCTTTCTTTGATTCTTGCATGCTAAACCGCTTTAGCACTTTGTCTATGTATGTACTTTGACTTAGGCCAAGTAATCTTCTTGATCTATCTCTATAGATCTTGATTCCTAATACATAGGTGGCTTCACCCAAGTCTTTCATAGAAAAGCAATTCCCTAGCCAAATCTTTACAGATTGTAAGGCAGGGATATCATTCCCAATGAGAAGTATGTCATCTACATACAATATTAGGAAGATAATTATGCTCCCACTGACCTTCTTGTAGACACAAGGTTCATCTACGTTTTTGATGAAACCAAACTCTTTGACTGCATCATCAAAACGAAGATTCCAACTCCGAGAAGCTTGCTTCAATCCATAAATGGATCGTTGTAGCTTGCATATCTTTCCAGCATCCTTTGGATCGACAAAAC
This sequence comes from Haberlea rhodopensis, assembly GCA_907163345.1. Classification (NCBI taxonomy): domain Eukaryota; kingdom Viridiplantae; phylum Streptophyta; class Magnoliopsida; order Lamiales; family Gesneriaceae; genus Haberlea; species Haberlea rhodopensis. The sequence continues at coordinate 591,675 of CAJQUN010000179.1, forward strand.
CCTCGGGTTGTGTCATGTACACATCCTCAAGCAGATTTCCATTAAGGAAAGCTGTTTTGACATCCATCTACCAGATTTCATAATCATGAAATGCAGTTATTGCAAGTAAGATCCTAATGGATTTAACCATGGCAACTGGTGAAAAAGTTTCATTATAGTCAATACCATGAATTTGTTTGAAACCTTTAGCTACCAGTCGACCTTTATAGGTTTGTACATTACCATACATGTTGGTCTTCTTCTTGAAAATCCATTTGCACCCTATGGGTCTCACCCCTTCAGGTGGGTCAACCAAAGTCCATACTTGGTTTGCATACATGGATTCCATCTCAGATTTCATGGCTTCTTGCCATTTCTCAGAATCAGTGCCCATTATAGCTTGTTGATAAGATGACGGCTCATCCTCATCAATAAGTAGTAAGTCACCTTGTTGAGTCACAAGAAATCCATATCTCTGTGGCTCCCGGTGTTCTCTTACAGACCTACGCTGGGCTTGTGTCTCTTGAGCAGGCACTTTATCCACAACATCTTGTGGTGTCTGCTCTGTTTCCATCTCAATATCATGTTCAATATTTTCTTGTAGTTGAACTTCACTAAGTTCTATTGTCTCCCACTGGTTTTTCTAGAAATAAATTCTCTTTCAAGAAAGACACCAGTCCGAGCAACAACTACTTTGTTCTCGGTGGGATAATAGAAATAGTATCCTTTCCTTTCCTTAGGATACCCCACAAATAAACACTTATCAGATTTGGGTCCAAGTTTGTTAGAGACGTGACGTCTCACGAAAGCCTCACAACCCCAAATCTTCATAAAATACATACTAGGACGCTTCCCAGTCCATATCTCATATGGTGTCTTTTCCACTGATTTAGATGGAACACGGTTCAGTATGAATATTGCTGTTTCTAAAGCATGTCCACAAAAGGATATCGGAAGATCTGCATGACTCATCATTGATCTAACCATGTCCAACAAGGTTCGATTTCTCCTCTCGGATACACCATTCCATTGTGGAGTATACGGAGGAGTGAGTTGTGGGACTATCCCACACTCCTTTAGATAGTCATGAAACTCTCGGCTTAAGTATTCACCTCCTCGATCTGATCGAAGGATTTTGATACTTTTGCCAAGTTGGTTTTGTACTTCATTCTTGAAATCATTGAACTTTTCAAAGGTTTCATGATTATGCTTCATTAGGTACACATACCCATATCTAATGTAGGTCATCAGTAAATGTAACGAAGTATTGAAAACCATCTCTAGCTTGTGTATTTATTGGCCCACATACATCACTATGTATTAGTCCCAATAAAACATTTGCCCTTTCAACATGTCCCTTGAAAGGGGCTTTAGTCATCTTGCCCATTAAACAAGATTCACATGTTTCATATGATTCAAAATCAAATGAATCCAATACTCCATCCTTATGAAGTTTTGATATGCATTTCTCGTTTATATGACCCAAGCGACAATGCCAGAGATAAGTTGGATTAGAATCATTATCCTTTTAGTATTTATGTTATAGACAGGCATATCAAGATTTAATACATAAAGACCATTAATCATTTGTGCACTAGCATAAAACATATCATTTAAATAAATGGAACAACAATTGTTCTTTATAATAAATGAATATCCAAACTTGTCCAAACAAGAAATAGAGATAATGTTTTTGGTAATAGACGGCACAAAATAACAGTCTTTCAAAATCAATGATAAACGAGAAGGCAAAGATAAATGGTAATCTCCTATAGCTAATGCAGCAACTCTTGCTCCATTTCCAACTCGGAGATCAACTTCGCCTTTCGCCAACGTCCTACTCCTTTTGAGATCCTGCACATTTACACAAATGTGAAATCCACATCCATTATCTAATACCCAAGATGAAGAAGTAGATAAATTGACTTCTATAACAGAAATACCTGAAGTGGAAGTCACACTTCCCTTCGTCTTCTTAAGATCCTCCAGATATACTTTGCAGTTTCTTTTCCAATGACCGGTCTCACCGCAATGGAAATAGTTCCCCTCTTTTGCCACTCTTCCCTTTGGCTTTAGTGCAGAAGCATGTGGTTTAGACTTAACAAGGACCTTCTTGTTCTTCTTGAAGCTTTTAGCTTTAGTCTTTCCTTTGCTCTTATTCACAATAAGAACGTTTGTAGGCTTAGACTTCTTGCTGTTTGCTTCAAAGGTTCTAAGCATGCCAAGTAATTGTGGTAGAGTCTTTTCAATTTCAATCATATTGTAATTCAAGACAAATTGACTGAAGCTTTCAGGCAACGATTGCAAGATCACGTCAGTGGCCAACTCTTGGTCCAAAGGAAAACCCAGCTTCTCCAGATTCTCAATATACCCAATCATCTTGAGTACATGAGTTCCAACTAGACTTCCTTCTACCATTCTACACTAGAACAACGCTTTAGAGACGTCATACCTCTCTTATCTTGCTTGTTGTTGGTACAGTTGCTTTAGATGCTCGATCATATCGAACGCCTCCATTTCCTCATGTTGCTTCTGAAGCTCAGAGTTCATGGTGGCAAGCATAAGGCACCCAACATCAAGAGCGTCATTTTGATGCTTCTTGTAAGCATCTTTATCGGCCTTAGCAGCCGTCAGGGGAGGTTCCTCAGCAGGTAAGGGTTCCTCTAGGACATATTGCTTCTTTTCTTGTTTGAGGACTATCCTCAAGTTCCTATACCAGTCTAGGAAATTTGTCCCATTTAATTTATCCTTCTCAAGGACCGATCGCAGTGATAATGTGCTTGTGACGTTGTTAGTTGCCATGGATATCTACAATATAAATATGCAAAATAAGTTTATGATTTTAATCATTTAATATAGTCTTATATTAAATGGCACTCCCACTATTTTGTTTAAAATTATCAACCCGCGAAACCTTTAGTGGGCCAAGATCCATATTTCACCTAATCTTGAGTTAGCTTTGGCTAAGCGCCCAAGACTCGGTTATTTAGGTAGACAACACTTTGTCAATTACATCACATGTAATTCTTGGATAGTTGGACGAACAACGCTTTGTTCAAATTCATCAAATGAATTATTATCCAACTCCATGCCTCTAGGTTCCCAATCCTATTGAGATAACCTAGTTAAGTCGTACCCAATTTAAAGTATAAGGGATATCACTATTATCCTTTCGTGCCTTACCAAGATTGCCACGGTGCTTTGCTTTGGCAAACCCACACATGTACAATCGAAGTTTTGACGAGTACTTTTAATTTTGGAAGGCATCGAAAACTTAATATTTTAGAGGGATTTATTGATCTCATGATTTATTGATAATTTAAAATATGTCCACTACATATACGCATATACATATCTACATATATGTATAATAAGGTTATCAATCTAAAACATAAGATAAATCATGCATCACATACATCAACATAAATTAAACGTGACATGGTTATAGCCCTTACTAACGATTTTCTCAAGCCAATGAGAAAATCCTAAGAGTCAAACTAAGGTAACTACACAAGCACCTTCCTTTGGCTCCAAATTGTGAATGGCTTCCTCATCCCGGCACCATGCTCCATCTTCATTGATCACCATCAATAAAATAAACTATACTATATAACATTTACAAGATATAGAGAATTCCTCGAGTCACATTCGAGGGGAACGTAGGGGAGGGATTACATTTAGAAAAAAAATAGAGAATGCACGACTCGCAGGTCGTATTATAAATTACAAACATTCACAAATCCTATCTAATAGGTCAAATGGCTATAACCATGCACCATGCTCAAACAACACATAAAACATGCTATAATAATTTAATTAATTAAATTCTAAACATTTTTAAAATTTAATTCTAATTAAAACTGTAAAATAAAATTTTGGAAATTTATCGTACGCTCGGGACATCACATGCCACGAACTTATGCGACTAAACCACGAACCACCATGGTTCGAACCAACCTAACCACACACGCCTGGACCAATCATGGGCCTAGGGTTCGAAACCCTAGCCCAAGACATGGTCTGAGCCACGCGTGTCCGTGCGGCGCCGCTAGGGTTCCAAACCCTAGCCGCCTTGCACCATTTTGGTTTCCATCGAGCCACATCGTCCGAAACGCTGAAGAAAAAAAAACTTAGCCACGAGTCACGGTCAAGCCATGAACGGTTCATGACGGTGGCGGCTCAACCATCTCGAGCCAAGGGTTCGAAACACCCTAGCTCTCACGTGGTGTAGCCGCCAACTCGTATGATTCCGAGAACCATGGTCCGAACCATCGACTTTATCGAGCCAAAAGAGTTCAAAACTCTAACCATGTCTCGACACCTCCATGCACGAACATGAGCCACAACGGCTAGACCATCTCGAGCCAAGGGTTTGAAAACCCTAGCCCTCATGTGGCCGCCGTGGGTCAAGTGCAATGGTGGTGGCCGAAACTTCTTGTTATGGGTTCGATTATGCGCCTTCATGTATCGTATACAATAAACTTCAATTATATCAAATATAATTTTACGATAATTTCACAAACTCGATTTACTCATATCATATATGATTATATACAGTTTTACTAGCATGCAATACAAATCTAAATATGATTAAATAATTAACCATATAAATCCGATATGAGCTTTAAACCTGGCTCTGATACCACTGTAAGTAATCCAACAAGCATACAACGCAGCGGAATTTAAAAATTTGGATTACTTGAACCGCGGATCTATACAAAGTTGTCATATCAGATAAAGGATTATAAGAGTCTCACCCTTGTAGCGTGTTTGAGCAGATTCCACGAAGCACCACGTTCAACGATTCCGAGTCACGACCAACACCTCCAAGGTCTTGCCTCAACGGTATCCACACGATCAAATCGAACAAGGGATAGTTTAAGAACAAGGTGCTAGATTTGTTCTTAAACCGATACAAGAAGCACACTCGATTCACAATCAAAGGATGGCCCGAAACTCACTCTTCCTCACGTCGACTATGAAGAAGTCGAGAGAAGCAAGAGAGATGGCGGCCGTGTGCTATCTTGCTAGGTTCGAATGGTATGAAAAATTGTCCCTCACAATTAATTATAACCTTGTTATTAAAAGGCTTAATTAAAGTTCAAGACTTTCTCAAAGTCTCATGGGCCCAAACCCATTATTTAATTAAGTTCTTTTAATCATTTAATTAAGACTCCTCATAATTATTTAATTCATCCAATGAATTTAATTTCCTTTCTCGATTTAATCTTTTGTGCGACCCGATAGGATCTTGCAATGTTGGCAGTGACATAAAATCTCATTTTATGTCGCAAGTAATGAGCGGTATCTAGCAACACATCAATGCTACCCAAATTACAAGAATGTCATTGACTCGACATAACCTAGAAATCGTGATAATATAAATCATGTAGCTTAATCCCTTTGTCCTTTGTGTTTAGATTGAACACGAGTCATGGAATAATCATACTCGTATATTCAATCTTTATTTCTTGATCCCCAAGTAGAACTAGAATAAACGAATAAGCTCGATATCCCATATCGACTCATTCGAGCATGGTCATGCATTTTAGTCTTACTTGATCAAGGGCCCAAACACTTCTCCTGTTATATAGGAGGGACAAATCCTATCTCGATCAATCAACATCCCTCTACATAATTCGTAGTGTATCCAATAGTTGTCTTTATAGTTTACCATGTTACAGGTAACGTTTGACAATATCAAGATACATAACTCCTTATGTTGGGATCTCTGATGATCTCAAGTCGTAAGGATTACATACACTGTTATCACTATGAGAATTGCTTATGACACTCATATAACTATCCATGTAGCATTCTCATGGTGGGTCTGTCCAGTACATTGTTCTCTAACATGTACCCATGTGTTGATTTGATATCTCATATCTATGAACAATTCATCAATCAAAACATACTAGTCTCAATGTATTATCATTATCCCGATTCATGATAATACTTGACTAGGGACAATCTTTAAGAATAATACAATATTATTCTAAGGACATTCACTTATATATCAATTCATATTGCACAGATATTCGAATAATATATAATAATGATTTGCCATTTATAAAATCATAAAACATTGTATGTCTTAAACAATCATCTAATGACTTGTCTTAGGGCATATCCCAACACTAACCTCTATAACTCGAAATTTCAGCCTCATTGGAGAAGAATTCAGACCTTAGAACATTTTTTATGATTTTTTAGAATAATTGTCTTTGAATTTTTGTAAAGACGCTCGAAGAACGAAGACGGAATCAACAACCCGGAATCGTGCTTCGCTTAAGTAACTTTCTTTTCTATTGATTGTTTAATGTTTTTAATACAATTTTTGTTAGTTTTAGATTTATTTATGCAAGGCTAAACACCTTGATTCTTGGTTGAGGGATACTTACCTTTGGAATAGAAAAACTTGTGAAAATTTTGATTTGATTGTTGAATTTTCAATTCGATTTCAATTTGTTTTTCAGATTATGATTCTTATGATTGTTGTGTTTGATTGATAGATTGATCACCTAGTAATCACATGCAATATCTAATGCTAATTGAGAAGCAACTAAGATTGATAATTACCTGATGTTGGTGTTATTAAATTCTTAGGAAGAACGATTGGATAATTAATTCCAACGGCTATAGTTCTTATTAATTAGATTCATCAAACTTACTCGTTTTGAAACTATCATTGATTTAATCTTAACGGCTGTAGTTTTGATTAAAGATTTGATAAGAGTCGAATTGAATGCTGTTTTCTTTTTGACCACGATTAAGGTAAGTAAGGAATTAAGTTTTCAATTGATGAATAATTGAATGAATTCATATTTTAGTAATTTGATGATCAAGTGAATGATTTCCAAAGGTAAAGTTGACCGAAAACCAAGAATCGCTTTTTAATCTTGATAAGTTAGTTAATTGTTCGCTTTCGTTTAATTTAGTTATAGTTAAACAAATTCGATAACCCCCTAGTTTGATACTTGTTAGCATAAAAGTATTCACTTCCCTGTGGGATAGATTCCTACTCACGCTACTACATATTTACTGCGATTAACTTGAGAGGGTTAATTTGGGCGTACGCGATAAACGCTACCAGATAGTCTCAGGCTACTTTAACATAAAAATAGATACATGCTATAATGGTTTCAATTTATTCATGCGGTGTAAATGCAACAAACTTTATTTTAATAAGTTGGTGCATGTATATCTGAGTCTATCTGTGATGACCAGGGATTATAGATGTTAATCCCGGAGTGTTAATAACCCCTAAAGTTGTTTTACGTGGCGATTTGGAGTTTAATCGCGGTGTTGGGCCTTTCGGGCTCGTCTATTTGAGTAGTTGGGATCGTTGGATCCCGAGGTTGAGATTGTATTCTCATTTGGGTGAAAAACCTAAGAGTTGGGTTTTTAGTGTGACTCGGGATCTGGGGTGCTTTGTGTGGGCACCGGTAGGGGGTTTTGGAGTTAGAGAGAGAGTTTTTGAAAACAGATGATTTTTAATGAATCGTGATGTATTTGTGGGGCTATTAGTATTTTGGGATATTTTTGCTATAAATACCAGTTGAACCCGAGATTTTAATTATTGGAACCATTTTCCCCACCTTCCCTCTCTCTCCTCGCGCACGCTGCTTCCCGATCCCCTTCGACCCTCGCCACTTCAAGCACCGCGCCCGCCGCCGTCCGGCCGCCGTTCGGCGCGTCCGACCCACCGGTGGCTTCGTCTCGTCCAGGCGCACCTTCCCATACCATCAATTTGAAGTTTCATCGAGAATCGCATTTGAATTTGCCAGAAAAGCGCTAGGGTTCAAAACTGAAATTTGTCCGATTTGGGGCTCGATTTTTGGTACGTTTTTGGGGCTTTTCTTCAGGTGTTTTTGGGGCGTTTTTGTGCTGCTGTTGGGTCGAATATTTCACACTTTGTGGTTCATAAATATTTGTTGCTTTATGGTTCGAATTCTTGCTGTTGGCTCACGGGTTAGGGTTCAAAAATTGGGGTTTTGGCAGGAGGGGCGATTATTCATGTTGTTGATTGATTAATTCATGTTTTAGATGAATTATGGTGATTATTTGAGTTCGAATTGTGATGATAGGGTTCGAATTATTGAAGGTGTTCTTGAGCAGTTTTTCGATATATCGCATTCGTTTTCCCTCCATGCATGTGCCCTGCCCCGGGTCTTTTAAATGATTTATTGTCGTGTGTTGACAATATTTTGAGGGTTATGGGTGTGCTTGAGCATGTGATGCATGTTCGTAAATGATTGTGAATTATTTATCGTGTTAGCACATCGTTCCTCGGGGCATGGAACTCGAGCAAGGTTTGGCTCGGACTTCGGAGATTTAAGGTACGTGCGACGTACGAGCATTACTTTATATAAGAGCATTTGTGAAATGCATAATGTGTTTTAATTGCATTAGATGGTTGTGGGTATGGCTATATATATATGTGTTGATATGACTATGGAACGACCTAGTCTTGACATCGCTGCCACAAGTGTGCGTAATACTAGAGTAGTATAACCTTACATGAGATATGGGGTACTGGGTTTATATGACTATTGTAGGGCATTTGAGATGCCTGAGAATGATCGTGGAATCATGTGTTCATTATAAGACATGTGAGATGTCTAAGTATAATGGAGAATTGGTAAAATAAATGCTAGGCATTTGAGCTATCTGTGATTGGTAGCAAAGTCGAAAAATCAGTATTAGATATCGAGATATCTATATTTGTATGTATAATGAATTTGGAATCATTAATTATTGATACTTGAGAACCAGGCATGCTATGAGTTAAATCAATGTGTTGATTTACTGATTTTTGAGATTTGATGAGTTTGATGATTGTGAGAACAGGGACAGTACACGGAATCCCGGATGAGGACGTTGCCATCCAGGGAGTATCATTTAAAATTCATTAGTATTTACTTTTGTTGTAAATTATGGATTTCATTATTGTGATTATGGGATTTTGTGTATTGGTATGCTCACCCCGTTGGGGGCTGTCTCTGTTGGGGCAGGTGAACAGGTACATCGATGGCTGTGGAGCTGAGCTCGAGCTGTTGATTGGATGTACTCCCAGGATCGTGGTACCAGGGCTTGATGGAGCACGGTATCGTATAGAGTACTTATATACACCCGAAGGTTATATACATATTTATAATGCTCGCATGTGAGCACGGTTATGCTTGTATATGGGTTGTATATAAAGGCATGAGCCTTTCTCTCTTTCATTCTATGTTGCATGCAATTAAGAGTAGAATTGCTAATGATATGAAAGTCATGGGTGTATTATGTGGGTGTTGAAACCCATTTATGTGGTCTTATGTGTGGTGTCTTCCCTGGCTGGGAATTTACTTAGCGTTGCTGTATCCTGTTGAGTATGTGTTTTCCCTGGCCGGGAACTATATATTGTGATGTGTTTTTATTTCGGGATGGCTCTATTTATGGGGAGACTCTGTCCAAATTTTTATAAAAGTCCACCATGTAAAAAGTGGTGTAATGGGGATGGAAATGGGCGGAATCTATGAGTCTATTGTTGGTAGAGATGATCTTAATGTTGAATATTAAAGAAATTTTGTAATTGCCATTCAATGGTAAAGTATCATCTGAGTTTCCCGATTTATTTTATTGAAACCATGTGCCACACATAATGATTAATACACTAATCAAGGGTTAAGGGCTTGGGGTCCTTACATTAGTGGTATCAGAGCAGTGGTTGCTCTTTGGGGCTGTTAAGGGCCTAGGGAGTTATTGATAGCACATATTTATGCATGATGGCATTATTGTTGTATGACACAACTAGTTGTTATGTGCTTTTATGATATGAAAAGTGGTGTTGCCAATCATTGTGGTTGCAGGAATCGTGTAGAATGTGATGGGAGTGCATTAATGGTGATGTCTGGCACTTCATGTATTATGTGTTAAGGGATCTGATTTTGTAGGAAAATCAGGAAATGTGAGACGTACGGGCTTCGGACGGTAAAACGTGTTGCACATTTGATTATGTATATCATGGATAGTGAACCCTTACATGTGATGATATATGTGACATGATAGTGATATATTGTGATAATGGAACCAAATGTTGTGTTTGATTATTGTGGTAGAATTGATGAATGTTCCGGTAGCCTTTATCTCCGAGCGAGGGAGGTACTTGCCGCTGTCATGTCTAAGCGAGGTAACATGCCGCTGTCATTGTCGAAGCGAGGGGTCCTAAAATTCCGCTGTTGTATTGGGACCGGAACAGTCACAATTCTAGTGATTAATGTGGAATATTGTGGTTATAACTGGAACGTGATATCGATCATTATATTGTGAACTGTGGTATTAACCTGGGTGCAGGTACATGGAGCTAGTGGAAGTTCCGGTAGTTGTTATATTCGAGCGAGGGAGGTACTTGCCGCTGTCATATGAAGCGATGGTAATATGATATTTGCCGATGTCATGTCTAAGCGAGGTAACATGCCGCTGTCATTGTCGAAGCGAGGGATATCATATGATGCCGCTATATGTCGAAGCGAGGGGTCCTAAAATTCCGCTGCTATAACAAGACTGGAACAACCACATTATCGATATTGATAGCGATGTCTCATTCCGCTATGTTGGTTGGCGATGGTTCATGCCGCCAAGTGTATTGATAGCGATGTCTCATTCCGCTATATTGATTGGCGATGGTTCTTGCCGCCGGATATATTGATAGCGATGGTTCATTCCGCTATATTGATTGGCGATGATTCTTGCCGCCGGATATATTGATAGCGATGGTTCACTCCGCTATATTGATTGGCGATGATTCTTGCCGCCGGATATATTGATAGCGATGGTTCATTCCGCTATATTGATTGGCGATGATTCTAGCCGCCGGATATATTCATAGCGATGGTTCGTTCCGCTATTCCATTGGCGATGACTTATGCCGCCGGGTGTTCATAGCGATGGTACATTCCGCTACATCTATGGCGATGGTTCATGCCGCCAGATGTCTATAGCGACGTGTTATGCCGCTGACTCTATGACGAGGGATTATGCCACTGATTCTATAGCGACGGTTATGCCGCTATGTACATGACGCTGGATTACGCCACCTACGAGCGATGGTGTTGATTGCGTACCACTGTTGGGTGACGGAGACAGGTATGCCGCTATATTGTTAGCAATGAGGTATGGCATATTACTGTTTATTTAGCACTATTGTGGATATCATGTGTTAATTTACTTATGTTGTCATGTGTTTGACGATGAGACTATAGACGTCGTGTATCGACATATACCGTCACGAGTCGACAATATTATTTCAAAGTCGTATGTTGACAGGTACCGTCACGGGATGACAATGACATAGTGGATGTTCTATGTAGACGTGTAGCGTCGTTTTGATGATTAATACATTTATGTTATGTATTTGGCTGTATGGTTTGAGTGCCGATGGTGAGCACATGGTAGAGTCTGTGTCACTAGTTGACGAGACCTTTTTGCCGATCAGGTTTGCTCGGTGGAGTAATGGATGTGTTGTACGGGTAAATGTACCACATCATGTTATAGAGGTAAATATTTGTCGAGCAATGGTACCCTTGGGTATGCTCGTTGGTTCGGCTAGGGCCAAGTGATTGGTGGTAAGAGTAGTCATTGAGGAAACTACTCGCTTGTGTTGTGATGTAGGGTAGACATGGTTACATCAACCCTGAGGGTGTGGGATAAGTCTTAACGGATTATGATTGCATCATGAGTGAGCAAGGACACCGGGTTGTCCATTGTGTTTGGTATTTTAGAGATATGTTGGGCGATGACCCATTACTCTAACGATTTGTACGGTATGGCATACCGAGATGGAACATATGGTTTGTTGGTGGGCTTGATATGAACCTATGGAGACAGCGCTTTGCTAGCCAGATATTGGGGGAATGATATTGTGTGCTTGTTGGAACCATGATACTACACTTTGGAACCGAGTTTGGTGAATCGTATGATGATACGATGAAGACTTTTGGCAGGCTTTTGATTGTCCCTTTGTAGCATGATATTTGAGGCATGTAACACCTCATGAGAACGTTATGCGTCTTTTGTCTTGAGGGACTTGTCTGGGACAGCTCATTATGTTGGAGTACCAACAAGAGAGTCATCAAGTCGTCGTTGACTCGATCTGGGGAATCCGTGTACTTGGGATGCAATGGGTGTTATTGTATCCAGTTTTTCCGAACGGTGGTTCGAGACTAGTGGATCTCGAGTTCGATAGCACTTCCCTTGTGGGGAAGGAGGTAGTATTATACCTATTAGGGAATCTTTGAAGGATTCGGTAAGTTGGTACGTGTGGTGTTGATTTTGGGAATCACGCCGTGTTGTTGATCGTCGATTATCATTCTCCACTGCATGGGAATGACTCGGAATTGACAGTTATGTTTGGGGCTTAGGGGTATGTTGTAGATACCCGAGCCAAGTGCATGGAGTATGCATGTGATGTTCGTGCTTAGGCAGGTATACCGGTGAGTATACGGATGCCAGTTATTGATTTCCTTTCTGTCAAGCATAGAGTTATGCTATTTTTGGATGGTTAAATCTCTGATGAGAGATATGGAACACCTTGAGATTGGGAATCTCCATGGCACGATAATTATGAGAAATAATCGTGAAGTTAGTTGACTCCCTTTGAGGAGGGATTATCTTGTGTGGGTTGAGGTGTTTCCTTATTGGTGTTTTCCTCCGAGTTATGCGATAGCCTTCCTAAATTTGGATTGTTAAATCCTAGGATTATCAAGGGATGGCAGGAATTCGGATTGGTTGGGTGTAGCTGTCGACACAAGCGTTGAGGATGCCATGGGTTTATTGCATGTCCTTTCAGAATTTGAACTCTGTGGAGTCTCGATGGTTTATTTATGATCAGGATGTGATCCTTGGAATATCCGGAGGTGGACATCTTGTGAGATGTCTTTTGTGTGAATCTGTGGCCGTGAGTTGCCCAAATTGAGTTGCATTGATGCGACTGCTCATTTGATGGAGGAGGTTTGAAAGTGGAGACCAGGTTTGGTATGTGTACATCGTGGTATACTAGTGTTTTCCTCGTAATGATGTGTATTAGACATCGTGAGTCATAATAAAGATGTCATTGGATGATATCTACGATAGAATCGGGAGCGATTCGAATCCTTGCAGTTTCAGTTGACTAACTGCTTTTGGACTGTTAGCGTTGAGTTGTGCTGACGCTCTTTGACGTTATGATGGATTTGGAAGTCTATTCCACTCTAGAGTTCTCACGGTTGAGGTGTCATTCAGGATGCGTTCTTACTAGTTGTATTAGAACTAAGAATGACTGTCCGATCTACGGTCGTAAGTATTGGTTGTTTTGCAGTCATGAGGGACTGACTTTTGGGATGAACCGCATCGAGGTACGTTTTGCCTCTTGGGTGATATGTTGGTTTTGGTATGTCGCTCTGTTTCAGAGTTTGATGTGAGGTAAGTATCCTCACGTTTATTAAGACGATCCTAATATGGTCAAGGATCGAGGTTATGGCTTCATGTTGTTGTGTAGCCCGGGTGTTACGTGATACACCGGTGCTAATTTCGAGGACGAAATTCTTTTAGTGTGGGATATTGTGATGACCAGGGATTATAGATGTTAATCCCGGAGTGTTAATAACCCCTAAAGTTGTTTTACGTGGCGATTTGGAGTTTAATAGCGGTGTTGGGCCTTTCGGGCTCGTCTATTTGAGTAGTTGGGATCGTTGGATCCCGAGGTTGAGATTGTATTCTCATTTGGGTGAAAAACCTAAGAGTTGGGTTTTTAGTGTGACTCGGGATCTGGGGTGCTTTGTGTGGGCACCGGTAGGGGGTTTTGGAGTTAGAGAGAGAGTTTTTGAAAACATATGATTTTTAATGAATCATGATGTATTTGTGGGGCTATTAGTATTTCGGGGTATTTTTGCTATAAATACCAGTTGAACCCGAGATTTTAATTATTGGAACCATTTTCCCCACCTTCCCTCTCTCTCCTCGCGCACGCTGCTTCCCGATCCCCTTCGACCCTCGCCACTTCAAGCGCCGCGCCCGCCGCCGTCCGGCCGCCGTTCGGCGCGTCCGACCCACCGGTGGCTTCGTCTCGTCCAGGCGCACCTTCCCATACCATCAATTTGAAGTTTCGTCGAGAATCGCGTTCGGATTTGCCAGAAAAGCGCTAGGGTTCGAAACTGAAATTTGTCCGATTTGGGGCTCGATTTTTGGTACGTTTTTGGGGCTTTTCTTCAGGTGTTTTTGGGGCGTTTTTGTGCTGCTGTTGGGTCGAATATTTCACACTTTGTGGTTCATAAATATTTGTTGCTTTATGGTTCGAATTCTTGCTGTTGGCTCACGGGTTAGGGTTCGAAAATTGGGGTTTTGGCAGGAGGGGCGATTATTCATGTTGTTGATTGATTAATTCATGTTTTAGATGAATTATGGTGATTATTTGAGTTCGAATTGTGATGATAGGGTTCGAATTATTGAAGGTGTTCTTGAGCAGTTTTTCGATATATCGCATTCGTTTTCCCTCCATGCATGTTATATACATATTTATGATATACATATTTATGATGCTCGCATGTGAGCACGGTTATGCTTGTATATGGGTTGTATATAAAGGCATGAGCCTTTCTCTCTTTCATTCTATGTTGCATGCAATTAAGAGTAGAATTGCTAATGATATGAGAGTCATGGGTGTATTATGTGGGTGTTGAAACCCATTTATGTGGTCTTATGTGTGGTGTCTTCCCTGGCTGGGAATTTACTTAGCGTTGCTGTATCCTGTTGAGTATGTGTTTTCCCTGGCCGGGAACTATATATTGTGATGTGTTTTTATTTCGGGATGGCTTATGGGGAGACTCTGCCCAAATTTTTATAAAAGTCCACCATGTAAAAAGTGGTATAATGGGGATGGAAATGGGCGGAATCTATGAGTCTATTGTTGGTAGAGATGATCTTAATGTTGAATATTAAAGAAATTTTGTAATTGACATTCAATGGTAAAGTATCATCTGAGTTTCCCGATTGATTTTATTGAAAGCATGTGACACACATAATGATTAATACACTAATCAAGGGTTAAGGGCTTGGGGTCCTTACACTGTCGGTGCATGTTTATTACACGCACTGATAGACTCATGCTATTTCAACCAAAAAATAAAAAAAACATGCTCCAATGATTTCAATTATATGCATGCGGGACATATTAAGATTTTAATAATGGTGCATGCAATATAGATGTACCATCTGAGTCTATTGGTGTATGTTTATTACATACACCGATATACTCATGCAACTTTAACCAAAAAAATTAAAAACATGATCCACTGGTTTCAATTTGTTCATGCGGTGTAAATGCAGCAGACTAAGATTTTACTAATTTGGTGCATACAATATACATGCACCATCTGAGTCTATCGGTGCATATTTATTACATGCACTGATAGACTGAGGCTATTTTAACCAAAAAAATAGATACATGCTCTAATGGTTCAATTTGTTCATGCGGTGTAAACGCAACATTCAACAATATTGATGCTTTATAGACACAAACACTTACATTAACACAGAATTAGTTTAATTTATGAAACCCTAGTTAAATGATTACCAAATTTTGGGGCACATTTTTTCTTTTCCTTGTTGTTTGTTGGTGGTTGGTTTGAGGAATCTTCTTTGATTTTGGAGCCATAATATTAGGTTTTCGGAGAAGAATGTGATTAATGAAAGGATTGACAAAATTACATTAAATACTTATTTCGATGAAATTTTTGAAAACTTAAAGGAATCTTTGAACAATTTCGATGAAATGGTGGAGAAATGACCGGAAAGTATTTGTGCGGTGAAGAAGAAGAGGCACGATGAAATTGAAGAAAAATCAACATAAGCGATGAAAAGGAGCGGATCGATTTGGACGTTGGGAAAGGGGAGAAAATGAGGGTAATTTCGTAATTTACACTTCAGTTGGACTTAAATGAAAGGTAAATAAGTTGGTGAATTGGGCCGAAAAATCTTTTATGTTGTGGTAACAGCCCTCAATTTTCCCTTTTTTTAAAATCAGCCCATTACAATTTTAATTTCTTAAACCTAACCCAAATCCCTATACCCTTTTAATTTCTATGAAACACTTGTGCTTGAACAACATGCTTCCAACAACAATACGAGAAGAGTCAGCTGACCAAAGACTCCAAGCCTTGAACAAACCAAATTTTGTAATTTTGATCTACATTAATACTAATTTTCATTTATTCATATAATTTGATTTTTTTTAATGACTGTGTTGCATTTCATACTTCTTTTTTGTTGTTTGTGCTTTTGGATGAATAATTTTTGTTTAAATACTTAATTTATTCATTTTTATGTTTTTGTTTTGTTTCGAAGAGTGAAATAATTGTTAATAATGGCAATTTTTATTATTAAAAATGACAGAGTTTGTATTTACACTAAATTATGTGTTATTAATATTGAGATTAGTTTGTGAAATTGTTATTTTATGATTATGATTATTGTTATTAAAATCTCAATATTTTAATTATTGAACTAAAATGATGGATTGGAAATGTTTTATCCTATAAGCGAAGTAAAATGTCAAAAAAGAGTATAAATGATTATTTCATCCAGAAAAATAGTGAGCAATTCAATAGGAGATACAAAAAATTATTGCCGATATGTACAAAGTAAAATTCTTGATGAACTTGGGGATGCCAAATTTTGTATTCTTGTTGATGAGGCAGTTGTTGAAACTCATAAATCACAAATGACTATTGTTTTGTGATATGTATATTGCGATAGGTTTATTAATGAGCGATTTTTTTAAGTTGTAATGTTGATTACACGAGTTCCTTGACATTGAAAACATGTATATGCAGCACATTAGCACAACATAAGCTTTTAATTGAAAATATGTGAGGTTAATGATACGATGGTGCTAGCAATATACGAGGTGAATGGAATGGACTATAAAATTACTCCTCAAAGATTGTCCATTTGCATATTATGCTCATTGTTTTGTTCATCGACTATAACTCACCTTAGTTGCATCAGCTAAAAGGTATCAGATGTATGTCTATTTTTTTCTAAATTAAGTTCCATTGTCAATTTTGTGGGTGCTTCTTCGAAGCGACATTCTCAAGTAAAATAATTTCGAGAAGATGAGATTATTGATTTGATAGCATCAGGAGAACTTGGGACTGATAGTGGAGTTAATCAAACTAGTACTTTGCTACGATATGTATCCACTCATTGGAATTCACATTACGCTTCTATTAGTCGAGTTATTGAACTGTTTGGTTCAATTTGTGCACTTCTTGAAGATCTCATGGGAGGGAATCGAACTTTAGTATACTTGCGGAAGCTAAATGTTTACTTAAGGGGATGATGAGATTTGACTTTGTGTTTATTTTGTTGTTGATTTATAGAGTCTTGGAAACATATGATGTCTTATGCCGAGCACTACAAAGAAAAGATCAAGATATTTTGAATGCAATGAGTTTAGTGAAGATATAAAATTACTTTTCCAGAAAATGCGAGATGATGAATGTGATGATTTTTCTATGGAGTGTGAATAATTTTTGTGATATTCATGACATTGAAGTGTCTGATTTGATTGGTCTTCATATTGAAGGTTACTAAACAATCTTGTCAGCAGAAAAATAATTTTACGTTGGAGGAATACTATATTCAATGTTGTGATTGACAAATAGTTGATATAGTTGAATATTAGATTTACGGAGGAAACAATGGATGATGCCTTAAATCCCAGTAATTGTTTCAAATAATTCTCAGAAAGTTTTATTTATTCTCTAGTTGAGAAATTTTATCACAATGATTTCTCCAAAGATGACATGAAACATTTGAAGAGTCAACTAGATCATCACAAGTTTGATGTATTTGAGGACCCACAATTTAAAGATATGTATTCTCTTCCCATGTTATGTCGATTGTTGTTGAAACAAAGAAGTCGAGGCTCTATTTCGCTATTGACAGGTTGATTCGTTTATCTTGACTCTTCCAATTTCTACTACAACAACAAAGCGGACATTTTAGGGATGAAACTTCTTAAAACACCACGTCGCAACAAAATAGAGCATGAATATTTAAACAACCCAATGGTTTGTACATTGAGAGAGGTTGTTCATGGCGTTGATTTAGATTATATACTTGATATGTTTGGTCTTTTGAAAAATCAAAGATTGCAATTAAAGTAGTGTTTATTGAATTTAGATCTCTTTTGGCATAGATTGTAATTATTTTCTGTCTATGCATACTCTATTTTGATTATTTTATAATTAACGTTTGGAGCGTATTGGCTTGCACTTAATGTTTAGCACATCTATGCCAAATTCCTAGCTATGCCCCTGATCAATTGTATTGAATATGTCCATAGATGATGCCCATACAGGGTCAGCATTCTCCGGGAAAAGGGTGGGCCACGAGTAAACTGCAGTCCTCAACACACACACTCACACACACACACACACACATATATATATATATATATATATATATATATATATATATATATATATATATACTTTAGTTTCCAAACAAAGCATGCTTTAATATTATTAAATCTAATTAAATATTTGAACGGTAAATTATTCAATGAGAATAGTATATTGTCCAACATTGGTATCTCCAATAAACCTTAATTATTTTTTATATTAAACTACTAGTCAAATGGGAATTTTTAATAATATAACTTAATTTTAAAAAGCATTTGTCAAAATAACCTGAAATAAAAAAGTTTCACCAAATTGACCCAAAGTACTAACTGGATTGGTGTCTTTTACTGAAGATGTCAATCCAGTTGGCGTGTCCAACATTTGGCGTGTCTAACTTCTCAAAATTGGACACGCCAACTTTAACACTTTTCTTTTTCTTTTTTTTTTATAAAAAAAACAAACAATTTAAAATAAAAAATAAAATAAAAATATGCATTATTTTATCAGATAAATTACAAAAATCATGTCCATATTTTCATATTTTACTTAAACATTTTTTTTATTATCAGATTCGAAAAAGATAAATTTGCAATAATTAGAGTAATGCATCATTACGGGGATGCTGCATTCGTTTGTTGGTTTGAAGTGAAACTATGTATGATGTTTGTGTTCTTCTATTGTTGAATTCAATGGCCTCCATTTCAGTTGAATTCAATGGCCTCCATTTATACAATGCTTGAAAAGAGCCACCTTCTTGGACCCACTGGCCAACAGAAGGTGACGAGGTAATTATATAATTATATAAATTTTATGTTGAAAAATTTAAAATGTTCTGCGACGGTCATGTCAGGCCGTAAAATCATCTTTCCAAGCCGGGGCGCAAAATCCCATGTTATGCCCATAAACACTTTTTAAACCCTTTTAAAATTCAAGTGACATTCTCATATCCCCAAAATATGTTTCATTTAGCATCGATGATTACAAAACCTAAGTTGAACATGTATAGATGTCCACATGAAAATTGATATTGTTGGTGATGGTGATATGAGTACACAAATCTGGCAAAATGCATTCAACATTTGTTTGTACTGATGAACATATTATGCTTGCATCAAATCGTTTGGATGGATGGATTTGGGCTGATTTTGATTTCAAATCTAAAGCCAAATCCATTCAATCTGTTTTGTTGCAAAATTGGATTGGGTTGATTCAAATTTCAAATCCAATCCCATATATTCAACTGGGTTTGAAATTCACTATACTCACCCGTCATTTGAAATCCCCAATCTGAAAGTTCACCTTCATTCGGCTCTTCTTCACATAATCACATCCTCGTGTTCTTTTGCTTTCCATTTAATTTTACTCCTTCGCTTCGGCTTCTCTTCTGAAATCTCCGGCGCTGTCTTGGGTTCAACATTCAACCCGTCGTTTCGCTCAATAGAGGTAAATTTGTTCCACGTGTTTCGTCTGACTTCATTTATTTACACTAAAATATCTGGAAACTAGTAAATTTGCGCTTATGTTGCAAAGTACCCAAACGTACAAGTTCAATGGTTCAGCATTTAATCTGTTGTTTGGAAGTTCTTAATTATTTGTATTTTAGTAATCTATTATGCTTTGTGCAGCATGTTGTTTGGGTCTACTACATCTTGTGTTTCTGTTCGCTGATGTCTTGCATTTGGTTATGTTGTTGATAATGGACTTCAGGAAATTTTTCATCTTTTCTTTTTAGAATTTTTGAAATTATTGACTTTTCATTTTTGTCTGAAGGAAAGTTGGATCTTATTCCATTATAGTGTTACTGCGCTTACAATTATGTTGTTTTTTGTTTCTTGGATTGTCAAGAAATAAAGTTTTTTGTTTTGTTTTTATAACTCAAGATACTTTATATGTTCTTCAGAAGCAAAAAAAAATGAATCTGATTTCACACAAAGCAGATCGTACTTATGATAAAATTTAATTGTGCATATGTAAGGCTTGTATGCTTAATGATTTAGTTTTGGTATGATATTTGGCTCTGTATGAAGCATTTTTTTGCCTCTCTTACTGAAACGAGACTTCAAACCAGTTTGTTCTCAATTCAACAAGCCACACACTTCTGCTTAAATCAAATATGTTTCAATGACAGAAACATGATGAATATGTTTGTTGTGGTTTGAATAAATAAGGGGTAAATGGATATCATTGAAAAAGATAATACATATTGGAAGAAAATGCTGTAGAGATGGACTTGAAAAGAATGACAAAGAGACAGAAATAATTATGTTATTGTTAAGTCTTCTTATTGGAACTATTGGAGCTTT
Source organism: Haberlea rhodopensis (assembly GCA_907163345.1). Taxonomy (NCBI): domain Eukaryota; kingdom Viridiplantae; phylum Streptophyta; class Magnoliopsida; order Lamiales; family Gesneriaceae; genus Haberlea; species Haberlea rhodopensis. Next base: position 612,382 of record CAJQUN010000179.1, read on the forward strand.
GTATCATCGAAAATACATAATCAAAGATTTGTTAGTAAAGATATAAGGGCTCAGGTCAGTAAGGATGAGATGTTTAAGTCACGATCCCATTTGTATAACCCAACTACGAGTAAGTGTTAGAGGATTTATTAGATTGCGCGATATATTGCGTTGCGAAAGAGATTTGATTGTTAAAAAAAATGTAACATTAGAAGAAATTGTGGCATATTTCTTGCATATTATTGGACATGACCAAAATAATAGTACTATTAGAGAATATTTGGACGCTCTGGAGTAACCATCAGTAGGCAATTTCATACAGTTTTGGGGGCAGTGTTGAAAATAGGAAAGCTTTACATCAATCAACAATCTAGTGGAATACGCCTAGAAAGAGACTTTGAGAAGTTGAATGGTTCCTGGTAAATTACAAATTAATTGTGTATGTTATGTCTCTATATTTACTTCATTGAACTAACTGATGGTAAAATTATAGACTTTAGATGGAACATTTGTTAAACTCACAGTCCAGCTCAAGATCGAAGTCGATATAGGAGTAGAAAGGGTGATCTACGTACGAATACGCTAGGGGCATGTGATGCTAATTTGAAATTTCTCTATGTGTTACCTGGATGGGAGGGATCTACTTCAGATGTTTGAGTACTACGTGATGCGTTACATAGACATAATGGCTTAAAAGTTAATAAGGGTAGGTTGAAAATACTCGAGTTGATGTAATATTTTTTTGGTAAGTTTTTAATGTCTAATTGTATATTTTTGAAAACTTTGTATATATGAATATTACATTGCTGATGCGGGATACACGAATGGTCCTGGTTTTCTTGCCCTTTTCAGAGCAAGTCGTTATCATCTCAACGAGTGGAGAGGAAACACTCCAAGAAATTATAAATAATTGTTCAATCTTCGACACTCTTCTGAACGAAAAGTAATTGAACGGAGTTTTGGTTTGATAAAAAAAATATGGACAGTTTTGCACACTGCTAGCTTTTATAGTCTAAAGACTCAAATTAGAATTATCAATGCTTATTGCATTATACATAACTTTATGCATGATGAGATGCCACAAGATCCATTGCTGGATGAAGTAGATCAAGAATTAGAACAGAGTTGTCACTTACAATGATACGGATGATGAATAACAAATAACGACTGTCCGAAGAACAAGAGAATGAACATTGTTTCGAGAAGCTTTGGCAATGCAAATGTTTGAGGAATATCGGGCTCAACGTGGATTTTAGTTGTGTTTGAATTTGCTCATTTATTTTGTTGTCTACAACTATTTTTTTGAAATTGGCAAGTAAAAGTGTTAAAACAATCTTAAAATTGTTAGTCTCTTGCTTTATGTTTTTTTTTTTATTTATTACACTGATATATTTATTTATGCTTGTCGGATGTTGGAACTTTGTTATTTCTTATTTGATTTTTTTATTATTTGAAAAGTTCGACACATTAGAAAAAAGATACAAGTATGAATTTAAAATCCAAAACTTGATTACTCAATTACTATAATACTTCGATACATGTCACCGTTTATATTTTGTTGATTCGAATATGATTATTCAATTACTATAATACTTGTTTTAATTTTATAATATGTGCATAAAATAAGATTCTTTTTTTATTATTTGAAATCCTATACTTTTTTGGCCAAACAATGAATTTTAAATAAAGTATTTAAAATCCATTTTGAAAATTTATGTTCAACCCTAAGTCACATAATCCTCCTACCCCCCTCCACGCACTGGCGCTCCGGCCGCGAACTGACGAACTCGGTGCGCGTGCCGCGCATTAAGGCGACTTAAGAATTTCTAGTTCGCGCTTTAAGAATTTCTAGTTCGCGCACTAAGATTTTATAATTCGCGCACTAAGATTTCCTAATTCGCGCATTAAGATTTACTAAATCGCGTACTAAGTTACTAAATCTTGTTAATCCTCCTTAATTCTCCGATTTTTTTTTTTTTTTGTAATTATAAAAAAAAAATCTTTGATTTTGGGTTTAGATGAATTTTATGGTTTCTAGGTATTTCGGGTTTGTAAGAAAATTATATTATATGGTAAATAGATAGATAATGAATCATGAAAAGACATAATAACATATGAAAGATTAAAATATGTGATAAATGAAAGTATGATAAATCTGTGATTTTGTAACATTTTTGTGGAGTAAATAATAATAAATTTGATATCTTAGTTTTTTGCATGAAAACTAATAGAATGAACTTTATAAATAAAACTTTTATTTTTAATGAGTTAATTTAAATGTTTATATTAGTCATTTCATAAAGTAATAATATAAGTCTCCGGAAATAATATGAGTCATTTTTAATAAATTCATACTATTACCAAACATGTTGGAATAAATATGAACAATTTGGTTTCATTTTTCAAATTCGTTATTTTATATCTTAAAATAAAACAAAACTTTAATACTTCATTTCTATTTCTACAATATATTTTTCGGAGAATTTTTGCTAGACGAATGATCAAATACAAGATTCAAATTACGTTGTATCACTGGCTATAACATTTTTGCAAAGCTGCAAATGTTAGACTCTTCAATAAAATCTAATTTTAATGTTTTTTTAAGAATGATAAAGCTGCAGACATCAAAGTTGTTAAGAACTTCATATTGTAAATTTGTAAATAATATAATAATGATGTGAGTATGTTAAATATGATGTATATTATGTATGTTTAACTTCATTTCATCAGTGTGTGTGTATATATATTTATTTATTTATTAATTTTTAATAGGCGCATTAAGAAGCACCCGCACTCAATTTTTTTGCAAATTGACGCACTCACGCATCCGCATCCGCATCCGCATCCGCTCCCGCTCCCGCATCGGACTTATGTGACTTAGGTTCAACCAAACAATGAATTTCATAAAATTAGAATTTCAAATCTATGGATTTCAAATGCTTTGATTTGGAATCCCTTCTCAAATCCAAATCCATCCATCCATCCATCCAAACACACCTTTTTTGGTTCGGAAATTATATTTTGAAATTATAGGTAATATCATGGGTTATTTAATTAAATAACCTACATAAAATAAACAATTACAAAAATAACCTGAAAAATTAACAAATTTTAAAACTAACCTTACCCGCCAACTCAGTTGGCGGGTCCAATAGGTGAGGCCAACTGAGTTGGCGGGACTATATAAAATATTGGTCACGACAACTGAGTTGGCGTGACCAACGTAGAATAGTAGTCACGCCAACTCAGTTGGCGTGACCTTTGTTTTATACGGTCACGCCAACTGGGTTGGCGTGACATTATTATAATAGTTCCGCCAACTGAGTTGGCGGAACTATTTGTGCTATAAATAAAGCCATCCGCCTCTGATTTCTCCCACCCATTCACGAGTCTCTTTTAATATTTTTATTATATGATAAAATTCTGATTATGCTCTGTAGTTGCAGCTTTAGCTTATCTTCTACATCAGAAAAGATTTTATTAGCTACTAGTAATAGTTATCTATAGTTATCAAAATATTTCTATTCAAGTTTATTTTATTGGGGGGTAATATTATACAAGATTCTGAGTTCTTCCGATATGATCGTGGTCCATCAAGAGGTACAACTATACGGCGTACAATTAATTTTCTACAATTATTAGATAAAATATATGATATCACTGGGTTCGATCGCAACCAGTTTCTTTTGAAATTATATGCTAGGCATATGTTCAAAGATTTTTCGGGGTTACGTCAGACTATTTTACCCATAGATGATGATTACAATTTAGCATGGCTACTTGATTCAGAGCAGGGTCATAGTTGCTTGGAATTTTATATACAAGCAGAACCAAGAAATTATGATTATATTCCAGAAATGCCAATGAGTGGCAGTTTTTCAGAAGGATTGACGACATCTGTTATTCAAGGGACGTCTGTTGCTCGACATCAAGCTGAGGGTTCATATAGTGGTAGAGACCGAGATGATCATCCAGTAGATGTTGATAATGTTGCCGATGAGCCACGAGCAGACAGTTTTGCTGATTTTGGTGATCAAATTAATTCTGAACCAGAGGGGATCCATCTGATGATGAGACTGATGCTGATGATGATGAAGTTGATATTGGTGTGATGGCAGAAGCAGTTGAAGACCAAGAGGAGGGGGCACCAATGAGACGAGAAGTGTCAGTTACAACCATGACAAATGATCATAATCTTTATCCAACAATCCCATTCTTTTCCATGACACATTCAGAAGTTTTCGGAGATTCGATTGACAATCCAACAGGCCGTTGGGGGAGTTTTTATGATTACTCCAAGGTTTTTTTTTATAATGATCGTGGTCCATCAAGAGGTACAACTATATCTTCGTTCATTAAAACCATCAATATATCATCATTCAACAACGATAATAGAAATAACAATACATGCTCAATGATATGAGGATCAATTATATTAATAATAATATAATATTAATTATGTAAATTTATTATAATAAATTAATATTATTATATTTACCATATTAAAAGTATTATAATATAATTATTATTTATTAAATCAATAATAATATAATTAATTAATATATTATAATATATAGTGGCTCCTCAATGAAACAAAGCCGCCTAAGGAGAAAGCGGCCACTCAAGAGATATTGGCCGCTTTTCGAGTTAGCGGTTTAGGGTATTTTTGTAACAATTTTAAAAATACGGTATTTTTGAAAATAAATTTTTTTAAAACTATTTTTAAAAAAAAACCATTACTCCAAAGGTGAAATCCATCGCAACATGGTCTTCAAAGATAAATCTCATCTGCAGGCAGCTGTGAAGGATTATTCAGTACGTGTTGCAAAACGTGAGTACCACGTTGTTAAGAGTACAAAAACATTGTGGAAAGTAATATGCAAACACGGTACAGAGGATATACCTTGCAGATGGTACCTGCGTGCATGTTTGGATAGAAAAGTTGGGTTATTCAAAATAACCAAATATGGTGGTCCTCACACTTGTCTGCTGAGTGAGATGTCGCTTGATCATTCGAACTTGGATAAGAATATGATTGCTAGCTTGTTATTGGGAATCATTCGTCGTGATCCAGCTTATGAAATCAAGTATGTGATTCAAACAGTGAAAGATAAGTATGGATTTGAAATATCATATGCAAAAGGCTGTCATAGTTTGAAACGTGCAGTACGGAACGTGTATGGAACCTGGGAGAGCTCGGTCAATAAATTACCTTTCTATATGGGAGCTTTGCAAAAATGGAATCCAGGCACAGTCGTGGAGTGGGATCATCTTGATAATGCAAGACCAAGAGAAAAAACTTTGAGTTATGTTTTCTGGGCCTTCCGACCGTATATAGATGGTTTCCGGCACTGTCGTCAAGTTATTACAGTGGATGGCACACATCTGTATATAAAATATCAGCATAAGATGTTGATTGCTGTCTCCATGGACGCGAATAATCAAGTGTTACCGCTGGCATTTTCAATTGTCGATGAAGAGAACTTTTTGTCATGGAAATGGTTCTTGGAGATGGTTAGCAAACACATTATTGGAGAATCTGGCGGCGTGTGTTTGATTTCTGATCGACATCCGGGCCTTATTGCAGCAGTCGAATGTATCCCCGACTTCAAACCCCCCCGTGGAGTGCATCAATTTTGTTTGAGACATCTTTGCTCAAACTTTAATAGTCGTTTCAAAAACGCGCACTTGAAAGACTTGTGTTGGAAAGCTGGATCAGAAAATCAGCTGATAAAATTTGAGCGTACGATGGAAGAGATCAAAACCATTGAACCAAGGGCTTTTGATTACCTGAATCGGATTGATAAGTCTCAGTGGACACTTGCTCATGATGAAGGATGGCGTTGTGGTATCCTAACAACAAATATGTCGGAGTGCATAAATGGAGTAATGAAAGGTGCACGTCGCCTTCCAATCACTGCCATTGTACAATTAACATTCGATCGTTGTGTGCATTATTTTCTCGAGCGAGTGAAAAAAGCGGATAGAATGATCCAAAATAATCAAGAATGGCCGGATTATGCTTTTGAAAAATATGCTCGGGCTGATCTTCACTCCATTCATCATGAAGTTCAGATGTTTGATCGAAGGCATCTAACAGCCTCAGTTATCACAAGGATGCAAGTTGGACTTGGGGGTAATACTCATATTGTGAAGCTCAAATCAAGGGAATGTTCTTGTGGGAAGTTGAAAGAATTTGGGATTCCTTACTCACATGTGATACAAGTATGTCGAAATTATGGCATAAACGCAAAAACGTTTGTCAAGGAGTATTATAATATGCAAGAATATTGGAGCACATATCAAGGTCAATTTGAGCCATTATGGGGAGAGCAGTATTGGGAAACCCCGTCATTCGAACTATACCACAATTCCACCTTGCGTACTATAAGAAGACGAGGTCGAGACCGAACAACACGCATGCAAAATGAGATGGATTGGCCTGAAGCCCGGGCAAACATGACTACATATATTAAGGCTAAAACTTATAATGCCCCTCCAGTACCACAACGACGTGGCTGTTTCCGTCTCTGACCGCGTCCTTCCTGAATGGCCTGGTCATCTTGCACTACAGGTACATCGTCCAGCTGAACATCAGGTGACAAATTAGGGAACACAACCGGTGACATGTCAATTGTGGTGACATCGATGCATATATTTCAGGGAATCTAATATTAACATCTAGGCTGGTTTGTTCTTGTGAGTACATGGGTTGATGAGGCATGAAATGCGTTTCGTCATACGACTGATGCAGTGGTCGAGGAGTATAATAATCTGCGTACATGTCGCTGGCATATGACGAAGAGGGACCTGGCATATATGTCGGGACATAGCTTGATGGGCCAGCATCTCCAACAACGGCATGCATCGACTGTACTTGTTCTTCATCACTCACATGCATCGGCTGTACTTGTTCTTCATGAGTAGCATGTCCCTCTTCGTAGGGTGGAAAGTTTCTATCGCGTCGTTCCTGCGCGACATGCAACACATTTTGTATGACATTTCTGACATCACTAAATGCATCCATGTACGCCTCTATGGATTGTTCCTCAGCGATATTACGGTCGCAGGTAACTGTTAATTGCGACAGCTGATCAATCTGAAATGAGTGAACATTTATTAAGTACTTAAATCTAAACACAATTTTCAAATATGTAATACATATGTAATAAAGCAACATACCACATGTTGCCATGCGGGGCCATCTCCATGTTGATAACCAGCCTCCACAAATTGTCGTTGATGGCCAATGAATCTACGTGTTACTCGTCCATACCAGTCATTGTACCCGACAATTACACCCTGTCCAGCTGACTCATATCGCGGGCTGTCCACGGTATGAGCATGTGCATTAACCCATATAGTCATGTACAGCCTATGGTGTGCAGACCAATCATTATTTGTTTTACCCCTGCGGTTAACTCATGTAATATATCATCCCCTAACCGTGGATCTGGTGGGATGTTTTGTACCATGCCGAATTGACGAAAAACCCGCTCAGGACGATGCATCTCAACTATGCCATACAAAATCAGTGGGCCGCTGTATGTCCATAACTCAGTATGCAGTCCTTCAATATAATCATCAGGGTACGGCTGCCAATTAAACTACAAATATAGTATTACATTAAAATAATATTCAAAGACTATTATGTTTTATACATGAATATAAAAAATAAAATTACTTGGCTTAATGGCTGCTAGTCAAGGATGTCCCTAATAATTCGTAATGAATGTGTGCCAGTTTCTGTAAATCTTACTTTACATGTCCACCTATGTACTCATAATCATCATAAAAAAACATAAATTATATAACAAAATATTAAATATAATATTATACATTGCAAAATAATTTGTAATACATCACCTTGCACCATATGGAGCAACAGGTAAGTAATTGTCCTCGTCGATTGGTATTGGCCCAATATCAATTCTCAGGCGTCCTAGTTGAGGAGCTAAACTTTCGAGCCAGGACCATGCCCAAATCTAAAACATTAACATGAAGAATATAAATTAAATATGCAAGATATATTTTTTCAGTATTTTAAAATAAAGGTAACGATTACCTGTAGGAGTTGTAATGCACCACATATTACTTTTTTTCCCTCTCTCCGCTGAAGTGCACAACTCACGATATAAGAATGCCAGCACAGCACTACCCCAGCTAAAATTATCAACAGAACTGATATCTTCTAATTTCTGTATGTACAATAATTTTACAGTATTGCCGGAGCTATCAGGGCACATAATCCCACCTATAATTAATAATGCACAACCTCGTGCATATTTAGCAACCTCATCCGCCGTACTATGCAAATGGAGGCGATTAATCAGTAAATGATGACTCAACGCAGACATTAACAAACATGCACCTTTAAAGTGACCCGGATCTAGTGTAAATCCCAAATGACGATCACAATATTCTTGTGACTCGGGTATTGTCTTATCAAAATTGGTACCTGACACTGCAAGACCATTTATTGGCAGACCCCAAATAACTGCAATGTCTTGCAGTGTAATAGTCGCCTCTCCAGATCTAAGATGGAATGTGTGCGTTTCACGACGCCATCTCTCTACTAGCGCCATGATTAGATGAGGGTCAATGGTAGTCTTATTACACCTATACACCATAAAACCCAAACTCATTTAACATACTTACAACACGTATGTCTAATGGGCAAAGATCCCAAAAATAGCTGCCTGGATTTCTCACACGCAAGGGCCGATCAATATCACCTGCCCATACATCTTCAGAACGATGACATGACTGCAATAACAACAGATGATCATCGCTTGGGCCTGGTACGGTCATCGGATCCATCCTATTATATGAAATAAAAAATATATTAGTACATATAGACAACATAAAGTAAACAAAATAATTTAAAAATGATAAAACATGACGAAGCATAGCAGCCACCGCCGACAACCACCAGCCATCAGCAACCGGCGACGGCGGCGGCGACGGGCGGCAGCGGCAGACGGCGGCGACGGCGGCGGACGGCAGCGACAAAACTGCGATATAAATTAATACACGGCGACATGATTTTTACCTCTAAATTCTGAAACTATGAAGTGACTGGAAGCAAAATGAAAAAAAAACGATTGTAGCTTGGAGGTTGCCGAGGAAGAAATATAGACTGTAAGTTGGAGGTTGTCGAAGAAGAAGGGGGCGGGCAAATTTATAACACCAAGTTACGCCAACTCAGTTGGCGTGACCATTAATTGGTCACGCCAACTGAGTTGGCGTGACCCGTGATATTAATTGGTCACGCCATTCACGCCAACTTGCAGAAAGCTGGAACCAGTTGGCGTGAAACAATGGTCACGCCAACTGGGTTGGCGTGACCATTATTTTATTATGGTCACGCCAACTGAGTTGGCGTCACCTATTGGACCCGCCAACTGAGTTGACGTGTAAGGTTACTTTTTAAATTTGTTAATTTTTCACGTTATTTTTATAATTGTTTATTTTATATAGGTTATTTAATTAAATAACCCTAATATCATTCTAGCTGGCCCCCGACTTTTCTCATTTTCTTTTACGAAGAAAATGAAACACGTGCAACGCATATAAAATTGAAAATGATATCCTCTATTTTTTTTTAAAAAAACCATTTACTTGCTCCCACGTCCCCAAATGAATTGAGGGCATTAATACAGAGTCATTTTTATGATTTGAGGGCAAGAGTGAATTTAAAATTTTTATTTATGGGGTAAAAAATAATAATTTAAAAAAAATGAAAAATAGATTTTTAGAGAAATAAAAATATAATTTAAGAGATAGAATATAATTTTCGCCAGAAAAAAATTAGGATGACATTTTGTTTTGTGTTTTGGATGAGAGAATATAAATTTCGAGAGAAAAAATTTAGGATAACATTTTGTTTTGGACGAGCAGCCGCCGCCAGCCCTCGAAGTTTCCCAAATTAACAGCAATCATACAATATAAAACAAAAACACAAAATATCTTATAATATTCATGTTTTGTTCATATTAAATCTCGCCTCCATTTTTATTTTCTTATCTCTGTTCAGCTCCTATTGAAGGAAAATTGAATATGGACTTACCCAGTTTATCCGTATTCTTCTTTGTATTTCATATTTTTCTTGTCAAATTATGTGATTCCAAGTGCCCCAAATCCTTCCCTTGTAGAAATCTGTCCCTGGAGTATCCCTTCACCAAGCTCCACCACCCCGAATGCGGGTTAATAAAGGTGGATTGTGATTCTTCGGTACCAAAATTTCAGCTCGGAGATACAGGATCATCATACGATGTTTTGAACAAGATTTCTACAGATAAGTTTTTGGTTCGAGACACTGCCCTTCAGTATAGTTTGAATATCAGTAGTTGTTATTCTTTCAGAAGTATTCCTTTCTATATTTCTCCTGGTATTTCATTCATAATTTCCCCCAATCTCACCATCTTCAGATGTGAAAAACCTTCCAGAGATAGCAAAGGTGTGGAAGATTATTACAAAAATTACAAAAATTACTCGGATTGTACGGACTTTACAATATATTATAGAAACCCAGCGGCTGGAAATCTGAATAGGGAGATTGATCACCCTATCCCTCCAGAATGTTTGTCGATTCAACTGCCTATGAGTGATACTGAGAATAGGAGCGATGACTTGTTCAAACTGCTTGCTTATGAATATACTATTGAGTGGCATGTTTCAGATGATGAACAAACTAAAGGTCGGTTTGTTGTTTTTTACTTGCAAAAAGAACCAATTTTGTCTTCATTCTTGGGATGTATTCTTTGTCTGGCATAGGGATTTAATTTTCTTCTTACCTTGAATATGGTTGCAGGGAAATGGAAGAAGATAGTGATGGTAGCTGCAGGTATTGTCTGTCTGATTACCATGTTTCATTTCAATATTAGCATTTAGGAAATGATGTTCGTGATTTTACACCATACAAAAGAAAAGGTATTTTGGATAATTCATCAAAATATAACTAAAATTTAAGATTGTAGTTATTACAAGAAATATATTTAAAATTTTTAAAAGTCGTGTCTTAAGATATTTAACAGATATTATCTATACTTTCACTAGTATTTAAAGCTCAGACGTTACCTCAATACATACAGGTGCGAGTGTGGCTACTCTGATGGTCGCAGTTTCTTCCATGCTCTTAGTTTTCTTCAGGAAAGATTTGCTAAAATCACTTACCCTTCGAAAGGCGTATACAGAGAACGAAGTGGACATTGAACGTTTCTTGAAGAATCAGGGGAATCTTGCTCCCAAAAGATACAAATACTCGCATCTCAAGAAAATAACCAATTCATTCACTGAGAATATTGGAAAAGGGGGATATGGTAGCGTCTACAAAGGAAAACTACAAGATGGGCGTCTCGTGGCTGTTAAAATCTTGAGTGAATCTAAAGGAAATGGGGAAGAGTTTATTAATGAGGTATCGAGTATCAGTAGAACTTCCCATGTTAATATTGTCGCTCTGCTTGGATTCTGCTTTGAGGGTTCGAAAAGAGCATTGATTTATGAATTCATGCCAAATGGCTCACTTGAAAAGTTCATACCGAATACTTCTTCAGCACCAAAAGATTCGTTAGGTTTGGAAAAATTCTTCGAAATTGCAGTTGGGATTGCTCGTGGGCTAGAATACCTACATCAAGGCTGCAACATGCGTATTTTGCATTTCGACATAAAGCCTCATAATATTCTTCTTGATAAGGATTTAAAGCCAAAGATTTCAGACTTTGGTCTATCTAAGCTATGCCCCAATAGATCAAGCACTGTGTCGATGCTAGGGACAAGAGGAACCATTGGATACATTGCTCCGGAAATATTTAGTCGGAATTTTGGAGAAGTCTCTCACAAATCTGACATATATAGCTATGGCATGATGGTTTTGGAATTGTTGGTTGGGAGGCTAAACAACGTTGATCCTCGAGGTGAAAGCTCGAGTGAAATGTATTTCTCGGATTGGGTATACAAGAATCTTGAACAAAATAGAGATGGGAAAGGTGTGGTTGACAATTATGTTTTGCGAGAAGATGAGTTCGAACTTTATAAAGCGAAAGATGATAATTATAGGATTGTGGTGCTATACAAACTGATCCTATAAATAGGCCATCAATCAGCATAGTGATTGAGATGTTGGAAGCAAGACTTGAATCCTTGCAACTTCCTCCAAGACCATACTTGTCATCTTCTCCAGTACTGCCGCCATTAGAAGCCCCTATAATGAATCATACTAGCAATTATGGATAAAGGTTGAAGGACAATCTCTTTGAGCAGGAAACACACACACACATATACATCCCGAAATAAAAAGAAATACATTTTATTGCTTGCTCGAGTTTTATCTGGAAATGATTGCAAATGGTGAATAATATTGTAATCGTTTAGCAAGTGGGGACTGAATTCCTCCCGATCATTAGAATATTTTTCATACAGAAATCTTAAGCAGAAGCATTAGAAACTAGGTCATATAAAGAATATATAAGGTTGAAAATAGAACATATATATAGGACCATGCTCGTTTTTATAGAGTGGATTTACAATAATCATATGGAATAAGGAAATTAAATTGCAATCGAATTTCAACTTAGGAAAATTGCAAATTTGGTAATGTATATTTACATTTTTGTGAGTTCGGTCATCTATGTTGTCAAATTTCACTCTTAGTCCGCTATTTTTGCTTATTTTTTTGCAATTTTGATCCTTTTCCAGCATGGCGTTACATGACTCCAAAGTGACGCTCTATTGTCATTGCCTCATCAGAAATGATTAAAATTGCCAACAAATACCATGAACAAAATTTGGAAGATACAAAATATTGGACAGTCCCCCCTTTCAATTTTCTTAGGTTAAATTATTGCTAAAACAAATATTAATTCATTTTCCGAAAATAATATGAATTTGAAGGCGTGACTCAACAATTTACCTTAAAAAACGCTGGACTCATGGCGTAGCATGAGTTTTGTTAGTTGGCTCATTTACAAAAGATCCTACTTTTTTCATCCAGAACTGGCATTGCCCAAAACCCGTCAATTTGGATAATTATCTTACTTGTCCTCGGGGCGATGCCGATGTACAAAATGGCTTTTTGTGCCGCATTAAGAGAGCACATATTATCATGGAATTGATAAAGTTTATGTCCCCTTTGGGACTGTTGGAAAAATAGCGACTTGTTTTCTCTTGTCAGATATGTGGGGGCAAAAAATAAATATGGAATAAAAAACGCACATGGTTTACGTGGTTCGGCAAAAAATAAGCTTACATCTACGGGGCTGCTGCAGTTTTATTGAAGAAAAATATACAAGTGTTTACAAACACTGACAACACTCAATTTGAAAAACGCTCAGAAAATTATACACTAATTTTCTCTCACTAGTATTTTTACTCTGATTGCACTGTGTTGATTTTTCTCTCTACAATTTTGGGTGTATATGCTGAATGCAATTATATCTATTTTTTACGCATGGCTAAATTTTCTTCACGCGGTAGCCAAATTCTTCACGCATTTCTGGCAAGTCTTTACGCATTTAATTTGGCAAGATTTGGCCAGATTTTTCTTTATTCGGTGCATTTTTTTCAACACTTGCTTTTTCATTTTTCTTATGTGGGCCGTCTTTGACTAACAATTTTTCACTTGAAGACTGATCTCAATCTGTCTTCACACCTCGATTAATGCAGCAGTCTTTTCTGGTCTGTTAATCCAACAAGCCAACTAAAGTTGAGCACAACTTCGGTTTATCAATGGTCACAACCTTTGTTAACATATCTGTTGGATTCTTACTTCCTTGAATCTTCTCTAATGTTAGCACATCATCCTCAAGCATAGACCTGATGAAGTGATAACAGAGACCAATATGTTTTGTTCTAGAGTGGAATGCTGAATTCTTTGCCAGATGTATTACACTCTAACTATCACTATACAAAACATTCTTCTTCTGGTTGAATCTCGGCTCTGTTAACAATCCTTGAAGCCATATCAACTCTTTACTGGCTTCTACCACTGCAACATACTCAGCATCTGTAGTGGATAAATCTATAATCTTTTGTATCTGCGACATCTAACTAACAGCTGTAGTTCCAACAATGAATACATAACATGTGGTGCTTCTCCGATGATCGACATCACCTCCATAGTCTGCATCTACGTAACCTTGTACTTTTAATTCTCCTTTTCCAAAGTACAAACATTTCTTTGCAGTGCGTCGTAGGTACCTCAAAATCCACTAACTGCTTCCCAATGAGCCTTCCTGGATTTGACATAAACCTGCTGACACTCTCACTGCATGTCCAATATCTGGCCTTGTACAGACCATCGCGTGCATCAAACTCCCAATGGCTGAACGTAAGGAACTTTAGCCATGGATTCTTTCTCTTCCTTCGTCTGAGGACACTGGTCCTTGGATATGCGAAAATGACTAGCCAAATGTGTGCTAACTGTCTTGGCGTCGCCCATGTTGAATCTTTGCAAAACACGATTGATGTACTCTGCCTAAGATAACTGCAAAATTCCATTTTGCTTATCTCTTATGATTTGCATTCCAAGAATCTTTTTTGCTGGACCCAAGTCCTTCATTTCAAATTCTTTTAACAACTGCTGTTTCAAGTTTCTGATCTCATCCATATCCGAATCGGCTACAAACATATCATCGACATAAAGTAGCAAAACGATATAGCTGGACTTATATTTCTTGAAGTAACAACAATGGTCAGCGTTGCACCTCTGGAAACCTTCATTGTGCATAAAGTCGTCAAACTTTAAGTACCACTGCCTTGGAGCTTGTTTCAGGCCGTACAAGCTCTTTTTCAATTTGCACACCTTATTTTCCATCCATTTCCATGTGAAACCTTCTGGTTGAAACATATTGATCTCCTTATCAATGTCTCCGTGAAGAAACGCAGTCTTCACGTCCAATTGCTCAAGATGGAAGTTTTCACTGGCAACAATACTCAATACAGTCCTAATAGTGTTGAGCTTCACAACTGAAGCAAAAATTTCTGAGTAGTCAACTCCTTCTTTTCGCTAGAACCCTTTGACGTCCAGTCGGGCTTTGTATCTCTTGGAACCATGATCTTCCTTCACCTGATATATCCCATTTGTTTTGAAGTGCCTTTTTGTCCATAGGCAACTCAACAAGTTCCCATGTCTGATTGGACATCAAAGACTTCATCTCGTCTTTCATGGCAAGCTCCCACTTGCCGGCATCTTTGGTCTGACATGCTTCCTCGTAGCATTCAGGCTCACATGCATCAGCTAGTTCATATACCTTCTGTTAAGTATATGAGGCCGATAACTCTTTCTCAATTCAAGAACTGGAGCAGGAGACTTTGATGTATCAGAATGCTGCTCGCTGTCTTGATCAATTGATTCCCTCAACTGAGGAATCTCAACTATCGGCTCCACATGACATTCTGGGACATCGTCCACCTCTGCATACACTGGCTTACTCTATTCTGAGTCACTGACAACTGTGTTATGCATGTCCTTATGCAACATTCGTTCATTGAAGATTACATCTCTGATGCGGATCATTTTCTTGTTTTCATTATCCAAAAGTCAGTAGCCAAACTCTTATCACCATAACCAATGCAAGTGCACTTCTTTTGATTTGGGATCAAATTTATTTCTTTGTGAAATTTCTTTGTGCATCACTGATATGCACATATGCTACACATCCAAAAACTTTAAGATATGAGGGGTTTACCTGTTTTTCGCTCCATACATCTTTTGGTATTCTGTGCTCCAATGGTACCGATGGACCTTGGTTAATAAAGTAAGCTGCTATGTTGACTGCTTCTGCCTAGAACTGCTTTGGCAGGCCTGATTGTACCTGCATACTTCTGGTTCGTTCTGCCAACGTCTGGTTCATACTCTCAGCTACACCATTGTGTTGAGGCATACTGGCTACGATTCTCTCCATTCTGATATGGTGCTTATATCAGAACTTCTTGAATCTAGTGTCTTCATATTCACCACCATTGTCGGTTCTGAGCTTCTTTATCTTCAACCCTGTCTCATTTTCGACCATCGCTTTCCAAATCTTGAAAGCCTCAAATACTTCTGACTTATATTTCAGCAAGTAAACCTATACTTTTCTAGAGTGATCATCATGAAAGTCACAAAGTAGTGTTTCCCACTAATGGATGAGGCAGTCATTGTTCCCCAAACATCAGAGTGAACTAGTTCAATTTTCTCTTTCTTTGGGGTTCTGGTACTTGTCCGAAAGCTAACTCTTTTCTGCTTTCCAAAAAATACATCCTTCACATGTGTCAATATCAATTGACCGAAGACTTGGTAGTTTCCCCTTTGAGTGCATATGTGATGCCCGGGGATTAATGGTGTTAATCCCGGTGTGGTAATAATCCTTAAGGGATTTTATTTGTGGCAATTTTTAATTAATTGCGGTTTTGGGACTCTCGGGGATTTTGAATCCAATTTATGGAGTCGTTGGATCCAAGGAATGAGATTGTATTCTCATCGTGGTGATAACCTTGGAATTTGGTCTTTGGTGGGGTTTGGGGTCCGGAGTACTTTGTACTGGGGCTGGTAATGGGAATTGAAGTTAGAGAGATGATTTTTGAAAACATATGATTTTTAATGAATCATGGTGTATTTGTGAAGGGATTGGTATTTTCGAGTTTTGGTGCTATATATACCAAGTGGACTCGGTTTTCCGTCATTTTAGCACGGAACCTCTCTCTCTCTTCCCCCTCTCTTCGCTCAAACCCTCCCCCACCATTTCCCCTCTTTTGCTCTTGGAAGCAAAATCGATGGTAGCTTGGCTCGGAGGCCGATTTCTCGAAGATGATCAGGTATTAGTCTTCCCCTCGTCATTGTCTTCGATTTGGTAGTAGTATGGTAGCTTTTGGTTGAGGTTTTGGTTGGTTATGGGTTTTGGAGATTTTTGGTTAAAATCCTATGTTGAGTTTTTTTAAAGTTTTTATTGGTTTTAAATGGTGTATTTGAGGTGTTGAGGGTGTATGGGGTGTTGGTTTTGAGTTTGGGTGTGAAAAACACCATGGAAGCTCGAATTTTTCGAAAAATCGCAGGTGGCGATCGATCGCCGAGGTGGGGCGATCGATCATGACGTGCAGCTGTATTTTTGAAGGCGATGAACAGTGCTGGCGATCGATCGCGAGGTCTCGGCGATCGATCGCGAGAGGGTTGGCGAACGATCACGAGGATTGGCGATTGATCGCGAGAATGCACTGGTTTGGCCACTGGACTGTGGCGATCGATCGCGATAAAGGTGGCGATCGATCGCCACCCGAAGGATTTTGTTTTTTTGAAATTTTTGGAAATTGTCGGGATTTTGGAACCGATGTTTAAAGGGGCCGTTTTTGGGGGCAATGTCCACATTCCAATAGGAATGCTATACCTTTAAAATGGATTGGTTGGAGCCAAAGTTTAATAAAACGGAATTCTCGGTTGGGTTTTTGACTATCTTTTAAACTGGTAAAATGGAATATTTTGGGTATTATGCATGCTTAGCCGGGGGGCTTTTATTTTTGATAATCGTCATGGATTGACGATATGTTTGGGGGTTATGAACGTGCTTGGACACGTGGTTGCATGCCTGTGTTTAACTTATGATCAACACTTAATTCATCGTGTCGTGGGACTCAGGCGAGGTCAGACTCGAACTACGGAACTATAAGGTACGTATGACGTACGAGCATAGCCTATTATAATGTTGCAACTGTAAAATGCATGGTATGTGGCAATTGCATTAAATGGACATTGAAATGCATGGTATGTAGTATTTGCGATAAATGGATGTTGAAATGCATAGTACATGGTACTTGCTATAAATGGATAGTGAAATGCATGGTATATGGTAATTGCGATAAATGGACATTCATTGAGAATTATATGGTGCCGCTTTTGAGCGAGCAATGATTGGGATGCTGTCGCCGTTGAGCGACCATCGGTTATGACTCCGCTATTGTTGAGCGTGCGTGGGGTTGAAATGCCGCCATTGTGGAGCGAGCTATGAAATAGAAATAGGGAGTCATTTGCTAGATATATGTGATATCTGTAGTACCCTATTTTGATGGTTTAATCGCATTTGGTTATGGAACTGGTATGACAGGAATGGTTTTAGTTGATCAATGAGATGATCAACTGGCTTTTGAGAATCTAATGGTTTGGTTATTTTGAGAACAGGGACAATACAAGGGATCCCGGATGAGGATGATGCCATCCAGGGAGTATCATTTAAATTATGGCATTTACATTCTGTAAATTATGAACTGCAATATTATGATTATTGGATTGGGGGTATTGGTATGCTCACCCCGTGTGGGGGCTGTCTCTGTTGAGACAGGTGTTACAGGTGTAGCAGCAGCTTTGGAGTTACGCTCGGGCTGTTGATTAGAGGTACTTCCCGGATCAAGGTACCAGAGCTGGTTGAATAAGTGCATAGATCCAGAGTTGAGATCGAGTTGTGCTTGGGGGGTGCTTCCAGGATTGAAGTACCAGTAACGGTATCCGGTAAGGTATTTTATACATTAGATACACGCTTATTCATTGGGTGCTCTCATGTGAGTACATTTTACGTGTATATGGAATGTATAATTGGGCTACGGTTTTTCTCTGTTCATTTATGGTTTGCATGCAATTAAATATGGGATTGCTAAAAGAACTGAGAGCATGTTAGTGTATTATGAGGGTGCATGTCATATATGTAATCTTGGTTGGGGAATCTGAATATTATGTGGATTGAATGCAAGAAATTTTCTAGATAGCTAATATGGTGTAGCACTTGCATATGGCTTTTCCCCATGATAGTATGATTATATGCACTAATGATATGGATTAATACACTAATAACGAGTTAAGGGCACGGGGGTCCTTACAGCATAACCTTCATTCCTTTTTCACTCATGTGGCCAAGTCTCTGGTGCCACAGAGTAGGATTTTCCGTGTCTGCTGCAACTACAATGGAACAGTGTGCTCTTGCTGTCATGTATAGAGTACCACTCTTATTGCCTCGAGCAATTATCATTGCACCTTTTAAGATCTTCCAAGTTTCACCTTGAAAGACTGTTGTATAACCTTCAATGACCAACTGACCAACTGAGATTAAGTTCTTTCTCAGATCGGGAATATGCATGACATCCTTCAGTTCCCATACAGACCAGTTCAACTTAATCTTTATGATATCTTTGCCAACAATCTCGCAAGATTGTTCATTACCAAGGTAGACTTTACCAAGGTTTTCGGGGACATATTTCTCGAAGAAATCTCTTTGCGAAGTAGCATGGAATGATGCTCTGGAGTCTAACATCCAAGACTCTTTCTTGCACTCTAAAGAACATATTAATGCGTCATATCTAGAAGCAACGTTTGCTTCTACCTTTGCCTCCTGATTCTTCAGTGAATTTTTGCACTGATTTTTAAAATACTCGGGTTGTCCGCAGTTCCAGCACTCGATAATCGTTGAGTTCTGAGAATTAGGGGGATTCCTAGATTTGGACCTCCTGCCATTTTATTTGCCACGTCCACCTCCTCTTTTGATTTTCTATCTCTTGACTCTATATGTAATACTGAAGAGGTTGATGATTCATTTGAATCTCGCCGTCTGATCTCTTCACTGAGCACCAGATCACGAACATCGTCAAAATTCAACTTAGTCCTTCGCGATGAGCTACTCACAGCTGTGAAAGTAGCATTCAGTCTTTCCAGTAGGGAAGACAAAATTATTAATGCTCGTACTTCATCATCAAAATCAAATGAACTCAATTGGGTTGTCACTGTATTGAGTTCATTGAGGTGTTGAGCTACCGATCCGCCTTCTACCATCCACAAATTTAACAACCGCCACATCAAATGAACTTTGTTTGAAGCTGATGGCTTCTCGTACATACTTGAAAGAGCCGACATAAGACCAGCCGTAGTCTTTTCTTTTGCTATGTTGAAAGCATCGTTGCGTGACAACGTCAATCGGATAACTCAAATGTCTTTTCTATCTAGAAGAGCCCATTCTTCATCTTTCATGTCTTCTAACTTCACACCCGAGAGAGGTTGATAAGGCCTTTCTGGTACATATAGTCTTCTATTTGTATTTCCCAAAAGCCAAAATCCGAACCATTGAACTTTTCAATATTCATTTTTCCTTCATCTGCCGCCAATATTCCCACTCAAACATGACTCCCACCGGATTGTTGTTTTGACAATTTTTAAAAAACTCACCGTGTTATTGAGAACACCGCTGTGGACAAATTTGGTGACGCTGACAAAATTTTACTATTCACGAATTCACTAGTCACGAAATTTACTATTCATGTGAATAGTAACTCACGAATTTTTTTTGACAAAATTAACAATCTAGCTCTGATAGCAGTTGTTTGGAAAATAACGCCTACATCCATGGGCTGCTGCAGATCTTTTATTGAAGAAAAATATACAAGTATTTACAAACACTGACAACACTCAATTTGTAAAACACTCAGAAAATTATACATTAATTTTCTTTCACAAGTATTTTTACTCTGATTGCACTGTGTTGATTTTTCTATCTACAATTTTGAGTATATTTGCTTAATGAAATTACATCTCTATTTATAGAGATTTTTCAAGCGTAAATTTGGCTAAATTTTCTTCACGCAGTAGCCAAATTCTTCACGCATTTCTGGCAAGTCTTCACGCATTTAATTTGGCAAGATTTGGCCAGATTTTTCTTTCTTCGGTGCATTTTTTTCAACACTTGCTTTTCATTTTTCTTCTGTGGGGCCTTCTTTGACTAACAGGACATACTCGAGTTCGAGTCGCGCTATGCTATGTGCAAAAACTTTCACTCCCCTATAATAATAATAAAAAATTAATGTAAGCCCTTTATATTTAACCCTTTTAGACATAAGGTCATGACAACATATCCACTTACCATATCGGGGTCGGAAAATTCAGAATAAAGGTCTTCCACCAACCCATACGCCTCTTGGTTAGAAATCAGAACAAAGTTGAAATATATCTCTACCATTTCTCTCCTTAACTTTCTGGGCTTAAATTACAACAAATTTCAGAATTTCAAACTTTCCATAATTTATATTTTTTAGAACATGCCTACCCCAATCTATGGGCATTAAATACTTAATTAGTTGGTGTTATATATTTTAAAACATAATGGAAGTTTAAAACTTGCGTAAAACAGAAGCCCACTTCATATCTTGCTACAGTTGCTCGATGCCAAAACATGAAGAGAGGTGAAAGTTGCTCCAAAAAGTGGGGTTTTCGTAGCTGGGACTTCACTTGCTTTAGAAAGATTAGCAGTAGAGCTCATGCAGAGTATATTTGGTAAAGTTTTTGTAAGATTAAATGGTGGCTATGTTGGGACTTGGGAATATATAAATATGATATTTTAGGCTTTACAACCATCCTCTATTATGGACATTAACTTGGCTGTAACAAGTAATTTCTAATTTTTCAAATAATGATATTTTAATGGTTCTCATAACATCCGATTTTATTACCTTTGCAGTCCTCTAATCTCCGAGTTCTTGTGATAGTAGAGTAGGTGGCTGGGCCTCACATGACATTTGGGGAAAATTATGGAATTTTGAGAAGTTACTAACCTGTAAAGGATCTGTGTCAGGTCCATATATTCCATGAACACTAGTGTCCAAAGAGGGTGGAGTGCCTGTGCCAGGTATGTTTTGAATCCAGTAAAAACCATGGACCAGGCACAAACTAGCCTTGACTCGCTGGTGGTTTAAGAAATGTAGGCACGTTAGTGAGCACATTGGTCATGCACATAGCAAGGCACTTCCATGTGCTAAGCAGCAAGGATGCACATACTAGTGAGCAGGGACGGACGCGTGAATAATGGGAAGGCGGGGCAAAAGCTTTTTTTAAAAAAAAAATTAGGGCAAAAAAAAGTTTTATGGGCTCAAAACATATTTAGGGGCACTTGCAAGCCGTTACCATTTCGTGGACAACAATTCAACCTAGTCCACCAAAAAAACAGCAATTCATTTAAGTCCATTTTCTCTTGAAATGACATTAATAACCCTCGCGCGATTATTGTTGCACTGCACTGTAGCGTGTGCATCACCATTATTGTAGCACTGGTTATTGTACTACGTGCACCCACGGGCCAAACAAATCGTGCACCCACATGCCAAAAAAATCGTGCACCAACGGGCAGAAAAAATCGTGCACCCACGGGCCAAACAAAACGTGCACCCACAGGCCAAAATAAATCGTGCACCCACAAGCCAAAATAAAATCATGAACCACCAGGAAAAAGCAATCGTGCACTACCAGGTAAAAAAAATCGTGCACCCACAGGCCAAAATAAATCATGCACCACCAGGCAAAAAGCAATCGTGCACCACCAGGTAAAAAAATCATGCACCCACAGGATAAAATAAATCTTACACCACCAGGCCAAAAAAATCTTGTACCCACAGGCCAAAATAAATCATGCACCAATGTCCAATTTTAATGCACCAAATGTAAAATGCATCCAATGTCCAATTTTAGTGCACCAATGCCCAATGCGCACCAATGTCAAATTTTAATGCATCTCCAATGCATGACATTTTACCCATGTCGCACGATTTTTTAATCCCCAAATTTCTTAAAATTTTGTCCAGTCCTGAATGATTTTGGCCCCAAAAAATCTGAATTGGACCGTGCACCAAACTTCCCATGATGCACGATTTTTTACCAATGATGCACGATTGAAATTTGAACCAAACTTTCAAAATTAAACTAATTTGATAATCTATAACTTGTCCTTTATGAATTCAGAAATGAGAACTTGACCAGATTATATCACCTAACTTGACCACTTCAATGATGATTATATCATTGCGAATGAAGTACGATATACTTCCAGTAATTCCAATGTCCAAATTTAGTACACCAAATATTAAATTGCATGATTCCAATGTCTAATTTTAATGCACTGGGTATCCAATTTTAGTGTACCAATGTCCATTTTTAACGCATCTCCAATGCACGATTTTTTACCCATGATGCACGATTTTTTTGCCCCTAAATTTCTTAAAATTTTGTCCAGTCTTGCACGATTTTGGCCCCAAAAAATCTGAATTTTTTGAACGTGAACCATGCACCAAACTTCCCATGATGCACGATTTTTTACCCATGATGCACGATTTAAATTCGATCCAAACATTCAAAATTAAACTAATTTGATAATATGTAACTTGTACTTGAATGAATTTAGAAATGAGAAATTGACACCAGATTATATCCCGAACTTGACCACTTCAATGATGATTATATCAGTGTGAATGAAGTATGAAAATAATTGTTAGGATCGGTCTGGAGTGTTTAGAGGGGGGTGAATGAACACTCCTATTCAAAATTAATCCCTTGTGATTTCTATCGGATTAGTGAAAGAAATCTGTTTCTTAATCAACTCTTTCGCAGAACAGACCACTGAATATTTTAGTGCTGAACGGTCTGTTCTTAGATTAGTAAGAACGGCTTGATGGCTTGAATAATAGAACGAGTGCAGAATGATAAAAGACAGAATATGTTTCTGGAAGTTCGAAGGTGGTGTAATCCTTCTACGTCTCCCCTTCTTCCAATTAAGGAAGGATTCCACTAGAAGACTTTGATTAACAATCCTGTTGTACAAACCCGATTCAGCTGGATTTACCTCACTACCAGACTGAAACTCCTAGTCTCTCGATCTGTTCAGACACACTCTGTCTGACAGTTACAATTGTTTTTCACTTCTATATTTCAATACAGAATGTGCAAGATAGACTTTAGTCTATGCACACAATGATCCTAAAATGATCAAATATTACAATATACTTGTGCTTATGAAGATTTTCAGCTCGAGAATGTCTGAGCTTGTAAGCTTGTGCTGTTTTGCTTTCTTGTGCGTTTTTCGATTGATCAGACTCTATCTTGAGCTCTTCTGTTGCATCATTTTATAGTTGCATGTACCAACGACATTATTTCCCTTAATGTGCAACTCTTGACTCTGCTTAAACTCTGAGTAAGCTGTAGTCTTCTTCTTTAGGGTACTTGCCGTTCTGGTTCATGCTTTCGGCGACTGTCAGGTAGGCTCTTCTTTGTCTTCTTACCTTTTGTGGCAATCTTCAGTCCTTGGTCTTTTTCAGCATTAATTGCAACATTAAATGCTTCAATAAATAGTCGTTAATGATTCGGACTGAAGAATCAATCTTATTCAGCCTTGACTGCTCTGATCTGATAGAAGTTGAGATCGATCTGAAGCTTCGATCTGGTCAGGCTGATTTCCATCGATCCGTTCTGTTTTGCGATATACCATATCAGCTTGATCTGTTTTGAGCGATCGATCTGGTCAGTCTGATTTCTCTCGATCCGGTCTGATATGTTTTGTCATCTTTAAAATCCGGAACTAACAAATTTCCTCTTTTTTATGATGACAAAACTTAGCTTCTAAATCTTTTTATCCAGTCTTTAAAGAACTCTGAAGCGTATACTTGCAGATCGATTATTTCTTCTTGTTCAAAATAAATGAACATAGTTAAGTTATAGTTCGGATTGATTAAGTCATTTTTAGTTCAAAATAAATGAACAAGGACTTAACTAAGAACTTAGATTTTTATTGATCACAAAAATCTTATATACAGACCAGTCTGACTTAAACAAAGAAACTGCTACTTTCTTGAAGACTGAGACTGATGCGGCTTGAAGTCTTTTCTCTTTTTCCCCTTTTTGTCAGCAGCAATCTCTTGAAGAAACTCGACAACCTGTGCTAGCTGAACGCTGATAGCGTCAAGACGAGTGTCTTGAGCGCGAATGGAATTGGCTACGGATGCTCTAACTTCAGTGGCCAGCTCGATCTGCTCTTTTCTCAGACTGTTTTTATAAGTAGCTTGCTGAGAGAACAGATCATTCACTCCTCACTGAATGATGCTAATACTGGCTGTCATCTTCTCTTTAAATGAATCAAAGTCCAAAGACGTAGTCCTCTGACTTTGATGAACCTCTATGACTCGTTGAGAGAGAGATAGACAGTTATCAGAGAGGTGCTGAAGGGACCTTGCCAAGGATGGAGCTGCATCAGATAACTGGCTTGGAGAGTGATCTGATGACGACAATGCGTGATCATCTTCTGCAGCAATGGGTATAATTGAAGATAAAGCAGCTTGGCGTGTTTCGGACCGGATCAAGGTGACCAAGTCCGAAGAAAATTCTTCTATGAATGCCATATCTTCAGCAGATTGTTCGGGAGGAGTGCTAGGTCTCGAAGGCTCCTCAACCTGTAAAGCTGCAACAACGGTTGAGACCACCAGATCCGGATCGACGAAAGCTGGTGAGACAACTGTTGTAGGTGCGGCTGTTGGACTGAGTTGAACATGGGAGACGGATGATCCTAGAGGAATAGACGTTGTTGGGGAGTCCAACAAAACATTCAAGGGTTCATCTGGTGCAGCAGACGGAGCATTAGTCATTGTCTGCTCCGCTGTCTGTTCTGCTGTCTGATCCGCTACTCCAGAGGGAATAGTCTCTATGAAAGGTTCGGCCAGAGTCTTGCTCCCAGATGGATGATCCGGGCTGGGTACTGGAGTGGATATGCTGAGCTTCTGTCGTTGAAAGCGGACAGCTAAGTGAAGAGCATGAATATCCATTTCCAGTTGAGCAATAACAGCACCATCATCTTTGGCAGTTGGAGTGCTCGGATCGAAATTTGCTTTCTTAGCGGCCAAGAGCAAAGTTGCCAGTCTGAATCTCTGGTTGGCCTGAAACAGATCTTTGCGCTGTACAGCAATTCTAACATCGTCTGTCTCTGTCCCCTTAAGGACTTATTCTTCCATCTTTTGTAGGCGTCTCAGTTTGCCGAAGAACATATCAATGTGGTTGATCGTTCTGTACTCGACATATTAATCAAATACCACAATGAACGCCTTCACCTTTTCTTCAACATCCTCCATAGCGATGTCGATGGCTGTTTGCGCGGCAGATTTGGGTTTTGAGGAGAGTGGTTCAGTGAAAATGGCCTTGCCCTTGCCGGTGGAAGATGGGGACTTGATCCCTGATTGAGTGTAGTCTCCCAATTCAGTTATAACAATCCCTTTGACCACAGGGATGGCAGAGGGGACTCTGATGGTTACTTTGGGTACATTGGTTGAAGCTGTTGAAGGTTGGGTTGAAGGTTGGGGTGCAGGGGTGGCTTTTGTGAAAGGCAATATGGGTAGGGTTTTGAGAGGTAGGGTTTTGATTGGCTTGGTGATCTGGGTTCTTGGCTTTTTGGGAGGGGGCTTGGCTGGAGATGAAGGAGCAGACTGAGTTTCCTCGGAGTCAGTCTGAATGGTTAATTTACGCTTGACTCGAGGTCTTCGAGCAGCAGTCTGTTCTGTTCCTTTCTCAATCTTGACAGCCACCAGATCGGTAGGAGTGGGTGGAGCACTCTTGGACTTCAGGAGAGCCAATCCCTTGGAGTTGAGAATTTTAAACGGACTTAGAGCAGACGGCTTCCCCAGCTCGATGTCCAGCGTCTCCAGTAGTTTGCTTAAAGGAACAGCAACACAGGCAGCCTGTTTGGAGGCGATGACTGTCTCAAGCAAAACTCCAAATAAGATTGCAGACCAATTCATCTTCTGCGCTGAGTGAATAGCAGCCATGGGCCGGAACTTCTCAGCAGTAACAGCATCATAGCTTCCGGCTTTGCCCAATAATGGCTTGCCAACAATCTCGCATAACACCTGGAAATGAAAGAACATTTCCTTCTTCTTAATGAAGGCTGCAGGCGGTGGCCAAAGATGGATACCTTCCCTTGAAGATCCGTGAGGGAAACTTGAGGAATCTGGCCAAACTCAGTCAGTCCGGAGTTGGGAAGACCAAAGGTCTTTGCCAGCGTCGACGGAGAGATTTCAAAAGATTTGCCCTTGACGGTGGTAGAGATGAACGACTTCTGTGATACAGCATTGGCGAACAGTTCTCGAATCTCGGACTCGTAAACCACCGTTCCACATTCCAGAAAATTCCTTAAACCAGAAGATTCTAAGGACTTGAATATAGATACCATTTCGGGATCTTCAGCCCTGTAGATATCATGGAACTCAAGAGAAAGAGAGTTGTGAGTGATAGTAGCCATTTGAGTGTAATGGCAAAATACGAAGAGTTTGAAAAATATGAGAGAGTTAGAGAGCAGACAGCGATAATTCGTAAAAAGTGAATGAAAATGAAATGTTCAGCCTGCTAAATAAGAGAGAGAAGACACGTGTCTTTATCTCGAAGACTGATAATTAAATAATTCAAAATAAACGGTCAGGATGAAAGAGAGATAAGGCGGTTAAAATTGCGATCAGTCCGGGCTGTTTTAAACAATTATTTTATTTAAAGATTTGTTGACCAGACAGATCATGGGATAACATCAGATTTGACATAGATCGATCTGAAAGTTCGGACCGGTGTGTGTCGTTCTGATCATTGTATTATCGATCTGTGCCAGCATACAATCTTTAAAAAATAATTAAAAGAAAGATACTTCTAAAACATCAAGATAAGTCTATTAAACCAAGAATTTGACGAAAATAATTAAACTTAGCCTCAGGAAGTGGTTTGGTGAAGATATCTGCTGCTTGCTGTTCTGTTGAAATATGCTCGATCAGAATTTCCTTTTTGCCAACATGATCTCGAATAAAATGATTTCTTATATCAATGTGCTTTGTTCGAGAGTGCCAAACTGGATTATACGTTATAACAATTGCACTTGTGTTGTCACAAAATATCGGAGATTCAACAGCTTGAATGCCATAGTCTTTGAGCTGGTGTTGAATCCAAAGCATTTGAGCGCAACAGCTTCCAGCGGCAAGATATTCTGCTTCAGTTGTAGATGTGGCAATAGATGTTTGCTTCTTGCTAAACCAAGATATCAATCTTTCACCTAAGAATTGACATGTTCCACTGGTGCTTTTGCGATCAATCTTACAGCCAGCATAGTCAGCGTCTGAATATCCGATTAAGCTGAAATTTGAATCTTTGGAATACCAAAGACCAACGTTCTGAGATCCTTTCAAGTATTTCAGAATACGCTTAGCAGCAATAAAGTGTGATTGCTTTGGTTCTGACTGAAATCTAGTGCACATACAGATTGAGAACATAATATCAGGCCGGCTCGCTGTAAGATACAAGAGCGATCCGATCAGTCCTCGATACATAGATACTTCAACTGTTGTTCCCCCTTCGTCTTTATCTAACTTGATTGTAGGACTCATTGGAGTTGATGCAGTTGAACACGTTTCCATTCCGAATCTCTTGAGAAGCTCTTTGGTATACTTGGTTTGATTTATGAAAATGCCATTGCTGAGCTGTTTGACTTGGAGACCCAGAAAGAATGAAAGTTCTCCCATCATACTCATCTCAAACTGTCCATGCATTAACTTAGAGAATTTCTCGCATAATTTGGGGTTAGTTGACCCAAAAATGATATCGTCAACATAAATTTGAACTAACAAAGTATGTTCCCCCTTAATAAATTTAAATAGAGTTTTATTTACTGAGCCGATCTGAAAATCATGGTTCAGCAGAAATTGAGACATAGTGTCATACCAGGATCTTGGGGCTTGTTTCAGACTATATACTGCTTTATTCAGTAGATATACATGATTTGGAAATGAGTGGTTCTGAAATCCAGGAGGTTGCTCAATGTAGACTTCCTCCTGAAGCTTACCATTGAGAAAGGCACTCTTAACGTCCATTTGATATACCTTGAAGTCTTTAAAAGCAGCATAAGCAAGAAATATTCGGATTGCTTCAAGTCTGGCGACTGGTGCAAAAGATTCATCAAAGTCAATTCCTTCTTCTTGTCGGAATCCTTGGGCCACCAGTCTGGCTTTGTTTCTAACCATACCTCCATCTGCGTCTAGCTTGTTTCTGAACACCCATCTGGTTCCAATAACAGGCAGATCACTTGGCCTGAGGGTTAGACTCCAAACTTGATTTTGTTCAAATTGATTAAGCTCTTCTTGCATGGCTTTAATCCAGTTGAAATCAGTCAAAGCTTCATCAATCTTTTTAGGTTCCAGATTTGATATGAAAGCAGCATGAGTGAATTCATCCATCATCTGTCCTATAGTTCTAATCGGTGCAGAAGGACTTCCAATTACTAGATCAGGTGGATGCCTCTTTGTCCATCGATAACTCGATTATGGATTGTCTGGTCTAGACGGATGAGTAGTAGCGGCGTTATCAGCATCTGATTTAACATTAGAGTGAGGAACATCCGGATCGGCACGATCTGAAGGAGCTTCATTGCCATGATCCGGTATGTCTGGTGCTTCAGGTTTCGGTGGATTGTCACTTGACCTGTTATCTACAATCTCATCATCACTGTTAGTTTCGAGATGGATATTTTCCATCTGATTTTGAATTGATTCATTGCTACCCTTAATACATAAAGATTCATCAAAAACTACATGAACAGATTCTTCTACAGTTAAAGTGCGATTATTGAAAATGCGAAAGCTTTGCTATTAGATGAATATCCTAAGAATATCCCATTATCTGATTTAGCTTCAAATGATGTAAGATGATTCTTACCATTATTGTGAACGAAACATTTGCAACCAAATACATGAAGGTGAGAGATAGACGGTCTGTTACCAGTCCATATGTCATATGAAGTAAGATTCAACTTCTTGTTAATCATAGACCGATTTTGAGTGTAGCACGCAGTATTTACAGCTTCTGCCCAGAACTTTTGCAAAATGCCAAAATCAGCAAGCATTGTCCTTGCTGCCTCTTTAAGCGTTCTGTTCCTTCGTTCTGCAACTCCATTTTGTTGGGGAGTTCGGGCGGCTGGAAATTCATGCTTAATTCCTTGATCTTCTAGAAAGGATTCAAGCTTATGATTTGAAAACTCAGTGCCTTTGTCACTTCGAATCCTGTCTATGCTTGATGATTTCTCATTCTGAGTGCGTTTCAGCAGCTTGATCAATTTCGGACCGGTCTGATCTTTACTGCTCAAAAATATAGTCCAAGTAAAACGTGTGTAATCATCAATAACAACAAGAGTGTACCGCATTCCCCCTAAACTTGTTATTGGTATAGGACCAAACAAGTCCATATGCAATAGTTCTAAGCAGCGTGAGGAGGATTTGGCATTCTTGTTTTTGAAGGATGATCTGATCTGTTTGCACATTTGGCAGGCTTCACAGATCTTATCCTTAGCAAAGTCGATCTTGGGCAGACCGACAACTAAATCATGTTTACACAGGCTAGAAATAGTCTTAAAATTGAGATGATTCAAGCGTTTATGACATAGCAGTGTTTATTATCATTATTAGCGATGAAGCATGTAGGATTATCAGGTTTAGCAAAGTTCCAGTTAATCTTATATGTATTTCCATTTCTGATTCCTACAAGCATGGTCATACCGTCTGACGATTTAACAGTGCAAGTGTGTTTGTGAAATTCTACAGCATAATCATTATCACATAGTTGACTTATACTAATCAGATTATAGCATAGATTTTCAACTAACAGCACATCATTGATAATAACATTACCATGGACAATCTTACCCTTGCCCACGGTCTTACCCTTTGAGTTATCTCCGAAGATGATCTTGGGTCCAATACATTCTGTGACTTCAGACAGCAGCTCGATGTTTCCAGTCATGTGACGAGAACACCCACTGTCTAAGTACCAATCTGATGCAAGTTTCTTCGGTACCTGTCATCAAACATAATTATTGTTGGTACCCAATCCTACTTGGGTCCAGAACGGATTAGCCCTTTGGGAACCCACACCTGTATCAGCTTTAATGGCTTGTGTGTGTCTGGTGTGCTGTGAGCTGATCTGTTTCGATGTTGTGTGTGATAATGTGTGCGATATGGAAACCTTTGATTCTTATGAGGTAGTCTATATCTTCGTTGAACTGGTTTTGAGTTATAGTAATTGTATTGTCTTCCTTGCCTTAGATCTTGCACCTTTAGATTTGGTCTGAAAGACGCAAAGCTTGCTGGTGCCTTTTCTTTGGCTTGGTTAACATATCCAATCCCTTTTCTCAAACCTTGATTCACGAAAGAGACTCCCGTTTGAATTGTAGGTGCTTCAGTCTCATATACTGTGCTGGATTTAACAAATGTCATTTGTTTGATTTTGTTCTTTACCAGCAACAGTTCAGATTCATCTTTGGTACAGTCTTTGATATCAAAGCCTATGCCGGTAACATCACCGACATTTCTTTGTACCTCTTGCAATTCTTCTAATGATGTTCTGGATTTTGTCCATGTTTTGAAGATATGAGAAAGCTTAGCATTTTGTGTGCTAATTCTCTTATTTTCTTACATGGAGCTGAACGTAAGAGATTTTTAGCTTATTCAGCTCGATCTGTAGATTGTTGCACTCGCCCAGCTCAGAGCAGCTTGGTTTGATGTGCTCATCCATTTGATCATTGGCTTTAGCTTTATTTTTCTCAAATGATTCACCTAAGAGTCTATAATCATTAGCCATGTCTTGCAGTGCGGACATGAGCTCTTCACGTGTAAATTCATTTGAGTCAAGATCGAATACCTCGTCTGTTTGACTCATATCTTCGTCTGCCATTAGACATTGAATATCTTCTTCGCTTTCGCTGGAAGAATATTCGGAGCTTTCTGAATCTGAATCAGTCTGAGCCCACTTGTTGTTTCCTTCTTCTGCTACTAGGACCTTTTGGGACTTCCCATGATGACTTTTACGATCTTTATAGTGCTTCTTTTTCTTGTCATCATGATGCTTCTCTTTTCGTTCTTCTTTCTTCGGTCTGGTGCAATCTGCAATGAAATGTCCGGTCTTACCACAATTGTAGCAAGCCTGATCATTAACAGCATCGTGCTTTCTTGATTTATAATGATGAGAGGGTTTAAAATTTCTTTTATTTTTAGACATAAATTTTCCAAATTTCTTGCTAAATAATGACATAGCATCATTACTTATCTGTTCGATAGATCGATCTGTTGTGGGGGCGGTCTGGTCTGGAATGGCTGCCAGCACTTTGTTTGGTTGAGAGATGAATGGCTCTGCTTCACCTCTGGTGATCAGTTCGAACTCATATGCCTTAAGGTCTGCGAACAGGTCATGAAGTTCAACTTTGTTCAGATCTTTGGACTCCCTCATTGCAATTGTCTTAACATCCCATTCTTTGGGCAGGGCTCTCATAACTTTCAGAGCGATCTCTCTGTTTGAGTATTCCTTGCCCAGACCATTAAGTTCATTGATGATACCAGTAACTCTTTCATCAAACTCATTTAGAGTTTCTCCAATCTTCATTTTTATACTCTCAAATCTTTGAAGAGCAACAGTCAACTTGTTTTCCTTGGTCTGGTCGTTCCCTTCACATAGCTGTGCTATTTTCTCCCAAATTTCTTTGGCAGTAGAGCACATTTTGATTTTACTGAACATATTCTTATCCAATGTCTTGAACAAGATGTCTTTGGCAACGTTGTCGAGGTTTGCTTTCTTTCTTTCTTCATTCGTCCAGAGGGATCTGTCCTTCTCGACCATTTGGGGTTCACCACCAGTAATGGAGACTGCTGTATTGACTTTCAGAATCTTCATTGGTCCACCAGTGATGACGAACCACATATCGTCATCCTGTGCTGCCAGATGAGCTTGCATTCTGATTCTCCAATCATCATAGTCTTCTTTTGAGAACATATGAATTTTGTTGAATGATGCCATCAGCTCAAGTGTCTTTGTGCTGATTAAGACGACCTGCTCTGATACCACTTGTTAGGATCGGTCCAGAGTGTTTAGAGGGGGGGGGGGGGGGGGGTGAATGAACACTCATATTAAAAATTAATCCATTGTGATTTCTTTCGGATTAGTGAAAGAAATCTGTTTCTTAATCAACTCTTTCGCAGAACAGACCACTGAATATTTTAGTGCTGAACAGGTCTGTTCTTAGATTAGTAAGAACTGGCTTGATGGCTTGAATAATAGAACGAGTGCAGAATGATAAAAGATAGAATATGTTTCTGGAAGTTCGAAGGTGGTGTAATCCTTCTACGTCTCCCATTCTTCCAATTAAGGAAGGATTCCACTAGAAGACTTTGATTTATACAATCCTGTTGTACAAACCCGATTCAGCTGGATTTACCTCACTACCAGACTGAAACTCCTAGTCTCTCGATCTGTTCAGACACACTCTGTCTGACAGTTACAATTGTTTTTCACTTCTATATTTCAATACAGAATGTACAAGATAGACTTTAGTCTATGCACACAATGATCCTAAAATGATCAAATATTACAATATACTTGTGCTTATGAAGATTTTTAGCTCGAGAATGTCTGAGCTTCTAAGCTTGTGCTGTTTTGCTTTCTTGTGCGTTTTTCGATTGATCAGACTCTATCTTGAGCTCTTCTGTTGCATCCTTTTATAGTTGCATGTACCAACGACATTATTTTCCTTAATGTGCAACTCTTGACTCTGCTTAAACTCTGAGTAAGTTGCAGTCTTCTTCTTTAGGGTACTTACCGTTCTGGTTCATGCTTTCGGCGACTGTCAGGTAGGCTCTTCTTTGTCTTCTTACCTTTTATGGTAATCTTCAGTCCTTGGTCTTTTTCAGCATTAATTGCAACATTAAATGCTTCAATAAATAGCCGTTAATGATTCGGACTGAAGAATCAATCTTATTCAGCCTTGACTGCTCTGATCTGATAGAAGTTGAGATCGATCTGAAGCTTCGATCTGGTCAGGCTGATTTCCATCGATCCGTTCTGTTTTGCGATATACCATATCATCTTGATCTGTTTTGAGCAATCGATCTGGTCAGTCTGATTTCTCTCGATCCGGTCTGATATGTTTTGTCATCTTTAAAATCCGGAACTAACAATAATGTATACATTTAGTAATTCATGAACATTGAACAAAGCAGTATATCACATCAACAATTGGAACAAGGACACGATCATAGCAAGTTAAAAAGAAAAAGCAAATCTCGTACACAGCGGAAGTCGCATGATATGATTTACGATGTCTTGCCGATGTTGAGTCGATCTTACTGCCATAAAAGATCAAAATGTTTGTGAATTTTGTAATGGGTGCGTGGGTTTTGATTCCAGATTCATACCCATATATATCAAACATCAAGCCATGTATTTCCCACTAGGAGGGTCGCCGTATGTGAATTATGTTTCTTGAGACAAGTACCTTATATACTGTTGATTTTTTCCATGACTTAGTTGAATTATTATTTTGTCATTGGTACCTTTTTGCAATTTCCTCAAAGATTTAAGGGGAGGGGTGACCTGTAATTTATGGAAGGTAAAATACAATTTTTAGGGGGTAAATATAATTTTTTTTTAAAAAAAAAAACTTTTTTAAAATTTATTTTGGGCAAGAGGGGTGCCTGCAGGTAGCTCCGTCTCGGGTAGTGAGAGCACATGGATCCGTGCTCACTGGATTTTTGAGACTTTAGCTGGACATGGACTTGAACATGATCGGGAGTTGGTCCATTGCCTTGTCATCTTTAAATATTTTGAAAGATATGTTCTTCCTCATTTTTCATTTTTTTTATTTTTTCTCTCTTCCCTCTTGGTTAGTGATATCCCTGGTTCTGGAGGCCCAGTAGGTCTTGAGGGTCCGAACTTTATTTGGGCCATCAGTGGGGGGCCCATTTAGTCAACAAAGAAAGTTCACTGCCCATCCCGGGTTATCCTTGTCGAGCTCTCCGCCCGACCCGGCCCTACCAAGCTTATTGTGGCGCGATCACCTCTGTCCAGCAGCCACAATCGTTTCCGAGCCGGGGTGGCGAGGAAGTACACCAAGAGGCCGGGGAGGTCCGCCATGGAGCATGCCGCCCAAGCTGAGGCGCGGCCCCTCATCAAAGCAGGACGGCCTATCTTTAGCAAGGCAGCCGGACTGAGGCGCGGTTTCCTCAATAGGTCGGGACGGGCAGTCATTGGACATGATAGGCTAGCTGGGACCACCTAGGGTGGTCCTGTGTACCGGGACTAGGGTTGCAGGAATCGGACACCTATTAAAGCAAAAGCTGGACCTGCTAACCAATCAAAGGGTGGCCAAGCACTGCAGATACGAAAAGCATATTCTCGGACACAGAGAATCACCAGAGCAAAAGGATCGTACGAAGTAGGCAACAGATGTAGATGGTCCCCCATCTGTGGTCCCCCCTCGGTTTCAGATATTGTCTCCAGAATCCCCGGCAGACCAGAACCCTTGGCATCCCCCCCCCCCCCCCTATAAAAGGGAGAGAGCCTTCCTCTAAGAAGGGATCCAATCATCGGAGATCCAGGAAGAAAAACGAGAGGATCCTCCGGATTCCGGCCCCAATTGCGACTCCGCAAGACAACACATACTTTCCCATACATAAATTCATTTGTTACCAACGCGAACCAAAAGGAGAGGTAACAAATTGGCGCCGTCTGTGGGAAGATTTGAGCGGAAGACGTTGAGACGATGGTAAGAACAAGAAGAACGGAAGCAGAAGAAAATCGAGAGCACCACGCCTCCACCAATGGCGAGGAGCAGCGACTGCCCGGGGTAAACATGACAGTGGGGGCTTTAACACTGGAGCAGCTCACTAGACTGATTGCAGTTACGGTGGAACAGACCATGAGGAAAAAGGAAGGTCCGTCCGAGGGAGTGCATGGGGAAAGCTCCCAGCAGATGAAGGATCCCGAACAAGGAGCAACGTCTCGTCCTAAAGCGACTGCTGTTCCAGACCTGGAGGGCCAGGTGGAGGAGCTGAAGGACGAGGTCCAGAGGATGAAGAAAGGGATGGGGGGTACCTCTGTCAGGAGGGGAACCCCTTTCTCGGGTGAAATAGTCAACGAGGAACTCCCAAATAACTTCCGACCCCCCAATGCTGGGGAATATGACGGGAGCACGGACCCAGAGGAACACCTGGGCAGGTTCGAAAATGCTGCCATGCTACATTGTTACTCGGATCGCCTTAAGTGCAAGGTGTTCCTAACCACTTTGGTGAGGTCGGCCCAGAAGTGGTTCAATCAGTTGGAGCCGGGCTCCATTACTTCCTTCGCC
Source organism: Haberlea rhodopensis (assembly GCA_907163345.1). Lineage (NCBI taxonomy): Eukaryota > Viridiplantae > Streptophyta > Magnoliopsida > Lamiales > Gesneriaceae > Haberlea > Haberlea rhodopensis. The sequence goes on from CAJQUN010000179.1 coordinate 648,306, forward strand.
GGATTTAGCTCCGCGTTCTTGCATCAGTATGCCAGCAGCAAGCGGTATAAGAAGACCTCTCTGAGCTTGTTCGAGATGAGGCAGGCCGAGGATGAGTCGTTGCGGGAGTATATCAAAAACTTCAATACTGTGATACTCGAAATACCGGCCTGCCCGGCGGAAATCCTGATCAGCGCCTTCACCCAAGGCCTGAGAGGAGGAGACTTCTTCCGATCATTGGTAAAGAAGCCTCCTGTTACCTATGATGATCTGCTCACCAGAGCGGAGAAGTACATCAACGTGGAGGAGGCCCAGCAACTGAGGAGGAAGGAAGTACGGAGGACGGGGGAGAAACGGATCAGCCAGGGCGAGAAGAGGCCAGTGGAAGGGGCACAGCTCGGTCGATTTTCCCATTATACGCCGTTGAAGGTCTCCAAGGAGGAGGCCGTCCGCATATGTGAAGACAAACATGTGTTGCAAAAGCCGGCACCAGCTAGTGTGGAGCCGAGCAAGGAGGCCCCGGAGAAATACTGCATCTTCCACCAAGCGACTGGACACACCACACAAGATTGCCATCGTTTGGATGAGGAGCTGGAGAAGGCAATACAGAACAGTTCCCAGTTCAAGCAGTTGTTGTCCCGACCCGTCCCACAAGGGGATAATCTTCCTCGGGGAAGGGGTCGAGGACCGTCGTGGACAAGAGGGAGAGGGGGACGGACCAACTTCCGTCCTCCGTTCCGTGGTAGAGGACGTGCTCGAGGACCCCCAAGGAGCTTAAATGACGTCAACCCTAACCGTGCTGACTCCCCAAAGCGGGGAGTCATAAACATGATCTCGGGCGGGACAACGGATGGGGATTCCAACAGGGCTAGGAAGGCTGTCAGCAGGAGAGAGACCCTGAGTGTAGGAGGGATTTGTGGAGCCGAGGAGGAGGTGGTTGTCAGTTTTGGGCCGCATGATCTGGAGAACATTTGCACACCCCATAACGATGCCCTGGTCATACGGGCCACTGTTGCCAATTATGAGGTTGGGAGGGTGTTTGTAGACACAGGTAGTTCCGTGAACGTGTTGTTTGATGAAGCTTTTCGGCAGATGGACTTAGGAGGGTATCAACTCGAGCCAATCAACACCCCACTATTTGGCTTCGCTGGGCACACCGTGTACCCCCTCGGTCAGATTTCCCTGCCCCTTTCCCTGGGAGGTAAAGAAGATCGGAAAACCAGGCTGGTCACATTCACCATTGTGGCGGCCTCATCTTCATACAACATCATTCTGGGGAGGCCAGCTATGAACGAATTCAGGGCTGTGGCCTCCACCTTCCACCAAAAGATCAAGTTCCCTGTAGGAAAAAGAGTGGGGGAAGTTAGGGGAGACCAGCCCTCATCCAAGAAATGCTACGCGGAAACTGTGAAGTTAGAGGTGAAAAGATCCCGAAGGGGCGGTGATGAAGGACGGGAGGATAGGGGGGTGCAGATGGTGCAGGAGGTGCAGGCGATGAGGGACGGAGAAGAGGAAATTATATTAGTCCCAGGACAGCCCGATAAAACCACAAGAGTAGCGGCTGACCTAGACAGCGTCCTGAAACACGACTTGTCGAATTGCCTGTCCAAGCATGCCGGAATATTCGCCTGGTCCCCGACCGAGCTGACAGGGGTGTTGCCCTCTGTAGCCCAGCACCGGTTAAATGTCAATCCAGAAGTAAAAGTAACCCGGCAAAAGAAGAGGCATTTTGGACCAGATAAAGACAGAATTATCCGAGCCGAGGTTCAGACCTTGCTGAGGGCCGGACAGATAAGGGAGGTACAATTCCCCACTTGGTTGTCAAACGTGGTTTTGGTTCCCAAGTCGGCGGGAAAATGGAGGATGTGCATCGACTTTCGTAATTTGAACAAAGCCTGTCCCAAGGACTGTTATCCCCTACCTCGGATCGATCAGCTGGTGGACTCCACCTCGGGGTATGAGCTGTTAAGTTTCATGGACGCGTACCAAGGATATCACCAAATACCCTTGGCGAAAGAGGACCAAGATAAGGTCAGTTTTATCACGTCGGATGGAACATTCTGCTATGTGGTCATGCCCTTTGGCCTCAAGAACGCCGGGGCCACATACCAGAGGTTGATGGACAAAGTGTTCGAAAACCAGGCGGGAAGGAACATTGAGGTTTATGTGGATGACATCTTGGTAAAATCTAAAGGCCAGGCAGACCTACTGCCCGACTTAGAGGAAACTTTTGCCACACTAAGCAGGTTTGGTCTGAAATTAAATCCAGCTAAGTGCGTATTTGGTGTGAAGAGCGGTAAATTCTTGGGTTTCATGGTAACAGAGAGGGGAATCGAGGTCAACCCGGAAAAAGTTAGAGCAATTCAAGAAATGACCTCACCTCGCAGCATAAAAGAGGTGCAAAAACTGACAGGGAGGATTGCGTCCTTAGCTCGTTTTATTTCTAGGTCAGCTCATAGGAGTTACCCTTTCTTCCGAGTGCTAAGAAAGGCGAAAAAGTTCGCTTGGGACGACGAGTGCGAGGAAGCTTTCTCTGACCTGAAGAAGCACTTAGCTGAGCTACCAGTCCTGGTAAAGCCGGAGCCCGGCGAGAGGTTATGGATCTACTTGTCTGCTACAGAAAGCGCTGTTAGCTCGGTACTGATAAAACAAGACGGTACGGACCAGAGGCCGGTGTACTATGTCAGCCATGCACTGAAAGGGGCGGAACTCAGATACCCAGAGGTCGAAAAATTGGCATTAGCTTTGGTCCTAACCGCAAGGAGGCTGAGACCCTACTTTTTGTCACACCCCATCTCAGTGCTAACCAACAGCCCCATGGGGAGGATAATGACCCAGCCTGATGTATCGGGTAGATTGGTGAAATGGACAATCGAGCTCGGCGAGTACGACGTAACCTACCAACCTCGGTCATCCATCAAAGCCCAGGCTTTATCAGATTTCATCGCGGAAATGATAGAGGTTGAAGCTGAGGAGCCCTGGAAGGTGTACGTGGATGGAGCAGCTAACAGTGAAGGCAGTGGAGTGGGGATTGTTCTGATATCCCCCGCGGGTGAGAAAATGAAGGTCATTATCAGATTAGACTTCCGGGCTTCTAATAATGAAGCAGAGTACGAGGCTATACTGATCGGGCTGAAGTTGGCAAAAGAGGTCGGTGCCAGCCGAGTGATCCTTCACTCGGACTCCCAGCTGGCCACTCAGCAGGTGAAAGGGAATTACGAAGCCAAAAGCGAGAAGATGATAGAATACTTGAAGGCTATACAGGAGATGTCAGAAAGTTTCGTGGAATGGAGCATAGTGCAGATCCCTAGGGAGGATAATCAGGAGGCCGATGAGCTCTCCAAGTGGTCAACATCCCTGGTTCCTTTGTCGCAGAGGGAGTACATATTTCAGACAGAGTTGATTCCGGCAGCTCGGCCCGTCACCGAGGCCCCCGAGGTGTTGGGTTGGATGGCCCCGATTTTGAACTACTTGAAAAAGCTGGAAGTACCCGCTGATAAGAACCAAGCCCGACGGTTAAAGAGGCACGCATTCCGTTTTGTTCTGATAGAGGATGTGTTATATAAGAGGTCATTTGCCGGACCCCTCCTCCGATGTCTCAACTCGGAAGAAGCAGAATATGTGCTCAGAGAAATTCACGAGGGATGCTGCGGGGACAATCTCGGGGGGTTGGCTCTGGCCAGAAAGACTCTCCTTGCTGGGTATTTCTGGCCTACCCTGAGGAATGACGCGATCAGGACTGTAGTCACTTGTGAGGGTTGTCAGAGGAACAGTAAGTTCCAGTCAAGGCCAGCAAACCTCATGAAAGCGGTAACGTCGGCCTGTCCTTTCGATAAATGGGGCCTGGATATCGTGGGACCTTTCCCGGTGGCCCCGAAGCAAAAGAAATTTCTGTTGGTGGCTGTAGATTATTTCTCGAAATGGGTCGAGGCCGAGCCTTTAGCCAAGATCGCCGAGGAGAATGTGCTGGACTTTCTGTGGAAGAATATAGTTTGCCGCTTTGGAGTACCCAGGAAATTAATCTCAGACAATGGGAGGCAGTTCCAGGGGCAGAGGTTAATGGCTTGGTGCAAGGAAATGAAGATCGAACAAGCCTTTACATCAGTAGGTTATCCACAGAGCAACGGGCAGACAGAGGTCACCAACCGATCAATTGTGCAAGCTTTGAAGGCCAGACTGTACGGGGTTGGCAAAGACTGGGTGGACGAGTTACCAAGTGTGTTGTGGGCTTACAGAACGACAGCTCGCGTCCCAACTGGAGAAACGCCTTTCAGCATGGTATATGGAACGGAGGCCGTGCTACCAGCTGAGGTTGGAAAGACCTCTGCCAGGGTCCAGGCATATGATGGCGACAATGAGGAAAGCCGGGCTCTGGACCTGGATCTGATCTATGAGAAACAGGAAAGGGCGGCTATAAGGATGGAGGCTTACCGCAGCAAGATAATCAGGGCCTACAACAAAAGGGTGGTACCCCGAAATTTTCAGGTAGGGGACCTCGTCCTCAAAAAGGTCAACCCAGCAGGGGAGGTAAGAAAGCTTGACCCCCGATGGGAGGGACCATACAAAGTAGTCCAGAAGCTGAGTTCCGGGTCGTACTACTTGGAGGAGGACGGAGGCCGACGCCTAAAGAGACCTTGGAATGCATATCACCTCAGAAAATATTATTCCTAGGCATTTTGTTGTTATTTCAATTCAATGTACGAACGCTGTTATTTAATGAATTTTTCCTTTAAACCTCTTGTCCGAAATTAAAAATGCAGGTCCGCCCTGCATGCTAAAGCCCAGGTGTATGAGGCCCTGGCAACAATTAAAAGCACAGGTCCGCCCTGCATGCTAAAGCCCAGGTGTATGAGGCCCTGGCACAAATTAAAAGTGCAGGTCATCCCTGTCACTAAAGCCCAGGTGTATGAGGCCCTGGCACCAATTAAAAGCACAGGTCCGCCCTGCATGCTAAAGCCCAGGTGTATGAGGCCCTGGCACAAATTAAAAGTGCAGGTCATCCCTGTCACTAAAGCCCAGGTGTATGAGGCCCTGGCACAAATTAAAAGTGCAGGTCATCCCTGTCACTAAAGCCCAGGTGTATGAGGCCCTGGCACCAATTAAAAGCACAGGTCCGCCCTGCATGCTAAAGCCCAGGTGTATGAGGCCCTGGCACAAATTAAAAGTGCAGGTCATCCCTGTCACTAAAGCCCAGGTGTATGAGGCCCTGGCACAAATTAAAAGTGCAGGTCATCCCTGTCACTAAAGCCCAGGTGTATGAGGCCCTGGCAACAATTAAAAGTGCAGGTCATCCCTGTCACTAAAGCCCAGGTGTATGAGGCCCTGGCAACAATTAAAAGCACAGGTCCGCCCTGCATGCTAAAGCCCAGGTGTATGAGGCCCTGGCACAAATTAAAAGTGCAGGTCATCCCTGTCACTAAAGCCCAGGTGTATGAGGCCCTGGCACCAATTAAAAGCACAGGTCCGCCCTGCATGCTAAAGCCCAGGTGTATGAGGCCCTGGCACAAATTAAAAGTGCAGGTCATCCCTGTCACTAAAGCCCAGGTGTATGAGGCCCTGGCACCAATTAAAAGCACAGGTCCGCCCTGCATGCTAAAGCCCAGGTGTATGAGGCCCTGGCACAAATTAAAAGTGCAGGTCATCCCTGTCACTAAAGCCCAGGTGTATGAGGCCCTGGCAACAATTAAAAGTGCAGGTCATCCCTGTCACTAAAGCCCAGGTGTATGAGGCCCTGGCAACAATTAAAAGCACAGGTCCGCCCTGCATGCTAAAGCCCAGGTGTATGAGGCCCTGGCACAAATTAAAAGTGCAGGTCATCCCTGTCACTAAAGCCCAGGTGTATGAGGCCCTGGCACCAATTAAAAGCACAGGTCCGCCCTGCATGCTAAAGCCCAGGTGTATGAGGCCCTGGCACAAATTAAAAGTGCAGGTCATCCCTGTCACTAAAGCCCAGGTGTATGAGGCCCTGGCACAAATTAAAAGTGCAGGTCATCCCTGTCACTAAAGCCCAGGTGTATGAGGCCCTGGCACAAATTAAAAGTGCAGGTCATCCCTGTCACTAAAGCCCAGGTGTATGAGGCCCTGGCACCAATTAAAAGCACAGGTCCGCCCTGCATGCTAAAGCCCAGGTGTATGAGGCCCTGGCACCAATTTAAAGTGCAGGTCCTCTTTGCCTCATAAAGCTCGGGTGTAGGAGCGCGGGTCAGGAGGACATCATCTGCTTGGAAATAATTATTCCCTGAGATCGGGTCGGATTGATCCTTTGTGCATCTTGGAGTATGTGGATTAACAGGTTAGCACTGTTTTAAGATTTAATTTTGTTAGAATTATGTTAGTCGCGGTTACACGAAGGCGCTATGCGGCATCCAGTTCTGCCCGGGGAATTATGTTTAAGTTGTATTGTTTGGATCAATCCCAATGTGAAATCACGGGTTGGCTCGGCTGATATAAGGGGTCGGGACGCTCGTAAAATTGCGAGAAACCAATTCCTAACAAGTCAAGGCAATCAAAATTCAAAATGACTTCAGTACAAAGGGGTGCCTCCGAGGCACATTAAAAAAAAAAAAAAAAAAAAAAAAAAAAAAAAAAGAGAGATACAACGGTTAAGTCAAAAGCAGTTCAGACTACTTGATGAAGTCGGGGGGGATGCTGGCAATGATGGCATTAAGGTCCAGGAAGTCGTCAGGGTCCTGGTCACTGGGCGGGAAGCCCTGGGCTTTGAACTGGCCCTTGCACCCCTCGAAGCCGAGGTCCAGAAACTTAAAAGCCTTGGAGGCCAGCATGCTCGTAAATTCCTCCGACTTAATAAAGGCTTCGCGTCGGTCTGATTCACCTGCTACATAGGACTCCAACTCGGACCTAACCTTTTCAAACTCAGCCCCGACATGGGAAAGTTCTCGCTCCCTCCCGGCCAGAGCAACACGGAGCTGTTCTGCCTCCGCTCGAAGTCGGGTCATCGAGGCCCTATAAGACTCCAGTTCGGCAGCGTCCGCCTCGGATTTAGCTCTAGCATTCTCAGCTTCTGACTTTGCCTCCCGAGCTGTTTTCTTCGCGTCTCTTGCTGATTGGCCGTAGTTTGCACCCCGACGAAGGCTCTCGCACATCATCACTAGGCCCTGCAGAGAAAAGGGGGAGAGGGACTCAGCAAAAAAAAAAAAAAAAAAAAAAAAAAAAAAAACTTACTGATAGGGCCCGGGATACACCTTCCTCTGCTAGGGGTTTCCACCTCAGCTCGGACAAGACTTGCTGATCAGCGGAGGAGGTCAGACACTCGACAATCCGGGCGGACAGACCTGAAGGGGCAGAGTTGATAAGGCTGACATCTCGGGTATAGCCCACTGGTACCCCCTGGTGAACCCGGGTCGGCAGGAGCGACTGATAGATGACTGGGGGGGGAAGCAGGTGGGGTGTCGATCTCATGAATAACCGGGGAGGTAGCCACCTCTTCCCGCGTCCGGACCCTAGCTGCACCTCCGTCCCTTTTTCTTTTCCTCAGGCCTGTCTCCAACCCAACCTCCTCGGCGCGAGGAGGGCTGGCCACTGGAAACGGGTGGTTTGGGGGAGCATCGGGCGCACTGGGGGGTTGGCTCGAAGGGCCCGCCCCGGCCGCACCTTTCCCGGCCTTTTTCTGAGACGCCATGGTGGACAGTAGCTGCTGGAGAGACATGTTATCTACAAGACAAAAGATTCAGCTCAGACAAAAATAAAAAATAATAACTATAAATGTATATATTTAAATATCATAAGCGGGGCCGGGGAGGAAGAACGTACCACCAGGGACGTCTGGATAGGAGCTCAGCCCAAAACGCCTGAGTACGTCCTCCCTGATTAGGGCAGCTGAATCAAAACGCCGACCCCCAAGGGTTGAGATAACCGTTTGGAAGAACACGTCATCTTTATATTTTTTGGGCAGAGGTCGAGGGGTAGGTAGGGTATCTCGCCAGGCCATTGGACAAGCCCAGCGTCGTGGTGGTTTGACAAAAAAGAAGCTCTGTTTCCATCCCTTACGGGAGCTCGGGATGTTGTTTAGAAATTTGTAAAAGGTCCGGGCACCAAAGTAAAACGCCCCGGGAGAGGGGGTTTTCTTAACTTGGAAAAAATAATTAAGAAGGGTAGGGGAGAAAGGCAGACCCAATGATCGGAAGAGGGCAATGACAGATACTAGGCTCTGGTAGGAATTGGGGGTGAGCTGGCTCAGAGAGACGCAGTGATAGTGGGAGAACTCCTGGAAGGGAAGGGGGATAGGAAAGCGGAGTCCGCTTTTAAGCTGCTCGAGGAAGAAGGGAAAGTACTCGGGCGGGGGGAGGTGCGGACGCTCACCAGCCCTAGGGACCCGTACGTCGTGATCTGGGGGGATAAACCACGTGCGGAGAAGGTGCTCGGCCTCAGGGGAAACACACGAGTCGAGGATCTCGTACCAAGGAAGTCCGGCCTGGGCCAGGCTCCTCGGGTCGAGAACCTCGAAGGTGGGGAGACTAGGGTCAAATACCCTAGGAGGGACTTGTCGGAGGGGCACCACCTCGGGAATGTCCCCCTCAGGAGCATCTGACCTCCGACCCGAGGGACTGGGTAGATCAGACCCCTCGGCCTCCTCGTCCCCCCCTCGAAAGAGGGCACCGGAAGTGGAAGAAGTAGAGTGCGACATTAACACAAAGGAAGGCAGAGCTGACTTACAGGGTTTTTGGGAGAGGCAATTGATCCGACCTAGAGCGCAAATGGGGGAAAATGACACGAGAGCCTCAATTTATAGAAGATGTGGCTCGTGGGCCGAGGAAAGCCTGGCCCAAACCAACGATGCAGATGAAGGGAGATGAACGGTCGGAGCACCAGATACGGGCACGTGGCCTGACGGCTTACTAGGGTTTGGTACGGGATAGCTGTCACCCCGAGGCCAGAAGTTGTCTAGTCAAAGGACCGGGGGTCAAGAACCAATAAAGTTCGCCACAAGCCCATTAGTCGAGGCAGCGCTGCACTAGCTCGACTAGATGGGGATACTGATGATATCCCTGGTTCTGGAGGCCCAGTAGGTCTTGAGGGTCCGAACTTTATTTGGGCCATCAGTGGGGGGCCCATTTAGTCAACAAAGAAAGTTCACTGCCCATCCCGGGTTATCCTTGTCGAGCTCTCCGCCCGACCCGGCCCTACCAAGCTTATTGTGGCGCGATCACCTCTGTCCAGCAGCCACAATCGTTTCCGAGCCGGGGTGGCGAGGAAGTACACCAAGAGGCCGGGGAGGTCCGCCATGGAGCATGCCGCCCAAGCTGAGGCGCGGCCCCTCATCAAAGCAGGACGGCCTATCTTTAGCAAGGCAGCCGGACTGAGGCGCGGTTTCCTCAATAGGTCGGGACGGGCAGTCATTGGACATGATAGGCTAGCTGGGACCACCTAGGGTGGTCCTGTGTACCGGGACTAGGGTTGCAGGAATCGGACACCTATTAAAGCAAAAGCTGGACCTGCTAACCAATCAAAGGGTGGCCAAGCACTGCAGATACGAAAAGCATATTCTCGGACACAGAGAATCACCAGAGCAAAAGGATCGTACGAAGTAGGCAACAGATGTAGATGGTCCCCCATCTGTGGTCCCCCCTCGGTTTCAGATATTGTCTCCAGAATCCCCGGCAGACCAGAACCCTTGGCATCCCCCCCCCCCCCTATAAAAGGGAGAGAGCCTTCCTCTAAGAAGGGATCCAATCATCGGAGATCCAGGAAGAAAAACGAGAGGATCCTCCGGATTCCGGCCCCAATTGCGACTCCGCAAGACAACACATACTTTCCCATACATAAATTCATTTGTTACCAACGCGAACCAAAAGGAGAGGTAACAGTTAGGAACTAATAGGCTCATCACCTTGGAAATGGACTCTTAAGATTCTTGAAAGACAAATACAAGAATGGGCTTAAAAAAGAACTTATCAATAAAGAAGCGGAAGGCACGTGGTAAGAATGTAATCTTTTCGTTCCAGTTTGTTTGTTTTTGTTACATGTGAAAGAGAGCGATATTGTAAAATCAGCGAACATGTTAGTCATTCACCAACTTTTAGTGGAATTTTCTTCTTTGGAGTGTGGCACATATTCGAATTGTGTTTTTATCCTATCAGGAACCATGGTTAGGGTTTGCAACAGGGCGGCTTAACTCCTAAAGTCATTAAATTATTTGCTTTAAACCCCAAATGTCTAGCCCCTAGGCTTATTAATTTTAGTGTTCAGTCCCCGCATTTAATTAATAAACCATATTAATAAGTAATTGTGTTGAATCATAACATTCATCTTCTCTCTCACTCTGTTGCTAGCCCGCTATCGCTCCCTCACTCACTCATTGTCTTTCTCTGTCTTGTTCCTGTAAATTTCTATAGTAAATGTCTTTGAGGCGCTGAGAAAGATCTTATATCTCACCCAATTTTTTGTTGATTTGTTACGAACGAGAAATATGATTGCGTGTTATTAAGATTATATCTGAATTTTATTGTTCTATGTTTATTTTTCTTCTTGAGTCTTACTTTTATGGTAATTCTTTATAAACCGGTTCTTGTTTTTACCATTTTTCCCTAATTTGTTCCTTCAATGTAACCGATTACCGGGGTATTCTTTAAATTTCTACTCATTTTTCTTAATGAAACATAGTAGTCGTTATAGAGTTGTTAAAATAGGCCAGATCAACCAGCAAGTGGCCCAAATAGGTTGGGCCCGCCTGCAGGAGGGCTGAAAAACTCCAACCCAACCAAACTCGAGGCTGGACTCGAGTTAGTAGGGCCAAAAAATAAAAACATTACTATATTATATTTTAATGAATTAAAACTATTCAAGAAATTATTAATAAATCATATTTTAATTATTTAATCAAAATTTTATTATAAATTAATTAATTAATCCAACACACGGGCTAACCCGCTACAAGCCGCCAACCCTCATGAGTTGGCGCGCTTAGAAGCGGGCTGAAAAATTCTTGACCCAACCCACCTATTTGGTGGGTCAGGATGGGCCAACCAGACATGCCCAATCTACTTTGACAGCTCTAGCCGTTATATATTCTTTTTTGTGAGTGAATTTATGTCTGCTCTCTGTTTGCCAAATTATGTTAGAAATAGCTCTGTTTGCAAAATTAAGGTAGAAATAGTTGTAATATTCATAGATTTGTTTTCTCTGTTAGTTGTTGTATCTCGTTCGTTTTGTTAATATATGAACCAAGTCTAATCTGTAGTTTGTAATTTGATATTGAATGTTTGTTCTTCTAGTTATTTTAATGGTACAATTGTAGGATAAAAACCTGTTGATATAATATAATGACTTAGTTATTTATTTTTTTTATAAAAAAATCAATATTATATTCTTGGACAGTTGCAGTAGAATCCACAAATTGGTTTACATAATTTTTGCACACGAGTCAAGAAAAATTTCGGAGTTGTTTTTTTTTTTAGAGAAGAAATTCAAAAAATACAAAAGTCAAGTTCTATTGTTCTATAACTTGGTTTTCTATATCATTTTGCTCATTTATTAATTATTTTACGTAGTTGTTAAAATAATGAATAAAAAGTATGCATCTGAATATGAAAATCTCAAGAAAAAAAGAGAGAATAGAAAAATTAGTGCAATATCAAAAAATGCCCTGAATAAATTTATTTAAAAAGAACAAACTTCAAATGAAGAGGTAATTGGCGAAGATCAAATAATATTGGAGTTGTAGCTATCGTAATAGAAGTGTTGAAATTAAAAGAAAATGATAGTATGATATAAGAAAATGAAATTGAGAAGATACTATAAATAATCCAAAACGTCAATGTAATAAGTTGGATAAAGTGACTTTCAATTCCTATGAACCAAGGCATTAGAAAGAAATCGACATAAAATTAAGATATATATTAGTAGAGTCGAATATTACTAGTAGTAGAATATTAATTATGCGCACGATGCAATTCAAATTAATACTTAAAATAATCGAATATTAATCTTAGAAAAATCAAACATTAGTGATACGTACGAGGCAAGAGAAATTTTAAACAACAGTATTAAAAATCAAATTTGCTAAGGTTGTATTTGGATTGGAGGATCTGATTTGGATGAAATGATTTGAAATCTAATAATTTGATATTCATGGATTTGAAATGACATATAGTTGGTTTTCTTCCAAAATGCAAAGGAATTTGAAACACGTATTTTAATTCTTTTACCCAAACAAAAAAAATGTATTTAAGTAAAAAATTTGCAACCCGTTCATTTTAAATCCTTTTAATCCAAACACAACCTCCTAATATGAGCGCATCACGTTGATATTGAATACAAGTATTCATTTGCCTACCTTAATCTTATGAATATATCAAATATTCACCTTGATTATTTTTTATATTAATACATAATAGAAATCGAATATTAATTGCAGAAAAATCAAACATTAATGATGTGTATGAGGTTGGGCTGTTTAATAGGCCGGGTCAATCCGGACCCGGCCCACAACCGGACCGGTTAGCCCAGTCCTGAACCGGAACCGGGCTAACCGATTTTGAACCGGTCTGGAATCGGTAAGATACCTGTCCGGAATCGGTAAGATACCGGTCCGGATCGATTCTACCGTTCCGGAACCGGTATCTTACCGGTTCCAAACTAAACGGATCCGGTTTCGGGCTGAACCGGAATCGGATCCTTTATTAAAAAAATTAATTTTTTTTAAATGTAGATAAATATATTTTATGTTAGTTTATAAACACGAAGCCTATTAGCTCAATTGGTTAGAGTTGTAGAGTAGAAGATGATAGTCGCGTGTTCGAATCCTCCAAACAACAATTTAACTTGATTTTTCGGAAGAAAAAAAAAATTCTAAATAGCGGATCCGGAACCGACCAGTTCCAACCCGGAACCGGTAGAACCATTCAAGACTTAGCGGATCCAGAACCGACCAGTTTTGAATCGGGTCGAACTGGATTGGGCCAATAAACACCCCTGGTATGAGGCAATTAAAATTCAAAATTGCTAATAGTCCATAGAATAGTAAACTCTCCTTAACCGAGCGCATCCCACTATTATTGAATACAAGGGAAGCCTTTCTGTCCTCTTATCAACTTTTTCTCTGACTCGCATTTTGTTGCGGGTCAACTCAGCCCAGCACCTGTTGACCAATTGCACGGCCCAAAAGACAATAATTTCCTCTCGAAAAAAAGAAGTAACCTACGTTAACCCTATGTTTGGTTGAACAAAAAATAGGATTTGGATTAGTTTGGTTTAAAATTTAAAATAGTATTTACAAATCCATTCTTGTTTGGAGAAAAAAGTATTTGAGTTTGGAAATTTAAATATTTACTAAAGTAACCTTTTTAATATCTTTTAAATAATTTTTCTAAAAATCATTTTACCCAAAAAAGTCCATATTAAATATTAAAATAAATAATCGATATAATATCTAAATATTGAAATTTAAATTCTAGAAAACAACCCATCCCAATAATTAAATATTCAATCTAGAAAATAAATAATTCTTTCTATGAATCCAACATCATCCAAATTTTATAATAGAATTCAAAAATATATTTAGTCATAAGATGTCTAGTGAATCTTCCAAGATAGCCAATGAAATCGACTATGACGTGGAATTCCAAAAAAAATTGACAGAAGAAAATCATATACTGGAAAAATGAAATCCTCATCCTGTCACGTCCGGATACCGAGACTGATGATACCTGCGCAGTCCCCAAATTAAAATTCGAAAACAACACGCCTCCGATACAGATCTCAAATAAACCAATCTTTTTATTCCACATCATCATCAGAAAATGTTCTTACAACTCGAACTGATAAAACATCTAAAAATGGTTTAGAACTGAATTTAATATAACATTGCGGAAGCGTAAGTTACTAAAGTTGATAAGATAGAACTGATACATAATTAGTTTAATGTTGCGAAAGAGCAGCAGTTATTCTACAATCCCCAAAACTTGTTTTGCTCTTTTTCTTTTTCGACATCTGTCTCATTTATATCTGGCTAAGGAAAATAAGGACTGAGTGTCTTGGGAAACACTCAGCAAGTGGGGGACAATCGAACATACAAAATAGATATATACATTTGTGTAATTTCAAGTAGATAATCACAACGTAAGTAGAACTGATTTCATAACTAATATTAAAAAAAAAAAACCTAATCTGTTCACACAAGAACATGACTGAATATATATATTGCTGTCATTAAAGCATAAATAGATATGCTCACTTAGAGCTTAAACTTGTTGGGAAAACATTTCTATATTTTGGTGATAACAAACATCTACTGCTTAAAGTATCTACTGCATCAAAGAAGATTACTGACGAGAAGTCCACCGACTGACTCTACGAAGATCTACCGACAGAATATAGTCTACTGCTTCAAACCATCGTCTACCGGATGCAAAGAGTAGAACTCTACTGGACAAAAAGAGTAAAGTCAGCTGGATCGAGTAATCGAAGTCAACTGTTGAGCTCTTTGGAAGAAGTCAGCAGGTTACGAAGACATTAGTTTACTCTAGTCCAGTAGACTAAGTGAGCAGACATAAGAGTGCAACAAGACAAAGAGCTTCCATTATGGCAATCGTACAACAGAGCGCCACATTACCATATCAGCACCACGAATTCAGCCAGAATAAACTAGCCATTTTGAACGGGTTTGGAAAGAAGACAACAATAAATTTGAAAGTAAATCAGGAAGTTGATTTCAAGCGATTCTTTCCATTTGAAAGATAGTTGCCATTAGACATTTCAGTCTATAAATATGTCAACAAGCAGATTGAAGAAAGCTCTCCCTGACTCTCTGAATCTTTACATTTACGAAACAAGCACAACGAAATACTTCACAAACATTCACTGAAATATTCTGAAGTTTTACAGAGCAGTATCTAAGCCTTCAACGTGATCTTGAAGATCCAAGTATTCTAGTCTACTTCTCAAGAAAACTCAAGGATAAACAGAGTTTTTATATTTTGAGAGAGTGTTCAGAAAATAATTTGTAATAGTTGTGATTCTGTATGGCTAAGAGATTAGGGAATCTGTGTGGGTGTCTTAGAAAGTTGTATACTGAAAAGTGTAAACCAAAGTCTTTTAGTGTAACTTTCCTACAAAGGAAGAATGGGAGACGTAGAAGCGTTGTGCTTCGAACTTCCAGAAACAATTCTTGTGTCATTTACTTTCTGCTCTACCCTACCGCACTACAATTCTTCCTTCAGTCATTTATTCACAAGACCACTGGACACCTTCTACATTACTTTTTAGTTGCATTAGTACTTTACAATATGCTCTAACCTGAAGCAAATTCAATTTATACCAGTGTTTATTCAACCCCTTTCAAAATATTAACCCGATCCTAACAAAACTGATCAGCTCACCTAGACTGAATAGATTGACTCACCTAGAGTCATAACATATTGGTTCACTTAGAACCATAACAGAACTGGAACAACATTGGAACTGACCACAACGGAACAGATCTGTTACCACACATTAAAACTGATCTTTACAATAGATCATATGTACATCTTTTTAAATCACTTCGAGCATGCACAGTAAATCCTCCAATTTATCAATTCTTTAAAAATTATACTTTCTTAAAGTCCTCAGATTTTCAGAACACTCATACATTCAAATATGGAAGGTGTTTGATTGAAGTATAAAACATATATTCTTACTTTAAATACAGAATGAAAGTAATATACAAAAGCACACTTACAGTGATTACAACTTGATTGAGCGAACTAGGTTGCAAAAACAAGGCTTGAACAACGCCATGCAGTGCCGGAATAGTGCTAATGTGATGCCTGGAATTTAATTACCTAGATTAAATTGAATTTAATGTAATAATGGAAGGGTAATTGAGAATAAATGCAATTTTGTAATTGAACTCGGTTTTGAGATAAATCGAGTGCGATTAAGCATTACGATTGAGTCATAATTATTGAATTAGTAATTGGTTTAAAATGAAATATGTGAATTATGAGGATAATTATGAGTTTGAAGTTGTAGAGTAATTATTAGAGTTGAACAATAATTACAGAATTAGGGGATAAATAATTATTGGTAAATTTTGTAACATGGATTAAGAATGAGGGACTAAATCATGTGGTGATTTTAATACAAATATTCCTTCACACACTACACCCCCAAAACCTACAAAAACTCTCCATCTTCATTTTTCCCCATGTCTTCTCCCTAAAGAAGAGAATCTCTCAATCTTATTGTCAAGCTCGATTTTTTGTTCGAGTTTATGATGGTTTGATCGCGATAGAGCGAAGAAAGGTTTGGAAAAATTCAGATATCTCGATCGATCTTGAGCAAAGTGCCGATCGATCGCGAGCGGATGAAACAACCCAGGGCTGATTTTGAACGCGCGATCGATTGCTTGGAAAATTTTGTGAAGTTTTGGAATTTTGAGATATGGTATTTTATGGTAAATTTTCATGTTGATTATGTCATTCTAAAGAAATATTGCACAATGTAATAAAGTTGCATGAATTGAACCTTAGAAATATGTACTACTTGATCAAGCTAAATGATAACTCAAATGAATACAAGTATAAAATGAAATAATTTGAGTAGTATACAGAGTACGATAAACAACAACTAATTTTGATAGGGGCATGACAAATCTATGTTATAAATGATAAGATTGTTGGGAGTTATCGATGAAATATTAATATTGAATCGATATTCAAATATAGATATTTTATGTGCCTCCGGTTATCGAGGACGTCTAAATCATTTTATTAACTTTAACGTACATAATGACCTACGAGCATGTATGGTATCAAATAATTATAGCTTTATGCATTTATGTGTTGACCACTGTGAAATGTGAAAGTAATGTGAGTTTAATTTAATGCTTGGAGCATGGTGGTTATATAAATGATAGTAATGGGATATGTGAAGGGAACTTGATGCCTATGGCATGGTAAATATGACATATCGTTGAGGATGTTCATGGATGATAGTCATATTGGCCTTTGGTATGTTGTTAGTTATAAATAAGTGATAAGTGACATATCATCTAATTATTGATTATACTTATTGATGAGTATGATGTTTTAAATACGGCAATAAAC
Source organism: Haberlea rhodopensis (assembly GCA_907163345.1). NCBI lineage: Eukaryota > Viridiplantae > Streptophyta > Magnoliopsida > Lamiales > Gesneriaceae > Haberlea > Haberlea rhodopensis. Next base: position 665,330 of record CAJQUN010000179.1, read on the forward strand.
ATGATGATTGTAGAATTGATGATTGTGGAGTTTTGAGTACATGAACAGTTCAAGGGATCACATATTTTACTGGCATACTCAGGGAGTATCTCTTTTCTTTACAATATTATATTCTTGTAAACTATATAATATGGGCTGTAAATGACAATGAAAATATATATTGTGAAAGTAATGAATTAAACTATATTATTTTGTCACGTCTCTTAGGAATCCAGGTAACTACGTGGTTTGTGCACTAAAATGGGCAAAAAGCTGATTAAAATGATGTATTGATGTCAAGGATTCAAGTTTTCCATCCTGCAGACAGGCATAAATATGCCTTCCATGAGGCATAAATATGCCTAAGGCTATGTCAATCAAAATGTTGAGAGTTAAAGTATGTGTATTTACGCCATTCTGAGGCGTAAATATGCCAATGCTACGGCAATGGAAATTTGTGGAGAATTAAAGCAGACGTAACTACGCCATTCTGAGGCGTAAATATGCCATGTCAGGCATAACTATGCCATTCTGAGGCGTAAATATGCCATATCAGGCATAACTACCCCTATAATAAGGCATAAATACGCCAGCTACGCGGGAAGCTAGAATTTTAGCACATCATCAGCGTAGATACGCCACTAGAATTTTGGAAAGTTTTCCTACCTTCCTTATCTGATCCACTCGGGCTATAGGGGCTTTTATGGGCTTTTTTGGAGGATATTAGACACACCATCAGAAAAAGAACTAGGTTTGGAGGAGGAGAAAAAGGGAGACGACAGCTCGGAGCAAAAAGTAGAGATTTCACCACGAGACGGAGGCGTTCATCTGAGAACGAAGAATAGCTTCTAAATCGTTTTGTATTTCTAACTTTTATTATGTTTTATGGATTGTTTAAACATGTCTATGTGTTTAATTCATTCTATCATGAACTAACTCCATTTTTTCTAGGAGAACGATGTAGTTTGTTTTGAAACTACACTTATTATGAATTGATTGATTTATTTGGATTTCCATATGGTTTATCTATGTTTCCCTGTTCTTAATGCTTTTGAGCTACTGGCCATAGATTGAATGATGATATATTTGTAATCTATCAGTCGAGAGAGGGGGTTGTGAATAGGAAAGAAGGAATTCATATCGTGGAAGTTTATAGAGTTCGAGAGGCCTATAACTCCATAGAAGTCATTAAATGAATTACTGTGCAATTTCAATTGTTTGATATTTGATCTTAGATAGAGATATCAAGATTGAAATCAAGGAATGATAAGTGTAGTGGATGAACAAGTGAAATCGAGCTTCTAGATTCGTCTCTAATTGAATATTCCAACTCAATTTTGCTCATTGATAGTTTAACTGATTTTTACTAATTTGCATAAACAACTTAACCATTCGATTCTCTAGATAAAGCGAAGATTATTTTAATTCAGTACTTAGATATACCTTTATAATCAATGTGGTTCGACATCTTTTATACTAAAACTTGACAACCGTGCACTTGCGGTAAGAAAATTTCACGTCAAGTTTTCAGCGTCATTGCCGGGGATTGTTTTATTTAGTACAATCTGATATTACCAATTAATTTTTGTTTTAATTTAGAGATTTTACTTTTTTACTTTGAATTGATTGTTGTTTTCTATGGCTTTTACATTGCATGCGAAAATATACAACTCCCGAATCGCTGTTGTTTGATCTTGAGATCAAGAGAACTGCAAGAAGATTGAGAAAAGCGAGAAGGGAAGAGTTACTAACAACGGCTGAGGACAGAGACAACAACGAAACACCTCAACAAGTGAATGTTGAACCTCAAATGGCCATCAGAGACTATTTCAAATCAACGGTCAACCACAATTACTCTTGAATCGCTCGCTAGACTATCTATGCTAACAACTTTGAACTTAAGCCTGCATTGATATGTATGGTGCATCAGATTCAGTTTGGTGGTTCCGCTGTTGAAGACCCCAACTTATATCTAAGAATGTTTTTGGAGATAACTGATACTGTAAAAATGAATGGTGTTCCAGAAGACATTGTGAGGTTGGGTTTGTTCCATTTCTCTCTTTGGGATCACACAAGGAGCTGGCTACAATCTCTTCCAGATGGTAGTATTTGCACATGGGTAGACATGTCATCGAAATTTCTCTCAAAGTTCTTTCTGCCAGCTAAGTCATCCCAACTGAGGACTGAAATCAGTACGCTCAGGCAAATTTATTCTAAACAACTCTATGAGTCATGGCAGCGATTTAAGGATCTATTGAGGAGGTGCCCACAACACAACTATGAGAACTTGGTACAAATCCAGTTATTTTACAATGGTTTGAATGGGCCAACTAGAATTATTGTGGATGCTGCAGCATGAAAAACACTATTTGCTATGACTGCAGATGCTCCTTTGATTTGCTTGAAGAAATGCCAGCTAACAATTTCCAATGGCCCAATGAGCGAGCCATGGTGAGGAAACCCATAGGTATGTATGAGGTTGATCATTTCAGTACACTTTCTTCACAATTATCAGCACTAACCACATAGGTAGCAGCTCTGAGCAAGCAAGAAGCACAACACACTATGGAATCAAGTTTTCAAAGGAAGCAGACCGAGACAAGCTCAGTTCATAAACAATCGATATCCCAACAACAATACCAACTACCGAGGCAATCAGTACCAACAAGGGTTCTGTAACAATGATAAACTTTCATATGCCAACAACAATAACTCCTTGACTCTGCCACCTGGATATGCTCCACAAAAGAATGAAGGAAAACCATCATTTGAAGATTTGGTAGGTAACTTTGTTCAAACCTCGTCATTGAGGCTTGAGAAGAACGAGTCAAGGCTTGACATGATTGAGGGACACATGAATAACATTGGTGCTACGATGAAGTTTCTTGAGGTTCAAATTAGGCTGCTTGCTAATGCCATGAACAACCAACAAAGAGGAACATTTCCTAGCAACAATGAAGTGAACCCAAAAGAGCAGTGTCATGCCATTACTTGAAAAGTGGAAGGGAGATTGGAGAAACCGAACCAGTGCACATTGATGAAACACCCATGGAGGAGACACACATTTTGGTCGAACAACCTAAGGAATCAATTCTAGAGCATCATGACACTCAACCCATGAAACCTCCAATGTTTAAGCCTACTCTTCCATATCCTCAATGCTTAAAGAAGAAGGCAATAGACGATCAGTTTGCAAAGTTCATGGAAATTTTCAAGAAACTTCATATAAACATTCCTTTTGCCGATGCTTTACAACAAATGCCCAATTATGCAAAATTCATGAAGAATGTTATGGCAAGGAAGAGAAAGCTCGATGGTTTTGAGACAGTGAATCTGAATGAGGAATGTAGTGCAATCCTCCAAAAGAAGCTGCCACTAAAATTAAAAGATCCAGGGAGTTTTACTATCCATTGTATTATTGTTAGTTCTTCTTTTAAAGCTTTAAATAATCTTGGAGCTAGTATAAATTTAATGCCTCTATTTTGTTTCAGGAAATTAGGACTTGTGGAGACAAAACCAACCAACATCACACTGCAAATGGTGGATAGGTCTCCACATACCCTCACGGTATAGTGGAAGATGTGTTAGTGAAAGTGGGAAAACTCTACCTTCCAGCAGACTTCATTATTCTAGATATACAAGAAGACGAAGAGATGCCAATAATCTTGGGACTATCGTTAGTGGCTATAGGGGAAACGAAAATAGATGTAAAAAATGGTGAGCTATTAATGCATGTTGAAGATGAAAAAGTCATTTAATGTATTTAAAATGACCACCGCCCCACATGTCATGGAGAAGCCCTAGGATTATAAGAAGGTGCAAATGCCAACAACTGAGAGAGTTGAGCAGTGTTGCAAGATTGATATGATTGGAAAGCTGCACAAAGTGGTCATTACTGTCAGAAAAGTTGTAAAGAAGCTAAATAAGAAGACAGATAAATTCAAGCAAATGTGGAGGGTAAAAAGCAGGCACGATCCTCCCGAACAACTAGCAACAAATGGTTAAAAGTGCCACAAAGTTTGGTTGACGACTTTAAACAAAGCTATTCTCGGGAGGCAACCAAAGTTTTATATCCTTTAAATTTTTGTTTTGTTTTGTTGATTCTTATTTTAATTTTATTTTTAGGATGCAATTCTTATCCAAAGTCGTCTCATTTATAGGTCTCCCCAACGAAGTTTCCACGCTATCCCATGCTCAAGAGTTCCTTCAGAGATTGTTTCCACAGCCACCTACTTTCCAGCCACCACCATTTCAACAACCACCCATGGATGATATGGATGACAATGAAAACTGATGGTCGTCTCCTAGGTATGTGCATCCTTCCATTTGGTTCTTCATGTTTTTTGCATTGAGAACAATGCACATTTCTAAGTTTAGGGGGATACGTTGAACCGTGTGTCAAATTACTTGGATTTCTGTTTATTTTTGGTCAGTTGTGTCTTTCTTGCTTTAGTTTAGTTGCTTTGTTTGCTTGTCCTTGATTAGATTCTGTTAAGTCGTTAGTGTCATCAGTTGTGCTACGAGTCAGTTGAGGCCAATGATGAGATGTGAGCTTTAAATTATCTAAAAACTTTGAACTGGTTTAAGAAATTGCCTGTTGAATTCTCACATAAATACGCACTTAATGTCGTGACTACTTGATTAAATTGAATTTTTTTTGAGCAAATGAATGAATTATAAAACTTTTCCGATTGCCATTTGATGCTATCAGTTGATTCTAAACACGCACGAAAATGACATAGGCAGTTCTTGTGAAATAAATCGGGCCTTTGAGATTTTCGTTGACACTTAAATGACTTAGTAGCATTTTGAGCCTAATTCTGAAAGAATGAGACTTAAATTGTGGCATTATGTTTCAGATTCTCATTCAAATTCTTTTGATAACACCTTCTCTGAGCACAATTGGTTAAACCACATGAATTATCTGTGAATTGAGAGAAGTATAGAACTTGCTTTAGTACACTTCAAGGCGAAATACAGACGTATGTGGCTTAGGATGATTGAATTTTTGAACAGGTTGAGTCTTTCGAGCCACCCAATAACATCATTTACACCTTAGTAAACCCCTTTGAGCTCTATAAAAATCGAATGGGATGTGCTTAGGCACATGAATGACCCCCATTCGGCATTTTTTCAAAATGCCACATCAACCACGTGTTGATAGCTTATACACTTTTTTTCCTACCCTCAAGTGAGTAAGCCCTTATGCGCTTTGAATTTCCAAAATCTCCATGTTCTTATTTGTAAAATAATAGAAGGGGAGAAATAAAGAAAAAATGGGAATGAATGCACAAAAAAAACATTGATGAGGTGGAGAAAATAATGATAAAAAAATGAGAAAAATAATGAGGTGAATGATGAACTAGATGAGAAATGAAGGTAAGTTCCAAAGAAAATTTGATGAATCTAATGAAAGGAGTTAAAATTGAGATGACATGGCGCAACAATGTTATATTTGACATACTCTCTTGTTTTGAATGTCCTGCCCTTTCATTGAAGCCATGAGCCGAAGCCTTACATTACAAGCCAGCTAAGACCTATTAACCGAGCCACAATCGTCCAATATACTAGTGGAGATGTGTACAGATGGTAAGCTTATGGACTCTAAAAAAGACAAAGTAGTGAATGTGTTTGACACACACGTCGCATTGTTGTGATATATTTTTGTCCATTGGATGCCTTGTTGATATATTGTTGTAGACCTATTCTATACCATGAAAAGTCCTGTTGATCTATGTAGACAATGAATCACTGTGGTAAAGAGTGGCATGAATGATGGCTGACAGAGTCATGAAATTAATTGATCTTTTGACTTGTTGATTGCATATAAGATGTTGAATTGATCAAATGAAAATGGCGCACACACACACGAGAATTCATTAATATGCAAGAATTGACGCTGGAATTGAGAATTTTGAACCATGTATTTCTGAGGCCTATACAATTGGATTGTTTCACAACTTTGTTTTGTTTGTCTTTTCGTTTTATATTTTTGTTCTTTTTTTGCTCGGGACTAGCAAAAGTTTAAGTTTGGGGAGTTTGATAAGTGTATTTTATACACTCATATTCATTCATATTTTACATGGTTTATTACTGTTTTTCCATCAGAATTACTTTTTTGGTATTATTTTGTCATGTCTTGTAGGAATCCAGGTAACTACGTGGTTGGTGGACTAAAAAGTTGCAAAAAGCTGATCAAAATGATGTATTGAAATCAAGGCTTCAAGTTTTTCATCCCGCAGACAGGCGTAAATATGTCTTTCATGAGGTGTAAATATGACAAGGCTACATCAATCAAAATTTTGAGAGTTAAAGTAGGCGTATTTACGCCATTCTGAGGCGTAAATACGCCAATGCTACGGCAATGGAAATTTGTGGAGAATTAAAGCAGGCGTAACTACGCCATTCTGAGGCGTAAATATGCCATTATGAGGCATAAATATGCCATATCAGTCGTGTCAGGATCGATTCCAAGGGTGGGTTGTCATTTCACACCCGAGTTCAACCAACTTGAGCTTCAATAGCTCGTGTTCTTGAAATACTTGCACCGAGAGATTATATCGAGTTCGGTTACAAAATCGAGCGGAAGACACTCAACTTAACCCGCTCTATAATCGATTAAACATTTGAAAGACATTTTAAAGATATGCAAGAAAGTAAATAAACAAACATTTGTTTATGGAAGTTCGAAGGTGGTGTAATCCTTCTACGTCTCCCATTCTTCCACCTCATGGAAGGATTCCACTAGAAGACTTTGATTTATACAATCCCGTTGTACAAACCCGATCCAGTTGGGAATTCTCCATCCAACTAAAACTCCTAGCAACTCAACTATGTATGTTCTTTAATGTCTCACATACAAAGACCTCTCATCGGTTGTGATAAATCATCAACCGTTACAATGATATTCACTCATCTATTAAGCTCTCATATACAATGAATAGAGTGAATATATATAGCACAAATGATCTCTAACTAGATCTGATATAGCAAGGTAAGTGGTGCCAAAGGTTTGGGGAGTGCTCTTCATTTAGCAACTTTTGTCTTTGAAGTTCCCTAATTGAATCCCAAGTGGGTTTGCTTTGGAAGGCTTGGATTGATCTTCAATCAGCTGTTATTGAGCTTCCAAATCATGTATATATAGCCCCAAGTAATGATATATGCGTTAGACACAAGAATAGGCCCGTTGGAGAAGGTTCTGCACCATTCCCGAGCTTGCAACGCTCATATTCTGGTTTCTGGGCTCTTTGTATTTCGGATCGGACTGGCCGGATCAGGTTGGACAGATCAATCTGGCCGGATCAGCTTGGGCAGCTCAGTCTGGCCAGAACAGCTTGGGAAGATCAGTCTGGTCCAGATCAGTCTGGGCAGATCAGTATGGTCCGGATCTTCGATTTCTGGGCAAAGTAATCTACATGAAAGTTGTAGTCCCTTTCTCTTAGCTTTCCACGGAATCAAGAATCACTTGATTTTGAGTTTGTATGAGAGAGTTATGCTAGAAATACGAGGCGATGCTCCTGCTGTCTGTTTGCTGGATGCAGCAGCACATGGCGTGACTTGCAGAAGCGTTTTGGCCATCTTAACGTCCGATTCAGTCTTTGACTTCCAAAGATGACTTGTAGATCTCTGTTTTAGCTTTCCAACCCATACTGAATCGTTCCATTCCGTAAGCGAGCTAAGAGTTATGCCCAACAGACTGACAGTTGCTTGCTGAAACAGCTTGCTGTTTCTTCGCGGTACAGCTCGATCTTGCAGGCGTCTTTTCTCCTTGATAAATTTTGAACTAGCCGATCTGTTGTGAAATATGACTTTTAGTATTTTGAGTTGGCTGTTCATTCTCTTGGAATCACGCCATTTTGATATCCAAGTTATTAGATATGATCGAAACAATCCGCTCTGCCAGGATTTCAGACTTGGTCCAGCTTGATATTTTCAAGCTACTTCTTTGTAATTCATCAAGCTCTTAATTATGATCTATGAACTGCAGACTTGATGAAATATGTTAGCAACACAATAACAAGTTTTGTTAATATCAAAACAAAGATTATTCGGGTTTCCAAAACCCAACAAGCCGTAAGTACCCCTGTAATAAGGCATAATACGCTAGCTACGCGGGAAGCTAGAATTTTAGCACATCATCGGTGTAGATACGCCAATAGAATTTTGGAAAGTTTTCCTACCTTCCTTATCTGATCCACTCAGACTCTAGGGGCTTTTATGGGCATTTTGGAGGATATTAGACATGCATCATCAGAAACGAACTAGGTTTGGAGGAGGAGAAAAAGAGAAGACGACGGCTCCAACAAAAAGTAGAGATTTCATCACGAGACGGAGGCGTTCATCTGAGAACGAAGAATAACTTCTAAATCGTTTTGTATTTCTAACTTTTATTTGGCTTTATGGATTGTTTAAACATGTCTACGTGTTTAATTCATTCTATCATAAACTAACTCTATTTTTCTAGGAGAACGATGTAGCTTATTTTGAAACTACGCTTATTATGAATTGATTGATTTATTTGGATTTGCATATGGTTTTTCTGTGTTTCCATGTTCTTAATGCTTTTGATCCACTGACCATAGATTGAAAGATGATATATTTGTAATCTATCATTCGAGAGAGTGGGTTGTGAATAGGAAATAAGGGATTCATATCGTGGAAGTTTATAGAGTTTGAGAGGTCTATAACTCCATAGAAGTCGTTAAATGAATTACTGTACAATTTCAATTGTTTGATATTTGATCTTAGATAGAGATATCAAGATTGATGTTAGATGATTAGTGCTGCTTAACACTCGAGAGAGGGAGTAGAAAATAAATAAAAATTCTCGGCTATAACTAGGAAAATCCATAATATTGAAATCAAGGAATGCTAAATGTAGCGGATGAACAAGTGAAATCAGACTCCTAGATTCGTCTCTAATTGATTTTTCCAACATAATTTTTCTCATTGGTAGTTTAATTGATTTTTATTAATTTGCATAAACAACTCAACCATTCGATTCTCTAGATAAAACGAAGATTATTTTAATTCAGTACTTAGATATTATAATCAATCTCTGTGGGTTCGACATCTTTTATACTAAAACTTGACAACCGTGCGCTCGCGGTAAGAAAATTTCACGTCAATTGACATCAATAAAGATACATGTATGTGTTTTATCATTGAACGATGATGTTAGAATATGAGGAAGTTATAGAAATTGCTATGTTAAGAAGATTGGTTTAGTATACCAACCTATGTCACTTGTGTACATGTGTATTAGATTCTAAATCTACTTAGCCATATTCTATACTAGTGAAGATCTGATAATGTTGATTACCGAACGAGAATCTGAATGTCTTTGTTTGAGAAATTGCATGAGTAGTGTGGTAGGCTTCCCTTAGTTGGATTGAGGTAATAGAACACATGTGATTGAATAAATAATAAATTGAGAGAAGAGAGAATGTGAATCTGGTATGATAGTAAGTGACATTCTAGTTCGAAGATTGTCGTTATCAATTTCTTTGTTTATAAATCTTAAATACCCCATGTGTAAATATGACGAAAGGTGGAATTAGAATGGTTCCTATGTGGAGCATCCTATTGGACCTCTGATTCGGACAGCCCATGTGTGGTCCAGTAAGATATTTTGACGGTATGTCGATTCTATCTTTGCACTTATGATGTATGTGTATTATTTTTGACAATTCTGGTAAGTGTGTATGTTTAAATTTCGAGAATGAAATTTTATTAGTCGGGGCGAATTGTGATGCCTAAAATTTAATTACTTTAATTAAATTAAGTTTAATGTGATAATCCATGGATGGTTATGAAATAATAGTCGTATTGCATATGAACTCAGTTTTTGGGATAAACCGAGTACGATTGGATCATGTGATTAAAATCATGAAAAGTTGAATTGTTGAAATTGAAATATATGATTTAATTGTGAAGTTGATGAAATGTTTTAGGATGGCATAATTAGGGACTAATTATACATGTTGGTGTAGATGGATTGATTAAGTGGTGTGTTAAAGTATATAAGATATTACATGCCTAAAATACCATAAAACACACACTACACCACCAACACACACTAACTCCCTACAAGTTCTCTCCAAACCCTTTCTCCCCTTTCCTCTTCTTCTCCTCTTTTGGTCACTTGAAGAACTATTGAATCTTGTTTTTGGTTGGTTAACAAGATCAAAGTGGTAAAAATGTTGAAGTTTTGAGTTCTTGATATATTTATTTGGTTTATGGTTGGAAATTATATATACGAATTGTGTTGGATTAATTTGTTGAGGTTAAGACGATTGAGTTGTTATTGTTGTATTTTGAAGTGTTTTGGTGTGTTTTTTTTGAAGTATTGAAGGGTTGTTTGAGATATTGGTGAAAAGAGAGATTTTGAAGAGATGAAAATGGAGACTTTTCCGGAATACAACGCCGACCGATCGGTCGCAATGATCGATCGATAGATGAAAACAAAAGGCGAAGGAAAGAAATTCAGTCTGACCGATCGATCGGTCTTTAATATATATATATATATATATATATATATATATATATATATATATATTCTTTTCCATCAACTTCGTGGGACGACTTTATTCGTTCATAGATGCTTGTTCCTTGGATTTGGAATTATGATTTTGAGCATAATCAATCTTTGTGGGTTCAACATCTTTTATACTAAAACTTGACAACCGTGCGCTCGCAGTAAAAAAATTTCACGTCAATTGACATCAATAAAGATACATGTATGTGTTTTATCATTGAACGATGATGTTAGAATATGAGGAAGCTACAGAAATTGCAGTGTTAAGAAGATTGGTTTAGTACACCAACTATGTCACTTGTGTACATGTGTATTAGATTTTAAATCTACTTAGCCAGATTCTATACTAGTTGTGAAGATCTGATAATGTTGATTACCGAACGAGAATCTGAATGTCTTTGTTTGAGAAATTGCATGAGTAGTGTGGTAGGCTTCCCTTAGTTGGATTGAGGTAATAGAACACATATGATCGAATAAATAATAAATTGAGAGAAGAGAAAATGTGAATCTGGTATGATAGTAAGTGACATTCTAGTTCGAAGATTGTCCTTATAGACTTCTTTGTTTATAAATCCTATGTGGAGCATCCTATTGGACCTTTGATTTGGACAGCCCATGTGTGGTCTAGTAAAATATTTCGACGGTAGGTCGATTCTATATTTGACGCTTTTGATGTATGTGTATTATTTTTGAGACTTCTGGTAAGTGTGTATGTTTAAATTTTGAAAATGAAATTTTATTAGTCGGGGCGAATTGTGATGCCTGGAATTTAATTACCTTAATTAACTTAAGTTTAATGTGATAGTCCATGGATGGTTATGAAAAAATTGTCGTATTGCATATGAACTCAGTTTTTGGGATAAACCGAGTACGGTTGGATCATATGATTAAAATCATGAAAAGTGGAACTGTTGAAATTGAAATATATGATTTAATTGTGCAGTTGATGAAATGTTTTAGGATGTCATGAATTAGGGACTAATTATACATGTTGGTGTAGATGGATTGATTAGGATGTCATGAATTAGGGACTAATTATACATGTTGGTGTAGATGGATTGATTAAGTCGTGTGTTATAAGATATTACATGCCTAAAATACCATAAAACACACACTACACCACCTACACACACTAACTCCCTACAAGTTCTCCCCAAACCCTTTCTCCCCTTTCCTCTTCTTCTCCTCTTTGGTCACTTGAAGAACTATTGAATCTTGCTTTTGGTTGGTTAACAAGATCAAAGTGGTAAGAATGTTGGAGTTTTGAGTTCTTGATATATTTATTTGGTTTATGGTTGGAAAAATTATACATATGAATTGTGTTGGATTAATTTGTTGAGGTTAAGAAGATTGAGTTGTTATTGTTGTATTTTGAAGTGTTTTGGTGTGTGTTTTGTTGAAGCATTGAAGGGTTGTTTGAGATATCGGTGAAAATGGAGATTTCGAAGAGATGAAAATGGAGTCTTTTCCGGAATACAACGCCGACCGATATGTCGCAATGATCGATCGATCGATGAAAACAAAAGGCGAAGGAAAGAAATTGAGTCTGGCCGATCGATCGGTTGTTAATATATATATTCTTTTCCATCAACTTCGTGGGACGCCATTATTGGTTCATAGATGCTTGTTGCTTGGATTTGAAATTATGATTTTGAGCATAAGTGTTATGCTAAAGAAGTGAAGTTTATGGTTGATTGTTATGATGATTATGATATTTTATGGATATGTTCTAACAACGAAATAAGGTTCTATGTGACGAACCATAGAAATGTATATACTACATAACATGAATTAGCGAATAATTCAAATGAATAAATGGTAAGAGTTGTTGTGTAGTATATGGAGGCATGCCGAAATAAAAAAATGATGAATGGTGTTAATGTTGGAACCTATTGATGTGAAATTAATAGTGAATTGATATTTCAATATAGATACTTCACAAGCCTCCGATTATCAATAATTAATTAACCATGTTGATGACTTTAATGTATGTAGTGATAGAATTGTGGATATTGTACGTAATGAATTGTGATAACATGATGATACGATATTATGGCGCATGATGAATTATCGTGATGCCATTATTGAGCGTGCGAGAGATTATGATGCCGTTATTGTTGAGCGTGAGAGAGATTATGATGCCGTTATTGTTGAGCGTGCAAGAGATTATAGTGTCACTGCTATTGCGCGAGCGATGTGATATGATAAGATATAACTGGGAAACTGATTAGATGTATTTGATTCCATTAAATCATTGTTGTAATGATTTAGTTATTATTGTTTTTGGAACTTGTGGTTTATGAATATGAGTAATGTAATCATTGTTGTGATGATTTAATTGATTTTGGAGTTGATGATCTTGGATATTGTGATAACATGAACAACATTGGGAGATATCATAAGGTTATGGTATAAATGGAGTATTATCTTAATTTGCAGCTTTATATTCTATAAATTATTAATTGTGTATGAGATTATATTGTTTGTATGCTCACCTCATGTGGGGGTTATTTCTGTTGAACAGGTAGAACATGTATGACATTGGTTCCGAAAACAAGTTCGAGCCGTTGAACGAGAATTCTCGTAGGAGCGAGGTACCATTATTGGTATTGGTAACATGAGATGTACAAGTAGATACATATTTATGTATCCAATGCTCGTCTATGAGCATCGTGATATGTATATATGGTTTGTATACATGTTTTGAGATTTTCTTTTCATTTGGTATTACATGCAATTTAATTGAGAGAAGAATTACAGAATGAATTGAGAGCAAATGTAGTGAATTATGACGTGTATACATTATTGAATTGTATATGTGTCGGGAATCAGGTTTACTGGGGGAATTCTTTCGAAAATTATTATAGCAGTCATGTTGTAATTACATTCTTGTAATGAGAATTTCCTAATGTTCTAAATATAAACACAATTGACGAGATAAATGCACTAATGACGACACTAAGAGTTGGGCCTTACAAGGCACTTAAGGGTTCTTGACTTCTAAACCAGAATAAATCATGATATAAACTGACGGGAAAGACATATGATAAAGTCAAGTGAAATCAAACTTCTAGAACCTGTCTCAATCATAGTCCTAAAGCTTTAACCGAGTTTGTATAATTTAGTTAATTTTATTTGAATTTGAGTTTCTAAATAAAATTGGGATTATTTTAATTACAATACTTAGTGTAGAATTTGATATCTAGCCATGTGGGATCTACAACTTGTACTTCAAATCTATATGAAAACTTGACATCGTTTACTTACGGTAGGTTTACATCAACAAGTTTTTGGCACCGATGCTAGGAACTGAGATATCTTAATCACATTAATATTGTTACAAAATAGTCTTGATTTTAATTTAGAGTATTTTTATTGTTTCTTTATTAGATTGTTTTTGTTTATTTTTCTTTTGCTCCATTAATCACTTGTTCCTTGTTGTTTTGTAGGTACTGGAGATTAAGTTTGTAATGGAGAAAAAGATTAAAAGATAGGTGTGAAGGAGAAACACTTGTGTGTATAAATGCAACGGCATTCAGAGAAGTTTATTGTTACTCTTCCTTTTTCTTCTATTCATTTACGCCATCGAGGACAATACAAAATTTTACTTTTGGGGGAGGGGGTTGTTGGATTTTTGGTCTCTGATTTTGTTGATGATTTTGCCCATATGTCTGCTTAGGTAGTTCGTTTTTTGTTTTAGTAGTTCAATTTTCATGTCTTGTTTATTTTAATTGCTTTAAAAACATGAAAAAAAAGAATCTGGTTGCTTTTTTTGGTGTCATAAGTCGTGATTAACGTAACCGTAAAGGCCAATGATGAAAGTTGAGATAGACTTGTGAAAATTTTAAATTCTTTGACCAAAGTCTAAGTGATCAATTTTTTTTTTAATTATTTTAATTTTTCTTTCGAGTATCTCACACTTGAGCACTTAAAATCATGATCATTTGACTAATTTGATACTTAGAGAAGAGTTATGCGAATTATGTATTTTTGAATAGATTAATGGACTGTAGAACTCATTTGATTATTTCTTGATACTAAAGGTGGATTTCAAACAAACACAGAAATGATTTAGGCAGTTTTTCGAATTTTTTAAATGATATTAGATGTTTTTACATCATGGTCTTGAGACAGATTCTGAGCACACTGGTCAAAACCATACAAATTATTTGGAAATTGAGAGTGTTCTAGAACTTGTCTTAGTACCATTCGAGGCAAAATACAGACACTACGTGGCTTACGAATGATTTATGCAATTTTTGATTCCTTTGAGCTTTTCGAGTCACCAAATGATATCGTTTAATCGCTAGTCAACCCTTTGAGCTTACTGAACAATGAATGGCATGTACACAAGCACATGATTGACCACCATTCGACATCATTTCAAAATCATACATCAACCACATTGTTTAAACATATACACTATTTGCTATCCTTGAGTGCATAAGCACTTTGGAGCTTTAATTTTTTTCAAAAGATGTTCATAGTTGGAAAAAAAATAAGGGAGAAGGAAAACAGAAAATGGCGAGAATAAAAAGAAAAATTTTGATGAGGTGAAAAGATAGTGAATGTGATAGAAGAATGAATATAAAACATGATGTGGATGAAATAGGATGGTGATTAAAAAAATAATGAATTGTCAATGAAGGGAAGTGAAAGTTGAATGCGCAACATTGACATATTTGACTTAATCTCTCGTTTTGAATTTCCTATCATTTTATTGTAGTCATGAGCTGATGTCTTATGTTATAATCATATAAATCTATTAACCAGATCATGTTTCTCCAACATACTAGTGGAGAAGGTTTTGAGGGTTAAACTTATGGACTCTTGAAAAACATATTTAATTAATATGCGTTTTGGCAATAACACACACATATCACATTATCTTGATATGGTTTGTTCATGCTTGCTATGACTATTATTATTCTTGGACATTGCAATCGAGCATAATATTATACGTTTAAAAGTCTTACTGATTTGTGTAAGTGAATATCTCTTTTGGTGGAAATAATATGAAAAATGAATATATTAGGTTCATGAGTTTATCAAGTTAACTAGTTTACATAAATCTATTTGGGTATTAGAATGATTAAATGGAAGTAATAATTCACACTCACACAATATAATTCTTGCGGAAAATGAATACTTGACTTGTAAGTTTAGACAAGTAATCTCTGAGACTGTTATGATTTGAGTTCACGATTTGGTAGTTGTTTTTTTCTTGTTTCTTTCATTCTTTTCTTGTTCTATTTTGCTTGTGATTACCGAACCTTTAAGTTTGTGGATATTTAGTAATTGTAATTTTGCACTTATATC
This sequence comes from Haberlea rhodopensis, assembly GCA_907163345.1. Taxonomy (NCBI): domain Eukaryota; kingdom Viridiplantae; phylum Streptophyta; class Magnoliopsida; order Lamiales; family Gesneriaceae; genus Haberlea; species Haberlea rhodopensis. The sequence continues at coordinate 681,165 of CAJQUN010000179.1, forward strand.
TTCTATATTTTTAATTTTAATTTACGTTAGTTTGCAAGTGGTTTTATGCATTTGGTAGTTGTTTGTATCTTATACAGGAATTTAGTTATATAGATGTTTTAAGGGATAAAAACACTTTGGAAGGTGATTTTAAAATGAAAGAAATCCAAAGTTGAAAGCCAAGGAGCAGATTTTTAGGCACCCCAGCGCCGAGCAATCTGTAACTTTTTTCTTTGACAGAAAGCTTGATGCCCCAACGCCACTTTTTCAGCGCACTAGCACCCGTTTTACATTTTTTACAATGATTCTAAGGCGGCTAGGGTATGGAAGGATGCTTTTTACACCTTTTAAAGGACTTATAATTAGGTTTGAAGAGAGCTTCTTAGATCCATCAACCATATACCTTCATAAATACCTTCGTTCATCGAGTAGAAATCAAGAATAGTGATATCACAAAAAAGTGTGATTATCTTCTGATATCAATAAGAGGTGAGCAGTACCTCATTGTTTCTTCAAATAGTAACGTCAATATTGCTTAGGATCCTCACCTGGAATCACGAAACAAACGTAAGAAAGGGGCCAGAAGTTTTCCCGGCGTGTCCTCTCCGACGCCCAAGTCAGGCGAGATAATACAAGAAAATATATACTTGTAAAGTAAGAGGATTGTGAATGAATAAATTGGTACCTCAAACCTGGTATTTATAGGCAAAGAACTAAGAGTTAGCATGTATCAATGACTCTTTCTATATTTATCCAAATCTTACCCGGATATGCTAAGATCTTGTGAACACAATCAAATCCCATATATTGCTCCATGGATCTCGGACTTGCCTAATTTAAGGGACACAGTCGCCTTATTGTGTCCACGTGTCAAGCAAGGAATGAGAAGAGTTCAGTCAATGAGCTCGGTTCCCAAAAAGATGCCGCTAGACAATATGGCGAAGGGCCAACATGTGGGGTGAAACACGTAAGTCAAACAGCTCAGTCCAGACAAAGAGTTCGGAGGAATAGGAGAGGTCTTTTGAAGAAAGGCAATTAATAAATAACAGAGCCAGGTCGGCTCATCAGGTGGTGGCTTCTTATTAAGGGGTATCACAGTCCCCCTTCCCAGTCGAGCTGACGTAGACTAGAAGTTCGTATGTGTTGAGTCAACCTGATGAGCCAGCTCTTCTGATATTCATAATTTAAGTGGGAACTAACAGCTAATTATTTTGAATTTAGAATTAAAAAATCTAACCGTTGAGGGCGTCCGTTAGTATTCCGAGGTAAATCCTAAATGTTCAATGCACCAGAGATCAACAGCCCTGATTCGAGGAGACCCCCTATATATATATAACATGCCTGGTCCCCCATTATCCATTTTTTGCAACTTGAAACATCTCGGCTCCGATCTCTTTTACATCATTCTCCACTTTTCCTTTTCTGAAAACTCCTAGGTACATTTATTCTTAGTTGTTTTATTTTGAGAATGTCTTCTTCCTCTGGCAAATTATTTCCTCCCCCCTGACTGACGAGACCCTTAGCACGGTGAATCAGTATGGTTCTTTCTTTCCCGAGGGGGGTGGCAGTTTCTGAGGGGCCATCCCCAAGGAAGTCGTTCGGACTAAGGACCCCCCCAGGAAGCTGAGGTCTTGGCTGGACATGAACTTCATCTCGCTGAGGCTAGCCCTCCGGAGAGGTCGGGATCCCCTTCATGCAATTATCATTGTACGAACTGGACGTTTATGCCTTGGATAATTCCGATGAGATCCAACTACCCTTATACCTCCCAACGACCGAACCAACCTCCTGAGGGTTATTGCACTTTTTACCGTGGACAGCTAGAGGGGGGCCTTTACGTTTTCCCTTACCTGATTTCTTTCAAGAGCTCAGTAGCTTCTATCATCTTAACATCGGGCAATTTTCCACCAACGCTATCGTATTTTGTGAAGCCTGGTGGTTATATTCAGGGCCCTTGGGTTACCTTATGACAACCTCTCCCTTTCTTACTTCTTCCAAATAAAGAGATCTGATGAGAGGCCTTTCTATGTGGCTAGCCGATGATCGCTATTATTTTAAACATTATTTTTTATTGTAGCCATTGTGTGCCGCAAGTGCACGGTGTCAAGGTTTAATATAATGATATGAAAAGTACGGATTGTCGATATATGATGTCTAATTAATAATCATTCATTAGATTTAATTATGATGTTGATATGATACGTCGGGATTTAATTCTTAGGTATCGGGTTTGGAGAGAAGTTGGGATAAATGATTTCGGGGTTGAATTTACAATGTAAATTAATTTAAGGGTTTCTTACATAATTAAATATATGAGATACTAATTGGAAGGTGGGGATTGTACCAAGTGTTGAAATAAACTTGCATTTTACGGTGAGGATTTAATCTAGGGTTAAATAAAATATACATTATCTCTCTCCCCTTCATTTATACCCAACTCGATTTCTTCCTCCTTCTTCCCCTCATTCACGCCGCTCCTCTTCCGGTTGCAATAGCCGACTCTAGCCTTGCTTAGTCACGATTTTGATCAGGTTTGTATGAGGAAACTCATCTTACACCTTAGTCATGCTTCTCCCTGTGTGGTTGTTTAAGCTGGTTCAAATTATCTTGTTATTTAGGTGATTGTGTTCGGCCATGCATTGCTACTGCAAGGGAAGGGTGTTTGATTCTTAATAACTGATTTTTATACCATGGGTTGCATTCTAGCTTGATTTAAATTGTTGTTTGGAAACACTGACAAGGTTTCTTCATTTTCGATTTTCCCTTGTGTGAGCATGTATGTGCTGGTAGTGTGTCTATGTGATATTGGTGCTTCAGTCATGTATATGTTGCTACCATAGGAGGATTTTGGCTCTTGATTAAATGCTTTTCACTTATGACTAGTGTGCTTAATGAATTAAATGGTGGGCTGGAATATCGATTATTTTTTTCCAGCACCTTGTCTTCCTGCTGTTGTGCATGAGATGGCTTGCATTTCCATGATCGAATCTTCTCTTCCATTTGTCGTTCATGTTCCAAGTAGGAATATTGTTACTGGATTTCTAATTTTAGTGTTTGAGTGTGAATGGGGGTCGAAATTCCTCTGCGTGTGCTTGTAAGCTGCTGGACATGCATATGCATGTGTGTCTTCCAGCGTGTGGATGTGTGTGTTCTGCAGCATGTGTGTTTGTATATTTGTGAGGGATGATGAGGTATTAATAACGAAGAAAGTTAACTTAGTTTGGTAAAGTGGGTTAAGACGGTTATGTGACGATAATTTGAGTAGGAATTGGGATTTGGATAGCATGAAAATGTTTGATTGTAGGGAATTAATCATAACTCATTTTATTTATGGCGTGATTTAGTGTCATTGTTGTTTAAAAGATGAAGACTGGATTCATCCTAGTACGAAAGGCCTTGAATTGGTATGAGATAGCATCTTGTTGGTCATTTAGAGTTGTAGACATTCTTGAAAGGAAAAATGTTGTATTAAAGTGATTCGATTCTTAGTCACTTTCTTTGGAAGTTGGTAGTATCTCGGTAAGCATGAATCATATTTATGGAACTCAATGCATCCTTACTTTGTTTAAAGTTAAAGACTTTATGTTTGGATTAAGAGAATTGGTTATAAATGGTAGAACCCCTTATATACATGGATTCTTCCTTGCATGACTTGTTGCTTGAATCATTTCGGTGTTGGTTTGGATGTTTGAAGCATGTTGGTTGTTAAATTAAGTTTTGTGTTGGGAAGTTGAATTATGTGAGATTATGTGCATCAAATATTGGTTATGAGCTAACCCTTAAATCTTTGAGTTCATATAGAGCCTTCTTGAGCTCTCGGACAACGAGGATGGTGACTTGACAGTAAAAACACAGACTTTAAGGTACGTAGTGACGTACGAGCAGGTATAAGATGAATTATTTCATATTCCAGTATTCATATATTGTTGAATTGTGATGACCGAATATAAGGAAACGAATATGTGAATTGAGTTTGATATGTGTGGTATGGTGGATACGTAAATGTACGTGGTCCGTATATGGTGTTGGGTATGGATGCCTTTGGCATGACCAGTAGGAGAAAGTGTTGAGTGAGATGGATTGATAGACAGAATTGCATTGATGTGGAATTATTTATGATTTAGCATAAATAATAGAATCTTGTTGTATTGAATTCATCCTGTGGTTGATTATCATATTTTCAGTGACGATACTAAACTCGATGTATTAAAGCGTGTAAGTTTGAAACATGAACATTGCGTGGAATCTATACAGATTCAGAACTTTACAGGGAGTATATTTTATAGATTTTCAATACTCTTGAATTGTGATATTATGATCTTATCATGATCTTTATGCATTGTGATGATAGGAGTAGTGTGATGTTGGTATGATCACCCTGTGCGGGGGCTGTTTCTGTTGAAACAGGTATTACAGCTACAAAGTTATTTTGGCGTAGCAAGCTCGAGCTTGGTTGGACAATATTGCTTCCTGAAGCGTAGAATGAGATTGGGTAAATGGTATACATTATTTATGCAACTAGATGGGTATTCATTATTTGTTGCTCGTATGTGAGCACTTGGAGTCATGTATATGGACTGTATATTGGTATTGAAGTCCACTTTTTATATCTTCTTAGTATGGTGACTTCCCTGGCTGGGAACTTACTTATGGTTTTGATTTCTTTTAGTATCGTGTTTTCCCTGGCTGGAAATTATTTTTGGTGATGTGTTTTATTTTCGGATAGCTCAATTTATGTGGAGACTCTGCCCAAATTTTTATAAAAGTCATGGGAAAAATGTGAAGCATGTAATCGTTCTTTTAAAGAATGATTTTTTTTTTATATACATACGACGTCATAAATGCACTAATGACGAGTTAAGGGGTTGGGGCCTTACATTAGTGGTATCAGAGCAGTGGTTGCTCTTTTGGGCTGTTGAGGGCTTACAGATTTGTTGATAGGAATGATAAGCACATAGTTTACGCATGGCTGCGTTTTGTGTCAGTATGGCATGATATATATACTCGTATATGCATGATATAATACGAGGTAATTGGAATTTGTATTATTGCTAACCATTGTGGTTACAGGATCGTATGAAATATGAAGAACGTGATATTGAGAAATGACAGATGATGGCAATGAACATACGCACTAAGGGTTGTATGGTTGAAAAATGCTATCGGCCGGTAACTGATTTAAATTACATATCATTGATTTAGCTATTGTGATAGTAATGATGTGACGCTAGTGAGCGACAAATGATAGGATGAATGTTAATTGAAATTATATGCATGTTGTATATGTATATAGTGCTAAGAAATCTGATTTTTGTAGGAATATCAGAAGATGAGAAATGAGATTGGATATCTAAGGCAGGAAATGATGGACACTACTGTGTTTTGGTATGTGGCAACAAACAAAGTGATGGGCGGGTATGGTTACATTGTGATAATAAGAATGCATGTATATTCGAAATTATGCAAATGTGCATTGAGATATGTGTATAAGTATGTTTGGATATCCGGGTTGTTATATTCGAGCGAGGAAGAGGATACTTGCTGTTGTCATATTGAAAGCGATGGATATACAATACTTGTCTCTGTCATGTCGAAGCGATGATTATGCCGCTGTCATGTCGAAGCGAGGGGTGTTGTGAATGCCGCTATATGTCGAAGCGAGGAGTGTCAAAATACCGCTGTTATAACAAGACCGGAATCTTTGTGTCAGATATGTGGATATTGATTTGTGTCATGGCATGTAAATGAATTGTAGAGTTGAGCACTTACCTTATAATCTAACGATTATGTATATGAATTGTTGAACAATGGAATGACGTTTTGAATCTTTTAATGCAATTGTTTAGTGGGCGTGGTGATATTATGAATTGATCATTGATACGTAAGTGTGAAAGGAACATAGTGCTACATGCGATGTGAGTGACCTCTTGAGTCCTAAAGGAACAAAGTGTTGCATACGATGTGAGTCATCTCTTGAGTCCGAAAGGAACAAACTGCTACATGCGATGTGAGTGACCTCTTGAGTCCTAAAGGAACAAAGTACTGCATACGATGTGCTCACCTCTTGAGTCCATGTTTATGACGATAATTCGAGGCGAGGGATATTGTTGAGCCGCCGATGTATAGAATACTTGCCGTTGTTACACGAAGCGAGGGGTATTATGAGGTATTGTGTACCGCCATTGGGTGATGAGGTATCGTGTACTGCCGTTGGGCAATGATATTATTGTATCGCCATTAGGCGATATTTGTTATGTACCGTTGTAGTGCGATGAGTTTTATTATGCTGCTATCGTATGAGCAATGAATGTAGGTGTGATGTTAGCGATGTATATTGATGTTGTATTGATTGCAGATGGCAATAGAATAGTGTTAAGCACACTTACATGGTTATTCCTTGGGTATATGAGAGGTAGACCCAAGAGGATATTGCATGTTTCAGGGGAACGAAGAGTGAAGGTAACCTTTTCATTCGGTTTATTATGTCGAAATGAATAATCTAACTTAGTTTGGTGTATGAACTTACGTTAATATATGTTGATAAATGCTGATTACATTATCTCAGTTATTGATTTATGGGAATCAGTTAATGCAGATGGAATAGTAGAGATTGAAACTAAATGAAACATGTTATTATTATGTGCATTTTGTTATTGTTGCAGTAACGAAACAAGGCAAGGTGTAACAACTGTGGTAACACTATTATATCTACGGTAATTATTGATGAAATAATGATTGAACTTTAATAAGTGTTTTTATGATGACAAGTATTTATGTGGAAGCATGCTAGTTTTGTATATTGTGGGATTAATAATTGATTAATCACCTGTTGTTTTGAGCCGAATATACTCATGCTGATATGAATTAATGAGTATATCATGGGATGATACGGGACGTCACGGGATGGTGTGAGATCACTATGAATGTCGAGAGTTGACATGTGATCACCGTGAACATCACGAGTTGACGTGGAACTATCGTGAATGTCAAGGATAAGTATGAGATTATAATGTTATTCTCTAATGCAAGATAACAGAGATGATAAATTATCATGTGATGATTAATGACGAGTTAGATACAATGTGGCAAACGATATAATAATGTCGTTATGAGAATACATGTAATATATGAGCATTCACGATGAAACGATTTAGTATGTTTGATATTGAATTAGTAACTTAAAGGAATGTAAATGATTACATAAGCATGTAGTGATTACTAATGGATGTTCTAGTAATTACTCGACAACATATATTGGTTAGATGATGGTATACGATGAGTCTGATGCATAAGAACTCATGAATACTTACGACACTGTGATGTGTTGTCCATTCCTGAAATTATACACTGTTGAACAAATGATTGAAGAGAATTGAGATATGAAATTGATTCTAGTGTTGAATTTCATCATGCATATATGAAATAGTATGCAGTAGCATGATGTGTATGGAATATGCGAACCTTTTGACGTAAGGATATTCATGTTAATAACTGTGATGCTATGAATATTTGTAATGCATAATGACAAGGTGCGTGGTTCTGACACGTGTTTATGAGAAGTACTAATGATATTATTTCTAGTATTTTATACCAGATGACAGCTGGGTGATGAGATGTGGAGAGGTTGATGTTTAAGGGCTCAAGAATACTGGTGTTCCCTATCGGACAATGGTGGTGTGCGATATTATGATGTTGGAGTACATTTTATATGTTACAACTACACAGGTATGAGATTATTGTATAATATTGATATTGATACATTGGTATAAATTTGTCATGAACAAACGATTTTCAATGAAAGCATAATATCATCAATGTATACTCCAATGTGGATTAAATATATGGTTTTATATGAGATAAACCCGGGAAATGAATAATATTATGTTTGTATGAAAATGATTAGCGAAGAACACGTGGGTGTTGGAATTTCATGAAGCATAACTTAAGTTACACATGGCAGCGAAGGATATTAAGAAAGTTAAACTTATGACATAATTGGTGTTAAATCGAGCGTGATTGAGGTTGAAGTACATGATTTCTTCGAAACCTTATGAGACGAGGTTAGTATCACTTTGATACTGTTTAATGTTTGAGATAGCTGTTGCATACATGATGTAGGATTCTTATAGATGTCACCTACTAGTGAAGCATAATTTAAGATCATATCATGTATACAGACTAAGAAAACACGGATAATGGCTTTTGATAATTTTTAGTATGTGGATACTACTTTTAGTTGATGAAGGATATTTACATGCTAGTAAACGATAATTAAGCATGCAGTAGTGGTTGTTACTGGATAGCTATATTATGATGATGATTAATCTTGTCATGATTTACATGACATGGTACTAATATATGTTAGCTCATTAGATGCTAATGTTGGGATATGGTAAAATGTTGTAATTTGTAGTCTTGCGATCGTTGGTGTACCGGGGCACCTGTGTGAGCCGTGATGATTCGAATGACTGTCATCCTACAGATGGTCAAGTCACTATCTTGAGTTGTATAACGATACGTAGATTTTACAGTTGGCTTTTATGGTAAGCATGCATTTTAATTTTGAGGTCGAAAGTATATTAGTAGGGGAGAATTGTGATGTCTGGAATAATTAATAATCGTTCATTAGATTTAATTATGATGTTGATATGATACGTCAGGATTTAATTCTTAGGTATTGGGTTTTGGAGAGAAGTTGGGATAAATGATTTCGGGGTTGAATTTACAATGTAAATTAATTTAAGGGTTTCTTACATAATTAAATATATGAGATACTAATTGGAAGGTGGGGATTGTATCAAGTGTTGAAAAAAATTTGCATTTGTATGGTGAGGATTTAATCTAGGGTTAAATAAAATATACATTCTTCCTCCTTCTTCCCCACATTCACGTCGCTCCTCTTCCGATTGGAACAGCCGACTCTAGCCTTGCTCAGTCACGATTTTGATCAGGTTTGTATGAGGAAACTCATCTTACACCTTAGTCATGCTTCTCCCTGTGTGATTGTTTAAGCTGGTTCGAATTATCTTGTTATTTAGGTGATTGTGTTCGGCCATGTATTGCTACTGCAAGGGAAGGGTGTTTGATTCTTAATAACGGATTTTTTATACCATGGGTTGCATTCTAGCTTGATTTAAATTGTTGTTTGGAAAGCTGTCAAGGTTTCTTCATTTTCGATTTTCCCGTGTGAGCATGTATGTTCTGGTAGTGTGTCTATGTGATATTGGTGTTTCAGTCGTGTATATGTTGCTACCATAGGAGGATTTTGGCTCTTGATTAAATGCTTTCTACTTATGACTAGTGTGCTTAATGAATTAAATGGTGGGCTGGAATATCGATTATTTTTTTCCATCACCTTGGCTTCCTGCTGTTGTGCGTGAGATGGCTTGCATTTCCATGATCGAATCTTCTCTTTCATTTGTCGATGTTCCAAGTAGGAATATTGTTACTGGATTTCTAATTTTAGTGTTTGAGTGTGGATGGGGGTCGAAATTCCTCTGCGTGTCCTTGTAAGCTGCTGGACATGCATATGCATGTGTGTCTTCTACCATGTGGGTGTGTGTGTTCTGCAGCATGTGTGTTTATATATTTGTGAGGGATGATGAGGTATTGATAATGAAGAAAGTTAACTTAATTTGGTAAAGTGGGTTAAGACGGTTATGTGACGATAATTTGAGTAGGAATTGGATTTGGATAGCATGAAAATGTTATTGATTGTAGGGAATTGATCATAACTCACTTTATTGAACCGATTATTGTTGAAAATGAATTGTTGATTAAATGGCGTGATTTAGTGTCATTGTTGTTTAAAAGATGAAGACTAGATTCATGCTAGTACGAAAGGCCTTGAATTGGTATGAGATAGCATCTTGTTGGCCATTTAGAGTTGCAGACATTCTTGAAAGGAAAAATGTTGTATTAAAGTAATTCGATTCTTAGCCACTTTGTTTGGAAGTTTGAAGTATCTCGGTAAGCATGAATCATATTTATGGAACTCAATGTATCCTTACTTTGTTTAAAGTTGAATTTAATGAAATGAAGACTTTATGTTTGGATTAAGAGAATTGGTTATAAATGGTAGAACCCCTTATATACATGGATTCTTCCTTGCATGGCTTGTTGCTTGAATCATTTCGGTGTTGGTTTGTGTGTTTGAAGCATGTTGGTTGTTAAATTAAGTTTTGTGTTGGGAAGTTGAATTATGTGAGATTATGTGCATCAAATATTGGTTATGAGCTAACCCTTAAATCTTTGAGTTCATATAAAGCCTTCTTGAGCTCTCGGACAACGAGGATGGTGACTTGACGGTAAAAACACAGACTTTAAGGTATGTAGTGAAGTACGAGCAGGTATAAGATGAATTATTTCATATTCCAGTATTCATATATTGTTGAATTGTGATGACCGAATATAAGGAAACGAAAATGTGAATTGAGTTTGATATGTGCGGTATGGTGGACACGTAAATGTACGTGGTCCGGATATGGAGTTGGGTATGGATGCCTTTGGCATGACCAGTAGGAGAAAGTGTTGAGTGAGATGAATTGATAGACATAATTGCATTGATATGGAATTATTTATGATTGAGCATAAATAATAGAATCTTGTTGTATTGAATTCATCGTGTGGTTGATTATCATATTTTCAGTGACGCTACTAAACTTGATGTATGAAAGCATGTAAGTTTGAAACAGGAACATTGCGTGCAAGCTATACAGATTCAGAACTTTACAGGGAGTATATTTATAGATTTTCAATACTCTTGAATTGTGATATTATGATCTTATCACGATCTTCATGCATTGTTATGATATGGGTAGTGTGATGTTGGTATGCTCACCCTGTGCGGGGGCTGTTTCTGTTGAAACATGTATTACAACTACAAAGTTATTTTGGCATAGCAAGTTCGAGCTTGGTTGGACAATATTGCTTCCTGAAGCGTAGAATGAGATTGGGAAAATGGTATATATTGTTTATGCAACTAGATGGGTATTTATAATTTGTTGCTCGTATGTGAGCACTTGGAGTCGTGTATATGGACTGTATATTGATGTTGAAGTCCACTTTTTATATCTTCTTAGTATGGTGACTTCTCTGGCTGTGAACTTACTTATGGTTTTTGTGGGGTCTTGCCACCTTAACAGTGATTAAAAGACATAAGAAGGACTAATCATGCATTAAGGTAACATCTTATGGTTTTGGTTGTTACACGAGCTAACAGGATTACAGGCCAAAATACAAAACTTCAAAAATAAATCGTTACATTCTAAAAGAATGTCATTTAGATTTACACTACTCCTAGAGTAGTTACTAATCATAACTTGAATCCTATACATTCCTGTGTCCCTCGTAGCTCACTGCCTCAACCCGACCCTTAGTCCTTCCGTCCAAAAGTGTACCTACAGGGACAACACATTATGAGCATATACAATCTTACTTAACATCATAAAACATCATAGTAAATGCATGAAACATTGGTTAAGTAAATATGCTGGTTATTCATTAACTTCTTATTGTTGTCCCTGATTCAAAATCATGCATATGGGGCACCTTACCCCGTGGCACCTTACCACAATATCATCGCATGGCTACTTACCATGTGGGGCTCCTTACCCCGTGGCACCTTACCACAATAACATCGCATGGCTACTTACCATGTGGGGCACCTTACCCCGTGGCACCTTACCACAATAACATCGCATGGCTACTTACCATGTGGGGCACCTTACCCCGTGGCACCTTACCACAATATCATCATGTAAACATTATTATATAAGCATCGTATAAACATCATCGTATAAACATCGTATAAACCTCATCGTATAAACATCATCATTTCATCATGAATACTCATGCAATAAAAGCATAGTTGTAGTATAAAGATGTGTGTTACCGTCCGATGCCCGTACGCCTCTTACGTACCTTTTCAAAAAGAGGAGGAGTCAACAGACTTTATCTCCTTGATGGTGCCGGTACCTGGGATGGTTCTACAAGACCACATAATACCATTTTAGATGCCTCAAAACCATCTCACATCATAAACTTAACAAAATAAAACATCATTATATTTTTCAACTTTCTGCCTGTCTCGATCGATCGGCCCAAGGTCTCGATCGATCGAGACACTGTGCACTAACAGTGCCTTAGCTTCCTGCCACGCTCGATCGATCGAAGTATTTTACCGATCGATCGAGAAGCTTCACCGATCGATCGAGAAATCCTTCGATCGATCGGCATCACAATTTTAAAACATACATTAGACCCACTGTCTCGCTCGATCGATCGGAACCAAATCTCGATCGATCGAGAGCTCTGAAAAATCGGGATTTTCCCCAGATTTTTGAGCACTACTTTTCACACCATCTTTTCTACTTCACAACACATCTTTCATGCTGAAACTATCATGTGAATAACTTCATAAAATATCTATGTAAGTACTTAAATCAAAGGTTTAACAAAACCTAAGCTAACATGCATCATAACATCATCATAAACTTAGAGCTCAACCAACTTACAGAAAGCAGGGCATCATGGCATTACCTAGATTTTTGAGTACATAGCTTCATAACTAGAAATCTACCACATAAATCATGTAAAATGCTCAAACAACCATGCTAGTAGTTACATAAAACTACCATGTAAGCATCTCTACTAAGGTTCCACCCAAACCTATACCTATCATGCAGTAAAACATCCCACCAAAACCATACCCAACCCAAAAACAGAGTATGAAGTCTTACCCCCTTTTTCCTCCTCAAATTGGCAAGCTTTTTGCACAAAGATTCACAGCCTCTTTCCTTCTCTAATCTGCAGTTCCAGGGACGAAAAGAGAGGGAGAAGGATGTGGAGGGAAATGATTGCAAGACAATGGTCATAGCATGGGTTGGGGCAAGTGGAGGTATGGGTGTTAAACAAGTGGGTTGCCAAGTGGGGGATGGGTGGTGGCCCAGTTGTGGGGGTGGGGTGGTGTGGTTGGGGTGCCATGTGGTGTTTAATTGTATCCCGGTATATAGTACGATGTATTAAAATATCCTCACTCGATATTTTCTAACTTCATTTAATTAATACATCCCTTAAAACACCCAACATGTTCCCCACATCATATCATCATAACATAAATCGTGGCCCCCAATTTAAATACGCCACAACCCTTAAACACATCATAATTTATCATCGTAGAACATAATCATATCACATTTCGGGGTATTACAGTTTTTATCTATTTTAGTATCGTGTTTTCCCTGGCTGAGAATTATTTTGGTGATGTGTTTTATTTTCGGATAGCTCAATTTATAGGGAGACTCTGCCAAATTTTTTATAAAAGTAATGGGGAATATGTGAAGCATGTAATCATTCTTTTAAAAAATGAAATTTTTTATATACATACGACGTCATAAATGCACTAATGACGAGTTAAGGGGTTGGAGGCTTACACGATCCCACGAGGACTAGAAAATAATTACCAAACTCCACTAGTTTAACTATATTTAATCTACGATAACTGGTTGTGATTATTAAACTAACGTGACAAATTAACTCAATATGTAACCCAAACAATCAATGGTGAATAAGATTAATAATCAAAAGAAACAATTATCAAGACTTTCGTTTCACCTATGTAATCCTCCATACTTTCGTCTAGTAGTTAATAATCGAATTCAAACAATCTAAGGTGACGAGTTTTCCAAATTTATCTAATATACTCTCTCGAGTTATATTAAACCTAATATCAAATAGCAGAAAGTCACTCTCGTGTACTTATTTAACAAAACAATATTGTATTAAGATCCATGAAAACTTCTATCTTTCGATTACTAGATATCTATAGCTATCACACTTGTATTTGACTTCATCTCTCGATATCAATCTGAAATCCACGGCATAAATCACTATATCGAATCCCAATTTTATCTCTCGATGTCAATTGTAATTTACTATCATTCAAGGATGGTCAAACCCTTAAAAGCATGAAGAACAATGCACTTAAATATATAAGAATCTGTGATATCCCCGAAATAATTAATTGCAATTCGGGCATTAATTATGTTTATATGATTAATTATGGGGATAATTGAGTTATGTGCTGGATTTAATTATCATATTGAAATGCTTAGTCACATGATAGGCGTGACCGGGGATGCATTTCGGGTTGGATGTTATGCATGTTGGGAATTAGGGATTTTTATGGTTGTTTATGGTAATCGATAATTAATTGGTCGAGCATGATATTAAAATATCATGTTGGGGTGTTTTATACACCATGGTAATTGTGGAGTGCAATTGATTTTTTTTATGACCCACTTATTACACCCCAAACCCCCCACCATACCATCACTTTTAACTTTCCCCAAATCAACCACCCAAACCCTTTCCCCCCTTCATTTTCGATTTTGGGCAAAGAAGTGAAGAGAAATCCTTCCAAAAGTTTGATTTGTGGAGTTTGTTGGGAGATTTGGAGTCCCCAAGAGGTATAGATATCTCCCTATAGTTTTTGTTGTGTTTGGATTGGATTTGAAATAGTTTTGAAGGGTTTTGAAATGGGTTATTTTGGGTTGGTATCATTTTTGGTTGGGTGTTGGATTTTTGTGTTGCTTGAGGTGTATTTTGTTGGTTTATTGTGTTCTTATGTTGTTGGGTTGGTGGAAGGAGTATTGGTATGGTTTGGGATGGTTTTGGTGTGCATTAATGGTGGAAATCGCGAGTCTGTACGGGGCGATCGATCGCCTGAAATGGCGCGATCGATCGCCAACAGGCAGTATTGAAATCGCAGGGTAGGCGATCGATCGCATGAAATGGCGCGATCGATCGCCAACAGGCAGTGTCGAAAACGTAAGGTAGGCGATCGATCGCCATGTATGGCGCGATCGATCGCCGCGAAGCAAAAATTGAGGCGATCGATCGCCTCAGCGAAGCGATCGATCGCCAGCAGCAGAGTTTTGGAAAATGTTTTCTTTTGACGAATTTTCGGTATTTGATTATTATTTGGCTTCTAATATGGGGTTGTGTGATTGTGTAGAACCATCCCAGGTGGCGACGCAACCAAGGAAGTGAAGCCATATCAAATTCCACTTTTGGAAAGGTACGTAGAGGACGTACGGGCACCCAACGGTACATGTATCTAATATACTCATTGATTATGCATTGTGGATGCGAGTATATATGGAATTATGCATTGTGGATGCAAATACATGTTGAATTATGCATGATGATTGTATATGCATATGATGATTATTGGTGCACATCCCATGAGTCGTGGTCATCCCTTGATGATTTTAATGCTTGCCGCTATTTGATTTGGTGCTGCTAAATGTGAAGCGAGGGGTGGGAGCGCCGCATGTCACATTTAAGCGTGGTTATCATATGAGGCGAGGAAAGAATATTTGCCGCTCAATGTGAAGCGAGGGGTGGGAGCGCCGCATGTCCATTGAAGCGAGGTTATTCTGTGCCGCCTATATGAAAAGCGAGGGGCATTAAAATATATTGTGATGAACAGACTAGGGATTGTTGATTGGTAATTGGTGATGATGAAATGGTATTATGTGTGGACCATTAAATAATCTATTTGATTATACTCATGAGTTATGGTACATGGACAACCAAACAGGAAGCGTTTAAAATGCATGGGAAAAACAGGAAGTGTTTTATTATGATTGATGCATTTACGCCTTATATTCATATTGTGTTGGATATGAATAATATTATTGCTCATGTTTGGGGGTTGTCCTTGTAGGTACATTTTGGCATGAAAAAAGGGGCTAAGGCGGGTTGAGGCGGTGAGCTTGTGAAGAACACTTTTGAGAAATGAAGGACATGATTACTTTTATATAGTGTCTACTCTAGGAGTAGTGTAAAGCTATAGTTGATAACATTCATTTTTGATTGGGAATGTAATTAATCCATTGATAGTCCTTGAATTGGCATGTAATTCTTAAGGCTCATAGTCTCAACACGAACATTTAAACTCTGATGATGTATGTTAGCTCTAATTATGCCTTTAATCCACACTTAAGGAACTAGGGTCCTTACATTAGTGGTATCAGGGCAGTGGTTAGAGAACCCGGGAACGAGTGAAGGGTAGCCTTAGCATGATTGGCTAGGTGCTTACATTTGAAGCATGTTTATGCATGTGGTGCATATTGTTGTATATACTGTTATACTAACATGCTTATTATCATTTCTGTTATCTAACGGCATAACACATATATATTTGTTTTGGAGTTGTTTTAACCCTTGTGTTACAGCATGGCGGCTATGAACTTGGGAAACCTCAATGAAGAGGTGGGTGACGTTGGCAGTGTTAATGCGAGCATTGGTCAGACAAACCCTCTATCTCCACCAGCTGTAGGCATGGAACCAGTGGTTCAGTTGTTACTACCTGGTGAGATCAGTTTGGCTCAATTTCTGACTTACCACCCGCCCCGGTTTGAGGGGACAGAATCAGGAGAGGAGGCTGAAGAGTGGCTAGAGAGACTTGAGCAGATATTTGTATCCGCTCCTTGTGCTAGAACGGCATGGCTGAGGCTGGCGGAGTTCCAGCTAGCAAAGAAACCTTCCATGTGGTGGAGGAGCACGGTGATGGAACTGAGGGCACATGGTGCATTGATCGATTGGACGCTTTTCAGAACCCGGTTTCTGAACCGGTACGTCTCTGCGGCGGCAAGACAGATGAAGGAAGATGAGTTCGCAAACTTGAAACAAGGAAGCATGTCAGTGTCAGACTATGCTATGCACTATTCTTCGTTGCTGAGGTACGTTCCACACATTGCCACCAATGGACATGCGAAGATGAGAAACTTTCTGAAGGGATTACGGCCGGAACTATTTGACCGGGTTATCACCAATAACCCCACTTCCTTTGATGATGCTCTTACTAGAGCAGAACTTGCGGAGATCGGAGTTGGGGCCTATCCTAATGCTTTATCCTCACACGTGCCACAACAGAGGCAAGCTACTGATAGCTTGAGGCCCCGAGGGGAGTCATTTAAGCCCCGTGGTGCCTCTTCATCCTCACGGTTCAGTGGAAAGAAATCTTTTGGTCAGAAGCAAGAGAACAAGAAGAACAATTGGCCGACCAACCGAGGGCCTATGCAAGGAAATAGATCGGGGGAGTCAAGGTGTGACAATTGTGGAGGGCCGCATTCTTCGAATAATTGCCCTGCTTGTTATAGTTGTGGCAAGATGGGCCACATCTCTCGGTATTGCCCCACTCGGGGAGGACAATCAGTGTTTCAAGGAAACAGGACGAGATTTGATGACAGGGCAGTGCACCAGAGGCAGCAGAATATGCCTCGACCATCGGGAGGTCAGACAGTGGGACCGCCCCAGGGGCACGTGTATGCACTGACCAGAGAGCAGGCCCAGGCAGCCCCGGAGGAGGTGATCGCCGGTACGTGCCATTTACTTACGTACCCTGCTTTTATTTTGATAGATACAGGTGCCTCCCACTCTTTTGTATCTGTGGGCTTTGTGGAAAGACACCATATGCGCACGTCTTCTCTACCCATGCCTCTCATGGTCTCGACACCCACTGGAAGAAATGTTATTGCCGATCAGTTTCTGGCAGATTGCCTCATTTATTTTGAGGACAACGAGTTGAAGGCAGACTTGATTGTGTTAGGCATGTCAGACTTCGACTACATTGTGGGTATTGACATTCTGATAAGTGTGATTTTTACACTTAATTTGATATAAGATTAGGGGCGTTTTTGTAGTGATTCTTGGAAAATATTACTCTTTTTGGTTTATATTTGTATATTTCAGGAATCCAGGGCTAAATGCATAAAAGTTGAGGAAATAGGCTTAAAATGATGAAAAAGGACCAAACTGAGCAAAGCTGAAAAAGGAGGGGCAAAATCGTAATTTGCAGAAAATAGGGGAGGCGACCCATCGCCTCAAATGAGGCAATCGATCGCCTCCAGGCAGTAGCCAGAGGCGACCCATCGCCTCATTTGAGGCAATCGATCGCCTAGACTCGAAAAATTCGGGATTTTGTTTCCATCTTGGTTTTTTGGTGTCCAAACTTGGTGAAACTCCTCCTACCATAAATATGGATTATTATGGACGTTTTTGGGACTTTTTGGCTCATAATTAACCCTACAATACACAGCTCCATCACTCTCAATCATCTCCAACCATCCATACACCATAACCATTGAAGAAGAGACACATCGGAAGAGACGGGACGACGGAGCAACGCAAGGAGTCAACGCCTCTCGTTATTTCCGTATTTCTAACTTTAGTTCTATATTTTCATTAGATTTTAATGTTTAGAATGTTGCAAAACATGTTTATGCATTGTTATTTGATGGAGATTGTCGGCTAGGTTTGTTATCAAGACTTAGGGGATCCTTTGTATGAACCCATGATTTTAATTGAATGTTTTTGATTGATTCTTATTATCTAAGTGCTTAGATCATTGTTCTTCATGCTTTTAAGGGTTTGGACATCTTTGAATGATATTTACATTACAATCGATATCGAGAGATAAAATTGTGATTCGATATAGTGATTTACGCCGTGGATTTCAGACTGATATCGAGAGATGAAGTCAAATACACGTGTGATAGCTATAGATATCTAGTAATCGAAAGCTAGAAGTTTTCACGGATCTTAATACAATATTGTGTTGTTAAATAAGTACACGAGAGTGACTTACTGCAATTTGATATTAGGTTTAATATAACTCGAGAGAGTATATTGGATAAATTTGGAAAACTCGTCACCTTAGATTGTTTGAATTCAATTCTTAACTAATAGGTGAATTGTGGGGGATTACTTAGGTGAACCGAAAGTCTTGATAATTGTTTCTTCTGATTTTATTCTTATTCGTTCTTGTGTTTTTGGGTTAATCTTGAGTTCATTAGTCAATTTAGTTAATTAATCACAACCAGTTATCGTAGACTAAATATAGTTAAACTAGTGGAGTTTGGTAATTATTTCCTAGTCCTCGTGGGTTCGACAATCCGTACTTTTCATATCATTATACTAAAACTTGACACCGTGCACTTGCGGTACACAATCGCTACACCGCAAAATACTGTTTAAAATAAAAGCGATCAAGTTTTTGGCGCCGTTGCCGGGGACTAGTTTTAATAATATCAAACGAGATTAGTTGACTATAGTTTAGTCATTTGTTTGTTTTATTTTCGTTTTTTTTCTTCTCTTCTACTGTTTCTTTTTGTTTTGGTTGATTGTTACAGGGTACTATCTCTTGGTGCATGCTAAGGAGTAGCAACCCTACACTTGAGCCCTTTGATCCCGAGATTGAACGCACTTGTCAAAGGAGGCTAAGGCAAGCAAGAGCACATATGTCTAATACCGACGAGATTCCGGTACCACCAGTTGCAAGATCACTCATGGACTACGCCCACCCTGCATTCCATGGATCACTGTCGAGTATCACGAGACCAACCATACAGGCTAACAATTTTGAGATCAAGCCTGCTATCATACAGATGATCCAACATTCGGTCCAGTTTGGGGGAGCTGCTACAGATGATCCAAATGATCACATCTCCAACTTCTTGGAGATTTGTGATACATTCAAGCATAATGGCGTTACTGACGACGCCATCAGGTTACGTTTGTTTCCCTTTTCTTTAAAAGATAAAGCTAAATCCTGGTTACAATCGTTGCCTGCAGGATCTATTACCACGTGGGATGGAATGGCGCGGTTGTTCTTGTCAAAATTCTTTCCACCATCCAAGACGGCCAAGATGCGCAATGACATCACTACTTTTGCCCAATGTGATCCAGAGACACTATATGAGGCTTGGGAGCGCTTCAAAGATCTACTGAGGAGATGCCCACATCACGGCCTCCCTATCTGGCTGCAGGTACAAACATTTTATAACGGTTTATTTTCTGATAATCGTTCTATGATTGATGCAGCGTCAGGAGGAACAGTGATGAGGAAGACGCCCGAGGAAGCTTATACACTGTTGGAGGAGATGGCTGTTAATAGCTGTCAATGGCAGTCCGAGAGGAACGTGCCAAAGAAGCAAGTCGGATTGCATCAAGTGAGTGAAGTCACTGCCCTAGCTGCCCAGTTGGAAGCGCTGAACAAGAAGATCGATAGTTTGAGCATGCATGCAATGCAAGTCCAAACTGTTACATGCGAGCTTTGCCATGGAGGACATCCGAGCACTGAATGCCAGGTTGGTAACCCATTCATTACTACTAATGAAGCTGTTAATTTCGTAGGGAACCGACCACCACAGACCTACCCCTACCCAAATACTTACAATACTGGGCCGAGGAACTATCCCCAACCACCACCGGGGTATGCACCAAAGCCAAGCATGGAGGAGCTGCTAACTAAGTTCATATCATCGGCTGAAACAAGGATGAACAATCATGAGGCATCGATAAAGAACTTGGAAGTCCAAGTGGGACAGTTAGCAAAGATCGTAGCCGAACGAGCACAAGGATCACTATCTAGTGACACTGAGACGAAACCTAGGGAGCAAGTCCATGCTATCACGTTGAGGAGTGGAAAGGAGGTCGCTGAGAAGAAGGATGTGCACGTAGAGTTAAGAGGCGAGGAGGACATCAAGCAAGAAGAGGGACAAACACGCGACAAAGGTAAGTCTACTAAAACCTCTACACCCATCACACCTGCTAAGGTAGATATCCCACCCCCATTCCCCGCTGCGTATAAAAGAGCAAAGATCGATGCTAAATTTGCTAAATTTTTAGAATTGATTAAGAATCTTCATATTGAGATGCCTTTCATAGATGCTATTCGGCACATGCCGAATTATGCTAAGTTTTTAAAGGAGATTCTATCGAAAAAGCGGAAACTGGGAGAGCATGAGATGATAAACTTAACTGAGGAGTGTTCAGCTGTCATTCAAAATGATTCACCTCCAAAGTTAAAGGATCCAGGGAGTTTCACTATACCTTGCAAAATAAATTCTAAATCTTTTAATAAATCTTTATGTGATTTGGGGTCAAGTGTTAATTTAATGCCTTTGTCTGTGTACAGGAAGCTGGGCTTGGGAGAGCTAAAAGCAATCAATGTCTCATTGCAGATGGCAGACAAGTCCATCAAGTACCCTCATGGGATAGTGGAGGATGTACCGGTAAAGGTTGACAAATTCACCATTCCGGTGGATTTCATGGTGCTAGACATAGGAGAGGAGGCGGACATGCCATTGATATTAGGAAGACCGTTCCTAGCTACTGGAAGGGCATTGATAGATGTCCAAGAAGGGAAGTTGATCCTCCGAGTAGGGGGGGATCAAGTTACTTATGATATGTTCAAAGTTGTGAACACTACACGCACTGAGCACCGATGTTTTAGTGTCAATATAATTGATACACTATCTGTTGATGCGATGCAGGGTAAGAGTGAGAAGAAGGTGGATGTCACATCGAATGGCCAACAAAGAAGAGGTAAATTTGGTGTAGGAGACTCGGTATTAATGAATAGAAAAAAGATGAGATTTTTTCCATGGGAGTCTGACGCACCATGGGCTGGACCATTCAAAGTTGTCGATGTTTTACCATTCGACACCTTCAAACTGAGAGATGACCATGGGGGACTATTCACTGTGAAAGAGAAGTGGTTACGACATTACCACATGGAGGATGGAAAATCGTCCCCCACTGGCCCTTGCGGCACTTGAGCGTAAATGGTAAAAAGTCCAGCTTGGGACTATAAATCAAGAACTCTTTCCTATCTCTTTGCTTTGTTTTAGTTTATTTTGGTTTGTTTTTGTTTTTGTTTTTGATTTTGGTGAGACTCCATGCGTGCTGTGATCTGTCCAACACTATGCCCCACGAGCTGACGAGGAATTGGACAACGATCACTGACGGTCGTTGTCAACGGTAAATGCTTTGTCTCATTTTTCATGCCTATTACATTGAGGACAATGCATGAATTAAGTTTGGGGGAGTGCAATACTGTGTCATGCTTCTTATTTGGAAATTGATCGTTTCTTAAGCACCAACAAACAAAAAAAAATTCTTGAAAATGAGTTCAATTAGTAAGATAAGAATAAATCATAGTAGTGGTCTCTATTCCATGATGATATTAGTCTCACTATGCATGTCAACTTGAGTTTTGATGATTGTAAGACTTGTTTGTGAGTATCTTGTTTTGAGTGGCATGTCAAAAATGAGGAATATTTTGAGCACATTTGAGTCATAATCTTGTGAATTGCATTTGTAGTAGTAATAATCTTTGTGAACTTGATGAATTGTGTTTGAGCATCTTAGAGTACCTTATAAACTATTTGATGATGACACTTCAAGGCGAAATTTTATAGTCATGAACTTGATTAGGAGATGATCTAGGCGATCTTTGGACCGTTTGA
Source organism: Haberlea rhodopensis (assembly GCA_907163345.1). Lineage (NCBI taxonomy): Eukaryota > Viridiplantae > Streptophyta > Magnoliopsida > Lamiales > Gesneriaceae > Haberlea > Haberlea rhodopensis. Next base: position 703,463 of record CAJQUN010000179.1, read on the forward strand.
GCCTTTCAAGCTTACCATGTTTACATCAATCTCTAGTATCCTAATTTGAGCCTAATTGAAAAAGAATGGAGTATGTTTAACATACTATTAGCCCCCATTCAACATTCTTTGGCAAACTAATTATACCCACCCAAATGAGCCTAAATTGAATTTTTTATCTTCACCTAAGGGAGTATAATAATTCTCATTAGATGCACATGAATTGCTATATTTTGATGAGCTTATTGTAAAGAAAGATGATGAATGAGAAAAGAAAAGAATAGAAAAAGCCTTGAGAAAAAAAAAAATTATCCAACTAAGACCCAAAGTGGCCAAGGCTAAAAGAGAAAAAGAAGAGAAGCTCAAGTTGTGCTAACAATGAACATTACATGCTTATACTCTCTTCTTTGTGCTATCCTATCCTTTCTTTGAAGCCAAACACCTAGGCCTAACGCTACAAGCTTAAAAAGACCTATTGATCCAAGTCTAGGGAATGACTACATTAGTGGAGAAGTGTTTGAAAATAGGACTATAGGGTGCTCAAGGATAATCTTACTTTTCATTGACTAGCATGATTTGATCTATGAAATTTGCATGGAACTTGAAAGTGACAATAGCACACACACACGTTCTGATTCGGAGACATGTTGTTTGATCTAGGAGAAAACACAACTTGTTAAACTTTCTGATTTATTTTTGTTTGTCAGTAAGTGAGATATCTGAGCTAAATGATTGACTATGAATTGGTTCATTTGAATCTTCAATGTTGAACTTGACTGTTTGATCTTATTTCTTGCTCGAGACGATCAAGTTTAAGTTTGGGGGAGTTGATAAGTGTGATTTTTACACTTAATTTGATATAAGATTAGGGGCGTTTTTGTAGTGATTCTTGGAAAATATTACTCTTTTTGGTTTATATTTGTATATTTCAGGAATCCAGGGCTAAATGCATAAAAGTTGAGGAAATAGGCTTAAAATGATGAAAAAGGACCAAACTGAGCAAAGCTGAAAAAGGAGGGGCAAAATCGTAATTTGCAGAAAATAGGGGAGGCGACCCATCGCCTCAAATGAGGCAATCGATCGCCTCCAGGCAGTAGCCAGAGGCGACCCATCGCCTCATTTGAGGCAATCGATCGCCTAGACTCGAAAAATTCGGGATTTTGTTTCCATCTTGGTTTTTTGGTGTCCAAACTTGGTGAAACTCCTCCTACCATAAATATGGATTATTATGGACGTTTTTGGGACTTTTTGGCTCATAATTAACCCTACAATACACAGCTCCATCACTCTCAATCATCTCCAACCATCCATACACCATAACCATTGAAGAAGAGACACATCGGAAGAGACGGGACGACGGAGCAACGCAAGGAGTCAACGCCTCTCGTTATTTCCGTATTTCTAACTTTAGTTCTATATTTTCATTAGATTTTAATGTTTAGAATGTTGCAAAACATGTTTATGCATGGTTATTTGATGGAGATTGTCGGCTAGGTTTGTTATCAAGACTTAGGGGATCCTTTGTATGAACCCATGATTTTAATTGAATGTTTTTGATTGATTCTTATTATCTAAGTGCTTAGATCATTGTTCTTCATGCTTTTAAGGGTTTGGACATCTTTGAATGATATTTACATTACAATCGATATCGAGAGATAAAATTGTGATTCGATATAGTGATTTACGCCGTGGATTTCAGACTGATATCGAGAGATGAAGTCAAATACACGTGTGATAGCTATAGATATCTAGTAATCGAAAGCTAGAAGTTTTCACGGATCTTAATACAATATTGTGTTGTTAAATAAGTACACGAGAGTGACTTACTGCAATTTGATATTAGGTTTAATATAACTCGAGAGAGTATATTGGATAAATTTGGAAAACTCGTCACCTTAGATTGTTTGAATTCAATTCTTAACTAATAGGTGAATTGTGGGGGATTACTTAGGTGAACCGAAAGTCTTGATAATTGTTTCTTCTGATTTTATTCTTATTCGTTCTTGTGTTTTTGGGTTAATCTTGAGTTCATTAGTCAATTTAGTTAATTAATCACAACCAGTTATCGTAGACTAAATATAGTTAAACTAGTGGAGTTTGGTAATTATTTCCTAGTCCTCGTGGGTTCGACAATCCGTACTTTTCATATCATTATACTAAAACTTGACACCGTGCACTTGCGGTACACAATCGCTACACCGCAAAATACTGTTTAAAATAAAAGCGATCACATTCTGAACAGATATCAGGCAGTATAGATTGTCGGCAGAGAACAGTAAGGTTCAGATCTGATTTGGGAATACAGTGGACTTTTTATGGCAACGGTTCTCGTGCAAAGATTCCGTTGATTTCAGCAATCAAGATGACTCAATTGTTGGAACGTGGCCACACGGGCTATCTCATCTATGCCGTGGACATGTCTGGGAAGAATAAAGAATTGAGAGTTTAGGATGTACCAGTGGTAGCAGAGTTTGCTGATGTATTTCCGGAGGAGATCCCAGGATTCCCACCAGTCGAGTTTGGGATCGAGTTATTACCGGGGACATCCGCTATCTCTCGTACACCTTACAGAATGGCACCGGCAGAGTTGAGGGAATTGAAGGAACAGTTGCAGGAGCTCCTTGACAAAGGATATATACGCCCTAGCGTATCGCCATGGGGCGCACCGGTTCTCTTTGTAAAGAAGAAGGATGATTCGATGCGGTTGTGCATCGATTACCGGCAACTGAATAAGGCCACAGTGAAGAACTAGTATCCTCTCCCAAGGATTGATGATTTCTTTGATAAGTTGAAAGGTACCAGACTTTATAGCAAGATCGATTTGAGATCCGGGTATCACCAGATTCGAGTCAGGGAGGAAGATGTACAGAAGACAGCATTTCGGACTCGGTATGGGCACTACGAGTTCTTAGTCATGCCTTTTGGGGTGACAAATGCCCCCACTGTCTTTATGAGTCTGATGAACAGAGTGTTTCAGCCTTATCTTGATTAGTTCGTCATTGTATTTATCGACGATATTCTCATCTACTCCCGAAGCGAGGAAGGAGCACGTGAAACACTTGAGGATAGTACTCCAGATTCTCAGAGATCACCAGTTGTATGCCAAGCTCAGCAAGTGTGAATTTTGGTTGAGCAGTGTAGTATTTCTGGGGCATGTCATATCTAGCAGCGGGATATCTGTAGATCCCAGGAAGATTGAAGCTTGTGATGGAGTGGACTGCACCCACTTCTGTACCTGAGATACAGAGCTTTCTTGGTTTGGCGGGATATTACCGACGTTTCGTCGAGGGTTTTTCGAAGATTGCCAAGCCAATGACACAGTTGACCCAGAAGGGAGTACCATTCTTTTGGTCAGAAGCTTGTGAGGAGAGCTTCCAGGAATTGAAGCACCGGTTGACGACGGCGCCGGTATTAGTGATTCCTACGGAAAACTCCAGGTTTGTTTTGTATACCGATGCATCACTTCAGGGCCTTGGGTGTGTATTGATGCAAGATAAGCACGTGGTGGCTTATGCGTCGAGGCAGTTGAAGCCTCATGAGACTAGATACCCCGTCCATGACTTGGAATTGGCGGCTATCATCTTCGCCCTGAAGATTTGGAGACATTATTTGTATGGTACTTCGTTTACCATTTACACGGATCACAAGAGCCTCAATTTTTTATTCACTCAGGCAGAGCTGAATATGAGGCAGAGAAGATGGATGGACTTGCTTAAGGACTACGATTGTGAGATTGAGTACCATCCCGGAAAAGCTAACTTGACAGCAGACACTTTGAGCCGGAAAGTGAGGAGTACTGCTTATGACGTCATCAATTTGTCAGCTATGATGACCTCCTATTGCCATCTGGGCTATGATTTCGATATAGATGTATTACCTATGTATGTATCGACCTTGTTAGCTGAGCCAGATATCTATGAGAACATCAGGAGAGCTCAAAAAATCAGATGATGAGATTCAGAGATGGTTATCTTTAGTACATCTTGGTCAGTCATCAAAGTTCAGAGTGGCCGAGGATGGATCTTTGAGATTGGGTAGCCGTTGGGTGGTTCCGAGTACGCCGAAGTTTCGTAGAGGGATCTTGGAGCGAGCTCATAGTAGCAGACTTAGCATCCACCCAGGCGGGAAGAAGATGTATAAAGATCTACGTGATCAGTTTTGGTGGAAAAGAATGAAGTATGATGTCGTCGCTTTTGTTAGAGGTGCTTGATCTGCCAGCAGGTTAAGGCAGAGAGGCAGAGACCTGGCGGCGAGTTGAAAAGCTTGGAGATACCAAAGTGGAAGTGGGAACATGTTTCCATGGACTTCGTGACTCACTTGCCTGAGGAGTGCTTCAGGTTTTGATGCTATTTGGGTGATTGTGGATCGATTGACTAAGGTAGCTCATTTCATTCCCTATAGCATGACCTTCACCTTTTTGAGGATGGCTCAGTTGTATATTCGAGATGTGGTGAGACTACATGGGATCCCCATTTCCATAGTGTCGGATCGAGATCCACGATTCATATCTCATTTTGGGAGGGTCTTCAGTCAGCCTTGGGAACTGAAGTTAGATTGAGCACTGCTTATCATCCTCAGACGGATGGCCAGACCGAGCGTACTATCCAAACGCTCAAGGACATGTTGAGGGCTTGTGTATTGGAATTCGATGCTTCTTGGCAGGACTCAGTGGCCTTGGTAGAGTTCTCTTATAATAATAGCTACCAGGCGAGCATTCAGATGGCTCCCTTTGAAGCCCTTTATGGCAGACGGTGTAGATCACCCTTGTGTTGGGACGATTTGGACCGTAAATCGATCGGAGGACCGGAACTGATCCGAGAAATGGAAGAAAAGATAAAGATGATAAGGCAGAAAATGAAAGCAGCCCAGGACAGACAGGCAGCTTATGCGAATAAACGGCGGAGACCGTTGGAATTTCAGTTGGGAGATAAGGTCTTCTTGAAGATCTCACCTTTCAGAGGCGTTGTGCGATTTGGGATGCGCGGAAAACTGTCTCCGAGGTATGTTGGACCGTACGAGATTTTGCAGCGCATTGGCACTTTGGCTTACCGACTAGCTTTGCCACCTTCTTTGTCTGGTATACATGATGTGTTCCATGTGTCTATGTTGCGAAAGTATGAGCCGGATCCGTCTCATGTGTTGCAGCCTTCCGAGGTTCAGTTAGAATCCGATATATCCTATGTGGAACGGCCTGTTAGGATTCTGGATCGGGCAGACCGCAGACTTCAGAACAAAGTGATACCTATGATCATGGTTCAGTGGGATCGCAGGGGTGTCGAGGAGGCTACGTGGGAGACGGAGCGGCATATGGTGCAGCACTACCCGGAACTATTTTCTGCTATGTTATTTATGTTTAGTTCTTGTTGGGGTAAGTGCATGTGATTTCGAGGACGAAATCTTATAAGTAGGGGAGTATTGTGATATCCCCGAAATAATTAATTACAATTTGGGCATTAATTTTGTTTATATGATTAATTATGGGGATAATTGAGTTATGTGCTGGATTTAATTATCATATTGAAATGCTTAGACACATGATAGGTGTGACCGGGGATGCATTTCGGGTTGGATGTTATGCATGTTGGGAATTAGGGATTTTTATGGTTGTTTATGGTAATCGATAATTAATTGGTCGAGCATGATATTAATTGGGATTTTGATGCATTTTGGTATAATGCTTTTAAAATATCATGTTGGGGTGTTTTATACACCATGGTAATTGTGGAGTGCAATTGATTTTTTTTATGACCCACTTATTACACCCCAAACCCCCACCATACCATCACTCTTAACTTTCCCCAAATCAACCACCCAAACCCTTTTTCCCCTTCATTTTCGATTTTGGGCAAAGAAGTGAAGAGAAATCCTTCCAAAAGTTTGATTTGTGGAGTTTGTTGGGAGATTTGGAGTCCCCAAGAGGTATAGATACCTCTCTATTGTTTTTGTTGTGTTTGGATTGGATTTGAAATAGTTTTGAAGGGTTTTGAAATGGGTTATTTTGGGTTGGTATCATTTTTGGTTGGGTGTTGGATTTTTGTGTTGCTTGAGGTGTATTTTGTTGGTTTATTGTGTTCATATGTTGTTGGGTTGGTGGAAGGAGTATTGGTATGGTTTGAGATGGTTTTGGTGTGCATTAATGATGGAAATCACGAGTCTGTACGGGGCGATCGATCGCCAACAGCCAGTATCGAAATCGCAGGGTAGGCGATCGATCGCCTGAAATGGCGCGATCGATCGCCGAGGGGCAGAGTCCAAAACGTAAGGTAGGCGATCGATCGCCATGTATGGCGCGATCGATCGCGCGCGAAGCAGAAATTGAGGCGATCGATCGCCTCAGCGAAGCGATCGGTCGCCAGCAGCAGAGTTTTGGAAAATGTTTTCTTTTGACGAATTTTCGGTATTTGATTATTATTTGGCTTCTAATATGGGGTTGTGTGATTGTGTAGAACCATCCCAGGTGGCGACGCAACCAAGGAAGTGAAGCCATATCAAATTCCACTTTTGGAAAGGTACGTAGAGGACGTACGGGCACCCAACGGTACATGTATCTAATATACTCATTGATTATGCATTATGGATGCGAGTATATATGGAATTATGCATTGTGGATGCAAATACATGTTGAATTATGCATGATGATTGTATATGCATATGATGATTATTGGTGCACATCCCATGAGTCGTGGTCATCCCTTGATGATTTTAATGCTTGCCGCTATTTGATTTGGTGCCGCTAAATGTGAAGCGATGGGTGGGAGCGCCGCATGTCACATTTAAGCGTGGTTATCATATGAGGAGAGGAAAGAATATTTGCCGCTCAATGTGAAGCGAGGGGTGGGAGCGCCGCATGTCCATTGAAGCGAGGTTATTCTATGCCGCCTATATGAAAAGCGAGGGGCATTAAAATACATTGTGATGAACAGACTAGGGATTGTTGATTGGTAATTGGTGATGATGAAATGGTATTATGTGTGGACCATTAAATAATCTATTTGATTATACTCATGAGTTATGGTACAGGGACAACCAAACAGGAAGCGTTTAAAATGCATGGGAAAAACAGGAAGTGTTTTATTATGATTTATGCATTTACGCCTTATATTCATATTGTGTTGGATATGAATAATATTATTGCTCATGTTTGGGGGTTGTCCTTGTAGGTACATTTTGGCATGAAAAAGGGGCTAAGGCGGGTTGAGGCGGTGAGCTTGTGAAGAACACTTTTGAGAAATGAAGGACGTGATTACTTTTGTATAGTGTCTACTCTAGGAGTAGTGTAAAGCTATAGTTGATAACATTCATTTTTGATTGGGAATGTAATTAATCCATTGATAGTCCTTGAATTGGCATGTAATTCTTAAGGCTCACAGTCTCAACACGAACATTTAAACTCTGATGATGTATGTTAGCTCTAATTATGCCTTTAATCCGCACTTAAGGAACTAGGGTCCTTACAGAATCAATCAAAACATTCAATTTAAATCATGGGTTAATACAAAGGATCCCCTAAATCTTGATAACAAACTTAGCCAACAATCTGCATCAAATAACAATGCATAAACATGTTTTACAACATTCTAAACATTAAAATCTAAGAAAATATAAAACTAGAGTTAGAAATACGAAAATAACGAGAGGCGTTAACTCCTTGCGTTGCTCCGTCGTCCCGTCTCCTCCGATGCGTCTTCTCTTCAGTGGTTATGGTGTATGGATGGTTGGGATGAAGGAGAATGATGGAGAGCCAAAAAGTCCCCAAAAACATCTGAAAAATTCCATATATCATGTTGGAGGAGTTTCAAGTAAGTTGGACACAAAATAACCAAGATGGAAACAAAATCCCAAAATTTCCAAGTAGAGGCGATCGATCGCTTCAAATGAAGCGATCGATCACATTTTGCTACTGCCTAGAGGCGATCGATCGCCTCATTTGAAGCGATCGACCGCCTCATTTGAAGCGATCGATCGCTTCCTCTGATTTTTAGCAAATTACGATGTCATCCCTCTTGTTCCATGTTTGCTCTGTTTGGTCATTTTTCATCATTTTAAGCCTATTTCCTCCACTTTTATGCATTTGGACCTGGATTCCTGAAATATATAAATATATACCAAAAGAATAATATTTTCCAAGAATCACTACGAAAACACCCCCAATCTTATGTAAAAATCACACTTATCAACTCCCCCAAACTTAAACTTGATCATCTCGAGCAAGAAATAAAATCACAAAGTAAAGTTCAATATTGAAGATTTAAATAAACCAATTCATAGTCAATCATGTAGCTCAGACATCTCACTTACAGACGAACATCAGAAAGTTTAACAAGTTGTGTTATCTCCTAGATCAAGCAAACATGTCTCCAAATCAGAACGCGCGTGTGTGCTATTGTCACTTTCAAGTTTCATGCAATTTTCATAGATCAAATCATTCTAGGTAATGAAAGTTAATATTATCCTTAAGCACCCCATAGTTCTATTTTCAAATACTTCTCCAATAATGTAGTCACTCCATCAATTTGGATCAATATGTCTTTTTAAGCTTGTAAAGTTAGGCATAGGTGTTGGATTCAAAGAAAAGATAGGATAGCACAAAGAAGATAGTATAAGCATGTATATTCATATTTTTAGCACAAAATTGAGTTTCTCTTCTTTTTCTTTTAGCCTTGGCTACTTTGGGTCTTATTTAGTCACTTTTTTCAACAAGGCTTTATCTATCTTTTTTCTTTTCTCATTCATCAATGTTTTTCAACAATAAGCTCATCCAAATGTAGCAATTCATGTGCATCTAATGAGAATCATTATACTCCCTTAGAGTAAGGATAAAAATTTTCAATTTAAGCACAAAAGTATGTGGGTATAATGAGTTGCCAAAGAAATTTGTTGAATGGGGCTAATAGTATGTAAACATACTCCATTCTTTTTCAATAAAGCTCAAAAGTGGATATTAGGGATTGATGTAAACATGGTAAGCTTGAAAGGCTCAAACTATCCAAAGATCGCATAGATCATCTCCTAATCAAGTTCATGACTATAAAATTTCGCCTTGAAGTGTCATCATCAAATAAGTTCTAAAGTACTCTAAGATGCTCAAAAATAATTCACCAAGTTCACAAACATTTTCACTACTATAAATGCAATTCACAAGATTATGACTCAAATGTGCTTAATAAATTCATCATCTTAGACATGCTACTCAAAACCAGATATTCACAAACAAGTCTTACAATCATCAAAACTCAAGTTGACATGCATAGTGAGACTAATATCATCATGGAATAGAGACCACTACTATGATTCATTCTTATCTTACTAATTGAATTCATTTTCAAGAAATTTTTTTTGTTGGTGCTCAAAGAACGATAAATTTCCAAATAAGAAGCATGACACAGTAATGCACTCCCCCAAACTTAATTCATGCATTGTCCTCAATGTAACGGTCATGGACAATGAGACACATCATTTACCTTTGACAACGACCGTCGATGATCGTTGTCCAATTCCTCGTCATCTCGTGGGGCATATTGTTGGAAAACATCACAGCACGCATGGAGTCTCTCTCCATAATCAAAACAAAAACAAAAGTAAAACAAAAACAAACCAAAACAAAGCAAAATGATAAGAAAAGTTCTTGATTTATAGTCCCATACTTGACTTATTACCATATTTTCTCAAAGGCTGTGATTGTGTGTGGAGCATGAATCTCCGCAATCAACTGGGTAATGCCTCAACCTCTCATCATTAACGACATAAGTGCCTAGAATAGGATCACTTAGCTTAATGGCTCCATGCGGGTATATCTTGGTAACAATGAATGCTCCAAACCATGAAGCCTTTTGCTTGCTTTGGAAAATGCGGGGTGGTGGCGCTTTATGCAATTGGACTGTCTCTCCCTTCATAAACGTCCTTTTATTTTTTTGCTTTTTTGCCTTCCTTGGCTTCACCATGTCATGGCTCTTGCCTTCTCCAGTCTCTAGTTCGTTCTTCACCTTTACCTTATCAGTATCTTGCACCACATCATCTGTGATATCCCTGAAATAATTATGTGCATTATGGCCTTTAATTATGATTTTGAGGTTATATGGTGTTATTATATTGGTTTGGTTGAGAAATGTACAATTATGCTGTGGGCATGAACTTAGTGATACATTTCAGGGTGAATGTGATGCATGTTGGGGGATTTATGATTTGTCATGATTTATTTGAGTTGGTTCCCATTTATTTGACAAGCATGTTAATTGTTGCTTTGGTGTATTTTAATTGAATCATGTAGGGATATTATACTACATCATGCTAAATACTTGGACATCATGTTGAATTAAACATCCACACCCTTATTACCCAACTTTCCCCTCACTCCTCTCATTTTCCCACCCCTCACTCTTAAAATCACACAAATCCTCCTCCCCATCCCACATTTAATCGATCAAAAAGAGGGAGGAGAAGAGATTTTTCCAAGGCTTCCGTTGCTTGATTTCTTGCTAGATTTTGTAGTCAAAGTGGTAAGGAATCCATCCCTTGTGTTGTTTAATCAAGTTTTTATGAATTGGGTTTGTGAGATTTTGGGGAAAAATTGGTTTATTTTGAAAAAGTGTTGATTATGTTGTTGGTTATGGGATTTTGTTGATTATTGATATATTTGTGTTGATTATGATGTATTTGAGGTGTTGAGTTCAAAGGGGTATACTTTTCGTTGTGTTTTGTGGGTTGGAGGAGATGAAGGGCACGAAAATGGTGCTTTTTGCGTGTACAGAGCGAGGTGACCGATCGCCTCGAAGTAGCGACCGATCGCCTCGAGGCAGAGAATTTTGGCGACCAAATCGCCATGTCTGGGTGATCGATCACTGAGGCACGCGATCGTTCGCATGAAACGAAGCGACCGATCGCCTGTTGCCAGAACTTGAATTCTTTTTTTTATGAGATTTTTGGTAGTGGGCTATTTATTTGGTTCTTATATTGAGTTGTGCAATCATATAGAGCCTTCCCAAGTGGCAACACAACACAGTGGATAAAGTCCTACCACATCCCATATTTTGGAAAGGTACGTAGAGAGACGTACGGGCACCAAATGGTAGCATGTATTTTGTATACATATTGGATTATGCATTGTGGTTGCATATGTGTATTGGATGCTTGGTGCATAGCATGTATAGTCGTTGTTATACTCGAGTGATGATTTTAATGCTTTGCCGCCATCATTTGAAGTGATGATAGAATACTTTCCTCTGTCATATCGTAGCGATGAGAGAATATTTGTCGCTAATATGTCAAAGCGAAGGTAAATGCCACTGTCATATTGAAGCAAGGGATATTAGTGCCGCTAATATGTCGAAGCGAGGGGTATTAGTGTCGCGGTCATGACTATCGATGTGCATTAAAATACACTGTTATAACAAGACTATGATTGCTGATTTGCATGTGTGGTTGGTTATATGTCATGACATTTGTGGAACCGTAATATAATCCATTTGATTATGAATATGAGTTATGTTACAGGGACAACCAAAGGAAGCGTTTTAAATGCATCGGAATACATGAAGTGCTTTGTATTTATGGTTTATGCATTTACTCATTATAAACATATTGTTGTGAATATGAATTATTATATGCTCATGATTTGGGGTTGTTCCTGTAGGAGCTTTTGGCATGGAGGGCTAATGCCAGAGTTGATGTAGTGAGTTGTGTGAGGAGTGTTGCCGGTATAGCAGGACAGTAATTCTTTTGTATAGTATCTGCTCAGGTAGTGTAAATCTATAGCTTTACGTTCATTTTGATGGGAATGTAACTAATTCCTTTTTGCGAGTTTTATTTTGGCACTGTAATCCTTAAGCTCAAGCATCAACATTGAACCTTATACTCTGATGAATGTATGTCTAGCTCTCTTTATGCACTAATTCCACACTTAAGGTAGAGATGCCTTATATTAGTGGTATCAGAGCAGTGGTTAGAGAACTAGGGATGAGTGAAGTGTAGACTTAGTGAACAAGTTTGATAGGTGTTCACTTATGAGCATGTTTATGCATGTGGTGCATATTTGAGTATATATTTGTTATACTAACGTGCTTAGAATATTGTTATTCATGTTAACTAACCAGTGTATGCATGTATTGTTTCTGTTATTGTTGTTAACCACTGTATTACATCATGGCAGGCAGAAATTCTAAGCACCTCAATGAGGAGGTGGGTGATGTAGGAAGTGTGAATGCTAGTATTGCACAGACCAATCATCTACCGCCATCGGCTGTGGGCATGAAGCCTATTGCGCAGCTGTTACTACCCAAGGAACTGAGTTTGACACAGTTTTTGACTTTTCATCCGCCCCGCTTTGAGGGAACTGAGACAAGCAGAGGAATGGTTAGAGAGGATTGAGCAGATCTTCGTGTCGGCACCGTGTGGGCTCGGGGTATATTAGTGAACTGGAGCTTTTTAGGACCCGATATCTGAATCGGTACTTTTCTGCGGCTGCTAGACAGATGAAAGAGGATGAGTTCACTGATTTGAAGCAAGGCAACATGACAGTTTCTGATTATGCTCTCCAATACTCATCACTCTTACGGTATGTTCCCCATATTGCTACAAACAATCATGCCAAGATGAGGCATTTCTGAAGGGACTGAGGCCAGAGTTGTTTGATCGAGTTATTTCCAATAACCCCAGCTCTTTTGATGATGCTCTGACTAGAGCGGAGCTAGCAGAGATTGGGGTGAGCGCTTACAAGGATGTTGTACCCCCATTTGTGCCACCACAGAGGCCAATTTCTGACAGTCTGAGGCCATTAAGACAACAGTTTAAACCTCGTGGAGCTTCTTCATCTTCCCGATTTAGTGGGAAGGGGTCTAATCACCGAAGGGTGGGAGATCGAAGGAGTAATATACCGATCAATCGGGGACCAACACAAGTGAGTAGAATGGGGGAAATAAGATGCGATAATTGCGGAGGACCGCACTTGATGCTAAATACTTGGACATCATGTTGAATTAAATACCCATATCCTTATTACCCAACTTTCCCCTCACTCCTCTCATTTTCCCACCCCTCACTCTTAAAATCACACAAACCCTACTCCCCCATCCCCCATTTCATCGATCAAAAAGAGGGAGGAGAAGAGATTTTTCCAAAGCTTCCATTGCTTGATTTCTTACTAGATTTTGTAGTCAAAGTGGTAAGGAATCCATCCCTTGTGTTGTTTAATCAAGTTTTTCTGGATTGGGTTTGTGAGATTTTGGGGAAAACGGGTTTATTTTGAAAAAGTGTTGATTATGTTGTTGGTTATGGGATTTTGTTGATTATTGATGTATTTGTGTTGATTATGATGTATTTGAGGTGTTGAGTTGAAAGGGGTATAATTTTTGTTGTGTTTTGTGGGTTGGAGGAGATGAAGGGCACGAAAATTGCGATTGTTGTGTGTACAGAGCGAGGCGATCATCACCTCGAAGTAGCGACCGATCACCTCGAGGCAGAGAATTTTGGCGACCGATCGCCATGTCTGGGCGTTCGATCGCCTGTTGCCAGAATTTGAATTCTTGTTTTTTTTATGGGATTTTGGTAGTGGATTATTTATTTTGTTCTAATATTGAGTTGTGCAATTGTGTAGAGCATTTCCAGGTGGCAACACAACACAGGGGAAAAAGTCATAGCACATTCCATATTTTGGAAAGGTACGTAGAGAGACGTACGGGCACCAAAATGTAGTTTGTATTTTGTATACATATTGGATTATGCATTGTGGTTGCATATATGTATTGGATGCTTGGTGCATAGCATGTATAGTCGTTGTTATACTCGAGTGATGATTTTAATGCTTTGCCGCCGTCATTTGAAGCGATGATAGAATATACTTGCCCATGTCATATCGTACCGATGAGAGAATATTTGCCTCTAATATGTCGAAGCAAAGGTAAATGCCACTGTCATATTGAAGCGATGGATATTAGTGCCGCTGATATGTCGAAGCGAGGGGTATTAGTACCGCGGCCATGACTAGCGATGTGCATTAAAATACACTGTTATAACAAGACTATGATTGGTGATTGGCATTTGTGTGTGGGTTATATGTCATGACATTTGTGGAACCGTAATACAATCCATTTGATTATGATTATGAGTTATGGTACAAGGACAACCAGATGAAGCGTTTTAAATGCACTGGAATACGGGAAGTGCTTTGTATTTACAGTTTATGCATTTACTAATTATAAGTATTGTGAATATGGATTATTATATGCTCATGGTTTGGGGTTGTTCCTGTAGGAGCTTTTGGCATGGAGGACTAAGGCCAGGGTTGATGCAGTGAGTTGTGTGAGGAGTGCTACTAGTATGGCAGGGTAGTATAAATCTGTAGCTTTACATTCATTTTGATGGGAATTTAAATAATTCCTTTTTGCATGTTTTATTTTGGCACTGTAATCCTTAAGCTCAAGCATCAACATGGACCCTTATACTCTGATGAATGTATGTCTAGCTCTCTGTATGCACTAATTCCACACTTAAGGTAGAGAGGCCTTATATCATCATGCAAAATATTAATTTTATCAATAATAAAACATGTGTGCGTGTTTTGTGCACGTGGTGAAGTTTGAAACATCTTTCTTAACTAGCACATCCTCGACGATTCCTAGTGGGTAGGTGATAGACTTGTCCGCCATTTGCAACACCACCCTTGTGGGCTTCGGCTCTCCCAGTCCAAGTCGCCTAAAAACAGACAAAGGCATTAAGTTCACACTCTCACCCAAATCACATAACGAGTTAATGGAAGAAATTGGCCCAATCGTGCAAGGAACAGAAAAACTCCATGTATCTTCAACTTTGTGGCCGACTTCTTTTGCATAATGACACTACATTTCTCGGTTAATAAGACAGTCTCGTGCTCTCCCAATTTCCGCTTCTTAGACAACATCTTCTTTAAGAATTTAGCATAATTTGATATTTCTCTTAAAGCATCAATAAATGGTATATCTATGTGCAAATTCTTAAGCATGTCTAAAAATTTGGCAAAATTTGAAACAATTTTGCCCTATTAACTGCTGCGGGGAATGGGAGAGGAATATGTACCTTTTCTTGTGGTGTGCTAGGTGTAGTGAACTTAGTAGACTTACCCTTTGTGGTTCCTCGTTACTTAATCCGTTATGTATCAGTTCATTATACATATGTGAGTAAGAATTAAGTAAATCATACACTGATTAAGAGTTTTACTATGTATGTTGTTACAATATTGACAAAACCCTGTCAAACTATACATCGTATGTAATGCAAAACAACCTAGATCACTACAACACCTAAGCAGTGGTTCAGCTCGCAGCGGAATAAGACTCACAATCTATGAGTCCCTACAGAAACAATCACACAACATGAGTATAGATAAACAACCATCTCAGTGCTATACCAGTAAGAACATAAAACGATAAAGCACTAGAATATCAACTGTAATTGTTCTGTATCATGCATCAGCAAATGCAAATATGTCACGACATGTCTCATCCAGTCATCCTGTTATAACGAGACCGATATGATATGCCTATCTCAGCTCAATATGTCAGTGGAACCTCCTCACATCTTCATATTAGCATCACATATCATAGCACCGTCCTCATACGTTATAACAGCCAGAGCATATACTCAACCGGAGTATACCTCTCATGCCAAAGCATATGTAGCATACCTATCGTGGCAACAATCCCAGCCAAAGCATATGCCCAACACTGGCATACCTATCGTGGCAATGATCTTAGCCAAATCATATGCGACATACCTATCGTGGCATCCCTCTCAAAAATAAGAAATCTCATGAATGTACATGCATATGATACCCATAATCATATGTTACAATTTCCACATCATCATCACAATAATATCATATACTCGTACGTCAACACGTACCTGTATGCGACACAAACGATATAAATCAGACCTCAATGTCTAACCGCCTCTTTGTCCTGTCCCCTGTGATGATGCTACAACAATATCAACAATATATCATGTTATAATAGGCTTCAAAATCAAATTCCACAAAAATCTAACATTTTTCAAAACTTTAACCCTGGCGATCGATCGCCACCTTTACACCGATCGATCGCCAGAAGTTCTGGCCATCTCGATCTATCGCCACATCTTCTCGATCGATCGCCCAACTTTACTGTTCACTCGCGATCGATCGCCATATTTTCACCGATCGATCGCCATATGATTTCACCGCCTTATTTTCACTCTGTTTTCTCACTCTGTTTTCGGCGAACGATCGCCGATGTTCGAAAATTTCAGAACATGACGATTGAGCTTATCCTCAAGGTGTATCTCCTACAAGTCGAAAATTCACATTCAAACATGTTTCATGGAATCTCTAGTATCATATAACCATGTTTCTATCATCATAGAACTCAAGTGTGTACACTATAACTCATATTAAAGCAACACTACCAAGTTCCATGCTTCAAATGCAACTCATCATTTACTAACATCAAAACAAGTATATAAGGCACATAATCCTTACCAAGATGTTAAGAATTCACTTCTGCCATCTTTCTATCTTGATTCCAAGGTGAAATCCAAGAAAAGAAGCAAACCTAAGGAAGGAGCTAAAGAAGAGCTTGGTAGAGATTTGTGGGTGAGTTATGGTGTATTGTGTGTTTATCCATTTGATTTAACACGATATATCCACTCTTCCACTTCAACTCACCATTCTTCCACTTCAACTCAAATGCAAATACAAATTTCTCTCAAATTCATGTAAAATGTAAATTCCAACTATGTGATGCATTTTGTCTCTTGTTTACTATAACACAACGATGTTAAGTTCCTACCACATGTTTATGTTATTAACTCATTTACATATGCACATCCTTTCATTATTTCCCACTAGCTTTCATGCATGTCCTTAGTCCTACTCGGTTCAACCCGAACCCGAGTCCACATCATACTGTCATTAATTACACCATAATCATATCACACATGTATACGTCATATCGAGGCATGACATTTCTCCCATACTCATTGAATTTCATCCTCGAAATTGCATATACATAACATGAACATATACTCAATCCTACAACCCTATTGCAATAAGGCAAGAAACATAATCAGATATACTCACCAATAGTATCATAAAAACGTAAAGTCATACAAGAAAAAAACTCAGGATACTCCTGTATCATATGCTGCTCCATCTCCCACGTTGCCTCCTCGACACCCCGTCGATCCCAATGTACCTTTACCATTGGTATCACTTTATTGCGCAATGTCCGCTCAGCTCTATCTAGAATCTTCACATGTCGTTCCACATAAGACATGTCTGTATCCAACTGTACTTCAGATGGTTGCAATACATGACCCGCATCTGGTTTATATTTCCTCAACAACAAAACATGAAACACATCGTGTATGTTACTGAATGCTGGAGGTAGTGCCAATCGATATGCCAACGTACCAATACGTTGCAACACCTCATAAGGGCCAACATATCGTGGAGACAACTTTCCACGCTTACCAAATCGTACCACACATTTAAAAGATGAGATTTTCAAGAATACTTGGTCACCAACTTGGAATTCAAGTGGTCTACGTCGCTTATTGGCATAAACAGCTTGTCGATCCTGAGCAGCTTGCAATTTCAATCTGATCATTTCACTTTCTCTTCCATTTCATGTATCATATCTGGTCCATTTAGTGAAGACTGATCAACATCATCCCAATATAATGGCGATCTACATCGTCGCCCATACAGTGCCTCAAATGGTGCCATTTGTATACTAGTTTGATAACTATTATTGTATGAAAATTCCACCAAAGGCAACGACTCTTGCCAAGAGTTATCAAACTCTAATACACATGACCGTAACATATCCTCAAGCGTCTGGATTATACGCTCTGTCTGTCCATCTGTTTGAGGATGATATGTTGTACTCAATCGTACTTCTGTTCCCAGTGCTGACTGTAATCCTTCCCAAAAATGAGAAGCAAATCTTGGATCTCTGTCCAATACAATGGAAACTGGTATTCCATGTAGTCTCACTACATGTTGAATGTATAACTGAGCCATCTTCAAATAGGTAAATGTAATACTGTATGGTATGAAGTGAGCTACTTTTGTTAGTCTGTAACGACTACCCAAATCGCATCAAAGCCAGAAGAAGTCCTTGATAAATGGGTTACAAAATCCATTGTAATGTGTTCCCATTTCCATTGAGGAATCTCTAAACTCATTAATTCACCTCCTGGTCTTTGTCTTTTTGCTTTTACTTGTTGACAGATCAAGCAACGTTTCACAAAGTTTAATATCTTATTTCATGCGTTTCCACCAGAATTGGGTACCCAAATCTTTATACATTTTCTTTCCTCCAGGATGTATAATGTAGCGACTACAATGAGCATGTTGTAGTATTTATTGGCATAGTCCCAAAGAAGCAGGTACTACCCAACAGTTTCGATGTTTCAAACTTCCCTAACTTGTTATCACAAATGGAGATGTTTGTCCTTGACATATCCTTTCTTTCCAGTGTTGTACCTCATCATCCGTAGTTTGTGCCGTTCTGATTTTCTCAAAGATATCAGGTTCAACTAACAATGTTGATACCCTTACTGACACTGTCTCCACATGAAACTCATAGCCCAAGGTACAACAAGAAGTCATCAATGCTGACAAATGCATCATATCATCAGCAGTATTGTGTACTTTTCGACTTAAGGCATCTGCTGTGAGATTAGCCTTTCCTGGATGATATTCGATCTCGCAATCATAATCCTTTAAGAGATCCATCCATCTCCTTTGTCTCATATTCAACTCTGTTTGAGTGAATAAAAACTTTAAACTTTTATGATCAGTATATATGGTAAACGACGTACCATATAAATAGTGTCGCCATATCTTCAAAGCAAATACTATGGCTGCCAACTCCAGATCATGCACTTGATATTTCATTTCATGTGGCTTCTGTTGTCTTGATGCATAAGCCACCACATGTTTATCCTGCATCAATACACAACCTAAACCAAGAAATGATGCATCAGTATAAAGAGCAAACATGTCATGCTCTGATGGAATAATCAACACCTGAGCAGTAGTTAACCGATGTTTCAATTCCTGAAAACTATTCTCACAGGCCTCTGACCATCTAAATGGTACTCCCTTCTGTGCCAGCTATTAACGGTTTGGCAATTGTTGAAAACCCCTCAACAAACCGTCTGTAGTATCCAGCCAAACCCAAGAAACTCCAAATCTCTGGCACAGAAGTAGGTGCTGACCGATTTAACACCGCTACTATCTTTCTCGGATCAACTGATACCATCTTTAGATATCACATGTCCCAAAAATCCTACACTGGTCAACCAAAATTCACACTTATTGAGTTTGGCATACAATTGATGTGTCCTCAATAGTTGTAATACCACATGTAAATGATGGACATGTTCTGTTTCACTCCTAGAATAGATCAGTATATCATCGATAAACACAATGACAAATTGATCAAGGTATTCCTGGAAAAGTCGATTCATCAAACTCATGAAGACATCTGAAGCATTCATCACACCAAATGGCATCACTAGGAACTCATAATGTCCATAGCGAGTTCTGAATGTTGTCTTCTGTACATCTCCTTCCCTCACACGTAATTGATGATAACCAGATGTCAAATCAATCTTAGAATAGATCATTGGTCCCTGTAACTGATCAAACAAATCATCAATACGAGGAAGAGGATATTTATTCTTTATGGTTACCTTGTTCAACTGTCTATAGTCAATGCACAGTCACATTGAACCATCCTTCTTCTTGACAAACAATACTGGAGCACCCCAAGGCGATACACTAGGACGTATGTACCCCTTGTCCAATAGGTCTTGTACTTGAGCTTTCAACTCTCTTAATTCAGATGGTGCCATTCGATATGATGCTCGTGAAATTGCAGAAGTACCAGGTACCAATTCAATACCAAATTCCATTTTTCAACTTGGTGGAAATCCAGGAATCTCATCTGGAAATACATCTGCATACTCTGCAGCCACTGGTATATCCTATATTCTTCTTTCTACTTTCTTATCTGTTACATCAACAGGATAAAGCACATATCACGTATGTCCATGTTCTAACAAGCGGGACATTCGAAGAGCCGATATCAATGTAATCTTTGCATGTGATCCTTGTCCATAGAAGATCCATTGATTTCCAGTATCGGGCTGAAATCTCACTGTCTTCTGACAACAATCTACAACAGGTATATATCTGCTCAACACATCAATACCAAGAATATAATCAAAATCCATCATATCTAGCACAATCAAATCGGTTTGTATTCCATACTCAGTATCAAACTGAATCACACAATCAGACACACTCTGACAAGTCATCACAGTAGTTCCCATGGCTGTCGAGACATACAGAGGCATCAACAGTGGAGACGAGCATATATGATACGGGTCAATAAAAGCTTGTGCAACAAATGAATGTGATTCACCAGTATCAATAAAAAGTAAAGCGGGATAAGTAAATAAACTACACTTACCCGCGATCACATCATTAGGAGCTACCTCTGCTTGCTCCTTGTTCAGTGCATACACCTAATCCTGAGGTGGTCCCGCTCTCTGTCCTCCACCAGTCCATGGAACACCCTGTGGTCTCTGCTGCACTGTACTTTCTGAACATATTCCCTCTCATCTGTTGTCCTCCAGCTTGAGGACAATCTCTTATCATGTGTCCTGCCCTCCCACATCGAAAACTAACCGGAGCATCAACTTGTGGGCAATCTCGTTTAAAATGTGGTCCTCCACATTTAAAACATTGTAAACCTCGACTACAGCTACTACTACTGCCTTGTGGCTGTCGTTTGACCCCTCGTTCACCACCCTTCCGCATAGCAAACCGCTTTCCACTAAATCTAGAGGAAGATGCACCTCCTCGTGATGCTTTAAACGGTTCCCCTCTGGGTCTCATGCTCTCTGATGTTGGTGGTTGAGAGTGTCCTACATCCTTATACACTCCAACTGCAATATCAGTTATCTCAGCTCTAGTCGAATGCTTCTTCAAATGAAGTAGGGTTATTAGAAATCACCCTATCAAACAACTCAGGCCGTAAGCCCTTCACAAACTGTCTGATCTTTGCCTTTGTGTTTGCAGCGATATAGGGTACATACCGTAACAATGAAGAATACTGCAAAGCATAATCAGACACTGTCATAGTTCCCTGTTTCAGATTCATAAACTCATCTTCTTTCCTCTGCCTCGCAGCCATAGAAAAATAGTGATCAAGAAAACGAGTTCGGAATACATCCCAATCCACAGTCTGTCCTTGAGCTCTCAGCTCAATCAATGTGGCTTTCCACCACATCATTGTTTTCTTCGCCAATTGGAACTCAGCCAAACGTAACCAAGCTGATTTGGCACATGGTGCTGATACAAAAATCTGTTCCACACATCGCAACCATTCTTCCGCCTGTTCCCCTGATTCAGTACCCTCAAAACGAGTTGGCTGATAACTCAGAAACTGGATTAATATTAATTCCTCAGGTAACAATACATGTTCCACTAGCCCTTGCCAAGTGGTGGTGGTGGCACAGACGCCAGTCCAACACTAGCATTGCCACTCATGGCATCCCCAATGTCATCGTGAGGTACTCTATCTGCCATTACTGCAAATACAATGTTACCAACAACAAACAAATATATAAAGCATGTCAGTATAACACCATATCAATACTCTCAACATGCTTTCAAGGTATGAGGAAACTACCACACTTCCTCCACCCTTGCTCACCCCGTTCTCGAACCACTACTCTGATACCACTAATGTGGGGTCCTCGATACTTAATCTGTTATGTATCAGTTCATTATACATATGTGAGTAAGAAAACAATTAAGTAAATCACACACTGATTAAGAGTTCTACTATGTAGGTTGTTACAATATTGACAAAACCCTGTCAAACTATACATCATTTGTAATGCAAAACAACCTAGATCACTACAAATCCTAAGCAGTGGTCCAGCTCGCAGCGGAATAAGACTCACAATCCCGTCCTCCCACGTCTATGAGTCCCTACAAAACAATCACACAGCATGAGTATAGATAAACAATCATCTCAGCGCTATATCAATAAGAACATAAAACAATAAAGCACTGGAACATCAACTGTGATTGTTTTATATCATGCATCAGCAAATGCAAATATGTCATGAAATGTCTCATCCAATCATCATGTTGAAACGAGACCGATATGATATGCCTATCTCAGCTCAATATGTCAGTGGAACCTCCTCACATCTCCATATTAGCAGCACATATCATAGCATCGTCCTCGTACTTTATAACAGCCAGAGCATATACTTAACCGGAGTATACTCTCATGCCAAAGCATATGTAGCATACCTATCATGGCAACAATCCCAGCCAAAGCATATGCCCAATACTGGCATACCTATCATGGCAATGATCTCCGCCAAAGCATATGTGACATACCTATCTTTGCATCCCTCTCAACAATATGAATCTCATAATGTACATGCATATGATACCACTAATCATATGTTACAATTTCCACATCATCATCACAATAATATCATATACTCGTACGTCAACACGTACCTGTTATGCAACACAAACGATATAAATCAGGCGTCAATGCCTAACCCCCTATTTGTCTTGTCCCATGTGATGATGCTACAACAATATCAACAATATATCATATTATAGTAGGCTTCAAAATCAAATTCCACAAAAATCTAACATTTTTCAAAACTTTAATCCTGGCGATCGATCGCCACCTTCAGACCGATCGATCGCCAGAAGTTCTGGCCATCTCGGTCGATCGCAACATCTTCTCGATCGATCACCCAACTTTACTGTTCACTCGCGATCTATCGTCATATTTTCACCAATCGATCGCCATATGATTTCATCACCTTACTTTGACTCTGTTTTCAGCGATCGATCGCCATAAGGCTCGCGATCGATCGCCGATGTTCGAGAATTTCAAAACATGGCGATTTTGAGCTTATCCTCAAGGTGTATCTCCTACAACTCGAAAATTCACATTCAAACATGTTTCATGAAATCTCTAGTATCATATAACAATGCTTTTATCAACTTAGAACTCAAGTGTGTACACTATAACTCATATTAAAGCAAAACTACCAAGTTTCATGCTTCAAATACAACTCATCATTTACTAACATCAAAACAAGTATATAAGGCACAAGCTTTACCAAGATGTTAGGAATTCACTTCTCCCACCTTTCTATCTTGATTAGGTTAAATCCAAGAAAAGAAGCAAACCTAAGGAAGGAGCTAAAGAAGAACTTGGTAGAGATTTGTGGGTGAGTTATGGTGTATTGTGTGTTTATCCATCTGATTTAACATGATATATCGACTCTTCCACTTCAACTCACCACTCTTCCATTTCAACTCAAATGCAAATACAAATTTCTCTCAGATTAATGTCAAATGTAAATTCCAACTATGTGATGCATTTTGTCTTTTGTTCACTATAACACAACAATGTTAAGTTCCTACCACATGTTTACGTTATTAACTCATTTACATATGCACATCCTTTCAGTATTTCCCACTAGCTTTCATGCATGTCCTTAGTCCTGCTCGGTTCAACCCGAACCCGAGTCCACATCATACTGTCATTAATCATAATTACACCATAATCATATCACACATGTATACGTCATATCGAGGCATGACACCCTTGTTGCGTGGTTGATCCATATCCTCTTGCTTAATTTCAATCTTTTCAGTCTCCTTCTCGTCACCAAGTTCCTTTCCACTTCTTTGGGTCACGACATTGGCTTGCTTCCTTAGATTATTCTCTGTGTCTCTCGGTAGAGTTCCTTGTGCTCTCCCAGCCAAGATAGTTGCCAATTGCCCTACTTGAATTCCATGTTTTTGATGGATGAATCTTGATTATTCATCTTTGTTTCAGTTGAGGATATGAACTTGGTCAATAGCTCCTCCATGCTCGGTTGTGGATAAGTTGGTGGTGGTTGCGATTGATACCTCAACCCCATATTGTACGTATTTGGGTAGGGGTTGTTTTGTGGTTGGTTGCCTACATAATTTGCAGCTTCATTAGTTTGAACAAATGGTTATATGCTTGGAATTCAATGCTCAGATGATTGCCTCCGCATAGGTCACAAGTAATCACTTGAGCTTTCATCACTGTCATGCTCATGCTGTCTAGTCCCTTGTCCAAAGCCTCAATTTGAGCGGCCAAAGCAGTAACATCGCTCACTTGATGACTTCCAGCTTGCTTCTTTGGCACGTTTCTTTTGGATTGCCATGTACAACTATTAGCAGCCATCTCCTCCAACAATGTATAGGCCTCCTCGGGTGTCTTTCTCATAACAGTACCTCGTGATGCTGCATCAACCATAGAACGGTTATCTGAAAATAGGCTGTTATAGAAAGTTTGTACCTGTAGCCAGAAGGGAAGGCCATGATGTGGGCATCTCCTCAGTAAGTCCTTGAAACGCTCCCAAGCCTCGTACAGTGTCTCTGGGTCGTGTTGCAAAAATGTAGTGATATCATTTCGTATGTTAGCAGTCTTTGATGGTGGGAAGTATTTTGATATAAAAGCTTTCACCATCCCATCCCAAGTGGTAATTGATCCTGTAGGCAAAGAATGCAACCAAGATTTAGCTTTATTATTTAAAGAGAAAGGGAACAGTCGTAACCTGATGGCATCGTCAATGACACCATTATGCTTGAAGGTGTCATAAATTTCCAAGAAATTTGATATGTGAGTGTTGGGATCATCCGTGGTCGCTCCCCCAAAGTGCACCGGGTGCTGGATCATTTGTATGATTGTAGGCTTGATTTCAAAGTTGTTCGCATGTATGCTTGGTCTAGTGATACTAGCCAATGATCCATGGAACGAGGGATGAGCATAATCCATGAGTGATCTTCTATTAGGCACCTCTTTGTTCCGTCTTTAATTTATTCCACCTCACCCTTCATTGTTTTAAGAAATTGCTCGAACTTCTCTTAGTCTCCTAAGAAGAGTTCTTTCAATTTCATGGACAAAAGGCTCGAGTGTCGGGCGTTCACTCCTTAGCATGCACTATGGAGTAATAACCTACAGAAATCCAACCAAATAGATGGCAGTAGTAGAGTAATAATATAGAAAAAAGCGAAAAAAAAAATAAAAAAATGGCTAAACTACAGACAACTAATATCGTCTGAGATTACTTAAACTAGTCCCCGGCAAAGGCTCCAAAAACTTGATCGCTATTATTTCAAACAATATTTTCCATTGTAGCGATTGTGTACCACAAGTGCACGATGTCAAGTTTTAGTATAATGATATAAAAGTACGGATTGTCTATCCCACGAGGACTAGGAAATAATTACCAAAGTCCACTAGTTTAACTATATTTAATCTATGTTAACTGGTTGTGATTATTAAACTAACGTGACAAATTAACTCAATATATGACCCAAACAATCAATGGTGAATAAGATTAATAATCAAAAGAAACAATTATCAAGACTTTCGGTTCACCAATGTAATCCCACATAATTCATCTATTAGTTAATAATCGAATTCAATCAATCTAGGGTGACGAGTTTTCTAAATTTATCTAACATACTCTCTCGAATTATATTAAACCTAATATCAAATTACAGTAAGTCACTATCGTGTACTTATTTAAAAACACAATATTGTATTAAGATCTGTGAAACTTCTAGCTTCCGATTATTAGATATCTATAGCTATCACACGTGTATTTGACTTCATCTCTCGATATCAGTCTGAAATCCACGGCATAAATTAATATACAATTTTATCTATCGATCTCAATTGTAATTTACTATCATTCAAGGATGGCCAAACCCTTAAAAGCATGAAGAACAATGATCTATGCACTTAAATATATAAGAATCAATCAGAACATTGAATTTAAATCATGGGTTAATACAAATGATCCCCTAAGTCTTGATAACAAACTTAGCCAACAATCTCCATCAAATAACAATGCATAAACATGTTTTGCAACATTCTAAACATTAAAATCTAATGAAAATATAGAACTAGAGTTAGAAATACGGAAATAACGAGAGGCATTGACTCATTGCGTTGCTCCATCGCCCCGTCTCTTCCGATGCGTCTTCTCTTCAATGGTTATGGTGTATGGATGGTTGGGGGATGAAGGAGAATGATGGAGGCTGAGTATGTAGGGTTTAATATGAGCCAAAAAGTCTCTAAAACGTCTGAAAAATTCCATATATCATGTTGGAGGAGTTTCAAGTAAGTTGGACACAAAGTAACCAAGAAGGAAACAAAATCCCGAAATTTCCGAGTAGAGGATCGATCACTTCAAATGAAGCGATTGATCACATTTTGCTACTGCTTAGAGGCGATCGATCGCCTCATTTGAAGCGATCGATCGCTTCCTCTGATTTTCAGCAAATTATGATGTCGTCCCTCTTGTTCCATGTTTGCTCAGTTTGGTCATTTTTCATCATTTAAACATATTTCCTCCACTTTTATGCATTTGGACATGAATTCCTGAAATATACAAATATGTACCAAAAAGAGTAACATTTTCCAAGAATCACTAAAAAAAGTCCCTAATCTTATATCAAATTAAGTGTACAAATCACACTTATCAGCCGACCTGGTTGCGCTTTTGTCGGGGGGTACCCTAGCAAGATCAAGGATTGGAAGAATTACCAGTTTTTTGTTAAACCTCCTCAGCCCTGGGTTTGTTGTACTGACAGGGTGGACTTCCTCCCTGTCCTCCCTCGCCACCCAAAAATTTCAAAAAGAACCCCCTCTTCTTATATGTAATGAAAGCTATTGGGGGCCATTGCTTCAATCCATCTAAGCTGTTAGTGGAAGAGCTCCTTTGTTTTGCTGGGCTGAGTCCGGCTGATGTGTCCTTAAGGGGGTGAACTGGTACTTGTTTTTAGACAAGCTTAATAACAATTTTAAAGCAAGTATTCTTTGCTCAGTTATGCTGGCCTCCTATCTGTTTCGACACTCAAGGGACAGAGTCATGAGTTCGATAGTGGAAAATGCTCTTCAGAGAAGGAAGCAAAAACGAGCCCAGCTGGGGGAGTAACTATTGTGGATGTGATGGCTGAGAGTCCTCCTGTAGTCGAGGAGGTCCCCTTATCAAGGAAAAAGCGGGCTGAGTCAGGCAGAGGTGAGGGTTCCTGGCTGTGGATGCGCAGCTGATGAGGCAGGTTCGAGTTCGGGCTGAGCCTTCAAGCACATCCAATGTGGGTGCGATCATACCAACAATAATGCACCAGATCCCATCAGAACTCTGAAGTTAAGCGTGCTTGGCGAGAACATTACTGGGATGGGTGACCCCATAGGAAGTCCTCGTGTAGCCGAGGAGGTCCCCTTATCAAGGAAAAAGCGTGCTGAGCCAGGCAGGGGTGAGGGGTCCTCGGCTGTGGATGCGAAGCTGGTGAGGCAGGTTCAAGTTCGGGCTGAGCCTTCAAGTACATCCCAGGTGGGTACAAAGGGAAGTGAACCAGCTTGGGTTGAGAGGTGTCAGGAGAGAGTTATGGAGGCCTATCAAGGAGGAGTTAAGCTTGTTGGGGCAGTCCCGAGCTCAGTTGCCTTAGTTGTGGCCTGTGATCTGGATAATATCGATGACTCTCTATATATGAGCCAACTGAATTGGGGTGATCTGGTTACCCAGACTGATAGCCGTCTTACTGAGGTAAGACATTGCCGAATAATTTTATATTTACAGAATGTACTTTTATTGTTATTTTTTTCAAGGAGATTTTCTCCTCAGGCCATGCTATTGATGGGGGAGTTCTCATCTCGGGCTACGCTGACCGAAGACAGTCTTTAAAGCACATCAAAGTTTTTGAGGCCATGCAGGACACACTGGCTTAGGCCAAATCCCTACACGAGAAAGAAGTGGTCGATCTTAAACTTAGATGGACAGAAAGTCCCTTTTGGAAGCTGAGGCCCGCTCTTTAATTGAGGCACAAAAACAGAAGTACGAGGACGACCTACGGGAGCTTCGCAACAAGCCAGCACTGCCAAAGGGTTAGCTGAATCTGCTGAACAGGAGCTAGCTAAGGCTTAGAAGGATGCGGCTGAAGAGAAACAGAAGTCTGAAGAGATAGTCGGGGACAAGCTCCTAAGTTTTATCGAGGTTGGTATCCAAGGATGCCTGCGCCATCTCAAAGAGCAAGGCTATCTTCAATCTGAAGTCTCCTTGGACTTTCTTGATGTAGAGAAAGTAGTCGCCACTCTTCCTCCTGACCTGTATACTAGATCTTTCCAGTTTTTATTTGCGCGAGCTCCTGTTTTTACAATAGCTTGTTTATTTTGTATATTAACGAATCAAGTAGAATCAGATAAGAGTGTTTACCCTTGTCTTTATTAATTGATTGTCCTGACCAAGCTTAGTGTTCACTCAAGGGCATTGTAGAGCAGGTGGGCCGGAGCATACACTTAGCTCGGCTACGATGATTAACTACCCCGTGAGGGCAGTTCAAAAATAGATAGGACCAAACACGTATTTGCCCGGCTAAGGTTAATTAATTGTCACGTAATGGAAAAGTGAAATAGAAAGGACCAAACACGTATCAGCTCGGCTAAGATTAATTAATCGTCACGTAATGGCAAAGTGAAGGACCAAGCACACCTCAGCTTGGATAAGTTAATTAATCGCCACGTAATGGCAAAGGGAAAACAGATAGGACCAAGCACGCATTGGCTCGGCTAAATTTAATTAATCACCATGTAATGGCAAAGTGAAAATAGATAGGTCAAAGCACGCGTCAGCTCAGCTATGTTTAATTAATCGCCACGTAATGGCAAAGATAGGACCATGCACGCAGTAGCTCGGCTAAGTTTAATTAATAACCACGTAACGACGAAGTAAAATAGATAGGACCAAGCATGCATCGGCTCGGCTAAGTTTAATTAATCACCACGTAAGGACAAAGTAAAAACAGATAGGACCAAGCACGCATCAACTTGGCTAATTTTTATTAATCACCACGTAATGGCAAAGTGAAAACAGATAGAACCAAACACGCATCAGCTGGGCTATGTTTAATTAATCGCCACGTAATGGCAACTTGAAAACAGATAGGACCAAGCACGCATCAGCTCGGCTATGTTTAATTAATAACCGCTTAATGGCGAAGTAAAACAAATAGGACCAAGCACACATCATCTCGGCTAAGTTTAATTAATCACCACATAATGGCAAAGTAAAAAAAGATAGGACGCATCATCTCGGCTAAGTTTAATTAATCACCACGTAATGGCAAAGTGAAAACAGATAGGACCAAACATGCATTAGCTTGGCTATGTTTTTATTAATCGCCACGTAATGGTAAAGTGAGAACAGATAGGACCTATCACACATCAGCTCGGCTATGATTCGGTCAAAACCCTTGAGCCTGGCGTAACCAGGGCCGAGGGGAGCTCGTCGTAAACGTGCTCCTGAGGCAGGGTGATAGCCCTTGGGCCTAGCGTAACTAAGGCTAAGGTGAGCTCGTTGTAAACGTGCTCCTGAGGTCAGGTGAAAACCCTTGGGCCTGGCATAACCAAGGCTGAGGTGAGCTCGTCGTAAACGTGCTCCTGAGGTCGGGTGAAAACCCTTGGGCCTGGCATAACCAGAGTTGAGGTGAGCTCGTCGTAAATGTGCTCCTGAGGTCTGGAGAAAACCCTTGAGCCTGGCGTAACCAGGGCTGAGGTGAGCTTGTCGTAAACGTGAGTCGGGTGAAAACCCTTGAGCCCAGCGTAACCAGTGTGAGGTAAGCTCGTCGTAAACGTGCTCCTGAGGTCGGGTGAAAACTCTTGAGCTTAGCGTAACCAGGGCTGAGGTGAGCTCGTCGTAAACGTGCTCCTAAGGTCGGGTAAAAACCCTTGATTTAGTCATGTAAACCACCATTTGAAGAAACAATTCTCAAATTTGTACCGAAATAATAAAAGAGTAAACCATCCAAAAAAAACAATCTTTGCAAAAAAAGAAAACTTAAAAGACGTGCACTAAGAATAATGTTTGCGGAGGTAATATGCGTTCCAGGGCCTATTTAATGTCCTCCCATCATGGCCTTACATGTAATAATCTCCTGAACTTAGCTTTTCCACAATCTTAAAGGGGCCCTCACACTTAGGATCTAGCATGCCCACTTGCACCTCTTGCACATTCTCAGTACTAGGTCACCAACCTGGAAAGTTTTCTGAATAACTCGTCGGTTATACATACGTGCAATGCGGCTACGATAGGCCTCCATCCTGATGGCGGTTGTCTCCCTTCTTTCTTCAATTAAATCAAGATCAGCAGCTCTTCTCTCACTATTCTGCTCATCATATAAGTGTACTCTCGATGATTCTGCTCCAATTTCAGCTGGGAGGACCACTTCATTTCCGTAGACCATACTAAATGGTGTTTCACCTGTTCCCATCTTTGGTGTAGTTCGATAAGAACACAGGACGTTTGATAGGTCCTCCACCCAATTTCCTGTTGCTCTCCCCAACCTAGCTTTAATGCTATGTACCAGAGACCTGTTGGTGACCTCTACCTGACCATTGCTTTGAGGATAAGCAACATAAGTAAAGGCCTGATGAATCTTTAACTCTTCGCACCATGCCCAGAGTAGAGCCTCCTAGAATTGTCTTCCATTATCAGAGATGATCTTCCTCGGGACTCCATATTGGCAGACAATGTTTTCCAGATGAAGTTGAAGGCTTCTTTCTTAGTGATTCTGGTTATTGGCTCAGCTTCCTCCCATTTTGAGAAATAATCAATAGCCACAATTAAAAACCTCTTCTGAGCTCTACCTATTGGAAAATGTCCTACTATATCAATGCCCATTGATGAAACGGGCATGCTACCACAATTGTTTTCATCATCATGGCTAGCTGATGCTAAAGTCTAGAATGTCTCTGACAACTATGCAAGATATAACCATAGTAGTAGAGTCCTTCTGAATCGTAGGCCAAAAATATCCAGCAATGAGCACCTTCTTTGCCAGGAAATATGCTTCCAGATGATTTCCACAACATCCCTCATGGACTTCTCTTAATACATAATCTGATTCTTTTGGTCCTAAACAGCGCAGAAGTGGTCGAGCAAAAGACCTCTTGTGCAAGATTCCTTCAATGAGTACGAACCTCTGACTCATCTGCTTGAGTGTAAGCTTTTTTTATCACTCAAGAGCTTAGCATTTATAAGATAGTCTAAGAGATCTGCTGGATCATCCCGACTAGGGGTTAATTCAACTTGAAATACCACATCTCTATTTTGCCAAGTGCGAAGAGCACTAGCCATTCTTGCCACGCTGTCAGCTTTTCTATTCTCTTCTCTTGGGATCTGTTTGAACATTACTTCTAGAAATCCCTCTTTGATTTTTTATATGGTACTTGCGTAATGAATTAACTTCTCGTTCTTAACCTCATAGACCCCATTCATCTGTTGGGCTACTAGCTGAGAATCAAAGAAGACATGTATGCACTTAGCTCCAACAATCCGAACAGCCCTCAATCCAGTTAATACTGCCTCATATTCTACTTCATTGTTGGAGGCCTGAAAGTCCAATCATACAGCCAGCTGACCTCATCTCCACTGGGAGATATTAGCACAACCAAAAATCCCAATTCCCTCATTACAAGAGGAACCATCAACAAATGCTTTCCATAACTCCTCTTTCTCGGGATGCGTAGTTTCCGCAATGACATTTGCTAAAACCTGAGCTTTGATAGCTGTGCGTGGCTCGTATTGTATGCCATACTCTCCTAGCTCAGTTGTCCATTTGACTAGTCGTCCAGAGACATCTGCATGACTAAGTATCTTTCCCAGAGAGCTATTTGTTAACAGCATGTGAGGATGTAACATGAAATAAGGCCCGAGTCGCCTAGCTATGTAATCAGCATTAGATCCAACTTTTCGATCTCTGAATACCTCAGCTCAGCACCTTTTAAGGCATGAGATAAGTAATAGATATGTTGTTGATCTGATTGCATTTACTAGAACCGAGCTGATTGCCTCCTCAATTGCTGATAAGTAGATAAATAATGGCTCAACAAGTAGAGGCTTAGCTAGTATAAGGAGTTCGGCCAGGTATTTTTTCAATTCTTCGAATGCTTCCTCACATTTCTCATCCATTCAAACTTATCGGCCTTCCGGAATATCTTGAAAAAGGGGAGACTTCTATGAGATGATCTAGAGATAAATCGTGACAAAGCAACGATATTTCCTATGAGGCGTTGTATCTCTTGAAGGTTTTTCGGAGGAGACATCTCACAGATAGCTTTCATTTTTTTCCGGATTAGCTTCAATACCCCTCTCTGTCACCATGAAGCCCAGAAACTTTCCACTTTTTACCCCAAACACACATTTCTGGGGATTTAACTTTAACACATAGGACCTGAGAGTGGAGAAAGTCTCTGACAAATAGATTATTAGATCGGTGCCACTTTTTTATTTTACTAGAATGTCATCTACATATACTTTCACATTTCGACCTAGCTGTTTAGAAAACACCTTGTCCATAATCGCTGGTAAGTAGCCCCTGCATTCTTGAGTCCGAAGGGCATAACAACATAGCAAAATGTCCCATTTGAGGTGACAAAACTCACATTATCTTAATCTTCCTCAGCCAAAGGGATTTGATGATATCCCTGATAGGCGCCCATTAAACACAAGTACTAATGTCCTGCAGTAGAGTCGACCAACTGATCAATCATTGGGCATGCCTTATTAAGATCCGGAAGTCTATGCACATCCTCCACTTTCCCGAGCTCTTGGGTAAAAGAACCACTGTTGAGAGCCATGTTGGAAATTGAACTTCTCGAATATGACCTGCCCGAAGGAGTTCCTCCACTTGTTCTCTTATCACTTTATCCTTTTGGGTCCAAAGTGCCTTTTCTTTTGCTTTATAGGTCGGGCTCCTGAAAGCACATTTAAACGATGTTTTAGGATGTCGGGGCTGATTTCCCTCAGATCACGAGCCCTCCAAGCAAAGATATCCTCATTCTTGATCAGATGAGATGAGATACGCTCTTATATTTGTTTCCAAATCCCTGGCTACTTTTACTTTCTGATCTGCGATGCCGAGCTCAACTATTTCTGGCTCTTCTTCTAAGCTGTTTGGGACACCTCTGAGAAAAGAAATATTATACACAGTTCTTTCAATACAACCGACCTCACGACGAGCTCATTTTCTATCTTCTTTTACCTCATGCACATAACATCGACGTGATGTTTTCTAATCACCACAAAGAGCTCTGACCTCTCTACCCACTAGGAATTTGAGTTTCTAATGGTATATAGAAGCTAATGCTTTGAAGTCCTTCATAGCAGGTTGGCCTAGGATTGCAGTATATGTGGAAGGAGCCTCAACCATAGTGAAATTAACCATTTTTGTTATGTGTGACATCCCATGACCAAGAGATAAAGGTAGGATGATCTGTCCAAGAGGTTGAAATGCATGCCCAGTGAACCCATACAAAGGAGTTGTAATATGTTCAAACTTTGACCTCTCTATCTGCATCTTTTCTAAAGTGTCTTTGAACAAAACATTAACTGAGCTCCCAGTATCAACAAAGATCCTTGCGACTTCATAGTTTGCTATGGTTACAGTGACCACTAGAGCATCATTGTGTGGTGTTGCAACTCCTTTCAGATCATTACCCCAAAGCTTATGATAGGCTCATCTCTTTGAATTCCCTACTCCGAAAATTCTAAATTGTCCAACCTTCTGCCATGACTTTTCCGAGCTCGGCCCGAGTCTCCATCAGTGGGTCCCCCCGAGATTATATTGATGGTTCCTCGGGTGGGGTTATTCTCCACCTGTTCAACCTTTCTTCTTTGATTATCTGTTTCACTATGAGGAATACCCCTCTCACGGGATCTAGCTCGGCCATTATGTGGCACTTTCTCTATTCTGTTATCGCGGTATCGACTTCTGTCATAATTTTGATAAGGTTCTCGGGGTTTTGTTATAAGATTTTTTATTTAAGAATATCTTCTAATGATTTGTTCTACCTCATCTTCAAGCTTCTGACATTCATTAGTTATGTGGTCGTACTCTCTATGGAATTCATAGTATTTGTCAGATGGAGGCAAACGAGGACCCTTCTCAGATTTTCTTGGTCTTTCTAGTTTCTTTCTATCATCACAGATTTCCATAGCTCTTTCCAAGCTAATGGTCAGAGGTGTGCGAAAAGTAAATTGACCTTTAGGTTGACTAATCTCGTCAGCCTTATCAGCAGATCTTTTCTTGCTTACATCTTTCTCTTTATTTTCTGACGGTCTTAGATCAGCCCTCTTCTGTCTCTGAGCATCTTCAAGATTGATATATTTCTCAGCTCGACCCAGAAGCTCATCATAACTGTGATGGGGTTTCTTCATTAATGACTTGAAAAACTCCCCAGCCTTAAGTCCTTGTGTGAAGGCATTAATAAGGAAACAAGCTCATTCTGCTTCCATTGAAGAGTTGTACGAATTCTCTCAAGGATTCCTGTTCATTCTGCTTGGTAGTAAACAAGCTCAGAGAAGTTTTTGATACCTGCTACTGGCGAACTGGTTTAGAAAAGCCGAACTGGATTCCTCAAAGCAACAAATCGTGTCTGGTTTAAGCAAATTAAACCACTGTTGTGCCGATCTTACCAGAGTGATAAGGAAAACATCGCATTTGATCCCATCCGAATACCTATGTAGTAAGGCAGCATTCTCAAATCTTCCCAGGTGTTCCTCTGGGTCCGTGCTTCCGTCATATTCTCCCACTGCAGGTTATCTGAAATTTGATGGGAGCTCCTCTCCTAAAATAGCTTGAGAAAATGGCTCTCTCCTAGCCATTGGAGGTTGGCCACCTAGACGTTGACCCAATCGTCTTATCTATCCCCATACAGCTTCCATTGGATCTAACAGTGGAGGCTCTACTTGTGCGTTGGCACCATCACCTATAGATCTATTAGGTTCAAGGGTCTGCTCTGGTTGAACAGGCGGTGGTGCTTGATTGGGTTGTGGAGGGGGTGGAGCCTGATTAGGTTCTGGAGGGGGTGGCACCTGGTTAAGTTCCAGAGGTGGTGGAGCCTGGTGTTGGAAGAAAGTATTCCGCATAGTTTGATTGATGAATTGTGCTAGTTGATCCATAGAAAGATCTCCCAAGTTCTTTATAGGATGTGGTGGTTGATCTTCATGCTGTGGAGGGACACCATGATTTTCATTTTCAGGAATTCCTCTTCCACCAACGTTTCTCCTTACTCCACGCCCTTGCCCCCGTCTTTGAGCCATATCTATGTCTTGAACTCAAGTTCCCATAGACGGTGCCAACTGATATCACCAAAAAGTGTGATTACCTTTTGATATCAATAAGAGGTGAGCAATACCTCCCTGTTTCTTCAATGCAAATAGTAACGTCAATATTGCTTACGATCTTCACTTAGAATCATGAAACAAACGTAAGAAAGGGGCCGAAAGTTTTCCCGGTGTGTCTCCTCCGATGCTTAAGTCAATGCTTAAGTCAGGCAAGAGAATACGAGAAAATATATACTTGTAAAGTAAGAGGATTGTGAATGAATAAATTGGTACCTCAAACCTGGTATATATAGGCAAAGAACTAGGAGTTATAATGTAACAAGGACTCCTTCCATGTTTATCCAAATCTTACCCGGATATGCTAAGATCTTGTGAACACAATCAAATCCCATATATTGCTCCGCAGATCTCGGACTTGCCTAGTTTAAGGAACACAGTCGCCTTACTGTGTCCACGTATCAAGCAAGGAATGAGAAGAGCTCGATCAACGAGCTCGGTTCCCAAAAGAGGCCGCTAGGAAATATGGCGAAGGGCCAACAAGTGGGGTGAAACACGTCGGCCAAACAGTTCGGTCCAGACAAAGATTCGGAGGAGCATGACTTTTTAGAAAGGCAATTAATATATAACATAACTAGTTCGGCTTATCAGATGGTGTCTTCTTATTAAGGGGTATCAAATAGATTAGGGAAGTAATTGAGAATCATGATCGTATTGCAAGGACGATTTGAGCAAGAAGACATCGCTATCTTCATTTGGGAACAGAGAGGAGTTTTTTTTTTTTTTTTTGTGTTCTAAATTATCTGTCTTGATTCATGATGAGATATAAAGACATGTCTATGTGTTCTGAATTGTTTATCATGAACTAGATTTATATTTCTATAGAAATGATGTACCTTGACTGGATTTCATGTTTTGAATGTCTATTTGATTATTTCATATTTATTCATATACTTTTTTGTGTTTTCCTGCTGTTGAAATATTTAATTTCGGTGATAAAAGAATTTAACAGCAGATGATTCAGCCTTACTCGAAATTGAACAAAAGAAGGCTGCCAGCAAAGTTAAGACTTCAGTTACGTCTCAATTACCAGTCGTTTCAACAGACATCAAATATTCAACAATGTTCGAGTTGACAGCAGACTCTAAAGACCAACTAACTGCTGCCACATCAGTACAAATTGTGGAGTTACCAAAGAATAAAACAAACACCTTTCTAGCCATTGATAACAAATTCATATAAGGACAAAAGGAAGGTTAGATGTTTGTATAACGGCCAACAATCTCGTACCTTTAAATGCTAAGATAAAAAAATATTAAAATTGGAGTGACAAGTATAAACAGATCTCGGATGGACTGATAAAATTGATGATTCAATCGATCAAGCTCCTATGATATTCACACACTCCAGGCAGCTTACTTCATCCAAAGCATTTGCAGCTCAGCTTGCTCAGTGATACTCGAGCAGCTAAGGATCAAAAGTGCTGCTTAAACTCACTCAACAGTTCAAGTAGCAAATCATTATCAGAAGAGTAATTACATTTGAATTCACCAGATTTAAATTTGATTAAGTATTTGAAGAAATGCTCTAGGAGTTTTAGTCGTGAGGCAACTAAACTAGGTTTGTACGCAGGGGCGGATCTACAGTGTGGACTGGGGTGGGCTGAAGCCCACCCAGACCTGTCCAGAATTATTATATATATATATTTTGTCTAAGATTAATGGGTGAAAGGGTGTGATGCAGGTCGTAAAGATCTTAATTTGATAGTATTAGGTCGTGAGTTCTACATCCAAGAAGCTCAATTTATTGGATTTTCATTACACAATATTTTTTTATTTATTTAAACAAAATTTACTTTTATAATTATTTATTTAAACAAAATTTACTTTTATAATTATTTTTAAAAATAATTTAATACTTATTTATCCCATTTTTAAGCTTATCTTTAAAAAATATATTTAAAAAAATTCTGGTATATTTTTTTCTATCTAATATTAAACTCATTGTATATATTAATTTGAAATTTAAATTAAATGGATTATGAAATATTTATATAGAAGATTGAGAATTAAATGGTGAGTAAAACTTATGCATGTAGAGAAAGATATTATAAAATAATAGCTAACGAGTATACGAACCCCCACAATGGGATTGTCGTCTCCTTCACCCCCGCAGTGTCTTTGCCTCTAGCCCCCCAATATAAAATTCCTGGCTACGCCCCGAAGTTCCTGAATAAATCAAATTCTTCTGGATGATATCTTCCATTCAAGGAAGAATGGGAGTCATAGAAGAATTAAACATTTCAACTCATATAAAATCTGTGTGTTCCTATTTTTCTGTCAAATTCATTTTAATTCTTTGCTTACCATAGAGCTAGTTGTTTAAACCAAGATCAGCAGACTGTTCCGCACTTTACTTCTAAGTAGTGTGCTCATTCCTTTCATATTGAGAATACGATTTCAGTCCATAACAAGATTGAAATTAATCAGCAAAATAAATCAAAAAGTCAAAGTGTTTATTCAACCACCCTATAAACACTTTGCTGATCCCAACATCTGATTTGGTTGCGTTCAATTAACTGGTCACTAATTGAATGGTTATATTTATTTGAAATCTGATGCATAGGAGATTTTGAATAGGATCATGGGAGAACATAACCTATGAAGTTTATAGAGTTTGAGAGGCCTACAATGCCTTTGAAGTCGTTACAAAAGAACCACATATTTACTTGTATTATTGATATTTGACGTTTGATAGGAATATCAAAATCGATATTCGAATAATAAATTTATGACACTTGGGAGAGGGGAGTAGTAGGCACTTAAAGGTTTTTTTTGTTTTCTTTTAAATTTGGCATTTAAGGGTTCTTGACTTATAAACTACAATAAATCATGATATAAATTGATGGGAATAGAAATTGATGGGGAAAATATAGATGCAAGTCAAGTGAAATCAAATATCTATAATCTGTCTCAATAGTAGTGCTAAAGCTTTTACTTCAATTTGTTATAATTTTAATTAATGAAATCTGAATTTGAGTTTTAAATAAAATCGAGATTATTTTAATTACAGTACTTATTATATAATTTGTTATCACTCCAAGGTGGATCGAAAACTCATACTTCAAATCTATAAAATTTGACATCATATACTTACGGTTAGGGGTGGACCAAAATTTTTTTTTTTTTTGAAAAATAATTTATTTTACCCTTATATTTAAAAAAAAACAATTTTACACACTCAAAATTTTTTTCACATTTAAGTATTATATACTCAAATAATGTATTTATTTATTTTTAAAATCGATCGGTGAAAGGGTGAAATAATATGCTTTTTGGTTGGTTTCTTTACAGAAAGAACTTTTTTCCCCTTGTTTGCCTTAATGAGATTCAGACTAATATTAGTTTTATTTAAAGTTATGCATAATGGTGAGTGACTCTGCTTCAACTTATTTTATTGTTTCCAAATAATATTAAAGATCCGTGGCATTACCATATATGGGTATGTTACTATAATAAAATTATTATTGAATTATAAAATAAAATGAGATTTAAATAAATTATTTTAGTAGAGTCTATTTATAATTTTTCTGGTCATATGGTAATTTGTATATAAAGTGTGCTGCCATATCGAAAAGCTGCCAGACAAAAATGGTGTATATTTATTATTTACTGCCAGACAAATATTTGGTCATCTCCAACTAGCAATTTTATTTCAACATATTGTATTAATCAAGTATGTATCCATAAATTTATTAATATATTTACTTATTAACTTTTGTTTTTAAACTATTTAGATAAACAATTCAATGAAATTAACTAATTAATTCAATGCATTCATATTAATGTATATTATAGTAAATTTGACAACAATTTTGAATTAGTAAATTTGACAATTTATTTATTGAATAAATTAGAAGGATTCAGATCTGAGTATCTGACCCATTGGATTACTAATAACATATTTAAAATAATTATTTTATAATAATAATAAACTTTTCATTTACTTATAAAATAATGAACACACTTAAGATTTATTGCTTTGGCGGAACTGACGCGGATCTGCATAGCGATGGTGGCACCACAGAGCCCAAAACCGAGCGCCGAAATGGTGTCGCATTGGAAAGGACCTTAGGTTACAACTTCATAAACATTTTGCATCATAGATCATAAAGTGCCTCCAAAACTTCTATTAATTTTCATGGAAGGTTCTCTTCTTAAATGAATTAGCATGTTTATTTTTTGAACAATCATAACTATAGGATGGGGGAGACTCGAACTCGAATCATTACAGAAGGATTTGGGTGACTAACCAGTACATGATTGTTGATTAGCATGTTTCAAGGTCAATATAAAAATTACACAACCTAGTCCTTCACATGCATCCACTATGAACACATATGTGTTGGATCTCAATTAATATTTTGTCTGATCCTAGATTCTTCTGTTTGTCCTTATAGGTTTGTGAATAGATATATTGCACTTGGGAATTGAATTCAAGCATTTGCAATACCCTATGCGGGGCTTAAACAATTGCTCATAAAATTGTGGATCAATTAGTTAACCTTGTATCATTAAAAAAAACTTTTTAAAATATATATTCCCATTGTATATTAAAGAAGTACATGTACTTATAAAAAATTTAAATAATGTAACCCATGACAAAGTGCATGTGTCTCCCAAGATTAACATGTTACCTGGTGCTTGTGTTGCCTTCTAATTGTACACTCCAATCAATGGTCTTACGAATTTGTCTCACTATTTGACCAATGTTCCTTTCAATACCCAATCAATGGACTTAGGAATCAAGATATTGAATATAGTAGTGGACGTAGGGCTAGTAATGCACGTGTTCGTCAAGTAGAGTCCATGGATTTTGACCATTTTACGAGAGCAAGAGGACGACCGAAGAAAATATGACTCGAAGATATAAAAGATTTGGAGTCTAAATGGATCAACGAGGGAATATTCTGACCGAATGAAGCTTTTAGAGAAGACTGACGCATATGTGTGACCCTACTTGAAATGCTTAGTTGTTGTTGTAATATATGCTCAGAATTCAAGTGAGATTTACTTAAAATTTTCAAATAACATATAAAGTTTTCTATGTACTCCAATCGCATCGTCTCTTATTATGTACTACTAATTATGTATACACCTTGTGTATGTGAATTAGTTTTTTGTGTATAGTACATTTTGGGATAAAAAAATTTGTAAAATAGTAAGACCTTTAAAGATGATTGTATAAGATTTTTGATAACTAATTAAAATAACTATTCAAATCGGATATTTGTTCTCTAATGAATTTTTTTATTTTTCAGATTATGGGTAATATTATCATTTTGTGAACACATCATGATACTAATACAATTACTTCTGCATGTCTCCCCTATTATAATATATAGCATAAATAACTAATAGATATTCACTATGTATCCCATGCGCGTTCTTATGCTCGATATGACTACAGATGATGATTATATGATCGAGCGTTTGCTGTTTTACCAAAACTTATAGCTAGTGGTTACTGTGCAACTCCAATCTTTTGAACCGTATTAACAGCCAAAACACCACGTGTTGGTCGCTCTCCTAGCAAGAGCAATTAATGTACCCCAATAATGATAGTTGATCGATCAGACATAAACTCTTTATCCGCTTTGAATAGGAATAGCCGCTCAAACAATATCCAGTGAGGGGTGAGACAAAAGATATAACATCACATCTATTTTAAAAAAATTGAACTTTTCTTATTGACTATCTAGTAATATTTTTTACTCCTTATAGGGAGAGCAAATATATAATTCAAATCACTAAATAAAGCTACCTTACTCCACCCAAAAATTGCTTTATATATTTTAATGAAGCAGGTGTGCCACTTGGAGTACATGGAGGGACTTATTTGAGTCGCCCCACATAGTTTGGATCAGTTGGACAAGTTTTGGACATATAATATACATAGAAAGAGGGATCACAACTTGAAACTTGGTCACTTAAAGGTTATCTTTTTAAAAAAAATAAAAAGAATTGGGGTCCTTCCGAAGTAATGGTTGTGAAAAAGGAGCAAAAATGATGAGAAAGTAATGTTATGTATTATGATATGATTATGTCTACAATAATCTTATGTTGAAATTGATTGTAATAAGTTTTGATTGTCTTAATTACTTTGGTAAACACATCTTTGTGGGCCAAAATTGTGATTTAGGCGATCTTAAAGTGATAATATTGGCATCACTTCAATCAACAACAAAGTAAGCATGATGATTAATTAACTCTTTAAAAGTTTTATATTAGGTGGTGAAAACCATTAATAAGAAAAAGCATTTGTTAATTAATTAATTGATTAGCTTGAAAGAAGTTGATTAGACAAGTTGCAAGAAACTGCATGCACCTCCAAACCATACATAAAAGAAGGAAAATTAAAGATGATATTTATTATAATTTTAAACGTCCGTCAGTCCACGATAAATTTCTTGTAAGATCAAGAGTTTTGTTTATACAGAAGTTATAACAATTGGTAATGATATAACTCAAATTATTTAAGTCGTACAGCAGTCCAAGCACCACGTTATAAATATTGTTCTGACATGGATAATTATTGACCTCAAACAATCCACATCTTAATAATTTTACAAACTCGTAATTCAAAAATTCAAGTTTTTATTCGATAATTTTATTGTATTTAAAAATATAAATATTAGTGCATCGCTCCCTAAAAATATGTATTTAAAAATAGAAATAATAATCTCTTAAATCTTGAACCATGACTCTATACATGACCTATGGTTAGACTCAAGTGAACATGCTGATCATATCTCACTATATAATAAAAGAAAAATTCACTGAGATATATTATAATATATATATATATATATATATATATATAAATTTTAAATTATAGAGCTTGCATTATCGATTTTGCTTCTATTTCTGATAAATTTTTGTGCTCTATTAGGTGAAATTCATTCGGTATATTCATAACATTTAGGTTGCATCTTAATTGAATGATTTGGATTTGATAAAAGGATTTGGGGGAATGATTTTAAATACCTCTATTTTGTAGGAATTTGAAATTCATTACGTTTGCTAATAAATAATTAAAAATTATAAATGGATGAATTCAAATCTATAGATTTCAAGAGTACCCAAACAAAGTAGATAAATTTATAATTTGCACCACTCATATTTTATGAATGTCTATCCTATATTTCAGAAATCAAAAGGCTCTTGCAAGACCATGCTACAGTTAATGAAATTTAGTCTTGTATAACATAGAGAAAGCCTCGTTCCTTATGACATTTCTGAAATAAAAAATTAATTTTAAATCTTAGATATGTGTATGAATACAATCAAGATATATCTGGCACGGTTAGATACGGGATGGAGGTTCTTTCAGAATTTCTTAAAAATTACGGTAGAAACTATAATTAAATTTAATTGAATCCTAAAAAATCTTAATCCCCTTCCCAGCCCAGCTGCCACTGCCTCTCCACCCCTTTCTCGAACAGACCAGCCCAGCTGCCAACGCCCCTGTCGTCGCTACATCATTTTTCGTGCAGCCCCCTGCCTCGTCTTCTCTTTATTCTGGTGTCTCGCCAAACCAACCTCCCCTCTCACGCTGTCACCCCTGTTTGCCTGCTGGATTTGATGCATATGCTCGATAGATCTTTTCTACCCTTAGCCAATTTCGCCGTTCCTATATATGTCTTTGTGCAACTTTGTTATTTTGAAACACATGTATTTTGCAAATTTGTAAATATGTGTTTGTGCGTGTGTGTCACAATATTATCTATGTGTTTGTGCATGTGTTTGTTTTTCAAAACATATATTTATCTTCATAAACATATACATAGATCTTTTCGAAGCATATGTTAGAAAAATATGCTTAATGAACTGAAATGAAGCATGTAAAATTCGAAAAATACGGAACGATGAAAATACGGGGCAAAAATGAGACACCGAAGCTGCCCAAGAAAAAAATCGGGCAGAAGGGGGGGCGCCTAGGCGCCTGTTGTGGCGCCTAGGCTCCCATCTGCATGGAAAGGTTTCCAGGCAGAGTGTGTTGCTGCGCCTATGTGCCCGGTAGGGTGTCCAAATCGTTTTTCTCCAAATTTTATGAAGGTGTACCTTTGGCGTAAAGATGTATTTTTTCATGGAAAAATGCATCCAAGAGGCGTATTTTCGTGGCATCTAATGGTGTGCTATATATAGAACAACTCCCCTTTGAAAACACACTTTTACAAGATCAAAATCATAGAATTGACAGAAAATTTTCGGCATCGTCATCTTGTTCATCTCATTTATTGGTTGAGTGCCTTTAACCTTTGTGGTTTGAGGATTTGTGATTCGATGTGCTCCTATCACAAATCATAGTCGTTGTATTTTGGGAACGAATTGTCATTGCAACCGTAAGAACCATAGCTGGGTAATATCGTTTCAAGGACAAAGAGTTGAACTCTTGCCTCAACATTGAATCCGTCAAAGCCATTTGTCACTTTGCTTGCTATACTCCAAGATGCACATCCATACAAACTAAGATACCTACAATCTTGCAACAATATTTGTAACAAATGGCTTCATCGAGTGGGACGACGACTTCCGTTCATCACGGAGAAAGGCCCGAGAAGTTCAATGAAAATGACTTCAAAAGTTGGCAACAAAAGATGCTCTTCTCTTTGACAACCTTGGGTCTGGCAAGGTTTTTAAATGCAGATGCTCCTACCATTGAAAATAGTGAAAGCGACACCCAAAATAGGGCTACAGTTGATGCTTGGAATCAAAGTGATTTCCTTTGTAAGAACTACATTCTAAACAGTCTATCCTATAAACTATACAATGTTTATTGCCTTGTGAAAACCGCAAAGGAATTGTGGGAATCTTTGGAAAGGAAATATAGATCCGAGGTTGCCGGCAAGAAGAAATTCATTGTTGGACGATTCCTGGGAAATGGTTGATGCTAAGTTAGTGATGACGCGAGTACAAGAACAAAAAGTGATCATGCACGATATTAATGCAGAGGGAATGATTTTAAGTGACTCGTTCCAAGTGGCCGCAATGATTGAGAAATTACCTCCAATGTGGAAGGACTTTAAGAACTATCTCAAACATAATAGGAAGGAGATGAGTATTGAAGACCTCGTGGTTCGTCTACGAATCGAGGAGGACAATAGGACTTCCGAAAAAATGCGATAAAGCATCATACAGTGTTAATTAATTTAGTGTTGGAATTAATTCCTATAGTGAAATGCGTAGTCACATGTTGGGCGTGACCTGGTAATGCATTTCGGGGTGCTTGTTATGCATGTTTGGAAATTGGGTGTTAACATG
This sequence comes from Haberlea rhodopensis, assembly GCA_907163345.1. Classification (NCBI taxonomy): domain Eukaryota; kingdom Viridiplantae; phylum Streptophyta; class Magnoliopsida; order Lamiales; family Gesneriaceae; genus Haberlea; species Haberlea rhodopensis. The sequence goes on from CAJQUN010000179.1 coordinate 747,997, forward strand.
GATTAAATTGTGATGGTTAATACTTATTTGGTAAATCATGTATCTAATTGAGGTTTTGGTACATTTCTGGAAAATGCTTTTAAAATATCATGTTGGGGTATTCTATACATCATATTAATTATTGGGGTACATGTTTTAATTAAACCCCCCAGTTATACCCCACTTCCCACACACCCTCATCACTCTTTACCAATCAATTTCACTCTCCCAACCCTATCCCCAAACCCCATTCACGTTTTTGGTGCAAAGGAGGAGAGGAAATCTTTGCAAAAGCTTCATTTGTGAGATTCTTAGTAGGATTTGGAGTCCAAAAAGGGTATGGATCCTTCCTAGTTGTTCTTATGAAGTGTGGTTTTAATTTGAGTTTGTGTTTTGGGTTTTGAAATGGGTTTGTGTTGTATTTGGTTGGGTATTGGATTTTTGGTGTTATTAAGGTGTATATTGAAGGTTTATGGTGTTTTTGTGTTGTTGGTTTAATGGTATTTGTGTTGGTATGGATTGGGGAAGAAAAATGGTGTAAAAATGGTGATTTTTTGAGTTACAGGTAGCGGCGATCGATCGCCGCAGGCAATGCGCGGCAGAAGCACTTGGCGATCGATCGCAATGTTTGGGCGATCGATCGGCGGGCCTCATGATCGATCGCGCCAAATGTGGCGATCGATCGCAGAGGGCATGAAATTGTTGACTCGGGCAGTGTGATCTCGCGATCGACCGGGGCTTTCTGGCGATCGATCGCGAGTCACCAAAAAGTGATGTTTTGGTTATTTTTGTGAGAGTTTTGCTATTGGACTATTATTGGCTCCTAATATTGGTTTGTATGATTGTGTAGAACCATCCCAGGTGGCAACACAGCCAAGGAGATAAAGTCCTTCGACATCTCCATTTTGGAACTAAGATACATAGTGAGACATACGGGCATCGGACGTTAAAACGTATTTTTACGCATTGAATTGGTTATGCATTATGGTTGCATACATGGATTTAATTGTGCATTATGGTTGCATACATGGTCTTGGTTATGCATCATGGTTGTATACATGGATTGGATATGCATTATGGTTGCATGTGTATATTGGATGCATTGGTGCATGTGATTGTGAGTCAATGTTATATTACAGTGATGGGGAATACTTGCCGCCAGTGGTGTAGCGATGTGAATACTTGCCGCTGTCATACCGTAGCGATGAGAGAATATTTGCTTCTAATATGAAGCGAAGAACACGACCGTTGTCATATTATAGCGAGGGATATTATTGCCGCTGGTATTGTCTAAGCGAGGGGTATTTCCGCTGTCATGTTAACGCGATGGGTATTATGCCACTGGTATAAATAGGCTTGGAAATTGGATATGGGTATTCATGGAAATTGGTGTATGTCATGACATACATTATTGGTGGTATAATCTATTAATTATGATTGTGGTACAGGGACAACCAAAGGGAGCATTTAAATGTATTAAATACAGGAAATGATTCGTATTTACGGTTTATGCATTTCTAAATTACAATCATATTATTGTGAATATGGGTTGTTGCATGCTCATGGTTTCGGGGTTGTTCCTGTAGGTACTTTTGGGCGGAAGGGCTAAGGCGGGTTGATGTGGTGAGCTTGTGTGGAGTGCTTTTGGTATAGCAGGCATAATTCTTTTGTATAGTCTCTACTCTAGGAGTAGTGTAATACTATAGGATTAACATTCAATTGGTTGAGAATGTAATTAATCATTTTTGAAATTTTATTTTGGCACTGTAATCTTAACAGCTCAAGGCATCAACACAAACTTTATACTCTGTTAGATGTATGTTAGCTCTATTTACGCCTTTAAGGAACTAGGGTCCTTACATTAGTGGTATCAGAGCAGTGGTTAGAGAACCCGGGAATGAGTGAAGGGTAGCCTTAGCAACAGGTTGGCTAGGTGTTTGTATTTGAGCATGTTTATGCATGTTGTTCATATTGGTGTATATAATTGTTATACTAACATGCTTTTTAGCATTCATGTTATCTAACGGTGTAGCATATGTATTGTTTGGAATTGTTGTTAACCCTTATGTCCAGCATGGCGGCCATGAACTTGGGGAACCTCAATGAAGAGGTAGGTGATGCAGGAAGTGTGAATGCAAGCATTGCTCAGACGAATCCTTTACCTCCACCGGCCGTGGGCGTGGAACCGGTAGCACAATTGTTATTGCCTTGGGAACTGAGTCTGACGCAATTTCTGACTTTCCACCCGCCCCGATTTGAGGGGACAGCGACAGGGGAAGAAGCTGAGGAATGGCTAGAGAGAATGGAGCAGATATTTGTATTTGCGCCTTGTGCTAGGACGGCATGGATGAGGCTGCCAGAGTTCCAACTAGCAAAGAAGTCTTCCATGTGGTGGAAGATGACAGTGATGGAGTTGAGGGCTCAGGGTATGTTGATTGACTGGACTCTATTCAGGACCCGGTTTCTGAAATTGTACTTTTCTGCTGTTGCTAGGCAGATGAAAGAGGACGAGTTCAATAATCTGAAGCAAGGAAGCATGACTATATCGGACTATGCCTTGCATTATTCTTCACTGTTGAGGTATGTCCCTCATATCGCTACAAATGGGCATGCTAAAATGAGGCATTTCTTGAAGGGATTGAGGCCATAACTATTTGATCGGGTTATTTCCAACAACCCCAAGTATTTTGATGATGCTCTTACTAGAGCGGAACTGGCAGAGATAGGAATCAGTGCTTACACGGACGTTGCACCCCCACTAGTTCCACCACCGAGGCCGGTATCTAATAATCTGAGGCCACGAGGAGAATCATTTAAACCTCTTGGGGATCCTTCTTCTTCCTCTTCTTCTCGGTTTGGTGGAAGACGAGTTGATAACCGGAGGGGTAGTACACCTAACAATGGAGGGCAGACTCAAGTAAATAGCAGCGGAGTAGTGAAGTGTCACTTTTGTGGAGGACTACATCACATGCTGACTGTACGGCTTGTTACAAATGTGGCAAGATGGGCCACACATCTCAGTTTTGTCAGAACAGTGATGGCCAGGTAGATCTCAGAGGAAGCAGATGGAGGTTTTCTAGCGGGACAGTGCAGCAGAGGCAGCCGATGGTGCCTTGACAGATGGGAGGTCAGGCGATGGGGCCACCTCAAGGACAGGTTTATGCACTGACTAGGGAGCAGGCCGATGCAGCTCCATAGGAGGAGATAGCTGGTACGTGCCTTTTATTTACATATTCCGCCTTTATTTTGATAGACACTTGTGCTTTGCACTCCTTTGTGTCTGCGGACTTTGTGGAGAGACATCATATGTGCACGACTCTGTTACCCATGCCTCTTTTGGTCTCGATACCCACCGGAAGAAATGTTGTTGCTGATCAGTTTCTTACGGACTGCCTCATTTATTTTGAGGGCCATGAGTTGGAGGCAGATTTGATTATGTTGGGTATGTCAGACTTCGTTGCATTGTGGGCATCAACATACTGAACAGATATCAGGCAGTAGTGGATTGTCGGCAGAGTACGGTTCGGTTTAGATCTGATATGGGAATTCAGTGGACTTTCTATGGGAACGGTTCTCGTGCGAAGATTTCGTTGATATCGGCGGTCAAAATGTCCCGATTATTGGAACTTGGACACACGGGCTATCTTATCTATGCTGTGGATACGACGGGAAAGAACAAAGAGTTGAGGGTGGAGGATGTACCATTGGTAGCAGAGTTTGCTGATGTGTTTCTGGAGGAAATCCCAGGATTCCCACCGGCTAGAGAAGTCGAGTTTGGGATTGAGTTATTACTGGGAACGTCCGCTATTTCTCGTGCCCCAAATAGGATGTCACCGGCAGAGTTAAGAGAATTGAAGGAGCAGTTGCAGGAACTCCTTGACAAGGATATATACGCCCTAGCGTATCGCCTTGGGTGCACCAGTTGTTTTTGTAAAGAAGAAGGATGGCTCGATGCGTTCGTGCATCGACTACCGGCAACTGAATAAGGCCACGATGAAGAACAAGTATCCTCTCCCAAGGATTGATGATTTATTTGATCAGTTGCAGGGTACGAAACTGTATAGCAAGATTGACTTGAGGTCAGGTTACCACCAGATTCGGGTCAGAGAGGAGGATGTACAAAAGACAACATTTCGGACTCGATATGGGCACTACGAGTTCTTGGTTATGCCGTTCGGTGTGACGAACGCCCCGGCTGTCTTTATGAGTCTGATGAACCGGGTGTTCCAACCATATCTTGACCAGTTCATCATAGTGTTTATTGACGACATACTTATCTACTCTCGGAGCGAGGAGGAGCACGTGAGGCACTTACGGACGGTGCTCCAGATCCTCTAAGATAATCAGTTATTTGTCAAGCTCAGCAAGTGTGAGTTCTGGTTGAGCAGTGTGGTGTTTATGGGACATGTTATTTCCAGCAGTGGCATATCGGTGGATCCCAGGAAGGTATAGGTTGTGATGGAGTGGTCTGCACCCACTTCTGTACCCGAGATATGGAGCTTTCTTAGTTTGGCAGGATATTACCGATGTTTCGTCGAAGGATTTTCTAAGATTGCTAAGCCATTGACTCAGTTGACTCAAAAGGGAGTACCATTCTATTGGTCGGAGGCTTGGGAGCAAAGCTTCCAAGAGTTGAAGCGCCGGTTAACTACAACGCCTGCCCCACGGAGAACAAAATATTTGTTCTATACACTGATGCATCGCTACAGGCCTTGGGATGTGTACTGATGCAAGATAAGCATGTGGTAGCTTATGCATCGAGACAGTTGAAGCCGCATGAGACTAGATATCCAGTCCATGACTTGGAGTTGGCGGCTATTATTTTTGCCTTGAAGATATGGAAACATTACTTGTATGGTACGTCGTTTACCATTTATACGGATCATAAGAGCCTGAAGTTCTTGTTTACTCAGGCAGAGCTAAATATGAGACAGAGGAGATGGATGGATTTACTCAAGGATTATGATTGTGAAATAAAGTACCATCCTGGAAAAGAAAACTTGACATCAGACGCCTTGAGTCGAAAGGTGAAGAGTACTGCCGAGGACGCCATGTATTTATCGGCTATGATGACTTCTTGTTGCCATCTGGGCTATGATTTTGATGTGGATGCATCACCGGTACGGGTATCGACTTTATTGGCGGAGCCGGACATTTATGAGAATACCAAGAGAGCCAGAAAATGGATGATGAGGTTCAGAGATGGTCATCATTGGTACGTCAGGGACAACCATCAAAATTCAGAGTGGCTGAGGATGGTTCTTTGAGGCTCGGTAACCGTTGGGTAGTCCCGGGTACGCTGGATTTGCTTAGTGGGATATTACAGCGGGCTCATAGCAGTCGATTTAGTGTCCACCCAGGCGGGAGGAAAATGTATAAGGATCTTTATGATCAATTTTGGTGGAAACGGATGAAGCGTGTTGTTATCGCTTTTGTCAAGAGGTGTTTAATATGTCAGCAGGTTAAGGCAGAGAGGCAAAGACCTGGTGGCGAGCTAAGGAGCTTAGAGATACCGGAATGGAAGTGGGAACACATGTCCATGGACTTTGTGGCCGACTTGCCGAGGACTACTTCTGGTTGGGATGCCATTTGGGTGATCATTAATAGGCTGACGAAGGTAGCTCACTTCATTCCCTATAGTATGGTGTACACATACTTGAGGATGGCTCAGCTGCATGTCCGGGATATAGTGAGACTACACGGGATTCCAGTGTCTATTGTATCTTACAGAGATCCGCGGTTAAAATCTCATTTTTGGGGAGGTCTCCTGTCAGCTTTGGGTACTGAAGTGAGATTGAGCACGACATATCATCCCCAAATGGATGGTCAGACTGAGCGTACTATACAGACGCTCGATGCATGCTACGGGCTTGTGAATTAGAGTTTGATGCTTCGTGTCAAGATTCATTGGCCTTGGTAGGGTTCTCTTACAACAACAGCTATCAGGCGAGTTTTCAAATGGCTCCGTTTGAGGCTCTGTATGGTCGGCGTTGTAGGTCGCCATTATACTAGGATGATTTGACCAATAAGGCAGTGGGAGGACCTGAACTTATTCGGGAAATGGAGGATAAGATAAAGGTTATCCGACAGAAAATGAAGGCAGCCCAGGACAGGCAGGCAACCTATGCAAACAAACGGCGGAGACCGTTGGAATTCCAATTGGGAGACAAGGTCTTTTTAAAGATCTCACCTTTCAGAGGTGTGGTGCGGTTTGGTATGCGGGGGAAATTATCTCCGAGGTATGTGGGACCGTTTAGATGCGCATTGGTACCTTGGCTTACCGTTTGGCTTTGCCACCGTCGTTGTCGGGTATTCATGACGTGTTCCATGTATCTATGTTGCGGAAGTATGAGCCGGATCCATCACATATGTTGCAGGCTTTTGAAGTGCAGTTAGATTCTGATGTGTCCTATGTGGAACGACCAGTCAGGATTCTGGATAGAGCTGATCGCAGACTTCGGAACAAGGTGATACCGATGGTCAAGGTTCAGTGGATAGCAGGGGTGTCGAGGAGGCCATGTGGGAGACGGAGCGGCATATGGTGCAGCACTACCCGGAACTATTTCTGGTATGTGATTTATGTTTAGTTTCGAATTGGTAAGTGCATGCGATTTCAAGGATGAAATCTTATGAGTAGGGGAGTATTGTGATATCCCTGAAATGATTATATGTATTTGGGCATTAATTGTGTTTATGTGGTAATTATGGTGTTAATTAATTTAGTGTTGGAATTAATTCCTATAGTGAAATGCGTAGTCACATGGTGGGCGTGACCTGGTAATGCATTTCGGTGTGCTTGTTATGCATGTTTGGAAATTGGGGTTAACATGGGTTAAATTGTGATGGTTAATGCTTATTTGGTAAAGCATGTATTTAATTGAGGTTTTGGTGCATTTCTGGAAAATGCTTTTAAAATATCATGTTGGGGTATTTTATACATCATGCTAATTATTGGGGTACATGTTTTAATTAACCCACTTATACCCCACTACCCCACACACCCCCATCACTCTTTACCAATCAATTTCACTCTCCCAACCCTATCCCCAAACTCCATTCACGTTTTTGGTGCAAAGGAGGAGAGGAAATCTTGGCAAACGCTTCATTTGTGAGATTCTTAGTAGGATTTGGAGTCCAAAAAGGGTATGGATCCTTCCTAGTTGTTCTTATGAAGTGTGGTTTTAATTTGAGTTTGTGTTCTGGGTTTTGAAATGGGTTTGTTTTGTATTTGGTTGGGTATTGGATTTTTGGTGTTATTAAGGTGTATATTGAAGGTTTATGGTGTTTTTGTGTTGTTGGTTTAATGGTATTTGTGTTGGTATGGATTGGGGAAGAAAAATGGTGTAAAAATGGTGATTTTTCGGGTTACAGGTAGCAGCCATCGATAGCCCGTTTTTGGTGATCGATCACGCGCAGGCAATGCGCGGCAGAAGCACTTGGGCTTCACGATCGATCGCGCAAAATGTGGATCGATCGCCGAGGGCATGAAAGTGTTGGCTCTGGCAGTGTGATCTCGCGATCGATCGGGGCTTTGTGGCGATCGATCGCGAGTCACCAAAAAGTGATGTTTTTGTTATTTTTGTGGGAGTTTTGCTATTGGACTATTATTGGCTCCTAATATTGGTTTGTGTGAATGTGTAGAACCATCCCAGGTGGCAACACAGCCAAGGAGATAAAGTCCTTCGACATCTCCATTTTGGAACTAAGGTACGTAGTGAGACGTATGGGCATCGGACGGTAAAACGTATTTTTACGCATTGAATTGGTTATGCATTATGGTTGTATACATGGATTTAATTATGCATTATTGTTGCATACATGGTCTTGGTTGTGCATCATGGTTGCATACATGGATTGGATATGCATTATGGTTGCATGTGTATATTGGATGCACTGGTGCATGTGATTGTGAGTCGAGGTTATATTACAGTGATGGAGAATACTTGCCGCCAGTAGCGTAGCAATGTGAATACTTGCCGCTGTCATACCGTAGAGGTGAGAGAATAATTGCCGCTAATATGAAGCGAAGAACACGACCGCTGTCATATTATAGCGAGGGATATTATTGCCGCTGGTATTGTCTAAGCGAGGGGTATTTCCGCTGTCATGTTAACGCGAGGGGTATTATGCCATTGATATAATAAGACTTGGAAATTGGATATGGATATTCATGGAAATTGGTGCATGTCATGACATACATTATTGGTGTTATAATCTATTGATTATGATTGTGGTACAGGGACAACCAAAGGGAGCATTTAAATGTATTAAATACAGGAAGTGATTTGTATTTACGTTTATGCATTTCTGAATTACAATCATATTATTGTGAATATGGTTTGTTGCATGTTCATGGTTTTGAGGTTGTTCATGTAGGTACTTTTGGGCGGAAGGGCTAAGGCGGGATGATGCGGTGAGCTTGTGTGGAGTGCTTTTGGTATAGCATGCATAACTCTTTTGTATAGTCTCTACTCTAGGAGTAGTGTAAAGCTATAGGATTAACATTCAATTGATTGAGAATGTAATTAATCCTTTTTGAAATTTTATTTTGGCACTATAATCTTAACAGCTCAAGGCATCAACACGAACTTTATACTCTGTTAGATATATGTTAGCTCTATTTACGCCTTTAATCCGCACTTAAGGAACTAGGGTCCTTACATTAGTGGTATCAGTGCAGTGGTTAGAGAACCCGAGAATGAGTGAAGGGTAGCCTTCGCAACAGGTTGGCTAGGTGCTTGTATTTGAGCATGTTTATGCATGTTGTGCAGATTGGTGTATATAATTGTTATACTAACATGTTTTTTATCATTCATGTTATCTAACGGTGTAGCATATGTATTGTTTGGAATTGTTGTTGACCCTTATGTTACAGCATGGCGGCCATGAACTTGGGGAACCTCAATGAAGAGGTAGGTGATGTAGGAAGTGTGAATGCAAGCATTGACCAGACGAATCATTTACCTCCACCGGCCGTGGGCGTGGAACCGGTAGCACAGTTGTTATTGCCTGGGGAACTGAGTCTGATGCAATTTCTGACTTTCCACCCGCCCCGATTTGAGGGGATAGTGACAGGGGAAGAAGCTGAAGAATGGCTAGAGAGAATGGAGCAGATATTTGTGTTTGCGCCTTGTGCTAGGACGGCATGGTTGAGGCTGGCAGAGTTCCAACTAGCAAAGAAGTCTTCCATGTGGTGGAAGACGACAGTGATGGAGTTGAGGGCTCAGGGTATGTTGATTTACTGGACTCTTTTCGGGACCCGGTTTCTGAACCGGTACTTTTCTGCTGCTGCTAGGCAGATGAAATAGGATGAGTTCACTAATCTGAAGCAAGGAAGCATGACTGTATCGAACTATGCCATGTATTATTCTTCACTGTTGAGGTATGTACCTCATATCGCTACAAATGTGCATGCTAAAATGAGGCATTTCTTGAAGGGATTGAGGCCATAACTATTTGATCGGGTTATTTCCAACAACCCCATGTCTTTTGATGATGCTCTTACTATAGCGAAACTGGCAGAGATAGGAATCATTGCTTACACGGGCGTTGCACCCCCACCAGTTCCACCATCGAGGCCGGTATCTAATAATCTGAGGCCACGAGGAGAATCATTTAAACCTCGTGGGGCTCCTTCTTCTTCTTCTTCTCGGTTTTGTGGAAGGCGAGTTGATAACCGGAGGGGTAGTGCACCTAACAATAGAGAGCAGACTCAAGTAAGTAGGAGCGGAGTAGTGAAGTGTCACTTTTGTGGAGGACCACATCACATGCGTGACTGTACGGCTTGTTACAAATGTGGCAAGATGGGCCACATATCTCGGTTTTGTCAGAACAGTGATGGCCAGGTAGATCTCAGAGGAGGCAGATGGAGGTTTTCTAGCGGGACAGTGCAGCAGAGGCAGCCGATGGTGCCTCGACAGATGGGAGGTCGGGCGATGGGGCCACCTCAAGGACAGATTTATGCACTGACTAGGGAGGAGGCCGATGCAGCTCCAGAGGAGGTGATAGCTGGTACGTGCCTTTTATTTACATATTCCGCCTTTATTTTGATAGACACAGGTGCTTCGCACTCCTTTGTGTCTGCGGACTTTGTGGAGAGACATCATATGTGCACGTCTCTGTTACCCACGCCTCTTTTGGTCTCGACACCCACCGGAAGAAATGTTGTTGCTGATCAGTTTCTTACGGACTGCCTCATTTATTTTGAGGGCAATGAGTTGGAGGCAGATTTGATTTTGTTGGGTATGTCAGACTTCGATTGCAATGTGGGCACCGACATACTGAACAGATATTAGGCAGTAGTGGATTGTCGGGAGAGGACGGTTCGGTTCAGATCTGATATTGGAATTCAGTGGACTTTCTATGGGAACGGTTCTCGTGCGAAGATTCCGTTGATATCGGCGGTCAAAATGTCCCGCTTATTGGAACGTGGACACACGGGCTATCTTATCTATGCTGTGGATACGACGGGAAAGAACAAAGAGTTGAGGGTGGAGGATGTACCCTTGGTAGCAGAGTTTGCTGATGTGTTTCCGGAGGAAATCCCAGGATTCCCACCGGCTAGAGAAGTCGAGTTTGGGATTGAGTTATTACCGGGAACGTCCGCTATTTCTCGTGCCCCTTATAGGATGGCGCCGGCGGAGTTAAGAGAATTGAAGGAGCAGTTGCAGGAACTCCTTGACAAAGGATGTATACGCCCTAGCGTATCGCCTTGGGGCTCATCGGTTCTTTTTGTAAAGAAGAAGGATGGCTCGATGCGTTTGTCCATCAACTACCGGCAACTGAATAAGGCCACGGTGAAGAACAAGTATCCTCTCCCAAGGATTGATGATTTATTTGATCAGTTGCAGGGTACAAAACTGTATAGCAAGATTGACTTGAGGTCAGGTTACCACCAGATTCGGGTCAGAGAGGAGGATGTACAGAAGATAACATTTCGGATTCGGTATGGGCACTACGAGTTCTTGGTTATGCCGTTCGGTGTGACAAACGCCCCGGCTGTCTTTATGAGTCTGATGAACCGGGTGTTCCAACCATATCTTGACCAGTTCGTCATAGTGTTTATTGACGACATACTTATCTACTCTCGGAGCGAGGAGGAGCACGTGAGGCACTTACAGACGGTGCTATAGATCCCCAGAGATAATCAGTTATTTGCCAAGCTCAGCAAGTGTGAGTTCTGGTTGAGCAGTTTGGTGTTTCTGGGATATGTTATTTCTAGCAGTGGGATATCAGTGGATCCCAGGAAGGTAGTGGATGTGATGGAGTGGTCTGCACCCACTTCCGTACCCGAGATACGGAGCTTTCTTGGTTTGGCAGGATATTACCGACGTTTCGTCAAAGGATTTTCTAAGATTGCTAAGCCATTGACTCAGTTGACTCAAAAGGGATTACCATTCTATTGGTCGGAGGCTTGTGAGCAAAGCTTCCAAGAGTTGAAGCGCCGGTTAACTACAACGCCTGCCCCACGGAGAACAAAAGATTTGTTCTATACATTGATGCATCGCTACAGGGCTTGGGATGTGTACTGATGCAAGATAAGCATGTGGTAGCTTATGCATCGAGACAGTTGAAGCCGCATGAGACTAGATATCCAGTCCATGACTTAGAGTTGGCGGCTATTTTTTTTTGCCTTGAAGATATGGAGGCATTACTTGTATGGTACATCGTTTACCATTTATACAGATCATAAGAGCCTGATGTTCTTGTTTAATCAGGCAGAGCTAAATATGAGACAGAGGAGATGGATGGATTTACTCAAGGATTATGATTGTGAAATAAAGTACCATCCTGGAAAAGAAAACTTGACATCAGACGCCTTGAGTCGAAAGGTGAAGAGTACTGCCGAGGACGCCATGTATTTTTATCGGCTATGATGACTTCTTTTTGCCATCTGGGCTATGATTTTGATGTGGATGCATCACCGGTACGGGTATCGACTTTATTGGCGGAGCCGGACATTTATGAGAATACCATGAGAGCCAGAAAACGGATGATGAGGTTCAGAGATGATCATCATTGGTACGTCAGGGACATCCATCAAAATTCAGAGTAGCTGTGGAGGGTTCTTTGAGGCTCGGTAACCGTTGTAGTCCCAGGTACGCTGGATTTGCGTAGAGGGATATTACAGCGGGCTCATAACAGCCGATTTAGTGTCCACCCAGGCGGGAGGAAAATGTATAAGGATCTTTGTGATCAATTTTGGTGGAAACGGATGAAGCGTGATGTTATCGCTTTTGTCAAGAGGTGTTTAATCTGTCAGCAGGTTAAGGCAGAGAGCCAAAGACCTGGTGGCGAGCTAAGGAGCTTAGAGATACCGGAATGGAAGTGAGAACACATGTCCATGGACTTTGTGACCCACTTGCCGAAGACTACTTCTGGTTGTGATGTCATTTGGGTGATCGTTGATAGGCTGACGAAGGTAGCTCACTTCATTCCCTATAGTACGACGTACACATACTTGAGGATGGCTCAGCTGTATTTACGGAATATAGTGAGACTACACGGGATTCCAGTGTCTATTGTATCTGACATCCGCGGTTTACATTGCATTTTCGGGGAGGTCTCCAGTCAGCTTTGGGTACTGAAGTGAGATTGAGAACGACATATCATCCCCAAATGGACGGTCAGACTGAGCGTACTATACAGACGCTCGAGGACATGCTACGGGCTTGTGTATTAGAGTTTGATGCTTCGTGGCAAGATTCATTGGCCTTGGTAAAGTTCTCTTACAACAACAGCTATCAGGCGAGTATTCAGATGGCTCCGTTTGGGGCTCTGTATGGTCGGTGTTGTAGGTGGCCATTATACTGGGATGATTTGACCAGTAAGGCAGTGGGAGGACCCGAACTTATTCGAGAAATGGATGATAAGATAAAGGTTATCCGAAGAAAATGAAGGCAGCCCAGGACAGGTAGGCAGCCTATGCAAACAAACGGCGGAGACCATTGGAATTCCAATTGGGAGACAAGGTCTTTTTAAAGATCTCACCTTTCAGAGATGTGGTGCGGTTTGGTATGCGCTGGAAATTATCTCCGAGGTATGTGGGACCGTTTGAGATCTTACAACGTATTGGTACCTTGGCTTACCGTTTGGCTTTGCCATCGTCGTTGTCAAGTATTCATGACGTGTTCCATGTATCTTTGTTGCGGAAGTATGAGCCGAGATCCATCACATGTGTTGCAGCCTTTTGAAGTGTAGTTAGATTCTGATGTGTCCTATGTAGAACGACCAGTCGGGATTCTGGATAGAGCTGATCGCAGACTTCGGAACAAGGTGATACCGATGGTCAGGTTCAGTGGGATCGCAGGGGTGTCAGGAGGCCACGTGGGAGACGGAGCGGCATATGGTGAAGCACTACCCGGAACTATTTTCTGGTATGTAATTTATGTTTAGTTTCGAATTGGTAAGTGCATGAGATTTTGAGGACGAAATCCTATGAGTAGGGGAGTATTGTGATATCCCCGAAATGATTATATGCATTTGGGCATTAATTGTGTTTATGTGGTAATTATGATGTTAATTAATTTAGTGTTGGAATTAATTCCTATAGTGAAATGCGTAGTCACATGGTTGGCGTGACCTGGTAATGCATTTCGGGGTGCTTGTTATGCATGTTTGGAAATTGGGTGTTAACATGTGTTAAATTGTGATGGTTAATGCTTATTTGGTAAGCATGTATTTAATTGAGGTTTTAGTGCATTTCTGGAAAATGTTTTTAAAATATCATATTGGGGTATTTTATACATCATGCTAATTATTGGGGTACATGTTTTAATTAAACCCCCACTTATACCCCACTACCCCACACACCCCCATCACTCTTTACCAATCAATTTCACTCTCCCAACCCTATCCCCAAACCCCATTCACGTTTTTGGTGCAAAGGAGGAGAGGAAATCTTTGCAAAAGCTTCATTTGTGAGATTCTTAGTAGGATATGGAGTCCAAAAAGGGTATGGATCCTTCCTAGTTGTTCTTATGAAGTGTGGTTTTAACTTGAGTTTGTGTTTTGGGTTTTGAAATGGGTTTGTGTTGTATTTTGTTGGGTATTGAATTTTTGGTGTTATTATGGTGTATGTTGAAGGTTGATGGTGTTTTGGTGTTGTTGGTTTAATGGTATTGGTGTTGGTATGGATTGGGGAAGAAAATTGGTGTAAAAATGGTGATTTTTCAGGGTTATAGGTAGCGGCGATTGATCTCCCGTTTTTGGCGATCAATCGTGCGCAGGCAGTGCGCGGCAGAAGCACTTGGCGATCGATTGCCGTGTTTGGGCGATCGATCGACGGGCCTCGCGATCGATCGCGCCAAATGTGGCGATCGATCGCCGAGGGCATGAAATTGTTGGCTCGGGCAGTGTGATCTCGCGATCGATCGGGGCTTTGGAGCGATCGATCGCGATTCACCAAAAAGTGATGTTTTGGTTATTTTTGTGGGAGTTTTGCTGTTGGACTATTATTGGCTCCTAATATTGGTTTGTGTGAATGTGTAGAACCATCCCAGGTGGCAACACAACCAAGGAGATAAAGTCCTTCGACATCTCCATTTTGGAACTAAGGTACGTAGTGAGACGTACGGGCATCGGACGGTAAAATATATTTTTACGCATTGAATTGGTTATGCATTATGGTTGCATACATGGATTTAATTATGCATTATGGTTGCATACATGGTCTTGGTTATGCATCATGGTTGCATACATGGATTGGATATGCATTATGGTTGCATGTGTATATTGGATGCATTGGTGCATGTGATTGTGAGTCGAGGTTATATTACAGTGATGGAGAATACTTGCCGCCAGTGGCGTAGCGATGTGAATACTTGCCGCTGTCATACCGTAGCGATGAGAGAATATTTGCCGCTAATATGAAGCGAAGAACACGACCGCTGTCATATTTTAGCGAGGGATATTATTGCCGCTGGTATTGTCTAAGCGAGGGGTATTTTCGCTGTCATGTTAACGCGAGGGGTATTATGCCACTGATATAATAAGACTTGGAAATTGGATATGGGTATTCATTGAAATTGGTGCATGTCATGACATATATTATTGGTGTTATAATCTATTGATTATGATTGTGGTACAAGGACAACCAAAGGGAGCATTTAAATGTATTAAATACAGGAAGTGATTCGTATTTACGGTTTATACATTTCTAAATTACAATCATATTATTGTGGATATGGTTTGTTACATGCTCATGGTTTTGGGGTTGTTCCTGTAGGTACTTTTGGGCGGAAGGGCTAATGCTGGTTGATGCGGTGAGCTTGTGTGGAGTGCTTTTGGTATAGCAGGCATAATTCTTTTGTATAGTCTCTACTCTAGGAGTAGTGTAAAGCTATAGGATTAACATTCATTTGGTTGAGAATGTAATTAATCCTTTTTGAAATTTTATTTTGGCACTGTAATCTTAACAGCTCAAGGCATCAACACAAACTTTATACTCTGTTAGATGTATGTTAGCTCTATTTACGCCTTTAATCCGCACTTAAGGAACTAGGGTCCTTACATTCCAAGTGGCCGCAATGATTGAGAAATTACCTCCAATGTGGAAGGACTTTATGAACTATCTCAAACATAATAGGAAGGAGATGAGTCTTGAAGACCTTGTGGTTCGTCTACAAATCGAGGAGGACAATAGGACTTCCGAAAAAATGCGATAAAGCATCATATGGAAACAAGGGCTAACTTGGTTGAACAAAATACCGGTACAAAAAGAAAGTTTGATGGTAAAGCCTCCAAGGGTGGGAAGGCTAAAAAATTCAAAATAAAGTGCTATAAATACGGAAAGCCCAATCATATGACCAAGGATTGTCGCAACAAAATAGACAATCAAGGGAAGACAAAAAAATCAAATCAGTATAACCAAAGATGACGAATTATCTGACGGTTTATCTGATGTTATTCTTAACGCTTGATAAGTATTTTGATTTTGACAAGAACTGTATGAAACAAACTCAGTGTTTGAAGAAAAAAGCTATATGCATAATCTTTTTCGATTGAATGTAAAGAGGATTATACATCTATGAAAACAATAAAACTATGTTATTACTTATTTGATTGAATCTTGTGATTTGTGGCTTGATTGTTTAATTCACGTAAATCATAATTCACTACTCAAATTTGTAATGCTAAAATTATTGCTTTCTGTGGAAATTATTAAAGCATAAGTGTAGGCTTGTGTAGAGGATAAGTTAACAAACCGTCATTCCATTTGATGAATGAATGTAACATCTCTAAAAGTCACTCATAATGATGCTTGTGATCGAAAGTTTGTGCAAACTAGGAGGTGTGGAAAGTAATGTGTTACTTTATTGATTATTGCACAAGATATTGTTATGGATATCTTCTACGAAGCAAAGGCAAAGTCATGAAAGTGTTTTAACACTATATGAATGATGTTGAAGACCAATAAAGCAAATGAGTTTTGCAATGAAGAATTTTGAGTTGATTATATATGTGTTGTATAAAGCATACATTTAAGACTTGAATTTGCAGATATTTAATCTTGAATTCAAGTTTTCTAAGATTTGTACTCTTAAAATACAAATGGTGAATCGAATGCCACAATTGCTTCTATGGGGCGTTGTCATCTCATAAAGTTGATTCTATTTGAATTTTCTAAGCATGATATGCTTAAAGCTCGTACTTGTCATAAATCTTGAATTAGAGTTTTATAAGTTTGGACGCTTAAAATTCAAATAGTGAATCTTAACTCGAGAGTATTGTATAAGTTCAAATTTTATAAGCAAAGCACGCTTAAGTCAAAAGTTTGTAAGAAATGAAATCTTGAGTTTGATTTATAAATAAATATCGCTTAGAATTTGAAACTTGAAAGTTGGAACGCCAATGAAATCTTAATAAGTTTGAGATCACCCAAACTGTGGGGGCGACAATTATATTGGTCAACCATATCATAAGTATCACACTTAGGTAATGACGGAAATCCTATTGAGTTGAGGATGAAATTTCCTACAAATATTTAAAGCGTGGGGGTGCTTAACTGAAGTAAGCCATAACAAGTGTCAAAGTAACGAGATGAGAAATTTGACAAAACTATATTGTCAAAACAAGTGGGACAAAAGAGACACATGAAGCATATGTAAATATGATTGTAAGTTGACGATATGCTCATTATGGAAAGCAATATAGAGAACATCAAAACAACAAAGAAAATGTTGATGAAACATTTACATGATGAATGTTGATACAACAATGCTAAATTGGAATTGAAATTTCCAAGACTAATTCTCATGTTTAGTTCTAGTTTCAAATTTTAGAGCTTTGCTCTAAAACTTCAAGTTTGTAAGATATAAAATCTTGAACTTGGATTTTCTAAGAATAATTGAGCTTAAAATTTGAATTGTGAATTAAAACCAAGAATTTATTGTAGTTTCAAATTTTGTAAGCTATAACGTTTAGAATTCGAAACATGAGATATCCTAATATGAACTGGATATCTGACAGAAAAATAATAATGTGTTAACCATTGGGAATGTTGTTGTGTCATGGAAAAGGAAACGAAGGAAATCTTTAAACAAAAGTGTATAGCTCAATTTACTATGACTTCAGAACTCGTAGTGCTAGATAAAGAGGAGAAGAAGCTGGAGGACTTCGATGGTTTTGTCAAGTGAATTCATTGTTGGCTAAGTAATAGCAATCGCTATAATAAAGGACTCAAAATTATAGATGATAATGTGTTTTTATTGGATATGACTCTGTGTTGTGAAAATCTTCTAACGTATATACCTCGATCCATAATGAAATTAAGTTCATTGCATTGGATGAAGAAGTCGAATGGCTTACAGTTTCTTGGAAGAAATTCTTTGTTGGGAAAAACTTGTGCCTGCAATTAAAATACATTACGATAGTCAATCTGTTATAGGAAGGGCACATAGTATCATATATAATGGTAAGTCTAGACATATATGTCCTAGACATAATACCATTAAACAGTTGATCTCTAATAACATTATATCCATTGACTATGTGAAATTAAAGGAGAATATTAAGGATCCACTTACAAAATGTTTGCCTAGAGATCAAATATATATTTTATCGAGGGGAATGTGGTTAAAATCATATAATCAAAATCTCATAGTGGATACCCAATATTGTTGACTGGAGATCCCAAAATCTAGCTTCGAAAGGGACAACTAAATTATGAGATTGTATAAACACATTGGAGATCAATCTTCAACCCATTCCTATGATAAAGGTTGTAGCCTGCAAAAAGTGTCTGATGATAGACAAAAGGCCTTTAATGATTCCTAAGACATATAACAATACGTTGGAGTATAGCGAGATACTCTTCTAGGAGATCACCTACATAAGTGCGAAGTGAGGCCGCTTCAAACAATGGAAAGCACTTATGAAGATCCAAGGCCAAAATGGACACAACCGTAAGAAACCAATATGAATGTTAGAATTGTTATGGTGTGGGTTCAATTGTCTAGTTTTACATCAATGATTAAATAGTTCAAGACTTAAAGTTCACTATTAAGTCAAGTAAATCCGATTGAATACTACTATGGAAGGTTCAAAGCCGCAAACTACCTCTCCAGATGCCATAACAATTTGCTAAAGACACTCGTTTGTACTCATGCATTATTTTACTTCATGGGGAGGGGGGGGGGGGTTGTTGGAAAAATATGCTTAATAAGTTGAAATTAAGCATGTAAAAGTCGAAAAATACGGAATGATGAAAATATGGGACAAAAACGGGACAACGAAGCTGCCCTGGAAGAAACCAGGGCAGAAGGGGAGTCGCCTAGGCCCCCTCTGCCTGGAAAAAATTCCAGGCAGAGTGTGTTGCGCATAGGTTGTGCCTATGCGCCCAGTAGGCTATCCAAATCTTTTTTACTCCAGATTTTATGAAGGGTTGTATACCCTTTGGTAATGCATTTTTCATGGAAAAAAAGCATCAAGAGGTGTATTTTCGTGGCATCTAATGGTGCATTATATATAGAACAACTCCCCTTTGAATTAAACATACTTTTACAAGATCAAAATCATAGAATTGACATAAATTTTTTGCATCTTCATCTTGTTCATCCCATTTATTGGTTGAGTGTCTTTAAACCTTTGTATCTTGGAAAAGGAATTGATATTGCAACCGTAAGCACCATAGTTGGGTAATATCGTTTCAAAAACAAAAAGTTGAACTCTTGCCTCGACATTAAATCTGTCAAAGCTATTTGTCACTTTGCTTGCTATACTTCACCATACACATCCATACAAACTAAGATACCTACAACATGTGTTTACAAATTGCAATGTGTTACAGTTCTGCATTCTATGTAGTGCATTAATGTTGATAATATGTTTGAATTTGATTTCATATATATATATATATATATATATATATATATATATATATATATGCGCGCGCGTCATAGCTTATTTCACAACCTACTACACCTCTTTTATTGGATCCACCTCATCTATCAACATCTACCTTGGGAAGAAATTGACAAAAAAAAGTTGATTCCCTTGCACTCTAGCTAGCTATGTATATATTAAAAGATGTTGAATTTCGATTATTTATATTTTGTTTGTCCATACTCAACATGGTCAGTGTACACTGGGTTCTTGCCATTATCTGGAAAAGTTAGAGACCAATTGGAGGTATAACATGTATATTTCCCTAAAACAATGGGAACCATCATATTGTATTCCAAGTATGGAACGATTACGATGGATATTAAACGATTACAGATCATGTTATCATTTGATTCCATGACTTGAATGTAATAAACGATTTTATATACAAACTTCCGATCTTAATATATATGCGATATATTAAATTAAATATTCTAGACTAACTACTTTGGTATGTTAAACATATTGTTAAACAGTATTTTAATTAAAAGATTTGTGATAAGATAACAACAAAGATAGTGATAAAACTACGACTTATTATTTATATCGGTCATGGATGAGCCATAAATTTTAGTCACATATCTCTTACTTATCTCATTGCATCCATAGTACGATGGTTGTCTAAAATTAAACTAAGATGGTTACCTACGTTTATCGCATTCGCTAGACCCAAATCAACTTCTTAAGCCCCTGGAAAGTGAGTGTAGAGATAATATTTGGATCCATGTTCTCTAAAGATAAAAAGTAGATAGGATTTATTAACATTTTCCATAATCAAATCCTAACCTATACCTAAATCTGCTGTCATAATTTAAGTTCTTTAGTGGCTCAACACCCAACAATTTTTAAATTAATTAATTGGGATAATCCATTATATGGTTTCCAAAGCTTGTGTCAATTCCCTATTGTTTTTATCGACTTGATTGAGTCCTTAATTTTTTAATTTGTTTTTCATGAGTCAGGACCAACGTTAAATCACACGTAAAATTCAGAAGGAAATGGAACATGACTTGCACACTTTTCTAATTAAAACCAATTAAAATCTTGACTCTTTCATTATTTACCAAGATCGATTTTCACCAAAAAATCACCTCAAAAATCGAACCCTGCCTCGCTGCGGGTAAGTCCTCGAGAAAGTCGAAGACTCGATTTTGAGGCCTTGATTTTGAAATTATCAATTTTGAAGCCCTGATTTTCCTCCAAATTCGAAAGCCTTAATTGTTAATATTCATTGTTAATGTTCACTATTATGGGTCGAAAAGCCCTAGTTTGAGCTGATTTTTGGGTTGAATTTTATGTGTTTGAAGTAATTCAAAGCTTTGCTTAATGAAATTAAAATCCAAGTGTCCAAATTTCCAAATTCGAAGTAATTCGATTATGGACGGTGATTCAAGTCTCTGATTTCCAGCATTCTAACCATATACTTTAGAATTTATTTAATGTTGTTTATGTTTAGAAGATATTGAGTTTAAATCCAAGAGACCCAATGTTTTGTAGTTAAACATAAACAACGTTATATACATTCTAAAACATATGGTTAGAATGCTGGAAAACCAAAAGCTGGAAATCAAAGTCTTAGTTGCGGTGTTGAACTCCCTCTAAAGACATCCTGGACGGTTAATAACCTAGGAAGAAGATTCTGTGCATGCCCCAATTATGGTGTAAGTCTCGTTTTCGTAATAATCTATTATTTAATTGGATATGATGTATGAATTTGGGAACACTAACAATCAGCTAAAATTAGGGCTTAAAAATCAAAAATTTATTGCAAATCAAATTCCAAAATCTCAAACAAATGTAATAAAATTAATAGGATTGAATCACTTGCATTCGAGTTGTGAAGGTTTTCCCATTCTTCGGATTTCTCGAAGACTTTCCAGGTTTGGTGTGAATAATCGATATAGGTTAAAAATGGAGGAGTCAAGATTTTTATTGGTTTTAACTTGAATTTAACGTGTGATTTAATATCGGGACACACCAAAAGTTAGCTATCATGGATTCAATCTCTTTTAACAAATAATCCAGCAGTCTAAAGCAACTCATAACATAAGCTGGAATTGTTTGAATTGCTGATTTCACAAGAACCTCCTTGTTGAGTTTCCGTACCCCGGCGCCAGATCCAAATGCATCGGAAAAAAATACAATAAACAGATCTGACCTGGGGACGGTCGATCGCGCCTGATTCATATATTAGAACATGCAAATATCATAAATATAAATGCACGAAAAGAGATTACTAATAACAGCGAAATCACTCTGATGACGGTGTTCCTCTAGTCCAATCAACCTGACCAGATCTAAAAGCTCAGCACCAGTGCTAGTGTGGTGTTAGCGTTTCTATGAGAATGATTGGAATCAATTGAGAGTGACTTATCGTTTAACACTAGATACATATGTCATATTTATAGTTGTAATCAGCTAACTGGGCCAGGGTTAATATAAAGTCCATCGGGCCAATTGGCTTGTAGAGCATTTATACTAACAATCTCCCACTTGCCCAAAAGCCAACACAAAACTGCAAACTCATAATCCAAGTAACTCAATCCAATTGAATAACTTGATGTACTACCAATGTACATAATTATGAGACATAAATATATCAAACTTTTTAATTTTAGAACTTTCTATAAATGAAACATTTTCAAATATAGAAACTCCACTAAATTGAGGAGCATTCAAAAAATTAAATTCATCTCTTCTAAATCACTCAATTTGAGCACTTAACATTTAAGTCTCAATTCTCATCGATAGATCGGCGGCCAGTTGATTGTGACCCAGCGAGACTCAAGTGTACATAGCAGTAGGATCACAACATTTGTGATTTTAGAAGTCAAACAACTTCTTGGGCTTACCCTGAATGCCACATTGCCAATTAAACTCCTTTTAATAGATAATGGCTGAAATATAATTCCAGCAACAACCTACCGATCGTGGGTAGCGCCTAGCATCTGCGCTTCACGAAGACCTAGATACAAATGACTAGCAACGTACGAGAACCTGTCAGCCATAGTTAGCATGCAGTACATTCCTTTCACTCCATATGTCCCGAA
Source organism: Haberlea rhodopensis (assembly GCA_907163345.1). NCBI lineage: Eukaryota > Viridiplantae > Streptophyta > Magnoliopsida > Lamiales > Gesneriaceae > Haberlea > Haberlea rhodopensis. Next base: position 770,409 of record CAJQUN010000179.1, read on the forward strand.
TTGAATCAAGGGCATTAGTTGATCGAGACCCTTATGATTTCAATAACTATGTATTTGTTTCACGTTATATGATTCATTGTGTGCGTATATGAAAAAATCTTTTTTCACAAGCACTACCCACTTTGGCCAGAGATTCCTTGAATCATATACAGAAAAACACATAGGACATATGGGTTCATCAAGACCAGTGGTGAATCCCCAAAGACAATCATAGGCCTCTGACAGCATCACTGAATACCCAAAATAACAACTTTATGACCCGCATGTGATCAGTCATTAAATCAAAGTACACAGCTATCTGTCACGACCTCAACGACGCCTTGGGTCATGAGGAGTAATGGTGCACAACTATGACTAGGAATTCTATACTCGACAAATGATAACCACTCATAGAATTCCGAGTATGGTCGTTCAGTGAACTCATTCCTAATGAGCACCTATTCATGTGTGATGACTTCTCCAAGTCAAACGCCGATGAAACGCGGTGCACTACACTAGACACATCATGAATACTAGTCTCTAACGAGCATATATCGATATCCCATTCTCAAAGGCTCATCGACCAGGAACATTTAGAAAACGCAGTCGAGAATGTATTTCATGGTCACCATCATATGCGTAACCACATTCTATGGACTATAGCAATCTCAAGGACTTCATCAACACATCAAGATGCATGGGTAAACAGATGAAGAAGTGCCATATATATTAATATTCAAACAAAGATTTCTCACAATAAGATTATAAGTACAATCAATCAACTATTGATTTACTTAATCACATATGACAACAATATCTTTCACTTTCCCAAAGCCAACTACTCATGTGTCTCAAGATCATCTTACCAAGATGTTTGACAGACACCAATCGTTGTAAAGGCTTTGTCAGTGGATTCACTATATTTTTCTGTTGAAGCGATTCTCTCGATAATAATGTCGCATCTACCATCTCTCTCATTAGATGATATTTTCTCAATATATGTTTGGATCCTGATGAGATCTTGGTTATTCATCATAGCTCAAATGTTGTCACAGTACACAGAGACTGTGTCAACTGCACTAGAAATTACACCCAACTCTTGGATGAAATTTCATATCCAAACTGCCTTTTTGCTGCATCGTATACTGCAATGTATTCAGCTTCAATGATGGAATCCGATGTGGTGTCTTGCTTGGAATGTTTCCAAGCGACAACATCATCATTAAGCTTAAATACAAATTCGAACATCCATATGGTATCATCTACGTCCGACTGAAAAACCAGCATCAGCTTAGCCTTCAACTTTTATTTCTCCACTTACAGATCCCAAAACCATGAACATATCATAAGTTTTTCATAAGAACTTGAGGATTATTTTCACAGTTTTCCAGTGACCTTCACCGGGATCTGTCCGATATCTGTCTATTACTCTAAGAACATACATCAGGCCAAGTACATACCATAGCATACAATATGCTATTAAAAGTAGCAATATAAGGTACCAATGTCATCTTTTCTCTCTCCTCATCAATCTTAAGACCCATTGACTCGAGAGATGAATACTATGACATATTATGAAGTAACTCATTTTTCGACTATTCTATGCTAAACCCTTTTAGCATAGTGTTTATGTACGTAGATTGAGAGATCTCAAGCATCCTTTAGATCTATCCCTATAGATCATTATGCTAAGCACGTATGACGCTTCTCTCAATCTTACATGGAGAAATTAGTAGATAATCATGCTTTAATTGATTAATCCAATACCATTCACAATGAGCATGATATAATCGACTTAAAGCATCACAAATGTAACCATGCTCCCACTAACCCTTTTGCATACACATGTCACTTCCGGATTTTTAACAAAACCAAATACTTTGATGATATTATCAAAACGGAAGTTCAAACTTCGAGATGCCTTCTTAGGCCCATAAATGGACCTCTGGAGTTTGAAAATATTTTTTTCTCACTCCAAGAAGTTGTAAACACATATGGCTGCAACATTTCTACCTCAATGCCACTACTGAGAAATGTTGTGTTCACATACATTACTCATATCTCATATTCATAATCTAAATATATAACTAATAAAATCTAAATACACTATAGCATCATAACCGATGAAAATTTTCTCATAAACAACTCTTTGCCTATGAGAATAACTGTTTCTCATCAGTCAAGCTTTGAAGGTCACTACCTTCCCATCCACTGCAAGCTTTCACTTGTAAATCCATGCAGCCAATGGGAACAATTCCCAAAGATGATCTACTAAGGCTCATACCTTATTGGAGTACTTGGAGTCCATTTCAGATTTGCCAATGTCCTGAATCAATAACTGACATCGCCTCCTTGAAAGTCCAAGGAACATATCCACGGTCTATTTCTTGACTACTTTCAAGGAGTAGATTCATTCTATCAGGAGCTCTTGAAACATTTTCAAATCTCCTTGGTGTGTGTAAATCAAAGGTTGTGATTGACTAAATTAATTTCACCGTTTTCACTTTTCTAGTGGTTTGTGGTTCTTGAACCCTTTCAAGTTATATTATTTTGTCATCCTTTCTAATAGAAACATTTTCTCTAGAAAGATTGCACTTGCGAAACAAACTCTTTGTGTACAATTGATAATATAAATTTCCACAAAATAACATAAGATAGATCAACTATCCAACTCATCTCCCACTGGCTGCTTCACATAAGCAGAACAATCTCAAAATAAAAATTTGGATTATTTTTCAGTCCATATCCTATATGGAGTTTTGGTCACTGCATTGGTATGAATTATATTCAAGAAATATGTAACTTTAGAGAGCTACTCAGAGAGAATCACATTCTCTTTAAGATAGCTCAACATCATCTTGCACTAACATTTAGTGCTCCACATACGTCCATATGAATCAAATTCAATGGACATTCAGCACATGCTAAATATATGTTGGATTTAAGTTATCATTCTTTTTATATTCTTTGAATAAAATCATACTAATCATTCATAAGTTCACCAGATTCAATAAAACATGCATTCTTAAAAATACTGCAAATCACATTCGCATATTTAAAAGAATATCATTCTCTATCAAAATAGGAACAATGTTCATGATTAAATCTAGAAGAAATAAATAATTGCTCAAACCAGTTCCTAACCAGTTCAAGATTTTATATTAAATAAATGTTTCAAACAGCCTTTGCAACAAATCTTGCTACAATGCTTAGCCTCAGGTAGGTTTCACATTCCTAGGGCTCTCTACTTCTTCACATCACATGCAACTCTTTGCAAAAATGCGAGCATAACTGGCATCATATACCCAAGAAATAGAACCAAATGGAAACATTTAATTTTAATATATAACATACCATTTCTAGAACGCTTCTAGTATAGGTATTCCTTACAATTTTTGCGCCAGTGACCAGCAGTGAAAACATAGATGCCTCTCCTTTCTTAGTTGCTAGTATATCATTTTTCGTCTTTTGAGGTTGGGAACCATTTCCCTTCCTTTTCTTTATCCTTGAACTCTTCCTACCATTGGTAGAAGATTCGACAAGAAGAACACGTTTCTCCTTTTGAATCAAGGACTCATGAATTTCCAACATTTTTACTATAAGATCAAATCTATAGCCAGTTAATGAGGATTTGTCACATTTAGATTTTCCAATTTCTCAACAAGAAATATTTTTATTACACCATGCTCATAGACCGAAGCCCCATCTTGCATGTGAAATGAAAATAGTTCTTTTGAAACCGCGAGTCTCAGTAATCGCGTCTGTTCACCAAACAACATTTGTAGGTGTTAGAAAATATCAGCAATGTGAACGAATTTCTCATATCTGTGTTGAAACTCATTGGTGACATTGATTCTATCATATAGCACCTAGTCTAGAGATCATCGTCCCATCACTTCTCAAGTATGGCGATCTCTTCATGAGACGAAACGGGAAACACTTCAACATGAGGCTCCCACCAAGGGTATATAGCAACCTTTTAGAAGCAAGCTCTATTTTAAAATTAATAGTCAATCAGAATAATTTGGTACGGTTACTATGTTTGTATCGAGAATTGATGCAATCGGATTCATGGCAATCACAATACTGAGAATAAACAGAAAATACATGCAAATCGTTTGATTATTAATTAATTCAAAAACTATGGACTTTAGTTATTGAATGTCCACACTAAATTTTTTGAATTCGTCACCCTCATGACAAATGAACGAAAAATCTTATTTTCTTAGTGGACTTAGAGTCCAACTAGCTCATGATAGCCCGGGCAAGGGTCCAGCCGACATCATGATACTAAAGGTAGCTCACAATTGCATCATATGCAACCCCCAAGATATTCGTCTCGTGATTGACATAACCCTACGGAGGCAGGTCAATTATGCCTTCTCACGTCAAACTAACACATCCCACGGATGGTAATGTCCGCCAATAAGACCCCACGAGGGTGAGCAATCGTAAAGGTTAACAGAACCTTATCCATAATTAAGTGGCAGTTAAACACACAGTTTTCCCATGCCAGATATCCCCCACGAGGGTGAGACAAGACACCTGACACAAGTAGCGTCTCATGGCTTAACTGTTGATGGAAGACAGGAAACAACAAACTCCTTTGAGCTCCCTTTACAGTTTGATATTAAAAATTTTGAATCATATTCAAAACAGGGATTTAATAATTTAAAATCTCATCAATTGCTTGTTTGTTTGTTTGTTTGCCGAATTCATGCAACTATGTTTTATTCATGCAATCATATGTACTAATAAAACATACAAACAAACATTTTATCATACATAATGCATAATAAAATTAAACATGGACGATTACGGCCTTTTCCTAATTGATCCACGTGAGCCATACATGGATCACAAGTCTGTCTAAGGTGATGCAGGTATGTAATGCAATCCTATTACATTTTTGCTTCCATTATACATGTCTTGATTCTTGGTGCTCCGTCTTCAATCTCGATCTCCCACTAATTCTAATGATTTTACATTTAAATCGTGCAAACAAGAGAATAGAGATACAAATCCGAGGTGTGGTACATCAGAAAATAGAGAGAGCAGGCTCGCAGGCCTGATAACCAAAATCACAATAATAATGAAACAATAAAAACCTAAACATTCACCTAAACAAATTGGTCAAGGCCCGTAATCATCCACCATACATTCATATCATATGTAATTAAACATTAAACTAAACAATTACATCATATGTAATTGTACTAATCACATCACATGTAATTAGAGCACAGTAATTAATTTATTTTATCTTTTCCCCACTAATCGCATCATTAATTGAAATTAAAATTAACAAATTAAATAAAACCATTTTATTTAATTTATAATTAATTAAATTTTAATTAATTGGTAAAATCTATATTTTACCTTTAAATCATATTAATTGAAAATAAAATTAACAAACTAAATGAAACACTTTCATTTAATTTCTAATTAATTAAAATTTTAATTACTTGGTAAAATCTCTATTTTACCTTAAATAAATAAAAATCATATTTTTATTTAATTAAATATTATGATTTATTGTTTCAAAAATTAATATACGGATAAAATATCTAAAATGATCCAAAAAATTTATGGACTCCAAACAATTTGGATCCAAAATTAAAATGCAATTTCAACCCAAAAATTCTCTTTATTTTTCGGATTTAACAAAATTCAATTTTGTTTTTAATAATTCGAAAATCAGATTTAATTACTGTTCATCACCTTCCCAAAAATCGAAATTAGGGTTAGGGTTAGGGTATGAGGCCGCCGCCAATGCTTGCCAGCCCACGCCGCCGCCCTTTCTGAGAGAGAAGATGTTCGATCCTTGTCTCCCTTCTCGTCTAGGCGATCGCCGGAGTTTACAGTGCAGTCAATATAGATTTCGCGCGCGGGTGGCGGAGAACCTTTCTCCATCGCGCAAACACAGAGCAGGGTGGCGGAGAACCTTTTACTTCACGGCCGAACCAGTGGTGTGGTTGCAGAGGGCTGCGCGAATGGCTACGCGCGCGACGGCCGCGCCTCCGCACCCTGCTGCCGCCAGTCCTTTTCCGGTGGCAGGTTTTGAGTCCGTGATCAAAATTCATTTTAATCAATTTTCTATATTTTTTCGGACTATTTCTGAAATTCAAACACGATTTGAAAATACTGGAAACGATCTAATAAATTAATTATTTAATATATAAATCAAAGTGCAACCTGGCTCTGATACCACTGTTGGGTTTCTGTACCCCGACGCCAGATCCAAACGCAGCGAAAAAAAATACAATAAACAATCTGACCCGGGGACGGTCGATCGCGCCTGATTCATATATTAGAACATGCAAATATCATAAATATAAATGCACGAAAAGAGATTACCGATAACAGCGAAATCACTATGATGACGGTGTTCCTCTAGAGTCTAGTCCAATCAACCTGACCATATCTAAAAGCTCAGCACCAGTGCTAGTGTGGTGTTAGCGTTTCTATGAGAGTGATTTGAATAAATTGAGAGTGACTTATCATTTAACCCTAGATACATATGTCATATTTATAGTTGTAATCAGCTAACTGGGCCAGGGTTAATATAAAGCTCATCATGCCAACATTTGGCTTGTAGGACATTTATGCTAACACTCCTTTCCCGCTAGGGACAAATATTTGGTATCATACCCCTGAATTCTTCCCTACACACGATCTCTAACTCACCCAAAAAACACTTTTCTTAGATCATCCTGCAATAGTAGGTAAACCTAAGTATTTTTCATGCTTATCCACCACAGTTACCGACAAAACACTTTGAATTTGATTCTCCACTTCTCTTTTAGTATTACGGCTAAACACCACTGTGGATTTCTCAAGATTAATTTCGTGGCCCGACGCAATATAAGTACAACACCTCAGTCACATATATAGCTGTCTCCTCTGTAACTTGACTGAAAATAAGAGTGTCATCAGTGAATAATAGATGAGAAAACATTTTGAATTTTGTTTTACGTCTTCCAAATGTATTCATCGGATTTGACTGCAATCAACTAAAATAAATTTAATTTTGCAGTACTTGTAGGAGAAAACAAAATATATTCACAAATTTTACTATATTCTCCCAACTGCGATTATACAGATAACAAATTATATTAAAAATATCTATTTAAATTATTTTCATAATATAATGTGTAAAGATTTTATATTAACAAATATATCAACATTCTTAAACTCCATTGTCTTATGTTTACCTAAAATTTTCTTATCATTTATAACTTTTTAAAACAGTTTATAAGATACAAAATTTATATTTTAAAATAAATTAAGCAAAACATCTAGAGTCTCGAATCAATTTAAAATAACAATGGGTACTTTTCGTATAGATTATTTCACATTTAAAATTTGTCTTTTTTTTTTTAACATAAAACATGGATTATATTAATGAAACGAACTGATACATCGAATATCCAGCCATAATTGCCCAAGATACGACTAAACAACCTCAAAACAGCAGCAAAAGTAAGTGTGTAGCATTGGCACAGACAAATACATAACTAGGAATTGGTGATCTAAACAGTGAAATGGAACGTGAATCACCATAGCAGCACAATAGCTTGGCCAAGAGAGTGCAGTGACCATCATAGTTATAGGTCCCCTCAAACCATGCAGCTCAGGGTCTGGCCGACTAGGAACTGCCTTCCACCATAGCTGAAGGAACGAATAAAGGAAAACGAGAAGCATAAATTGATAAAAGACAAACAATCGTACAAGCTCTCGTATCCAACACCCTCAATAAAAGCCAACAACCTCGGAACAACATTGAATGACACATGAAACTTGAAGACCCGAAATTTGTAGCCAAGCAAAGCTCCAGCAGTGAAATATAACCAAATAAACACAAGATAAAAAGCAAAATAGTGGCAAAAAGGTAATCACAAACACCACAAGACAACAACGATCATAATTATATGTACCAGAAAACACATCAACTAGATAAGATAAGTATATAATTGTGATGCATGGAATCTATTATCTTGATTTGAATTGAATTAATGGGATGACTAAATGGATAATTACAATTAATTATTATTCTACATTTAGACGCAGTTTTGAGATAAATCGAGTGAGATAAAAATATGAATTTTGGGGGTAATTAATTTGTGGATTGATGAAATGATTTAAGATGACATTAGTTGAAGGTTAAAGATACATGTTGGTGTAATGAAGTGGAAATGAGTTGATTGAATGTGTTAATAAGTGGGTTAAAAGACATTTAAGGATTTTTATAGGAAATCATATGCCAACTCCAAAATATATACACAAACACCACTTTCCACCTACAAATTTCTACAATTACAAACCCTTCTCCCTTTCCCCTTTTCCTTTTCCAAATCTTGTGGAAAGATTGGTTTTTCTTGGACCTTGCTTATAAAAGCTTGTTTTGGAAGATTAAAAGTGGTAAAGTTATGTATAGTGCTTTTGGTTATTGTTGATTTGGTTATAAATGTTTAATTGATTTTGGGTAAGAAAAATTGAAATTAGTTTAAATGTTGATAAAAATGATGTTTAGGTGAATTGTGATAGAAATATGTGATTATATGATGTGATGTAAGAGTTGAATGGATATAATGCACGAAAATGGTGGATTCTCGCTGTTACAGGACCCCGCGATCGATCGCGAGTCGGAGCTCAATCGATCGCGCGAGGTCGATACATTTTTTGGCGATGGAAAATTTCCGCGATCAATCGCAACATGATGTGAGATCGATCACGAGAGTCTGAAAGTTGAGAATTGTTTGACTGAGTCTCGCGATCGATCGCGAGCTGTTGCCGATCGATCGCGAGCTGTGAAATTTTGAAACTTCGTTATTTTCTTGGAAATATGTTGTGTGGCTTTTGGAGATTGTTTCATATGGTAATTATTATATTTTAAGGAAATCTTGAACAATGAAATAAGGTCATATGTGTTGAACCTTAGAACGTATATACTACATGCTTGAGTTAGTCGATGACTCGAACTGATAAATGATAAATTGAGATGGTTTGAATAGTATACATAGTATGTTAAATTATAACTGGGTATGATAGGAGGCATGATGAGTTTCTACGATTTATGTGGTATGGTTGTGAGAGTTATTGATGAAATATTAATATTGAATTGATAATAAATATAGATACTACATGAGCCTCCAGAGGTCAATGATTATTAAATCATGTTGTCACCTTTAAGGTACGTAGTGATGTATGAGCAGTTAAGCGTATTGTTAATTATGAATCATGATTCATAAAATTATGGAAATTAGATAGGTGGTAAGATGTATGGATTGAGAATTCATGTGAGAATTCTAAATATTATTGTACGAGATGGGTTGCAATAGAATTATGATATGATCATGGTGCATGATGAACTATTGCGAGGCCGCTATTGAGCTTGCGCTGGTTATGGAATATGATACCGCCGATGTTGAGCGTGCGATGGATAATGGTGTCTCCACTATTGAGTTAGCGATGTGATATGAGGAGAATTTAATATGATGAGATTTGTGTGATAAATTGATAATTGAATTATAAGTGATTTCAGTAAATTATTGTGGTGGTAATTTGATCATTATCATAGAACTAGTGATTATGAATGCGAGCACATTAAAACATTGTTGATGATTTAATTGATTTTGGAGTTGATGATTCTAGATATCGTGAGAACAAGAACAACATGAGACTTGTTACATGGTTGTGGTATACTCGGGGAGTATTTACTTAAATTACAGCATTACATTATGTAAATTGTGTATTGTGTATTCAATGATATTAAGATTATGTTTTTGGGTGCTCACCCGTTGGGGGCTGTTTCTGTTGAAACAGGTAGAACATGTACGATATGGATTCGGAAAATGAGTTCGAACTGGTGGATGAGGATGCTCTTGGAAGCGAGGTACCAGTATTGATATAGAGTAATGTGTCTTATACAAGTAGATACACATTTAATGTGTCTTATACAAGTAGATACACTTTTAATGTGTCTTATACAAGTAGATACACATTATTTGTCAATGCTCGTCTGTGAGTATCGTGATATGTGTATATGGGTTGTATAAGTATCTTGATGTTCTCTTTTCAATTGAGTGTTGCATGCAATTTAATTGAGAGTAGATTGCATAAAGAATTAAGAATATATATAGTGACTTATCAAATGTATACACATGTGTATGGTGTCATATTGGGAAACGAGTTTATGGGGAATTATGTTAAAAAAATTTATAGATGATGTTATACTTACGAAGCATGTAATGAGAATTCCCCTTTGATAAATGTATGCTCTAAAGATGTAGGGTCTTCCTACCTTAATATCATTTAGTACACATAAATTGGACAGAACATGCATTTATAACCTCTTAAGGGTTCCGGTTGTAGCTTGAGCTAAGGAGATTACAGGCCAAAATAAAATTTCCAAAAGCTATTTAATTACATTCCCATTAATGAATGTTAAAGCTATAGGTTTACACTACTCCTAGAGTAGAGACTATCAAAATCTTGCATCCTACATTCATCTTGCTTCCTTTAGCTCACCTCCTCAACCCGACCCTAGGCCCTCGGTCCAAAAGTGTACCTACAGGGATAACACATCGTGAGCATATACATATTTACTTAACATTATATCAGAAGCATACAGTAATGCATAACATCCTAGTTAAGTAAAGGTTATTGGTCGTCCTTCGACTTCCTTTGTTATCCCTGACTCTTATTCATATATTAGGGCATCTTACCCCATTGTATGGCATCTTACCATATCATAATCATCGTGGGGCATCTTACCACATGGGCATCTTACCCAATCATATGGCGTCTTACCATATCATAAACATTGCGTGGCATCTTACCACGGGGGCATCTTACCCACTCACATACTTTGGGTGGCATCTTACCACATGGGCGTCTTACCCAATCATACACGTCGTATGACCTTATCATAAACTTCGTCATCATAAACATCATCATCATAAACATCATCATAAGCATCATCGTCATAAACATCATCATAAGCATCATCATCGTAAACGTCATCGTAAGCATCATTATCATAACATCATCATAAGCATCATCATAACATCATCATAAACATCATCATCATAAACGTCATCGTAAACATCATCATTGAAAACATCATCATAAACATCATCATCGTAAACATCATCATAATAGGTAAGGGTATGGTTTACCGTCCGATGCTCGTACGTCTCTTACGTACCTTAATTCCAAAAGAAGGAGAAGTCCTAGAACTTTATCTCCTTGAAGTCGTGGGTACCTGGGACGGTTCTACATAACCATACAAATTGATATTAGAAGCTAAACAATAGCCCAATACCAAAAATTCAACAAAAATCAACATTTTTCAACTTTTGAACAGTGGCGATCGATCGCTCAAAATGAGGCGATCGATCGCCTGATTTTTCACGTAGCGGCGATCGATCGCTTAAAATGAGGCGATCGATCGCCTGATGCTTATTTGGCTACTGGACGTTGGCGATCGATCGCGCCATTTGAGGCGATCGATCGCCTAAGCTCTTCTTCGTGTACTGCTTCTCGGCGATCGATCGCTGCTTTTGTAGCGATCGATCGCCACTTACAGTGGCCGCGATTTCACCATTTTCATGTGCATTTTGCAAGTTCATCTTCATACCTTTCAACACCAAACTTCCCAACAATAACAATAACATCATAACCCACTAAAACCCACTTAAAACACTTCAAAAATCATACCCCAACCATAAACAACACATACCCAAACAAACCCACATAAAACATCAAAAACTTAACCCATTTCAACACCAAACATCATAAAACTTATAGGAATGGTTCCATACCTCTTGTAGGCTCCAAATCCTAGCAAAGATCACACAAACAAAGTTTTTGTGGAACTTTTCTTCTCCTCTTTTGGTGGAACTCGAAAATGGGAGGGTTTGGGGTTGGGAAGTGATTTTGGGGATTTTTAATAAAGTGAAAGGTATAGAGGGGTTAAAGTGGTGGGTAAAAGATTAAAAGGGGTTGTGTTAACTTAATTTAAAAAAATGTACCCCAAACTTAACATGATGTATAAAATACTCTACTTGGTGTTTTAAAAGCATTTTACAACAATGCTCTAAACTTCATCTAAAATCACATCTTCCTCATATTTAATAATTAACACAATTAAATCATGTTAATATCTTAATACCCAACACATAAATTCATTAACACGTGATTCATCATATAAACATAATTAATGCCTTACTTGCAATTAATTAATTTCGGGGCATCACATTACTCCCCTACTTACAAGATTTCGTCCTCGAAATCGCATGCACTTACCCAAAAGAAACTAAACATAAATCATACCAGAAAATAGTTCCGGGTAATGCTGCATCATATGCCGCTCCGTCTCCCACGTAGCCTCCTCGACACCCCGACGATCCCACTGAACTTTGACCATCGGTATAACTTTACTTCGTAGTCTGCGATCCTCTCGATCCAGAATTCTGATTGGTCGCTCAACGTAGGACACATCTGAGTCTAACTGAACTTCAGTAGGCTGTAAGACATGAGACGGGTCTGGCTCATACTTCTTTAATATAGAGACATGGAAAACATCGTGTATGCCAGATAAAGATGGCGGTAGAGCCAATCGGTAAGCCAAAGTGCCGATACGCTGTAACACTTCGTACGGTCCAACATACCTCGGGGATAACTTCCCCCGCATACCAAAACGAACAACACCCCTGAAGGGTGAGATTTTCAAGAAGACCTTGTCTCCTACTTGAAATTCTAGCGGCCGTCGCCGCTTATTTGCATAGGCTGCTTGCCTATCTTGGGCCGCTTTCATCTTTAAGCGTATCATCTTAATCTTTTCCTCCATGTCCCTAATCATATCCGGTCCTCCGACCGCTTTACTCGTCAAGTCCTCCCAATACAGCGGTGACCTACATCGTCGTCCGTAAAGAGCTTCAAAAGGGGCCATTTGAATGCTCGCCTGATAGCTGTTATTGTATGAGAACTCTACCAGTGGTATAGATTCTTGCAATGGAGTATCAAACTCCAAAACACATGCCCTCAGCATATCTTCGAGCGTCTGTATAGTACGCTCCGTTTGGCCATCTGTCTGAGGGTGATAAGCTGTACTCAGTCTCACCTCGGTGCCCAAAGCTGTCTGGAGACCCTCCCAGAAATGAGAAGTAAACCTTGGGTCTCTGTCAGACACGATCGAGACTGGAATCCCATGCAACCTCACTACATCCCGTACGTATAATTGGGCCATCTTTAGATACGTGAAAGTCATACTGTAAGGGATGAAATGAGCTACCTTCGTCAGCCTATCCACGATCACCCAGATCGCATCAAATCCAGAGGCCGACCTTGGCAAGTGGGTCACGAAGTCCATAGATATATGTTCCCACTTCCACTTAGGTACCTCCAAGCTCTTCAGCTCGCCACCAGGCCTCTGCCTTTCTGCCTTTACTTGTTGGCAGATTAAACATCTCTTAACAAAACTGATCACATCACGCTTCATGTGTCTCCACCAGAATTGACCACTCAGGTCCTTATACATCTTTCTTCCTCCTGGGTGAATACTGAACCGACTACTGTGAGCCCGTTCTAAAATTCCTTTACGTAACTCTGGTGTATCTGGGACTACCCATCGGTTGCCCAGTCTTAATGAATCATCTTCAGCCACTCTAAACTTTGTTGGCTGACCTCGAAGTGCTATCGATGACCATCTCTGCACTTCATCATCCGACCTCTGGGCTTTCCTGATAGCCTCAAATACGTCTGGCTTGGCCAATAAGGTCGACACTCGCACCGGCGACGTGTCCACATCAAAGTCATAGCCCAGGTGGCAGTAAGAGGTCATCATCGCTGATAAACACATAACGTCCTCAGCTGTACTCTTCACCTTCCGACTTAAGGCGTCTGCTATCAAATTTGCTTTACCGGGATGGTACTCAATTTCACAGTCATAATCCTTGAGCAAATCCATCCATCTTCTTTGACGCATATTCAGTTCAGCCTGAGTGAATAGAAACTTTAGGCTCTTATGGTCCGTAAAGATGGTAAACGTAGTACCATAAAGATAATGACGCCAAATCTTTAAGGCGAAAATGATAGCTGCCAGTTCCAGATCATGGACTGGGTATCTGGTCTCATGAGGCTTCAACTGTCTCGAAGCATAGGCTACCACTTGTCTGTCTTGCATCAATACACAGCCCAAACCCTGCAATGATGCATCCGTGTACAAGGCAAACCTCTTATCCTCAGACGGAATCACCAATACTGGCGCTGTCGTCAAACGACGCTTCAATTCTTGGAAGCTTTCCTCACAAGCTTCGGACCAAAAGAATGGGACTCCTTTCTGAGTCAGCTGTGTCAATGGCTTAGCGATCTTAGAAAATCCCTCGACAAAACGTCGGTAATAACCTGCTAAGCCAAGAAAACTCTGTATCTCGGGTACAGAAGTGGGTGCTGCCCACTCCATCACAGCTTCAATCTTCCTGGGATCCACAGATATCCCTTGGCTAGATATGACATGGCCTAGGAATACCACGCTGTCTAACCAGAACTCGCACTTGCTAAGCTTTGCATACAACTGATGATCCTTAAGGATCTGAAGTACTGTCCTCAAGTGCCGTACATGATCTTCTTCGGTCCGAGAGTAGATGAGTATATCGTCAATGAAAACTATGACGAATTGGTCCAAAAATGGCTGGAACACCTTGTTCATCAAACTCATGAAAACAGCCGGGGCATTTGTCACCCCAAAAGGCATGACCAGGAATTCATAGTGTCCATACCTAGTCCTGAAGGCTGTCTTCTGGACATCATCTTCCTTTACTCGAATCTGATGGTACCCCGACCTTAGATCGATCTTACTGTAGAGCCTCGTACCCTGCAACTGATCAAACAAGTCATCGATCCTCGGAAGTGGGTACTTATTCTTCACCGTAGCTTTGTTCAGTTGTCTGTAATCGACGCACAAGCGCATCGAACCATCTTTCTTCTTCACAAATAAAACTGGCGCTCCCCAGGGCGATACGCTAGGGCGTATATAGCCTTTATCAAGGAGCTCTTGCAACTGAATCTTTAATTCCCTTAGCTCCGCTGGTGCCATCCTATAAGGGGCACGAGAAATGGCCGACGTCCCTGGTAATAACTCAATCCCAAACTCGACCTCTCTCGTCGGTGGGAATCCGGGAATCTCCTCCGGAAAGACATCAGGAAACTCCGCCACTACGGGCACATCCTCAACTTTTACTTCTTCCTTCTTTCCCGTAACATCAACGGCATATATGAGATATCCTGTATGGCCCCGTTCCAATAACTGTGCCATCTTGACAGCAGATATCAATGGAATCTTTGAGCGAGAACCATCCCCATAGAACGTCCATGGAATTCCCATATCAGATTTGAACCGTACTGTCCTCTGCCTGCAGTTCACAACTGCCTGATACCTGTTCAGAACGTCGATGCCCAGAATGTAGTCAAAATCTGACATTCCCAGAACAATCAAATCTGACCTTAGTTCTTTATCCTCAAAATAAATGAGGCCATTGTAGACGATCCGATCAGTAATCATACTTCTTCCAGCGGGGGTCGAGACTATAAGAGGCGTGGGCGACGGAGAAGTGCATATGTGGTGCCTTTCCACAAAACTTGTCGACACAAAAGAGTGTGACGCACCTGTGTCGATCAATATAAAAGCAGGGTGCGTAAATAAAAAACACGTACCCGCTATAACCTCCTCCGGAGCCGCTGAAGCTTGCTCCCTTGTCAATGCATAGACTTGTCCTTGAGGTGGCCCCATGGGCTGACCTCCATGCTGACGCGGCACAAATGGGGGTCTGTGCTGTGCTGTCCTATCCGCAGGCCTCCCCGCAGGACCCTGTTGACTTCCCCTGTTGGGACACTGTCTAGCAAAGTGGCCCTTGTCGCCACAAACATAGCACCCTACACATTATTTCGTCAGATGTGGTTGCCCACAAAGAGTGCATTGAATCTTCCCGGATCTGTCTCCCTGAGACTGCCCCCTTCCAGATGGGGCATCACCCCTACAGTGTCCTTTCCATCTATTGTCGGGCCTCTTACCACTGAACCTTGACGCCGATGAGTTCCCCCTTGACTTGAACTGATCACTCCTTGGCTTCAAATTATCCGGAGTGGATTTCTGAGAGGGTGCCGACGGTGGTACAACCTCAGGGTATGCACCCACTCCTAGTTCGGCCAGCTCGGCCCGTGAGAGTGCATCGTCAAAACAAGTAGGGCCATAAGTGATCACCCTATCGTACAGCTCCGGCCTCAAACCTTTCATGAAATTCCTCATCTTTGCTTGCGTGCTCGTGGCAATGTGAGGCACATATCTGAGCAAGGAGCAAAACTGAAGAGCATAATCTGACACTGACATATTACCTTGCTTGAGGTGAGTGAATTCATCTTCCTTAGCCTGTCGTGCTGCAGCCGAGAAATAACGGTTCAGAAAGCGAGTTCGAAACATTTTCCAGTTAACTTCATGACCTTGAGCCTCTTGCTCTACCACAGTGGTCTTCCACCACATTAGCGCCTTCTTGGCCAATTGGAACTCTGCTAACCGTATCCACGCTGTCTTCGCACATGGGGCTGCCACAAAGATCTGCTCTATTCTTTCTAACCATTCCTCAGCTCGTTCCCCAGTTTCGGTTCCTTCAAAGGTTGGGGGTCGGTAAGCAAGAAACTGAGTTAAGCTTAGCTCCCCTGGCAACAACTGTTGTTCGGCCGGTTCATCATCAAAAGCTGGCGGGGGTAGGGGATTCGTACGCCCCGCACTTGCATTGACGCTCACTGCGTCACCTACCTCCACATTTGCTGCCATACTGCAACACAAGGGTTAACAACAAGATCCAAAAGCAGTTCGTATAAGACTTCGTTAGATAAACAAAACATGTTAGCACAACATCATATACTTCATATGCAACTTATGCACAAAACATGTTCGAAAGTAAGCACCTAGCTAACTTATTGCTAAGGCTACCCTTCACTCATTCCCGGGTTATCTAACCACTGCTCTGATACCACTAATGTAGGGTCTTCCTACCTTAATATCATTTAGTACACATAAATTGGACAGAACATGCATTTATAACCTCTTAAGGGTTCCGGTTGTAGCTTGAGCTAAGGAGATTACAGGCCAAAATAAAATTTCCAAAAGCTATTTAATTACATTCCCATTAATGAATGTTAAAGCTATAGGTTTACACTACTCCTAGAGTAGAGACTATCAAAATCCTGCATCCTACATTCATCTTGCTTCCTTTAGCTCACCTCCTCAACCCGACCCTAGGCCCTCGGTCCAAAAGTGTACCTACAGGGATAACACATCGTGAGCATATACATATTTACTTAACATTATATCAGAAGCATACAGTAATGCATAACATCCTAGTTAAGTAAAGGTTATTGGTCGTCCTTCGACTTCCTTTGTTATCCCTGACTCTTATTCATATATTAGGGCATCTTACCCCATTGTATGGCATCTTACCATATCATAATCATCGTGTGACATCTTACCACATGGGCATCTTACCCAATCATATGGCGTTTTACCATATCATAAACATTGCGTGGCATCTTACCACGGGGGCATCTTACCCACTCACATACTTTGGGTGGCATCTTACCACATGGGCGTCTTACCCAATCATACACGTCGTATGACCTTATCATAAACTTCGTCATCATAGACGTCATCATAAATATCATCATCATAAACATCATCATAAGCATCATCGTCATAAACATCATCATAAGCATCATCATCGTAAACGTCATCGTAAGCATCATTATCATAACATCATCATAAGCATCATCATCATAACATCATCATAAACATCATCATCATAAACGTCATCGTAAACATCATCATTGAAAACATCATCATAAACATCATCATCGTAAACATCATCATAATAGGTAAGGGTATGGTTTACCGTCCGATGCTCGTACGTCTCTTACGTACCTTAATTCCAAAAGAAGGAGAAGTCGTAGAACTTTATCTCCTTGAAGTCGTGGGTACCTGGGACGGTTCTACATAACCATACAAATTGATATTAGAAGCTAAACAATAGCCCAATACCAAAAATTCAACAAAAATCAACATTTTTCAACTTTTGAACAGTGGCGATCGATCGCTCAAAATGAGGCGATCGATCGCCTGATTTTTCACGTAGCGGCGATCGATCGCTTAAAATGAGGCGATCGATCGCCTGATGCTTATTTGGCTACTGGACGTTGGCGATCGATCGCGCCATTTGAGGCGATCGATCGCCTAAGCTCTTCTTCGCGTACTGCTTCTCGGCGATCGATCGCTGCTTTTGTAGCGATCGATCGCCACTTACAGTGGCCGCGATTTCACCATTTTCATGTGCATTTTGCAAGCTCATCTTCATACCTTTCAACACCAAACTTCCCAACAATAACAATAACATCATAACCCACTAAAACCCACTTAAAACACTTCAAAAATCATACCCCAACCATAAACAACACATACCCAAACAAACCCACATAAAACATCAAAAACTTAACCCATTTCAACACCAAACATCATAAAACTTATAGGAATGGTTCCATACCTCTTGTAGGCTCCAAATCCTAGCAAAGATCACACAAACAAAGTTTTTGTGGAACTTTTCTTCTCCTCTTTTGGTGGAACTCGAAAATGGGAGGGTTTGGGGTTGGGAAGTGATTTTGGGGATTTTTAATAAAGTGAAAGGTATAGAGGGGTTAAAGTGGTGGGTAAAAGATTAAAAGGGGTTGTGTTAACTTAATTTAAAAAAATGTACCCCAAACTTAACATGATGTATAAAATACTCTACTTGGTGTTTTAAAAGCATTTTACAACAATGCTCTAAACTTCATCTAAAATCACATCTTCCTCATATTTAATAATTAACACAATTAAATCATGTTAATATCTTAATACCCAACACATAAATTCATTAACACATGATTCATCATATAAACATAATTAATGCCTTACTTGCAATTAATTAATTTCGGGGCATCACATTACTCCCCTACTTACAAGATTTCGTCCTCGAAATCGCATGCACTTACCCAAAAGAAACTAAACATAAATCATACCAGAAAATAGTTCCGGGTAATGCTGCATCATATGCCGCTCCGTCTCCCACGTAGCCTCCTCGACACCCCGACGATCCCACTGAACTTTGACCATCGGTATAACTTTACTTCGTAGTCTGCGATCCTCTCGATCCAGAATTCTGATTGGTCGCTCAACGTAGGACACATCTGAGTCTAACTGAACTTCAGTAGGCTGTAAGACATGAGACGGGTCTGGCTCATACTTCTTTAACATAGAGACATGGAAAACATCGTGTATGCCAGATAAAGATGGCGGTAGAGCCAATCGGTAAGCCAAAGTGCCGATACGCTGTAACACTTCGTACGGTCCAACATACCTCGGGGATAACTTCCCCCGCATACCAAAACGAACAACACCCCTGAAGGGTGAGATTTTCAAGAAGACCTTGTCTCCTACTTGAAATTCTAGCGGCCGTCGCCGCTTATTTGCATAGGCTGCTTGCCTATCTTGGGCCGCTTTCATCTTTAAGCGTATCATCTTAATCTTTTCCTCCATGTCCCTAATCATATCCGGTCCTCCGACCGCTTTACTCGTCAAGTCCTCCCAATACAGCGGTGACCTACATCGTCGTCCGTAAAGAGCTTCAAAAGGGGCCATTTGAATGCTCGCCTGATAGCTGTTCTTGGCAGATTGGCAATGGTCAAGTAATTTTAGTTCCTCAAATTCCAAAAAAATTGCTTATGTCCTGCAATTTTGTATTGACAATAATGTTTACTTTGAGTTTCATCATATATTTTATTGTGAAGGATTACTCCGGAACTGTCCTTCAAGGGCAAGCCAATAGTGGACTAACCGAATACCTCCAAGTGCCTTTTCTAGCATTCACGTCTCATTTGATCAGTGGCATCGTTGTTTTGATATGATGCTTCTCCAGTTGTTCAACATATTTTGTCCTCCAATAAATTCTAGTTGATAAAATTAAGAAACACTCTGTGTGCCCAGACTGTCAACTCGCCATAGTCAAGCTTTGTCTTTCACTAGGTCTTGTTATGTGTCTACATACAGATGTATGGGGTCCAACAGTTGTAGCTTCAACTACAGGTGCTAGTACTATATTAGCTTTCTGGACAATTATTCCAAATTCTTATGGTTATTTCCTATCAAATTAAAATTTGATATTGAACATGTCTTTCTTCAATTTCAATGCTATGTAGAAAAACATTATTAACGAAAATAATGTCAATGATCATCGCCTTGCCTTCCCTCACACTGACCAACAAATTGGATCTATTGAACGCTGACATCGACACGTTGTTGAAGTTGGACTCAGTCTACTAGCATATTCAAATTTACCTTTCATTTACTAGGAAGACGCTTTTCTCACTGCCACCTATTTAATCAATCATCTACCAACACTCTCAACCACTCGTCACATTTTGAAAAGCTATACCATCATATTCCCGATTATTACATCGTACAAGTCTTATGATGTGCTTGTTAGCCTACTCTCCGACCATATAACAAACGTAAATTAGACCTTAGAAGTAAAACATGTGTCTTCGTCGGCTATAGTGTCAGTCATCATTGCTACAGGTGTCTTGACTTATCAACACTGGTCGTATCTATGTGTCTTGCCATGTTATCTTTGATGAACCATTATTCCATTATCAACAACATTCCTCCAATACTACCTGTCAGGATCGATTCCGGGGGTGGGTTGCCATTCCATACCCGAGTTCAACCAACTTGAGCTTCAATAGCTCGTGTTCTTGAATTAATGCACCGAGAGATTATATCGAGTTCGATTACAAAATCGAGCGGAAGACACTCGACATAACCGCTCTAAACCGATTAACTATTTGAAAGACATTTTAAAGATATGCAAGTAAAGTAAATAAACAAGCATTTGTTTACGAGGCGATGCTCCTGCTGTCTGTTTGCTGGATGCAGCAGCACATGGCGTAACTTGCAGAACCTTTTTGGCCATCGTAACGTCCGATTCAGTATTTCACTTACAAAGATGACTTGTAGATATTTGTCTTAGCTTTCCAACCTATACTGAATCGTTCCGTTCCGATAAGCGAGCTAAGAGTTATGCCCACCAGACTGACAGGGACTTTGCTGTAACAGCTCGATCTTACAGGCGTCACATGGCGTGACTTGCAGAAGCTTTTTGGCCATCTTAACGTCCGATTCAGTCTTTCACTTCCAAAGATGACTTGTAGATATTTGTCTTAGCTGTCCAACCCATACTTAATCGTTCCGTTCCAATAAGCGAGCTGAGAGTTATGGCCACCAGACTGACAGTTGCTTTCTGAAACAGCTTGCTGTTTCTTCGCGGTTCAGCTCGATCTTGCAGGCGTCTTTTCTCCTTGATAACATTTGAACCAGCCGATCTGTTGTGAAATATGACTTTTTGTATTTTAAGTTGGCTGTTCAATCTCTTTGGAAGCACGCCATTTCGATATCCGAGCTATTAGATATGATCAAAACAATCCGCTCTGCCAGGATTTCAGTCTTGGTCCAGCTTGATATTTTCAAGCTACTTCTTTGTAATTCATCAAGCTTCTAAGTTATGATCTATGAACTGCACACTTGATGAAATATGTTAGCAACACAATAACAAGTTTTGTTAACATCAAAACCAAGATTATTCGGGTTTCCAAAACCCAACAATCTCCCCCTTTTTGATGATCACAAAACTTGAATAAAAATATGAACATTAAAGCATAATGTTGCATAACAAGAAAAATCATATTTTTTTAACAACATATTTCTCCCCCTTTTTGTGTGAATCAAAAAGGAAGACAAATAAAATTTACTCCCCATCAAAGATTGAGATTAAACTCTCCCCCTTAATTTTAAAATGTTTGAAAATTTGAGCAAGTGAGGGGCAAATGGGGTAGGCTAAAATAAATTTAAAAAAATGCAATGCACATTAATTTTTGAACAAAAATAACATCTTTTGATGATGCATGAAGCATACTTGGCAACAAATTTGAATTTCTTGACAAAACTCACAATGTCCATTTCATCTTTCAGCGGTGGCAGCACATGAGTCAATTTTGCAGAATAAACTGCTTTTCCTCGTGAAGAATTAGGCTGCAAGACCTATACCGTTGCGATCCTCTATGAGTCTAGTTTGGAACGCAAAAAACGGTTCGTCATTTGGACATCCGAGCAAGAGGTTATACCAATTTTTCCAAAGTCGCTGCAAGCTGCCGGAAAACTAAAATGCTTCGAAAATTGTTAAATAAAATCTCAAAATAAAAATTTTAAACTAAAAAACGAGTTAAGAACAGATTGAACGAAAATTTGAACATTTAAAATAGATTTTAAAATTATTTTCGTGCAAAATGAATGCAATGAAATTGATTTTTATCCTAAAAATTTTGATACACCATATTTTGAAAAAATATGTTATGAAAATATTTCATGCTCATGAGAAAATTTTGAAAATGATTTTAAAAGATATCCACAAAAAAAATCGGTTAAAATGCTCTCCAAGAACAACCCGCTCTGATATCACTTGTCAGGATCGATTCCGGGGGTGGGTTGACATTCCGTACGCGAGTTCAACCAACTTGAGCTTCAATAGCTCGTGTTCTTGAATTAATGCACCGAGAGATTATATCGAGTTCGATTACAAAATCGAGCGGAAGACACTCGACATAACCCGCTCTAAACCGATTAACTATTTGAAAGACATTTTAAAGTTATGCAAGTAAAGTAAATAAACAAGCATTTGTTTATGGAAGTTCGAAGGTGGTGTAATCCTTCTACGTCTCCCATTCTTCCACCTTGTTAGGATCGGTCCGGAGTGTTTAGAGGGGGGGTGAATGAACACTCATTGTAAAAATTAATCCCTTATGATTTCTTTCGGATTAGTGAAAGAAATCTGTTTCTTAATCAACTCTTGTACAGAACAGACCACTGAAAGTATAAGTGCGGAACGGTCTGTTCTTGTATATGTCAGAACGGCTCGATGGCTAGTATGAAAAAATAAGTGCAGAAAGATAATACACAGGATATGTTTCTGGAAGTTCGAAGGTGGTGTAATCCTTCTACGTCTCCCCTTCTTCCAATTAAGGAAGGTTTATACTCGAAGACTTTGATTTATACAATCCTGTTGTACAAACCCGATTCAGGCTGGATTTACCTCACTACCAGCCTGAAACTCCTAGTCACTCGATCTGCTCAGACACACTTTGTCTGACAGTTACAATATGTTTCTCACTTCTATTTTTCAACACAGAAAACACAAGATGCGCACAGTGATCCTAAATGATCAAATGTTACAAAGTAAACGTGCTTAAAAATAATTTCAGCTCGAGAGCTTCTGAGCTTGTAAGCTTGTGCTGTTTTGCTTTCTTGTGCGTTTTTCAATTGATCAGCGAGAGTCACTATATTCCTTTTGTTGCATCCTTTTATAGTTGTAAGTACCAATGACATTATTTCCCTTAATGTGCAACTTTGACTCTGCTTAGACTCTGAGTAGGCTACAGTCTTCTTCTTCAGGACACTTGCCGTTCTGATTCATACTTTCGGCGACTGTCAGGTAAGCTCTTCTTTGTCTTCTTACCTCTTATGGCAATCTTCAGTCTTTGGTCCTTTGTAGCATTAATTACGACATTAAATGCTACAATAAATAGCCGTTAATGATTCGGACTGAGGAGCCATTCTTTATGTATCCTTGACTGCTCTGATCTGATAGAGATTGAGATCGATCTGAAGCATCGATTTAGTCAGTCTGAAATCCATCGATCCGGTCTGATATGCTTTGTTATCTTATCAGCTTGATCTGTTTTGGGCGATCGATCTGGTCAGTCTGATTTCACTCGATCCGGTCTGAAATGTTTTGTTATCTTATCAGCTTGATCTGTTTTGGGCGATCGATCTGGTCAGTCTTTCACTCGATCCGGTCTGAAATGTTTTGTCATCTTTAAAATCTCATCGATAAGGTCTGGAACTAACAAATTCTCCCTTTTTGATGATGACAAAACCTAGCTTCTAAGTCTGTTTAACTAGTCTGATAAGAACTCTGAAGCGAAAACTTTCGGATCGATTACTTCCTCTTTGTTCAAAATAAATGAACATTATTAAGTTGGATCAATTAAGCCTTTATTAGAGTTCAAAATAAATGAACAAGGACTTAATAGAGTCTAAAAATTTAATCAACGAGACTGCTATCTTCTTGAAGTTTGAGGCGGCTTGAAGTCTTTCTTCTTTTCCCCCTTTTTGTCAGCAGCAATCTCTTGAAGAAAATCAACAACTTGTGCGAGCTGTGCGCTGATAGCGTCAAGACGAACGTCTTGAGCGCGGAGGGAATTGGCAACAGATGCTCGGACTTCAGTGGCCAGCTCGATCTGCTCTTTTCTCAGGCTGTTCAAATAAGTGGCTTGCTGAGAAAACAGATCATTCAGTCCTCGCTGAAGGCTGCTTATACTGGCTGTCATCTTCTCTTTGAATGAATCAAAGTCCAAAGCGGTAAGCCTCTGACCTTGATGAACTTCTAGAACATGTTGAGAGAGTGACATGCAGTTGTCAGAGAAATGCTGGAGAGTCCGTGCCAGTGATGGAGGTGCATCAGATAGCCGGCTGGGAGAGTGATCTGATGATAACAGTGCAGGATCATCTTCTTCAGCAATCGGCATAATGGAAGATATGGCAGCCTGATGACTTTCGGATCGGATCAGGGTGACCAAATCCGAAGAAAATTCTTGAATGAAGGCCAGATCTTCATCTGATTGTCCCGAAGGAGTGCTGGGACTGAGAGGCTCCTCAATCTGTAAAGCTGCAACAACTGTAGACACCACTAAATCCGGATCGACGAAGGCTGGTGCGTCAATTGTTGCAAGAGCTGCGGTTGGACTGATTTGTGCACGGGAGGCTGATGACCCCAAAGGAATAGATGTTGTTGGAGAGTCCAACAACACATTCAATGGTTCATCATCTATAGCAGACGGAGCATTAGGCAATGGCTGCTCCGCTGTCTGATCTGCTGGCTGATCTGGTACTAGCTCTGCAGTCTGAGCTGCTGCTTGATCTGCAGGCTGATCTGCGGCTGGTTCTGCAGGTTGCGCTGCTGGCTGACTTCAGTCTTGTCTGCTGCCCCAGAGGGAATAACTTCAACAAAAGGTTCTGCCAGAGATTTGCTTGCAGAAGGAGATCTGGGCTGGTTGCTGGAGTGGATATACTGATCTTCTGTCGTTGAAAACGGACAGCTAAGTGAAGAGCATGAACATCCATCTCTAATTGAGCAATAACTGCCCCATCATCTCTGGCAGTTGGAGCATTTGGATCGAAGTTCTCTTTCTTAGCAGTTAGGAGCAGAGTGGCCAGTCTGAATCTTTGAATTGCCGAAAATAGCTCTTTGCGCTGCACAGCAAGCCGAACATCATCGGTCTCTGTTCCTTTCAGAACTTCCTCTTCCATCTTCTTCAGTCTGCTCAACTTTCCGAAGAACATCTCAATGTGGTTGATAGTCCGGTACTGGACGTATTCATCAAAGAACATAATGAGTCCCTTCACCTTCTCATCAACATCCTCCATAGAAATGTCGATGGCTGTCTGCGCTACAGATTTGAGTTTAGAGGAGAGGGGTTCGGAGAGAATGGCTTTTCCCTTGCCGGTGGAGGAAGGGGACTTGATTCCTGATTGGGTATAATCTCCCAACTCAGTGATAACTATCCCTTTGACCACGGGAATGGCAGAGGGAAGTCTAACGGTGGCTTTGGATGCAGGGGTTGAAGTGGTTGAAATTTGTTTTGAAGGTTGGGGTGCAGGGGTGGCTTTAGTTGGTGGCAAAATGGGTATGGGTAGAGTTTTGATTGGTTTGGTAATCTGGGTTCTGGGCTTCTTGGGAAGTGGCTTGGTTGGTGGCGAGGGAGCAGACTGAGTTTCTTCAGAATCAGTCTGGATGGTCAGCTTTCGCTTGACCCGAGGTTTGCGCGCAACAGCTTGTTCTTCGCCCTTCTCAATCTTGACTGCAGCCAAGTAGCAGGAGTAGGCGGAGCACTCTTGGACTTCAGCAGTGCGAGCCCTTTGGAGTTTAGAATCTTGAAGGGACTGAGAGCGGACTGCTTTCCCAGCTCGATGTCTAAGGACTCCAGTAGCTTGCTGAGAGGAACAGCAAAGCATACGGCCTGTTTGGATTCAATCACCGTTTCCATCAGAACTCCAAAAAGAATCACGGACCAGTTCATCTTCTGTCCGGATACAATAGCCGCCATAGCCCTGAACTTCTCTGCGGTTACAGCGTCAAAACTTCCTGCTTTTCCCAACAGAGGCTTGCCAACGATTTCGCACAGCACCTGGAAATGAAAGAGCATTTCCTTCTTCTTAAACGAGGGTTGCAGGCGGTGGCCAAAAATAGAGATCTTTCCTTGAAGGTCTGAGAGTGACGCTTGAGGAATCTGTCCAAATTCTGTCAATCCGGAATTGGGGAGGCCAAAGGTTTTGGCCAGCGTCATCGGCGAGATCTCAAATGATTTGCCCTTGACAGTAGTGGATATTGATGTCTTCTGGGAGACGGCATTGGCAAATAGTTCGCGGATTTCTGATTCATAAACAACTGTGCCGCACTCCAGAAAGTTTCTCAGACCAGATGATTCCAAAGCTCGGAAGATGCTCTGCATCTTCTGCCTTAGCCTCTGGGAGCGGTTTGGTGAAGATGTCTGCTGCTTGCTGCTCTGTTGAGATGTGCTCGATCCGAATTTCCTTTTTTGCCAACATGATCTCGAATAAAATGATGTCGAATATCAATGTGCTTTGTTCGAGAGTGCAGAACTGGATTGTACGTTATAGCGATTGCACTTGTGTTGTCGCAAAATATCGGAGAGTCAACAGCTTGGATGCCATAGTCTTTGAGCTGGTGTTGAATCCAGAGCATTTGAGCGCAACAGCTTCCAGCGGCTAGATACTCTGCTTCAGCTGTAGATGTGGCAATCGATGTCTGCTTTTTACTGAACCAAGAGATCAATCTTTCACCTAGAAATTGACATGTTCCACTGGTGCTTTTACGATCAATCTTACACCCAGCGTAGTCTGCGTCTGAATATCCGATCAAGCTGAAGTTTGAATCTTTGGAGTACCAAAGACCAACGTTCTGAGATCCTTTTAAGTATTTCAGAATACGCTTGGCAGCAATAAAATGTGATTGCTTTGGTTCTGACTGAAATCTGGCGCACATACAGACTGAGAACATAATATCAGGCCGGCTCGCTGTAAGATACAATAGCGATCCGATTAGTCCTCTATACATTGTTACTTCAACTGTCGTTCCCCCTTCATCTTTGTCTAACTTGATTGTTGGACTCATTGGAGTTGATGCAGTTGAGCATGTTTCCATTCCAAATCTCCTGAGGAGCTCTTTGGTATACTTGGTCTGGTTGATGAAAATACCATTGTTGAGCTGTTTTACTTGGAGACCCAAAAAGAATGAAAGTTCTCCCATCATGCTCATCTCAAACTGTCCCTGCATTAACTTAGAAAATTTCTCGCACAATTTGGGGTTAGTTGACCCAAAGATTATGTCATCAACGTAAATCTGAACTAATAGGGTATGTTCCCCCTTAATAAATTTAAAGAGAGTTTTATCTACTGAGCAGATCTGAAAATCATGGTTCAGCAGAAATTGAGATAGAGTGTCATACCAGGCTCTTGGAGCTTGTTTCAGACCATATACTGCTTTATTCAGTAGGTATACATGATTTGGATACAAATGGTTCTGAAATCCAGGTGGTTGCTCAATATAGACTCCTTCCTGAAGCTTTCCATTAAGAAAGTCGCTCTTGACATCCATCTGATATACTTTGAAGTCTTTAAAGGCAGCATATGCAAGAAAGATTCGGATGGCTTCAAGTCTGGCGACTGGTGCAAATGATTCATCGAAGTCGATTCATTCTTCTTGTCTGAATCTTTGTGCCACCAGTCTGGCTTTGTTTCTAACCACAGTTCCATCTGCGTCCAGCTTATTTCTGAAAACCCATCTGGTTCCAATAACAGGCAGATCGCTTGGTCTGGGGGGTTAGACTCCAAACTTGATTTTGTTCGAATTGATTTAGCTCTTCTTGCATGGCCTTAATTCAGTTGAAATCAGTTAGAGCTTCATCGATCTTCTTAGGTTCCTGAGTTGAGATGAAAGCAGCATGTGTGAATTCATCCATCATCTGTCCTCTGGTTCTGATCGGTGCAGAGGGACTACCAATCACTAGATTAGGTGGATGCTTCTTAGTCCATCGATAGCTTGACTCTGGATTGTCTGGTCCGGTCGGATGAGTAGTAGCAGCATGATCAGCATCTGCTTTGATATTTGAGTGAAGAACATCCGGATCAGCTCGATCTGAAGAAGCTTCAATGCCTTGATCCGGTCTGTCTGGTACTTCTGGTTCTGGTGGATTGTCTCTTGACCTGTTAGCTACAATCTCATCATCACTGTTAGCTTCGAGATGGATATTTTCCATCTGATTTTGAATTGATTCTTTGTTGCCCTCAACACACAAAGATTCATCAAAAACTACATGAACAGATTCTTCTACAGTTAAGGTACGATTATTGAAAATTCTATAAGCTTTACTAGTTGATGAATATCCCAAGAATATTTCATTATCTGACTTAGCTTCAAATGCTGTAAGATGATTCTTACCATTGTTATGAACGAAGCATTTGCAGCCAAAAACATGAAAGTGAGAAATAGATGGTCTGTTACCAGTCCATATTTCATATGGGGTGAGGTTCAGCTTCTTGTTGATCATAGACCGATTTTGAGTGTAGCAAGCAGTGTTTACAGCTTCTGCCCAGAACTTTTGCGAAATACCAGAATCAGCAAGCATTGTTCTTGCTGCTTCCTTGAGCGTTCTGTTTCTTCGTTCTGCAACTCCATTCTGTTGAGGAGTTCGAGCGGCTGAAAACTCATGCTTGATTCCATGATCTTCTAGAAAGGATTCAAGATTCTGATTTGAAAATTCAGTGCCTTTGTCACTGCGAATCCTGTCTATGCTGGATGATTTCTCATTCTGAGTGCGTTTCAGCAGCTTGATCAACTTCGGACCGGTCTGATCTTTACTGCTCAAAAATATAGTCCATGTAAAGTGTGAGTAATCATCAATAACAACAAGAGTATACCGCATTCCCCCTAAACTTGTTATTGGTATAGGACCAAACAAGTCCATATGTAATAATTCTAAACAGCGGGAGGAGGATTTGGCATTCTTGTTTTTGAAGGATGATCTGATCTGTTTGCCCATTTGGCAAGCTTCGCAGATCTTATCCTTAGCAAAATCGATCTTGGGCAGACCGATAACTAAATCATGTTTACACAGGCTGGAAATAGTCTTAAAGTTTATATGATTCAAGCGCTTATGCCACAGCCAATGTTTATTATCATTGTTAGCGATGAAGCAAGTAGGATTATCAGGTTGAGCATGATTCCAGTTAATCTTATATGTATTTTCATTCCTGATTCCTACAAGCATGGTTATACCGTCTGATGATTTAACAGTGCAAGTGTGTTTGTGAAATTCTACAGCATAACCATTATCACAGAGTTGACTTATACTAATCAGATTATAGCACAGATTTTCAACTAACAGCACATCATTGATAATAATGTTACCATGGACAATCTTACCTTGCCCACGGTCTTACCCTTTGAGTTATCTCCGAAGATGATCTTGGGTCCAGTACATTCTGTAACTTCAGACAGCAGCTCGATGTTTCCAGTCATGTGACGGGAACACCCACTGTCCAAATACCAGTCTGATGCGAGCTTCTTCGGTACCTGTCATCAAATATAATTATTGTTAGTACCCAATCCTATTTGGGTCCAGAACGGATTAGCCCTTTGGGAACCCACACCTGTATCAGCTTCAATGGCTTGTGTGTGTCAGGTGTGCTGTGTGCTGGTCTGTTTCGATGTTGTGTGTGATAATGTGTGCGCTGTGGAAGCCTTTGATTTTCATAAGGTAGTCTATATCTTCGTTGAATCGGTTTTGAATTATAGTAATTGTATTGTCTTCCTTGCCTTCGATCTTGCACCTTTGGATTTGGTCTGATAGACGCAAATCTTGCTGGTGCCTTTTCTTTGGCTTGGTCAACGTAACCAATCCCTTTTCTCAGATTTTGATTCACGTAAGAGACCCCCGTCTGAATTTTAGGTGCTTCAGTCTCATATACTGTGCTGGATTTAACAAATGTCATTTGTTTGACTAGGTTCTTTACCAGCAACAGCTCAGATTCATCTTTGGTGCATTCTTTGGTGTCAAAGCCTATGCCGGTGAAATCACCGACGTTTTTT
Organism: Haberlea rhodopensis; assembly: GCA_907163345.1. NCBI lineage: Eukaryota > Viridiplantae > Streptophyta > Magnoliopsida > Lamiales > Gesneriaceae > Haberlea > Haberlea rhodopensis. The sequence continues at coordinate 800,750 of CAJQUN010000179.1, forward strand.
TGAACCTCTTGTAATTCTTCCAAAGATGTTCTGGATTTTGCCCATGTTTTGAATATATGAGAAAGCTTAGCATTTTGTGTGCTAATTCTCTTATTTTCTTCATGGAGCTGATCATAGGAGATTTTCAGCTTATTCAGCTCGATCTTTAGATTATTGCACTCACCCTGCTCAGAGCAGCTTGGTTTATTGTGCTCATCTATTTGACTACTGGCTTTAGCTTTATTTTTCTCAAATGATTCAGCTAAGATCCTATAATCATTAGCCATGTCTTGCAGTGCGGACATGAGCTCTTCTCGTGTAAATTCATTTGAGTCAAGTTCATATACCTCGTCTGTCTGACTCATCTCCTCATCTGCCATAAGACATTGAATATCTTCTTCGCTTTCGCTGGAAGAATATTCAGAGCTTTCCGAGTCTGAGTCTGTCTGAGCCCATTTGCTATTTCCCTCTTCAGCTACTAGGACTTTTTGGGATTTTCCATGATTCTTGCGGTCTTTGTAGTGCTTCTTCTTCTTATCATCACGATGCTTCTCTTTCCGTTCTTCTTTCTTCGGTCTAGTGCAATCTGCAATAAAATATCCGGTCTTACCACAATTGTAGCAAGCCTGATCGTTAACAGCATCATCTTTTCTTGATTTATAATGATGAGAGGGTTTGAAGTTCCTCTTATTCTTAGAATTGAATTTACCGAATTTCTTGATAAACAATGACATAGCATCATTACTTATCTGTTCAGCGGATCGGTCTGATGTTGAGGCGATCTGGTCTGGAATGGCTGCCAGGGCCTTGTTTGGTTGAGAGATGAATGGCTCTGCTTCACCTCTGCTTATCAGTTCAAACTCATAGGCCTTAAGATCTGCAAACAGATCATGAAGTTCAACCTTATTAAGATCTTTTGATTCCCTCATGGCAATGGTCTTAACATCCCATTCCTTTGGCAGAGCTCTCATAACTTTCAGAGCGATCTCTCTGTTAGAATATTCCTTCCCCAGACCATTCAGTTCATTTATGATGCCAGTGACTCTTTCATCAAACTCATTTAGAGTTTCTCCACTCTTCATCTTTATGCCCTCAAATCTTTGAAGAGCAACAGTGGGCTTGTTTTCTTTGGTCTGGTCGTTGCCTTCGCATAGCTGTGCTATCTTCTCCCAAATTTCTTTGGCAGTAGAGCACATTTTGATTTTGTTGAACATGTTCTTGTCCAATGTCTTGAACAATATGTCTTTGGCAACGTTGTCGAGATTTGCCTTCTTTCTTTCCTCATTCGTCCAGAGGGATCTGTCTTTCTCTACCATTTGTGGTTCACCACCAGTAATGGCGACTGCTGTATTTATTTTTAGAATCTTCATTGGTCCATCAGTGATGACGAACCACATATCGTCATCCTGAGCTGCCAGATGAGCTTGCATTCTGATTCTCCAGTCATCATAGTCTTCTTTTGAGAACATAGGAATTTTGTTGAAAGATGCCATCAACTCAAGTGTCTGTGTGCTGATTAAGATGACCTGCTCTGATACCACTTGTTAGGATCGGTCCGGAGTGTTTAGAGGGGGGGGGGGGGGGGGGGTGAATGAACACTCCTTGTAAAAATTAATCCCTTGTGATTTCTTTCGGATTAGTGAAAGAAATATGTTTCTTAATCAACTCTTGTACAGAACAGACCACTGAAAGTATAAGTGCGGAACGGTCTGTTCTTGTATATGTCAGAACGGCTCGATGGCTAGTATGAAAGAATAAGTGCAGAAAGATAATACACAGGATATGTTTCTGGAAGTTCGAAGGTGGTGTAATCCTTCTACGTCTCCCCTTCTTCCAATTAAGGAAGGTTTATACTAGAAGACTTTGATTTATACAATCATGTTGTACAAACCCGATTCAGGCTGGATTTACCTCACTACCAGTCTGAAACTCCTAGTCACTCGATCTGCTCAGACACACTTTGTCTGACAGTTACAATATGTTTCTCACTTCTATTTTTCAACACAGAAAACACAAGATGCGCACAGTGATCCTAAATGATCAAATGTTACAAAGTAAACGTGCTTAAGAATAATTCCAGCTCGAGAGCTTCTGAGCTTGTAAGCTTGTGCTGTTTTGCTTTCTTGTGCGTTTTTCAATTGATCAGCGAGAGTCACTATATTCCTTTTGTTGCATCCTTTTATAGTTGTAAGTACCAACGACATTATTTCCCTTAATGTGCAACTTTGACTCTGCTTAGACTCTGAGTAGGCTACAGTCTTCTTCTTCAGGACACTTGCCGTTCTGGTTCATACTTTCGGATACTGTCAGGTAAGCTCTTCTTTGTCTTCTTACCTCTTATGGTAATCTTCAGTCTTTGGTCCTTTGTAGCATTAATTACGACATTAAATGCTACAATAAATAGCCGTTAATGATTCAGACTGAGGAGCCATTCTTTATGTATCCTTGACTGCTCTGATCTGATAGAGATTGAGATCGATCTGAAGCATCGATTTAGTCAGTCTGAAATCCATCGATCCGGTCTGATATGCTTGTTATCTTATCAGCTTGATCTGTTTTGGGCGATCGATCTGGTCAGTCTGATTTCACTCGATCCGATCTGAAATGTTTTGTTATCTTATCAGCTTGATCTGTTTTGGGCGATCGATCTGGTCAGTCTGATTTCACTCGATCCGGTCTGAAATGTTTTGTCATCTTTAAAATCTCATCGATAAGGTCTGGAACTAACACACCTCATGGAAGGATTCCACTAGAAGACTTTGATTTATACAATCCCGTTGTACAAACCCGATCCAGTTGGGAATTCCCCATCCAACTAGAACTCCTAGCAACTCAACTATGTATGTTCTTTATTGTCTCACATACAAAGACCTCTCATCGGTTGTGATAATTATCAACCGTTACAATGGTAGTCACTCTTCTATTTAAGCTCACAAATACAATGAATAGAGTGAATACAAAGGCACAAATGATTCCATAATGAATCTGATACAGCAAGGTAAGAGGTGCCAAAGGTTTGAGGAGTGCTCTTCATTTAGCAACTTTTGTCTTTTAAGTTCCTCAATTGAATCCCAAGTGGGTTTGCTTTGGAAGGCTTGGATTGATCTTCAAATCAGCTGTTATTGAGCTTCCAAATCATGTATATATAGCCCCACGTAATGATATATACGTTAGACACAAGAATATGCCCGTTGGAAAAGGTTCTGCACTATTCCCGAGCTTGCAACGGTTATATTCTGGTTTCTGGGCTATTTGTATTTCGGACCGGATTGGCCGGATCAGCTTGGGCAGATCAGTCTGGCCAGATCAGCATGGTAGATCAGTCTGGTAGATCAGCACGGGCAGATCAGTCTGGTCCAGATCAGCAAGGGCAGATCAGTCTTGTCCGGATCAGTCTGGACAATCAGCTTGATACAAAAACAGATTGATAAACTTGCTCTTCAATCTGTTGCTTGTAACGCTTCAGTCTTTGATTTCTGGGCAGAGTGATCCACATGAAAGTTGTAACCCCTTTCTCTTAGCTTTCCACAGAATCAATAATCGCTCAATTTCAAGTTCGTATGAGAGAGTTATGCTCGAAATACGAGGCGATGCTCCTACTGTCTGTTTGCTGGATGCAGCAGCACATGGTGTGACTTGCAGAAGCGTTTTGGCCATCTTAACGTCCGATTCAGTCTTTCACTTCCAAAGAGGACTTGTAGATATTTGTCTTAGCTTTCCAGCCTATACTGAATCGTTCCGTTCCGATAAGCGAGCTAATAGTTATGCCCACCAGACTGACAAAGACTTGGCTATAATAGCTCGATCTTACAGGCGTCACATGGCGTGACTTGCAGAAGCTTTTTGGCCATATTAACTTCCGATTCAGTCTTTTACTTCCAAAGATGACTTGTAGATGTTTGTCTTAGCTTTCCAACCCATACTGAATCGTTCTGTTCCGATAAGCGAGCTGAGCGTTATGGTCACCAGACTGACAGTTGCTTGCTGAAACAGCTTGCTGTTTCTTCGCGGTTCAGCTCGATCTTGCAGGCATCTTTTCTCCTTGATAACATTTGAACCAGCCGATCTGTTGTGAAATATGACTTTTCGTATTTTAAGTTGGCTGTTCAATCTCTTTGGAAGCACACCATTTCGATATCCAAGCTATTAGATATGATCGAAACAATCCGCTCTGCCAGGATTTCAGTCTTGGTCCAGCTTGATATTTTCAAGCTACTTCTTTGTAATTCATCAAGCTTCTAAGTTATGATCTATGAACTGCACACTTGATGAAATATGTTAGTAACACAATAAAAAGTTTTGTTAACATCAAAACCAAGATTATTCGGGTTTCCAAAAACCAACACTACCTCACCATCACCATCTTCTCCCACTGTCTCCTTACATCTCACTCTCAAACTTTCTTCCACTGTCAGACCTCATATTTACACTGACCATTATTTGCCTTTAGTGTCTTCTTCTGCAGGTCCAACCAAAGAGCAACCTGTTCCACATCCTATCTTGATCTCCTTGCCAATCCCTGCATGGTGTTATAATTATTTGTGATTGTGAAATGTAATGGTTATGCAGTGGGCATGAACTGATTATATATTTCAGGGTGCATGTGATGCATGGTGTGGAGTTAGTAAGTTTGGCATGGTATGATTGGGTTTGTTCTAGTAATCTAGAAAACCATGCTTAATTTATAATTATGGTGCATTTTGTTGGTTAAATGCTTTAAAATATCAAGTGAGGATATTTTACTACATCATGCTAAATGTTTGGACATCATTTATATTGAATCCACAGTCCACCTTTCCCTACTACTTACTTTCCCCACCACACATTCCCATCACTCATCTCCCCCCTTTTTAATCGATCAACACCCATTTCCCCAACCCCTCTTTATCTCCTAGCATAGGAAGGAAGGAGTGGCATTTTGGAAGCTTGTTAATCCTTGACTCTTGCTAGGATTTAAAGCTTAAGGGGTAAGGGAACCTTCTTGCTTAGTGTTTGAGCTATTTAATGAAATTTGGGTTTATGATTTTGGGGAAAATATGTTTGTTTTGGGTTGTGATGTTTATGTGTGGGTTTATGGGATTTTTTGTTGCTATTGGTATGTATTGTGTTATATATGTGGTATTTATGATATTGGATTGAAAGGATATGGTTTAGAGTGGATTGATTTGGTTTTAAGGTGTTAAAATTGTGATGCCCGGGAATTATTGGTGTTAATCTCGGTGTGGTAATAATCCTTAATGGATTTTAATTGTGGCAATTGTGAATTGGTTGCGATTCGGGACTCTCGGGGATTTTAAATTCGGTTTTTGGAGTCGTTGGATCCAATGGATGAGATTGTATTCTCATCGTGGTGATAACCTTGGAATTTGGTTCTTGGTGGAACCTGGGGTCCGGAGTACTTTGTACTGGGGCTGGTAATGGAAATTGAGGTTAGAGAGATGATTATTGAAAACAGATGATATTTAATGAATAATGATGTACTTGTGGAGGAGCCGGTATTTTGGAGCTTTGAAGCTATATATACCAAATAGACTTGGTGTTCCGTCATTGCACGGAATCTTCTCTCTCTCCCCCCTCTCCTACGCCTCCTTCCCCCACCCATGTTTTCCCCCTTTTCTCCATTGATGAAGAAATCGATGGTTGCTCATCTGGGAGCCCGATTTTTTGAAGAAAGGCTGGTAATCTTCTTCTCCTCACCTTTAGCTTCGATTTGATTATAGTTTTGTGCTAAATGGTTGAGTTTTGGGTTGGATTTGAGTTTTGAGTTTGGGTGTCAAAAACACCATGGAAGCTCGAATTTCTTGGAAAATCGCAGGTCGCGATCGATCGCCTAGGAGGGCCGATCGATCGCGACGAGCTGCTGGAAATTTGTGGAAGATAAATAGTGCGGCGATCGATCGCGACTTCTTGGCGATCGATCGCGAGGCGCTTGGCGATCGATCGCCAAGACATGGCGATCGATCGCGAGCTGGTTCTACCCGGCAGTGAGGAACGACGATCGACCGCGCGTAAATGACGATCGATCGCGGCTTGCTGAATAGTGATTTTTCACTATTTATTTTAAAACTTGGAATTTTTGGACTTGGGGTTTAAATAGCCGGTTTCCGGGGCAATGTCTACATTCCAATGAGAATGCTATACTTGTAAAATGGATTGGTTGGAGCCAAAATTTAATAAAATAGAATACTAGATTGAGTAATTGGCTAACTTTTGAACTTGCAAAATGGCACATTTTGGGTATTATGCATGCTTAGCCGAGGGACTTTTATTTTTGGTAATCGTCATAGATGGACAATAGGTTTGGAAATTGTGAACGTGCTTGGGGACGTAATTGCATGCCTATGTTTAAGTGCGGAGATCGATCGCGACTTCTTGACAATCGATCGCGAGGCGCTTGGCGATCGATCGCCAAGACATGGCGATCGATCGCGAGCTGGTTCTACCCGGCAGTGAGGAACGACGATCGATCGCGCGTAAATGACGATCGATCGTGGCTTGCTGAATAGTGATTTTTCACTATTTATTTTAAAACTTGGAATTTTTGGACCTGGGGTTTAAATAGCCGGTTTCCGGGGCAATGTCTACATTCCAACGAGAATGCTATACTTTTAAAATGGATTGGTTGGAGCCAAAATTTAATAAAATGGAATACTAGATTGAGTAATTGGCTAACTTTTGAACTTGCAAAATGGCACATTTTGGGTATTATGCATGCTTAGCCGAGGGACTTTTATTTTTGGTAATCGTCATAGATGGACAATAGGTTTGGAAATTGTGAACGTGCTTGGGCACGTAATTGCATGCCTATGTTTAATTGGAAGTTATTTGCATGACAGCACTTAACTCATCGGGTCGTGGAACTCAGGCAAGGTTGGACTCGAACTACGGAATTATAAGGTACGTATGACGTACGAGCATATCCCTTTATTATAATTGCAATGGTTGAGTGCGTGATACACTGTATTGCAATGAATGTATATGGAAATGCATAGTATACGATATTAGCAATAAATGGATATTGAAATGCATGGTTTACGGTAATTGCTACAAATGGATATATGTACATTGGGAATTATATAGTGCCGCTTTTGAGCGAGCAATGATTGAGATGTTGTCGCTTTTGAGCGAATATCGGTTAAGACGCCACTGCCGTTGAGCATGCGTGAGAATGAAATGCCGCTATTGTAGAGCGAGCAATGAAATAGAACTATGGAACCATAAGTGAGATATATGGAATATTTGTAATCATTGATTAATGATTTGATATTATTGATTATGATATCGGTATGTGGCAAATGAATTGTTAATCAATGAAATGATTAACTGGCATTTGGGAATTTGATGGTTTCAGCTGTTTTGAGAACAGGGACAGTGCAGGGAATCCCGGATGAGGATGATACCATCCAGGGAGCATCGTTTATACTTCATAGCATTTACATTTTTGTAAATTATGAATTGTATTATTGTGATTATTGGATTTGGGATATTGGTATGCTCACCCCGTGTGGGGGCTGTCTCTGTTGGGGCAGGTTATTAGGTACATCGATGGCTTGGAGTTGAGCTCGAGCTGTGGATTTGAGGTGCTTCCAGGATCGAAGTACAAGCGACGGTATTGAGCATGATACTTTATAAATTAGATACACGCATACTTATTCGATGCTCGCATGTGAGCAGTATTATGTGTATATGGATTGTATAAAGAAGGCAAGTGCCTTTCTCTTTTCATTTATGTGTTGCATGCAATTAATTATGAATTACAAAATGAATTGAGAGCATGATAGTGTATGTATAAAGGTGCATGCTATGTTTATGGATTATGTTGGGGAAAGTTTAGACATTATACGATTAATGTAAAGGAATTTTATAGATGGTATTTCATGCTAGAGTTGCATGTAATCTCTTTCCCCTTGATAACATGATTGTATGCACTAATGACAATGGTTAATACACTAATAACAGGTTAAGGGCACGGGGGTCCTTAAATTAGTGGTATCAGAGCAGTGGTTTGCTCTTTGGGGCTGTTGAGGGCCTAGGAACACGTTAATGGGAATGAGGAGCACATACTTATGCATGATGGTAGTTAGTGTTGTGTAACACAACTATTTTGCTTATGTGCTTTTATGATATGTGATCATAGTAGAACAATTATATGTCATGACATCTATGGAATCGTAATATAATCTGTTGATTATGATTGTGAGTGGTGGCACATGGACAACCAAAGGGGACATTTTGAAATGCATTGGGATACAGGAAGTACTTTCTACTCATGATTTATGCATTTACTCATTATAACCATATTGTGATGAATATGGATTATTATATGCTCATGGTTTTGGATTGTTCTTGTAGGGACGCTATGACATGAAGAGCTAAGGTCAGGGTTGAAAGATACGAAACGGTAACCTGCATTTTATATACAACATGGATTATGCATTGCGGTTGCATGTTGTGCATTAAAATACACTCATTGTGGTTGTATATATTGGAGTTATGATTTTAATGCTTTGCCGCCAAATGTTGAAGCGAGGGTATTTCCGCATGTCCCATTTGAGCGAGGTGCATTAAAATACACTCATGGTGATGTATATTGGGATATGGAATATGCATTGTGTTGCAGGTATAGATGGAATGCTGGGTGAATATCCCATGAGTCGTTGTTATGGATGAGTAATGATTTTAAATGCTTTGTCGCTGTCACTTGATGCGATGATAGAATACTTGCCGCTGTCATATCGTAGCGAGGAAAGAATATTTGCCGCCAAATATTGAAGCGATGGTATTGCCGCATGTCTCATTTGAGCGACGTTATTCGATGCTGCTGATATGTCGAAGCGAGGGGTATTAGTGTCGCGGTCATGACAAGCGAGGTGCATTAAAATACACTACTATAACAAGACTATGGATCGGCTATTCTATTGGCGATGGTTTATGCCGCCGGGTATTATATAGGGATGGTTCATTCCGCTATTCTATTGGCGATGATTCATGCCGTCGGGTATTATATAGCGTTGGTACATTCCGCTACATCTATTGGCGATGGTTCATGCCGCCGGGTATTATATAGCGATGTTCATTCCGCTATTCTATTGGCGATGGTTCATGCCACCGGGTATTCATAGCGATGGTTCATTCCGCTATTCTATTGGCGATGGTTCATGCCGTCGGGTATTATATAGCGATGGTTCATTCCGCTACATCTATTGACGATGGTTCATGCCGCCGGGTATTATATAGCGATGGTACATTTCGCTACATCTATTGGCGATGGTTCATGCCGCCGGGTATTATATAGCGATGGTTCATTCCGCTACATCTATTGACGATGGTTCATACCGTCGGATATCTATAGCGATGTTTTATACCGCTGATTCTATAGCGATGTTTTATGTCGCTGACACTATTGCGAGGGATCATGCTGCTGATTTTATAGCGATGGGTTTTACCGCTATCTACATAGCACGGGATTGTACCGCCCACGAGATGGTGTCGATTATGTACCACTATTGGATGACGGAGACAGGTATGCCGCTATTTTATTAGCAATGAGTTATTGTACATTGATGTTTAGTTAGCATTATTGTGGATACCATGTATTAACATATACCGTCATGTGTTTGCCGATCAGATTTTGAATGTCAGGTGTTGACATGTACCGTCACGAGTTGACGATGCCATTTTGGGATGTCATACGTTGACATATACCGTCACAGGATGACGATGACATAGCGGATATTCTATCTAGACGCGTAGCGTCGTTTCGATAAATAATACATTTATGTATATGTATCTATTCGTATGGTTGGAGTGCCGATGGTGGGCACATGGTAGTGTCTGGGTCACTAGTTGACGAGACCATTATGCCGAGCAGATTTGCTCGATGGATTATTGGATGCATAGTACCGGTGAGTGTACTGCATCATGCAATAGAGGTAAATATTTGTCGAGTAGTGATACCTTTGGGTATACTCGCTGGAATGGCTAAGGCCAAGTGATTGGTGGTAAGAGTAGTCATTGAGGAAACTGCTCGCTGGTCGTTGTGATGTGTGGTAAACATGGTCACACCCACCCCTGAGGGTGTGGAATAAACCCTACGGAATTTGGATTGCTTTGTAGTTGAGTAAGGACACCGGGATGTCCGTAGTGCTTGATGTTTTAGAGAAATATTGGGTGATGACCCACTACTCTAAATGGATGTTATGGTATGGTATACCGAGTGGAACGTATGACACGTAGGTAGGCTTGATATAAGCCTATGGAAGCAGCGATTTTGCTAGCCAGATATCGTGGCAGTGATATAGTGTACTTGTTGGAGCCATTATACTGCACGTTGGGACCGAGTTTGGTGAATCGTACGGTGATATGATGGGGGTTTATGGTAGACTCTTGTAGTCTCTATGTGGCACGATGATTGAGACAGGGAGTACCTCACGGGGACGTTTATACGTCAAATGTTTTGAGGGACTTGTACTGGGACAACTCAGTTTTGTTGGGAGTACCAACGTGAGTGTCGACAAGTCATTGTTGGTTCTGGTTGAGAATCCTTGCATATGGAATGCAATGGGGGACACAATTGGAATTGTGGGATATAGCTAGTGGGGTAACACTACTATATTGATTTTATCTCTTGGAGAGATTTGGATTGTACTGTCATGGAGACAGCTGGTATTGGTTGAGGGTTGATTGTGAATCAACCGGGGTAAGCCCTACTAGTGTTGGACTAGGTGATGGCTTCGTACTTCCTGTGAGACGTTCGAGGAGACGTCTCCGGGGTAATGCTCGAGGTTGTGAAGTACTATGGTATTAGTATAGAGCATTGTTAGAACGAGTGTACGTTGTGTATACGATTTTCGATTTGGTAATAGTGGCTTGATGCACCATTCTGAACCAGTTGCGTACTTTTGGTTCCGAGATATGTTTTGGTATAAATATATCCAGTTTTCCGAACGTTGGTGATCGCTTTTATTTTAAACAATTAATTCCAATCTAGCGATTTTAGACAGCAAGTGCACGGTGTCAAGTTTTAGTATACATAGGAAGAATACGGATTGTCGAACCCACAGGGACTAACAAGTAAGTACCAAATAAGACACTTTTGACTATATTTAACCTACGATAATTAATTAAATAATTAAACGACTAATTAATTAAAATAGACTACTAATCCAACCAAGTCAATAAAAGTAAACGAGAAAAATCCACTAGAGAATATTATCGAGACTTTGGCTCACCAATGCAATTCCCTACAATTCTCGATTGAAAATTCAAATATTTCTAAGGTGACGAGTTCTCCCAATTTATCTAATACACTCTCTCGAGCTATATTAAACCTAACACCGAATTGCAGTAAGTAACTCTCGTTCACTTATTTAACAATTCAATGTTGCATAAGATCCATGAAAACTCCTAGCTTTCAATTACTAGATATCTATGGCTATCACGCATGTATTTGACGTCTTCTCTCGATCTCGGTCTGAAATCCATGGTATGAGTTATTAATTCTGTATCATAAAATCATCTCTCGATCTCAATTACGATACTAACATCATTCAAATGTGATCAATCCTCTAAAGGCATGAAGAACATAAAAAATACACAAAGAACTATAAGAATTCAATCTTCAAATCATCAAATCGAAGGTTCATAACAAAGGTTTCGCCTAGCCTCGATAAATAAACTTAGTTCATACTCATAAATAAATACCAATACTCAAACATGTCTGCAACAATCCAAGCATGATAAAATCAAAACAAAACAAAACTAAAGTTTAAAAGTAAGAATAAACTCCCAACGTTGACTCTGGTTGTAGATCCTCGCTCCTTCTCTTGCTTCCTTCTCGATCGTCTCTTTAATCGCCTTTTTGGGTTGTTCCAATTCCTAGGTTGAATAGGTGAAGGTGGATGAAGGTGATATGGAGTATGGAGGTGTGAAGGCTATTCCTAGGGTTTTAAAATCTGATTTGGGTTGTAATTTTCGTGTATAATATATAGGGGAAGGGAATCAAGGACTTCCTTGTTGGACACAAACTCTATAAGGAAGTTATTTTTCTGAAAATTCCTTCCGCCGATCAATCGGGACAAAGCGGCCGATCAATCGAGCTTCACAGTAAGAATTTCGTGGCTTTTTCAGCCTTGCTCGATCGATCGGCAATGCTTGCTCGATCGATCGGCAAGACCAGAATGTTTTTCTTCGCCTTTTTTAGCTTCTGGCGAGTTTCGTATTTTGGCCATAACGTTCTCATACAAACTCCAAATTTGATGAATCAGCTATTCACGCGAAGATAAGAAAAAGTTCTACAACTTTTATATGGACCATATTTCCAAAACCTGGCTCGAACATATAGTAATTTGAGGAGAAAGGAGCAATTTGTCTTGGATTCTGGTTTTTTCCTCTTTTCTTCAACTTTATTCATTCTTTCATCATTTTAGCTTGATTTCTTCACCTTTCCCTACATTTCAACATTGATTCCTGAAATAGAGAAATATATACCATAAACCGTAAAATAATCCAAGAATCAACACGAAAACATATACATATCATAGCATAAAAACGTGTAATATTCAACTCTATCAACTCCCCCAAACTTATCACTTAATCGTCCTCGATTAAGCATTAAAATCATAAGGTAGAGTTCATTCTTGATATTTGAAATAATTATTTCATGAGTTGCTTATTCTCAGAAATCTCATGCACATATACAAAAGTTGACAAGACATGTTTTCTCCTAATTCAAGCAACATATCTCAAAATCAGAATGTGTGTGTGTGTGTTAATTTCAATCTCAAGTGTCATGCACGTATTCAAGATCAAATCATGTTAATCAACTCAAAATCGAGATTATCATCAAGCACCCCATTAGCCTATTTTCAAACACTTCTCCACTAATGATAGTTACTCCCTAGACTTGGATCAAAATGACTTTTTAAGCTTATAATGTAAGCCTTTGGTGTTGACTTCAAAGAGAAGATAGGATAAGCGCAAAGAAGAGAGTATAATCATTTACAGTTCAAATTTTTCGCACACATCAAGCTCTTCTTCTTTCTTCTTTTATAACCTTGGCCACTTTGGGTCTTATTTAGTCAATCTTTTTCTCAAGGCTTTTTGTCTATCTTTTTCTTTTCTCATTCATCAATTTTTTTTTTCAATAAGCTCATCAAGATATAACAATTCAAGTGCATCGAATGATATTCATTATACTCCCTTAGGGTAAGGATAACTTTTCATTTAGGCGTAAATAAGGGTAAGTATAATGAGTTTGCCAAGAATGTCGAATGGGGTTTAACTATATGCAATGCATATACCATTCTTTTTTCAATAAAGCTCAAATGGGACACTAGGGATTGATATGAATCATGGTAAGCTTGAAAGGCTCAAACGTTTCAAAGATCGCCTAGATCATTTCCAAGTCAAGTTTGTAACTATAATATTTCGCCTCAAAGTGTCATCATCAAATTAGTTCTAGGATAACTCTAAGATGCTCAAGACAAATCATCAAGTTCACAACAATTATCACTATTCAAAACATGCAATCCACAAGATCATGACTCATTGTGCTCAATATATTCCTCATTCTTGACATGCTAACTCAAATTAGGATATTCATGTACAAGTCCAATAATCATCACAAATCAAGTTCATATGCATAGTGAGATCAAAATCATCATTGAATAGTCACTACTATAATTCATTCTTTTCTCAAGTTTGAACTCATTAATTTTTTTTTTTTAGCTCATAATAATCGGACGATTAAAGTGTCATTTAAGCACACACATGTGGTTAAAACAAGTAAAGCATGCAAGCTATTCCCCCAAACTTAAATCAAACATTGCCCTCAATGTTCAAATGAATCTAAAGGGAAAAAGTAAACTCCCCTGATCAAGACGCTTGCATGAGGGTTGAGGAGATTTGCTTTTGAAAGCTCCACTGTTGTAGGGGTTCATCGCTCCAACTAAGTACCTAGCAAGAGAAGAATGCAAATGATAAAATATTCGACTTGAGAGATAAACAAAACTAAAATGCAAAAACTGAAAATCAAATAACAAAACTAAATAGCAAAAGGATAAGCTTGGGTTGCCTCCCAAGAAGCGTTGATTTTTGGTCTTCGGCTTGACCATCAGAAGCAACCATCAAAGAGCGGCTGCCGCCCATAGTAAGTATCGTATGATACCACTAATGGGTCTTCATTCAATATGCCCTCAAGATTGGCAAGATTGTAGCAGTGTAAGCTGGTCGCTCCAACAACATTCTTGAATTGGTAGGCATGGGAGAATGATTCTTGACTTGGCTTCAAATCTTGGAGGATGTAGTGCGGTGAAGTTGGCATCGATGGACAATACGGATCCACATATGACATAGAACATGTCTCCATCGATGGACTCAAATCGGAATCTTCGCAAGTCTCTTCCTTCTCCAACATCACATTCGACTCATCTTCATATGGGAACTCCTCGGATGACATCTCTGAAGTAGGCTCAATCTCTTGAAGAGGCTCAAGTTCCTTTGAATCTTCCACACTAGGAGGATCACTCCCCCAAACTTGGTTGGTTGAGTGATCATCCTCATATAACCAAACTCGATTCGTCGCCACTTGATTTGTAGCTCTCATATCTTCCTCCTGGCAGCTAGTTGAAATTGTTTCCATGAGGACCGCCATTTGCTGCTCCAGGTGACGCATAGAGTTGGTTTGGCACTCCAAACTGTTCTCGGTTGATGCCAAGAATCTTACTAAGGTATCCTCTAACTGAGTCGTGACATCTGCAGAACTATCTCTCCTCTCTTCGTGATGTTCAAATGGTTGTGGCGTATCAACAGGGCAGTGAAGGATCACAATGCCAGTGATGATCGAAGTCCGCCATATCATTGAACAGGTGCACCACACTGTCCTCATCTCTTTCAACCAGGGGACTCCCAGTCACCAGTGCTCTGCTCAATGCCCATTCTCGTGTCTGTGCATCCAACCATTTGAAAAAATATTGCAGGAGGGTATAGTTCGAAAAGTTGTGATACCGGAATGTGTTGGCCAATTCATTGAATCTCTCCCAAACAGCGTAGAACGGCTCGAAACGTTGTTGGGCAAAACTTGTGAATGCTTGTTGATGTAGCATCTCCAAGTACCTCACAAGACAAACAAAACAAAACCAAAATATAATTTAAATCTCTTTTTATTCGATAATTTAGAAAACAAAACAAAAACAATGGTTAAATTACAGCCAAAGAACCTAGTATGATATTACTAAAGTTAGTCCCCGGCAACGGCTCCAAAAACTTGATCGCTTTTATTTTAAACAATTAATTCCAATCTAGCGATTTTAGACCGCAAGTGCATGGTGTCATGTTTTAGTATAGATAAGAAGAATACGGATTGTCGAACCCACAGGGACTAACAAGTAAGTACCAAATAAGACACTTTTGACTATGTTTAACCAACGATAATTAATTAAATAATTAAACGACTAATTAATTAAAATAAACTACTAATCCAACCAAGTCAATAAAAGTAAACGAGAAAAAATCCACTAGAGAAGATTATCGAGACTTTGGCTCACCAATGCAATTCCCTACAATTCTCGATTGAATATTCAAATATTTCTGAGGTGACGAGTTCTCCCAATTTATCTAATACACTGTGACATCCCCGAAATGGTTAATTGCTAATTGGCTTTAATTGTGTTTACATGATTAATTATGTGGTAATTGATTATGTTTTGGGATTTATTTACCTTATGGAAATGCATGGTCATGTGGATAGGGGTGACCCGGGATTGCATTTTAGGGTGCATGTGGTGCATGTTGGGTAAATATTATTGGAAGCATGATTATTTGCCTTGGTTAGCAATTTATTAGAAATCATGTGTGAATTGATATTATGGTGCATTTTGAGAAAATGCTTTGAAAAATATCATGTTGGGGTGTTTTATACACCATGGAATTCTTTTGGATATCATTTTAATAAACTCACATTTTAATATCCAACCCCACTCTTTCAACCTCACTCTTACTTTACCAAAATCAAATCCACAAACCCTTCCCCTCCCAATTTTCGAGCTCAAGCCTAGGGTTGAGGAGAAACCTTTCAAAAATCTTGATTTGTGGAGCATATTGGGTGATTTGAGATCCCCAAGAGGTATGGGTACCTCATGCTTTAATTTTGTAAGGTTTTGTTTGAGTTTGGTTTGATTTTGAATGGTTTTAAAAGGGGTTTTGTTGGGTTGTTGTGGGTTTGGTTAATGGTTGGATTTATGGTTGTTTTAAGATGTATTTTGGAAGTTTATGTTGATATTTATGTTGTTGGTTGGTTGGTTTGAGTATTGGGATGGATTGGAAGGTTTTGGTATGCAAAAATTGTGAAAAATCGCGAGTCTGTGCGAGGCGATCGACCGCCTGAAATGGGGCGATCGACCGCCTGAAATGGGGCGATCGATCGCCGCAAGGCAGTACCAAAATTACGGGTTAGGCGATCGATCGCCTGTTATGAGGCGGCCGATCGCCGAGAGGCAGTAGGTTTTTCTAAGGAATGGCGATCGATCGCCATGTTTGGGGCGACCGATCGCCGCTGTGTAAATTTTGAGGCGATCGACCGCCTATGGGAAGCGATCGATCGCCGCCTGTGGAATTTTGGAAAATGGTTTATTTTGTCAAATTTTTGGTATTTGGCTATTATTTGGCTTCTAATATGGGGTTGTGTGATTGTGTAGAACCATCCCAGGTAGCAACACAACCGAGGAATTGAAGCCGGACCAATTCCACTTTTGGAAAGGTACGTAGTGGACGTACGGGCACCCAACGGTAACATGTATTTTATATACTCATTGATTATGCATTGTGGATGCGGGTATATATGTGGTACTGCATTGTGGATGCATATACATGTTGATTTATGCCATATGTGGTATTGCATTGTGGATGCATATACATGGTAATTGATGCATATTGATGATAGATGCATATTATGATTATTGGATGCACATCCCATGAGTCGTGGTCATCCTTTGATGATTTTAATGCTTGCCGCTTTTTGTTTTGGTTCCGCTAAATGTGAAGCGAGGGGTGGGAGCGCCGCATGTCACATTTGAGCGTGGTTGTCATATGGGGCGAGGAAAGGGTATTTGCCGCTCTCTGTGAAGCGAGGGGTGGGAGTACCGCAAGTCCATTGAAGCGAGGTTATCCTATGCCGCCCATATGAAAATAAGCGAGGGGCATTAAAATACACTGTGATGGACAGACTAGGGAATGGTGACCAATATTTGGTACTGTTGAGATGGTATATGATGTCATGACATGTTTTGGCCATTAAAAATAATCTGTTGATTATACTCATGAGTTATGGTACAGGGACAACCAAACGGGAAGCGTTTGAAATGCATGGGGAAAACAGGAAGTGTTTTATATTGATTATGCATTACGCTTTATCTTCATATTGTGTTGAATATGAATGATTATTATTGCTCATGTTTGGGGGTTGTCCTTGTAGGTACCTTTTTGGCATGATAGCAAGCTTTGAACGGGTTGAGGTGGTGAGCTTGTGAAGCATTCTTTTGAGGATTAAAGGACGGGATTATTTTGTCTAGTGTCTACTCTAGGAGTAGTGTAAAACTAGTTGATGGCATTCATTGATGAGGAATGTAATTAATCCATTCTTTTGGAAGTCCTTATTATTATGGCATGTAATGCTTAAGCTCATAGACTCAACATGTTCTTTTCTCACTCTGATCATTATATTAGCTCTATTATGCCTTATTTCCGCACTTAAGGATTAGGGTCCTTACATTAGTGGTATCAGAGCAGTGGTTAGAGAACCCGGGAACGAGTGAAGGGTAGCCTTGGCATGATAGGCTAGGTGCTTACATTTGAAGCATGTTTATGCATGTGGTGCATATTTTGTATATCCTGTTATACTAACATGCTTATATCACTCCTGTTATCTAACGACATAACAAATGTACTGCTTTGGAATTGTTGTTAACATTTGTATTACAGCATGGCTGCTAATGAGGAAGTCGGTGATATGGGGAGCATGAATGCTAGTATTGGACAGACAAACCCTCTACCTCCACCGGCTGTGGGAATGGAACCAGTGGTTCAGTTATTGCTACCGGGTGAGATTAGCTTGACACAGTTTCTATCTTATCATCCGCCCCGGTTTGAGGGGACAGAGTCTGGGGAGGAGGCTGAAGAGTGGTTGGAAAGACTGGAGCAGATCTTTGTATCGGCTCCTTGTGCTGTGACAGCTTGGCTGAGGCTAGCGGAGTTTCAATTAGCCAAGAAACCTCTGATGTGGTGGAGGAGCACAGTAATGGAAATGAGAGCACTGGGTGCTGTGATTGATTGGACACTCTTCAGGACGAGGTTTTTGAACCGGTACTTCTCCGCAGCAGCAAGACAGACGAAGGAGGACGAGTTCACAAGTCTGAGGCAGGGGAACATGTCAGTGGCAGACTATGCCACACGGTACTCTTCGTTGTTGAGGTACGTCCCCCACATTGCCACCAGTGGACACGCTAAGATGAGGAATTTTATGAAGGGATTGCGATCGGAGCTCTATGACCGAGTTATCACTAATAACCCAATTTCTTTTGATGACGCTCTCACAAGAGCGGAGCTTGCTGAGCTAGGAGTGGGAGCTTACGCTATGCCACCACCGGTACCGCAACAGAGGCAGACTAGTGACAGTTTGAGGCCTCGGGGTGAGCCATTTAAACCTCGTGGTGCCTCTTCATCTTCGCGATATGGTGGAAAGAAACATTTTGGTCAGAAGCAGGATAACAAGAAAGGCAATTGGTCCGCCAATAGAGGATCTTCACAAGGGGATAGGCCGGGAGAGCCGAGGTGCAACAATTGTGGAGGGCCACATTCTTCAAACAAGTGTCCTGCATGTTATATCTGTGGCAAGATGGGCCACATAGCTCGGTATTGCCCCACTCGGGGAGGACAGTCAGAGTATCAGGGCAGCAGGCCGAGGTTTGAGGATAGGACAGTGCAGCAGAGGCAGCAGTTTGGGCCTCGACCATCGGGAGGTCAGACAGTAGGACCACCACAGGGGCAGGTGTATGCACTGACCAGGGAGCAGGCCCAGGCAGCCCCAGAGGAGGTGATCGCCGGTACGTGTCATTTATTTACGTACCCTGCTTTTATTTTGATCGATACAGGTGCCTCCCATTCTTTTGTATCGGTGGGTTTTGTGGAAAGACACCATATGCGCACGTCTTCTTTACCCACGCCTCTCCTTGTCTCGACACCCACTGGAAGGAATGTTGTTGCTGATCAGTTTATGGCAGACTGCCTCATTTATTTTGAGGGCAACGAGTTGAAGGCAGACTTGATCGTATTGGGTATGTCAGACTTCGACTGCATCTTGGGTATTGATGTTCTGAACAGATATCAGGCAGTGGTAGATTGCCGACAGAGGACAGTGAAGTTCAGACCTGAGTTGGGCAGTCAGTGGACTTTCTATGGCAACGGTTCTCGTGCGAAGATTCCGTTGATTTCAGCGATCAAGATGACTCAGTTATTGGAACGTGGCCACACGGGTTATCTCATTTATGCCGTGGACACGTCTGGGAAGAGTAAAGAACTCAGAGTTGAGGATGTACCAGTGGTAGCAGAGTTTACTGATGTATTCCCAGAAGAGATCCCAGGATTTCCACCGGCTAGGGAAGTTGAGTTTGGGATCGAGCTGTTGCCAGGGACATCCGCTATCTCTCGTGCACCTTATAGGATGGCACCGGCTGAGCTAAGAGAGTTGAAAGATCAGTTACAGGATCTCTTGGACAAGGGGTATATACGCCCTAGCGTGTCGCCATGGGGCGCACCAGTTCTCTTTGTGAAGAAGAAGGACGGTTCGATGCGGTTGTGTATCGATTACCGGCAACTGAATAAGGCTACAGTGAAGAACAAGTATCCTCTTCCAAGGATCGACGATCTGTTTGATCAGTTGCAAGGTACCAGGGTGTATAGCAAGATTGATTTGAGATCCGGGTATCATCAGATTCGGGTCAGAAAGGAAGATGTGCAGAAGACAGCATTCCGGACGCGATATGGACATTATGAGTTCCTAGTGATGCCGTTCGGCGTGACGAATGCTCCAGCAGTCTTCATGAGTCTGATGAACAGGGTGTTTCAGCAGTATCTCGATCAGTTCGTCATTGTGTTCATAGACGATATTCTTATCTACTCCCGGAGTGAGGAAAAGCATGTGAAACACTTGAGGACAGTGCTTCAGATTCTCAGAGAGCATCAGTTGTATGCTAAGCTCAGTAAGTGTGAATTTTGGCTGAGCAGTGTAGTGTTTCTGGGGCATGTTATATCGAGCAGCGGAATATCTGTAGATCCCAAGAAGATTGAGGCCGTGATGGAGTGGGCTGCCCCACTTCTGTGCCTGAGATCCGGAGTTTTCTGGGCTTGGCCGGGTATTATCGGCGTTTCGTCGAGGGCTTTTCGAAGATTGCCAAGCCGCTGACTCAGTTGACTCAGAAGGGTGTGCCCTTCTTTTGGTCAGAAGCTTGTGAGGAGAGCTTCCAGGAGTTAAAGCACCGGTTGACGACGGCGCCAGTGTTAGTGATTCCGACGGAGAACTCCAGATTTGTTCTGTATACTGACGCATCACTGCAGGGCCTTGGGTGTGTTCTGATGCAAGATAAGCATGTGGTAGCTTATGCATCGAGGCAGTTGAAGCCGCATGAGACCAGATATCCAATTCATGACTTGGAATTGGCGGCTATCATCTTCGCCCTGAAGATCTGGAGACATTACTTATATGGTACTTCATTCACCATATACACAGACCACAAGAACCTCAAATTTTTATTCACTCAGGCAGAGCTGAACATGAGGCAGAGGAGGTGGATGGACCTACTCAAGGACTACGATTGCGAGATAGAGTACCATCCCGGGAAGGCCAATTTGACGGCAGACGCTCTGAGCCGGAAAGTAAGGAGTTCTGCTGAGGACGTCATCCATTTGTCTGCTATGATGACCTCCTATTGTCATCTGGGCTATGATTTTGATATAGATGCATCACCAGTGTATGTCTCTACCTTATTAGCTGAGCCAGATATTTATGAGAACATCAGGAGAGCTCAGAGATCAGATGCTGAGGTTCAGAGATGGTTGTCTATAGTGCATCTTGGTCAGCCGACGAAGTTCAGAGTGGCCGACGACGGATCTTTGAGATTGGGTAACCGCTGGGTAGTTCCGAGTACGCCGGAGTTGCGTAAGGGAATCTTGGAGCGAGCTCACAGTAGCAGACTTAGCATCCACCCAGGCGGGAAGAAGATGTACAGAGATCTGCGTGGTCAGTTTTGGTGGAAGAGAATGAAGTCTGATGTCGTCACTTTTGTGAAGAGGTGTCTGATCTGCCAGCAGGTTAAGGCAGAGAGGCAGAGACCTGGCGGCAAATTGAGGAGCTTGGAGATACCGAAGTGGAAGTGGGAGCACATTTCCATGGACTTCGTGACTCATTTGCCGAGGAGTGCTTCAGGCTTCGATGCTATTTGGGTGATTGTGGACAGATTGACCAAGGTAGCCCACTTTATCCCCTATAGCATGACCTTTACATTCTTGAGGATGGCGCAGTTATATATAGAGATGTGGTGAGATTGCATGGGATCCCCGTTTCTATTGTGTCAGATCGAGATCCGCGATTCACATCTCATTTTTGGGAAGGCCTTCAGTCAGCTTTGGGAACTGAGGTCAGATTGAGTACTGCTTATCATCCTCAGACGGATGGCCAGACCGAACGCACTATTCAGACGCTCGAGGACATGCTGAGAGCTTGTGTTTTGGAGTTCGATACTTCTTGGCAGGATTCAGTGCCTCTGGTAGAGTTTTCTTATAACAATAGCTACCAGGCAAGTATTCAGATGGCTCCGTTTGAAGCTCTTTATGGCAGACGATGTAGATCGCCCTTGTGTTGGGATGATTTGGACAGTAGATCAGTCGGAGGGCCTGAGTTAATCCGGGAAATGGAAGAGAAGATAAAGATTATAAGGCAGAAAATGAAAGCAGCCCAAGACAGACAGGCAGCTTATGCGAATAAACGGCGGAGACCGTTAGAATTTCGGTTGGGAGATAAGGTCTTTTTGAAGATCTCGCCTTTCAGAGGCGTTGTGCGATTTGGGATGCGCGGGAAACTGTCTCCGAGGTATGTTGGACCGTACGAGATCTTGCAGCGCATTGGCACATTGGCTTACCGACTGTCTTTGCCGCCTTCTTTATCTGGGATACATGATGTGTTTCATGTATCGATGCTGCGGAAATATGAGCCGGATCCGTCGCATGTGTTACAGCCTTCCGAAGTTCAATTAGAGTCCGATATATCTTATGTGGAACGGCCTGTCAGGATTCTGGATCGAGCAGACCGTAGACTTCGGAACAAAGTGATACCTATGATCAAGGTTCAGTGGGATCGCAGGGGTGTCGAGGAGGCTACGTGGGAGACGGAGCAGCATATGGTGCAGCGCTACCCGGAACTATTCTCTGGTATGAGTTTATGTTTAGTTTCTGTTGGGGTAAGTGCATGTGATTTCGAGGACGAAATCTTATAAGTAGGGGAGTATTGTGACATCCCCGAAATGGTTAATTGCTAATTGGCTTTAATTGTGTTTACATGATTAATTATGTGGTAATTGATTATGTTTTGGGATTTATTTACCTTATGGAAATGCATGGTCATGTGGATAGGGGTGACCCGGGATTGCATTTTAGGGTGCATGTGGTGCATGTTGGGTAAATATTATTGGAAGCATGATTATTTGCCTTGGTTAGCAATTTATTAGAAATCATGTGTGAATTGATATTATGGTGCATTTTGAGAAAATGCTTTGAAAAATATCATGTTGGGGTGTTTTATACACCATGGAATTCTTTTGGATATCATTTTAATAAACTCACATTTTAATATCCAACCCCACTCTTTCAACCTCACTCTTACTTTACCAAAATCAAATCCACAAACCCTTCCCCTCCCAATTTTCGAGCTCAAGCCTAGGGTTGAGGAGAAACCTTTCAAAAATCTTGATTTGTGGAGCATATTGGGTGATTTGAGATCCCCAAGAGGTATGGGTACCTCATGCTTTAATTTTGTAAGGTTTTGTTTGAGTTTGGTTTGATTTTGAATGGTTTTAAAAGGGGTTTTGTTGGGTTGTTGTGGGTTTGGTTAATGGTTGGATTTATGGTTGTTTTAAGGTGTATTTTGGAAGTTTATGTTGATATTTATGTTGTTGGTTGGTTGGTTTGAGTATTGGGATGGATTGGAAGGTTTTGGTATGCAAAAATTGTGAAAAATCGCGAGTCTGTGCGAGGCGATCGACCGCCTGAAATGGGGCGATCGATCGCCGCAAGGCAGTACCAAAATTACGGGTTAGGCGATCGATCGCCTGTTATGAGGCGGCCGATCGCCGAGAGGCAGTAGGTTTTTCTAAGGAATGGCGATCGATCGCCATGTTTGGGGCGACCGATCGCCGCTGTGTAAATTTTGAGGCGATCGATCGCCTATGGGAAGCGATCGATCGCCGCCTGTGGAATTTTAGGAAAATGGTTTATTTTGTCAAATTTTTGGTATTTGGCTATTATTTGGCTTCTAATATGGGGTTGTGTGATTGTGTAGAACCATCCCAGGTAGCAACACAACCGAGGAATTGAAGCCGGACCAATTCCACTTTTGGAAAGGTACGTAGTGGACGTACGGGCACCCAACGGTAACATGTATTTTATATACTCATTGATTATGCATTGTGGATGCGGGTATATATGTGGTATTGCATTGTGGATGCATATACATGTTGATTTATGCCATATGTGGTATTGCATTGTGGATGCATATACATGGTAATTGATGCATATTGATGATAGATGCATATTATGATTATTGGATGCACATCCCATGAGTCGTGGTCATCCTTTGATGATTTTAATGCTTGCCGCTTTTTGTTTTGGTTCCGCTAAATGTGAAGCGAGGGGTGGGAGCGCCGCATGTCACATTTGAGCGTGGTTGTCATATGGGGCGAGGAAAGGGTATTTGCCGCTCTCTGTGAAGCGAGGGGTGGGAGTACCGCATGTCCATTGAAGCGAGGTTATCCTATGCCGCCCATATGAAAATAAGCGAGGGGCATTAAAATACACTGTGATGGACAGACTAGGGAATGGTGACCAATATTTGGTACTGTTGAGATGGTATATGATGTCATGACATGTTTTGGCCATTAAAAATAATCTGTTGATTATACTCATGAGTTATGGTACAGGGACAACCAAACGGGAAGCGTTTGAAATGCATGGGGAAAACAGGAAGTGTTTTATATTGATTATGCATTACGATTTATCTTCATATTGTGTTGAATATGAATGATTATTATTGCTCATGTTTGGGGGTTGTCCTTGTAGGTACCTTTTTGGCATGATAGCAAGCTTTGAACGGGTTGAGGTGGTGAGCTTGTGAAGCATTCTTTTGAGGATTAAAGGACGGGATTATTTTGTCTAGTGTCTACTCTAGGAGTAGTGTAAAACTAGTTGATGGCATTCATTGATGAGGAATGTAATTAATCCATTCTTTTGGAAGTCCTTATTATTATGGCATGTAATGCTTAAGCTCATAGACTCAACATGTTCTTTTCTCACTCTGATCATTATATTAGCTCTATTATGCCTTATTTCCGCACTTAAGGATTAGGGTCCTTACATACACTCTCTCGAGCTATATTAAACCTAACACCGAATTGCAGTAAGTAACTATCGTTCACTTATTTAACAATTCAATGTTGCATAAGATCCATGAAAACTCCTAGCTTTCAAGTACTAGATATCTATGGCTATCACGCATGTATTTGACGTCATCTCTCGATCTCGGTCTGAAATCCATGGTATGAGTTATTAATTCCGTATCATAAAATCGTCTCTCGATCTCAATTACGATACTAACATCATTCAAATGTGATCAATCCTTTAAAAGCATGAAGAACATAAAACATACACAAAGAACTATAAGAATTCAATCATCAAATCAAAGGTTCATAACAAAGGTTTCGCCTAGCCTCGATAAATAAATTTAGTTCATACTCATAAATAAATACCAATACTCAAACATGTCTTGCAACAATCCAAGCATGATAAAATCAAAACAAAACAAAACTAAAGTTTAAAAGTAAGAATAAACTCCCAGCGTCGACTCCGGTTGTAGATCCTCGCTCCTTCTCTTGCTTCCTTCTCGATCGTCTCTTTAATCGCCTTGTTGGGTTGTTCCAATTCCTAGGTTGAATAGGTGAAGATGGATGAAGGTGATATGGAGTATGGAGGTGTGGAGGCTATTCCTAGGGTTTTAAAATCTGACTTGGGTTGTAATTTTCGTGTATAATATATAGGGGAAGGGAATCAACGACTTCCTTGTTGGAAACAAACTTTATAAGGAAGTTATTTTTCTGAAAATTCCTTCCGCCGATCGATAGGGACAAAGCGGCCGATCGATCGAGCTTCACAGTAAGAATTTCGTGGCTTTTTCAGCCTTGCTCGATCAATCGGCAGTGCTTGCTCGATCGATCATCATGACCAGAATGTTTTTCTTCGCCTTTTTCAGCTTCTGATGAGTTTTGTATTTTGGCCGTAACTTTCTCATACAAACTCCAAATTTGATGAATCAGATGTCCACGCGAAGATAAGAGAAAGTTCTACAACTTATTATGGACCACATTTCCAAAACTTGGCTCGAACATATAGTAATGTGAGGAGAAAGGAGCAACATGTGTCTTGGATTCTGGTTTTTTCCTCTTTTCTTCAACTTTATTCATTCTTTCATCATTTTAGCTTGATTTCTTCACCTTTCCCTACATTTCAACATTGATTCCTGAAATAGAGAAATATATACCATAAACCGTAAAATAATCCAAGAATCAACACGAAAACATATACATATCATAGCAAAAAAACGTGTAATATTCAACCCTATCAGTTGGTTTGAGGTTGGAGGGTCATGAGTTCATGACATTTTCCTTGTGAGGAAGGCGGTATTGATATACCTACCGATTGAGAATCTTTGGGAGATTCAATGAGTCGGGTTGTGTGGTGTTGATGTTGGAATCACACCATTGGTAGTTGGTCTGTCAATCATTATTCTCCGCGAGGTGAGAATAGCTAGGGATTGACAGTTGGTTTGGGACTTTGGGTATGGTTGGAGATACCCGAGTATTTTGCATTGAGTATGGATGTTGTGTTGGTACTTAAGCATGTATACCAGTGTGTGTATGCGAATGCCAACATTTATTTGGTCCTCGTCGAGCATGGGGTTAGTGTGCTTGGATGAATGAACCTCCGGTGAGGGATTGTATCACCTTGAGATTGGTAATTCTTGCTGGTAAATTCGATAGCCTCCCTGTGTTAGGATTGTTGAATCCTAGGGTAAACGAGGGATGTCCAGATTTTGGATTGGTTAAGTGTCGTGGTTGACATGTGTGGCGAGAATGCAAATGATTGTTCTTGCATGTCCTTTCGAGGATTTGAGACCTTGTGGAGTCTCGATAGTGTGTTTGGGACCAAGATGTGATTTCTTGGAACACACGGATGTAGACATCTTTGGAGATATGTTTTGTGTCGATCGGTGACCGTGAGTTGTCCGATCCGTGTTGCAAGTGGTGCAACTACTCCTTTGATGGAGATGGTTAGCATCGGGGTATGCTGACGTTTTGTTGCGGTCGTAATGGTTTGGGAGATTTGCCCCATTCCAGGTTTTGGTGCGAGGTCGGTATCCTTGCGGTTGGTGTGTCGTTCATGACATGTTCATGATTCGACGATGTGAATCCGTTTGGATTTTGTAATCTCGGCAATACGTGGAGTACGCCGTGCAAATTATGAGGATGAAATTTTATTAGTGGGGGATAATTGTGATGCCCGGGAATTATTTGTGTTAATCCGGGTGTGGTAATAATCCTTAATGGATTTTAATTGTGGCAATTGTGAATTGATAGCGGTTTCGGGACTCTCGGGAATTTTAAATCCGATTTTTGGAGTCGTTGGACCCAAGGGATGAGATTGTATTCTCATCGTGGTGATGGCCTTGGAATTTGGTTCTTGGTGGAACATGGGGTCCGGAGTACTTTGTACTGGGGCTGGTAATGGGAATTGAGGTTAGAGAGATGATTGTTGAAAACAGATGATATTTAATGAATCATGATGTATTTGTGGAGGAGTCGGTATTTTGGAGCTTTGGAGCTATATACCAAATAGACTCGGTGTTCCGTCATTGCACGGAATCTTCTCTCTCTCTCCCCTCTCCTACGCCTCCTTCCCCACCCATGTTTTCCCTCTTTTCTCCATTGATGAAGAAAGCGATTATTGCTCGTCAGGGAGCCCGATTTCTTGAAGAAAGGCTGGTAATCTTCTACTCCTCACATTTAGCTTCGATTTGATTATAGTTTTGTGCTAAATGGTTGAGTTTTGGGTTGGATTTGAGTTTTGGGGGTTTTGGTTAAAATTCTAAAATGTTGATTTTAGTGTTTTTATTGAGTTTATATGGTGTATTGGAGGTTTGAGGAAGTTAAGGGTGTTGGTTTTGAGTTTGGGTGTCAAAAACACCATGGAAGCTCGAATATCTCTGAAAATCGCAGGTCGCGATCGATCGCCGAGAGGGCCGATCGATCGTGACGAGCTACTGGAAATTTGTGGAAGATAAACAGTGCGGCGATCGATCGCGACTTCTTGGCGATCGATCGCGACACGCTTGGCGATCGATCGTGAGCTGGTTCTGCCCGCCAGTGAGGAACGTCGATCGATCGCGCGTAAATGGCGATCGATCGCGGCTTGCTGAATAGTGATTTTTCACTATTTATTTTAAAACTTGGAATTTTCGGACTTGGGGTTTAAATAGCCGGTTTCCGGGGCAATGTCTACATTCCAATGGGAATGCTATACTTTTAAAATGGATTGGTTGAAGCCAAAATTTAATAAAATGGAATACTCGATTGAGTAGTTGGCTAACTTTTGAACTTGCAAAATGGAACATTTTGGGTATTATGCATGCTTAGCCGGGGGACTTTTATTTTTGGTAATCGTCATGGATGGACGATATGTTTGGAAATTGTGAACGTGCTTGGGCACGTAATTGCATGCCTATGTTTAATTGGGAGTTATTTGCCTGATAGCACTTAACTCATCGGGTCGTGGAACTCAGGCAAGGTTGGACTCGAACTATGGAATTATACGTATGACGTACGAGCATAGCCCTTTATTATAATTGCAATTGTTGAGTGCATGATACACTGTATTGCAATGAATGTATATGGGAATGCATAGTATACGGTATTAGCAATAAACGGATATTGAAATGCATGGTTTACGGTAATTGCGACAAATGGATATATGTACATTGGGAATTATATGGTGCCGCTTTTGAGCGAGCAATGATTGAGATGTTGTCGCCTTTGAGCGAACATTGGTTAAGACGCCACTGCTGTTGAGCATGCGTGAGAATGAAATACCGCTATTGTAGAGCGAGCAATGAAATAGAACTATGGAACCATAAGTGAGATATATGGAATACTTGTAATCATTGATTAATGATTTGATATTATTGATTATGATATCGGTATGTGGCAAATGAACTGTTAATCCATGAAATGATTAACTGGCATTTGGGAATTTGATGGTTTCAGCTGTTTTGAGAACAGGGACAGTGCAGGGAATCCCGGATGAGGATGATACCATCCAAGGAGCATTGTTTATATTTCATAGCATTTGCATTTTTGTAAATTATGAATTGTATTATTGTGATTATTGGATTTGGGATATTGGTATGCTCACCACGTGTGGGGGCTGTCTCTGTTGGGGCAGGTTATTAGGTATCGATGCCTTGGAGTTGAGCTTGAGCTGCGGGTTTGAGGTGCTTCCAGGATCGAAGTACCAGCGACGGTATTGAGCATGATACTTTATACATTAGATACACGCATACTTATTCGATGCTCGCATGTGAGCAGTATTATGTGTATATGGATTGTATAAAGAAGGCAATGGCCTTTCTCTTTTCATTTATGTGTTGCATGCAATTAATTATGAATTGCAAAATGAATTGAGAGCATGATAGTGTATGTATAAAGGTGCATGTTATGTTTATGGATTATGTTGGGGAAAGTTTAGACATTATACGATTAATGTAAAGGAATTGTATAGATGGTATTTCATGCTAGAGTTGCATGTAATCTCTTTCCCCTTGATAACATGATTGTATGCACTAATGACAAGGGTTAATACAATAATAACGGATTAAGGGCACGAGGGTCCTTACAAAAATGGTGGATTTTTGAAATTGCAGGGCTCGGAGATCGATCCGAACGAATTCTCGATCGATCGCGCGTTGCAGGGAATGAACTTAGGAGTTGAACGCCTCCTCGATCAATCGAGCGGAACTCCCGATCGATCGAGGCGACTTCTCGATCGATCGGTAGAGCCCTCTCGATCAATCGAGAAGGGCAGAAATTTTGTTCCAAATTTCGTTGCCTCGCGATCGATCGAGAGCTGGGACCGATTGATCGCGATGGTGTGAATAGTGAAAATGTGTAATTTTTGGTATTTGGCTGGGATTTTGGTGATGGTATATTATATGGCTTCTAATATTGGATTGTTGCATTTGTGTAGAGCCTTTCCATGTGGTGGCACAAACGTAGGGGATAAATTCTGTAAACACCCCACTTTTTGGAAGAAATGTACGTAGAGAGACGTATGAGCATCGACGGTAAAATGTATTTTTCATATTGAATTATGCATTGTGGATGCATGAATTGGATGCTTGGTGCATATTATTGTGAGTCGTTGTTATATTCGAGTGATGATTATAATGCTTGCCGAGGAATAGAATATTTGCCGCTGTCGTATCGTAGCGATGGAATAGAATATTTGTCGCTAATATGTCGAAGCGAGGATAATGTCGCTGATATGTCAAAGTGAGGGATATTATAATGCCGCTGATACGTCGAAGCGAGGGGTATTATAAATGTCGTTGTTATGTCGAAGCGAGGGGCATTATAATGCCACTGTTATAACAAGACTATGAATTTGTTATTTGTATTGATGGAATGGATTTATGTCATGACATTTATTAAATTTTATTATAATCTCATGATTATGAATATGAGTTGTGGAACAGGGACAACCAGGGAGAGCATTTTAATGCATTGAATACATAAAGTATTTTGTATTAACGGTTTATGCATTTTTTACATTATGATCATATTGTTGTGAATATGATTTATTATATGCTCATGTTTTGGGGTTGTTCCTGTAGGAACTTTTGGCATGGATGGCTACGGCAAGAGTTGATGTGGTGAGCTGTGTGAGGGCTAGTGCTACTGGTATAAAAGAACATGGAATTCTTTTGTATAATCTCTACCTAGGAGTAGTGTAAATCTATAGTGTTTACATTCATTTTGTTGGGAATGTAACTAATTATTTTTGGAATTTTATTTTTGGCACCGTGGCTTTAAGCTCATTATATCAACATGAACCCTTATACTCTGATAAATGAATGATTAACTCTCTTAATGCTCATAAATCACACTTAAGGTAGCGAAGCCTTACAACTGCTGCCTCTTGTAAGGCCTCGCTACCTTTACCCGCTATTAGTGCATACATTCATGCCATTAGGGAATTCTTATACATGCTTCTATAGCATTAACATGCCATCTATAAAATTTTCGACATTTATCCACTTAATGTTCAATTCCAAATACAGCTCAACTAGCATACATATACACAATGCACAAATCCCATATTCTCAATTCATCATGCAATACTCTATTAATTAATTGCATGCAAATCATAACCGAAAAGAGAAATCTCAAAACCTTATACAATCCACATACACATATGAAAATGCTCAGATTCGAGCATTGAATAAATAAATATGTATCTATTGGATAAACACGTCCCCCAATGTCGATATTGGTACCTCAGCCCTGGGAGTATCTACAATCAACAGCTCGAACTCAGCTCCAGAGCCAATGATGTACCTGTTCTACCTGTCCCAATAGAAACAGCCCCAACACGGGGCGAGCATACCAATAACAGCATTTACATATCATCAATCTCAAAATTCATAATTTACAGAATTTAAAGTTGTAAAGTCAGAAAGTACTCCCTGTATGTACTATTACCATATGGGATCTCCCATGATGTTCCTGTTCTCACAACAACCAAAATCAGTTAATCATTACATTGATTAACTGTTATCCTGCTTAACCGGCAATTCCATAATCAAATGTACTAAATCATTACACTAATGATTTACATAAATCACAAATATCTCAATTAATGATTTCGTTGTTTCACCACATCGTGTCACATCGCTCGCTCAACAGCGGGGCACTCTAACCTCTGGCACGCTCAACATCGGCGGTATCACAATCCAATGCTCGCTCAACAACAACATCATACTCATTGCTCGCTCCATAGCGGCATAACCATAATTCACAATATGCAATAACTCATTGCAACAAGAATATATTATTCATCTAGCAATGACAATAATATATTTAACTTTGCTCGTACGTTATACATATCTTATAATCCAATAGCAAGAACTAATCATTGCCTTTGCCCCGAGATCCAGTGAATTATTCGCTATTCACAGGTAATAACTCAGAATCAATAATAAGCATACAACCACGTGGACAAGCATGTATTCAACCCCCAAATACATCATCCTATCACGATGACTAATCACAATTATTGAACCATGCATACTACTCAAGGCATCCCATTTAATCTCACGTTCAAAGAGTTATCGACTAACTCGAACGATTAGTTCATATCCGAATACAGTTCAAATCATGACACATCATTTTAAAATAATATTCACATTGGAATGTAGACATCGTCACGAAAATCTACCAAACAAACCCCAATTCCAAAATCCCAACTTTTATCAAAAGTTTGAAAAAAACAAAGGACCTCGAGCCGCGATCCATCGCCGTATTGTCACGATCGATCGCGAGAACAATCTGCCAAAATCCATCCTTCCGCGATCGATTGCCGTGCCCTCCGCGATCGATCGCCGAGTCTTCGTGATCGATCATCGTGACTGTTCATCGTCACTGAATTTCAGTGTCATGTCGCAATCGTACGACGCTATCGCCGCGATCGATCGCGACCTGCGATTTTCCGAAAAGTTTGTGCTTCAATGGCGTTTTTCACACCCAAAATCAAATCCAACACCCCCAACACATTCACTACTTCAAGTACTCCATTAAAAGTCTTTAAAAACACCAAGAACAACAATTTAACAATTTAACCAAAAATCCCCAAAACCCAAACCCAACACAAATCTTAACCAAACTTCTCAAAACCACAATCAATATGAAGATAAAAGCGAGGGGAAGAACATTACCCAATTATCTTCGAGAAATCTCGCTCGGAGATCGAGCCTTGCTCGATTCTTCCATGGGAGAAGAAAGGGGAAAATAGGGAAGGGTTAGGGAGAGAGAGAGACGTGGAGAGAGAGAGGAAAAAGTTAAGTGGAGAATGGTTGAACACCGAGTCCACTTGGTATATATTGTACCAAGGCTCCAAAAACCCGAGTCTCAAATACTCGCACCATAACCCATTAAAAATCATACGTGTTCAATAATTATCTCGCACTCACTCAATTACATCACAAACCTCACTTCAAAGTTCCCCAGACTCCAGATCCCGCTACCAACACAATTCCAAGGTTTACACCTCAATGAGAATTAAAATCTCAATCCTTGGATCCAACAATCCCGATGTCGGATTAAAATCCTCGGGAGTCCCAACACTGTAATTATCTCATAATTAATAATTAAAATCCATTAAGGATGATAATCCTCTGGGATTAACACAATAATTTCCGGATATCACATTTATCCCCCACTAATAAAATTTCATCCTCGAAATTTGCACACGTGTACTCCAAGTACCACCGAGACTTCGCAATTCAACTTGGATGCATAGTGTCGATTCATGCACACGTCATGAACAAAACACCAACCACGAGGATATCAACCTCGCACCAAACCTTGGAATGGAGACATTCTCCCAAACCACCTCTTAAAAAGATGTTAACATACCTCGATGTTAACCACCCAAAGCAGTCAGTCAACCTCAACTGCTATCTACTCAAATCATTCTTGATTCCAACATAGATATCACCTCAGTGGCATCTCTATGACTTGGTCTACGATGTTACATACACACCGCTACGAAGGGAACCACCAATATATAATAGTATACTCACACTACTCGGTTCCCGTTCTCCAATTCCATCTCCATCAAAGAAGTAGTTGCACCACTTGCAACTCGGATCGGGCAACTCACGGTTACCGATCAACACAAAAACATATCTCCATACATGTCAATATCTGTGTGTTCCAAGGAATCACATCTTGATCCCAATACAGTATCGAAAACTCCACAGAGTCTCAAAATCCCATAGAGAACATGCAAGAAAATCAATTGCATTCTCACAACATGTGCCGACAACGACACCAACAAATTCAAATCCTGGGCCTCCCTTGTTTACCCTTAGAATCAATGATTCTAATACAAGGATAACTGTCGAATTAGCTAACAACAAGCTTCCTTAGCCAAAAGTACGACAACCTCTTCTCGAAAGAGAGTCAACAAAAACCTCATACTCTATTCCTCGGAATAGATTGTACTATTGAGATCATCAATCTCAAGGTACTACAATCTCTCACTAGAGATTCGTCAATCCAAGAAAAACAATGTTGTCCCACATATATACATACCGATATGTACTCAACGCCAAACTAACCACAATCGACTTGGGCATCTCCAATCATACCCACAAGCCTCAAACCCAATTGTCAATCACACAGATATTCTCACTCAGTAGAGAATAATGATTGACAAATCAACGACTAATGGTGTGAATTCAACATCAACACCATGCGCATCAACTCATCGAATCTTGCAAAGATTCCCAACGGGTATATCAATACCTATGTCTTTACAAGGAAAGTGTCATGCAAACATGACTCTCCAAACTCAAACCATCGTTCGAACAATCTAGATACATTTATACCGAAATGTATTCCTGCACCAATAATTAATCCATGATAGTGCGTCAATGTCACTATCACCAATCATTCCCAAACTCATATACAGTACGTATACAACTCCAACAATTCCGTACTAATATAATAGTACTCAGATACTTTCAAGCATCTAACTAGGGACGTCTCTCGTACGTCTCACAATTCATGAATCACATCATGAATTTAATTCGTATTATGAATAATCATCATCTAATATTTCTCTAATACCGATACACAACGGACATCCCAATGTCCTCACTCAAACACAACTCGATCCTAACCCATTAGGATTTATTTCCTTATTCTCATGTGTATGTGCGACCACGTCCATTATACACCACATTGACATATGTATGTAGTTCCCCCAACAACTACATACACTATAAGTCACTTGGCCATAGCCAACTCAACAAGTATACCCAAAGGCACCACTACTCGTAACACATTTACCTCAACACAAGATGCAGTACGCTTGCCTGTACGGCACAACCATTTATCCATCGAGTAAACCTGTTCGGCATAATAGTTTCGTGTCAACCAGTGACACACACCATCTCACGCCAACCAGTGGCACTCAAATCATACAATTTAATACATACATCTATATGTGTATTTTTTATCGTAACGGCGGCACAAGTCAATCCTTGCCCCCCATACCGTATCATCGTAAAATACCTCGTTAACCTGTGACGGTACATGTCAACACATGACATCCACAATATCCTCGTCAACTCGCCACGGGACATGTCAACACATGAAATTCACAATATCCTCGTCAACTCGTGACCGTACATGTCAACACATGGCATTCACAATATCCTTGTCAACTCGTGACGGTCGT
The DNA here is from genome assembly GCA_907163345.1 of Haberlea rhodopensis. Lineage (NCBI taxonomy): Eukaryota > Viridiplantae > Streptophyta > Magnoliopsida > Lamiales > Gesneriaceae > Haberlea > Haberlea rhodopensis. The sequence continues at coordinate 835,616 of CAJQUN010000179.1, forward strand.
AAAATACCTCGTTAACCTGTGACGGTGCATGTCAACACTAGACATCCACAATATCCTTGTCAACTCGTGATTGTACATGTCATCACATGACATCCACAATATCCTCTGTTAGGATCGAAGTAGTGTTTAGAAGGGGGGGGGGGGGGGGTTGAATAAACACTAGACTCAAATTCTATTCTTCTTGGTTACTACAGACTTCGCAATTAGTTGCAAGTCAGCAGACACTGATAATAGTGTGAAAAACGTCTGCTGAACTAGTGGGTAGTAATAATTGAATGGTAAATTGTAATAAGTAAACGACACAAGAATTGTTTCTGGAAGTTCGAAGCACAACGCTTGTACGTCTCCCCTTAAACTAGAAGACTTTGGTTTACACTTTACAGTATACAACCTCCTTAGGCTGTCACACAGCTTTGCCTAAACTCCTAGCAATCATAACTTTCTAAGTTGTTTACAACGTATTCTGTAACACTCACACGAGATATAAAACTATTATGCTTCGAGTGTTCTTTGAGCAGCAGACTCAGTTGTATTTAATCTTTCAAGATTACAGTAGTAGTTCTTTGCTGCTTTGGCTGAAACTTCAAAGTATCTTAATGAAGCGATTAGCTTGAAGTTGATTCTTCACATCTTCATTCTTCATTCTTCACTTAGATGTATTTATAGACACAGTGGTCTAACGACAACTTTTCTATATTTGGAAGATCTTGCATGGGATTAGTTTCCTGTCTTCATTCCAAATTCTGTTTGTCTTCTTTCCAATTTTGTTAAGCAACGACTCTTTTATTCTGACGCTAATGGTGGCGCTGATATTGCAAGGTGTGGCGCTCTGTTGTACCTTTGTCAAAATGAGTTGTACTTGTTTTGTCTTGTCGCCTTGTGCACTTGCTGGATAGTTAGACGTCTACTGATATTCTTCTTTCAGTGAACGCTCATTCTTCTGTAGTCAGTAGATGCACACTATTGATATCTTTTCACTCGGTAGATGTCTTTACGAAAATTGGTTTGAGACAACTTTTCGGTTTGAAGCAAACCCCTTTTTCTACTATTTTGAAATGCCTAAAATTCCAATTAGCTTTGTTAGGGTTGAGTTGGTTATTCGTACGTTTGACCCACATTTTGATGCTTTTGTTTTTAATGATAAAGTAATTATCCCATTTAATTCAACCGAATTTCTATAGTGACGGGGCTGAAAGATATATGTCAATACATTGATCTAGATACACCTTTGGAATCTGATATTGTGAAAAGGCATTTTGGAAGAAAACTTAGTAGTGTTAAACGAGGAAATATCATAGAAAAGCTTTATTTGTTAGTTGATAAGGAAGATGATATGCAAGTTGAAGATTTTGTAAAGTTGTATGTAATTTTTGTTTTCAACTGTAACAAGCAATTGTGCTACTCCTAGTTTCCTGTTGCCTTATGTTGATGACCTTAGCAAGATCTGCTACTATGCATGGGGGGATGCTACATATAGGTTTTTAAATGAAGAATTTGAGGCACAGACCCAATAGCGAAGGGAATTTGGGGAGAAAGAAGTATTTCGATGGTTGCATAGTTGGACTGATGATAAGTTGGATTTGACATATAATTTCGTTACTATATGTTGATACTTATGAATATATTTTAAATTTAGGCATGGATGTATAAACGAATTCCATCACTTGGAAAACCATGTGCGCTACAAATATTTCCAAGATTTTTTCGTTGGGTGGACTTGAAAATCCCAAACAATCTTGATGTTGCTTCTGTCTTTTTTTATGTATTTACATTACTTAAACAATCGGATCATATTATGGACGTCATCATCATCATTCAATGTCACATGTAACTTTTGGTGGGGCGCAATATGGATTGATTTGATGACATTTTTTAGTAAATGCAAATACATCTCCACTAGGCTCATGTCTTCCTCTATTGTAAAGATAAACAGTTGTCGATTGTATAGACAACTCCCTAACAGTGTCATCCCACCTTCAAGATTGATCGAAAATATTCACAACAAAAACAATTGAATTAGGTAATAAAATAATTTGCCTAACTGACACATTCGAAGGAAAACTTCATTTTCAAGGATTTTCATGCCTAACATCGCATTCAAGCACCTAAGAGCAATTTAGTTATTTTTATGACTAAAACAGAGTATTTGTATATTCAATATACAAAGACATTGTAAACAAGCGATAATCCAACTATTCAAATATTCAACATACAAAGTTGTTGATCTGTTATACTTTATGTTTCTTTGGCGGTGATGAATGAATTCTAAACTATAAACAGAACATCATTTTTGGTGCATCTTAAACTACACCATTTTATTGGTTCCTCTAAACAGAACATCATAATCCAATTCAAAAGGTGTTGATCTCTAATACTTTCTGTTTCTTTGGCAGTGATGAATGAATTCTAAGCTCTAAACAGAACACCAAAGACTAACATTAATAAACAAGAATTCTAAGCTCTAAACTGAAATTTCAACTAATTACAATCAAGGCTAAAACTAGGAGTAAAAAGACATATGTAAAGAAGAAAAATCACAAACGAAAAAACCTGAAAGAATAAATCACGCACATACACAATTCGTACTTCAGAGACAAAAAAAAAAAAACCAAACGAACATGACGCAATGTCGCCATTGAAGTCAAACATAAGCTTCAAAGATTGAGAGAAAAGTATCCAGTCACACTCTGGGATTGGGAGCAATGAAGGAGAAGGAAAAGAAAACAAAATCGAATTTGGGGGGAGAATGATCGGCACGGTGATTGGGTGGGTGTATTATGAAGAAAGGGGTAAAATAGAGATTTCAAGCTTAATTAACCTAATAAGAATTTTTTTTGAAGTAGGGAGTTAATACAAAATTTTGTCGACCAAGACTGTTCACTAACCAAACATTGCATTTGGGGATTTTTCTCCAATTTGCCATAAATTTTATTATAAATATCTGAATCTATTTATTCCGTCTATAATATCAATTTATTTATACAATAATATTATAAATTTCACAATTAGTCACATGTATATTTCAGGTCAACGTGGCTGGATAAGGATTCTCTGAATTTATGAGATTTGTTTTTTTTTTTTCCCTTCAAAGAATTTTATTGGATTTTGGAAATAGGCAAAGGGGCCTTATTTTAATGTCGGCTCCTCATTTTTGGGAGATATATTAATAATAAATATTGAAAAAGCATAGAGGAAATAATAATAAAAAATGCAAGATTGATATTATTTAATGTAAGTTCATTAAATATTATGAAATATCACCATTATCATCTGAATACTAAATTAAAGGATTCAAAGTCGAAATAGCCGTGGTCAACCTGCCAAAAATTGTAGGCTTTATTTGATTTCAATTTTCTTGCACCTTTTTCATTTGTAAAATACAAAAAGAGTGTCATTTACATTCCAAAACGTATTAATAACATACAATTTTATTTTTTTTAATTTCACTTAACAATATTATTCTTACATTAAAAGAAAATTTATCCTTCTAACATTTACAACAATTTCCTATTTTATTTCATATGTTGACAAAAAAATATATCTAAGATATACTATAAAAAAAAACTTCCATATATAATAAATTTTACAAAGTAAACAGTTTTTTAATAAAATTAATCTTGAATTGAAAGAGCTTTTATATAATAAACCATCTTCACGTATACATAAATTATATATATAGTGATCACCTGATTTGGTTACTAGTTAAATCAAATTATTAAAAATCAACTTAATTAAATTAATGTCAATCTGACAAAATTTAGTAATATTTCGAAAAACATTTAGTCAAAATGTAGTAGTATCAACATATAACCGCTTTATCAAAAACTATAGTTGATGGTAACAGTGCAACTCAAATCTTTTAAATCATACAACAAATCAAGTATCACACATCGATTGTTCTCCTGCTATGGATAATTGTTTCAACGCAACAATCCTCTTTCAAGGAATTGCACTCCTTGCAATCTAAGAAAAAATAATATTTGTTAGTGTTTAGAAAACAATCGAAACGTGACGTTTGAGTTGTTGCACGGTTTAAAATATTTGAATTGTACAATTACCACCAACTATAGTTTTAGATAAAACAATAAATGTTTGGTCCTATAATTTACCAAACTATTACCCCATCCTTTCGAGATAAAAAATAATAATTGCTCACGCCTTTCATGCAATATATGTCTAGTGAAATTTGGCATGGGATATAGTAATACATATTAAATTTTAAATATATTTTTATATATTAAAAAATAACAATATTGAATTAATTTTTTTCGATTAGAATGTCTATTGAATTTATATTCTGTACCGTTCTAGTTCCTTTCTCTTTTTCTAAATAAAAATAGTGGTATCATCGAAAAAGAATTGCTTTGAGGAAACAAATAATGTATTTTGAAGCTAAGTCACATAATCTACCCCATGCACGCACTGACGCTTCGGTGCACTAAGTTTCACTAAGTCGCGCACTATGGTTAAACTTTATTGATTCTCCGATTTTTTGTGCTCATATAAATTTTCATGGTTTCTCGCCATTTCGGGTTGTCATGAAAATTCTATTAGATTATAACTAGATATATAATACACACTATTATGTAACGACTTCATGAAAATACATAAAAATATGTGAAAGATTAAAATAATTGATAAAAGATAGTATAACAAAATAATGATAGTTTTGATGATTTTTTTTGTATGGCAATTAATAAAATGAACTTTATAAATAAATTTTTTATTTTTATTGAATTATTTTAATTATTTATATTAGTCATTCCATATGATAATAATATAATTCTGTGTTAATGATATTAGTCATTGACTCGTCGCTGAACACATAGGTAATGTTGATTTGATTTTTCTAATTCATTATCTTTTGTTTTAAAAAAAAATCAAATATTAATATTTCATTCTTTAAAATATATTTTTCGAAAAAGAATAATTACCCTTATTAGGAGAGCGGTTTGATAAAAGATTTGATTTGTTATCACTGGTTTTAATTTTTTTATAAAGCTATAAATATTAAATCATACATATATGATGTAATTTTAATACTATTTAAGAACGGTAAAGCAGCAAACATAGATAATTGACATTGTAAAAACCTTAATGTAGATTAAACAGTTTAAGAATCTTTTGAGCTTGTATTAATACCCCTCTAGAATCCAACAACTGTCCTAAACAACCAGTTTTCTGTCTCACCTTCATCTCCAACACCTCCCTCTCTTTCTCACTTCAAATCACAGTATGTACAGAACAGCCAAGCTAGAGTACCAAAACAAATCATGCAGCAACATCACAACCGATAATGGCCGTTTGAAACTCTTTGGCTTCAACATGACAGGAGGTAAGAATCAAGACCAAAGCCTTGAAGTTGAACTCGAGCCCTCCAAAAACAAGTCGGCCTCGCTGGAATCCGGTGTATTCCCCGCGTCTGATGGGCGGAAGTATGAGTGCCAGTACTGCAGTCGTGAATTCGCAAACTCACAGGCTCTGGGAGGCCACCAAAACGCTCACAAGAAAGAACGGCAGCAGCGCAAGCGTGCCCAGATACAGGCCAGCCGAAACGCCGCCGTCTCTTTCATGCGTAACCCCATGATCTCCGCCTTCACTCCGTCGACCCATCTTCTCGCCCCCGCCGGATCTATGGTGGTCCCTGCGGTGGCTGGTCAATCTCCGTCGTGGGTTTACGTTCCACGAGCGGCGGCGCCGTTCCAGGTGTCGCATGGCGGTGTGTTTCCGGGTTCGACGAGCGGGAGGAATGTGGGAGTGGGGAGTTTATCGTACACGGGGAGTCCAGGTGAGTCGAGCGTGAATAATATTGGGCCTCAAAAACAGATTAAGGCCCACAGTGGGAGACTAGATGGGCCTTCATTGAGCAGATTTTCAAGAGCAGATGATGGGCCCACATTCGATGACGCATTGGGCCTCGATTTGCACCTCAGCTTAGCTCCAGCCGCGCCGTAGAATGTTACTGTGTCGGCTTGGTTATTTAGCCGGACAGCCGTTTATGGTTTGTCCCTGGTTGAATTTGTACATTTTCCGATTTATTATTTTATTTTTTCGTGATCGTATTTGATGGAAAGATTCGCGCATAGTAAAATGTTCAAATAATATTAAGCAAATCGACTTAATTTTTGAATAATTTTGAAATCCTTTAACAATTTTCAATTATTTTTTTCAATTATAATATTGGATTTCAAATAATTTCATTGATTGTTTTACTTTCCAAATTTTGAATGGCAATTAATAAGATAAATACATGTCCTGGATAGTAATAATTGTGTTACTATGAGAGCGATTAGCATATAAAGTGGACTGTTTTGTCGAGAATTGTCTCATATTTGGAGTTTAGAAGCTATGATAGCTCTTTATAAGATACATGAACTACTCCACTCATTGTCAATTGATTTTGAGTTGGAACCACATATTATTAACATGCTATCATAGCCAAGTTGTTCATGGCCACTCCACACATGCGATTGGTTACTCCACCGGCGGACTCACCGTCACACATGTTATCAGTCCATGTATATATAATATCACACGTGAAACGTTGAGAATTTCTCACATTGGGAGTTTTAAAGCTGTGCTAGCTCTTTATATAATACATGGGCTACTCAACTCGTAGCCATTTGGTTTTGAGTTGGAACCCCGTGTATTTTTAACATGTTTTACGTTTTAAAAGCTTGGAACTGCACCATTTACGGACTTTAATTTTTTGATGAAATCGACAAACACACGATCCTACGATTTATTATATTGGTAAGTGGATAATATAAAATGAGCAGGTTGTCTCATAATATCATTACAAATGGCTAAGAAAAGTTAATAATTATTGAACAACGATGAAGATCCAATAAAATTTTAAATTTTAAAATATTATATATCTAAATTACGTTCAAATAAAGATTAAATTTTAGTCTTTCACAAAAAAATTCAGGAATATAAGGCAGTGATCAATCCCGCTTCTGTCTCTGACGTGCATTAATATGTAGACCACTTTAAAAAATTAGGGTTAGAATATAATATTTCTGGAGATATTGTTATCTGATCCATACAAAATGAGAACCCATAAATTCATTAAACAGGTGGGGAGCGTTTCAAAAGGCGAATTAATGAATTTTGAAAGACAAATTTTATAATTTTTAAAAGTTATATATGAGCTCCTGGCCTAACACAGCCATGGTTCGCCGTCGCGGTAGCGGTGTCCGCAACGAAGGCATTCGTTCCAATTCCAACGACATTTCACGGAACGGTCGCAGTTATTGTCGCTGAATTTTTTAAAATTAAAAATAAAGTTAATTAAATAAAAGTATCTAAACAATTATTGAAAAAAAATTAAAAAATTTCCTTTCCGTCCCGTTCCGCGAAGGACCGTAAAATAGCCGATATATATACGTATCCGTTTTAGCCTGGAACAGTTGCAACGGAAGGATTCGTTCCCATTCCGTTCCTTCCTTTCCGGTCGTTCCTTCCCGTTTATTCACACCATGAACCCAGCTGGTAAGAATTCATCTCCACTTTGGAGATACTCGAGTTCAAGTCTCGCAGTGTGCGAAAAGTTATTTAGCCCTTCCCCCCCTAAAAAAAAAGAGTTATATATGAGTGTCTAAAAAATATGTACAAATAACGTATATTAAAATTTCAATATTTTTACTACACCTTTTCAAACTTAACATGTAAACGTAACTCATGGTAAAAAAAAATTTAAAAATTGTTCACAAGTAATGTATTTAAAATTACTACAATTAAATTTGATTTATATGAAGAACCAATAGATTTGAGTGTTTAAGGAAGCCTACGTGTAAGCACGAAAACAAGATAATGTATTACAAGAATTAAGCACCTAAACCCTAAAGTTTGTGCTTAAAGCAGCCCACAAATATATAAAAACCAAATCATGAAAATAGTCAAAAGCATAAGATAATAATTATGACACTTTTATTTTATGGGTGCAGAATTGTGTGTCTTAAAATTTGTTATTACATGATGATATATGTCCCAAGTCGGGCGCTCAATTTGCATGCCTCTTCATGTTTTAGGAAAACTAAAGTCAATGCCTCATCATTCTTCTCCTTTCATGTACACATACTTACATGTATGCATGTGTCTATCATGGAAAAGTAGTTGGCGGATCTAATTATGTACAGTTGTGCTTGTATGGGTCTGGGGCTCGGAGTAGGGCATAATGCCTTCAAAGTGATATTGGTAGTATATCTTTGACTTGTGGAACAAAGTGAAAATATGCATGGGATTGATATCAAGAATATTTAGAAGCGACCTCTAGAATCTCGATGTTGGTGGATCAATGTGTCAATAACATAAAAGTTGTCGGTGGATCTAATTATTCATAACTGTGCTTGTACGGATCTGGGTTTGGATTACGATATAATGTTTTTAAAGAGATATTTGTACGAGCCATTTCTTGAACTTGTGAAACAAAGTAAAATATGCATGATAGCGATATCTTGAATATGTAGGAGCGACCACTAGAATCTCGACGTTAGTGGATCAATGAGTCAAACCGCAATGTATATTGTATTCTAAATAATGAGTGATTGTTATACTCCTATCCCGTATCAATGTATAACGGGTGTTTGAAGTGAATTTTTAGAGAGTTATAATGGCCTTTTATAGTAACTTGAGTTAATTATTTTGTATAGCGAAAATAAATACAAAGTACACTTACATGGAGACAATAGATCTCATTGGTGCCAAGAGATCGGTGGCACATATATGTTATACTTGAAATCAAGTTTTTATTTTCACTTTATAGAACCAATTAACCCACTTCAATATTGATGTCAGATTTGGTTCAATCCGTAATCGATCTAACTGGTTTCAGATTGAATCGATTTAAATCAGATCGGATCCAGCGTGGTTTCTTATTGGTCCAATCTGATAAACATTTCTAGTTATGTACATAAATTAAATTTTATCATGTACAATTGCTTTTGGTGTTAAGAAATCTATAAAACAATTAGATATTATATTAAAATTAATAAATTTGAAGATGATTTTTTAATATTATTTAATGATAAGTAATTAAAATAATTATTTAAGTATGATAATTTTAATTAATTTTAAAATTAATAGTACTTTATAATCATTTTTTAAATTTTTTTAGATTAGAGGTCATATGGTCATTTTGTGCTTTGAAGTGATACTGACATCCACACCATTCAATTAATTAGTCAAATATGACCAAACACTCCCTCCCAACAACTTTCGTGTACGTGACTTGGTATGTAATAATTGTGACATATATACAACATAGTACTAGCATATGAGAATGGTTAGCAATAACATTTCATTTATGATCTCATATCACACTATAAATCCCACAACCATTATGAGGATGCATGTATAAGCATGCATTGAGATTGATTTGTTATCGTGATGTGTGAATACTTGATATTGTTGTTGTGCGTACGAATGTATTGGAACTATTGTACTGCTACGGTTATATCGATTAGCGCTAGATCAGGATATTTGCTGTTGTCATATCGTAGCACGGGATGTTGATATGTCGAAGCGAGGGATATCATTGAGCCGATGATATAACGTAGTAGGGAGATATTATGTTGATTAGTGTAGATTGAGATCATTGTGTTGATGCTTATGTGTTGACTAGCAATGGATCAGAATATTTACCGATGTCTTATCGAGCGCTGGATTAGGATCTTTGTCGTTGTCATCTCGTAGCGTGGGTCGCTGATATGTCGAAGCGAGGGATATCATTGCGCCGCTGATAATTCGAAGCAATGGATATTATTGAGCCACTGATGTACATAATATTTGCCGCTACTTTATCGGACGATGAATCAGGGTATTTGCCGCTGTCATATTGTAGCGCGGGAGGCTGATATATCGAAGCTAGGGATATCATTGAGCCGCCGATAACTTAAAGCGATGGATATTATTATGCCGCTGTCATGTTGAAGAGATGAGTTAGGAGCAAAATGCTACATGTGATATGAGTCACCTCTTGAGTCCGAAAGGAAAAAAGTGCTACATACATGTGAGTCGCCTCTTGAGTCCATGGATTATGCTGCTGTATACATAGCGATGGATTGTGTCGTTGTATACGTAGCTATGTATTATGCCATTGTATACATAGCGATGGATTGTGCCGGTGTATACGTAGCGATGGATTGTATACATAGCGATGGATTGTGCCGATGTATACGTAGAGATGGATATGTCACTGTATACATAGCGATGGATTATGTCGTTGTATACATAGCGATGGATTGTGACGCCATTGGGCGATGAGTATTGATTGTGCACCGCCGTTGAGCGATGAATATTGATGCGTTGCTATTGCATTAACAGTATTGTGAATGTCATGTGTTGACATGTACCATCACGAATTGACGAGGATATTGTGAATGTCACGTGTTGACATGTACCGTCACGAGTTTACGAGGATATTATGGATGGTTGACGAGGATATTATGGATGTCAGGTGTTGACATGTACCGTCACGAGTTGACGAGGATATTGTGAATGTCATGTGTTGACATGTAACGTCACGAGTTGACGAGGATATTGTGAATGTCTCGTGTTGTGACATATACCATCACATGTTGACGAGGTATTTTACGATAATACGATATGGCGGGGCAAGGATTTACATGTGCCACCGTTGCGATGAATAATACATATATGGATGTATGTATTAAGTTGTATGATATGAGTACCACTGGTTGGCGCAAGATGGTGTGTGTGTCACAGGTTGACACAAAACCATTATGCCGAGCAGGTTTGCTCGATGGATAAATGGTTGAGCCGTACAGGTAAGTATACTGCATCATGTGTTGAGGTCAATGTGTTACGAGTAGTGGCACCTTTGGGTATACTCGTTGAGTTGGATATGGCCAAGAGACTTGTGGTGTATGTAGTGGTCGAGGGGCTTACATACATATATCGATGTGGTGTATGATGAATATGATCGGACATACACATGAGAATATGTAGATAAATCCTATTTGGTTAGGATTGAGATGTGATTGAGTGAGGACATTGAAATGTCCCTTGTGTATCCGTATAGAGAAATGTTAGATGATGATCTACTATCTCTAATTATTCGTAATACGAATTAAATTCATGATGTGATTCATGAATTAGGAAAGTGATTGCGGTAAGAATATGGTACGGTATTGTATACCGGGATTGAACGTAAGACACGTTAGCAGGTTTTATATAAACCTAAGGAGGCAGCGATTTGCTAGCCAAGTATTGTGATTTATTGTTGCAGTAATATAGTGAGTTTGTTGTAACCACTATACTGCTTGTCGGGACCAAGTATGTTGAATCGTATGATGATACGATGAGAGGCTGTAGTGGACTATTGTCACTATAATGCTTATAAGTTTGAGGTAAGAGATAGGAACTGGTATTATAACAGCTCAGAATTGTTGGGAGTACCAACGTGAGTGTCAACAAGTATTGTTATTTCTATTTGAGTATTTTTGCATTGAAGATGCAATGGTGAACCGTAACAGGAATCGTGTGATATGGTTAGTGTGATAACACTACTATATCGATTGTATCTCTTTGGGAGGTTTGGAGCAATCCTCTTGTGGAGACAGTTGGTATCAGTTGCGGGTTGATTATGGATCAACCATGGTAAGCATTACTGGTGGTGGACTGGGTAATGGTTTCGTGTTATTTGTGAGACGTACGGGGAGACGTCCCTAGTTAGATACTTGAGAGTATCTGGGTATTATTATGTTAGTACGGAGCATTGTTGGAGTGTATACGTCGCCGCGTATACAGACTTGAGAATGATATGTGATAGTGGCATTAATGCACTATCATGAGATGTTATGTGTTTATTAGTTCAGGGATACATTTCGGAATAAATGTATCTAGATTATTCGAATGATGGTTCGAGTTGGAGAGTCATGGATGCATGACATTATCCTTGTGAGGAAAGATGTATTGATATACCTGATGGGAATCTTTGAAAGATTCGATGAGTCGGTGCGCGTGGTGTCGGTATTGAATTCACACCATTAATCGTTGGTTTGTCAACCATTATTCCATCTTGAGTGGGAATAACTGAGTGATTGATAATCGTGTCTGGGGCTTGTGTATATGATTGTAGATACCCAAGCCGAGTGTATTAGGTATGCATGTGGGTGTGTTTGGCGTTCAAGCATAGGTATCGGTATGCATGTATGAATGCCAGCATTTTATGCTTGTTAATTAGCTAGTTGATGTGCTTGAATTAGTGAATCTCTGGTAAGAGATTGTAGTATCCTTGAGATTGGTAATCTCAATGGAATGATTTATTCTGAAGAATAATTGTGAGGTTTTGGTTGACTCTCTCTCCTAAGAAAAGATTGTCGTATTGTGGGATAATGAGGTTCGTTGTTAGTTGATTTGATGGTCATTCTTGTATTAGAATGGTTATTCTAAGGGTAAACAAGGGACGACCAAAATTCGAATTTGCTTGGTGTCGTTGTCGACACATGTGGTGAGAATGCAATTGCATGTTCTCTATGGAATGTTGAGACTTTGTGGAGTTTCAATAGTGTGTTGGGACCAAGATGTGATTCCTTGAAACACACAGATGTTGACATCTGTGAAGATGTGTTTTTGTGTTGATCGGTGGTCGTGAGTTGCCCTATTCGAGTTGCAAATGGTGTAACTATTCCTTGATAAGTACGATTCCTTTTTTTGAGATGGAATTGGAAAGGGGAAAACAGAGTTTAGTTTGGCATCGTAGACCTAGTCATAGAGATGTCATTGAGATGATATCTATGTTGGAATCAAGAATGATTCGAGTAGATAGCAGTTGAGGTTGACTGTCTGCTTTGGGTGGTTAACACCGAGGTATGTTAACATCTTTTAAGGATTGTGGTGGTTTGGGAGAATGTCTCCATTCCAGAGCTCGGTGTGAGGTCGGTGTCCTCGCAAGTTGGTGTTTCGTTCATGACTTATTCATGAATCAATACTATGTGATCGAGTTGAGTTACGAGGTTCTGTTGGTACTTGGAGTATGCGTGTGCAAATTTCGATGACAAAATTTAATTAGTGGGGGATAATTGTGATATCCAAAAATTTTGTGTTAATCCCGGAGTGATTATGATCCTTAATGGATTTAAATTATGAGATAATTACAGTATTGAGACTCCCGATGATGTTAATCGGATATCGCGGTTGTTGGATCCAATGGTTGAGATTTATTTTAATTGAGGTGTTAAACCTTGGAAGTGTAGTGGTAGTGAGATTTGGAGTCTGTGGAGCTTTGGATTGAAGTTTGTGATGTAATTAGTGATCGTGAGATAATTATTGAACTCACATGTTAATGAGTTATGGTGTGAGTATTGAGACTCGGGTTTTTGGAGCCTTGGTACTATATATACCAAGTGGACTTGGTGTTCACTCATTCTCCACTTCACCTCCCTCTCTCCTCCACGCCTTCGCCCTCTTTCCCCCAACCTTCTTCCCATTTTCCCCCATTTCTTCCACAGAAGGACGAATCGAGCATGGCTCGATTTCGGAGCGAGATTTCTCGAAAATTTCTGGCAAATAATTCACTGGATCTCGGGACAAAAGCAAGGATTAACTCTTGATATTCGATTATAAAGTACGTATAACGTACTAGCATAGTTAAATATATTATTATCATTGTTAGATGAATAATATATTCTTGTTGCGATGAGTTATTGCATATTGGGAATTACGGTGATGCCGCTATTGAGCGAGCAATAAGTATGATGTTGTCGCTGTTGAGCGAGCATTGGTTATGATGCCGTCGCTATTGAGTGTGCGAGGGGTTAGAATGTCGCTGCTATTGAGCGAGCGATATTATACGATATGATGGAATGGTGAATCATTAAATAAAATATATTTGATTTTCGTAAATCACTATTGAATGATTTAACAATAACTGATTATGGAATTGACGGCTTGAGCATGTGAATAGTTAATCAATGTAATAATTAATTGAATTTGGGAGTTTGATGATTTTGGTTATTGTGAGAACATTATCAACATGTGATATCAATATGGTAATGGTACACACATGGAGTACTTTCTGACTTTACAGTTTTAAATTCTGTAAATTATGAATTGTGAGATTGATGATGTGGAGATTGTGTTATTGGTATGCTCACCCAGTGTGTAGGCTGTTTCTGTTGGAACAGGTAGAACATGTACAATGTTGGCTCTGGAGTTGAGTTCGAGCTGTCGTTTGGAAATGCTCACAGGACTGAGGTACCAATATTGGTATTGGGTAATATGTTTATACAATAGATATACATTTACTTATTCAATGCTCGCATGTGAGCATTCTTATGTGTATATGGATTGTATGAGGGTTTTGAGACTTCTCTTTTCGTTTATGATTTGCATGCAATTAATTAAGGGGAATTGCACAATGAATTGATAACATGTTAGTGTGTTATGAGGTGTATACTTATGCTAGTTGAGCTTTATTGAGAATTGAACAATAATAAGATTAATGTCGAAAATTTTATAGATGGCATGTTAAGGTCATCGACATGTACGAGAATTCCCTAATGTAATAAAAGTATGCACCATTAATTGTGATAATGCACTAATAGCAGCTTAAGGTCGTGGGGTCCTTATAGACGTACTGCTAATTTCGTGGCACATCACCTTGCCTCTCATGTCGTTAGAGGTGGACATTTGTTTAATTGTTACGAATCATGACCTTTGTTTGTGTGTAAGGATATACTTAAAGATATTGAGGCTATAATATGAATGCATCTTCAATTTCAAAATAAATATAAATATTATGTATGTATATGTTACATGCATGTTAAACGTGGGACGATTACACTAACTTCCATAAACAAATATATGCTTTTATTTACTGTAATGTTTTACTTACATATTTGTATAAATGAATTTACAAATGTTGTCAGTTATCAGATGACTCTTGTCCTTTGGGTTGCTTGTTTTTCAGAGTATATTAGCTCGAGTGTCTTCTGCTTTTTTTTTTTTTCAATTTACATTTCTTATTTATTTCACAAATATTTTATTTTTTTTTTTGTTATGAATGCAATTTTTTTTCTTATTAAGTTGCCCTTTTTTTGTCAAAATTATTTCCATACTAAATATTAAATTCGAATACTTTTCATAAATATCTATTTATTGATCTTATTATTTTATTACTTTTACTTAAATATATTCTACATATTTTTAAATTTAATGCATGTTATTATACTTGTTATCATTTTAGTTTTAATTCCTTAAGGTTATGTTTGGCTCAAGGATAAATGGGAGATTGATTACACAACCTTCTTCATCCAGTGTTTGGCTCATGTATAATTTATCATGACGGCCCGATGAGCCCAATATATCCTCATTACTTACCATACTTACTAATTAATATTTCTCTTTCAAAAATAATAAAATTATTAATTAAATAATAATTAATAGTAAAAAATAATTAATAACCAATAATAATTAAAAAACGCTTAGTTAGAATAAATTAAAATGAAATAATTTAATAATATTTATGATAAAAATAATAATTATATAATAAAAATTCATATAACTAATAAGAGATAAATTTATAATAAATAATAACAACATAAATAATAAAAATAATAATTAATAATATGATATGAATTAATAATAAAATAATACTAATAATCATAATTAAAATAATAATATAAATAAGGATTGTATTGATTAAAATAATACAATTATTATTATTATAATACAATTATATATAGGATAGTCATATTTTGTACATGTGTATGGTATGTAGATGGTGAACGAACACTAGATACTGGATCATTTTGTACATGTGTATGTGTATCTCTAGAGTACATATGTGTATTGAAGCAACTTTTGTAGTATGATTATATATTGAAGCAAGCTTTATAGTACATTAATGCCTATTTGTGCTTTACTTTGATGAGAGATTATTTGGCTAATTGCCATTATGTTCTGGAAATGCATGGAAGACTTGAAAGTGCAAGTATGTACTGACTTGAAATTGCATGTCCATGATTTATGTATTGACATCAAAATGACAGTATATATTTCAGACACGACGTGCGAATACCAATTTTTGGTTCCTAGTTCATGTAAAAGTTCGGTGAAAAAACTATTCGATGGTGTTTTGATTAATATTAATTAATTATAAGATTTTATTAATAATTAAATTACATACATAAATTTATTTTGATTAATTTAAATTTAATTGAAATAAATAATAGAAATAAGTACAAAACCTATTCGAGGGTATTTTTGTTATTTTATAAATAAAATTAATCTAAAACAACTAATTATCAAGTACACCAAACACAATATTACTTATCATACTTTATTAATCATACGAAACAAACATAATATAACTTATCCATTAATTTAACAATCAAAACACTTTTCAACTATTTTTTATATGTCTAGTTCTATTGAAAAAAAGGTTTTTTAACTCCTAAAAAAATGCTTATTTAATTATTTCTGAAAAAACATTTACCCAACAAGCGAAAACAACAAAAGATAGATAAAAACTAGGAATATGCCCCAAGTGGCATAAACGGATTGGTAAGGGTTGAGGTGATGTAAAGAGATTCCTTTAACTGGTGTTGGACAAATTATCCACTAAAATATTGTTGGGGTTTTTCCTGGGTTCAGGTCCTGTTGGTCCGCTATCTCAGAAACATGTCATCCGTGCACATCCCTCGATTTACCTGGTGATGGTCCTGAGGGATCGTAGTCGTTACCTATGAATTAATCAGGGATAAGCTTGGATATTTTGGTAAACTAAAAAAAATTAGGAATATTATTCTTCCAAATGGACAAACTTACCGTACCTATGACATAAAAAGTCATTATTAGCACTAAATTACCCATGAAACCGTCTAACATGAATTACAGCTATTATTTTAAATAGTCCAATTTAAATGAGGATCAACCTATTTATTATACCCAAGAATTAAAATAATTCTGTAATTTGTTTTTGGGAAAATAGTTAATTTAGTCATATAAATTATCATGTTTTAATTTGTCTTCCTCTAACTCGTCAAAATTGCTAACTTGTCAAAATTGATCATATTACAGTAAGTTTGTATTTTTTTTTGTCTTTAGTCCTATTTTTTCGGAGTACTGACATGATATTGGCATGTCATGAGTAATTCCGACGTCATGCCAACAATGTTTGGCACTATATCGGTAATTTTCAACGTCAATCCAACACTTTGGTGAGATATTAGTAGAAATAAAAGTATATACTAGTTCAATAAGACCCACTTTTATCTATTTAGATAGCCAATCTAAAATATGACAACTTCGCACAATGAATTTGAGTATTTTTTTTTTTTTTTTTTTTTGATTTACAAGGTATCCAGGCTTTCGCCTGACTAATCCTTGGGTGACGGAACCGGCCCCTCAACGCCGCCACCAGGTAAACCGAGGGATGTGCCCAAGCTGACAGACATCTGTGGGAGAGGACCTACAGGCCACGACCCCAGAGCACACCCCCACAATATTTCAGCAGGGAATGCGCTCCACACGAGAATCGAACCTGACGCCGAGGGGATACCCCCTACGTCACCACAGACCTTACCAACTCGGCTATGCCCCTAGGGGCAATTTGAGTATTTTCTCGTAGCTGTTCTCATGTAATATAGGCAAAACCCAAAAGTTAATGAAATTATATACCGAGTAGTGACTGATAAAAATAAATTGCATACATCTCTATCTTATAACTAATTTATAAAGTCTAATAAAGAATCTTTAAGACAAATTACCTTGCGGCCGGTAAGCTTTGAGGGTGACATGACATGATTTTAATACAGGGAACGGATTCCTGGTTTAATGTCTTTCACCGGAGCATTCATTGAATTATTGTGTTTTTTCCCCATTTGTTGCTAATTTTTAGCTTTGCGGCCTCGAGAGTTCATACTGCTGTTGTAGTTTGTGACAACAATAAACTTCAGATTTTTTAAATAATATAATATCTCAAGCCATTACGTTCGATCGTTCTCCTAATAGGGACAGTTATTGCACTCCATGAACACTTCATATTTTTATAAGTAGTTATGTGAAATGTTATACTACTAAAAAAATTTGTATTAAATTTTTTTGTGACAAATGCAATATTGAGTGCTGATATTGCGTGAGATATATTTTAACTAGATTGTTGATATCAAATATTATGAGATGTAGGATCTAACACTTGTTAAATAAAAACTTAAAACCAATAATTAGTGGTAATGTTATAACTTGAATATTTAAATTTTACGGTACCATAAATATCATGTTTCGATTACTATTTCAGCAATGAAAATTTTACACCCTTAGAATATGTTTTGTTTCACATAAATTGTAAAATAATGCAATTACTCGGAAAAGAGTTGTTGGGAAGCAATAATTGTCATATTGAAAAAAACGATTGAAACATGATGTTTATACTGCCAAACAGTTTAAAAGATATGAATCACAATATATCTTCAAGTTATAGTTCTTTGTAAAGAGGTTACACAGGTGTATATATTTGTTATGTGATTGAAAAATGAGTTAGAAATACAAAAAATCTGTATTCAGGTTTCTAAATATATTTGAGGTAATACATGAAATGGTCCCTCTTGTTTGCACACATTCCCGATTTAGTCCCTCTTGTTTGCTGACCCGATTTAGTCCTTTTAGTTTTCTAATTTGTCCCAAATCAGTCCTAACCGTTAAATACACCGTTAAAACTAACGGAAATGACTGAATCGGGTCACTTAAAACATCAGGGACTGAATCGAAAATTGATGCAAACATTATGGACTGATTCGAGTCATTTAAAAGATTGGGTGACTTAATTCTTTAAATTATTAAATTAATTAATATGGATATTTTATTTATAATTTTGACAATTTTTTGTAAAATTATTATATTTAAATAATGATATAATATATTAAATTATACATAAAATCATTTTTTACTCGAACAAAACAAAAGAAAAATCAATAGCATATTGATATACAAAATATATTTTGATGAATATTTTACTTATTAAACAATATATATTTTTGATTTCATTAAATTATGTATATCAGATGTGTCATCAATTTATTAAAAAAATATTTTCTTTTTGATAAATTAAATAATTTTTTATAAATTGATGATATTTTTTATAATTATTTAAATCACATGAAAAATGTAGAATTTAATATAGTATATCTTAATTTAAATAATTATAAAAATGTCATTAATTTATAACAAAAATTATTTAATTTATCACAAAATTTATTACATTTATAAAAAATGAAATAATTTTTTTATAAATTGATGACACATCTGATAGACATAATTTAATGAAATCAAAAATATATCTTATTTAATAAGTAAACTAGCCATCGAAATATATTTGTATATTAATATGATATTACTTTTTCTTTTGTTTGTTTGAGTGAAAAATGATTTTATGAAAAATTTATAATTTATCATTATTTAAATAAATATTTTACAAAAAATTGCAAAAATTATAAATAAAGTATCCATATTAATTACTTTAATAATTTAAATAATTAAGTCACCCAATCTTTTTAATGACCCGAATCAGTCCCTAATGTTTGCATCAATTCCCGATTCAGTCTCTGATATTTTAAGTGACCCGATTCAGTCCTTTCCGTTAGTTTTAACGGTGTATTTAACGGTTAGGACTGATTTGGGACAAATTAGAAAACTAGAAGGACTAAATCGGGTCAGTGCAAACAATAGGGACTAAATCGGGAATGTATGCAAACAAGAGGGACCATATCAAGTATTATCCCAATATATTTATATTTAATCATAACTAAAATATTTATTTCTCGAATAGATGTATCATATAGATTTGACTTTAAAAAATCATTGACCCAATTTTGTTCGAATCCAATTAATTCAAACGAAAATGGCATGTGACAGCCCTCCTATGTAGGCCTGAACACGATCAATTCAAATGAAAGTGGCGTGTAGCCAGGGCGGTCATATAATTTTCGGGAAGATGGCAAAAAACTTATTAATAGAAAAAATGAAGTGCAAAAAATGTTTTTGGGTTGATTTAAGGGGATAAAAAAATAATTTTTGAGGAGTAAAATATAATATTTAGAAGATAAAACTATAATTTTTTTTTTTTTAAAAAAACTAGTAATAAATTTTTTTGGACAATGGCACTTGCCCCCTTGCCCACTCACACGGTATGTTTGTTGCTGCCCTGAAGGGCACTGCTCTTAGGGGCATCATCCACAATCCATGTAGAATCTTTTTTTCTTTAAAAAAAAAGATTCAAAATGAACGGTGATGATGTCCCTAAGGGCACTGCCCTTAAGGGCCTCATCAAACAAACCCACGTCCACCCATGCATGTGACAAACCCTCTTATGCAGACTTGGACATGATTTCAGAATTGACGATTCCGATTCTAATAAAAGATAAAACTAACCACCTAGACAGTTTCGCTCTCAGTTTCCAATGGTTCCGGTTATTGTTGGAACCTATTTGAGCTAAAATTTAAAGGCAAACCGAAATTGACGACACATTATGTAGGACAATAAAACTAATTGTTCAACAATTTATTATAAAATAATATTAATAATTAGTTTTATTAAAAAGAAATAAAAATAATTAGTTTAATCATATAATTTAAAATGTCTATGTCTATCAGAAGACCTTAAAATTTTAAATTAATTACGGTTTCAATTACAGTTCCACAAAGTTCCGGTTCTAGGTTCCAATTTTTACGGTTCCAGAGAATAATGATCGGCTCTCCTCATAGTTGGCTACCCTGCCTTGTACATTTGGAGCTACTCAAGTTGAAGGCATCGGGACAGATATCATAAGATAAAAGTTCTTTCGGTCCCATCCACAAAAAAAATCAATTCACTTAGGTTCATTTCATGATCAAAGGACACTAATGACATCGTGTGGGTACCGTATCACATGCATCGCGGGTACTGTAGCACTTGCATCATGGTACTCTAGCATGTGCATCGCTGGTACTGTAGCACGTGCACCACATTTGTTTTGCCTTTGAAATTAAAAATTATTCTGGTGGTGTGCTTGCTTATTATAAATTTGGTGCACTTAAATTTGACATGTTTATACACGTAATTTTAAGCAATATGATTATTTTAACACGGTGGTACATTTAATTTAACAAAATCACGGATTTTGTCTACCAGTGCACGTTTTGTACAAGTTGCACCTATAGACACAAGTTGTGAAGAAATCATGAAAACAAACTTTTTAGGCTAGATGGTGGTGCACTTGCTAATTATTAATTTGGTGCACCTATATTTGACAAGTTGATGCACATAATTTTAAGCAAAATGATGATTTAACAGAGAGTTGCACTTAATTTAACAAAATCACGGGGTTTGTCTATTGGTGCACGTTTTTACAAGTGCACCCATAGACACAAGTTGTGAAGAAATCATGAAAACACACATAATTTAGTTACCGGTGTGCACATATGCACATTAATGGACTTCGTGAAACAAACAAAATATTGATTAGTAAACCTATTTAATAAACAATAAGTAAAGCAAATTTAGATTTTTTTCTATCGTGCATCGCCATCAAAATCATGTGCACAGATGCACATAAATGGACTTCGTGAAACAAACAAAATATTGATTAGTAAACCTATTTAATAAACAATAAGTAAAGCAAATTCAGATTTTTCTATCGTGCATCGCCATCAAAATCATGTGCATCTCCCATCAAATCATATGCACCATAGTACAAAAATCACGTGCACCCCAGGTACTGTAGCAAGTGCACCACATTTTTTGTTTTGTCTTTGAAATTCAAAATTATTCTGATAAAAAGGACAAATAATAGCTCTACGTATACCTGTACTTGTATTAATTACAAGAGGGCACCGTTGCAATTGTTGTGCACTTGCTGTGCACAAGTGCATTTTCTGAAATTCAAATTCAAACGTGATGAACCCATCTATAATTTTCTGAAGTACATTTTCACGAAACCCAGCTTAAATTAAAATTCAAAGTGCATTTTCTGAGATTCAAATTCAAAATTCACAAAACCCAGCTATCATTTTTCCTTCGTAAGAAGCAGCAAGCATGGACGAATCTACGAATTTGAACGGGGGGAGGGGGGGGGGGGGGGGGGGGGGGAATTTAATTACATAAAAATTAAACCAAATGTTCATGATAACAAGCCGAGTTTAAAAACTACAGTAAAAACCATTATGTAAATAATTACATTGTGATTATTTCAAGAAATGAGCTTGCTTGATTTCAAGAAATAATACACTTATCGAATTTAATTGTAATAATACAATCAGTACAATGCTCGGTTCATTTATATTCAAGGAATGGACTTACTCATTATTTTTTGGGAGAGTTATAAGATTGTATGTGACAAGAGAGTATTTTATGGTGATATGTTTTTGATATTTTACTATATTTATCCAATTGTGAATTGTAAATTATTAGACATCTAAGTGTTATTCCGGATTGAAAGGAAATAAATAGTAAATCTGTATTATTTCATACTGAGAAATCATTTATTTTACAGACAATAAAAATCTATTGCGGATGTTTATCTATTTTTTAAAGAAAAATGATTATATTAAGCTAAGTTTATTTAAACTGGTTAGTAACAAAAAATATAATAATCCTTTTTAAAGGAAATTAAATTTTGGTAACACAAAATATATAACAAAAAATACATTGTTTTTATTTTATCAAAGCTGTAATATATTAATTACAAGATAGTCAACTTGACAATTACAACCACATACGATGATGCCAACAAACTAAATATCCACAGAAAACGAAAACATAGAACCAGTGTATCAACATAGAACACTCGCCCGATCCAAACAGTAGCTGGACCACCAGGTGAAAAGAGAATCTGATTCACTGCAAGATCACATGATGTTGACCAGAGGGGACATGAGCCACCGAAGCCAAATCCCCTAAACCAATAAGCCCAGAGGATGAGCAAGTACGGGAACTGTCTTCCAATACAAACGAAGGTACAAAGGTGGAAAAGAGAGGTCCAGAAACTGATAAAAAACGACAAATGCACACACCTTCGCGTCCACAACCCATACCAAAAGCCATACTACTGGATGGCGCATGAAACCGATAGGCTCCCTAATCGAAACCAGACGTTTTGGCAATGAAACACACACGAAGATCCACCACCATAAAGACAAAAAAGTAGCACGTAGTAATCCACTGATAGACCCCAAATAACAACTACACAGACAACCAGGACGACCAAAAAACATAAAAGCGAGATAAACACAAGATAGATAAACAGAAAACAGTAGCAAAAAACAGGAACTCACACATCTGATTATGCTCACGTAAAGGTATGCCCGGGTCGCCCCCAATTCTCGGGCAAGTCGACCAAGGAGCCTCATGCTAGACGACGGTTTTAAGATGCTTGTAACAAAATATATAATAACTATTTTTGAAGGGGGTGCTGCCCCCACCAACCCAATGTAAATTCACCCCTGGCAGCAAGCAAGACTGGAAAACCACAATGAAACTAATACGCCATCTTCAGGCAATAAAATTTCATAAAAATGGAATTGGAGCAAATTAAGAAGCACATAAAACCCTAGGTCATCTTCACGGTGCACATCATTCTTCACGTCTCATTTCACTTATGTACACCACAACTCCTTCCACGTGCACCGCAACTCCTACAGACACCGCAAACGTGCACCACCACTCCTTCCACGTGCACCGTAACTCACTGAGAAGTAAATTCCATTACGCACCAAACCCTGCCAAAACGTCAAACCATCTGCATCCTCATTCTTTAAATAATAGAACTGAAAGAAGATAAAAGGAGTCGAAATTAAAATGGGGTTACTATTGGATTGTGTCGGAATTAAGGTTAAAATCATGAGCTAAAGAGACTGGTGGTGATGGAGTAAAAGGTTCAAAAAATTTATCCCCCCATCCAACTCACTCTGTGATCCACGAAACCCATCTCTCCCTTCTACCAAGGCCAAGAGGAAACATCAGTCACCAGCTCAGGTGTAATGCCCGATATGACTCACATATGTTTTATTTGGTTTTTGGATAATCATGAGATAATTATGGTATGATGTGGACTCGGGTTTGGGTTGAACCGAGTATGAATGATAAAATGAAAGAAATGACTAATTGTTATGTTGCACAGAATGAAACATAATTGGAAACAATGAAATGATGTTCATGTGTAATAAATAGTATATCATGAAATGGCATGAAATAAGACCAATTGTATGGTATTACTAGACTTGGTGTAATACATGTTAGACTACATGAAGCACACTTGACATGGTTTGTTGAATGTGTAGTAAGATAATTCATGTTGTAGAAAAGAGTATGAACCACACCTAATGGAAGAGCAAAGATATATGCATGTGACTTGGAATTGAATGGGAGTTGGTACATGTCTTGTTGTATCATGGCCAAGAAATAAAGGACAAGTTGACATGATGTATGAGGTGTATAGTGGGATACTATGTTGCTATGTATGTCCCATGTATTTAAAAGGAAGTTCACTTGAATTTGCATTTGACTTTGAGTTTGCATTTGAATTATGTGGGGAGGAGGCTATATGAGGTAAACTTAGCTAATGAACTCACATAATACACCTCAAACACCTAGCAAATCTCTACACAAGCTCCTCTTTATCTCCTTACTTGTTCTTGCTTCTTTTCTTGGATTTCAACTTGGAAATCAAGATAGAAAGTTATATGAAGTGAATCCATAGCTTCTTGGTAAGGATTATGTTCTTTGTATACTTGTTTTATGTTGATGTAATGATGAGTTGGAGTGAAGCATGTAACTTGGTAGTTCTTGATTTGATATGAGTTATAATGTCAAAACGTATGGTGTAATATGATAGAAACATGTTCATCTAATGATAGAGTATGCATTTATCAAGTTCTAATGTTGATGTTGAAGATGTACCATGCGGATAGACATCAAAATTGTCATGTTCTGAATTTTACAGAGCATAGCGATCGATCGCTAGAAGTCTAGCGATCGATCGCTCGAAGTGAAAATGGTTAGCGATCGATCGCTAACAAGTACCGATCGATCGCCAGAGGCCCGTAGCATTTTGTGAAGATTGGACTTAAATAACGATCGATCGCTAGGGATATAAAAATTGAAGAGATCGATCGCTATGATGAATTTGCTGAAAATGTTATATTTTGTGGAAAGTTTGATGGTGAAGCCTATTTTAACATGGTATATTGCTGGTATTCATGTAGCACCATCACAGGGGACATGATAGAGAGGTGGTTACTCATTGACGCCTACACTTTATATATGTTGTACACCACAATAGATATGTGTTGACGTACGAGTATTGATCTTCCATTTATGATCATTATATGTGATGATGATATATTGTTTATTGAGAGATGAGAAAATTGCAAATATCAGATGTGATTGTGCTGTGAGGCACGATGTGAATAAGACATACAGTTGATGCCATACTTAGTATGCCATTTTTGGGTATGTTGTATAGCCTTGCTGTTGAGGCATGTGATTGGCGCTATGAGGCACGATGTTATTGAGGCATATAGTTGATGCCATTGTCGGGCATGTTGTGTCTGAGAGGTATGCCATTGTTGGGCATATGCTTTGGCTGTTATAACGTGTGAGGACGGTTATATGATATGTGCTGCTAATACGGGACGTGAAGGCCTAGCCACTGACATATTATGTTGAGAGGCATATCATATCGGTCCCGTTATAACAGGATGATGCATGTTGATGCCATGATGAGAAGTATGCCATTGTTGGGCATATGCTTTGGCTGTTATAACGTGTGAGGGCGGTAATATGATATGTGATGCTAATATGGGACGTGAAGGCTGATCCACTGCCATAGTAAGCTGAGAGGCATACCATATCGGTCCCGTTATAACAGGATGCTGAATAAATATGTGATGACATATTTGGCCAATTGTATCATGTTGTATATTGTGTTTTGAGGTATGTACATGGGATATGTACAGAAACAACCAGAGAGGAGTATTACAAATGCATGAATTACAGGAAGTTCTTTATGCAGTATTTATGCATTATATTGATGTTGGAGTATGAACATCATTTCTATACTCATGTTTTGTGTGGTTGTTCTGTAGGGACTCAGAGCTGGGGATAAGCTGGGAATGTGAGTCTACCTTCTACTGCTAGGAGTTAAACTGATCGAGATTGAATGATTATGATGTGTAAATGATATCCAGGATGTGATGTATATGAACTATGTAAGCGACAAACATAGTGAAAACTCTTGATCAGTAGTAGTCGTAGTATCTTAATCCTGTTTATAAAGAATGTGATTTATGTAATTGAACACTTAATTGAGGATTAAGGCGACGAGGCCCCACAGTAGAGGTATTGTTAGATAATTTTCTTACCTCAAGCGCATGGTGGTCAAGTTTTAGTATAAAAAATGTCGAACCCACAGAGACTGAGTATAAAGTTATATCTAGGTAATGAATTAAAATAATCTTTGTTTTATCTAGAGAATCGAATGGTTGAGTTGTTTATGCAAATTAATAAAAATCAATTAAAATACAAATAAGCAAATTTGAGTTGGAAAAATCAATTAGAGACGAATCTAGGAGTTTGATTTCACTTGTTCATCCACTACACTTATCATTCCTTGATTTCAATATTATGGATTTTCCTAGTTTACTAGCCAAGAATTCTTATTTATTTTCTTTTCCCTCTCTCGAGTGTTAAGCAGAAGTAATCATCTAACATCAATCTTGATATCTCTATCTAAGATCAATTATCAAACATTTGAAATTGCACAGTAATTCCTTTAACGACTTCTATGGAGTTATAGGCCTCTCAAACACTATAAACTTCCACGATATGAATCCCTTCGTTCCTATTCACAACACTCTCTCTCGAGTGATATCCTATTCCACGATAGCTTATTTACAAATAAATCATCATTCAATCTATGACCAGTAGATCAAGAGCATTAAGGATAGGGAGACACAAATAAACTATATGGAAATCCACATAAATCAATCAATTCATAATAAGCGTAGTTTCAAAATAAGCTACAACGTTCTCCTAGAAAATTAGAGTTAGTTCATGATAGAATGAAATAAACACATAGACATGTTTAAACAATCCATAAAAACTAATAAAAGTTGGAAATACAAAATGATTTAGAAGCTATTATTCGTTCTCAGATGAAGGCCTCCGTCTCGTGATGAAATCTCTACTTTTTACTCCGAGTCATCGTCTTCTTTTCTTCTCCCCTTCAAAACATAGTCTTTTTCTGATGGTGTGTGTCTCCTCCTTTCCCCAAAAACTCCCCTCCTCCTTTAACGTCCGAGTGGATTAGATAAATAAGGTAGGAAAAATTTCCAAAATTCTGTTGGCGTAAGGACGCCGATGTTCCTTGTTAAGAGTTTGTATTCCCACGTGACAGGCGTTTACGCCATGGAACTGGCTTAATTACGCCTCCACTGGCGTAGCTAAGCCTAAAAATGGCGTAAGTACGCATTAACTCATTCTTCAGAAAATCTCAATTGCTGTAGGGTTGGCATAGTTACGCCTGAGAATGGCGTATTTATGCCTGATCTACTTTTTCACAAATTGCATTGCCGTAGCATTGGCGTAGCTACGCCTGAAAATGGCATATTTACGCCTGGCTATGGGATGGAAATCTGGGAGCTTTGACATCAATACATCATTTTAATCCGCTCTTTTGCACCCTTTTAGTCCACAACCCACATAGTTACCTGGATTCCTACAAGACGTGATAAAACAATACCAAAAACGTAATTCTGATCGAAAACCAGCAATAAACCTTGTAAAATATGAAGGAATATTAGTATATAAAAAATGCACTCAAACCCCCTAAACTTAAACTTTTGCTAGTCCCGAGCAAAACAAACAAGAACAACAAAAACAAATCTACAACGAAATGACACACAAAACGAAGTTGTGAAACAATCCAATTGTGTAGGCCAATACATGGTATAAAATTCTCAATTCAAGCATGCATATCACTTACTCAAGAGTTCTCAAGTGTGTGTGTGTTAACATTTCCATTTAATCATTAACTCAAAGCAATCTTTACTCACACAAATCAATATGACTTTGCAAGGTAAATGGTCAATTTGCATTGTTCATAAAAGGGATATAACTTTGATAAATGATAAACAATGCATCATGTCTACGTAATGAGATGCACGTATGTGAATGTCAAAACCATATTCATTACAAGTGTTGCTCGAGTGTCCATAGGTTTACTATTCATAACATTCTCCACTAGTATATTAGACGAATGTGGCTCGGTCAATAGGTCTTAATAGGCTTGTAACGTTAGGCTTTGGCTCATGGCTTCAATAAAAGGAGAGGATATTCAAAACAAGAGAGTAAGTTAAATATAACAAAATTGCGCACTCTCATCCCAATTTGATTCCTTCTATTGATGATTCATCATTTTTTTTCTTTTCAATTCACCCTCCTATCTCATATGCCTCATCATTCACCTCATTATTTTTCTCATTCTTTCCATCACTATTTTCTTCACATCTTCAACATATTTCTATGCATTCACTCACTTATTTCATTGTTACTCCCCTTCAATTATGAACATGGGAGATATTTGAAATTTTAAGCGCAATAGAGGCTTACTCACTTGAGGGTAGGAAATAGTGTACAAGCTGTGATGTCCGGGGATTTATGGTGTTAATCCCGGTGTGGTATTAATCCTTGATGGATTTTTAATTGTGGCAATTAGGAAGTAATTGCGGTTTGGCATCTCCCGAGGTTGTTAAATCGGGTATTTGGGATCGTTGGATCCAAAGGATGAGATTGTATTCTCATTTTGGTGAAAAACCTATGAGTTGGGTTTTAGTGGGACTTGGTGTCCGGGGTGCCTTATGTTGGGGCCAGTCTGGGGATTTGATGTTGGAGAGAGAGTTTTTGAAAACAGATGATTTTTAATGAATCATGATGTATTTGTGGAAGTATTTGTATTCTGGGGCATTTTTGCTATATACCAGTTGGACTCGGGATTCAGTCATTGGGAATCCATTTCTCTCCTCTCCTCCCCCCCTCTCTCACGCCACCTTCACCCCAAACCCTTCCCTTCCCTTTGGTTGAAGAAAAATCGTTGGGAACACGATTTAGGGGCCGGATCTCTTGTAGAAAAGCTGGTAATCTCTTCCTCCTCTCTTGTAGCTTTGATTTGATAGTAGTTTTGTTGATTTTGGTTGAGTTTTGAGTTTGGTTTGGGTTGGGTGATTTTGATGAAATCTTGAAATCTTTTGGGTTTGTTTTAATTCAAGTCTATCACCCTTCTTGGAGGCCCTTGGATGTTGTTTTGTTGTGGTTTTGAGTTGGGAGGAGTTGGGGTATGTATTGGGGAGGTTTCAAGCTTTTAAAAATGGTGGTTTTCGAGTTGCAGGGCATGGCGATCGATCGCCCGTAGCAGGCGACCGATCGCATGCAGGCAGTACGCTTTTCAGCTGTGTGGCGATCGATCGCCACTTTTGGAGCGATCGATCGTATCGCGCTAGTAAGGTCGAGCGATCGATCGCCAAGGGGCTAGCGATCGATCGCCAGCATGTGATTTGTGGTTTTCTAGGCTTTTTCGTGGGATTTTGGATTTACGACTTAAATGGTCGGCTTCCGGGGCGATGTTCTCATTCCAATGGGAATGCTAGACTTTTAAAATGGTTGGTTGGAGCCAAGTAAATAAAACGGAATTCTCGGATGAATTCTTGGCTATCTTTTTAAACATTTATTATGAGATATTTGGGTATTATGCATGCTTAGCCGGAGGGCTTTTATTTTGGTAATCGTCATGGATTGACGATATGATTGGGAGTCTTGAGCGTGCTTGGACACGTGGTTGCATGCTTATACTTGATTGTGAGTTGTTTATGTGTTTAGCACATATTTCTCGAGGTATGGAACTCAAGCAAAGTTTGGACTCGAGCTACGGAATTATAAGGTACGTATGACGTACGAGCATAGCCCTTTAATATAATTGCAATTGTTGAGTGCTTGGTACACTGTATTGCAATGAATGTGTGTGGAAATGCATGACACATGGTATTAGCAATAAACGGAGATTGAAATGCTTGGTTTATTATACTTGCTTCAAATGTCTATATATGCATTGAGAATTGCATGGTGCCGCTTTTGAGCGAGCAGTGATTGGGATGTTGTCGCCTGTGAGCGAACATCGATTATGACGCCGCTGCCATTGAGCATGCGTGGAAATGGGATGCCGCTATTGTAGAGCGAGCAATGAAATAGAGCTATGAACCATAAGTGAGAAACATGGATTGTCTATAATCATTGTTTAATGAATTGATGTTATTGACATTGGTATATGGCTCATAGAATTGTTAATCAATGTAATGATTAACTGGCATTTGGGAATTTGATGGTTTCAGTGTTTTGAGAACAGGGACAGTACAGGAAACCCCGGATGAGGATGATGCCATCCAGGGAGTATATTTTGTATCTCATAGCATTTACCTTGTTGTAAATTATGAATTGTATTGTTGTGGTTATTGGATTGGGATATTGGTATGCTCACCCCGTGTGGGGGCTGTCTCTGTTGGGGCAGGTGGTACAGGTGTAGCAGCAGCTTTGGAGTTGAGCTCGGGCTGTTGATTGAGGTACTTCTAGGATCGAGGTACCAGAGCTGGATGGATAGGCGCCCAGATCCAGAGTCGAGATCGAGTTGCGCTTGAGAGGTGCTTCCAGGATCGAAGCACCAGTAACGGTATCCAGCAGAGTGTTTTATACATTAGATACACGCTTATTCATTGGGGTGCTCTTATGTGAGTACATATTACGTGTATATGGAATGTATAAATGGGCTACGGCTCTTCTCTGTTCATTTATGGTTTACACGCAATTAGATATAGAATTGCTAAATGAACTAAGAGTATGCTAGTGTATTATGAGGGTGCATGCTATATGGATAATCATGGTTGGGGAATTTGAATATTATGTGGTTTAAATGCAAGAAATTTTCTGGATAGCATATGGTGTTGCACTTGCATATGATTTTTCCCCTGATAGTATGATTATATGCACTAATGATATGGCTTAATACACTAATAACGGATTAAGGGCACGGGGGTCCTTACATTAGTGGTATCAGAGCAGTGGTTAGCTCTTTGGGGCTGTTGAAGGCCTGGAACATGCTGATAAGGATGGGTAGCACATATTTATGCATGATAGTAGTTAGTGTTGTGTGGCACAACTATTTTGCTTATGTGCATTTGTGATATGTGATCATAGTGAAACGATTATATGTCATGACATCTATAGAATCATAATATAACCTGTTGATTTTGATTGTGAGTTGTGACACAGGGACGACCAAATGGAGCATTTTGAAATGCATTGGGATACGGGAAGTACTTTGTACTCGTAGTTTATGCATTTACTAATTATAATCATATTCTGGGGAATATGGATTATCGTATGCTCATGGTTTGTGATTGTTCCTGTAGGAACACTATGACGCGAAAGGCTAAGGCCATGGTTGAAAGACACAAAATGGTAACCTGCATTTTATATACATCATGGAATTATGCATTGTGGTTGCATGTACATGTAGTGATGATTTTAAGGCTTTGCCGCCAAATGTTGAAGCGAGGGGTGGGAGTGCCGCATGTCGCATTTGAGCGAGGTGCATTAAAATACACTCATTTGTATGTTGGAATATGGATTATGCTTTGTGATGCAGGTATGGATGAAATACTTGGTGAATATCCCATGAGGCATTGTTATGGATGAGTGATGATTTTAAATGCTTACCGCTATTTATTGTTTTGTGCCGCTAAAATGTGAAGCGAGGGGTGGGAGCGCCGCATGTCACATTGAAGCGTGGTTATCATATGAGGCGAGGAAAGGATATTTGCCGCTAAAATGTGAAGCCAGGGGTGGGAGCGCCGCATGTCCATTTAAGCGAGGTTATCCTATGCCGCCTATATGTGAAGCGAGGGGTGGGAGTACCGCATGTTTTATTTGAGCGAGGGGCATTAAAATACACTACCGTGACAATGACTAGGGATCGGCTATATTGATAGCGATGGTTCATTCCGCTATATTGATTGGCGATGGTTCATGCCGCCAGATATATTGATAGCGACGGTTCATTTTGCTATATTGATTGGCGATGGTTCATGCCGCCAGATATATTGATAGCGACGGTTCATTCCACTATATTGATTGGCGATGGCTCATGCCGCCAGATATATTGATAGCGATGGTTCATTCCGCTATATTGATTGGCGATGGTTCATGCCGCCAGATATATTGATAGCGATGGTTCATTCTGCTATATTGATTGGCGATGGTTCATGCCGCCAGATATATTGATAGCGATGGTTCATTCCGCTATATTGATTGGCGATGGTTCTTGCCGCCAGGTATATTGATAGCGATGGTTCATTCCGCTATATTGATTGGCGATGGTTCTTGCCGCCGGATGTATTGATAGCGATGTCTCATTCCGCTATTCTATTGGCGATGGTTCATGCCGCCGGGTATTCTATTGACGATGATTCATGCTACCGGATATTACATAGCGATGGGTCATTCCGCTACACCTATGACGATGGTTTATACCGTCGGATATCTATAGCGATGTCTTATGCCGCTGACTCTATGACGAGAGATCATGCCTCTGATTCTATAGCGATGGGTTATACCGCTATGTGCGTAGCGCTGGATTATGTCGCCTACGAGCGAAGGGTGCTGCTTGTGTACCGTTGGTGGACGATGGAAACAAGTATTCCGCTATCTTGATAGCGATGAGGTATGGCATATTACTTGTGTTAGCATTATTGTGGATACTACTTGTTGCTATTTATGCCATGTGTTTGACGATGAAATTGTGGATGTCGTGTATTGACATGTACCGTCATACGTTTGACGATGTTAATTGGATGTCATATGTTGACATATGCCGTCACGGGATGACGATGACATAGTTGATGTTCTATGTAGACGTGTAGCGTCGTTTTGATGATTAATACATTTATGATTACGTATTGAGATGTATGGCTTGAGTGCTCTTGGTGAGCACATGGTAATGTCTGGGTCACTAGTTGACGAAACCTTTATGCCGAGCAGGTTGCTCGAAGAATTATTGGGTGCATCGTACAGAGATAGTACCGCAGCACATTTTTGGTGTATATTGTGTTCGAGTAATGATACCCTTGGGTATACTCGCTGGTTGGCTTAGGCCAAGTAATTGGTGATAAGAGTAGTCCTTGAGGAAACTACTCGCTTGTTGTTGTGATCTGCGGTAGGCGTGATCACACTCACCCTGAGGGTGTGGGATAAGTCCTAATGAATTAGGATTGCTTCGTGGTTGAGCAAGGACACCGGGATGTCCATTATGCTTTGGTTTTAGAGGAATATTGGGTGATGACCCACTACTCTAAATGGATGTTACGGTATGGTATACCGGGTGGTACGTTTGAGACGTTGGTAGGCTTGATATAAGCCTTTGGAGGCATCGCTTATTAGCCTGATATCGTGGCAATGTTATAGCGTGCTTTTGATTGCCGTTATACTGCCCGTTGGATTCGAGTTCAATGAATCATATGATGATACGATAAGGACCTTTGGTAGACTTTTGTAGTCTCTTTGTGGCTTGATATTTGAGGCAGAGAATACCTCACGGAGACGTTTATACGTCAAATGTTTTAAGAGGCTTGTTTTTGGGACAACTCAATTTTGTTGGAAATACCAACGTGAGCGCCGACAAGTCGTTGTTAGCTCTGGTTGAGCATCTTTGCATATGATATGCGACGGAAGTCACAATTGAAATTGTGTGGTATAGTTAGTGGAGTGACACTACTATATTGACTTTATCTCTTGGAGAGATTTGAGTTGTACTGTCATGGAGACAGCTAGTTTTGGTGGAGGGTTGATCGTGAATCGACCAGGGTAAACCTACTAGTGTTGGACTAGGTAATGGCTTCGTACTTCCAGTGAGACGTTCGAGGAGACGTCTCTGGGGTGATGCTCGAGTGTGGAGTACTATGGCAATGGTACAGGGCATCGTTGTTTGAGTAGACATGGCGTATACAAATTCGATTTGATGATAGTGACTTCGATGCAATATTATGAACCAATTGCATATTTTGGTTCCGAGATATATGTTGGTATGTATGTCCAGTTTTCCAGACGGTGGTTCGAGGTTGGAGGGTCATGGATTCATGACACTATCCTTTTTGGGAAATGCGGTATTGATGTACCTGCCGGTTGAATCTTTTGGGAGATTCGTTGCTTTGATTGTGTGGTGTTGATGTTGAAATCACACCCTTTGACTTTGGTCTGTCGACCACTATTCTCCGTGGAGGGAGAATGATCGAGGTTTGACAGCAGATTTTGGGACTTTGGGTATGCTTGGAGATACCCGAGGCTATTGCTTTGAGTGTGCCTGTTGTGTTGGTGCTTAGGCATGTATACCCGTGTGTGTATACGAATGCCAACTCTATTTCGTTCCTTGTTGGACGTCGATTTAGTGTGCTTGGTTTGATGAATCTCCGGTGGGAGATTGTGGCAATTTGAGATTGGTAATCTCGATAGCACGATGTATTCTGGAGAATAATCGTGAGGTCCGTTTGACTTCCCCTGAGGAGGGATTGTCGTGTTTTAGGAACCATGGTAGTTCTTGTTGGATAATTCGATAGCCTTCCTGTTTAGGATTGTTGAATCCCAGGATAATTGAGGGATGGCCAGGATTCGGATTTGTTTAGTGTCACGGTCGACACGTGTTTGGGAATGCAATTGTTTGTCTTGCGTGTCCCCTGTGGAACTTGAGACCTGGTAGAGTCTCAATAGTGTGTTTTGGACCAAGATGGGATTTCTTGGAACACATGGTTATAGGCATCTGTAGGATGTGTTTTGTGTGGATTAGTGACCATGGGTTACCCGATCCGGATTGCAAGTGGTGCAACTACTCCTTCGGAGGAGATGGACCGGGAAGCGGAAACTGGATTTTCTGCGAGTATACTGTTGTATACTAATGGTCCACATCATAACGATGTGTGTTAAGCATCGTGGACGATTGGTGGATATCATGGAGAGATATCTATGTTAGAACCAAAGGGTTTTTGATTGATTTGCAGTCATGATGGACTGACTTCCGGGACGATTCACATCGAGGTATGTTATTATCTTTCAGGTTATATTGGTTTTGGTATTTGTGCTATTGTAGAGCTTGGTGCGAGATCAGTGTTCTCGCAGTTGATGATTCGATTCTAATGTGGTCCCGAATCGGGGTTGTGGCTTTACCTTATTTGTGTAGTCCTGGTGTTGCGTAGAGTATGCCGGTGCAAATTTCGAGGATGAAATTTTATTAGTGGGGGATAATTGTGATGTCCGGGGATTTATGGTGTTAATCCCGGTGTGGTATTAATCCTTGATGGATTTTTAATTGTGGCAATTAGGAATTAATTGCGGTTTGGCATCTCCCGAGGTTGTTAAATCGGGCATTTGGGATCGTTGGATCCAAAGGATGAGATTGTATTCTCATTTTGGTGAAAAACCTATGAGTTGGGTTTTTAGTGGGACTTGGTGTCCGGGGTGCCTTATGTTGGGGCCAGTCTGGGGATTTGATGTTGGAGAGAGAGTTTTTGAAAACAGATGATTTTTAATGAATCATGAAGTATTTGTGGAAGTATTGGTATTCTGGGGCATTTTTGCTATATACCAGTTGGACTGGGGATTCAGTCATTGGGAATCCATTTCTCTCCTCTCCTCCCCCCTCTCTCACGCCACCTTCACCCCAAACCCTTCCCTTCCCTTTGGTTGAAGAAAAATCGTTGGGAACACGATTTAGGGGCCGGATCTCTTGTAGAAAAGCTGGTAATCTCTTCCTCCTCTCTTGTAGCTTTGATTTGATAGTAGTTTTGTTGATTTTGGTTGAGTTTTGAGTTTGGTTTGGGTTGGGTGATTTTGATGAAATCTTGAAATCTTTTGGGTTTGTTTTAATTCAAGTCTATCACCCTTCTTGGAGGCCCTTGGATGTTTTTTTGTTGTGGTTTTGAGTTGGGAGGAGTTGGGGTATGTATTGGGGAGGTTTCAAGCTTTTAAAAATGGTGGTTTTCGAGTTGCAGGGCATGGCGATCGATCGCCCGTAGCAGGCGACCGATCGCATGCAGGCAGTACGCTTTTCAGCTTTGTGGCGATCGATCGCCACTTTTGGAACGATCGATCGCCTCGCGCTAATAAGGTCTGGCGATCGATCGCTATATCGAGCGATCGATCGCCCGGTATAGCGATCGATCGCCAGCATGTGATTTGTGGTTTTCTAGGCTTTTTCGTGGGATTTTGGATTTACGACTTAAATGGTCGGCTTCCGGGGCGATGTTCTCATTCCAATGGGAATGCTAGACTTTTAAAATGGTTGGTTGGAGCCAAGTAAATAAAACGGAATTCTCGGATGAATTCTTGGCTATCTTTTTAAACATTTATTATGAGATATTTGGGTATTATGCATGCTTAGCCGGGGGGCTTTTATTTTTGTAATCGTCATGGATTGACGAATGATTGGGAGTCTTGAGCGTGCTTGGACACCTGGTTGCATGCTTATACTTGATTGTGAGTTGTTTATGTGTTTTAGCACATATTTCTCGAGGTATGGAACTCAAGCAAAGTTTGGACTCGAGCTACGGAATTATAAGGTACGTATGACGTACGAGCATAGCCCTTTAAAATAATTGCAATTGTTGAGTGCTTGGTACACTGTATTGCAATGAATGTGTGTGGAAATGCATGACACATGGTATTAGCAATAAACGGAGATTGAAATGCATGGTTTATTGTACTTGCTTCAAATGTCTATATATGCATTGAGAATTGCATGGTGCCGCTTTTGAGCGAGCAGTGATTGGGATGTTGTCGCCTGTGAGCGAACATCGATTATGACGCCGCTGCCATCGAGCATGCGTGGAAATGGGATGCCGCTATTGTAGAGCGAGCAATGAAATAGAGATATGAAACCATAAGTGAGAAACATGGATTGTCTATAATCATTGTTTAATGAATTGATGTTATTGACATTGGTATATGGCTCATAGAATTGTTAATCAATGTAATGATTAACTTGCATTTGGGAATTTGATGGTTTCAGTGTTTTGAGAACAGGGACAGTACAGGAAACCCCGGATGAGGATGATGCCATCCAGGGAGTATATTTTGTATCTCATAGCATTTACCTTGTTGTAAATTATGAATTGTATTGTTGTGGTTATTGGATTGGGATATTGGTATGCTCACCCCGTGTGGGGGCTGTCTCTGTTGGGGCAGGTGGTACAGGTGTAGCAGCTGCTTTGGAGTTGAGCTCGGGCTGTTGATTGAGGTACTTCTAGGATCGAGGTACCAGAGCTGGATGGATAGGCGCCCAGATCCAGAGTCGAGATCGAGTTGCACGTTAAACTCGAAATCTAATTGGATTTGGATCCCCATGACCCTGATGCGGTGGGGTGTAACCGCTAAAAGAACCTTATACGGTGGTAATCCGTTGTTTCTGGATTATCCAGAACCTTTATTCGTGGGTTAGCCGATGTTATGACCTCATCTCTAGGAGGGATAAGTCTAGAGACTGATATCAGTACCAAGAAGAGAGTAGAATGCTTTACTGTGCTTAAGTATATGAAAATTATGAAACGATATGTTATGTCATGGCTCGTAGGGGCAAATCAAGTATGTTAAGATACATTCATATCGGTTTATGAAAGTTTTATGATCCAAGTTTATGAAAATTATGTATATGTATGATATCGATTGTCCCCCACTTGCTGAGTGTTTTCCAAAACACTCAACCCCTTACTCTACATCCCCAGATAAAGCTGAGGAAGAAGTTGAAGCCGAAGAAGGTTACCAATTTTGGGGTTGGTGAATCAAGTCCGCTGCGTAGCTCAAGACCTTTTATGTTTTAAAATTTTTCAGTTTTAAGACAATTTTATTTATTCAGTTGTTAAGTTTTTAATTCCGCATTTCTTTATTCATTGTAAAGACAATGGTTTTTATTTTTATGGAAAAAGGCTGGCTTTTCAGTTGTTATGATATTATGAGGCTTATTGATTTCAAGTTGGTTATGGAAATCAATGCCGGTGTTAGTGACCCTCTCGGTGTTAAAGCAATTGAAATGGCGAAAAAAATGTTCGAAGCACCAGTAACGGTATCCAGCAGAGTGTTTTATACATTAGATACACGCTTATTCATTGGGGTGCTCTTATGTGAGTACATATTACGTGTATATGGAATGTAAAAACGGGCTACGGCTCTTCTCTGTTCATTTATGGTTTACACGCAATTAGATATAGAATTGCTAAATGAACTAAGAGTATGTTAGTGTATTATGAGGGTGCATGCTATATGGATACTCATGGTTGGGGAATTTGAATATTATGTGGTTTAAATGCAAGAAATTTTCTGGATAGCATATGGTGTTGCACTTGCATATGATTTTTCCCCTGATAGTATGATTATATGCACTAATGATATGGCTTAATACACTAATAACGGATTAAGGGCACGGGGGTCCTTACACAAGCTCTCAACATGCCATTCGATTTTCAATAAGCACAAAGGGGTAACTAGGGATAAAATGATATCATTTGGTTGCTTCAAAGGCTCAAATGATCAAAAATTGCCTGAATCATTCCTAAGCCACATATGTCTGTATTTCACCTCAAAGGGTACTATAGTAAGTTCTAGACTACTTTCAATTCACAAATAACTTATATGTGGTTTAACCAATTGTGCTCAGAGAATGTGTTAATCAAAAGAATTTGAATGAGAATCTGAAACATAATGCAACAATTTAAGTCTCATTCTTTCACAATTAGGCTCAAATGGGCTACTATGACAAATTTATATCAATGAATAAAGGCCCAAAATATTATCAAGAATCATCTATATCATATTTGTGTTCGTTCAAATCAACATTGATTAATCAAATGGTCATGGTCTCTAGTGCATGAATATGTGAGAAACTCAAGAACAAATTGGAAAAAAAAAATTTTAATTTCACAAGTCAGCTCAATTCTTCACCATTGGCCTCAACTGACTCGTAACACAACTTATGACACTCACGACTCAACAGACTCTAATCAATGACAAACAAACAACATAACTAAAATAAAGCAAGAAAGTCACAACTGACCAAATGATAGGGTTGATTATTATGCGTATTTAGGTCTTGATTTGTATATATATTTGTGTAAATTCCGTGAAGATGTTATGCATTTTGGTATGTATTTGCTTGTTTCAGGAATTTAGGTGGAATATGGAAGAATTGAGCTACAAGGAAGAAAACAGATCAAATCAAGCCAATAAATGAAGATTTTGATTTCTGGAAATCTCGATCGATCGGAACAAGCTTCTCGATCGATCGAGCGAGGTAGAGGTTTTGGCCAACAACGAATTTGAATTCTCGATCGATCGGAACAAGCATCTCGATCGATCGACACTGGCAGAGAATTGAAAAGAAATTGAGAAGAAATCTCGATCGATCGGAAGATTCATCTCGATCGATCGAGAGAGGCGGAGAAGTTAAGACTCGGACGCTAAAGGCGCTCGATCGATCGAGACGTAAGGCTGGATCGATCGAGACGCAGATTTTTCTGACAATAAAACTCTTGATTTGGTCTGATTTTATGGAAACAATTACATATCTCCCCTCCTCTATAAATAAGGAAAAGAGGCACGAAAATTTCACCCTATATTCTGAAGAATAATCAGACCTAAATTATTCTTAGCCGCCTTTCATCCTCCCGGAACAAGTGAAGGTTGAAGAATCCTTTGAAGTACAAGGAAGGAAGCGAGAGAAGAAAGATCGTTCAACGCACGGAGTCCTCCTACGTTTATCGTATTTCTAAACTCTAGATTAATTTGATTTTCATATTTAGTTGATGTTTTTGAGGTTGAGAAATGATTAAACATCTATTTGAATTTGATTTGAATTTAATCTGGTTTATTCTATCAATTTTAAGTGATTTTGTGTTTGAATCTTTGATTTGGTTGTGTTTAAGTGAATCACTATCTTTTGTTCATGAATTATATGCTCATGCTATCAAAGACTAGCTACCTTTGATTGAACTTGTGAATTGCAATTGAGATCGAGAGATAAAATTGTAATACGCTCAAATAATTCATGTTGTATTTTTAAGATTTAGATCGAGAGATTAAATCACATACGTGGTTACTTTAAATTGAACGATTTAAAAAATAACAGTTTTCATAGAGATTTATTCGGTAGTAAGTTGGTATTAGTGAACGAGAGTTACTTATGTCAATTTATTGCTAGTTTCAATACATCTCGAGAGAGTGTATTGATTATATTCGGAAACCCGTCACCTTAAGAATTGATTGTTAAGAAGTTGTTTTAACAAACCAATCATTGACGACGCACAATTGAACAAACATAGATTTCTTGAGCGGAATTCCTTCGCATCTTCAAAGGAATTGTGTTAGCTTTGAGTTTTTAATTCTTTAGTTTAATTCGTTAATTAATCATCTTTTTCATAGGTTAAATATAATTTAACTAATTTTATTTGGTACTTATACGTTAGTCCCTGTGGGTTCGACAATCCGTATCTTCCTATCTATACTAAAACTTGACACCGTGCACTTGCGGTAGAATCGTTACACTGAGAATTATTGTTTAAAAAAAATAAGCGATCAAGTTTTTGGCGCCGTTGCCGGGGACTAATCTGTATAATATCATACGAGATTAGTTAATTGTAATTTAGCCATTAATTTTTGTTTTGTTTTGTTGTCACTTTTGACCGTCAAATTTAGTACAGTCGCATCTTTTCTTTTTGGATTAATTTTTACAGGTAGTTATTGTCGTGGTGCATGCTAAGGAGTAGCAACCCCACACTCGAGCCAATTGACCCAGAAATCGAGCGTACGTGTCTACGAAGAATTAGAGAAGCTCGAGCAATGGCTGAACATAATCAAGAAGGGGGCGCTAACAATGAAGCATTGAATCCCAGATCGATGATGGATTATACTCAACCGGCTTTTCATGGATCACTGTCTAGCATTACAAGGCCAACCATTCAAGCAAACAACTTTGAAATAATGCCGGCGATAATACAGATGATCCAACATTCAGTGATGTTTGGAGGAGTAGCCACTGATGATCCGAACGCTCACATCTCCACTGAGATCGGTGACACATTTAAACATAATGGCGTTTCTGACAACGTCATCAGATTAATGTTATTTCCTTTCTCACTAAAGGATAAAGCTAAAGCGTGGTTGAACTCTTTACCTGCAGGATCGATAACAACTTGGGAGGGGATGACGCAAGCGTTTCTATCCAAATACTTTCCTCCTTCCAAGATGGCAAAGATGAGGAACGATATCACCACATTCGGGCAATAAGACCCTGAAACACCATATGAGGCGTGGGATCGTTTCAAAGATTTGCTGAGGAGATGCCCACACCATGGACTTCCTATATGGCTTCCGGTACAGACTTTTTACAATGGTTTGTTTTCATCTAACCGTTCTATGATAGATGCAGCCTCAGGAGGTTCCATAATGCGCAAAACACCGGAAGCAGCATATGAACTCTTAGAAGAGATGGCTTCTAACAGCTATCAATGGCAATCGGAGAGGAACGTGCCAAAGAAACCGGCTGGAGTTCATCAAGTTGACGACATCACTGCTCTTTCGGCACAGTTGGATGCACTGAACAAGAAGATAGATGGCATGAGCATGACAGCAATGCAGGCGCAAGTTATCACTTGCGAGCTATGTGGAAGCAATCATCCGAGCACTGAGTGCCA
The DNA here is from genome assembly GCA_907163345.1 of Haberlea rhodopensis. Classification (NCBI taxonomy): domain Eukaryota; kingdom Viridiplantae; phylum Streptophyta; class Magnoliopsida; order Lamiales; family Gesneriaceae; genus Haberlea; species Haberlea rhodopensis. The sequence goes on from CAJQUN010000179.1 coordinate 877,385, forward strand.
GGCAGGTAACACATTCATACAATCTAACGAGTCTGTGAATTATGTAGGGAACAGGCAGCCCAACAACCCATACTCCAACACGTACAACCCGGGGTGGAGAAATCATCCGAACTTGCAATGGTCCAACCAAAACAATGTGTTGAAGCCACAACAACAACCGGGAAGTACACCGAAGCCGAGCATGGAAGAACTCTTGACCAAGTTAATTTCATCTACTGAAACAAGGATGCAAAATCAGGATGTATATATTAAGAACTTGGAGGTTCAAGTGGGGCAACTAGCAGCCATAATTCATGGACGAGCTCAGGGGACACTACCTACTGATACGGTAAAGAACCCAAAGGAGCAAGCAAAAATGGATCACTGAGACGGAGGTGAAAGTCCAGCTTGGGACTATAAATCAAGAACTCTTTCTTACCCTTTGCTTTGTTTTCTTTAGTTCTTGTTTTCTTGATTTTGGCGAGACTCCATGCGTGCTGTGGAGCCATATGACCCAGTACCACCTCCGGAACATGATGAGGACGACGATCACTGACGATCGTCGTCGAGGTATGTGCCTTGCCTTTGCATATTGTTTACCATACATTGAGGGCAATGCATGTACTAAGTTTGGGGGGGGGGGTGGGTGTATTGGTTTCAGCTATTGAATTGCGTTACTTCCTTGCATGACTAATCTAGCATGAGTTTACATGAGATTAGATAGTTTTTGAGCAATTTTAAAAAAAAAATTCTTGAAAATAAGTTCATCATTTAGAAATAATGAATTAGATATGCAATGGTATTACATGATGATATTAATCCCCATCTCACCTTAAGTCTTGAAGATTTTTGACTTGTTTGTGAATATCTTAGGTTGAGTTAATATTTCAAAATTGAGGAATATTTTGAGCACTTTCGGCTCATGATTGATTGAATTGTATATTGGAACAATTTTGTTAACTATGATTTGTCTTGAGGATCTTGAAACACTTTAGAACCTACTTTAGAGCACTTTGAGGCGAAATTTTATAGTTAGGAACTAGACTTGAAAATGATTTAGGCGATCTTTGGACCGTTTGAGCCTTTCAAACTTACCACGTTTATATTAATCCCTAGTTCCCTAATTTGAGCCTAAATGATAAAAGAATGGAGTATGTTTGACATACTATTAGCCCCATTCAACATTCTTTGGCAACCTCATTATACCCACCTCCTTGAGCCTAAATGGAAGATTTTTATCTTGACCCAAAGGGAGTATAATGATTCTCATTAGATGCACTTGAATTGCTAAACTTTGATGAGCTTATTGAAAAAATTTGAAGAATGAGAAAACAAAAAGATAGAAAAAGCCTTGAGAAAAAAATGAATAAATAAGACCCAAAGTGGCCAAGGCTATAAAAGAAAAAGAAGAGAAGCTTAAAGTGTGCTAAAATTTTGAATCTTCAAAGATTATACTCTCTTCTTTGTATTTCCCTATCTTTTCTTTGAAGCCAACAACCTAGGCCAAACATTACAAGCTTAAAAGACCTATTAATCCAAGTCTAGGGAATAACTACATTAGTGGAGAAGTGCTTGAAAATAAGGCTTATGAAGTGTTTAAAAGAAAATCTTGATTTTGAGTTTAATAGCACTATTATCCTAAAAGTATATATAAAACTCATGATTGACATTAACACACACACGTGTTCCGCTTTTGCGATTTATTGCTTAACTTAGGAGGAAACACTTCTTGTTGAGTTTTGGATTGATTTATGGTTGATGTGTTAGTGGGATTTCCGAGCTTTTACAATTGAGTTGCTATGACTAATTCATTCAAAGTATTGATGATGAATTTTATATTTTGATCTTAATGTTTGCTCGAGGACGATCAAATCTAAGTTTGGGGGAGTTGATATGGTTGATTATTACGCGTATTTAGGTCTTGATTTGTATATATATTCGTGTAAATTACGTGAAGATGTTATGCTTTTTGGTATGTATTTGCTTGTTTCAGGAATTTAGGTGGAAAATGGAAGAATTGAGCTACAAGGAAGAAAACGGATCAAATCAAGCCAATAAATGAAGATTTTGATTTCTGGAAATCTCGATCGATCGGAACAAGCTTCTCGATCGATCGAGAGAGGCAGAGGTTTTGGCCAACAACGAATTTGAATTCTCGATCGATTGGAACAAGCATCTCGATCGATCGACACTGGCAGAGAATTGAAAAGAAATTGAGTAGAAATCTCGATCGATCGGAAGATTCATCTCGATCGATCGAGAGAGGCAGAGAAGTTAAGACTCGGACGCTGAAGGCGCTCGATCGATCGAGACGTAAGGCTCGATCGATCGAGACACAGATTTTTCTGAAAATAAAACTCTTGATTTGGTCTGATTTTATGGAAACAATTCCATATCTCCCCTCCTCTATAAATAAGGAAAAGAGGCACAAATATTTCACCCCATATTCTGAAGAATAATCAGACCTAAATTATTCTTAGCCGCTTTCATCCTCCCGGAACAAGAGAAGGTTGAAGAATCCTTTTAAGTGCAAGGAAGGAAGCGAGAGAAGAACGATCGTTCAACGCACGGAGTCCTCCTACGTTTATCGTATTTCTAAACTCTAGATTAATTTGATTTTCATATTTAGTTGATGTTTTTTGAGGTTGAGAAACGATTAAACATCTATTTGAATTTGATTTGAATTTAATCTGGTTTATTCTATCAATTTTAAGTGATTTTGTGTTTGAATCTTTGATTTGGTTGTGTTTAATTGAATCAATATCTTTTGTTCATGAATTATATGCTCCATGCTATCAAAGCCTAGCTACCTTTGATTGAACTTGTGAATTGCAATTGAGATCGAGAGATAAAATTGTAATACGCTCAAATAATTCATGTTGTATGTTTAAGATTTAGATCGAGAGATTAAATCACATACGTGGTCACTTTAAATTGAACGATTTAAAGAATAACGGTTTTCATAGAGATTTATTCGGTAGTAAATTGGTATTAGTTAACGAGAGTTACTTATGTCAATTTATTGCTAGTTTCAATACAGCTCAAGAGAGTGTATTGATTATATTCAGAACCCGTCACCTTAAGAATTGATTGTTAAGAAGTTGTTTTAACAAACCAATCATTGACGACACACAATTGAACAAACATCTTGATAGATTTCTTTAGATGAATTCCTTCGCATCTTCAAAGGAATTGTGTTAGTTTTGAGTTTTTAATTCTTTAGTTTAATTCATTAATTAATCATCTTTTTCATAGGTTAAATATAATTTAACTAATTTTATTTGGTACTTATATGTTAGTCCCTGTGGGGTTCGACAATCCGTATCTTCCTATCTATACTAAAACTTGACACCGTGCACTTGCGGTAGAATCGCTACACTGAGAATTATTGTTTTAAAAAATAAGCGATCACCAAACTAAACAAAAATCCAAGTAATTTGATATACAGTTCAAAGTAACCCCCCTAAACATAGAAATGTGCATTCTCCTCAATGCATAAAACATGAAAGAATGAAACGGAACGATGCACATACCTAGACGACGATCGTCTGTGGTCGTCGTCATCCATATCATCCGGGGGCGGTTGTGGAAATGGTGGTGGTGGTTGGAAAGTAGGCTGCTGTGGAAACAATCTCTGAGGGAACTCTTGAGCGAGGGCTGAGGTAAAATCCACCATGAAGTTCTTGTATGTATCTTGACGGTGCTGGAACACCTCTTGGCGCTGTAGATAAGCTTCTTGACGTTGGTGGAACGCTTCCCATTGATGAGCTCGATCCGCTACACAATGCTCCAAATCAGTGAGTCTGTTACCAATGTTGTGAAGGTCCGGAATTGGAGCAGGTTCAGTCGGTGTTGGCTCACTTGAGGTTCCTGCATGGCTAGATGATTGGGGCCGTTGCCCTCGAATAACATTTCTAATAACAAATCGGCTTTTGAATTTTCAAACGCTCTTCATCAGGGTCCCATCGCACCCCCGCATAGTAGCATAAATCAGTAATCAGCATGGGGTGTGGGAATCCCAAAGCCGTTGCTCCTCTGCAAGCAAACTCAATGGAGTATTGTAGGACAAGCCCTAAGTCGATAGATAAGCCAGTCACAATAGCAAAATGCAAAGCAGCTCTGTCCTTGGTTACATCATTGGCATGAAGAGCTGGCTTAATCCACATCTGGCATCTCTAAGAGTGTATTGATGGTGTGGCGATCAAAGGTTACCATGTGTCCTCGAACCAAGACCTTGTAGTCCTGGTGTCTCACAGAGAGGTTGGCATAAAATTCACAAACCACAGGCTGCACCGCATCATTCGGTTCCGTATTAAATTCCCCCCCAACCACGAGCTCTAACACTTTGAAGGATGGAGTGGTGGGGATCAGAAAAGTCAAACCCGTGCTCACTGATCCACGAGCTACCTAACTCCGGCTTATAATTATTTTCAGCGTCGACATTCCAAAATTTATGGGTATCAAAAGACACGGATGAAGAAGCGGTTTCTTTTTGTTTGGAAGTGCTCCCCCTTTTTTTTTGGGTGCCATTAGATGTGCACTTTCAATAAACCCGAATTAACAATAACCCACACAAGTTCTCCCAACGTGGTAATTCACTCCCACATCACGCACTCCAACATTTCAAACTCCACAAGAATATCATACCCAATTCAAACTCCAGAAGATCACACCCAATTCAAACTCCAATTCTATCAAAGCACAAACGTTTTTCACTTTTCCTCACAAGAGCTCAATAATCTTTGAGAAATTATACTTACCAACCTTAGATGAAGCAAAATCGAGTTTGGGTTGGAGAAGAAGAGCACCACTGATCAAACTCCCCTAAACTTGCTTCCTTGTAAGAATTGACTCCAAACACCTGCAAGTTTTCGAAAAATAATAGATTTCAGAGGTGGGGTTGCTGAAACAAGAGAAATTGAAGATTAAAGAGTGAAAACTGGGATTTTGGTGGGAGGGGGCGTTGGTTATGGTTTGTGAGGAGAGTGAAAATGTATGAAAAATCTGAAGTGTTTTTGACTTAAATCACGAGTGGCGTATTTACGCCTCATAAGAGACGTAAATACGCCAATTGCACGGCTTTGAAAAATATCTTTTTTTTCAGAACTCTTGAACTGGCGTATTTACTCCAATACGAGGCGTAGTTAAGCCTAGTCTTCGGCATTGAAGAAACCATTTTTTTCTCTGGTGTATTTACGCCTGGTTAATGGCGTGAATACGCCAATATATATTTTTTAAAATAAAATAAATAAAGGATACAGAATTTGGGTTGCATCCCAAAAAGCGCTTAGCCATCAACCTGGATGTCTTCCATTCGTTCGCTTAGGCTCGCTCAGATGAATGTAGTCCACGTTCATTACTTTTGCCCCATAATAATGCTTCAACCGCTGACCATTTGCTTGAAATGTTTGACCGTCATTGCATTTCAGTTCAGTTGCTCCATGTGGTCTCACTTTCTCGATGATGAACGGCCCGGACCATCGTGACTTCAAATTTCCTGAAACAACCAGAGATGAGAGTTATAAAGAAGTACTTTTTGACCAAGAATGACTCTTTTCTCACGATGTGCTTGTCATGCCAATTCTTTGTTCTCTCCTTGTAAATTTTTGCATTTTCATAAGCTTCATTGCAAAACTCATCCATCTCAGTGAGCTGTAACAACCGTTGTTCGCCAGCAGCCTTCAAATCAAAGTCCAGCTTCTTTATGGCCCAAAAAGCTCGATGCTCCAACTCTACAGGTAATTGGCATGATTTCCCAAAGACAAGACGATATGGGGACATCCCTATGGGAGTTTTGAATGCAGTTTTATACGCCCATAGTGCATCATCCAATTTCAGAGCCCAATCCTTTCGGTTGATGCTGACAGTCTTTTCTAGAATTAGCTTAATTTCTCGATTAGAAATTTTAGATTGGCCATTTGTCTGTGGATGATAAGCCAGTGCAATTTTATGCCTCACAATATATTTTGTCATCAAATCACTGAAGATTCAGTTACAAAAGTGAGTCCCTTCATCACTTATAATCGTTCTCGAAGTGCCAAACCTTGTAAAGATGTTCTTTTGCACAAACTTAACCGCGACATGAGCATCATTTTTGGGTGTGGCAATTGCTTCAACCCATTTAGAAACATAATCCACTACTAAAAAATATACGATTCACCACAAGATGGTGGAAAGGGGCCCATGAAATCAATACCCCATACATCGAAGATTTCTACTTCCAAGATATTTGTCAATGGCAACTCATGGCGTTTGGAAATATTACCAATTCGTTGACAACGATCACACGTCTTCACCAAAGTATAATTGTCTCGATGTAACTCTGGCCAATAGAAACCTGATTGAAGAACTTTTGATGCGGTCCTCGATGCTCCAAATTGTCCCCCATAAGGTGTTGAGTGACATTTTTTTCTAAAATTTCCTTTGCTTCATCCTCAGTTACACACCGCTTGACAATTTGATCGGCACAGCGTCTGATACATATGGCTCATCCCAGTAATAATTCATGAAGTCATGAAAGAACTTTTTCCTTTGCTGATAATTGAGGTCTGTAGGCAATATACCACATGACTAATAGTTAGCAAAATCAGCAAACCAAGGGGTTTTAATACTTACCTAGAAGAGATGTTCATCTTCTTGTATGACTCCATGTTCCACTTTATCCTCCAACTCCAGACGAGATAGGTGATATGCTACTTGCTTCTCACTGCCCTTCTTATCCAAGATCTCGAAATAAAACTCTTGTAGCAATAAAATCCATCGAATCAGCGGGGATTTCGCATCCTTCTTTGCAAATAGATAACGAATAGCTGCATGATCTATGTAAACCACGACCTTCATCCCAATCAGATATGCTCTAAACTTGTCAGATGCAAACACCACAACTGACATCTCTTTCTCAGTGGTGGTGTAATTCTGTTGGGCTCCATCAAGAGTTCTGCTTGCATAGTAAATCGCCCTAAAGATCTTGTCTTTCTTTTGCCCCAGTACTGCTCCAATAGCATAGTCGCTGGCATCACACATCAACACAAATGGCTCCTTCCAGTCCGGTACTATGATAATTGGTGCTGATATTGATGCTTTCTTCAACCCGTCGAATGCTTGTAAACAAGAGTCATCAAAGACAAAATGTGAGTCTTTTTCTAGCAAATTGCATAATGGCTTAGCTATTTTGGAGAAATCCTTAATAAAACGCCGATAAAACCCGGCATGTCGAAGGAAGCTCCTAATAGCTTTCTCATTGCTCGGAGGTGGAAGCTTTTCAATTGAAACAAGTTTTACTCGATCCACTTCAAGTCCTTGAGATGACACCTTATGGCCAAGGACAATACCCTCTTGTACCATAAAATGATATTTCTCCCAGTTTAACACAAGATTTTTTTCTTGGCATCGCTGCAACACAAGAGATAAGTTATGCAAACAATGATCAAAAGAAGAACCAAATACCGAAAAATCATCCATGAAGACTTCGAGGATCTCCACCACCACATCTGAAAATATAGCCATCATGCACCGTTGAAAGGTAGCAGGTGCGTTGCATAAACCCAAAGGCATTTTTCGAAAAGCAAAAGTTCCATATGGACAAGAAAATTTTTTCTTCTCTTGATCCTCGGGGTCTATGGCAATTTGATTATACCCTAAATAGCCATCTAAAAAACAGTAATAACAATAACCGGCTAACCTGTCAAGCATCTGATCAATAAATGGAAGAGGGAAGTGGTCCTTCCTTGTGTCCTTGTTGAGTTTCCTATTGTGATGCTCGATATTTAATGGTGTTAATTCCGGAGTGGTAGCGATTCTTAATGGATACTAATGGTGGCAATTATGAATTAATTACGGTATTGGGATTCCCGAGGATTTTAAATCCTATATTTGGGTTGTTGGATCCAAGGGTTGAGATTGTATTCTCATCGTGGTGATAACCTTGGAATTTGGCTTTTGATGGGATCCGGGGTCTGGGGTACCTTGAGTTGGGTTGATAATAGAAATTGAGATTGAGAGGTAATTATTGAACACAGATGATTTTTAATGAGTCGTGATGTATTTTTGGAGGACTCAGGATTTTGGAGCCTTGGTGCTATATATACTAAGTGGACTCGGTGTTCAGTCAATTTATTTCCTCTTTCCTCTCTCTCCCATCCCTCCCCTGCGATTCCTCTCTCCCCCTTTTCACCCTTTTCTCCTCCCATGGAAGAATCGAGCAAGGCTCGATCTCGGAGCAAGATTTCTCGAAGATAATAAGGTATTATTCTTCCCCTTGCATTTATCTTCGATTTGATAGTAGCATTGTGGTGTTTGATTGAGGATGGAGATGGGTTTAAGTTTTCGGTTTTTAAAGATTTTTGGGTTATTGTGTTTTGGGGAGGTTTTATGGTCCCTTGTTGTGGATTTATGGTGTATGGGGTATGGAATTGTTGTTTTGGAAGTTTTGGCAAGAAAAACACCATTTTTGGCTGGAACAGGTCGAGGCGATCGATCCCTAGGGCGGGGCGATCGATCACCGCGACGTTGGTAAAATTTTGAGGAAGATAAACAGTGAAGCCATCGACCGCCTCAAATGAAGCGATCGATCGCCAGGAGGCAGTAGCCAAATACACTGAGAGGCGACCGATCACCTAGAATGGGGTGATCGATTGCCCATGTCTATTTTGAAAGGCGATCGATCGCCTGGGATGAAGCTATTGATAGCCAGTGCTTGATTTTGGGGGATTATTTCGTGTTGAGATTTCGATGCATGCTTCGCCCGCGGTCTTTTAAAATGGTTAATCGTCATGAATGACGATATAATTGGGGTTTATGAACGTGCTAGGGCACGCGGTTGCATGCATGTATTTAATTGGGAGTTATTTATGTGTTAGCACATAATTCAACGGGTCACGGGACCAAGGCAATGTTGGATTGAAGCTACGGAATTATAAGGTACGTATAACGTACGAGCATAGCTTTAAATATATTATTGCAATTGTATTGCATGAATAATATATGGTAATTGCAATCATTTGATATGCATTGGGAATTACATGGTGCCTCTTTTGAGCGAGCAATGAATCGGATGATGTTGCTGTTGAGTGAACATCGGTTATGACGCCGCCGCTGTTGAGCGTGCGTGAGATTAAAATACCGCTATTGTAGAGCGAGCAATGAAATAGAACCATGAAACCATTAGTGAGATATATGGAATATCTGTAATCATTGTTTAATGATTTGTTTTATTGATATGGTATCGGTATATGGGAAACCGATTAGTTAATCTGTGAGGGCCCAATCCTAATTATGTGATTAATGATCACACAATGATAATTATAGCGTAAACAGCGGAAGATTTGTTTAATATTGATTAACACGTGGCCCTAAAAATTTCGGCATGACCTCATCACACGAGGAACATACCACCAATACCAATAGACATATACTGAAAATATATAGATACCATCATTTCATAACCAGCATACACAATTCAAACTACTAAACACATATCTATATCAAATGAACTAAATATACATAGACTCATCACACTACAGTGATACATCCCTGGTACAAAGACTACTGGGATAAACAAGAGTAAAACCTCACGTGTGACTCCCAACGGACGTGCCCTCTCTGGCGTCCTGTCACCTGTACCACCTGCCATTGTCCACACACAAAGATAACAACAGCCCCCCTTGGGGGTGAGCAAAAGCCCAATATGGAACGATCATGGAATATACAACATGTATCTATAAAATATGATATATGATGCAATGCAATGCAATGCATGCCATGTCATGTCATGTCGGTATCATATCGTACACTCATCCACTGGGTATATCTGAATCAATAAACGAAAGTCCAACCATATCAGAATAGCTCGAGCCTGTCAATCCTATAGGGTATCCAGACGGATGGACGTCGGCAAAGCGCCAGCAACCCCAGGTCCTGACATCACATAATCATATAGGGATATCCAGACGGATGACATCAGCAAGGTGCCACCAATCCCCGTCTCAACAAATCATATCAATCAAAGGGGACCACGATTCCCTATGCATATCGGGCCATGTAATGCCAACATAGTATCGCAGTACCAATCCCCGATGATTGATATCAGAATTCAAGAAATATCAGAGTATTCAAGAATATAGCTCAACGTGTATGTCATGCATCGATGTATGTATAAAAACTGATGTGTGTTAACAAAACATTTATTTTCATACATCGATGTGCAATTATGAATGCTATGAATGCCACATAATTTAAATAAAATCACGTAGCCACGTAAGTCACATAATTCAACTACAAATCATATATCAAATGATACAGATACCTGTCGTATGTTACCCAATCGCAACATACCTTTCTTTCTCGATCTACAAGGGTACTTGAGCTTTTAGGGTCGAAGTAGTCACTGTATATCAATATAAATTCACAATTCAATAAACCAATCATTAAAAATGGGTTATCAATTTTAGTCACCGCTTAACCAATTTAGGGTAATTAAATTGCTGCGATTATATCATAATTTAATTTGCTAAATTATTTTTCACCAATTCAAATTATTATTCAACAATTATAGTCCAACTTAGTTGGTAATTATCGAACAAAGTGGGAAAAATCGGATATCAAATTTTACCCAAAATCGCACACAGTTCACGCACGCATTTAGTACGATTCCGGTGAACTCCGGCGGCGGTAGAGGCGGTGACCGGTGTAGAAAGTTTTGTCCAGGTGCAAGGAAGAGATACGGCGCCTTGGCTTTGTCCAATTCGTAGTAGATTCGAAGAAATCGAACCAAAAGCTCAAAAACCCTAGGTCACACGATTTCGTCTGTTCCAGGGTAAAATCGAACACCTTTCCGAACATCAAAATTCTATTATCTGGTATGTAAATGTGCGCCGGAGAGTTGTGAACATAGTGGTAGGTTGGTATCGTCGTTAGGTGGTCGGACGGCGGCGAACGGAGTGGATAAGTACACGGTGGTCGGTGAATCGCACGAGCAGTGTGGGTTTTCTCATCTTTTAGTAGGTGTCCGCGATTCAGTGTGTGTTTTTACATGTTTTGTTATGTGTTTTACATACTACACCGATATATATTAATTCCCGACCAATTATGAACATCGGGGTGTCACCGGTGTACTGGTGCATGTACATCACATGTACAGTCCACACATAACTTCATGTCCTTATTTCAATCACAAATATTAAATCTATCAATTTAACACAAATTTTTATATTTATTAAATTATTTTAACAAAATTTCGTTATTAATCCGAATATTCCAAAAATATATTTGTCATTCACCATGTTCTGACCCGACTGTCAATTGACATATACAAGATCAATTTCCACCCTCATTAATTAGATTATATTCTCATTAATTAATTTCTAACTAATTAACAAAATAATGTACAAATTGCTCTAAATTCTCATTATCAAATAGCGGGACATCACATTTACAAAATGTTAAGTATGATATAGAGTTGTTATCAAAGATAATATTCCTCGTGTTTATTCTCAACCATATGATTGACATAAAATAAATCACATAATTGTTGAGAAGCTAAACCTGATTTACGATAATACGGTACGAGGGTACATAATCAATGTAATGATTAACTGGCATTTGAGAATTTGATGGTTTCGGTTATTTTGAGAACAGAAACAACACAAGGGATCCCGGATGAGGATGATGAGTGTCTTTTAATATTCACAGCCTTTACATTGTGTAAATTATGAATTGTAATATTATGTTTATTGGATTTGGGATATTGGTATGCTCATCCCGTGTGAGGGCTGTCTCTGTTGGGGCAGGTGAATAGATACATCGATGGCTATGGAGTTGAGCTCGAGATATGGATTGGAGGTGCTTCCAGGATCGAAGTATCAGTGACGGTATTGAGCACTGTATTTTATACATTGATACACATATACTTATTTGATGCTCGCATGTGAGCACTATTATGTGTATATGGTTTGTATAAAAAGGCAAGTGCCTTTCTCTTTTCATTATTGGTCGCATGCAATTGTTTATTGAATTGCTAAATGGATTGATAGTATGTTAGTGTATTACAAGGGTGCATGATATGTTAAATAGACTTGGTTGTGGGAATTTGGACATTATATGAAATAATGTAAGAAATTTTATTATTGGCATGTTTTGTCATATGATAGCAAGTGGCTTTCCCCTACATATATGATTGTATGCACTAAATGCATGGGTTAATACACTAATAACGGGTTAAGGACACGGGGTCCTTACATTAGTGGTATTAGAGCAGTGGTTTGCTCTTTGGGGCTGTTGAGGGTCTAGGAACATGTTGATGGAAATGGGTAGCACATACTTATGCATGATAGTAGTTAGTGTTGTGTGACACAACTATGTTGCTTATGTGCGTTTATGATATGTGGTCATAAATAAAATGGTTATATGTCATGACACTTATGGAACCGTAATATAACGCATTGATTATGATTATGAGTGTGGTATACGGACAACCAAGGGGAGCATCTTTAAATGCATTGGAATACAGAAAGTACTTTGTACTCATGGATTATGCATTTACTCATTATAATCATATTGTGGTGAATATGGATTATTATATACTCATGGTTGGAGATCGTTCCTGTAGGGACGCTTTGGCATGGAGGACTAAGGCCAGGGATGACGGGCACCAAACGGTAACATGTGTTTTATATACATCATGGATTATGCATTGTGGTTGCATATATATTCGAGTGATGATTTTAATTGCTTTGCCGCTAAATGTTGAAGTGATGGTAAAATTCCGCATGTCACATTTGAAGCGAGGTGCATTAAAATACACTCATAGCGGTGTATATTGGAATATGGATTATGCATTGTGATTGCATGTATAGATTGGATGCTTGGTGAATATCCCATGAGTCGTTGTTATAGACGAGTGATGATTTTAATGCTTTGCCGCTGTCACTTGAAGCGATGATAAAATACTTGCCGCTGTCGTATCATAGCGAGGAAAGAGAATTTACCGCCAAATTTTGAAGCGAAGGTATTGCCGCATGTCGCATTTGAGCGAGATTATTTGATGCCGCTGGTATGTCAAATCGAGGGGTATTAGTGCCGCGGTCATGACAAGCGAGGTTGTGATGCCCGGAATAATTATTAATTGTTAAGTGGATTTAATTATGATATTTATAAGATATGCCGGAATTAAATTCTTGGAAACCATATTTTTTACTGGAGTTGGGATAAATGATTCCGGGATTGAATTTAGAATGTTAATTAAATCCAAGGAAATTCTTTAAATTCCTGAGAATATAATTTTGGCCCTGAATTGGAATAAATAATTATGGGAAGAGCATGTATCTTGATTTAAAATTTAAATTAAGGAGATCTTGTAATAATAAACTATTGAGAATTAGATTAAAATAATTTAATTGTGAGAGATGATAAATGGATGGTGGGGATTAAACCTAGGGTTAAGTTTATAACCTCATCCTCTCCCCTAAATTCCCACACCCACCGATTTTCCTCCTTTCCCCACCATTTCTCACGCCGTCTCTCACCTTCGGCTGCCCCGCTTTGCTCCACTGTAAGGGGCGATTTCTTTTCCCCTTTTCTAGCATGATTTTGTTCAGGTTTGTGTCTTAATCATTTTCTATTCTTGCTCCTCGTTTTGTATGTGAATTGGTTTGAGTTTTATGCTGATTTGGGGCTCGATTTTGGTGCGTTTTTGGGGGTAATTTTTCAGACGTTTTGGGGCGGTTTTGTGCTGTTATTTGGCTCGAAAATCTGATGCTTTGGTGTTAGCTGCTGCTTGTGTTCGAAATTGTGTGATTTTGGTTCGAAAGTTTCATGGCATTTTGTTCGAAATTCCTGCTTCTTTGTGGCTTGATTTCTTGCTCTATATAATTCAAATTTTCTGCTGTGTTGGGTTGAGAATTCATGCTGCTATGTATTTTGAATTTATGCTACAATATGCTTCAAAAATCTGCTCCTATGTGGCTTCAAAACTTGTAGTGTTCTAGTTTGATTTAGAGGGTTGCTTTGAGGAGTGTGTACAGGTGTGTGTGTTCGAGTGTGTGCAGCAGTGTGTGTGTGTGTGCAGCAGTGTGTGCGTGAGTGTGTTTCTGCGTGTGTGTGTGTGTATCCAGCATGTATTAGTGTGTGTAGGTGAAGTTTATACAAGAAAATATGTATTCCAACATGTATTGGTATAGGTACAAGACTTCTATATATGTTGTGCCTTGTGGTTGGATGATGTTTTGTTAATGTAGAAGGCAAACTTGGTTTGGTGTAGTGGGTTAAGGCGATTATGTGGCTATAATTCGAGTATGAACATTATAATTGGAAACTCGATCGCATGAGACATGTTATTGATTGTTAGAATGAAATGTTGATTTATACATTGGCTTAGTATTATTGTTGGTTAAAATATGAAGATTAAAAATATAATGCATGGAAGATGTTTGATAATATGCTTAAATGTAGTTCAATTGTTGGTCAAAAGTCTTGCTAGTTGTGTGGTGAAAACTATTGTATGCCTTGTAGCATTGTAGTGTTTGGTGGGCATTGGGGTATGGTTAAAGATGTTTATATCTTAAAATAAGTATTATCTTGTGATTAGAGTAAATGGATACATGCTAATGAGTGCTTCAATGATGTTAAAGACTTAGCAAAGAACCTTGCTAATTGTATAGTAAAATATGCCCATGTGTGATTTTAAACTTTGTAGAATTCTAGATTTGGGTTTAACCTAGTGAGTGCATGAGTGTGATATACCCATGTATGCATGTTTTCCTAGTATCTATTATAACATGGAATAGAGTTATGGTGATATTTATGCTCATATGGATAACATAGCATGTATTATTGATTTATGTCACTTTATTGAGTTTCAAATCTTAATAGTGAGTTCTAAATCAAGAATTTTGGAATCCAATGCATCTTTAATTTGTTAAAGTTGAATTTAATCAAATAAATGACTTTATGTTGGGATTAAGGGAATTGGACTTAAAGGGTAGAATCTCTTATCTACGTGGATCCTTTCTTTCCTATCTTGGTTTGAATCACTTCGATGTTTGTTTGGGATGTTGGAGCATGTTAATTGGCTAAATTTAGTTTTGTTTTTGGGTGGTTGGATTATGTGATATTATGGGCGTAACTTTATGAATAAATTAATATGAGATTTTGTGCATCAAATATTGGTTATGAGATAACCCTTATATCATTAAGTTCATGTAGAGCCTTCTTGAGCTCTCGGACAACAAGGAGGGTGACTTGATGGTAAAAACATATTATAAGGTACGTGGTGACGTACGAGCAGGTATACCCAGTATTTATATATTCATGTATACATGTATTTTGAATGTGATGTTTGAGGCTAAGTGATTGAGTCTGGTAGTTGAGTTTAATATACGTGGAATGGTGGATACGTAGAGGTATGTGATCCGGGTATACGAGTTACATTGATGTATTTGGCATAATCGATATGAGAAATGGTTGAGAATGAGATTAACGTATAGGCAGAGTTGCCTTCGATATGAGACTCGTTATGATTGAGCATAAATGATGAATTGTGGTTATATTGAATTTATTGCATTGATGAGTTTCATGTTGTGATTAACGATACTGAACTTGATGTTTATGAAAGCACGTGAGACTGAAACAGGAACAGCTAGTGGAAGCTATACGATCCAGAACTGTACATGGAGTACATTTTTATGGATTTTAAATAATCTTAAATTGTTAGATTATGAATTAATTATAATTGTTATGCATTGTTATGAATATGAGTATCGTGACAGGGTATGCTCACCCGTGTGGGGGCTGTTTCTGTTGAAACAGGTACAACAGGTACTAAACTACTTTGGGATATTGGTTCGAGCGTTGTTGGATCATGCCGCTTCCAGAAACAGAAGCGTATATGAGAATGGGTAAATAGGATACGCTATTTATTCCGTTAGATTGGTGTTCATTTATTTGTTGCTCGTATGTGAGCAACTGGAAGCATGTATATGGACTGTATAAGGGTGTTGAAGCCCACTTTTGATGACTTCTTAGTATGGTGTTTTCCCTGGCTGGGAACTTATTTAGAGTTTTGTTTTCTTTTAAGTATTGTGTTTTTCCCTGGTTGGGAATTATATTGGTGATGTGTCTTATTTTGGGATAGCTCAATTTATGGGGAGACCCTGCCCAAATTTTTATAAAAACCTACAATATAAAAGTGGTGTAATGGGGATGGTAATGGACGAAATCTTTGAGTCTATTTATTGGTAGAGATGATCATATAATGTTGAACATTATTTATATCATGGGATTATGGGAAACATGAAATGATTCTTTTTAAAGAATGAAAAGAAAATGAAAAATTTATACGCATACGACGTCATAAATGAACTAATGACGAGTTAAGGGGTTGGGGCCTTACATTAGTGGTATCAGAGCAGTGGTTTGCTCTTTGGGGCTGTTAAGGGCCTAGGAACTTGTTGATAAGAATTGGTAGCACATATTTATACATGATGGTATTAATGTTGTGTGACACAACTAATTGCTTATGTGCTTTTACGATATGGAAAATGGTATTACTAATCATTGTGGTTGCAGGAATCGTGTAGAGTGCGATGGGATGGCATTAACGGTAATGTATGGCACTCCATTTGTTATGTGCTAAGGAATCTGATTTTGTAGGAAAATCAGGAAATGGGAAACATGATGTGCTGTCTAAGGACAGGAATGATTGACAGCAGACAATGGAATATTGTGGTATGATTTCAATTGTTATTGAATATGCAATGTGTTACATTAGCGTCCTACTACGGGTATATCATCAGCGATGGATCATAATATTTGCCGATGTCATGTCGAAGCGAGGTACATGCCGCTGTCATTGTCGAAGCGAGTGATATTATTGAGCCGCCGATATGAGCGTAGTAGGATTTGTGAACTGTTGTATTTACCTGGATGCAGGTACATGGAGCTAGTGGAAGTTCCGGTAGTTGTTATATTCGAGCGAGGGAGGTACTTGCCGCTGTCATATGAAGCGATGGTAATATGATATTTGCCGCTGTCATGTCGAAGCGATGTACATGCCGCTATCATTGTCGAAGCGAGGGATATCATATGATGCCGCTATATGTCGAAGCGAGGGGTCCTAAAATTCCGCTGCTATAACAAGACCGGAACAACCACATTATCGATATTGATATCGATGTCTCATTCCTCTATATTGGTTGGCGATGGTTCATGCCGCCAGGTATATTGATAGCGATGTCTCATTCCGCTATATTGGTTGGAGATGGTTCATGCCGCCAGGTATATTGATAGCGATGTCTCATTCCGCTATATTGGTTGGCGATGGTTCATGCCGCCAGGTATATTGATAGCGATGTCTCATTCCGCTATATTGATTGGCGATGGTTTATGCCGCCGGGTACATGTATAGCGATGCCTCTTTCCGCTATGTCATTGGCGATTGCTCATGCCGCCAGACATGTGTTTAGCGATGGTGCATTCCGCTGATTCCATGGCGATGGTTCTTGCCGCCGATTATATATATAGCGACGTCTCTTTCCGCTATTCTGTTGATGATGAGTATATCAATTTGTGTATTGATATGAAATTATATTCTGTGGAATAATTATGTTGAGAACAGGGACAATTTAAAGGATCAGGTGTGGATCCACTGTGTACAGTAAGTGTTATTACATCTTATTGTTTTAAAATGTAATTTTATTCATTGCGATTATGGACATTATTCATTCCGCTATTCTATTGGCGATGGTTCATGCCGCCGGGTATTCATATAGCGATGATTCATTCCGCTATTCTATTGGCGATGGTTCATGTCGCCGGGTATATATAGCGATGGTTCATTCCGCTATTCTATTGGCGATGGTTCATGCTGCCGGGTATTCATATAGTGATGGTTCATTCCGCTAGTTCTTAGGCAATGATTCATACCGCCGGATATATATAGCGATGTTTTATGCCGCTGACTGTATAGAGAGGGATCATGCTGCTGATTTATAGTGATGGGTTATGCCGCTATGTACGTAGCACGGGATTGTGCCGCCCACGAGCTATGGGTACTGATTGTGTACCGCTTTTGGACGACGAAGATAGGTATGCCGCTATCTTATTAGCGATGACTTATGGTATGTTGCTGTTTTGTTAGCATTACTGTTGATGTCATATGTTGACATATACCGTCACGTGTTTGACGATGAGACTATGGATGGCATGTATTGACATGTACCGTCACGTGTTTGACGATGAGATTGTGGATGTCATGTATTGACATATACCGTCACGGGTTGACGATGATATTGCGGACGTCATGTGTTGACATGTACCGTCACGGGATGACGATGACATAGAGGATGTTCTATGTGGACTGATGCCGTCATTACGATGAAAAAGACAGTTAGGTGTATGTATTTAGTCGTATGGTTTGAGTGTCAATGGTGGGCACAGGGTAGTGTCTGAGTCACTGATTGATGAGATTATTATGCCGAGCAGGTTTGCTCGATGAATTATTGAATGCGCCGTACAGGAAGTGTACCGCATCACACATTTGAAGTAAATACTTTTACGAGTAGTGATACCTTTGGGTATGCTCGTTGGGATGGCTATGACAAGTAGTTATTGAGGAAACTACTTGCTTATACCGATGTGACATGTGGTAGACATGGCCACACCCACCCATGAGGGTGTGGAATAAATCCTAATGGAGTAGGATTGCCTTGTGGTTGAGTGAGGACACCAGATGTCCGTTATACATTGTATTAGAAAAATATTGGGTGATAACCCAATATCTAATTGATTGTACGGTACAGTATACCGGGATAGAAAGTATGATACGTTGGTAGGTTTGGTATAAACTTAAGGAGGCAGCGACTTGCTAGCCAGGTATTGTTGCGGTACTATAGTGAGCTTGATATAGCCTTTGTGCTGCTCGTTGGAACCGAGTCTGGTGCATCATATGATGATACGATAAGGATTATGGTGTACTCTTAGAGTCACTCTGTGGCATGAGGTTTGAGTCAGAGAATACCTCACGGGAATGTTTAAATGTTAAATGTTTTGAGGGACTTGTACTGGGACATCTCAATTTTGTTGGGGGGTACCAACGTGAGTGTCGACAAGTCGTTGTTGGTTCTGGTTGAGAATCCTTGCATATGGATTGTAATGGGGACACAATTGAAATTGTGGGATATAGTTAGTAGTGTAGCACTACTATATTGATTGTATCTCTTGGAGAGATTTGGATCGTACTGTCACGGAGACAGCTGGTATCGATTTTGGGTTGATTGTGAATCAGCCATGGTAAGCATTACTGGTATTGGACTGGTAATGGCTTTTATCTTCCGAGAGACATACAAGGAGACGCCTCCGAGAAAATGCTCGAGATTGTGGAGTACTATGATATTTGTACAGAGCATTGTTAGAATAACTATACGTTATGTATACGGGTTTCGGATTGGTAATAGTTGCAAGGAGGCACTATTCTGAACCGGTTGTGTATTTATTGGCTCCAGAATATATTTTGGTATAAATATATGTAGAGTTTTCCGAGCGATGGTTCGAGGTTGGAGGGTCATGAGTTCATGACATTTTTCCTAGTGAGGAAGGTGGTATTGATATACCTACCTTTTGGGAATCTTTGGAAGATTCGTTGAGTTGGTTTGTGTTTGTTAATGTTGGAAACACGCCACTCGTCATTGGTCTGTTAACCATCATTCTCTACTGTGTGAGAATAACTGGGGATTGACAGTTGTAATTGGGGCTTTCGGGTATGATTAACAATACCTGAGTCATTTGCATTGAGTATGCATGTAGTATTGGTGCTTAGGCATGTATACCGGCGTGTGTATACAAACGCCATTATTTTTGGTACTTGTCGAGCATCGGATTAGTATGCTTGGATGAATGAATCTCCGATGAGAGATTGTGGCACCTTGAGATTGGTAATCTCAATGGCACGATGTATTCTGGGAATGATCGTGATGTCCGGTTGACTTCCTCTGAGGAGGGATTGTGGCATTTGGGATCATTGTAGATCATTACTGGGTAATCTGATAGCATTCCTGGGTAAGGATTGTTGAATCCTAGGGTAAACGAGGGATGACCAGATCTTGGACTTGTTGGGTGTCGTTGTCGACACAGATGGCGAGAATGCAATCGATTTTTGTCTTGCATGTTTTCTATGGAAATTATGGAACTTGAGACCTTGTGGAGTCTCAATAGTGTGTTTGGACCACGATGTGATTTCTTGGAAAACACAGATGTAGACATCCTGGGAGATGTGTTTTGTGTTGTTTCGGTGGCCGCGTGTTGCCCGATCCGAGTTGCAAAGTGATGCAACTACTCCGTTGATGGAGATGGATTTGGAGAGCGGAAACCGGGTTTAATATAAGTACATTGTAGTGTACTGATGGTTTCCTTGGTAACGATGTATGTTTAACATCGTAGGCTAAGTCGTAGAGATATCATTGAGGCGATATCTATATTGGAATCACGAATGATTCGTTGGATAGCAGTTATGGTTGACTGACTTCTTTTGGGTGGTTAGCATCGTGGTATGCTGACATCCTCTTGAGATTATGTTGGTTTGGGAAGTCTACTCCAATCCAGAGATTTGGTGCGAGGTCGGTGTCCTCGCGGTTGGTGTGTCGTTCATGATGCACTCATGATTCGACTATGTGAATATGTTTGGATTGTTTGGTCTTGGCTGTTCGTAAGGTACGCCAGTGCAAATTTTAGGGACAAAATTTTTTAGTGGGGGATAATTGTGATGCCTGGAATTAATGGTGTTAATCCAGAGTGGTAACGATCCTTAATGGATACTAATGGTGGCAATTACGAATTAATTACGGTATTGGGATTCCCGAGGATTATAAATCTTGTATTTGGGGTTGTTGGATCCAAGGGTTGAGATTGTATTCTCATCGTGGTGAAAACCTTGGAATTTGGCTTTTGGTGGGATCTGGGGTCTGGGGTACCTTGAGTTGGGGCTGATAATAGAAATTGAAATTGAGAGGTAACTATTGAACACACATGATTTTTAATGAGTCGTGATGTATTTGTGGAAGACTCGTGATTTTGGAGCTTTGGTGCTATATATACCAAGTGGACACGGTGTTCAGTCATTTTATTTCCTCTTTCCTCTCTCTCCCCTCCCTCCACTGCGATTCCTCTCTCCCCCTTTTCACCCTTTTCTCCTCCCATGGAAGAATCGAGCAAGGCTCGATCTCGGAGCAAGACTTCTCGAAGATAATAAGGTAGTACTCTTCCCCTCGCATTTATCTTCGATTTGATAGTAGCACTGTGGTGTTTGGTTGAGGATGGAGATGGGTTTAAGTTTTTGGGCTTTAAAGATTTTTGGGTTATTGTGTCTTTGGGAGGTTTTATGGTCCCCTGTTGTGGATTTATGGTGTATGGGGTATGGAGATTGTTGTTTTGGAAGTTTTGGCAAGAAAAACGCCATTTTTGGCTGGAACAGGTCGAGGCGATCAATCCCTAGTGCGGGGCGATCGATCGCAGTGACGTTGGTAAAATTTTGAGGAAGATAAACAGTGAGGCAATCGACCGCCTCAAATGAAGCGATCGATCGCCAGGAGGCAGTAGCCAAATACACTGAGAGGCGACCGATCGCCTAGAATGGGGCGATCGATCACCCATGTCTATTTTGAAAGGCGATCGATCGCCTGGGATGAAGCGATCGATCGTCGGTGCCTGATTTTGGGGGATTATTTCGTGTTGAGTTTTCCGTGCATGCTTCGCCCGGGTCTTTTAAAATGGTTAATCGTCATGAATGACGATATAATTGGGATTTATGAACGTGCTTGGGCACGCGGTTGCATGCTTGTGTTTAATTGTGAGTTATTTATGTGTTAGCACATAATTCAACGGGTCGTGGGACCAAGGCAATGTTGGATTGAAGCGACGGGATTATAACGTACGTATAACGTACGAGCATAGCTTTTAAATATATTATTGCAATTGTTGTGCATGAATAATATATGGTAATTGCAATCATTTGATATGCATTGAGAATTACATGGTGCCGCTTTTGAGCGAGCAATGAATGGGATGATGTTGTTGTTGAGCGAACATCGGTTATGACGCCGCTGCTGTTGAGCGTGCGTAAGATTAAAATGCCGCCATTGTAGAGTGAGCAATGAAATAGAACCATGAAACCATTAGTGAGATATATGGAATATATGTAATCATTGTTTAATGATTTGTTTTATTGATATGGTATCGATATATGGGAAACCGATTAGTTAATCAATGTACTGATTAACTGGCATTTGGGAATTTGATGGTTTCGGTTATTTTGAGAACAGGAACAGCACAGGGGATCCCTGATGAGGATGATGCATCCAGGGAGTGTCTTTTAATATTCATAGCCTTTACATTGTGTAAATTATGAATTGTAATATTGTGCTTATTGGATTTGGGATATTGGTATGCTCACCCCATGTGGGGGCTGTCTCTGTTGGGGCAGGTGAATAGGTACATCGATGGCTTTGGAGTTGAGCTCGAGCAATGGATTGGATGTGCTTCCAGGATCGAAGTACCAGTGACGGTATTGAGCACAGTGTATTATACATTTGATACACATATACTTATTTGATGCTCGCATGTGAGCACTATTATGTGTATATGGTTTGTATAAAAAGGCAAGGGCATTTCTCTTTTCATTATTGGTCGCATGCAATTATTTATTGAATTGCTAAATGAATTGAGAGTATGTTAGTATATTACAAGGGTGCATGATATGTTAAATAGACTTGGTCGGGGGAATTTGGACATTATATGAAATAATGTAAGAAATTTCATTATTGGCATGTTTTGTCATATGATAGCAAGTGGCTTTCCCCTACATATATGATTGTATGCACTAAATGCATGGGCTACTACACTAATAACGGGTTAAGGACACGGGGGTCCTTACACCTATAGTTAATGCAAACTCACCACCCCGTCATAGTTCGAGTTGAGATCAACTCATTATTTTCATTTCTCACCACTGTCAATCCTCTTTTCTTTGGCACAACCTGTACTGGGGATACCCATGCACTATCTGAAATAGCATAAATAATCCCAGCATTTAACAATTTAAGCACTTCTGCTTTTACTACCTCTTTCATTGCCGGATTTAGCCGCCTTTGATAATCAAAGGAAGGAGTGAATGCCTCCTCCACAAGTATTTTGTGCATGCATAAAGATGGGCTAAACTTCTTTATATCAGAAATCGACCAACCCAAAGCAGATTTAAATGTCCTCAAGACACGTAATAATTTATCTTTCTCTACAGAACAAAGAGAAGAAGATATAATTACCGGATATGTCAAATTCTCACCCAAGAAGGCATAAGTAAGGTGGGTCGGTAGTTCATTCAATTCTGAGCTCGCCTTTGTAACCGCTTCTAATGATGTATATTGTACATTTTCTTTTGTTGCATCGATGGTGTTTTCCTTGTGCAAGCTCTGAAGTGCTTCAACTTGCTCAAACATATCAGATTCAGTTGCATCCACTTGCATAATGGAGTTAACCATGCAATTCTCCAACGGATCTACCGGTTTTGTTCCTACTTCGCAATTATGCACACATGAGTCAATAACATCTAAAAATTTGCAAGTGCTTACCTCGTCAGGTCCCTTGAGAGTCTTGTAAATATTAAACATGACTTCCTTGCCTCAAACTCTCAAGGATAGTTCTCCTCTCTGAACATCGATAAGTGCATGCCTGTTGCTAAGAACGGTCTCCCCAAAATCAAAGGGACATCTCCATCTTCTTCCATATCTAGTACCACAAAATCCGTAGGGAAGATAAATTTGTCCACCTTAACAAGTACATCTTCAATTATCCCTCGAGGATATGTAAGGGACCTATCCGTCAATTGCAAGGTAATGGTAGTAGGCTTCACTTATCCAAGCCCTATTCTCCTAAAAACAGATAAAGGCATTAAATTAATACTTGCACATAAATCACATAATGTCTTATTAAATGTCGAACTATTAGCTTCTTCTAGAGAATAGCACTGCATTCTTCTGTGAGATTCACAGTCTCAAATTCCTCGATCTTTCTCTTCCATACCATTATGTCCATCATGAACTTTGCATAATTAGGCATTTGTTGCAACGCATCAGCAAAGGGAATGTTAATGTGGATTTTCTTGAAAATCTCCAAGAACTTTGCAAACTAGTCATCTATGGCCTTTTCCTGAAGCGTTGAGGGTATGTAAGTGTAGGCTTGAACATATGAAGCTTTTCAGGTTGAGTGACTTGCTTCTCCTTTTCGACATCTTTAGGGATTTCAACCTGAACATCAACTTAAGGCTCATCAACATGTACTGGTTCTACATCCCCAAGTTCCTTGCCATTTCTCAATGTCACGGCCTTGCACTGCTCTTTTGGGTTCACTTCAGTGTTACTCGTAAATGTTCCTCTTTGTTGGTTGTTCATGGCATTAGCAAGTTGCCCAATTTGAACCTCAAGAGACTTCATCGTAGCACCCATGTTATTCATGTGACCCTCAATGATATCAAGCCTTGACTCATTCTTCTCAAGCCTCAATGCCAAACTTTGAACAAACTTACCTACCAAATCTTAAAATGATGGTTTACCTTCATTCTTTTGTGGAGCATATCCAGGTGGTGAAGTCAATGCGTTATTGTTGTTGGCATATGAAAGTTTATCATTGTTACGGAACCATTGTTGGTACTGATTGCCTAGGTAGTTGTTATTATTGTTGGGATACCGATTGTTTATGAACTGAGCTTGTTCTTGGTCTGCTTCCCTTGACAACACGATTCCAGTTGCAGCTGCAACTAATTCAATAGTGGGTTGTGCTCTTGCTTGGTCAGAGCTGCTACCTGCTTGGTTAGTGCAGATAATTGTGCGGAAAGTGCACTAAAATGATCAACTTCATACATACATATGGGTTTCCTTACCATTACTCGCTCTCTCTGGGCCACTGGAAACTGTTGGCTGATATTTCCTCAAGCATTTCAAAAGCAGCATCTGCAGTCTTAGCAAATAGTTTTCCTCCTGCTGTAGCATCCACAATGATCCTAGTTGGCCCATTCAAACTATTGTAAAATAACTGGATTTGCACCCAGTTCTCATAGTTGTGTTGTGGGTACCTCCTCAATAAATCCTTAAATCGCTCCCATGACTCATATAGCTGTTCAGAATCAATTTGTCTGAACGTACTGATTTCAGTTCTCAGTTGAGCTGACTTAGCTGGTGGAAAAAACTTTGAGAGAAATTTCGATGCCATGTCTGCCCATGTGAAAATACCACCATCAGGAAGAGATTGTAACAAGCTCCTTGTGTGGTCCCTAAGAGATAAACGGAACAAGCGCAGTCTCACAGTGTCTTATGGAACACCATTCATTTTCACAGTATCATCTATCTCCAAAAATATCCTCAGATGTAAATTTGGGTCTTCAACAGCGGAACCACCAAACTGATTCTGATGCACCATACTTATCAATGCAGGATTAAGTTCGAAGTTATTGGCATTGATAGTTTGGCGAGCGATCCCAGAGTAATTGTTGTTGATCGATGTTTTGAAATAGTCTCTGATAGCCATTTGAGGTTCAACATTCCCTTGTGGGGGAGGTTCGTTGTTGTCTCTATTCGCGGCCATTGCTATTAATTCTTCTCTTCTCGCTTTTCTCAATCTTCTTGCAGTTCTCTCGATCTCAGGATCAAACAACAGCGATTCAGGAGTTGTATATTTTTGCATGCACTGCAAAAGCTCAGAGAAAACAACAATCAATTCAAAGTAAAAGAAATAAAAGCTCTAAATTAAAACCAAGATTAATTGGTACAATATCAGATTGTACTAAATAAGCAATCCCCTGCAACGGCGCCAAAAACTTGTTGAGATAATTTTCTTACCGCAAGCGCACGGTGGTCAAGTTTTAGTATAAAAGATGTCCACAGAGATTGAGTATAAAGTTATATCTAAGTATTGATAATCTTTGATTTATCTAGAGAATTGATTGGTTGAGTTGTTTATGCAAATTAATAAAAATCAATTAAACTACCAATAAGCAAATATGAGTTGGAAAAATCAATTATAGACGAATCTAGGAGTTCAATTTCACTTGTTCATCCACTACACTTATCATTCCTTGATTTCAATATTATGGATTTTCCTAGTTTACTAGCCGAGAATTCTTATTTATTGTCTACTCCCTCTCTCGGGTGTTAAGCAGAAGTAATCATCTAACATCAATCTTGATATCTCTATCTAAGATCAATTATCAAACAATTGAAATTGCACAGTAATTCCTTTAACGACGTCTATGGAGTTATAGGCCTCTCGAACACTATAAACTTCCACGATATGAATCCCTTCGTTCCTATTCACAACCCACTCTCTCGAGTGATAGATTACAAATAAATCATCATTCAATCTATGGCTAGTAGATCAAAAGCATTAAGAACATGGAAACACAAAGAATCGTAGTTTCAAAACAAGCTACATCGTTCTCCTAGAAAATTAGAGTTCGTTCATGATAGAATGAAATAAACACATAGACATGTTTAAACAATACATAAAAACTAATAAAAGTTAGAATACAAAATGATTTAGAAGCTATTCTTCGTTCTCAGATGAACGCCTACGTCTCGTGATGAAATCTCTACTTTTTGCTCCCAGCCGTCGTCTTCTTTTCTTCTCCCCTTCAAAACCTAATCTTTTTCTGATGGTGTGGTCTCCTCCTTTACCCAAAAACACCCCTCCTCCTTTAAAGTCCGAGTGGATTAGATAAATAAGGTATGAAAAATTTCCAAAATTATGTTGGCGTAAGGACGCCGATGTTACTTGTTAAGAGTTTGGCTTCCCGCGTGACAGGCGTAATTATGCCTACACTCGCGTAGCTACGCCTAAAAATGGCGTAAGTACGCCTGAACACATTCTTCAGAAAATCTCTATTGTCGTAGGGTTGGCGTAGTTACGCCTGAAAATGGCGTATTTACGCCTGATCTACTTTTTCACAAATTGTATTTGTCGTAGCATTGGCATAGCTACGCCAGAAAATAAAATATTTACGGATGTCTGTGGGATGGAAATCTTGGAGCTTTGATATCAATCCATCATTTTAATCCGCTCTTTTGCACCATTTTAGTCCACAAACCACATAGTTACCTGGATTCCTACCAGACGTGATAAAACAATACCTAAAACGTAATTCTAATCGAAAACCATAAATAAACCATGTAAAATATGAAGGAATATAAGGGTCTAAAATACACTTATCAGGTATCAGAGCATTGGTTAGATGACTGGGTGAACAAGGGTAGAGTAAGTGAATTAGGGAGATGCCTCTTCACTTGAAAGCATGGTATATCCTTAATGTCTTATAGGATGTTGTGCTAGCATACTTTATATGTTTCCTTCTTGTTGTTAACCCTTGCTTGCAGTATGGTGGTATGACATGTGATCGCTATTTATTTAAACATAATATTCCAGTGTAGCGATTATGTACCGCAAGTGCACGGTGTCAAGTTTTAGTATAATGATATTAAAAAGTATGAGTGTCGAACCCACGAGGACTATTAGCAATTACCATAATTAATTAGCCTATCTATATTTAGGCTACGAATATTGAGAGAAATTTAACTATTGCAAACCCAGAAATTTCACAAATCCAAACAAACAAACAATGAAAAGATACGGAAATCATCATGTGGACGAACTTGTGAAATCCTTGAGAATAGAAGTCTCGAGGGTATAGTTGATACAAAGGAAGATGATTATAGACATTTTCGTTCAAGGAAATGGCATCTTTGGATAACTTTGATATATACTCATGTCAACTATATGGAGAAATACGATGTGAGAGTGATCATTGTGATTGATTTAATGACTCACAAATATCACTAAGGCATGACTAGACTGCGATGTCATTTGGTAATTGATGGTAAGATATGTGATGTGTATGTAACAGAGTATCGTGCAGGGTTTTTGATGGACACTATATGTTTGGTACACTGTGTGTGTTGTTGCCTACACTGTGAGGATAGTTGAGTAGCAGTGTTTTTGTGTTGTTGCGTGATTGAGAGTTATTCGATTTAGTTAACAACCGATATACCTTATATCGTGATGTTTCCATTAGTTATGGACTGAGTGCAAGGTTGACAGACTGTGAAACGTTGTGTTTAACACGGTGTATGATAAGCGCAACATGTTGAGATGTTATCGCAGAGATAGTTCTATTCACATATGAATTATTGTACTGGTAACTGGAGAATGACTTCCTTGGGAGAATTCATACTTATACAAGATTGGTGCGAGAGTGAAATCCTCGGAGTGACTATGTGACACGATACTGTGTATTGGTGTACCGTTACATAGTTTTTGCATGTGTGCGCCAATCAAATGCAATGAATGGTCAAGTTATGACATACCGATGACACTATGTACGATGGTGGTGTATGGTCACGGATGTCACTCATTCTTGTCTCGGGATTGTTGTTGAGTAGGACTATATGAGAACTTGGAGTTTATATATATATCTACACAGTGTCAATCTCATATCTATTCCTTGTTGTGTTCATGACGTATGTCACTTTGTTTTGTGAAAGGGTCTGGTCAAGTTCGATAGATTGTTCACCTTGATTAAAGAAAAGAACATGTATGGCACTCGTATGAGAGGACTTTTATATATATGGACCATCGGTTGTAGTACTATGTGTTATATATATGGACCATCGGTTGTAGTACTATGTGTTAATACAATGGCCTACTGTTGGAATTACCACTTTCAGTGACTAGTATCTGTCATGTGGTTTTATGAGAGACGTATGACTCCGACTATACTGGGAGATACAGATGTAGTGTATGTGTATGACACGAACAATTCGGATCTTGACGGGAGTAGACTGTCAGTTACCAAGTACAATGGTCCTTATGCTATCAAGTTAGTGTCATAAGGAGAATGGGGAAACGATGATGTGCTCAACAGAGTAAGTACATGAGATGCGCTAATATTCAGAGCTTGTTTCTGGTATGTTCATGTTTAATATGTTTATTGCAATGCTGATAAATTGCAAAGCTGGTAAGTTGTTGTTTTGAATTGCATATATGCCGATATAATGTGTAGTTGGATTGCATATATGCCTAAATAATGTGAGTATTGTTGTGATTTTGTTACCTACATGAATTCAATTTCGAGGACAAGATTCTATTAGTAGGGGAGAATTGTAATGCTTGATATGACTCATATATGTTTTATTTGGTTATTGGATAATTATGAGATAATTATGGTATGATGTGGACTCGAGTTCGGGTTGAACCGAGTATAAATGATAAAATGAAAGAAATGACTAATTGTTATGTTGCAATTAATGAAACATAATTGGAAACAATGAAATATGTTCATGTGTAATAAATCAAGTATATTATGAAATTGCATGAAATAAGACCAATTGTATTGTATTACTAGACTTGGTGTAATACATGTTAGACTACATGAAGCACACTTGACATTGTTTGTTGAATGTGTAGTAAGATAATTCGTGTTGTAGAAAAGAGTATGAACCACACCTAATGGAAGAACAAAAATATATGCATGTGACTTGGAATTGAATGGGAATTAGTACATGTCTTATTGTATCATGGCCAAGAAATAAAGGACAAGTTGACATGATGCATGAAGTGTATAGTGGGATACTATGTTGCTATGTATGTCCCATGTATTTGAGAGGAAGTTCACCTGAATTTGAAATTGACTTTGAGTATGCATTTGAATTATGTGGGGAGGAGGCTATATGAGGTAAACTTAGCTAATGAACTCACATAATACACCTCAAACACCTAGCAAATCTCTGCGCAAGCTCTTCTTTATCTCCTTAGTTGTTCTTGCTTCTTTTCTTTGATTTCAACTTGGAAATCAAGAGAGAAAGTTGTATGAAGTGAATTCATAGCTTCTTGGTAAGGATTATGTGCTTTGTATACTTGTTTTATGTTGATGTAATGATGAGTTGGAGTGAAGCATGTAACTTGGTAGTTCTTGATTTGATATGAGTTATAATGTCAAAACTTGAGGTGTAATATGATGGAAACATGTTCATCTAATGATAAAGTATGCATTTATCAAGTTCTAATGTTGATGTTGAAGACATAGGAGATGTACCATGAGGATATCCATCAAATCGCCATGTTCTGAATTTTACATAGCATAACAATCGATCGCTAGAAGTGTAGCGATCGATCGATCGCTCGAAGTGAAAGTGGTTAGCGGTCGATTGCTAACAAATACCGATCGATCGTAAGATTGCCGTAGCATTTTGTGAAAATTGGACTTAAAGCGATCGATCGATAGCAATGACCGATTGATCACTAGGGTTATAATGATTGAAGCGATCGATCGCTAGAAATGACCGATCTATCGCTATGATAAATTTGTTGAAAATGTTATATTTTGCGGAAAGTTTGACGGTGAAGCCTTTTTAACATGGTATATTGTTGGTATTCATGTAGCACCATCACATGGGACATGATAGAGAGGTGGTTACTCATTGTCGCCTACATTTTATATATGTTGTACAACACAACAGGTACGTGTTGACGTACGAGTATTGATCTTCCATTTTTTATCATTATATGTGATGATGATATATTGTTTATTGAGATATGAGATTATTATGACTATCAGATGTGATTGGTGCTGTGAGGCACAATGTGAATAAGGCATACAGTTGAGGTCATACTGAGTATGTCATTGTTGGGTATGTTGTATAGTCATGCTGTTGAGGCATGTGATTGGCGCTGTGAGACACGATGTTATTGAGGCATACAGTTGATGTCATATTGAGTATGCCATTGTTGGGCATGTTGTATCTGAGAGGCATGCCATTGTTGGGCATATGCTTTGGCTGTTATAACGTATGAGGATGTTATATGATATGTGATGATAATATGGACGTGAAGGCTGAGCCACTGATATATTATGTTGAGAGGCATATCATATCGGTCCCGTTATAACACGATGATGCATGTTGATGCCATGATGAGAGGTATGCCATTGTTGGGCATATGCTTTGGCTGTTATATCGTGTGAGGATAGTAATATGATATGTGCTGCTGATATGGGACGTGAAGGCTGATCCACTGACAAAGTAAGCTGAAAGGCATATCATATCGGTCCCGTTATAACATGATGTTGAATAAATATGTGATGACATATTTGGCAAATTGTATCATGTTGTATATTGTTTTAAAGTATGTACAAGGGGTATGCACATGAACAACCAGAGAGGAGTATTACAAATGCATGAATTAGAGGAAGTTGTCTATACAGTATTTATGTATTATATTGATATTGGAGTATGAACATCATTTATATACTCATGTTTTGTGTGTTTGTTGACCGCGATATTTTTAAACAAAAAGTATTTCAGAGTGTAACGCGATTCTATACCGCAAGCGCACGGTTGTCAAGTTTTAGTATAGTTAAATGAAAGTAAGGGTTGTCGAATCCACAGGGACTAACGTATAAGTACCAAATAAAACTAATAAAATTATATTTAGCCTACGATTAAAATGGGGGGAGATTAACTAATGCAAAATTAAATCTAAAGGACCCAAATAAAAACAAGAATAAATAAAATGAATGACTTCCGGATATGCAAAGAAATTTCGCTCGAGAAATTTATCTAGCTCTTCGTTCAATTATGTTATCTTTAAATATTCGTTTGAATAAGCAATTATCAAACAATTGATTCTTAAGGTGAAATGTTTTCGTTATTATTCAATACACTCTCTCGAGCTGTATAGAAAATAATATCAAATTAGAACAAGTAACTCTCGTTCACTTATTTACTAATCCGATATTGCATAAATCTTCATAACCTCGTTACTCTAAATCTCTCGATTCAAAGTGCTCACGTATGTGATTTTATCTCTTGATCTCAATCTTAAACATACATCATGAATTAATGTAGCGTATTATAACGTTATCTCTCGATCTCGGTTATAACTCACAGAATTTAATCAAAGTTAGCTAGCCTTTGATCTTAATAAGCATTTAATTCATGAACAATAAGAATTCAATCCACTCAAACACATACGAATCAATAAATCAAACACAATTATACTCAAACTCGATAAAATAAACTCAATTCAATTCAAAACAAATCAATAAGACGTTTAATTATTTCTCAACCTCAAAAACATCCAATTAAAATGAAAATCAAATAAATCCGAGTTTAGAAATACGATAAATGCTGGAACAAATCCGTACGTTGCACCGTAATCTCTTCTCTTGCTCCTACCTTGCACTCCAGAAATATCTCGCTCAAGCTCGGACGAAGAACGGAGGAAGACGGCTTTTCCCCGGCTTCTTCTCTGCGGCGGCTAGGGTTTTAGGGTGATGAAAATCGGCTCCTTTCCCTCTCTGATATAATATGATTTGATATGGAAAGGATCCCCTTTTAAATCCCCCGAAAATCAAGTTAAATTTGGAAGATAAGATTTTCAGAAAATCGCGTATCGATCGATCGAAAAGATTTTTCGATCGATCGTTGCACTGTTCACTTCAGCGTTTAAAACTTTCTGCCTCGATCGATCGATCGAGATTTTTGTTCCGATCGATCGACACTTCGATAAAATTGCTGAAGTCTCTGCCCGGATCGATCGATCGAGAAATAAGCTCGATCGATCGGTGCCTTAAACATCTGAATTCTTCACTTTTCCTCTTTTTCGCCTCGATTTCACCCGTTTTCTTCATTTTAGCTCATTTCTTCCATTTCCGACCTATTTTCCTGAAACAAGCAAATAAATACCAAAAAGCGTAATTTCATCCAGGAAAAAGTACGAAAAACGGAAAGAAATTACAGCTAAAAACACTTAAAATCTAAGCCTATCAACTCCCCCAAACTTTGACTTGGTCGTCCTCGAGCAAGCAATAAGCTCAAAAAGTAGAGTCAAACTTAATACTTTGAATGAATCATATTTACAACTCAAGGTAAAAGCTCAGAAATCCTACTTATACATCAATAAGAGTCATTCAAAGTTCAACATGAAGCGTTTTCTCCTAAGCTAAACAATATATCGCAACATCGGAACGTGCGTGTGTGCTCTTGTAAATCATGAGGTATAAACATATCTTTAAGATCAAAATGTGCCATAAAAACTCAAAGTCAATATTAATTTTGATTACTCTACAAATATACTATCCAACACTTCTCCACTAATGTAATTATTCCCTAGACTTGGATCAGAAGGTCTTTAAAAGCTTATAACGTTAGGCCTTTTGGTGTCGGCTCCAAAGAAAATGTAGGATGAATGCAAAGAAGAGAGTATAATAGAATCAGTTCAAAAGTCTTCACACAATACTGAGCTTCTCTTCAACTTTTTCTAGCCTTGGCCACTTTAGGTCTTATTTGAATGTTTCCATTTTTTCAAGGCTTTTCTCTACATCTTTTCTTATTGCTCATTCTTTTGTTCATTTTGTTTTTCACAATGAACTCATCTACATATACAATTCAGTGCAATGAATGAGATTCATTATACTCCCTTAGGGACGGATAAATTTTTTCCTTTAGGCTCAATCCAAGGTAGGTACAATGAGTTAGCCAAAAATGTCGAATGGGGGTCTAATTATATGCAATGCATATACCATTCTTTTTCAATAAGGCTCAAGAGGGGACACTAAGGAATGATGTAAACAAGGTAAGCTTGAAAGGCACAAACGGTCCAAAGATCGCCTAAATCATCTCCAAGTCAAGTTCCTAATTATAAAATTTAGCCTCAAAATGCTTTCAAATAAATTGTAGAGTTTTCTAAGATGCTCAAGACTAATCATAGTTAACACAAGTTTTCACTTTATTCAATACATACTTCACTCAATCATGACTCAAAACTTGCTCAAACTATCCCTCAATTTTGACATAAGTTCAACCAAGGATATATACAAACAAGTTAAAAATTTTCATGACTCCTATCTAGATGGGGATTAATTTCATCATGTATTACCGTTGCAAATCCAACTCATCATTTCTCAAGTATTGACTCATTTTCTAAAAAAAAAATTGTTGATAGTGCTCAAGGACGATTTAGTCTCATAAAAGTGCAGTCATGCAAGGAAAGAACCAAGACAAGTAGCAGAAATGCAAAAGCAACAAAAATACTAAAAATATAAACAAACCCCCCAAACTTAATATGTGCGTTGCCCTCAATGTACAAGACAAATAAGCGTAAAGGCAAAACACATACCATGACGACGATCGTCACTGATCGTCGTCCTCATCATGCTCCGGAGGGGGAATTGGGTAGTGACGCTCCTAGCCCTGGTATGGCGGGAATGGTGGGTAATCAGCAGGTGGGGGTGCATGCGGCTGATATGGTGCGAAGTGTGGCTCTGGCGGGAATTGGATCCTGGGAAGCCCTGGGCCATGGCAGTGTTCCATGCACTCTGATAGTGCATGAACTCCATCTTGACGCTGAGCTACCTGCTCATGGTCCAACTGCAATGCTCTCTGCATGCTGTGTAAGTCCCGCTGCATGCTATGGATTCTCTGCTGCTCTAGGCGAATGTCATGGAGACCCCTGTGAAGGGAGTCCAAAGTGATGCGTGTACGCGCTGCAGCAGAGGATGATGATGCTCCGGCATGTCCGGTGTCTGAGGGTCGTGGCTCAGCCCTTCTTCGGCCTGTAGGGGGTGGTGATCCATCAACAACAATCGGAGTCTTCGGTGGAAGTAACTCCTCGTCTTCCCCCCATTGCACTCCGCATCTCTGGCATAAAGCAGTGATGGTAGATGGAAACGGTAGTGCGGAGGTAGGTGGGCTGCTACCGATCTCATGGATGTGATTACTAATAATCTCGCCCAAATCCACGTCCTGCCCTATGAGAATGGCAAATACCAGGGCCGCTCTGTCCTTTGTCACCTCAGAATTGTGGGTCGAGGGCATGACCCGTGAGGCGACAAATGAGAACCATGCTTGGGCCTCTGGTGTCAAATGCTTCTTGAGAACCACCTGTGGCTCTCCCTTATCATTCCGCTGCCAATCTACTCCGGGCATGCCAATAACTGCGAGTACCTCATCATAATTGATCGTACTCTTTCGGAAGGATTGGTACGCACAGTTGTGTATGAATGGCATCTGGTAAACATTATTGATTGTTGCCTGATCAACCAGCACATCCTGCCCTCGAATAAAAACATTTGCTCTCCGTCCTGGTGGGATAACTCGGATTTTTCTTGTAGAATTCCCTCACCAGCGGAACCACATCATCAATTGGTGTTTGAACAAACTGAAACCACCCTCGTCGCCTTACTGCCCTTATGACAGGACATTCAATCTTGTCCATACTCATGCCCCTTTCACGACTGAGGGGTTTCTTGTGATACTGGGATACAACTCAGCTGCTGTAGCATTTTCAAACTTCTGTGCGTCATGCTCTTGCTCAGAAGTGGTGGCCTCCGCCTGCTTTTGTTTCTGTGAGGCCTCTGCCTGCTTTGACCTCTTTCTTGGAGCCATTTTCTTGCCAAGTTGTTCTCAATTATTTCGCTTAACTGCAACAAAAACACCACACCCAAAACACAGCAATACCAACACCCCGCAACACAACAACAATTCCCCCAAACTTTGATTCTTCTTAACCCAATTCAACTACAACAAAGTAATTGCACCAAAGGATGAAAAGATATGAAATTTAAAACAAATTACCAAGAAAAAATCTGATCTTTGATGAATTTTGCGCTTGGCGTGGAATTCTCGTTGATGCAATTCTACCCAATTCAGCTTGCAATACTTCAGATCTGCAATTAAAATCTCATCAGACACAATTCTTACTTCAAAGATTTGAAGTAATTTGAAAATTGGAGAGAAAATTGATGAGAGATGATGAAGATGGTGGAAGAGGCGTTATGGTTTGCTTTGGAGAGGAGAGGAAAAAGTTTTAAATTGCTGCACAGAATGCTCTTCGGTGCCCTATTTTTTTCAAAATTTTCTCTCGATCGATCGATCGAGATTATTTTTCGATCGATCGGTCGAGGCAGTGTATTTCTTTGCTTCTAAATTTCCGGGCGATCGATCGAGATTTTTTTCTCGATCGATCGCCAGCACCAGAATACCAAAATCAAATTTTTCAAAAAAACTTTCCTCTCGGGTTGCCTCGCCTACATCTTTCTTGCTTTTACACCTGCAACAAAATTGCACGAACTCATTCTCGGAACATCTAAAAACAAATTAAAAACAACCAAACTAAAATGAAGAACTAAAAACAAAAACTCGAGGAAGGAAACAAAAAGTTCTTAATTTATAGTCCCAAGCTGGACTGTCACCCTCCTCGTCTGTTAACTTGATTGCTCCTTTGGATTCTTCACAGAGTCACTCGGGAGCGTACCTTGTGTCCTTCCAGAAAGCAACGTGGCCAGCTGCCCTATCTGCACTTCCAGGTTCTTAATCGATGCATCCTGATTCTGCATCCTCACCTCAGTCGACGAACTCAGTTTTGCTATCAGCTCCTCCATACTCGGTTTTTGTGTGAACCCCGACTGTGGTTGTGGATTCAACACATTCTCTTGGTTTGACCACCTCAGATTTGGGTGGTTCCTCCACCCCGGGTTGTATGAGTTCGAATATGGATTGTTCTGCTGCCTGTTCCCTACGAAATTCACAGCTTCAGTAGATTGATTAAATTGGTTACTTGCTTGGCATTCAATGCTCGGATGACCACCTCCACATAAATCACAGAAAATAGCTTGAGCTTGCATTGCTGCTGCACCCATGCTATCTATCTTCCGGTTCATAGCTTCCAACTGAGCCGAAATAGCAGTAATCTCATCCACTCGATGGACTCCTATTGGTTTCTGTGGCTTGTTCCTTTCCGATTGCCACTGATAGCTATTGGACGCCATTTTCTCCAATAAGTCATACGCTTCTTCCGGTGTCCTCAGCATGATCGATCCCCCAGATGCTGTATGTATCATAGATTGGTTAGCAGAAAACAAACCATTGTAAAAAGTCTGTACCTGCAGCCAGATGGGTAGACCGTGATGTGGGCATCTCCTCAATAAATCTTTGAAACGATCCCACGCCTCATATAAACTCTCGGGGTCGAATTGCCCAAACGTAGTGATATCGTTCCGCATCTTTACCGTCTTGGAGGGAGGAAAGTACTTCGATAAGAAAGCTTTTGTCATCCCTCCCCATGTTGTAATCGATCCTACAGGTAAAGAATTCAACCAGGATTTAGCTTTGTCTCTCAATGAAAAAGGGAAGAGCCTTAACCTGATGGCGTCGTCGGAGACGCCATTATGTTTAAACGTGTCACAGATCTCCAAGAAGTTGGAGATGTGAGTGTTTGGATCGTCCGTGGCAGCTCCCCCAAACATTACAGAGTGCTGTATCATTTGGATAATTGCAGGCTTGATCTCGAAGTTATTCGCCTGGATTGTCGGCCTAGTAATGCTGGATAAAGATCCATGAAACGCTGGCTGTGCAAAGTCCATCATCAATCTCGGGTTCTGTGCCTCGTTATTGTCGGCCATTGCTCGAGCTTCTCGTAGTCTTCTAAGTAGAGTTCTCTCTATTTCAGGATCAAATGGCTCGAGAATGGGCTCCTCTCTTCTGAGCATGCACTAGAGAAATGGTTCCTGTACTGGATCAGACTAAAGGAGACAACAACAAAAATACAAAATCAAAAACAAGAACAACTAACTAAAACGAAAAAGAATAATAAAAATGAAATAATACAAATTGGCTAAATTACAATTAACTAATATCGTATGATATTATACAGATTAGTCCCCGGCAACGGCGCCAAAAACTTGACCGCGATATTTTTAAACAAAAAGTATTTCAGAGTGTAACGCGATTCTATACCGCAAGTGCACGGTTGTCAAGTTTTAGTATAGTTAAATGAAAGTAAGGGTTGTCGAATCCACAGGGACTAACGTATAAGTACCAAATAAAACTAGTAAAATTATATTTAGCCTACGATTAAAATGGGGGGAGATTAACTAATGCAAAATTAAATCTAAAGGACCCAAATAAAAACAAGAATAAATAAAATGAATGACTTCCGAATATGCAAAGGAATTTCGCTCGAGAAATTTATCTAGCTCTTCGTTCAATTATGTTATCTTTAAAGATTCGTTTGAATAAGCAATTACCAAACAATTGATTCTTAAGGTGAAAGGTTTTCGTTATTATTCAATACACTCTCTCGAGCTGTATAGAAACTAATATCAAATTAGAACAAGTAACTCTCGTTCACTTATTTACTAATCCGATATTGCATAAATCTTCAAAACCTCGTTACTCTAAATCTCTCGATTCAAAGTGCTCACGTATGTAATTTTATCTCTCGATCTCAATCTTAAACATACATCATGAATTAATGTAGCGTATTATAACGTTATCTCTCGATCTCGGTTATAACTCACAGAATTTAATCAAAGTTAGCTAGCCTTTGATCTTAATAAGCATTTAATTCATGAACAATAAGAATTCAATCCACTCAAACACATACGAATCAATAAATCAAACACAATTATACTCAAACTCGATAAAATAAACT
This sequence comes from Haberlea rhodopensis, assembly GCA_907163345.1. Lineage (NCBI taxonomy): Eukaryota > Viridiplantae > Streptophyta > Magnoliopsida > Lamiales > Gesneriaceae > Haberlea > Haberlea rhodopensis. The sequence goes on from CAJQUN010000179.1 coordinate 915,875, forward strand.
CAATTCAATTCAAAACAAATCAATAAGACGTTTAATTGTTTCTCAACCTCAAAAACATCCAATTAAAATGAAAATAAAATAAATCCGAGTTTAGAAATACGATAAATGCTGGAACGAATCCGTGCGTTGCACCGTAATCTCTTCTCTTGCTCCTTCTTGCACTCCGGAAATATCTCGCTCAAGCTCGGACGAAGAACGGAGGAAGACGGCTTTTCCTCGGCTTCTTCTCGGCGGCGGCTAGGGTTTTAGGGTGATGAAAATCGGCTCTTTCCCTCTCTGATATAATATGATTTGATATGGAAAGGATCCCCTTTTAAATCCCCCGAAAATCAAGTTAAATTTGGAAGATAAGATTTTCAGAAAATCGCGTATCGATCGATCGAAAAGATTTTTCGATCGATCGTTGCACTGTTCACTTCAGCGTTTAAAACTTTCTGCCTCGATCGATCGATCGAGATTTTTGTTCCGATCGATCGACACTTTGATAAAATTGCTGAAGTCTCTGCCCGGATCGATCGATCGAGAAATAATCTCGATCGATCGGTGCCTTAAAAATCTGAATTCTTCACTTTTCCTCTTTTTCGCCTCGATTTCACCCGTTTTCTTCATTTTAGCTCATTTCTTCCATTTCCGACCTATTTTCCTGAAACAAGCAAATAAATACCAAAAAGCGTAATTTCATCCAGGAAAAAGTACGAAAAACGGAAAGAAATTACAGCTAAAAACACTTCAAATCTAAGCCTATCATTTGTTCAGTAGGGACTCAGAGTTGGGGATAAGCAGGGAATGTGAGTCTACCTTCTGCTGCTAGGAGTTAAACTGGTCGAGATTGAATAAATTATGATGTGTAAATGATATCCAGGATGTGATGTATATGAACTATGTAAGCGACAAACATAGTGCAAACTCTTGATCAGTAGTAGTAGTAGTATCTTAATCCTTTTATAAATAATGTGATTTATGTAATTGAACACTTAATTGAGGATTAAGGTGATGAGGCCCCACATCAGGCGAAGGAGCAAGGTTTCGCGATGGAATTCCGTCAATTTCACTCCGGTCGAGTTTCTGGATCTTCTCGTCGATCCCTCCCGCAGATCAAGGTATTTCAAATTTTCTCTATTATGAAGAAGATTTTGCTAGAATGAAATTATTTGACCTAGATTTTTAGAATTGAGGGTATTTTGGTAAACAAAATGACCTAATAAAATATAGTTCAAATTTGGGTCTATGTGAAAAAAGTTTCTTGAATGGTGAATTGTTAAGAAAAGTTTATTTTTACACAGATTTTATTGAATAATTAATTTGAAAGTTGTATTTTTGGTAATTTTCTCTTTTTTATATGACTCATTATCCTAACCTATTCACCTGAAGGCCAAGTCATTACAAGGACATCTAAGCTGACATCATAATTGTAGAAAAGAATTGTAGTAATTTTTTTTAATCAGTGGACGTAAACATTTGTCATAAAAAATGTCACATTACATGTGAAACTCTGACCCATTTCACTAATCCAAGACCAAAATCTTACTTCGGTTGTTAAAGGGGCATAAACTTGAGAATTAAGAGTAGTAAATAAAGAATTAATTAATGATAGTCACCTAATTGTCATTTTACGTAAAACTAAACTATTCATGTAACAGGCAAGTTATGGAAGATTAATGTAAGCTTTTTAACATCTAAAACTTTCGGCACCTAGAAAATTTGGTTGGTTTGATGCTATTGTCCTTAATAATACATCAAATTATTGGATATGAATATTCGCATCCAACATGGATGTGAATATTCTCATCCAAGTATAGCTACCCTTAAGCTCTTAAGGGTAGTGTTCATAGAAGTAGCAACCAATAATTCATAAAATCTCCACCACTATCTTCACCCTGAACAACACATGACATTTCGAAACAGAATTCACTGAATTTCCAAATCAGAAACAAGCGACGTATGTCTAAGGCAACTCAAGTGAAAGAAAACTCGATTTTCCACGGTCTCGTACCCCCATCCTGCATTAAAACAGCCTCAGGACACGTAACATTGTGTGGCAAAACTCCAACTATTGGACCCTCAAGACAAGGAGCGAGTACCTCATTAAATACAATGATTTTGAAACTTAACTCACTATGATTTTTAAATTATACAAAATTGATTTGTTGTTGTTGATTTTACTTTTTAAAAAAATATACCTGTATTTATGTATTATTTCATGAGAGATGTTTGTTGGTATTGATGATTGTATAGTTTCTTTTGAATCTAAAACAAATCGTTTTGATGATTTATGATTTTATAGTAACTTTGTAATATAATTACCATTTACATTGTTAATTTATTAAAAATATATGTATATATTGATATTTGTTTATTTATAATATGTAATTCAAAAATTTAAATTATGTTTAAAAATAATCAGAATCATTAGATGATGATATTTCTACTAGAAACTTATTTAATACTGAAGAAAGAGAAGATAATGCATTAATCTGTACAAACTGAATTACACTTTGTTTATGATTGAATGAATTGAATTACTCAACTAATCTGTTTATTTATATCTAATGTAACTACCTATATATATCTAATGTACAGATTTTACTAATAAGAGGAGTTTTAACCGTCATCTTTATTCTCTTGTTGTTGAATTTGTTGTGAAAGATTTTGTATATCTTTACACCCTTGCGCAAGATGAAAGACTCGAATAGTAGGGATGTCAATGGCTTTGTCAAAATGTCTACTATTTGTTCATGCACAGGGATATGTTGTAATTTGTTCAATCATTCTTGCACATTCTCCCTTACGATGTGACAGTCTATTTGTATGTGCTTAGTGCTTTTGTATTTTTTGTTGGTCATGCAACATTCTGACTTACTATCTGTAAACATAGAAACATGAGAGGTATGCGATATATTAAAATCATGTAGTAGATAGAGTAACCATTGAACCTCACAAGTAGTTGTTGTGAATGCTCTGTATTCACCCTCAGCTGATGAGCGACTAACTGTCGGTTGTTTCTTGGCTTTCCAAGAAACAAGTGAGTCACCTAGAAATATTGATGTCTTGTGACACTTTTCCTTGTGTCAATGTAACCTGCCCAATCACTATCACTAAATGCTTTTAGAAGTAATGAGGATGATTTTGATAGAAATACTCCATGTCTCGTGGTTGTTTTGAGAAACCGGAGAACTCTCTGAGCTGCTGCTAAAAGGTTTTGATTTGGTTTGGACATAAATTGGCTCAATGTTTGAATTGCAATAGATCAATCTTGGTCTCCTTCACTTGATTAGTGCCTTCATGACAAATTTGTAATTTGTCCCATATCTCCTTTGCGGTTGAGCACATCGAGATCCGGTTGTACTCCATCATATCTAAAGCACAATGTAAAATATTAATAGCTTTAGCATTTTGAGATATTAAAATAATGTCCGCTCTTGTGAAATCGTCCATTTCTTTGGGAGTGCTTATTCCCCCAACTTCCTTTAAAGGAATGTGTGGACCTTTCACAATGATCTTCCAAAGGTCATAATCTACGGATTGGATGTATAGAGAAATTCTATTTTTCCAATACCCATAGTTATCACCCATGAAGAGCGGAGGTCTATTTGTCGATTGACCTTGAGCAAACTCATTTGCTAGATTAGCAATATAAAACTTTTGATTTAAAACAAAAATCAAATGGCTCTGATACCACTTGTTTGAACCGAAGAGAGGGGGTGAATGAGGCTCCTTGGCTACTTTAGCTTTTTAATATGAGTTTGCAAAATAAAAGAGTTTGCGAAGCGGAAGACTTCAAGTCAATCGATGAATAAATAAAAAAGAAGTAAATAAATAAATATATGTGTACTTTAATAAAGCGGTAAATGACAAGAAGATTTGTTTTAGAAGTTCGGCGATTAATCGCCTACGTCTCCTCTTCCCAGTTAGATAACCTCCAACCGAGGTTCCACTAGAACGAATGATCTTGGCCTTGAGGGCTCCAAGTTAGCCACAATACAACTCTTCCCGAGTACACAAAGCTCTTCACGAGCACAACACTCTTCACGAGTCTTCTTGGCCTTAAGGGCTCCTAGGATAGCCACAACACATGCACCAACTTTACTTGTTGATGACTTTACAATTTCCAACTTGCTTTGATGTTGGAGGACCTTACAAATAAATCAACAACACCTTCACGGTGTAACAACACGAAGAACACAAGACTCTATCAAAAGAAATGAATTACAAACTCCAATACAACAACAATGTATGGAGATTGCAATGCTATTTAAAATTTGAATTAGCAAAGCTTTGATGAAGTTTGTAGGCTTGTTTCTTGTCTTCAAAATGCTCCAAAAGATCAATATTTATAGTGTAGGAGGCCCCCTAGGCTCCTACTAGTCGTTGCTACACATAAGGCTTGAATCACTCATCGATCGCCTCAGACATCGCCTCGGGCTATCACCATCGCCGCGCCCCAACGGTCAGCATAAATCACGCATCGCCTCAGGCGATGTCCCGATCGCCTCAGGCGATCACCACTGAAAATAAATGCCGTAGCCTCAGCTGGTCCAAAATCTTCATCGCCTCAAACGATGCACACATCGCCTCAGGCGATCAGCCCATTGCCTCGGGCGAACCTCCCTGCACACGAGCCTCGGCGTCGCCTCTGTCGATGAGCGTGGCGATGCCCCGATTGTCTGCCATCGCCTGGGGCGATGATCACCATCGCCTGGGGCGATCCAGCCCAGACTTTGCACACATGATTTTCTTCATTCAATCCACTTTTAATCAATTAATCTGCACACTAAGTAGACATATTAGTATAACAAACACAAGTTTTGTTGATCATCAAAACTCAAAAATAATCCGGAGATAAATTAAAGCATTAAACACAAACATGCGTTTAAGGCTCAACATGTTGTATGTATCATAAAAGTTTTTAAGAATAAACTCAGCCCGGACTCCGATCTGATAATATGAATCTTGGTTACTAAACTGAGTGAGAACAAGAGTATAAAAATTTGTAAATGAGTGCTGGTTTCAAAATTGTGTTTCACAAGATATATCCAAGTACAACGTGAGTAATCATCAACTAATGTTAGGAAGAATTTATGACCAGCATATGAGGGAGTATAAAATGGACCCTAATATCGCAATGAACAATTTCAAAAGCAAATGAAGCTATAGTCACTAACATTAAAAGGTAATAGCTTTTGTCTTGAAAAATGGCACACATCACAAGGAGTTTTGTACTGGTTGTTACAATTGAGGTTTAAAGATGATATAGAGGAAAGTCTATGGAAAGATAAATGTCCTAATCTATAGTGCCAAACATTTACATCATCAAATATTGACACAGGAGAAGAAGCAACTACACGAGAAGTATCAGGTAATGTAACTGGTGTGCGTTTGTCGTGTACGCCCAAATTAACCCCACTCAATCCTCAAGATTGATAACAATAATGTAGTAGCGTGAGTAGGGATCGATCCCACGAGGAGGTGTGAATCTTTGTGTTAATGAAAATCAAAACAAAAGAATAATAAAGGATGGGGTTGTTAGGTTGAATTATACTAATTAAAATTAAAACTAAAGATTAACTAATGAAAGCGATTCTTGGTATCGGTCGACTCTACCTTGGATATTATCATTTATTTCATCGATTCACAAAAGACTCAATTTTACTTGAATATTCATCAATTGGAAATCTAATTCCTCCCTCACCTTATTCATAGTCAATTAATCCAAGCGTTCTAATTTAACTTTCACCAATCAATCAATCTCTATATGCATATTCAAGATTAAAATCATGACATCATTCAAAACTAGTGAGCGATGAATCTAAACAACATAAACACAAGCGGTTTATATAATTTAGTCAATGGTTTTCCCTAAGAATTTAATAACACCAACAGCAGGCAATTATCGATCTTAGTTGCTTCTTCAATTAGATTACTCAAACAATCTCTTATTTGATATCCAATTAGCAATAGATTATATGCAAGTTACTAGGTTGTTAATCCAATAAACAAACATCAATCATATCAACAAAATCAGAAAAACAATGAATTCAATAAAATCGATAAACAAAAGCGTATGAATCTCCCCAAATTAATAAATCCAAGGTTTTGTCTTCCTCAACCAAGAATTAAGACTAGCTACACATAATTAAAACAAAACTATAAATAAAAACAAGGGAAAAAAAACTAATCCGATCTCCGCTCGTCGAGGTGTCAATCCCGCCTTCGCTTCGATCTTCGTAGCCGTTCTTCAACAAAATTGAAAAGAAAATATAAAACCAGTCTAAAATTATTCTACCCTAACTATCTAGATGTTTTAAGGTCTGATTTTCGTGCATATATGTATAGGGAGGCTGATGGAGTAGGTTAGAATCCATGTGGGAAGAAAAGAAATGAAGAATTTTCACTTTCCAAAATCCTATTGGCGTAATTACGCCTAAAATGGCGTAACTACGCCTAAATTCCCGTAGCACTGGCGTAGGTACGCCTGAAATGGCGTCTTTACGCCTGATTTTACATTTTTCTGGCGAGTTTCGTAATTTGGCCATAACATTCTCATACGAACTCCGAATTCGATGAATCAGTTGTCCACGCGAAGATAACTCAAAGTTCTACAACTATTCTATGGACCACATGTCCAAAACATGGCTCGAACATATAGAAATTTGAGGAGAAAGGAGCAACATGTGTCTTGGATTCTGGTTTTTTCCTCTTTTCTTCAACTTTATTGCTTCTTTCATCATTTTAGCTTGATTTCTTCACCTTTCCCTACATTTACACAAATATACGATTAGGTAGCATATGTATCAATTTATCCATCAAAATATACCAAATCGTAGATAATTAAGCGCAATAGATGTGTCTATTTCTAGTCACATCAAACACCCCCATACTTAAACTTTACTCGACCTCGAGTAAATCAGACAAAACTATAATAATTTTTTGCTTGGCTCATAGCATCATAACAAACTAACTTGTCCTCACTTTTATGCCTCAACAATTTAAAACATGCATAGTAATGAAAGGCGGTGAAAAGTTAATAATGGAACAAGTTCAATCCCTAAACAATTCGTACCCAACAAAGTAGTGAACGTGTGTGTGTGGTCATGAACAAGTGTCATGTACAAATTATAGATCCAATAGATGTAAACTCACAATAGTTCAAGTCATACACTAACACAAGTATAAGCTCACTTGCACACTCTTCTCCACTATCTTAGCCACTTTGCTAACATGATCAAGTAGGTCTTTATTAGCTTGTAGTGTGGCCTAGGTATTGGCTTATGAAAGAAAGGTAAGGATATATCAAGTAAGAGAGTATGATGATATGCACACTAAAAGCTTCTCTTCTTGCTTGAATTTTTCAACTTTTGTTTCAACAATTTTCTTCTTTTGTGCCTTGGCTCCCCTTGAAGTCATATTTTTATCTATTTCCTCAAGGCATTCCTTTTCTTTCTTGTATTTCATTCTTTTCCTTATGAAGCTCACAAACATTTTAATCATTGAATACTTAAGTGCATGTGAATGAAACACATCATACTCCCTTCAAAGGTATGGATAGAACTCATATTTAGGCTCATTAGGGAATGATGATAAGCTAGTCAAAGAATGTCGAATGGGGGTTGTTTGTATGCTTAGCATACAACCATTCTTTTGCATTAAGGCTCAAAAAGGGTACTAGTGATTGATTTTCTTTACATGGTAGGCTTGAAAGGCTCAAACGCATCAAAGATTGCCTATATCACTTTCATGTTTCCAAGTAGTCTAGACATACGCCTCAAAGAGCATGTAGTTAAGTTCTAGCATGTATTAGAGACTTCTTAAGACTATCACAAAGTTCACACAATCTTCACTAAGCTATGAACACTTCACAAGTCATGACAATAATGTGCTCAAAATATTCAACTACTATGTTAAAGTACACTTTGCATTAGAGTTCAAAGTGTTCCAAGGTTAACAATTCACCTATGTTCAAAAACATGCATGCCATTAATTAGGTTTCATCATGGGCTAGTGATTCTAAGCATGTGTTCATTACTAACTATGAGCTCAAAATTTTCAAATTTTTGATTTTTTTGTATTTTTGTAATAGGAAAGCAATAACACACCACTAATCCCTCCCCCATACTTAAATCTTACATTGTCCCCAATGTAAGGCAAAAATACAAGAAAAGAGAAAAGTCTAACTACTAAAGCAATAAAAATAAAAATAAAAGGGAGAAAGGAAACTAACTCCCCTTGGGTTACCTCCCAAGCAGCGCCTCTGTTTAACGTCGGTGGCCCGACGCCAGTTCTCTCGCTTAAGGCGATGCCTATTCGCTTTGCACCTCTTGGAGGGTTTTTGTCTTTTCACTATGTCGCCTTCCTCCAAAGAAGTCAATCGAGGTCGATCAAGATCTACCTCATGACATCGTTTAACTTGTTGTCCCTTATGCTCGCCTTTGGGAATCTCATTCTGGTGAGATTCCTTGTTATCCACATCGACCTCTGTTTGTTGTTCAAGTATTGATGGCCTCAGTACCATCGTTTCTGGAGTTTCTACCTCTTCGCCACTGTCCAAGGTGATGTTGTCTTCGAAAAAATAGTCCCACGGATCCATTTCATCACAGTACTCTATTGCCGACTCCTCTGCCACAACACATGATTCATCTAAGTATTCAATATAGCTCTCAGTGGGAAACATACCTTGTGGAGTTGTAGGATGTACAAGCTCCTTTTCTTCTATTGGCACATGTGTCTCCTCTTCTAGCTCGGGTGGCATCAGTACCACCTTCTCCATAGTCTCCTCTTCTTCATCGCTCCATGATTCGAATGCAATCATGGTCTCCTTTTGTGCTGCTATCCGATCGGCCGATCTTATTAGTTGCTCCATTTGGTTACCCAAATTCTGAGTGCTAGCCCTGAATTCCTGTTGAAATTGCAAAGTACTATCATTAAGTGTTGAAACAAGATCCTCTAAAGACTCACCAGGGGTATGGTATTGAGGTTGTTGTGGCCATGGAGGGTATTGCGGTATGTATGGCGGTAGGGTGGACTCCATGTAAGGTGGAGGTGGGCTCATCCATTGATTGTCATAGTTGAGATTGGGATGATAACGCCAACTTGAATTGTATGTTCTTTGTCACTCCCTACGCCAAGTTGGTGCACAAGATACTCCAATTCGTCTAAGCTCCTATAATCCGCCATAACAATCAGTATGCCTCTATGGTTCGAGATTAGATGTTCACCTGTAAGCACGAACAAACCAATGTAGCACTAGGGGGAAATAAAGAAAGAAAAAGAAAGAGAAAGAAAAAAATAGAAAATATTAACACAAAAATATACAACGCCTCCCCGGCAACGGCGCCAAAATTTGGTGTGCGTTTGACGTGTACGCCCAAATTAACCCCACTCAATCCTCAAGATTGATAACAATAATGTAGTAGCGTGAGTAGGGATCGATCCCACGAGGAGGTGTGAATCTTTGTGTTAATGAAAATCAAAACAAAAGAATAATAAAGGATGGGGTTGTTAGGTTGAATTATACTAATTAAAATTAAAACTAAAGATTAACTAATGAAAGCGATTCTTGGTATCGGTCGACTCTACCTTGGATATTATCATTTATTTCATCGATTCACAAAAGACTCAATTTTACTTGAATATTCATCAATTGGAAATCTAATTCCTCCCTCACCTTATTCATAGTCAATTAGTCCAAGCGTTCTAATTTAACTTTCACCAATCAATCAATCTCTATATGCATATTCAAGATTAAAATCATGACATCATTCAAAACTAGTGAGCGATGAATCTAAACAACATAAACACAAGCGGTTTATATAATTTAGTCAATGGTTTTCCCTAAGAATTTAATAACACCAACAGCAAGCAATTATCGATCTTAGTTGCTTCTTCAATTAGATTACTCAAACAATCTCTTATTTGATATCCAATTAGCAATAGATTATATGCAAGTTACTAGGTTGTTAATCCAATAAACAAACATCAATCATATCAACAAAATCAGAAAAACAATGAATTCAATAAAATCGATAAACAAAAGCGTATGAATCTCCCCAAGATAAATAAATCCAAGGTTTTGTCTTCCTCAACCAAGAATTAAGACTAGCTACACATAATTAAAACAAAACTATAAATAAAAACAAGGGAAAAAAAAACTAATCCGATCTCCGCTCGTCGAGGTGTCAATCCCGCCTTCGTTTCGATCTTCGTAGCCGTTCTTCAACAAAATTGAAAAGAAAATATAAAACTAGTCTAAAATTATTCTACCCTAACTATCTAGATGTTTTAAGGTCTGATTTTCGTGCATATATGTATAGGGAGGCTGATGGAGTAGGTTAGAATCCATGTGGGAAGGAAAGAAATCAAGAATTTTCACTTTCCAAAATCCTATTGGCGTAATTACGCCTAAAATGGCGTAACTACGCCTAAATTCCCGTAGCACTGGCGTAGGTACGCCTGAAATGGCGTCTTTACGCCTGATTTTACATTTTTCTGCGAGTCTCGTATTTTGGCCATAACGTTCTCATACGAACTCCGAATTCGATGAATCAGCTGTCCACGCGAAGATAACTCAAAGTTCTACAACTCTTCTATGGACCACATGTCCAAACCATGGCTCGAACATATAGAAATTTGAGGAGAAAGGAGCAACATGTGTCTTGGATTCTGGTTTTTTCCTCTTTTCTTCAACTTTATTGCTTCTTTCATCATTTTAGCTTGATTTCTTCACCTTTCCCTACATTTACACAAATATACGATTAGGTAGCATATGTATCAATTTATCCATCAAAATATACCAAATCGTAGATAATTAAGCGCAATAGATGTGTCTATTTCTAGTCACATCAGTAACACGTTATATCCCATCAAATTTATCAGCAAAACCAATCATTGTCGAGTTCATATCCTGTAGGACACATTTATAAAAATTAAAAAAAAAACTATAATGCAAAAGAATTAGAATTGGTTAGCTTTGAAACTGAGATAAGATTAAATGTAAATACAAGAAAGCAAAGAACTCTTTCTAGTATTATATGAGCCGTAAATTGGACAGTTCCTATGTGTGTAGCTTGAGCAACTTCATCATTAGGCATATGAACTTTAACAGAAATAGAAGATGGACTATATGTGTATAATGAAATATCACAAATCATATGATCAGTGACACCTGTGTCAAGAATCCAATACTTTGGTTTATTGGAAGTTAAACTACAACAAGTGACACCAAATTTACTTGTAATGATACCTTGGACAGCCGTAGGAGCTACATGTGTGGAATTATCAATAGGTAATTGACTGTGAGTCTGTGGAGGATGTGATTTTGTGAAAGCAAGAAATTGATTATAGAGTTCCTATGAAAATGACACTGCAGAAGCACTTGAAGATACAACATTGGTAGCCACATGTTCTTGTAAAATCCTAGGACCGAAGACCGTTCCAGTTTGGAGGATAGCCAACGAGTTGGTAACACTTGTAAATAGTATGTCCGTCGAATCCACAGTGAGAACACTTAGACGTTTCTTGTCCTTAACATATACATTTTTAGCCAATAATGCAACAGTGTCCATATAAGACTTGGGAACAGATTGGTTTACTTGATTTGCAAACATGGAAATTAATCAAATGAAACATAATGATTTTGAAGGGATCTTTGGCTTTCTTCTTGCAACAATAATGAGTAAACTTTTGTAAGAGAGGCTGCGAATTGTAGAGTAAGAGTCATGCAATCCAACTAGAAATTTTAACACGTTATAGCAGTGGTTAAAGCCTCAATAATTTGACATGTACATGTAGACATTGCACCACAAGAACACCGAAAAAGTGGTCTATAACTAACATATTCCTCCCAAATTGACTTAAAAGAATTATAAAATTGAGTTAAAGATTGTGAACCTTGATTCGTTGAAAGCGTTCTCTAATTGAAAGACTCGTGGACCATCACTTCGAGCATATCAATTCATTCCAGAATTCTTCATCATATGAAAAATACAATAAACTTTGACGAATTTCTTTTGATACGGACTTCAGAAGCCATGAAAGAACCAGCTTGTTTGTGTGAGTCAACGCGAGATGCAAGATTCCATGTGAAACAGACGGTCATATTATCGAGCCATCAAGAAACGAAGTCTTGTTCTTGATGCTGAAAGCCATCTGTACATATTGGACTAGGATATGTAATTGTCACCGTGAAACACTTCACACACTATGAGTGCACATGAAGAAAGAAAGGGGACGAAGGATCATCTGCTCGATTGAGCGGATGTTCGACCAAATCGCGTGTACCATTGGAATCATCACGGTTTTGAGATGCCATTGAAGAGAAGAAAAATTACAGAAGAATGAAATTGATGTGCGGAAAATTGATGATAGATCGATTATCGTCAGGCGGCTGATACTTATTCAATACTGAAGAAAGAGAAGAGAATGTATTAATATGTACAAACTGGATTACACTTCGTTTATGATTGCATGAATTGAATTACTGAACTAATCTGTTTATTTATATCTAATATAACTGATTTTACTAATAATACGAGTTTAAACCATCCTCTTTATTCTCTTGTTGTGGAAGTTGTTGTGTAAGATTTTGTATATCTTTACAAAAAAATTCCATTTGAAAAAAAAAAATCAAAACCAAAAATTGGTTACCCAACCAAGCTGAACCAAAGATCTAGGCTTGGTTTGGTTTTGTTTTTAATTTTTAATGGTTTTATTTGATTTGCTATTTAGTAAAACTTATAAACTTGATTTGTTTCGGGTTATTATCAAAATCGAAGCAATTCGCATTTGGTCACTGGCATGTGTATAGCATAGACTAAGCATATTTCTGCTCTATTCTGCTGTTTTCCTGCAACTACAATTTGTTATCAAGTAAAGGCAATTAAATATTTAATGCTTTTTTTTCGTTATAATTTGAAGGATTCAGTTTTTTTTTTTTTTTTTTTTTTTGTGTTTTGTGTGTGTGTATACTTATAGGCGAGGTCATTCCGTGGATCCTAATCTAAACAACAGGCTGGTTTATATATGTTTTTGGTTTCTGATTGGTAAAATTTGATTTTAATGAAATAAATTATTTTTCATATTTAATCCGATTTTTTTCCAGAGCACATGCATATCGCAGGTCATTACTGACAAAGCTACATATTGCTGACATGTTCCAACTGAAATTGAAAAAATCCAACTCAATGTACAAAAAAATTTATTATTGCAGACCAAATTTTGCCCAATCATAAGATTAAAAAGACTATATTGTCAGTTCTAGATTAAATATGCATTTTTCCCATTAAAATATAACAATAAGCTTCATTGAACCAAATCAACATGAGATTTAATATTTTAGACAATGAATTTCATATGGGAGATTTTATTGAACAAGTAGACTTAATAGCAAAGTGAAATAGAGAAACTAGGAAGAATTCAGTCAATAATGTTCACTAACACATCAAAAAATTATTACTACTTATTTATGTGAAAGAACCATAACTCCTCGTCATCTCCAATACCCATTCAAAATTCAGGGAATCCCTTCATGTAATCCATGAAGGAAGGAGAAATGGGATTGGCCATACTAGATGAATGAAAAACAGAACCAGCCCTCGACGAACAAAGATACGGCTCCTTCGAATTCGGAGCGAAAGATGGAACCTCGACAATGTATGGATTAGGCATATGGTTGTACAATGGCGGCGATACTACCGACGTCTCCGGCTTAAACTCATTCACATATTTCTCGTCCGTCAAGACAGATGAGGATGTCTCATGATCCTCGTACCCAACATTCTTAATAACCCTATATTCTTTTTCCTCGTCCCTCGTAGTCATCTCCGGTTTCGAACTTGATCTTCCCTCCTCCTCTGACCGCGAATATCCCGTTAGCTTCTGCACTAAAGCCATGAAATCACTAGCTTGAGCGTGGATGACCTTTGGCGAATGCGTGTATATGATCACAGGTTGTCGCTTCGTTTGATTCTTTGGAGAAGGATTGGTTCTACTTCCTGGATTTTCAACGACTGTTTGATGTGACGAAGATGATTTGTGGATTGCATGGGAATCACTATTGATTCTTAATGGAGTATCTTGAAAGTTTGAAGGACTCATGGCTTCCTAATCACAACGGATCAAGCAATAAAATTGGAAGTAAAATGGAATTTCAGTCTTTGAGTATGTGTGTGTATATATATAAAGGGTTTACATTTTTTTAACGAATTGTCCATGAATTAGCGGAAAGCAGTTGTGGATCAGAATAACATTTGTCAGCATGGGCTTCATTCTCCAATGGGTGGAGACGGAGGAGCTGGCGGGTGGCAGCTCAGCTACTCTTTGTATGTGACGAGTTTTCAACATCACATATCCAAATGAAATTTGGATTATAGAATATAGCGTGATGGTAATACCCTTATGCTAGAGTCTCATATATGATCATATGTTAACAATGTAACTACTAATCCACAAATCTTCTCTAGTTAATAAAATCATTAAATCAAATTTATCTAATCTAATTATTAATATGGAAGCAAAGTAAACGAAGGGTTATTTTTCACTCTAAATCGCACTTGAAACAATAATATCTCATTAATCATTTAGACATAACTTTTCATAAGATGAATTCGTATTTTCTCTCTTTATGTCTACCTCAAATGCCATGAATTTACTTTTGTACCGATAAAATAATTTGATGCACACCAGAAACTGCACCTTGTAGTTATTTATATTTCTTTTTATTTTAGGGAAAATTTGTAGTGTATATATGTCTTTTCACCATTTTTGTAATCTAATTGTCAAATTTCAGTTTCATTCCTTTATATTTCTTATTTTTATTTTGATTTTTTTGCAATTTTGGTAATTTTACTGACGTAATGTTGATGTGGTGTCGACGTGACACTGTGTATAATATACATCAGTTTCCTGTGAGAAAAAAAGACTAAATTACCAAATTTTAAAAGATACAAAAGTAAGATACAATTATGACAACACATAGGATTAAAATTGTAAAGTGACAAATATACAATGAAAAATTGTAATTTTCCTTGATTTTATATGCAGTTTAATTGAACAAAACCAAATTTCGTTATTTTTTTAAGTAAAAATGTATGAAGTCGTATTAAAATTTTGAATTTCACTTCTGCAGTTATTTGAGGGGATTCCATTTAATAAAAATGGAACAAATCGTTAAATACAATCTACATAAATTTAGTATATATAAATATATAATTTCTCTGAACTAATTCTGAATGAATTAAAAAATAATAAATAATATAAGACAATTGGAAGTTGGAACACTGTTGGAGAAGTCACCATCACAAGGAAAAAATAATATTGATTAACTTTATTTTATATAGTTTTCAACTTAAGCTGTCCTCCTATATAGCTAATTCCACGAGTAATATGATATCATGGTGTATAGCATCGTTTGAGCTTGTGGCCAAGCTGTGATGGTTGATGTTCGGGGTCCGAGTTTACGACAACATCACGCTCACGCACATTGCCAAATTTGCTTTGGAGGCACAACTTGTGTATTCATACGTTGATACAAGGGCGGGTCTATGATTATAATTCGTTCTGGTGAACTCTACTGCATTTTGTATTGGAAACTTAAACTTTGAAAGGAGATAGGCATTTGTAAGCATTTGCATGTCCTTCGCCATCCCGTCCATAGGTAAAAAAGATTTTGACCTTGGTTGCAGCCCATATCAGCCCCCAAAACAAACCTTGGTAGGATAGCAAGGAGCTAAGAGCCTTCATTTACACGGAAATATTACCTATATATTACCTATATATATAAGTGTCTAAGACATACTATTCTAAGGAATTACCTTGTTTGGAAAGATTTGACCCTTGACCCAACTGTGCATCCTTGTCTCAATTTTTAAAATTCAAAATGTTTTTTTTTTAAGAAAAAAACTTGTTGATTTTTGTCAAATATGAATTGATTTTAGAGAAAACAGTGAGTTCAAAATAGGATATCGTTATGGCAAATTTTAATAATAAGTATATATAAAATATTTGGCATGATGGATTTGATTTGACACTTGACCCAACTGTGCATCGTTATTTCAATTTTTAAAATTCAAAATGTTTTCTTTTTTTTTTAGAAAAAAACTTGTTGATTTTTTCAAGTATGAATTGATTTTAAAAAAACAGGGAGTTCAAAATAGGACATCGTTGTGGCAAATTTTAATAATAATTATTTATAAAATATTTGGCATGATGGATTTTTGGTAGATTACAGGTCGTCCGTTTTGCTTGTTTGTATTTGATTTTTGGTTTACCTACGACCATTGCTAATATGTGATTGTTCTCGATTACCTTAGTTCTGATGTTTGGCATCAAATTTTCCCTTCATGTATAAGCAGATTATCAAAAAATTTAAAAAATATTAAATGTTGATTATTATATATTACTTATTTGATAATGTTTTGGGTTGTCACATTTACATTCATTATTTGTGAGAAAGTATATAAATAATTATAAAAGTATGATGATTCAATAATAATGAGGCCATAGCAAGTAATATAATAGCAATATCCTAAAATAACAATGCAACTACAATAATAAACATAAACTATAATTTCTCTTATGCGATGCTCGCTCCTGCTATGAGATACCGAACACATATATGCATTATGATATCCGATGTCATCTACTACTATAATGCACTTTTGTAGATGACTTTTATTTAAGGGTCTATTGGGACATACTAGGATATACTATGTTGACTTTTGCTATGGTGCACTGTTAGGAATGACTTTTATTTAGTACAACCTATTTATTGTTATATATGTATAATTATGTATATTCAATGCGTATGAACCATCCTTTTATTCTCTTGAAATGTCTATTGAACTTGTGTCTACCCTTTGTTGGACATATATACCAGATTATAAGCTAATTGACACCGCGCCTTGCGTGGTGCCAAATTAACTAGTATATATATATATATATATATATATATATATATATATAAGTGTCTAAGACATACTATTCTAAGGAATAGTATAACAGTGCAATTCCATATTTTCCCCCTTTTTATTACTGTTGTGATTAACAGTAAATCGTCCATCTTTTTCTTCTTCTTTTTAAAACGTTCCATCTTTTTCTTTCATTTAATTGTGTTTATTATTATTTTTATTTTTACATACCTATGTCTAAGGCATACTATTCTAAGGAATAGTATAACAGTGCAATTCCACATTTTCCCCCTTTTTATTATTGTTGTGATTAACAGTAAATCGTCCATCTTTTTCTTCTTTTTTTTAAAATGTTCCATCTTTTTCTTTCATTTAATTGTTGTTTATTATTATTTTTATTTTTACATACCTAACATATTATTATACATACATAATAATATATAAGATTTCTCATTTCTCATTGACTTGAAGATTTCTTCCACCGACACTGTTCTTCCATTTTTG
Organism: Haberlea rhodopensis; assembly: GCA_907163345.1. Taxonomy (NCBI): domain Eukaryota; kingdom Viridiplantae; phylum Streptophyta; class Magnoliopsida; order Lamiales; family Gesneriaceae; genus Haberlea; species Haberlea rhodopensis. The sequence continues at coordinate 933,277 of CAJQUN010000179.1, forward strand.
GTTTTCCTTCTGCAAGGTTTCTCATCGATTGACCTTCTTTTCTTCCTTGCTTTGTTCTACAGCTTTTTCTTTTGTGGGTTTTACACTCTCTTTTGTTCTTCTGTTTTCAATTTTTGGGTTTTCCTCTACGGATTTAGAAGATCATCGTTCCTTGTTGGTTGTTTTCTTGTTTTTTTTTATGCAAGGTTTTGTGTGGATGATGGATTTTAGAGTGCGTTTGGGTCTTTGTCTTTTATACAATCGGTCACCATACACTCTCATTTAATTTTTCCACTGTTGCTCCGTGATTTAGGGTCTGACGAAGCCATGTTAGGTCATTTGATGGTATGCTATTGAGTCATTCGGAGGCCATTTTTTTCTAGCTCTTATTTTTTTATTTTTTTCCAATGTAAAACTGCAGAAGATTCCGTGAATGGTGGACCTCATCAAGCTTTCTCGTCGTGGGTAGCGGGTTTGGTGGCATCTTACATTCTTTTCTTCTATATATGAAACTTCAAATGGAGTATGTTTTTATTAATTTTGTTTGTGCTAAAATATGCAGTTTTGTTTTAAGTTTTTTAAAATGTCACATTGCTTGATTATGATTTGACAAGAGACCAACAAAATGGTTGTGATTTATGGAAGCAGGAGCATAATTTACTATTAAAGAGAAAAAAAGTAGAGCACGTGCCTGTAATCTAATTGTAAAGAGGTAATGTGGATGGTTATGTTTCTATTCTGTGAGAAAGTTCTAATATAGAAAAATATGGCTGGGCAAGTCATGAGAGTGATAATAAATGACCGGCGATATGCTGCACTACAAACTCTCGGTGCAAAAAAGGCAAGCTTTTAACAAGGTGATTTTGAATTTACTCCAATGATCTCGTTTTGATGGTTATATCATCAGTTTAAATACATCTAGCTGTTGTTTTCCATTTTCTGCCAATGATTATTTCGAGCATGTTTAGTGCTCTGTGGTTCAGTTTGTGGGACAAAAGAAAAAAAAGAGGTTGAAGAGAGACATGCCAAAAAGAAGAAAGTTCGAGAAGATCTCAAGAAAATGTTAGATGTGAGTAGATTGTTCTGATTTTATAGCCTTTTATCCTTTTATCATGAATGAATGTTATGATTCTCTAATCAAGTCACTCGCCCGATCATAATTTGTGCAGGAATATGAAGATTTGACTTCATCAACATGATGAGGGTTTGTATTTTTTTTCTTGTTTCGATGTTAAGATAATGCTAATTTTGTTTTAACATATTGAAGTTTGGTCAAGCCTACTTTTCTTATATCGTTGAGTCTGATTCATGTTTTGTGATTCTTATATGTATGTCATTGTTTTCTCGCTAAGTATAATATGTAAATCTATGTGATAATAAGTGTTGAGCCTTAAACGCATGGTTGAGTTTAATGCTTAATTTATCTCCGAATTATTTATGAGTTTTGATGATCAACAAAACTTGCATTTATTGTACTAATATGTCTACTTAGTGTACAGGTTAGATTGATAAATTGGTTGGGAAGACCAATGGAAGAGAACCCAAGTTATACAATAACATATGCGAGTTCATAGGACAAGCGGTGATTTTTATCAAGGAATCTATTGAGCTTGGACGAGAAGGAATGACATCTATGAACAACCAATTTAAGTGTTCAACATGTGTGGAATGATGTTTGAACAATTTCTTATGATGGGATGAAGATCCACAAACCAATGGTCCGTTGGTGGACAAATTCGTATAGAAACCAATTGGAGCGCAGTGCAATGTTTTGATTATATCTCTTGGCTCGATGCTCCGAATAATGTGAATCTAAAGAGGTTGGAAATCCAACTCAATATTCTAGATTTCATATTCAAACATCTCAGTCCAATTCGGATTGCATCATGGAGCAAAATGGCATGGAAGTCATAACAAGTGCAGATTGTAGCAAGGTTTGAGCGGCTGTAGACTTTTGGGCGTAACTTCTTCATACCTTAATGAAATGCAATGAAATATTGCCAACACCTAGATAAGAGGAAGAGCTACAACTTTCATGTTTACCACGTTTCCCAGAAATGAGCTTAAGATGGTCGAATAGTGCAAAGTTTGAGAGTGTTGAAATCCGACAGATCACCTCAGGCGATCCGGGCCATCACCTCAGGCGATCCGAGCCATGCGTGCACGCTGCGCGCACCATCGACCCAGGCGATGGCAGGCTGTGCGCCAGGCGATCCAGATCGCCCCAGGCGAAGGCATGGTCGCCCCAGGCGATCCAGAACAGTTCCTACGGCATTTTTTCAAAGGGCGATCGCCCGAGGCGATGGGGACATCGCCTGAGGCGATCTGGGCCAGATTTGAACGTTAGAACGTGGTGATGGAGATCGCCCAAGGCGATGCACGCTTGATTCAAGCCTTATGTGTAGCAACGGCTAGTAGGAGCCTTGGGGGCCTCCTACACTATAAATATTGATGCTTTGGAGCATTTTGAAGACAAGAAACAAGCCTACAAATTTCTACAAAGCTTTGCTCATTCAATTTTAAATAGCTTTGCAATCTCCATACATTGTTGTTGTATTGGAGTTTGTAACTCATTCTTTTTGTTAGAGTCTTGTTGTCTTCGTGTGAGTACACAGTGAAGGTGTTTTGTTGAGTTTATTGTAAAGGTCCTCCAACACCAAAGCAAGTTGGAAATTGTAAAGTCATCAACAAGTAAAGTTGGTGCATGTGTTGTGGCTATCCTTAGAGCCCTTAAGGCCAAGAAGACTCGTGAAGAGTGTTGGTAGCTCGTGAAGAGCTTTGTGTACTCGTGAAGAGTATTGTGCTCGGGAAGAGCTTTGTGAACTCGGGAAGAGTTGTATTGTGGCTAACTTGGAGCCCTCAAGGCCAAGACCATTTGTTCTAGTAGAACCTCGGTTGGAGGTTATCTAACCGGGAAGAGGAGACGTAGGCGATTCATCGCCGAACTTCTATAACAAATATCCTTGTTATCTACCGCTTTATTACATTATGCATTTATTTATTTATTCACTTCTTCTTTTTATTTATTTATCGATTGACTTAAGCCTTCCGCAAGCGCAAACTCTTTTATTTTGCAAACTCATTTTAAAAAGCTAAAGTAGCCAAGGAATCTCATTCACCCCCCCTCTTCGATTCCAACAATAAGAATATAACACTACATTATTATATGTTTATTACTCTATTATCATGTATATTGTTGATTAAATAAATATGTACAATATGCACATTAATCTTTCAATACACGTTCGTGTAAATATTTGTTTGTTGGTCCAAGGTACGACTGAATTTTGGATTCCTGATATGAAGGAATAGATTTTCACTTACATGTCAAAACAATATATATATATATATATATATATATATATATATATATATATATATATATATATTACAACTATTATATAAGTGTGGAAGGGTCAATATTTTTATAAACAGTACAACAGTTGTGTACAGTGTAATCATCGCCTGTGCTTATGCTTGGGCCCTCTATTTTTTTCTATTGGCCAATTTTATGTGGATATGAGGGCCTTGTGTGACATTAGTTCCCCAGCCCATTATTAACTTTGGATATGAGGGCCTTGTGTGACATTAGTTCCCCAGCCCATTATTAACTGTTGCATGGCCCAAGTTAATTGATTTTTAATTTTTTCTTTTTCCCGATGCTTGATTTTTTATTTCTTTCTTTTCATGCTTGCTTGTCAGTTCACGCCTCCTCCTTTTCAATCAATGACTACCTCTTTTCTCCCAATCACGGCTCCCTCTTCTATGTACGTGTTTGGTGGTTCGCCTTCTTGCACACCTGGTTATCAGTTACATTAGCTTGTAATTATTTTTTGATTGTGTATTTTTTGGTTTACTGTAGTAAAACAGGTGGATTTGGTGGTTTACCATGCTTTCGTCCATGGTTATGGTCCTGTGAGGTATGGTTTCCACGCTTTATATATATTGTTGGTGTTTTTCACTAGCAAACCACTTATCTACGACGAATGGATTTGTTTCCCCATCATTTTACGTTCATACTTCTTGAGTTCTAGGTGTGTTTGTTTTTAAGCTTTTCGGTTTCAACTATTTTTTGTTACAGATTTCGTATTCGTCATTTCCTTAATTCTGCATTTAAGGGTTGTCGGTCTTGTTTTTTACGTTTTAAGTTTTCAAATTTTCCGTTCAATCATCTTTTGCATGTTGTTCTTTCCTTGGTTTGGTGCTAGGTATTTTTTTCGATCTCCATGTTAATCTTACTTTTTTAAGTGCTTTTGGGCCCTGTGTTTCCATGGTTGGTTGCTGTTTACGTTGCTTGTTTACGAGTTTGGCATGTATTTTAGAAATCTGAAATGCTTTTAAAAAAACTGGTCTTCGTGCTTAAAGGAAAAACAACAATTTATGTGCTTAAGGGGAAGAATGACTTAAATATGTTTTATATTTAGTTCGATACAACCATGTTATATTTATCAGAGATACGATTCAAGAATTTGGATCAGTGACATTAGCATTTTAAAGGATAAAATTTTGGTCGTATCACATTGCTATTATAAATATTGTAGTATTTAATATGGTAATTTCCTTGAATGTTAGAAGTATTCGGTAGTGGTTTGCTAGATTTAAGTCTTTTTTTGTTGTATAAACTGATTTATGTATTTCGAAACTTATTGTAGAAAAATATATATGAAGGGTAAAGATACTAATTCATGACTAGGGTGTCAAATAGGTTTTATAAAATAATACAAGGTCATACGTAACAACATTAACATGTTTTTAAATTTAATAATAGTATGCTGTTACATGACCTTCGAGACTTAAGTTCTGACATTTGTTTGCTGCACTATGCCATACTTTTAACTTCAAAATTCTATTGGGCCTTGTGTTTGTGTGTTGTCTTGCTATTCGGTTCCTTTGTTATCCGCATGCATCCCTTTGAACCTAGAGCTCGGATCGTTGATTGGTGAGGTTGTCTCCTCCATCTAGGCATATGCTCTTTTATTGTTATTGGGCATGCTGTATGCTCGCTCCCGAAAACGTTTTAGCTATACTATATTCATAATATGCATGTTGCACAACCTTTAAGCCCAATGTTTCAGCATCTGTTTAGTGGCGTTGTGCATTTTTTTTATACTTTTTCGCTCTGAAGTTCTGTTATGTCTTGTTAGGTTAATAACTAGGTGTTTCACTCCCTTGCTGCCTTGCTTATAACTATGATGTGAATTGCGCAGAGCTTAAACCATCTTTAAACAATTTGCTTGCAAAGTTTCTTTTTAATATGACCTATATGTTTTTAAATATAATACCCTTAATTAAAAAAATGTATATTTTACTCATAACCTGCAAACCTTTTTGGTCAATTAATTCTTTAAACAAAATAGCCACAGTTGCGTTTATTTTTTCTTATACTTTTTCCAATTTTTTTACACGTACCTTTTTTTAAGCTGCTATCATGTATACTATATGTGTCCACGAAAAACATGTTTTAAATATACTATATGTGTAATATGCATGTTCCGAAGGCTTAACGTTCTTCATGTTGGCTGCTGCAACTTTTGCTATGTCGTCACATGGACTTTATATTTGCTTCTATGGTGTATTTTAGATACAAAAAACTATTTTACATACATTATATATGCAAAATGCCAGAACTTTAGTGTATCCTTGGAAACAGTGTATCACATTTTGCATACATTTTGTGGCACTTTATTTTGTAATTGCTGTCTCATGCGCTTTGTTTTTGCACTGTCGATTTGTTGGTTGTTGTGTCCCGTAGGTTTTCCAGATCGGGAGCGTTATTTTCTCACTTTCTTTGTGTTGTTCTTCATTTCGTTGTTGTCACTTTGCCAGGTCAGGTTCAATCTTGGTGAATCTTTTGATTTAACACTGGCAAGTTGTTGGATAGCATATTTTCAGATGATTTCTCCAAACATTAGTGGCAAGGTGCTGTTTTTCTTCCTTAGGGGTAATGCTTCTGTTTTATGTTTGTGTGCATTATGACGTTATGGTTCCCACTTCCAGATAGCCTAGCAAATCATTATATTAGAAAATGCTGATATACCTTGATTGATTATAAATTATCAAACCTGATTCAATTTTGATTTAGTAGCCTTTTTCTATGCACATACCCTTATTAAATTTTATGCAGTATTTCCAAAGTGATGCCACATTGCTATCTAATGTATAGAAAGCATTTCATAACTGAAGCCTTTTCTGAAATGAGAAATTATGCTTATTGTTGCTTGATAGTCTAAGTTTTTATGCCCGTGTGGTTTTTTTTTTTTTGCTCTTTTTTGAGCTGCATGTTTTTATAACATCCATCATAATTCAACTCATTTGTCCATAATTTGGATTTATTAGATTTAATCTGTTGATTAAACTTCAATAAACATTTAATGCCAACTGGCTGTGCATCATCTGTTTAAATGCAGCTCTCTCTTCTTCCAGTCGTCCATTTCCACTAAAGGATCGGCAGATGTACAAAATTAATCCGCGTCTCATCAATAGTTTTTATGCAAAATCTGAAAGAAATATACTTTAAATGTTTATAAAATTAAATGTTTATTTTATGCATTTGTGGCCGCTAAGTTCACTTCTTCTAGGGTTTAAAAAAACGCTTAAATTACTTAGAAGGTTCGATCGAGCGAGGTGAGTGTTGGGTGGGTGGAGTGTGCTGGTTATATGATGGCAATTGGCTGGCCACTCTTTTTTTGACACTTTTTTCTTGTTTAGATAAACTACTTGACATGCCCATATTCCAGTACATGTTAAATTTAGTGTCGGTACAACATTGAAGTGTCTGCTTTCGTGTGTGCTCAATTTGCACACTGTCTTATTCTTTCATATCCAAAGCCTACAATTTTTTAAATTTTTTTCTTGTTGGATATTTTTTTTCCATAATTAAATTTGATTGTCACTTAATTAGGGAGCCCTGGCATCGCGCCTTGCGCGGTGCATAAAAACTAGTATATATATAATCACTACTAGATTTTAATCTTATTTTGTAAGATGGATGAACTATTGTTTAACTTCTTTTCTCTGAAAGTTGATGATAAGATAATGATATCAATTAGCTATGAGAGATCTCAGTGTTTAAGTGCATATGTAAAATAAATTCTAATAGCAATTTAGTGTTGAAGTAAAACTATTGTTAAGATTATGGCCCAACTAATCAAAGCCCATTAGGTTTTTTAACCATTATTATTTATCCTAATCTGGCAGCCTATTTGAAAAGAAGAAAGATACGTACGCCTTTCTTCATCCTCTCCAAGGAACGTCTGATTTGACCGCCTCCTCCTCCAAAAACTTCTCTCTTGCACGTTTTGTTTCAGCCCTTTATTCTTTGTGATTTCTGCCTGTCTGTGGCTTCTCGATCCTTTGTGGAATTTGTGTTCGGTGTTTAATAGAGGTTTTATCGTTGGGTTGCGTTGGATCTTCGGGTACTGTCCGACCGTTCCTTCCTGGTAGCTTTGTGCTCTGGTGGTTCTGTGTGCGTTGAGGGTGGTTCTGTACGGTGGTTTCTTCGTTGGTTCTGTCTACGACGTGCTGGCCGTGTTTCTTTCCTGTCTGCTTTGTGCGATGGAGCTGTCCGATGGATTGGGGTTGTGATTTCACCTCTGGCCTTTACCTTGGATTCTCCGTGACGTAGATTGGAAAAACAGCAGACCTGAGCCGAACTCTATATCCTTTTGGAGATTATTGTTTATTTGCATATTGTGTATTTGTATTTGTCTTTGATGAATTTGCATGTACAAATGACGATACCAAGGCGGATACCCACCTAACAGTGGTATCAGAGCGGCTATCCGCGCCTGGTGGGTGAACATCGACGCTCGGGCAGCGGCTGTTAGGCGGCTCAGAGTCTGCGCCAGTTCGACTTTTCGGTGGAAAAACCCCAGAGCGTTGGCCTCTGGGTTGTAAGTGATTGGCTTGAACCCTAAGGTTACGTTTGGTAGGTGTGATATGATAAGTGATGGATAAAGAAATGATTATTAAAGTAACGGATATATAATCTTGTGTTTGGTGTCTATGATTAATAAGACATGGTAAAATAATATTGGGTTTGATGTAGTTGATTAAATATTATATAGATGTAAATAGTTACTAAAATGAGCGAAATACCCTTGAATGTGTTTTCACTTCTTCCGTAGAATATTCCAAATTATTTTATTTACAATAATTTGTTTATAATATTAAATATTTATTTATAAATTTATTAATGTATTAACATATTAAATATTTTTTAATCAATTCAATTTATTTAAATAATAAATCATTCCTCCCCTAAACAAAAACAGAAGCATAAAAATTAAATAAATAAAATTGATTATTTAATTCATTCAATTTATTTAATAAAAATAAAAATAAATTGATTTAAATGAATTTAGTTATTAATACAATTTTATAATGAATTAAACAACATGCATAAATAATATGTAAATATTATAATAGCTTTTATAAAATTGATTTAAAATATAAACTAAAAATAATATAAAATATAGTAAAGGGTTTTTTGGTATTTGCACATGACGTGATCCGCTTATTTTATGTTTTTATGGTAGAAATGATTACTAAAAAATAAAGGAAACACACCAAGATTTTTACGTGGAAAACCTTCGAATTGAAGGAAAAACCACGGGATCTAGTCCAGTTTAAATTGTACTATCACGAAAAAATGATCAAGTTACAGGACTTTTGACTCATTACAATCGCAGAATTATCACATAAAAATATCTGCAAAGTACAGACAAATGATGACCGAACAGACTTGGAAATGCTCTCTTCGAAGTCTTTTGCTTGCCTCCTCTCCAAAAATCCTCTGTAATGAGACCTTCAACTCCTATTTATAGGAGCTATTCTGGAGTTACTTGGCGGGAAAGTCTTGAATATGCCTCCCTTGATCGTGGCTGAGACATGGCAAACGTGTCCGAGAAATCCGCTCCATTAATGCACTTTCAATCCCCGCCGGTTAATTAGTTTTAATTATGACCGGGTCTTCCGCTATGTTTTGACCAAAATCCCGAAGAGGGTAAGGGATGCTCGGTAATATGCTGATCGGTATTCTGTGTTCGGTAACCATCTCTTCGGTCTAACTTCTGTTCGGCGATTTTAGAGTTTGTATTTTCATAAATGGATTTTACCCGAGAAAATCAATATGTCATATGACATCACCTCACCCCCCTGAAGTAAAGCAAGATGAAAGTAGTGAAATCTTGGTTTATTGTCTTCGGGTAAAATCTTGACCTGCTCGGGAAATTTTGCCGCCTAAAAAATTCAAAAAACCTGCGGCGTTTTGTTTACCGAGGCACATCTATAACCGTTCACTTGATTTATTTTGAACGGTGCTGATTCAGCGACTGTTCAAGTGGCCCCCCCTATAAATACTCGTTCATTCCTGCGGTTTAACTCACTTTACTGCAATTTGCTTCCGAGCTAGCATCAGACGTCCGACCAACTTTTCTTCCATACTTATTTTCTTTCCGTTCATCGAGTATGTCTTCTTCCGATGATTGCTTGAAAGCTATAGACATGTTCGATGAGGAGGGTACCCTGAGTCCCTCTCCTCGACATTCTTCTTCCTCTGATAGTGAGGAGACTTCCAGCTCGTCGTCAGCCTACGATGCTCGTAGAGAAGAGCTTCAGGCTGCGACAGAGCAGGTTTGATAAAAGCCCGCGTTCCTTGGTTTGAGATTTTTGAATCAGGGATTAAATCACAACAATAACTATCCAATATCCAATCTAAATGGGAGATTTCCGAGGGGACATCTATTATTGTTCCCCCTCCCGGATCTCGTCCTCACATGACTCCCGAGGGCTATTTTCCCTTTTACATAGACCAACTCCGATGGGGACTTCGTTTTCCTGTTCCTCCTTTTTTTATAGATGTTGCCTCCTACTTTGCCATCTCTCTTAGTCAGTTGTTCCCCAACAGTTATCGATTGTTGGCGGGTTTCTACACAGTTTTATCCTTTTTTTGGTTTCTCTCCGACTCCTGAACTTTTTCATTGTTTTTTTCAATTAAATCGAAAGGAGATCGGGCTCTTTTATTTTTCTTCTCGGACAGGGGTGGGTTTCCTGAGAAACTACCCATCTTCCATAAAAAACTGGAAAAAATTCTTCTTCTTTGCTCGCCAACTCCAACTCTGGGATTGCCCCATGGAGTGGAAGAGAGCTTACCGAAGGGCAAGTCGATCAAGGGGCTTCTTGAGGAAGAAACATATCTATCGGTTCGTCGTAAGCTTGGCGATCAGTGTTTTAACCTTGGGGAGCTGATTCATGACGGACTGCTGTATTTGTTCCAGCTTAGTCCGAAGGGTGCTTCCCTAAAAATGCCCCTCGGTGAGTGCTACCGAGCGTTCTGCTTTGTTTTCTTACTTCGTTTTGATATGCTTGAATAACTGCTATGATGTCTTTTTCTTGCAGAAACAAAGATGCTGAAGGCCAAGATTGCTGCTAGCTTGAAGAAAACTTCCTTACAAGGGAAGGCTGTTGAACAAACCACTGATCCAATTCCTCCTCCATCTGTTGCCCCCACTCCTACCGAAGAGGTGGTTGAAATACCCGAGGAAGAAGCCTTGGTTCCTCGGTCACTGAAGAGGGCGGCCCCTGAGGGCCAAGATTTTCCTCAAAACCCCCTCTTGCCAAGAAAACTTCTTCTCCTCGAATCACCCTTACTCGCCGAGCTAGCCCACCACGTCAAACTCGAGCTGTTTCTCAACCTGCTCCAGGTGGTTCGGGCTCTTCTCAGCCAACCTACAGATATCATATACCCGATTGGATCTATTCCCCCAATGTCCCCATTCTGAGAAAACCTGACCCCAAAATTTCTCACTCCATCATTTACAATTGGGCCAATTCTCCCGACCGTAAATACCTCGGAGGGTTGGCCTTCAGCAACCTGATAAATGATTTCTCCACTTCCCTCACCCAGGTAATTTACACTCTCTTCAACCTGATAAACACTTTATCTTCGGTATATTGACTTCATTTATTCTCTTGCAGACCAATCTGATGGCCGGCGAGATTATGACTCGCTTCCAATCTCTGAGATCATCAGATGGGGAGAGCCAGAAATGCCTCATACAACTAGAAGGCATGGGTGAAGAGATGAAGAAATCCATGAAATTACTGGAGGAGGGATACTTGGCTGCTGTGGCTGCTCGGGATAAGGCAGTGAAGGCTCTCGAAGAGGCGCACAAGAAATTAGCCGACCTCGAGGAAGCTAACACCACTTTATCCGGGCAGAACAAGTCCGTGACTAAAGACAACAAATCCCTCTCTGAGCAGCTTTCTCAAGAGAAGTCATCGGGGGCTGAAGAGAATAAGTTCCTTTCTGAACAGCTTGCTCAGGAGAAATTATCTCGGGCTGCTCAGATCGAAGAATCCTGGCTCATCAAGAAAGAAGAGTTTATGAAGTCTGAGGAGTATGGCGACATTTTGGGCGAACGCACTGCCAAGTTCCTTAATTATGGCTTTGAAGCGTCTGTTCGTCAATTTGAAGCCGCTGGCTATCCTCCTGAAGGAGCTTCAACAGACTTCGTAAATGTTGATGCTACCCTGAATACCATTCCCGATGAGTTCTTCCAGCTGTAGATTTAGGGACGTACCCTTCTTGTTCTAATTTTTGAATTATTGTGATCTTTTGGGAATAATATTCTGATTTTCCTTGTCTTTTTACAATCTTATATAAGTTAGCCTCTCAACCAAGAAAGACTTAAGCACATAAAGCTCAATCCACCTTCAAAGCTAATAGTTATCACGAGCAAATAAAGCTCGGTTGGAATAAGAAATATCCCGAAATAATGAATATAACCGAGCTCAGGGAAAAGACATCCCGAGCAGATAAAATATGGTCGGGGTTCAAGGGAAAACATCCCTAGCAGATAGATATGATCGGGCTTGAGGGAAAACATCCCGAGCAGATAAATATGATCGGGCTCAAAAAATATTCCGAACAAGCTCGTTATCCCGAGCATAACCACTTAGGCAATTTTAAGTTTAAACGTGGACCAATCATCCCGATCCCACGAGTAAAGCGAACATGCTCGCTACCCCGAGCACAATAACATTGATAATTTTAAGTTTAAACGTGGACCAATTATCCCGATCCCACGAATAAACCGAACATGGCTCGCTACCCCGAGCATAATCACTTAGTCCCATTTTAGGTTCAAATACAGACCAAACATCCCGATCCTATATTTAACCCGCCAACAATGGACGATAATAAAACAAGATCGCTACCCCGAGCACAATAACATAATATCTTTAAGTTTAAACGTGGACCAAACATCCCGATCCCACGAGTAAACGATGGTTTTTTTAAGTTTAAACGTTGACCAAACATCCCGATCCAATGAGTAAACCGATGGTATTTTTAAGTTTAAACGTTGACCAAACATCCAGATCCAACGAGTAAACCGATGGTATTTTTACGTTGACCACCGATCCAACGAGTAAACCGATGGTATTTTTAAGTTTAAACGTTGACCAAACATCCCGATCCAACGAGTAAACCAATGGTATTTTTAAGTTTAAACGTTGACCAAACATCCCGATCCAACGAGTAAACCGAACATTGCTCGCTACCCCGAGCATAATCACTTAGTCCCATTTTAGGTTCAAATACAGACCAAACATCCCGATCCTGTATTAAACCCGCCAACAATTGACGATAATAAAACAAGCTCGCTACCCCCGAGCACAATAACATGATATCTTTAAGTTTAAACGTGGACCAAACATCCCGATCCAACGAGTAAACCGATGGTATTTTCAAGTTTAAACGTTGACCAAACATCCCGATCCAACGAGTAAACCGATGGTATTTTTAAGTTTAAACGTTGACCAAACATCCCGATCCAACGAGTAAACCGAACATTGCTTAATAAGAGGAAATTTATTTAATTAAGAAATACATATGAGAACAGCAATGATAACTGAAATAATATATGAAATACTTTCTTAAATTATGAATGTTCCAAGGTCTCACTAGTTCTCGACCTTCATGATCTTCCAGCCTATATGCTCATCTTCCGATCACTCCTCTTACTTTATAGGGGCCTTCCCACTTGGGTGCTAACTTCTTTACTTCCCCAGCAGGATTAATTCTTCGCAGCACTAGATCTCCCACCTGAAAAGCCCTCGGGCGAACCCTCCGATTGTAAGCATTGGTAGCCCTTACTTTGTATAATTCCATTTTAGCCAGGGCTCTTTCTCTCAACTCTGTAATCCCATCTACTCCAACTTTCTCTTTTCTTCGTTCTGATCGGGATTATAGCTTTGTACCCGAAGAGATTCCACTCCAATTTCCACTGGGATGAGGGCCTCAGATCCATATACTAAACTGTAAGGAGTCTCTCCTGTAGATATCTGAGGAGTCGTTCGGTAAGCCCATAAGACACCGGGTAATTCATTTACCCACTCCCCTCGAGCCCCTTCTAGTCTTGTCTTGATCCCGTGCAATAAAATCCGATTAATCACTTCCGCTTGTCCATTTGCTTGAGGATAAGCTACTGAAGTAAAGACTTGTTTAATTTTCATATCTTTACACCACTCTTGTATTCTTCCTCCTTGAAACTGTCTTCCATTGTCGGAAATTATTCTTCGGGGTATTCCGAACCGGCATACTATGTTTCTCCATAAGAATTTGATGACTTCTTCCTCAGTTATTTTGGCTAATGGCTCTGCTTCCACCCATTTAGTGAAGTATTCGACAGCTACTAGGAGAAATTTTCTCTGCCCTGTAGCGGGGGGAAACGGTCCAACAATATCCATTCCCCATTGGTCAAAGGGACAAGAAGTGATTCTGCTATTAAGGACTTCCGCAGGCACGTGGGACAAATTTGCATGTCTTTGGCAATTAATGCACTTTTTCACAACCTTCTCAGCATCTTCCTTCATCGTCGGCCAATAGTATCCAGCCCGAAGGGCTTTCTGATACAGCATGTTAGTCCCCAAATGATTTCCGCAACATCCTTCATGAATTTCCATTAGCAAATGTTCTCCTTCTTGCCTCGAGGCACATTGTAAAAAATGAATTGAGAATCCTTTTTTGAACAACTTGCCTTCTATCAACACAAATCGGTTCCCAATCCTTTTGACTCGAACAGCTTCCTTTGGGTCAGGAGGCAAATCTTTGTCTTCAAAAATTTAGTAATATGCTCTCGCCAATCAGATACAATACATGGCTCCAAATTCATGATGCTATTGATGGATATATGAGAGATCAAAAGATCTTGTACGAGCACATTCCTGTTCTTCCATTCGTGTATTGAACTAGCCTGTTTTGCTAACTCATCGGCACGAGTGTTCTCTTCTCTTGGTACTTGCGTTAATTCCACCTCTTGAAATTGGGCCATCATTGCCCGAACATTTTCCACATACTTTCTAAGTTTCTCCTATTTCACCTTATATACCCCATTCACGTGATGAACAACCAGCATTGAATCCATAAAAGCTTTTACCTTCCTAGCTCCAGCGTCCAATGCTATTCGGAAGCCCGAAATAATAGCTTCAAATTCAGCTTCATTGTTTGAGGAAGGAAACCCAAACTGGACGGCAACTCTGATTTCTTCCCCTTCGGGACTAATGAGTATGACACCTGCTCCACTTCCCAATCGGGTAGATGATCCATCTACAAACAAATTCCACTCTTTTTCCTCCGGAGTATGAGTTACTTCCACTAGAAAATCTGACAGGGCTTGAGCTTTGATTGTAGTTCGTGGTTGATAAGTAATATCAAACTCACTCAGCTCGGTAGCCCATTTTACCATCCTCCCTGATATCTCAGCTTTGGATAGAAGTCTACCCAAAGGAGTATTTGTTACTACCACGATAGGATGAGACAGGAAGTATGGCCGAAGTCTTCTCGCAGTAGTGACTAGAGCTAATGCCAACTTCTCAATTTCGGGATATCGTTGCTCAGCTCCTTGCAGGGCTCGGCTGACATAATATACGGGCTGCTGTTGTCCAGACCTTTCTCTGATTAACACGGAACTGATTACTTCTTCGGCCACCGATAATAGATAAGAAGTGTTTCTTTAGGATCAGGCTTGTTCATCAAAGGTAACTGAGCCAAATAATCTTTCAGATCCTCGAATGCCTTTTGGCATTGATCATTCCATTCGAACTTGACTCCCTGCCTTAATGCTTTGAAGAAAGGCAAGCTCCGATCAGCTGATCGGGATATAAATCGGCTCAGTGCCGCTATTATTCCTGCCAACCTTTGCACTTCGTTTAGTGTCCTTGGAGGGTTCATTTCTTGTATGGCCCTGATTTTCTCCGGGTTAGCTTCAACACCTCTTTCCGTGACCATGTATCCCAGAAACTTGCCACTACAAATCCCGAAAGTGCACTTTGAGGGATTCAACTTCACGCCAAATTGCCTCAAGGTGCTGAAGACCTCTTCCATATCCCTGACCAAGTCCTCGACTTTTTGGCTCTTAATCAGGACATCATCCACATATACTTCCACATTCCGACCAACCTGTTCTTTGAACATTTTGTCCATCAACCTTTGATAAGTGGCTCCAGCATTTTTCAATCCGAAAGACATTACCACATAACAAAAGGTTCCTCCTACTGTGACAAAACTCACTTTTGATTGATCTTCTTGTGCCAAAGGGATTTGATGATATCCTTGATAAGCATCCATAAGACATAATAATTCATGTCCGGCAGTAGAATCTACTAGCTGATCAATCCTGGGCAGTGGATAACAATCTTTGGGACATGCTTTATTCACATCCCTAAAATCCACACACATTCTCCATTTATCTCCGGCTTTAGGCACCAAAACTACATTCGAGAGCCATGTAGGGAAACCGATCTCGCGAATATGGCCTGCCTTTAACAACTCTTCTACCTGTTTGGCAATGACAGCGTCCTTTTCTGGCCCAAAATGCCTCCTCTTTTGCTTTATTGCCCGAACATTGGGGTCCACATTGAGGCGGTGTTTGGCAATCTCAGGTTTTACTCCAACTAAATCGGATGTACTCCATGCAAATACATCCACATGCTGATTTAAACAATCAACCACCTTTTCCCGTAATTCCGGATCAAGTTGGGATCCCACTCTAGTAATTCTAGTAGGGTGACCCATCTCGATGTTGAGGAACTCCTCTTCGGGGGTTACTCGTTCCTCATCGTCCCGCTTCCTCTTCTCACTTCCCCTCGTTCTTTCCTTCTTTCTTCTGTTCTCTTTCTTGCCTTAACTCTTGCACATAACATTTTCGTGATGAACTTTGATCACCTCTTACTTGCCCCACTTCTTCTCCTATTGGAAATTTCATGGTTAGATGATAGGTGGAGGCAACGTCTTCTAAGGCGGTTAGGGCTGGCCTTCCCAATATTACATTATAAGAAGATGGTGCATCCACAATGAGGAAATTTATCATCTTCGTTTTGATCCTTGATTTTTCACCAAGTGTAACTGGTAGAGATACATGCCCTATCGGATTTATGACCTCCCCTGCAATCCGTGCAAAGATGTATTCACCCTTAGTATGGGTAAGCTCCCCAAGTCCATTTGGTTTAATGTACTAAGGAAAAGTACGTCTGTTGAGCTTCCCGTATCCACGAAAATCCTTTGCACATTGTAATTAGCCACTGTGGCAGAGATAACCAACGCATCATCATGAGGAAAATGGATCCCTTGTAGATCTGCGGGCCCAAAAGATATGGACGGACCCCCATGTACATGATTGGGGTCAATAGACAATACTTGAAGTTTCCGAGCATGACTCTTTCTTGCTCTGTTCGAATCTCCACCCGACATTCCTCCGGATATCATGTGTATAGTTCCCCGATTAGGGACATTGTTCAAGGTTTCTTCTTCTCCCTCTGCTCTTCCTCCCCGAACCGACCAAGGGACTGGCTGAGGCGCTCCTCTTCCGGGATTACGTTATTTTTAGGAATGAAATTATCCTTGAACTCCTCGCTAAGTCCATGCCTTCCATCAGACTCATTAGATATTCCACCTCGAAAACCTCCTCCTCGGGATCCTCTTCCTAAGAAGGACCCTCCTCGGAACGTTCCTCCTCGGAAAGGTCCCCCTCTATGGGGTCCACCCCGACTTCACTTCGGCATACTTTGATTCATGGCCACTTCCCGATGAGGTCTCATCGGGATATACTGGTCAAAACTTCTTTTGATCGGCTCCACTGGCTTATTCTTTCTGTTCGCCTCTTCCCAACTTTACCTTCTCTTCTTTGTTTCATCCTTTGGGCTTCCTCCAGATTAATGTATTTGGAAGCTCTTCCCAACAACTCATCATAATCAGAAGGTGGCTTTTTTGCCAAAGATCGGAATAAATCCCCCTCTTTTAATCCCTGGGTGAACGCGCTGATGAGTATTTCAGAGATAACATGGGGAATATCAAGACATGCATGACTGAATCTTTTCAGAAAGTCTCGAAGAGATTCCTTCTCCGCTTGCTTAATCCCGAACAGACTAAGAGTTGTTCTCTTGCAACTCCGACTGCTTGCAAACTGATGTAAAAATAAAGAACTAAACTTCGGGAAAGAGTCTATGATTCCCGCTGGCAACTGATTAAACCATGATTGCGCCGCACCAGACAAGGTAGTCAGGAAAACCCGACATTTCACTCCATCCGTAAGTTGATGAAGAAGCGAAGTGTTTTCAAATCGAGACAAATATTCTTCAGGATCTGCACTACCGTCGTAATTTCCCACATTTAGAGCCCTGAAGTTTGGGGGCAAAGGGTCATCAACAACATGGAGAGCAAATGGAGTGCTCCTTTGCGGGGGATACAGACCTCACTCCATTTTATTACGCATCTGTTGTATCTCATTCTTCAGCTCCTCCATTTGGTGATTTAGAGCTTTGTCAGTTTCATCATTCAAATGACTGGGAATACCTTTAACCTCCTCAGGCTCTTTTTCTGGCTCTTGCACGGAGGCCAAATCTTCCCCTTCTTCTTCCTGCATGGTTTCTTCTTTCTGGGGAGGGGCCATAAATTGCTTCATGACCTCCCCGACAGTTCTGGCTATCATTTCTATCAATTGTTCCATGGGCATTCCCCCAGCAGGAAATGTCCGAGGAATATGTTGAGATGATCCTGCGTCTTCTGGCCCTTCTCTTGGTTCTGTGAACGAGTATGGGCGAGAATTTGATCCATTTCCCCTGGAAGCTTGCCCCCTACCTCTACCTCTAGCCATCTTGTCTTTTGATTTACTTTTTGTTAGAAAATTCTTCCTGCTTCAACGTCTTTACTCTAGTTTCCCACAGACGGCGCCAATGATGTGATCTGCTTATTTTATGTTTTTATGGTAGAAATGATTACTAAAAAATAAAGGAAACACACCAAGATTTTTACGTGGAAAACCTTCGAATTAAAGGAAAAACCACGGGATCTAGTCCAGTTTAAATTGTACTATCACGAAAAAATGATCAAGTTACAGGACTTTTGACTCATTACAATCGCATAATTATCACATAAAAATATCTGCAAAGTACAGACAAATGATGACCGAACAGACTTGGAAATGCTCTCTTCGGAGTCTTTTGCTTGCTTCCTCTCAAAAATCCTCTGTAATGAGACCTTCAACTCCTATTTATAGGAGCTATTCTGGAGTTACTTGGCGGGAAAGTCTTGAATATGCCTCCCTTGATCGTGGCTGAGACATGGCAAACGTGTCCGAGAAATCCGCCCCATTAATGCACTTTCAATCCATGCCGGTTAATTAGTTTTAATTATGACCAGGTCTTCCGCTATATTTTGACCAAAATCCCGAAGAGGGTAAGGGATGCTCGGTAATATGCTGATCGGTATTCTGTGTTCGGTAACCATCTCTTCGGTCTAACTTCTGTTCGGCGATTTTAGAGTTTGTATTTTCATAAATGGATTTTACCCGAGAAAATCAATATGTCATATGACATCAGCACATATTGTCATGCCTAATGGATTGTTAAACCCATGGGGGTAGGAGGGTTTATTAATCAAGCATTAATACCACATTATCATGTGTTTACATGATTACAATGGTTTATTAAAAAACCAACCAAACAATGGATAAATAGCTTTAACATTCAACAATCCTACCTAATCACCCCTACCAAACATACCCTAAAACTTTTACTGCTTTGTTGAGCGTCTAGGGTCATAGGTTCTGAGGCTTGCTTGCTGTAGAAAACTAGAAATTTGTGTGATTCTGTGTTTTTCAGTGTGGCTCAATGAAATTTAAAATTGTACTTAAAACTTTCAGTTTTTTCATTATCTGTGCCTATTTTGTATGGTCCTGCTTCTGCTGCTTACTTTGTTTAATTTGTTAGCCTGTGATTTAGTGTGCCTTATTTTGCTTGTGTGCGATGTCTTCTATTTCTGGCTATAATATGGAACCCTTTAATGGAAAATTAGATTTTTCTATTTGGCAAAAGAAAATGAAAGGAATTTTAATTCAACAGAAAGTGTTTAAGGGTATAGGTGGTAATAATGCTGATGATGTAACCACTGCTAAGATGATGAATTTGCTTACTCTTCCATAATATTGAAACTAGCTGACGCTGTGCTTAGAAAATGTGGTAAACTTACTTCTGCTAAACTTCTTTGGGAAAAATTAGAAGAGTTGTACGGAAACCTCTTTGCCCAGTAAATTGATTTTACTTGAATTTTTTTTCAGATTCAAGCTTGACTTGAACAAAGATGTTGATGAGAACCTTGATGTGCTTACCAAATTGATTCCAGATATTAAGTTAACTGGATATAGGAATATTGATTATTATACTCCTATTGTATTTTTAAACGCTATTCATGAGACCTATAGTGATGTCAAATCTACTATTAAGTATGGTAGAGATTCAATTACGCTTGATACTGTGATTAATAGTCTTAAGAGTAAAGAATTAGATTTAAAAGTGAACAAATGTAGTAAGCAAAATTCAGGTGAAGTTATGCATGTTAGAGGTAGGTCTCAACATAGGTATAACAACAATCATAAATCTGATAATAACCATGGTAAGAACAAAGGGAAAAGCAAGATTAGGTCTAAGTCTAGGCCTAAGAATAGAAAGTGCTTTAACTGTGGTGATCCTAATCACTTTATCAAAGACTGTCCTAAAAGAAAAACCAGAAACAAAATGATAACAACCAATCTTATGAACAAGTGAATCATGCTTCTTCATCGGGTGAAAACTCAGGTGATATCTTTATGGTGACTGATTTATGTGATTCTGTGAATTCTGTGCATTCATCTACTGTGTGTGAAAATGAATGGCTAATTGATTCTGGTTGCTCTTATCACATGTCACCTCTTAGAAATTTGTTTTCTAATTATAAAGAAGTTGAAAATGGTTCTGTTTCTATGGCTAATGAGAAACTTTGTAAAGTTGCTGGCATTGGTGATGTTTATTTGAAATTTGATTCTGGTTATTCTGTGACTCTGAAAGATGTGAGACATGTTCCTGCTTTGTGCAATAATTTGATGTCTTTGCTGCTTTAGAATCTGGTGGTCTTGAGGGTAAATGGGGAAATTGAGTAATGAAAATCTTAAAGGGTTCTTTGTTAGTTTTCAAAGTTGAAAAGAAAAGAAACCTTTATGTTTGCAAAACTGAATCTGTGTATGATAAAGTGAATTCTGTGACTGATGACTTGACTGATCTGTGGCATAGAAGATTAGGTCATAGGAATGCTAAAGGTCTAGAAATTTTGCATAAAAGGGTTGTTTCGGTAAAGACAAGTTGTCTTGCATGCCTTTCTGTGATTCTTGTGTTTATGGCAAACAACAAAGATTAAATTCCCGGTTTCCCCTTCCCCTAATGTGACTAAGAGTTTGGTGATTCTTGAGTTTGCATGCTAATGTGTGGGGTCCCTCTAGTGTTCCTACACAATGTGGTAATATATACTTCTTATCTTTGATTGATGACTTTTCTAGAAAATTATGGCTTTTTACTAATGAAAAATAAATCAGATGCTTTTGAAAAAGTTTCAAAATTGGAAGATTTTAATTGAGAACCAAACTGGTAAAAAAATTAAGAAACTTAGGACTGATAATGGCTTGGAGTTCTGTAATTCTTTGTTTGACAATTTGTGCAATGAATCTGGGATTCAAAGGCACAAGATTGTGCCCTATACCCCTCAGGAAAATGGTGTTGCTGAGAGAATGAATAGGACTCTCCTGGAGAAAGTTAGAAGTATGATTGCATCTTATGGCCTCTCAAAGAAGTTTGGGGTGAAACTGTTGTGACAGCTGCTTACTTGATCAATAGATCTCATTCTGTGCCTTTAAATGGTTTGTGTCCTGAATCTGTTTTTGTTGGTAAAGAACTTGATTTTTCTAATCTTAAAGTGTTTGGTTTGTTAGTTTTGGATTTTAAAGATGACAAAACAGATCAGACCGATCGAGCCATGACAAAACAGATCAGACCGATATAGTCTATCGCAAAATTAGAACGGATCGATGCAAACCAGTCTGACGAGATCGAAGCATAGATCAGCTCAATAAAGATCAGATCAGAGCAGACAAAGTTAAGTAAGCTTCGTCCTTCAGTCCGAATAATTACCGGCTATTTATTGAAGCATTTAATGATGCATTTAATGCTGAAAAAGACCAAGGACTGAAGATTACCTTAAAAGGTAAGTAGACAAAGGAGAGTCTACCTGACAAACGCCGAAAGCACAGACCAGAAGGGAAAGTGCCTAAAAGAAGAAGAGTGAAGCTCGTTCAGAGAATGAACAGAGTCAAGAGTTGCAAAAAAGGAAATAGTGCCGTTGGTATAAACGACTATATAAGGATGCAACTAAGGTACTCGAAGTAGGACTTTTACTGATCAATCAAGAAACAAAACAACACAAGCTTACAAGTCAAAACATTCTTGAGCAGAACCGTCGCTGAAAGATATTCATCTTACCAGTCTGCTCAAAGTTTTCATAAGCACATCTTATTGTAATATTTGATCATCAAAGGATCATTTTGTGCATAGATAAATTCACTCTGTCTTCTGTATTTGTACTAAGATAGAAGAGTGAGATTCAATCGTAACTGTCAGACAGATTGTGTCTGAACAGATTGACAGACTAGGAGTTTCAGTCTGGTAGTGGGGTAAATCCAGCTGAATCGGGGTTGTACAAGTAGTTGTATTACTCAAAGTCTTCTAGTGAATCCTTCCTTGATTGGAAGAAGGGGAGACGTAGAAGAATTTGCCTTCGAACTTCCAGAAACACATCTTGTCTATTTACATTCTGTATTGCGTTACATTTTATAAGCCATCAAGCCGTTCTTACTAGCCAAGAACAGACCGTTTCCGCACTCTCATATTCAGTGGTCTGTTCTGCTTAAGGTTGATTAAGAACCAGATTTCACTCACTAACTGAGAGAAATCAATAAGGATTAATTTTTAAAAGGAGTGTTCATTCACCCCCCCCTCTAAACACTCCAATCCGATCCTAACAAGTGGTATCAGAGCAGGTCGTCTTAATCATCAAAGATACTTGGACTGATGGCATCATTCAACAAGATTCTCATGTTCTCAAAAGAAGATTATGATGATTGGAGAATCAGAATGCAAGCTCACCTGGCAGCACATGATGACGATATATGGTACGTCATAACAGAAGGACCAATGAAAATATTAAAAGTGAATCCTGCACTAAGAGGATTAAGTGGCGAACCTAAGATGATCGAGAAAGAGAGGGCCACCTGGACAAATGAAGAGAGAAATAAAGCCAATCTAGACAACATAGCCAACGACATCTTGTTCAAGACGTTGGACAAGAACATGTGCAGCAAGATTAAAATGTGCTCAACTACCAAAGAGATTTGGGAGAAGATAGAACAGCTATGTGAAGGGAACGGCCATACTAAGGAAAACAAGCTGATTGTAGCTCTACAAAAATTTTAGAGCATAAAGATGAAGCTTGGAGAAACTCTAAACGAGTTTGATGAAAGAGTCACTGGCATTATCAATGAACTAAATGGTCTGGGCAAAGACTATTCTAACATAGAGATTGCTCTGAAGGTAATGAGAGCATTCCCAAAGGAATGGGATGTCAAGACAATTGCAATGAGGGAGTCTAAAGATCTGAACAAGGTTGAACTCCATGACTTTTTCGCAGATCTTAAGGCGTATGAGTTTGAACTGATCACCAGAGGTGAAGCAGAGCCATCCACCTCTCAACCAAACAAGGCACTGGCAGCCATTCCAGAACCACCCCTTCAACAGACCGATCTATCGAACAGATAAGTAATGATGCTATGTCATTATTTATCAAAAAAATTGGTAATTCATGTCTAAGAATAAAGGAATTTTAAACCTTCTCATCAGTATAAATCAAGAAAAGATGATACTGTTAACGACCAGGCTTGCTATAATTGTGGTAAGACCAGACATTTTATTGCAGACTGCACCAGACCGAAGAAAGATGAAAGAAAAGAAAGGCATCGTGATGACAAGAAAAAGAAGCATTACAAAAATCATAAAAGTCATCATGGAAAGTCCCAAAAGATTCTGGTAGCAGAGGAAGGTAACAGCTAGTGGGCTCAGACTGACTCAGAATCAGAGAGCTCGGAATGCTCATCCAGTGAAAGCGAGGAGGAAATCCAATGCTTAATGGCAGACGAGGAGATGAGTCAGATGGACAAGGTATTCGACTTTGACTCAAATGAATTCACACGAGAAGAGCTCATGTCTGCACTGCAAGACATGGCTAATGATTATAGAATATTAGCTGAATCGCTTGAGAAAACTAAAGCTGAAGCCAAAGATCAAACATATAAGCATATCAAACCAAGCTGCTCTGAGCCAGGTGAATGCAATAATCTGAAGATCGAGCTGGATAAGCTGAAAATCTCTTACGAACAGCTCCATGAAAAAAATAAGAAAATTAGCACACAAAATGCTAAACTTTCTCACATTTTCAAAACATGGACAAAATCAAGAGCATCATTGGAAGAGTTGCAAGAGGTACAAAGAAGTGTCGATGACATCACTGGCATAGGCTTTGGCACCAATGAATGCACCAAAGATGAATCTGAGTTGTGCTGGAAAAGAACAAAATCAAACAAATGACATTCATTAGATCCAGCACAATATATGAATCCGAAGTGCCTACAATTCAAACGAGAAGCTCCTTCAGGGATCAAGGTTTGAGAAAAGGCATTGGGTACGTTAACCAAGCCAAGGAAAAGGCACCAGCAAGCTTTTTGTCTATCAGACCAAACCCAAAGGTGCAAAATCTAAGGCAAGGAAGACCACCCAACTACCACAACTCATAACCAGTTCAACAAAGATATAGGTTACCTTATAGGAATCAAAGGCTTCCATATCACGCACATCATCACACACAACATCGAAACAGATTAGCACACACCACACCAGACACACACAAGCCATTAAAGCTGATTCAGGTGTGGGTTCCCAAAGGGCTAATCCGTTCTGGACCCAAGTAGGATTGGGTACCAACAGTAATTGTGTTTGATGACAGGTACTGAAGAAGCAAGTGTCGGACTGGTACTTAGACAGTGGATGTTCTCGACACATGACGGGAAACATCGAGCTGATGTCTGAAATCACAGAATGTGCTGGTCCTAAGATTACTTTCGGGGATAACTCAAAGGGTAAGACCGTGGGCAAGGGTAAGATTGTCCATGGTAATATTATCATCGATGATGTGCTCTTAGTTGAAAATCTATGCTATAATCTGATTAGCATAAGTCAATTATGTGATAATGATTATGCTGTAGAATTTCACAAACACACCTGCACTGTCAAATCATCAGATGGTATGACCATGCTTGTAGGAATCAGAAATGAAAATACTTATAAGATTAACTGGAATTTCGCCCAACCTGATAATCCTACTTGTTTCATCGCGAATAATGATAATAAACACTGGCTATGGCATAAACTCTTGAATCATCTTAACTTTAAGACTATTTCTAGCCTGTGTAAACATGATTTAGTTGTCGGTATGCCCAAGATCGACTTTGCTAAGGATAAGATCTGTGAAGCTTGTCAAATGGGCAAACAGATCAGATCATCCTTCAAGAACAAGGATGCCAAATCCTCCTCACGTTGCTTAGAACTATTGCATATGGACTTGTTTGATCCTATACCAATAACAAGTTTAGGGGGAATGCGGTATACTCTTGTTGTTATTGATGATTACTCACGCTTTACATTCACTATATGTTTTAGCAGTAAAGATCAGACCGATCCGAAGTTGATCAAGCTGCTGAAACGCGCTCAGAATGAAAGATCATCTGGTATAGATAGGATTCGAAGTGACAAAGGCACTGAATTCTTGGTAGCTCTTATCGCGTACGCCCAAATTAACCCTCCTCAAGTTAATAGCAAAAATATGTAGTATCGAGAGTAGGGATCGATCCCACAGGGAAGGTAGTATTTTTTTCGTGTCAATTTAAAAACGAATAGTAAAAAGGGGGGTTTTGAGTTGAGTGATTACTACTAAGCAAATTTTAAGAATTAAACTGATTAACGAGATTAACTAAAATGGTTAAAACTTATGAGAGCGAAGCGATTCTTGGTTGTCGGTCAACTTTACTTTTGGAAAATTCTCTCTTGATCATCAAATTACTAACATTCGAATTCTTTCAATTATTTATCGATTGGAAATTTAATTCCTACCCACCTTAATCGTAGTCAAAGAGAAAACAGCATTCAATCCAACCCTTATCAAATCTCTAATCAAAACTACAGTCGTTAATGATTAAATCAAAGAAGAATTCAAAACTAGTGAGTTCGATAAATCTAATCAATAGAAACTACAGCCGTTAACTATTGATTACCCAATCGTTTCTCCTAAGAATTCAACAACATCTACAGCCGGTAATTATTAATCTTAGTTGCTCCTTAATTAGCTATCGATTATGCATATGAATACTAGGTGATCAATCTAATAAACAAACACAATAATCATTGAAATCGATACCAAGAAACAGAATTGAAATCGAAATTAAATTCAACAAACAAATCAAAATTCTCACAAGAGATTTTAATCCAAAAGCAAGTCTTCCTTAAACCAAGAATCTAAAAGTTTAGCCTAGCATAATTGAATCTAAAATTAACAACATATGATTCGAAAACATTAGACAAACAAAGGGAAAGAAATTACTAAGATGAATCACGATTCCGGCTTGTCGATTCCGGTCCCGTTCTTCACGTTGTTCTTGATAAAACTTGAAAGAAAATTAATCTAAAAACCTAACTTATTCTAAAAATCTCCCAAATCTCTCTAAGAAGAGGTGTAAAATCGAGTTATAAGGTTGGAGGCTGATAATAATAGGTTACAATCTTTTAAACATGGTAAAAGACCTAATTTCCAAATTCTCGGACTCTTCGGCGGTCGATCGCTATGAATGTGGCGATCGATCGCTTCATTATTTTTTTTCAGCCAAAAGCTTGACGCGATCGATCGCGCGATCGATCACTTCCCTCCAGTAGCCTCAGGCGATCGATCGCTAGAATGTGGCGATCGATCGCTGCTTCGTCAATTTTGTTGCAAAAGTTTCTGTCCATAGGCGATCGATTGCCTCTTCCATGCGATCGATCGCCACCTCCAAAATTATGTTTTTGCCCTTTTCTTGATCAACTTTGAGTCCTTGTCATGTCCATGTCTTTTCTTGGTCTTTATACATCATTTTTAGCTCGTTTTCTTTGATTGTACCTACAATTACACAAATATACGATTAGGTAGCATACGTATCAAATTATCCATCAAAACCTACCAAATCGTAGACAATTAAGCGCTAAAGATGTGTCTATTTCTAGTCACATCAAACTCCCACATACTTGCTCTTTACTCGACCTCGAGTAAACAAATAAAACTACAATATTTTTTGTTAGCTCATAGGTTCATAACAAAGCAACTTGTCCTCACTTTAATGCCTCAACAATTTTAACATGCACAGTAATGAAAGGCGGTGAAAAGTTAACAGTGGAACAAGCTCAATCTCTAAACATTTCATACTCAACAAAGTAGTGAACGTGTGTGTGTGGTCATAAACAAGTGTTGTGTACAAATTATAGATCCAAAATATGTAAAGCCATAATAGTTCAAGTCATACACTAACACAAGTATAAGCTCACTTGCACACCCTTCTCCACTATCTTAACTACTTTGCAAACATAAATCAAGTAGGTCTTTATTGGCTTGTAGCTTGGCCTAGGTATTGGCTTATGAAAGAAAGGATAAAGATATATCAAACAAGAGAGTATGATGAAATGCACACTAAAACTTCTCTTCTTGCAAGAATTTTTCAAACCTTGTTCATTTTTTCAAGGTTTATTTCAACATTTTTTCTTTTGTGCCTTGGCTCCCCTTGGAGTCATATTTTTATCAAATTTCTCAAGGCATTCCTTTTCTTTCATGTATTTCATTCTTTTGACAATAACGTTCACCAATATAATTCAATGAATTTCCTAGTGCATTTGAATGAAATACATCATACTCCCTTAAAAGGTATGGATTAAAAGCATATTTAGGCTAAAATGGTAGGATGATAAGCTAGTCAAGGAATGTTGAATGGGGGTCTTTAGTATGCTTAGCATACTACCATTATTTTACATTAAAGCTCAAAAAGGGTACTAGAGATTGATTTTGTTTACATGGTAGGCTTGAAAGGCTCGGATCAAGGCACTAAAGTTATTCTAGATCGAGCCGATCCGGAGGTTATGAACTCTAATGTTAAGGCAGATGCTGACAATGTCAATACTGCTACTCCATCTGGACCAGATGTTCCAGAATCAAGCTACCGTTGGACAAAGAGGCATCCACCTGATCTACTGATTGGAAGTACGCCTGCACCCATAAGAACCAGAGGACAGATGATGGATGAGTTCACTCACGCTGCTTTCATATCTAATCTGGAACCCAAACATATTAATGAAGCTTTGACTGATTATAACTGGATAGAGGCCATGCAAGAAGAGCTCAACCAATTTGAACAAAATCAAGTCTGGAGCCTAACCCCCAGACCAAGTGATCGGCCTGTTATTGGAACCAGTTGGGTCTTCAGAAACAAGCTAGACGCAGATGGTGTGGTAGTTAGAAACAAGGCCAGACTGGTTGCACAAGGCTTCAGACGAGAAGAAGGAATCGACTTCGATGAATCCTTTGCACCACTCGCCAGACTTGAAGCCATCCAAATGGACGTAAATAGTGCATTTCTTAATGGTAAACTTCAGGAGGAAGTCTACATCGAGCAACCTCCTGGATTTCAAAATCACTCGTTTCCAGATCACGTATACCTACTGAATAAACCAGTGTATGGACTGAAACAAGCTCCAAGAGCATGATATGATACTCTGTCTCAATTTCTTCTGGATCATGATTTTCAGATCGGTTCGGTAGATAAAACTTTATTTAAATTTATTAAGGGGGAACATACTTTGTTAGTTCAAATATATGTTGATGATATTATTTTTGGGTCAACTAACCCCAAAATCTGCAAGAAATTCTCTAAGTTAATACAAGGACGGTTTGAGATGAGTATGATGGGAGAACTTTCATTCTTCCTGGGTCTCCAAGTCAAACAGCTCAGCAATGGTATTTTCATCAATCAAACCAAGCATACCAAAGAGCTACTGAAAAGATTCAGAATGGAGACTTGCTCAACTGCGTCAACTCCAATGAGTCCATCAATCAAGCTAGATAAAGACGAAGGGAGAACGATAGTTGAGGTGACAATGTATCGAGGTCTGATCGGATAGCTATTATATCTTACAGCGAGCCGGCCTGATATTATGTTTTTGGTCTGCATGTGCGCTAGATTTCAGTCTGATCCTAAGCAATCCCACTTTATTGCTGCTAAGCGCATTCTTACATACCTAAGAGGATCTCAGAATGTTGGTCTCTGGTATCCCAAAGATCCAAATTTAATTTAACTGGATATTCAGACGCTGACTATGCAGGGTTTAAGATCGATTGCAAGAGTACCAGTGGAACTTGTCAATTTCTAGGTGAAAGATTGATCTCGTGGTTCAACAAGAAGCAGACATCTATTCCGACATCTACAGCGGCAAGAGTACCAGTGGAACTTGTCAATTTCTTGCCGCTGGAAGCTGTTGCACTCAAATGCTCTGGGTTCAACATCAGCTCAGACTATGGCATTCAAGCTGTTGAGTCTTCGATCTTCTGCGACAACACAAGTGCAATTGCTATAACGTATAATCCAGTCTTGCACTCTTGAACAAAGCATATTGATATCAGAAATCATTTTATTCGAGATCATGTTGGCAAAAAGGAGATTCGGATCAAGTATATTTCAACAGACCAGCAAGCCGCAGACATCTTCACTAAACCACTCCCTGAGGCTAAGTTTAATTATTTTCGTCAAATTCTTGGTTTAATAGATTTATCTTAATGTGTTAGGCGTTTGCTTAATTTTGTTTTAAAGATTTAGTGTTAGCACAGATCGATAATGCAATAGTTAGAAAGATACAGACCGGTCCGGACTTTCAGACCGATCTCTGTCAATCTGATATTATCCCGTGATCTGTTTTAAAAAAAACACTATCAGTCTTTAACATAGTAATATTTTTTTAACAACCCGAACTGATCGAAATTTAACTGCCTTACTATTTTCTCATCTTGTCCGTTAAAATTTGAATTTTTAAATATCAGTCATCGAGATACAGACACGTGTCTAATATCTCATGAAGAGTCATGGGAACTTGAGCCTCTTCAAGAGATTGAGACTACTTCAGAGATGTCATCCGAGGAGTTCCCATGTGAAGATGAGTCGAGTGTGATGTTGGAAAAGGAAGAGACTTTCGAAGATTCTGATTGAGCCCATCGATGGAGACATGTTCTATGCCATATGTGGATCCGTATTTTCCATCGATGCCAACTTCACCGCACTACATCCTCCAAGATATGAAGCCAAGTCAAGAATCATTCTCTCATGCCTACTATTTCATGAAGAATATTGTTGGAGCGACGAGCTTACACTGTTATAATCTTGCCAAGCTTGAGGGCATACTGAATAAAGACCCAGTAGTGGTATCATATGATACTTACTATGGGCGGCAGCCGCTCTTTGATGGTTGCTTCTGATGGTCAAGCCGACGACTAGAAATCAGCGCTTCTTGGGAGGCAACCCAAGCGTATCATTTTGCTATTTAGTTTTACTTTTCAGTTTTTGCATTTTAGTTTGTTTAGATCTCGAGTTGAATATTTTACCATTCGCATTCTTCTCTTGCTAGGTACTCAGTTGGAGCAATGAACCCCTACAACTGTGGAATTTTCAAAAGTCAATCTTCCTCAACCCTCATGCAAGCGTCTTGATCAGGGGAGTTTACTTTTTTCCTTTTGGTTAATTTGAACGTTGAGGGCAATGTTTGATTTAAGTTTGGGGGAGTGGCTTGCATGTTTTACTTGTTTTAACCACATGTTGTGTGCTTAAATGAAATTGAATCGTCAGATTATTATGAGCTAAAAAAATTTTTAATGAGTTCAAACTTGAGAAAAGAATGAATTATAGTAGTGACTATTCAATGAGGATTTTGATCTCCCTATGCATAAAAACTTGAATTTTAATGATTGTTAGACTTGCACATGAATATCCTAATTTGAGTTAGCATGTCAAGAATGAGGAATATATTGAGCACAATGAGTCATGATCTTGTGGATTGCATGTTGAATAGTGATAATTGTTGTGAACTTGATGATTTGTCTTGAGCATCTTAGAGTTATCCTAGAACCTATTTGATGATGATACTTTGAGGCAAAATTTTATAGTTATGAACTAGACTTGGAAATGATTTAGGCGATCTTTGGACCGTTTGAGCCTTTCAAGCTTACCTTGTCTATATCAATCCCTAGTGTCCCATTTTGAGCTCTACTGAAAAAAGAATGGTATATGCATTGCATATAATTAGACCCTCATTCGACATTATTGGTAAACTCATTATACCTACCCGTATATGAGCCTAAATGAAAAAAAATCCTTACCCTAAGGGAGTATAATGAATATCATTCGATGCACTTGAATTATTATATCTTGATGAACTTATTGAAAAAGATTGATGAATGATAAAAGGAGGAAAAAAAAAGAAAAGAGAAAAAAGCCTTGAGAAAAGATTAAATGAATAAGACCCGAAGTGGCCAAGGCTAAAAGAAAAAGAAGAGAAGCTCAATTTTGTGCTAAAAATATGAACACTACATGCTTATACTCTCTTCTTTGTGATATCATGTCTTTTCTTTGAAGCAAACACCAAAGGCCTTACATTAAAAGTTTAAAAAGTCATTTGATCCAAGTCTAGGGAGTAACTATCATTAGTGGAGAAGTTGTTTGAAAATAGGCCTATGGGGTGCTTGATGATAATCTCGACTTTGAGTTGATTAACATGATTTGATCTTGAATATGTGCATGAAACTTGAGATTGACTATAGCACACACACGTTCCGATTTTGAGATGTGTTGCTTGACATAGGAAAAAACATGTCTTGTCAACTTTTTTATATGTGCATGAGATTTCTGAGAATAATGCAAGTCATGAAATAATTGTTTCAAGTATCAAGAATGAACTCTACCTTGTGATTTTAATGCTTCATCGAGGACAATTAAGTGATAAGTTTGGGGGAGTTGATAGGGTTGAATATTACGTGTATTTATGATATGATATGTATATGTTTTCGTGTTGATTCTTGGATTATTTTACGGGTTTTGGTATATATTTCTATATTTCAGGAATCAATGTTGAAATGCATAAAAGTAGAGGAAATGTGCCAAAATGATGAAAAATGACAAAACCGAGCGAACGCGACAAAGCCGGGAAATAAGAAAAGAATTAAAGAAAATAAAAAATAAATAAAAAAAGCACCTCGATCGATCGAGCCACCAATCTCGATCAATCGGTGGTGGCAGAACTTTGGCGATCGATCGAGCAATCAGTCTCGATCGATCGGCCGAAGGAATTTTCTGAAAAATAAATTCCTTATAGAGTTTGGGTCCAAGAGGGAAGTCCTTGATTCTTATTCCTTTATATATATACACGAAAATAACAACCAAAATCAGACTTTGTAACCTAGGAATAGCCTCCACTCCTCCACACTCCATATCACCTTCATCCACCATCACAACTTCATCCTAGGAATTGGAACAAGTCAACAAGAGAATCGAGGAGCACGATCGAGAAAGAAGCGAGGAAGGATCAAGAATCAACGAATGAGTCGACTTGGGAGTTTGCTTTTACTTTTCTATGATTTGTTTTGATTTATTATTGGATTTAATGTGTTTTGGATGATTGAGAAATATCTTAAACATTGTTTTTCCTTTAATATTATTGATTGATTGAATTCATACATCATCTATGAGCATGTTTTATTGTTCTTAATGCTTTTGAAGGATTGATCACCTTTGAATGATATTTTATTATAATTGAGATCGAGAGATAAAATTATAATACGATATAATAATTCATGCCGTGTGTTAAAGATTGAGATCGAGAGATAAAATCACATATGAGTGATAGCTTTGGGTTGTTTAATCCAAAGTTAGTGGTTTTCATAAAGCGCATTCAATATTAAATTGTTAATTAAGTGAACGAGAGTTACTTGTTGCAATTTGATGTTATACTTAATATAGCTCAAGAGAGTATATTGAATATATTCGGAAAACCCGTCACCTTAGAGATGTATGGAGAAAAGAATTGTAAGAGTTGGGTTAGATGAATCATAGTCTTGATAATTCTTTCTTGTGGACTTTTCTCGTGATCGTCGATTATTTTGGTTGAGTTATAATAGCTTAATTTAGTTTAGTTTAATTATTAATTAATTAGCGTAGGTTAAATATAGTTAAAAGAAATCTTATTTGGTACTTGTTTGTTAGTCCCTGTGGGTTCGACAATCCGTATTCTTCCTATCTATACTAAAACTTGACACCGTGCACTTGCGGTCTAAAATCGCTAGATTGGAATTAATTGTTTAAAATAAAAGCGATCAAGTTTTTGGCGCCGTAGCCGGGGACTAACTTTAGTAATATCATACTAGGTTCTTTGACTGTGATTTAACCATTTTTGTCTATTTATTTCGAAAAAAATAAAATAAAATTTATATATATTTATTTTGTTTTTGTTTTGTTTGTCTTGTGAGGTACTTGGAGATGCTACATCAACAAGCCTTCACAAGATTTGCCCAACAACGTTCCGAGCCGTTCTACGCTGTTTGGGAGAGATTCAATGAATTGGCCAACACATTCCGGCATCACAATTTTTCGAACTATACTCTCATGCAATATTTCTTCAAAGGACTAGATGCACAGGCACGAGAATGGGTATTGAGCGGAGCACTGATGACTGGGAGTCCCCTGGTAGATAGAGATGAGGACAGTGTGGTGCACCTGTTCAATGATATGACGGACTTCGATCATCACTGGCATTGTGATCCTTCACTACAAGGTTGGAGTCACCAATACCCACCGGAGCCTCACTACCCTATTAATACACCACAACCATTTGAACATCGCGAAGAGAGGAGATATAATTCTGCAAACGTCACGACTCAGTTAGAGGATACCTTAATAAGATTCATGGCATCAACTGAGAACAGTTTGGAGTGCCAAACCAACTCTATGCGTCACCTAGAGCAGCAAATGGCGATCCTCATGGAAAAAATTTCAACTAGCTGCCAAGAGGAAGAGATGAGGGCTACAAATCAAGAGGCGATGAATCGAGTTTGGTTATATGATGATGATCACTCAACCAACCAAGTTTGGGGGAGTGATCCTACTAGTGTGGAAGAGTCAAGGGAACTTGAGCCTCTTCAAGAGATTGAGACTACTTCAGAGATGTCATCCGAGGAGTTCCCATGTGAAGATGAGTCGAGTGTGATGTTGGAAAATGAAGAGACTTTCGAAGATTCTGATTGAGCCCATCGATGGAGACATGTTCTATGCCATATGTGGATCAGTATTTTCCATCAATGCCAACTTCACCGCACTACATCCTCCAAGATATGAAGCCAAGTCAAGAATCATTCTCTCATGCCTACTATTTCATGAAGAATATTGTTGGAGCGACGAGCTTACACTGTTATAATCTTGCCAAGCTTGAGGGCATACAGAATAAAGACCCATTAGTGGTATCATATGATACTTACTATGGGCGGCAGCCGCTCTTTGATGGTTGCTTCTGATGGTCAAGCCGACGACTAGAAATCAGCGCTTCTTGGGAGGCAACCCAAGCGTATCATTTTGCTATTTAGTTTTACTTTTCAGTTTTTGCATTTTAGTTTGTTTATCTCTCGAGTCGAATATTTTACCATTCGCATTCTTCTCTTGCTCAGTTGGAGCAATGAACCCCTACAACTGTGGAATTTTCAAAAGTCAATCTTCCTCAACCCTCATGCAAGCGTCTTGATCAGGGGAGTTTACTTTTTTCCTTTTGGTTAATTTGAACATTGAGGGCAATGTTTGATTTAAGTTTAGGGGAGTGGCTTGCATGTTTTACTTGTTTTAACCACATGTTGTGTGCTTAAATGACACTTGAATCGTCCGATTATTATGAGCTAAAAATTTTTTTTATGAGTTCAAACTTGAGAAAAGAATGAATTATAGTAGTGACTATTCAATGAGGATTTTGATCTCCATATGCATAAGAACTTGAATTTTAATGATTGTTAGACTTGCACATGAATAACCTAATTTGAGTTAGCATGTCAAGAATGAGGAATATATTGAGCACAATGAGTCATGATTGTGGATTGCATGTTGAATAGTGATAATTGTTGTGAACTTGATGATTTGTCTTGAGCATCTTAGAGTTATCCTAGAACCTATTTGATGATGATACTTTGAGGCGAAATTTTATAGTTATGAACTAGACTTGGAAATGATTTAGGCGATCTTTGGACCGTTTGAGCCTTTCAAGCTTACCTTGTCTATATCAATCCCTAGTGTCCCATTTTGAGCTCTATTGAAAAAAGAATGGAATATGCATTGCATATAATTAGACCCTCATTCGACATTATTGGTAAACTCATTATACCTACCCGTATATGAGCCTAAATGAAAAAAAAAATATCCTTACCCTAAGGGAGTATAATGAATATCATTCGATGCACTTGCATTATTATATCTTGATGAACTTATTGAAAAAGATTGATGAATGATAAAAGGAGGAAAAAAAAAGAAAAGAGAAAAAAGCCTTGAGAAAAGATTAAATGAATAGACCCGAAGTGGCCAAGGCTAAAAGAAAAAGAAGAGAAGCTCAATTTTGTGCTAAAAATATGAACACTACATGCTTATACTCTCTTCTTTGTGATATCATGTCTTTTCTTTGAAGCAAACACCAAAGGCCTTACATTAAAAGTTTAAAAAGTCATTTGATCCAAGTCTAGGGAGTAACTATCATTAGTGGAGAAGTTGTTTGAAAATAGGCCTATGGGGTGCTTGATGATAATCTCGACTTTGAGTTGATTAACATGATTTGATCTTGAATATGTGCATGAAACTTGAGATTGACTATAGCACACACACGTTCCGATTTTGAGATGTGTTGATTGACTTAGGAAAAAACATGTCTTGTCAACTTTTGTATATGTGCATGAGATTTCTGAGAATAATGCAAGTCATGAAATAAATGTTTCAAGTATCAAGAATGAACTCTACCTTGTGATTTTAATGCTTAATCGAGGACAATTAAGTGATAAGTTTGGGGGAGTTGATAGGGTTGAATATTACGTGTATTTATGCTATGATATGTATATGTTTTCGTGTTGATTCTTGGATTATTTTACGGGTTTTGGTATATATTTCTATATTTCAGGAATCAATATTGAAATGCATAAAAGTAGAAGAAATGTGCCAAAATGATGAAAAATGACCAAACCGAGCGAACGCGACAAAGCCGGGAAATAAGAAACGAATTAAAGAAAATAAAAATAAATAAAAAAAGCACCTCGATTGATCGAGCCACCAATCTCGATCAATCGGTGGTGGCAGAACTTTGGCGATCGATCGAGCAGTCAGTCTCGATCGATCGGCTGAAGGAATTTTCTGAAAAATAAATTCCTTATAGAGTTTGGGTCCAAGAGGGAAGTCCTTGATTCTTATTCCTTTATATATATACACGAAAATAACAACCAAAATCAGACTTTGTAACCTAGGAATAGCCTCCACTCCTCCCTACTCCATATCACCTTCATCCACCATCACCACTTCATCCTAGGAATTGGAACAAGCCAACAAGAGAATCGAGTAGCACGATCGAGAAAGAAGCGAGGAAGGATCAAGAATCAACAAAAAAGTTTACTTGGGAGTACTTTTCTATTATTTGTTTTGATTTATTATTGGATTTAATGTGTTTTGGATGATTGAGAATTGTCTTAAACATTGTTTTTCCTTTAATATTATTGATTGATTGAATTCATACATCATCTATGAGCATGTTTTATTGTTCTTAATGCTTTTGAAGGATTGATCACCTTTGAATGATATTTTATTATAATTGAGATCGAGAGATAAAATTATAAAACGATATAATAATTCATGCCGTGTGTTAAAGATTGAGATCGAGAGATAAAATCACATACGAGTGATAGCTTTGGGTTGTTTAATCCAAAGTTAGTGGTTTTCATAAAGCGCATTCAATATTAAATTGTTAATTAAGTGAACGAGAGTTACTTGTTGCAATTTGATGTTAGACTTAATATAGTTCGAGAGAGTATATTGAATAAATTCGGAAAACCCGTCACCTTGGAGATGTATGGAGAAAAGAATTGTAAGAGTTGGGTTAGGTGAATCATAGTCTTGATAATTCTTTCTTCTGGACTTTTCTCGTGATCGTCGATTATTTTGGTTGGGTTATAGTAGCTTAATTTAGTTTAGTTTAATTATTAATTATCGTAGGTTAAATATAGTTAAAAGAAATCTTATTTGGTACTTGCTTGTTAGTTACTGTGGGTTCGACAATCCGTATTCTTCCTATCTATACTAAAACTTGACACCGTGCACTTGCGGTCTGAAATTGCTAAATTGGAATTAATTGTTTAAAATAAAAGCGATCACTGTGTCACCTACTGATCACTCCCCAGACCATCCCACTGATGAAGCTTCATCTCTCGCCAAGTCCCTTCAAGAACTCTCTGAAAATTGTCTCTTTCTCTCTCAACGAGTAAGAGAAGTTCATCAAAGCCAAAGGACTACACATTTGGACTTTAAATCTTTCAGAGACAAGATGACGGCAATCATCAGCGGTATTCAGCGTGGACTGAATGATTTGTTCTCTCAGCAAGCTTCATACAAGAACATCGTGAGAAAGAATAGATCGAGCTGGCTACTGAAGTTAAAACTATAGTTTCCAAATCCCTCATTGCTCAAGACACTCGCCTGGATGCTATTTGCGCTCAGCTAACGCAGATCATAGATTTTCTTCAGGAGATTGCTGCTGACAAAAAGGGGTGAAAGAAGAAGGATTTCAAGCCAGCTCAGCAGTCCTCAGCGAAGAAGTAGATACCTGTCTGTATGAGTCTAACATGTAAATGTATTCATCAGACTTATCAATAAAATCAAAGTCTTTCAATCGCATATCTGAGTCTTATTCATTTATTTTGAATAGTTCATTTGATTTGAACAAAACGGCTTAATCGATCTGAACTACAACTTACAGTGTTCATTTATTTTGAACAAGAAAATTTAATCGATCTGAAAGAATACCCTTCAAAGAATTAAAAGACTTTATAAGAGGACATAGAAGCTAGGTTTTGTCATCATCAAAAAGGGGGAATTTGTTAGTTTCGGATTTTAAAGATGAAAAAACAGATCAGACCGATCGAGCCATGACAAAACAGATCAGACCGATATAGTCTATCACAAAATCAGAACAGATCGAAGCACAGATCAGCTCAATAAAGATCAGATCAGAGCAGGCAAAGTTAAGTAAGCTTCGTCCTTCAGTCCGAATAATTAACGGCTATTTATTGAAGCATTTAATGATCCATTTAATGCTGAAAAAGACCAAGGACTGAAGATTACCTTAAAAGATAAGTAGACAAAGGAGAGTCTACCGGACGAACACCGAAAGCACAGACCAGAAGGGAAAGTGCCTAAAAGAAGAAGACTGAAGCTCGTTCAGAGAATGAACAGAGTCAAGAGTTGCACAGAAAAGGAAATAGTGTCGTTGGTATAAACGACTATATAAGGATGCAACTAAGGTACTCGAAGTAGGACTTTTACTGATCAATCAAGAAACAAAACAACACAAGCTTACAAGTCAAAACATTCTTGAGCAGAACTGTCGCTGAAAGATATTCATCTTACCAGTCTGCTCAAAGTTTTCATAAGCACAACTTATTGTAATATTTGATCATCAAAGGATCATTTTTTGCATAGATAAATTCACTCTGTCTTCTGTATTTGTACTAAGATAGAAGAGTGAGATTCAATCGTAACTGTCAGACAGATTGTGTCTGAACAGATTGAGAGATTAGGAGTTTCAGTCTGGTAGTGGGATATATCCAGCTGAATCGGGGTTGTACAAGTAGTTGTATTACTCAAAGTCTTCTAGTGAATCCTTCCTTGATTGGAAGAAGGGGAGACGTAGAATGATTTGACTTCGAACTTCTAGAAACACATCTTGTCTATTTACATTCTGTATTGCGTTACATTTTATAAGCCATCAAGCCGTTCTTACTAGGCAAGAACATACCGTTTTTGCACTCTCATATTCAGTGGTCTGTTCTTCTTAAAGGTTGATTAAGAACCAGATTTCACTCACTAACCTGAGAGAAGTCAATAAGGATTAATTTTTAATAGTAGTGTTCATTCACCACCCCCCCCCCCCCCCCTCTAAACACTTCAGTCCGATCCTAATATGGTTGCTCTGCTTTTGTGCATAGGAAAGGTGATAAAGTTGAACCTCGGTCTACTAAGTGTGTCTTCCTAGGTTATTCCCGAGGGAGTTAAGGGATATAGACTATGGCGAAGAAGTGAACCTGGTTTTAAAAGCATTATAAGTAGGGATGTAATTTTCAATGAGTCTGAAATGCCTTGCTTGCTTGCTTATGTGCCTGTTGATGAGTCTGAGTCCAGTGTTACTCCTAGCAAGGTGGAGCTTTCGCCTGGTGTGCTTCCTGTTAATGATAACAATGTGTCTTTTGCTGAAAATCATGTGAACTTGCCTGTTAATGAATGTCTGGAAATCATGATATTGTTGTCGAACATGAACATGTTGTGCATGATGAATTGGTTGCTGATGAACAAGAAGATTTGCATGATTATCAATTGATTAGAGATAGGGCTTGGA
The DNA here is from genome assembly GCA_907163345.1 of Haberlea rhodopensis. Lineage (NCBI taxonomy): Eukaryota > Viridiplantae > Streptophyta > Magnoliopsida > Lamiales > Gesneriaceae > Haberlea > Haberlea rhodopensis. Next base: position 972,451 of record CAJQUN010000179.1, read on the forward strand.
GAAACATAAGACAACCTGCTAAGCTAAGTGACTTTGACCTTGCTTCTTATGTGTTCAATGTGTTTGAATCAATTGATAACTGTGAACTTAAAACCTACAATGGAGCTTTGAAATCCAAAAATGCTAATGAGTGGTTGTGTGCTATGAAAGAGGAAATGCATTCTTTGATTGTGAATCATACTTGGATTCTTGTTCCTAAACCTGTTAATTGCTCAGTTGTTGATTGCAAATGGTTGTTTAAGGTTAAGAATGAAAATGATTATGTTAGGTTCAAAGCTAGACTTGTAGCTAAAGGTTTTACTCAAAAAGAAGGTGTAGACTTCACTGAAATTTTTGCTCCTGTTGTTAAGTTCACTACTGTGAGAATTATGCTTTCTCTTGTTGCTCAATTTGACTGGGAACTTATACAAATGGATGTAAAATCTGCTTTTTTGCATGGTGACCTTGATGAAAAGATTTATATGAAACAACCTGAAGGTTTTATTGATTCTAAAAACCCTGATAATGTGTGTTTGCTCAAGAAATCTTTGTATGGTCTAAAGCAATCCCCTAGACAATGGAATAAGAAGTTTGATGAGTGCATGCTTTCCTTAAAATTTAAAAGAAGCTCTTATGATCATTGCTTGTATTTTAAGGATAAAGTATATGTGCCTATATTCCTGTTGATTTATGTGGATGACATCTTAATTGCTAGTCCCTGTTTGAAATCAAATGAGCATAAGAAATGCCTAAGTGAAAAATTTGACATGCAATTCTTAGGAGATGCTGGAAGAATATTAGGTATGGATATTGTGAGAGATAGGAAGATGTCGACTATCTACTTGAACCAAACTTCTTATGTTGAAAAGATTTTGAAGAAATGTTCTATGTTTGATGCTAAGCCTGTTAATGTGCCATTAGCTGCTCACTTTGTGTTGAGTAAAGATCAATGTCCTAAATCTGATTTTGACTTTGATTCTATGAAGAATGTGCCTTATTCAAATGCAATAGGATCTGTAATGTATCTGATGGTTAGTACTAGGCCCGATATAGCTTATGGTGTTAGTTGCTTAAGTAAGTATATGTCTAACCCTGGCATGGTGCATTGGAATGCTGTTAAATGGCTATTGAGATACTTGAAACAATCTGTGCATTATGGCTTGAGTTTTTCTAAGTGTTCTGAAGGTGTCAAACTAAAAGTTTTGTGGTTTCTAATTATGCTAATGATAGGGATAACAGAAAATCTACTACGTCTTATGTGTTCACTTTGTGTGGTGTTTGCATTAGTTGGAAATCTCAGTTACAACATATAGTTGCTTGTCTATAACTGAATCTGAGTATGTTATTGTAACTGACGCTTTAAAAGAAGCTATCTGGTTAAAAGGATTGATTTCTGAAATTTGCTTGCTTGAAGGTGATGTAGTTGTGTTTTCTGATTCACAATCTGGAATACAATTGTGTAAGAATCCATTCTTTCATGATAGAACTAAGCATATTGATGTTAGGTTTCATTACATTAGAGATATTGTTGACAAAGACTTAGTTTATCTTGAGAAAATACCTTCTGAGTTTAATCCTGCTGACATGGGTACTAAGTGTTTGCCCCTTAGTAAATTTCAATCATTTTTAAAAATTTTAAATTTGATACTGGTGATTGATGCATGTTTAGTCCATTGGTTAGTGTTTTATAACCTGCTGTGCTCGTTACAAAACTGTTACCCTGGTTACTTTCCCACTTTAACTTGTTGTGTGCTTGTTATTGTTTTCCTTGTCTTTACTTTGTGTTTTGACAGGAACTTGGTCCACACAATTACTTTGTGTATTGTGGAGACCACAAGCGATGATGATGTTTGCTTGTATGTTTTTCCTACGACTGAAGAGAAACCGGTATTGGGCCAATGTGGAGATTTGTTAAGATTATGGCCCAACTAATCAAAGCCCATTAGGTTTTTTAACCATTATTATCCTAATCTGGCAGCCTATTTGAAAAGAAGAAAGATATGTACGCCTCTCTTCATCCTCTCCAAGGAACGTCTAATTTGACCGCCTCCTTCTCCTCCAAAACCTCTCTCTTGCACATTTTGTTTCAGCCCTTTATTCTTTGTGATTTTTGGATGTCTGTGGCTTCTCGATCCTTCGTGGAACTTTTGTTCGGTGTTGAATAGAGGTTTTATCGTTGGGTTGCGTTGGATCTTCGGGTACTGTCCGATCGTTCCTTCCTGGTAGCTTTGTGCTCCGGTGGTTCTGTGTGCGTTGAGGGTGGTTCTGTACGGTGGTTTCTTCGTTGGTTCTGTCTACGACGTGCTGGCCGTGTTTCTTTCCTGTCTGCTTTGTGCGACGCAGCTGTCCGGCGGATTGGGGTTGTGACTTCACCTTCCAGCCTTTACCTTGGATTCTCTGTGACGTAGATTGGGAAACAGCAGACCTGAGCCGAACTCTATATCCTTTTGGAGATTATTGTTTATTTGCATATTGTGTATTTGTATTTGTCTTTGATGAATTTGCAGGTACAAATGGCGATACCAAGGCGGATTCCCTCCTAACAACTACAAATAAAACCTTAAGATAGTGGCTGCGGTTCCCGCTATAAAAAAAAAAAGCTACAAAGACAAAATTATGTTTTCAAAGTGCAATTGTTAAATGTTAGCAAATCCAGGAAGGTATTAAAGTATGCGAGAATCCTTGAAAATATAGTTTTCCTTCATCTAGTTTATCTCAACAAAAAGAGCTTTGTTTTCTACAAATATAGGAAAGATTATTTAAAAGTTTTTGCATAGAATGTTTGTCTGTATTCTATAAAGGTTCAAGTAACGATCCCAATGAGTAATTTACAGTGAGAATTGGGAAATTTATATTGAGAATTTGAGATATTAATGTGTCAATAATTCTTGGAAATAATATCTGTTAGAGACTGCCATTTTAACTCTTATATTGATAAATGAAAATACAGTCTCTCTGAGTTCTCAAAACAATTGGGAGAAATGGGTCTGGACTCTGCTGCGCCTGGGCTTCACTTTTATTCCATCATGCTTTTAATACTTTTTGTTTGAACTAGTCGAGCCAGGAGGCAACTGAACTAGTTCAAAGTTAAATATGAATTCTTCAAAATTTTGGTTTCAAACAATATCATAATATTTTGGTCGATTCATTAGAATTAGTAACATGCTTGTTTTGGAAAAAAAAAATTACAAATCCATCATATAAGTTAGTCTGTTTTCCTCTTTGATTCTATAAGTCATCAAAATTCAGTGTTAGTTCAGTAAATTGGGCTTTTTACTACTGGCTTTTTCGTCCGTGTTTTAGTTAACATTGCATATGACATTGATGATGTGGCACCTGATGATGTAGTCGTGGCGATGGACTTTGGCTATGTGTCTAGTGTGTAATGTCAGTAGTCCGGTGAAAATGATTAAAAGTGAAAAAAGATCAACTTATTAAATTAATATCAGACTTTGATAATTTATCCGATTAAAAGAAAAATAAATGTAAATTATTGGACAAATTGTTAACTATATCCATTTTTTTATACATAAAGATGAATGTTGTATACCGTAAAATAATTGATATCTTTCTCCAAAAAAAAAGTTGTTGTATACAACTTACGATGGCGAGACGAATACAATATATTTTTATGACTTTTAACTGTGGATGTTTGGTCAACACAACTTACTGCAATAATTTTGCATACCAGCTGTTTCTCGACCATTTTAGCTGGCTACATGTGCTATTTTACTCGTTTTGCTGAAATTATGCAATCCCAACAAATGCGATAAAACAACCATTGACAAATTATTGCACCAGATTGCAATTTCAAATAATATTTTAATTTATTACTTCATTAATCTACGTGAATATATGCAGAAATATAAATATAAAGTGTATCACTAACTTATATATCCATAAGCAAAACATTGATATCTATTCAAAACATATAAATTGTTATCTCGGATTTTGGTAGGGTGCTTTCCTTGGTTAACAATAACTCCTCCGGCGGAGATAAGCTATCCTGAAAGAGAAAAGTTGGAAGGGTGCCGGAGAGATTCCCCGACGGGGCCCCTCCGACGATCAAGTCATGATATAGGATGGGAAAATAAGAGCTTTTACAGGCAAAGATGGAGGGGAAAAATCAATTAAAATTCTCCTCCTTCAAACCTGATACCTTATGTGTATATATATTGGGAGAGTGAGAGGGACAACCTGCTACGGCCGGCGGGTGTTTAGGGGGAGCATCGCGGGTATTCCACTGAGTGTTTTAGTCCGAGAGGATGGGGACCACCGACAAATATTGTACACCTTGTACGACGCCCTACCGACGAGATCTTGATAGTACTAAAAAATATTCTCTGGGTACTAGTCATTCTCTGATTGGCCTATTTGTGAGTAGTCCTCTGTTTAGAATAAAATTTCGTTACAGACAACTCGAACGAGGGACCACTCTAGTGCCCACGACATTATCGCCGATGCTGAAGAAAACATAGACTAAGGGAACTGCCCGAGTTGGTACGCCAACTGGGTCGCATTCTTGATCACAGTGTACAACTCATGTGAGCTCAGCCGGGGTCAGATCGATTGAGTTGGGTGGAAGATACGGGCTGAGCTAGGTATAGGTACCGAGCTGAGTACAATAGGACAGGCTTTCTCCTAGGGCACGAAGATATCCACCGAGATGGGCACGCACAGTAAATGACGAAGTAGGGTCGGGTCATACCCGTGGAATTAGGGTTGATGCCGTACTGACCTCTTACAGGGGTATCACGAGTATCCCCCTCTAGTCGAGCTAGAGTAGCGCTGCCCTCGACTATTCGTGTTATGCCGAGACCCGAATTGAGTTGTCAGATATTCACTTTCAATCTTGATGGGACAGGTTGTCAGCAAGATGCGACTGTTGACGTGCGTCCCAATCAGCGAAGCTGCCACGCGTCTGCATATGCTCTCGAGAAGTTTGGCCTCCCCCAATCCCTGCCGTTCGAATGGGCCAGGCCCAAATGGCCCACTGTTATGATGGCCTATATATACCAAAATCCCCCTCATTCGCATCATTTTTCTCACGCCGCTCGCCTCTTCATGCTCTTCTCGCACGCTTCGACTTTTGTAAGTTTCTTACCTTTAATTTCCTTATGTCGAATTCAACATACTCCACCTCCGGGGCCGCCCTCAAGGGCTCGGCTGAAGATGCCTCGGGTCTGGGCTTTCGAGCCCTCTGACCCACAGTGGACCCGCGAGGGAGGTTGTTAGCGCCATCCCTCTTTTTCAAGTCCCATCTCATCCTAATCGTGAGCCATCTCCTCAGAACTTCGAGGTTGATCCTCGAGATCTGGTTCGGGCTGGTACGAGGTCCTTAGTTCCCAGGTTTCGGCTGAGGCTGAAGCTCTTCTTCGTTCCCACTTCATTCCTCCTGACCACGAGGTACGAATACCTAGGTTGGGAGACCGCCCCCACGTTTCCCCTACGGGCTTTTTTCCCTTCTTTGTTGAACAAATCAGGAGTGGGCTGCGCTTCTCTGTCCCCTCTTTGTACCAAGATATTTCTAGTTACTTTTGTGTCTCCCTTAGTCAGCTCATCCCAAACTCCTACCAGAGTATGGCCGCAATTGCTGCCTTGTTCCAATCTTTGAATCTCCCATTCTCCTCCCCTTCTGTACTATTTTTTCCACGTCAAGAACACCACCTTTTCAGGCCTATTCTACTTTGGGTCCAGGCCGTCATGCAAGTTATTGGAGAAAATCCCAAGTTCTCACAAAGGATGGAAAGAAACATACTTCTTTGTCAAACCACCTCGACCTTGGTCTTACCCTATGACCTGGAGAGATTCTCTTCCCGAGGCTCGCCCTCTCCGGCACCGATACAAAGAAGATGTTTTCTATCAGAAGGTCATGTTAGCCATTGGGGGTCGACAATTTGACACAACCGTCCTGATTCGAGAGGACGTACTCAGGCGCTACATGCTGAGCTCTTACCCAGCTAGTCCCCTTCCTAGAGCGTCCTCATTGATATGAGATTAATTACTATTCGCTATACTGCCCTTATGTTTATGCCTCTTGTTTCTGTGCAGGTACTATGTCTTTTAACCAGATGCTCTCCGCCATGGTTTCTCAGAAAAAAGGGAAAGGAAGAGCTGCTCCTAAATCCCAAGTTGAAGAGTCCCTCACCCCCTCCTGCTCCTCAGGCCGCCCCGGTAGTAACCCTCCACCCAGGAGAGAGCGGGGGAGATGCCCTCGCGCCGCGCAAAAGAAAAAGGGACGGGAAAGCCCCCGCCGCCTCGGTCTAGGAAGAAGTGGCCACCTCTCTGGCACCTCATGCCGAAATGTTAGCCGACTCCGTCTAGAGCCCGCAATCGGCTCTCTTGGCCGGGCCGGGCTCTCCCGGCCTCCCCGTGGAGTATACCAATCCACCAGCCTGATTACTGGTCCTGTCTCCGGACTATCGGCTGAGATATTGGAGTGCATTACCACGGGCACGGATCAACAGGCCATGGTCGGGATGAAGTGGAGGCCCCTGGCTCGGGAAGGGCTTGCCCGAGCTTTATCGGTAAGTGTTCTTACTAATCTCACCTGACCACCCTATGTTGCCTTATATATCCTCTTATCCTTATTCTCTTAATCAGGGCTTAATAATGCTGTGCGAAAGCGTTCGGAGGGGATCCAATTATGGCCAGTCTTCGTTAGATGCCAGAAAGAAACTTCGAGGGGTTACCGATCGGGCTGAGGCTGCCGAAGCTGAACTGAGAGAGGTCAACGTGCTACAGGCGAAACGACTGGCGACCTTAGAGACTGAGTTGACCAAGTACCACGCTGAGGTTGATCGACTCCGCTCTGCACTGTCTGAGAAAGATATAGTTTGGACAAACTCTGCCGCAGAGCTGAGCAGATCTTGCTCGGAGTTGGAGGCGTACGTTGCTAGAGAAGTCGGGCGGAAAGATGCTTTCCTGAAGTCGGAGGAGTTCAAGAAGCTCCTTGCAGCGAAGGCGTTTCGGTTCCTCGACCTTGGCTTCGAGGGTTGTAAGGATCAGTTCAAAGCCCGGGGCTTCCCTTCTGAGGATCAAGACCAAGACAACTTCTTGGACCTCCAAGCCATTGTGGCCAACATCCTTCCTGACTTTATAAGTTAGGATGATCGATAAGGTTGTACCCTACTTATAAATATTTTTCTTCAATGAAATGTAACCGGTGGTTTAATTTGTAACCGGTGCTGCTATATAATTTTGTTGAATGAAATGTTTATTATGCCGAGCTGTGGTGTTGCTCTAGGGAGAATGAAGTAACAAAGCCGACCTATTCTTAGAATAACTGATAATTTTGCAATTCAATACAAAAATGAACTACCCTGTCGCAATAACTCTGGAGTTCTAAAATTATTACCAAGTAGATTTGAATAATAACGAGGTTGACATGTTCTAAACTCATAAAATAAACATGAGTGCATGGCCCTCGTCTGTTATAAACTTTAGTGCAGGCTGCGATAATAATGGGCCTAGGGCAGGCTTTGGCAGTAAATCTTTTTCTGAGCGGACCCTGACCATTTAATCATGGCGGACCTTAACTTTTCCTTAGTCATGGCGGACCTTAACTTTTCTTATTCAGGGCGGACCTTAACTTTTTCTTAGTCAGGACGGACCTTAATTTTTTCTTAGTCAGGGCGGACCTTAACTTTTCATAGTCAGGGCGGACCTTAACTTTTTCTTAGTCAAGGCGGACCTTAACTTTTTCTTAGTCAGGGTGGACCTTAACTTTTCATCGTCACGGTGGACCTTAACTTTTCATAGTCAGGACGGACCTTAACATTTTCTTAGTCAGGGCGGACCTTAACTTTTCATAGTCAGGGCGGACCTTAACTTTTTCTTAGTCAGGGCGGACCTTAACTTTTCATAGTCAGGGCGGACCTTAGCTTTTTCATAGTCAGGGCAAACCTTAGCTTTTTCTTAGTCAGAGCGGACCTTAACTTTTTCATAGTCAGGGCGGACCTTAACTTTTCCTTAGTCAGGGTGGACCTTAACTTTTTCTTAGTCAGGGCGGACCTTAACTTTTCATTTAATAATACTTCATTTAAGATCTTGCTGTCATGAGTTCATGCATCAAAGAAATACACATGTTTAAGAGTAATATTTTCTAAGGTGAAATGCGTTCTAAGGTCTCTTCAGCTTCCTTCCCTCTGCGTCCTCCAAGTAATATGCCCCCGAGCTCACTTTTTGAATTATCTTGTAGGGTCCTTCACATTTAGGGTCAAGTTTTCAGATTTCTGTTGACTGAACTTTTTTGAGTACTAGGTCTCCGACCTGGAAACTCCGAGGCACCACTCGTTTGTTATAGGCTTTGACTACTTTGTTTTGATATGACTCCATTATGATTACCGCCCTTTCTCTTTTTTGGCATATCATGTCCAGGTCTAGAGCTCGACGTCTGTCGTTGTCATTGTCATAAGCATGTACCCTAGCCGATGTCGTTCCTATCTCTGCTCCCAAGAATGCTTCTGAACCATAGACCATATTGAAAGGTGTCTCCCCTGTAGGGGTTTGGGGCGTCGTTCGGTAAGCCCAGAGTACACTTGGGAGTTCATCTGCCCAGTCCTTTCCTACTCCACACAGCCTTGCCTTCAATGCGTGTACTATAGATCGGTTGGTGACTTCCGCCTGCCCATTGCTTTGAGGGTAGGCCACTGATGTAAAGGCTTGCTCGATCTTCATCTCCTGGCACCAGACTGCCAGCTTTCGTCCTTGGAACTGTCTCTGTTGTTGGAAATCAACTTCATCGGCACCCCAAACCGACATACAACATTCTTCCATAAGAAACCCATCACATCTTCCTCAATAATCCGGGCTAAGGCCTCGGCCTCAGCCCACTTTGAAAAGTAATCAATAGCCACTATTAGGAATTTCTTCTATCTTGGGGCAATAGGAAAAGGTCCCACAATGTCCATTCCCCACTGGTCGAATGGGCAGGCTGCTATCATGGATCTCATTAACTGAGCTGGTTGTGGTTGGAATTTTCTGTGTCTCTGGCAGCCCTCACAAGTAGCCACAACTTTTATTGCATCTCTTATCAAAGTGGGCCAGAAATACCCGGCCATGAGAGTTTTCCGTGATAGGGCTAGGCTGCCTAGGTGATCCCCGCAGCAGCCCTCATGTATCTCGTGAAGTACGTATCTAGCCTCTTCCTCGGTCAGGCACCTGAGCAGAGGCCCTGTGAAAAATCTTTTGTACAAGGTATCCTCGATCAAAGCAAATCGGAAAACCTGCCTCTTTACCCTCCTTGCCTCGTTCTTATCTGAAGGGAGCTCGGAGTTCCCTAGATATTTTAGGATGGGGGTCATCCAGCTTTCGAATCTGGGAGTCTCGGAAGGCTCCAATGACTGCTTCAATGGTGTTAGCTTAGTCTGTAATACGACCTCCCTTTGGCACATAGTCCCCAATGATGTGGCCCATTTTGCGAGTTGGTCTGCTTTGTGGTTCTCTTCCTGAGGTACTTGCACTATGCTCCACTCAGAAAAGTTTTCAGACATTTCTTGGATTGCTTTCAAATATTCCATCAACCTCTCGCTCTTGACCTCGAAATTCCCACTCACCTGCTAGGTAGCTAGATGGGAGTCAGAGTGGAGGACTACCCTACTAGCACCTACCTCCCGATCTAACTTAAGCCCAGTTAGGACCGCTTCGTACTCTGCCTCGTTGTTGGAAGCCCGGAAATCCAACTTTACCACAACCTTTATCTTCTCACCGGTCGGAGAGATCAGTACTATACCGACTCCACATCCATCGTTGTTCGAGGCTCCATCAACATACACTCTCCATGCCTCCTGTTCTGGTACGATCATTTCTGCCAAAAAATCGGATAATGCTTGACATTTAATAGATGTTCTAGGCTGATATGATATGTCATACTCGCCAAGTTCAATCGTCCATTTGACCAGCCTTCTTGATATATCGGGTTGTGTCATGATCCTCCCCATTGGGCTATTTGTTAATACCGAAATGGGGTGGGACAGGAAGTACGGTCTTAGCCTTCTCGCAGTTATAACCAGAGCTAAAGCCAGCTTTTCTATCTCTGGGTATCTGAGTTCCGCCCCTCGAAGGGCGTAGCTGACATAATAAACCGGTTTCTGGTCTGTCCCTTCAGCTTTGATCAATACAGATCTGACTGCCTGCTCTGTGGCCGAGAGGTAAACCCACAACTTTTCTCCGGGATCAGGTTTGACCAACACAGGTAGCTCGGCCAAATGCCTCTTTAAGTCGGTGAAGGCCTTCTCACATCCTTCATTCCACTCGCATGTTTTAGCTTTCCTTAGCACTTGGAAGAAAGGATAACTCCTATGTGCTGACCTAGAAATGAATCGTGCTAAAGAAGCAATCCGACCGGTCATTTTTTGGACCTCCCTTATGTTTCTCCGGGTTGACCTCAATTCCTCTGTCCTTTACCATAAAACCTAAAAATTTCAAACTCTTCACCCCGAATACACATTTAGCAGGATTCAACTTCAGCCCGAATTTTTTCAGGGTAGCAAATGTTTCCTCCAAGTCAGGTATGAGATCTGATATGCTCCTTGATTTTTTTACCAATATATCATCGACGTATACCTTAACGTTCCTCCCCGCTTGCCCCTCGAATAACTTGTTCATCAGTCTTTGATATGTTGTCCCGGCGTTTTTGAGGCCGAACGGCATGACTACGTAGCAGTATGTTCCTTCTGAGGTGATGAAACTGACTTTCTTTTGATCCTCCTTGGCCAAGGGGATCTGGTGGTACCCTTGGTAAGCATCCATAAAGCATAACAGCTTGTATCCCGATGTGGAGTCCACGAGTTGATCTATGCGGGGCAAAGGGTAACAATCTTTGGGACATGCTTTGTTCAAATCTCTGAAGTCAATGCACATCCTCCACTTTCCGGCTGACTTTGGTACTAAGACTACATTGGAGAGCCATGTTGGAAACTGTACTTCCCGAATTTGTCCGGCCTTTAACAATGTCTGGACTTCCTTGATTATAACCCTATCTTTCTCTGGTCCAAAATGTCTCTTTTTCTACCTAGTTACTTTGATCCCTGGGTCGACACTCAGTCTGTGATGTGCAACTTCAGGACGAATCCCCGTCAACTCCGCTGAAGACCATGCAAACACTCTAACATGCTCGGATAGACAACTCAGTAGCTCATGTCTCAGACTTGTGCTTAGATCCGAGGCCACCCTTGTTATTTTCTCGGGATGACCAGGGATCAGGATAACCTCTTCTTCTCCTTCCGACATTGCCTGCACTTCTTGCACTCTTTGGGCTCTCTGTATGAGGTGAACCCTTCGATCCCCCTGATCGCCGCTGCCTCCCTCATGTCTTGACCTCTTTACTTCTACCCTTACTGTCTCAGTGTAACATCTCTTCGATGATGGCTGGTCCCCCTTTACTTCTCCGACCCCCTTTCCGACCGGGAATTTGATTTTTTGATGGAACATAGACGCTACAGCCCTGAACTCGTTCATGGCCGGCCTTCCTAAAATGATGTTATAGGAGGACGGGGCTTCCACGATGGTGAAGGAGGTTAACCAAGTCTTTCTGCCATCCCCCACACCCATGGATAGGGGTAGGGTGATCTGCCCGAGAGGGTACACTGTATGGCCTGTAAAACCAAAAAGAGGAGTAGAGATTTGCTCAAGATGATCTGCCCGAGAGGGTACACTGTATGGAACTCCCAGAGTCCACGAAAACTCCGCCGACCTCGTAATTAGCGACGGTTGCCCTTATGATGAGGGCATCATTATGTGGCATTTTCACACCTTCCATATCCCGGGGACCGAAGCTAATTACCACTTCCTCCTCGGCATTGACAACCCTCTCTACGCTCAGTACCTCTATCATGCTCATAGCTTTCCGGGCTCTGTTGGAATCACCATCAGTGGCTCCCCCGGAAATCATGTTAAGAAAACCCCTGGGCGGAGAGTTGCTCCTAGGTGGTTCCTGCTCTTCTGGCCTCCTTATTGGCCCCCGGCCTCATCCCGGACCCTCATAGGGTGTGCTCGGTCGGGGCGCCATCTGACTAAAGTTTATCTTAAAAATTGATAACACAAGTGTTAAGTCTTTTCTGAAAAATAAAATTGAATCAAAACAAGAAAAGGCTAGACTATTAAGATTGCAAGCTGAATGCCAAAATTATGATTATGATATTGTCATAGTGAAATCTGATAAAAATATTCTTGCATATTTCTTAACACGAGATGGAGGGACACATTGCTAGCGATACCCTCAAACGAGTAAGGAATCTCAAGGAAAACCTAGAGATCCTGGAATGAGACTTTGGGACACTTTGTCTCAATGCTGTGGTCGTGGGACGTCTTCAACAAGCAGATCAGGAACTTGTTACTGATCACATACGAGCATGCTTTTGGGACCATGAACGTTTGTTTGAAGTCTTGAAAGGACCTATCCTTCAGGTCGCACCACCAACGGTGTAGAAAGAAGTGTTTAGAGAATGGGGCTCATCTAACTCGGAGGCACGAGATTCCAGTACCCCTGTCACAAGTGCTGTAGATTATGCATTTCTTGAGGATGTACAAGTTATAGCAAATTTTGAGGGTCAGGTATTATCACAATCTGAACCTTCAAGTCAACCCATCACCTTTGGGGTAAAAGATGGGGAGTTGAATCTTAGGCCAATGACTGACAATTCTAAGGTTCAAACTAACGATGATTTAGTTTCTTCACCTATGCAGGATTACCAACGTACTTCGGAGAAACTAATTACCAGGCGAGGTATCAACTCAGACAAATCTATAGTTGATATCTCCAAAAAATATCCGAGAGTTTGGATGAAACCAGGCAGCCATCCAAACGATGTTCAAGAATGGTATAATTTTGGAGCTCTGGCTTCGGTGTATACTGTAGCACCAGCATTCTATAAAATTTCAAAATTAGCAAAATGGATCAGAGAAGCAGTTCACGAGACTTGGGCCAATAATCCACATTTGGCCAGAGGAGATATCTTGGAGTTATATTTTTTCAATGCTGTTCCATAACCAGCGAAGAAAGGCTTCATTAAAGCTTTTCATTTTATCAAGCTCAAAAGACTAGACTGAAACGCCTTAAAATATATAAAAATGGCCCTACCAGAAGGTATACCAGTTTTGGCTTGGACTATCATGGAAGATGAAGTTTCAACCAGACGTGCATGGGGTCTTTGGGGTTGTCTAACGAAAATGGACAAAGTCAAATACTCATTCAAGTTCTTTCAGAATTCAGCCAACGGAACTTTCATGCTGAATTCCATGACAGGAACCTCCACAAAATTTTCCGAAGAACTCTTTGAAACAAAAAGAATGATTCTTTGGGAAAACAAGATTCCGACGGGAAAAGAAACTTATCGGAAATTCTGCAGCATGGCACACATTGGCCGATGGATAGACCATATTTGACAAGCATGCCAGGAGCAGAAAGAACCAGAGTTCGGGAAAGGATTCCGATCCAAACTCGACAGATCAGAGGCAGGAAGAGACCAGAGACCTACTGACAAGAGAGCCCGTTTTCCTAAAGCTCGGGGACCACAAAAACCAATAATGTAAATATTCCCCGACAAAGGAAAATGTGTAGCCCATTAGAAGTTAGTGCGGATACTGTTCAAACGGACTCAGATAAAAATAATGGACCACTCACGAGAAAAGATGGCACACTCAGACAAAGATGCCAGACCACGTGAAAGTTAAGGCGCACTCAGTAATTATCAAGATTTGAAATCGAATTTGAAGTCCAGATTTATGCCTATATAAAGGCACTCATTCAGGAAGTTAAGGACATCGAAAATTCTCCATAGTTTTCTGAGAATAAAAATTAGAGTCTCGAAGCTTTGTAATTGTTCAACTTTCGTAGCTTGGTAATATTTCTTTTCTTTTCTTTCTTTTGTAATCATATGTAATATTGTTCTGTTTTAGTTTATGTGTTCTTGAGTCAAGCCTCACCTATATGAGAGGCTAAACAAGTCTGTCTCCTCCCAAAAGGAGACGTTTTAATGTATTAGATAATATAAGTATTTCAGAATAAAAATAAGGCTGTTGCCCATCTATCTCCCAGATTTCTTTAAATCTTTCTTATATCTTGATTATACCTTACGCCCTAATGTAGGAAACGATTTAGGACTGTGCTGTGCGATTTCTGAAGGAGTCGGATAACTGGCAGACTAACCTTGCCTGTGAGCTGAGGTTGATGGTGAGGACTCATTCGTCAAAAAGTCTGGAGGTAGTAAGTTTTCGACTGGTGGCTTTGCGACCCACTTCACCCGGTGCTGCTATGGTTAAAATAGTATATTTCAGAATTAAAATTTTATTGTAATACGGAAGCATGATGGGCCTGTAATTTATTTTTAACATGATCTTCAAATCGGGTTTTGAATTATATTTAGAAGAACGTTATATGAACTGTTAGTCCTTTGCAAAAGTATGCTCTTGGGTTCATCCCGAGATGATAGAAACTGAATGATCTCATGTTCATACTACTGTTCGGTGAATATTAGGATAAAGAAGATGATAACAGTATATAGAGGCAATTTTGATCTTTAAACATTTTCCTAGGGTTATGAATGTAATTTTATTAAAAGTTGGATGGACCGCGTGGACCACTTGGACCACATGGACCACATGGGGTTATTATTGTCATTTCCACCAAGAATGGACCTAGATCAATTAATGTTTTTTCGCTGGACTAGGATAGATTAAGTTTCAGGCAAGAATACCGGCCCGTAATTTCCCAAAATTTGTAGGCATATCAAAATAGTTGACATTTTGACTAAGTCTTAAGTTGGTAGTTAGGGCGTTAACTCACTACCTTAACCTACAGTAATATGGGAGTGAGATGAAACTGCCGAGAATCGCTGAACAAAAAGAAGAATTGTTGCTAGTTTCTGGCTCTCTCTATAACTCAATCAATCAACAAATTCTCTAGAAAAATGTTGTGTACAAATTCTTAATTTTTAGTTCAATCCAACAATTCTTTGCAGATTTTCTAGATTCTATTTCTAGTTCAAAATTCTGTGAAGAATTTGAGTTCCTAATTTGCTTCTTTTCATCCTTAGTATTTATTTAAGTTCGTATTTTTGGCATCAAAATGAGAAGATCATAGCTAACGACCGAATCGAGGATTTACATCATTTTGTTTTCGAAAGTTAGATTTCATATTTTGGGTATGTTTCGTATCTAGCACGTCCGCACAAACATTCACGTCAAACATATGGAACGCTTGGTGGGACCTGAAGATGTCTACAAAATTATAAGGATGTCTCAAACCTTAAAATGAATGCCGACGAAAGTTAATTTTGAAGATGAGTTCTGAACATCAGTGGCGCACAAGGGATCATTGGATCTATGAAGTGAATGTGGAGTCTGATTTTTACAGATTCATATAATTATCTTTCCCAAAATGAAACATGGATTTCTCTGGCATATTTGCCTAGAAAAGAATGAGAGATAATGGTGAATGCTGCTTGGGAGCTTATTGCATCAACGACATGTGCCATAAATATTTGGAAATAATGAAGAAGAAGACGAGATTTGGATTTCTCAGGTATTTATTGCCGAGGAAATGATGAAATATGATGGTGATTGTTATTGAGGAAGTCACTGCATCAACGGGGGATGCACCAAAGAGTACTTGGGGGAATGAAAATATTGTTTTTGACTTTCGGATTCGTAGGCTGATGTTTCAGAATTCAAGACTTGGATTTCTCATGTATCTTTTGCCGAGTAAAGAATGAAAAATGATGGTGAATGTTAATTGGGGAGTTCGTGTATCAACGTGGTGCACCATAAAGTACTTGGGAAAATGAAAAATATATTATTTCTGACTTTTTAAGATTATATGATGATAATTTAGATGAGGAGCAGCTACACCAAACAGAGGATAAGGGATATCAAGTGGGGGATCGAGGAGAAAAATGGTGGAGAAGTTTGAGAAATTGGCTACATCCATGAAAAACTTGGCTCAAGCATTGCAGTTAGCAAGAACACCGTGTCTGCACCTGAGAAGCGGACTAAGGGAATGGGTCAACCTTCGGGTATCTCTCAAGGTGGTGAAACTCGCCGCTGCAGTCATCCTCGGATCAACCCATGATAGAAGAAGAGTGCACTCTCCCACATCAGAGAGATGAGTTCACTGATAGAAACTCAGAGTCACAACAATGAAAAACAGATGGTGAATTAGGTATTTATTTAATAACCCCAATGTACAACAAGAAATGTGCAAGGATGTATGGATTCGAGGATCGCTGCTTACGAACTCGGGTATTAGTGCTCAGTGGGTAGTACACCCACAGATCCTTTAAGACAAGCTCCAATCGTGATTAGCCAAGAAAACAATTTGCTTCCAATAAAACAGATGGGTGAAAGTCACGGCCTTGTCAGTTCAATTCCTAACCAGGTGGGTACAATCCACATGTGTAACACATCATACATGAGGAGACAATGGGCCATGAGGCACTCGAAGTGAATGCAAGAACTAACTCTCAATGCACAATATCACCCACATCCCCTTAGGTCCACACAATTCAATGAATTAAAAATAAATAAATGTTTGTAACTGGTAGCGCTTATCGCGTACGCCCAAATTAACCCTTCTTCAGTTAATAGCAAAAATATGTAGTATCGGAAGTAGGGATCGATCCCACAGGGGAAGGTGAATTTATTTCGTGCCAATTATCAAACAAATAGTAACAATGGAAGTTTGGATTGGATTACTACTACTTAGCGAATATCAAACTAATAAACGAGTTTTAACTAAAACGATTAAAACTTATGGGATTAAAGCGATTCTTGGTTTTCAGGTAACCGTACTTTTGGAAAATTATCTTTTAGTCATCAAATCAAAACATTCGAATTCTTTCGATTATCTATCGACTGGAAATTCAATTCCTACTCATCTTATTCGTAGTCAAAGAGAAAACAGCATTCAATTCAACCCTTACCAAATCTCTAATCACCACTACAGCCGTTAATGATTAAATCAATGATAGTTTTCAAAACTAATGAGTTCGATAAATCTAATCAATGAAAACTACAGCCGTTAAAATTGATTACTCAACCGTTTCTCCTAAGAATTCAATAACACCTACAGCCGGCTAATTATTGATCTTAGTTGTTTCTTAACAAACTATCGATTATGTACTTGAATATTAGGTGATCGGTCTAATACACAAACACAACAATCATGGAATTCGAAATTTGAGAAACAAATTGAAATCGAAATCTAATTCAACAATCAAACCGAATTCTCATAAAAGATTCAAATCCAAAAGTAGGTATCCCTTCAACCAATAATCAAAGGTTTTAGCCTAGCATAATTGAATCTAAAATTAACAACATATTCTTCGAAAACATTAAAATAATTAAGGAGAAGAAATTACTAATAATAGTCACAATTTCGGCTTGTCGATCCCGGTCCCGTTCTTCGTTGTTCTTGACAAAACTTCAAAGAAAATTAATCTAAAATCTCCAATTATTCAAAAAATTGGAAAAAACTATCAAAAACTGCTGCTAATGAGGCTTAGTCTCGAGTTTTAGGGTATGAGAGTGATAAAAATGGGATACAATCTTTTAAACATGGTAAAAGACTCAATTTCCTAATTTCCGGACTTTTCGGCGATCGATCGCCTGATGTGTGGCGATCGATCGCTAGTTTATTTTTTTATTTCAGCGAATTTCTTGAGGCGATCGATCACCACTTTATCGCGATCGGTCGCTGGGCTCCAGTAGACTTTGGCGATCGATCGCCTGGCATTCGCGATCGATCGCTGACCCGTGAATTTTGTTGCAAAAGTTTCTGTCCATAGGCGATCGATTTCCTCTTCCAGGCGATCGATTGCCACCTCCAAAATTACATTTTTGCCCTTTTCTTGATCAACTTTGAGTCCTTGTCATATCCATGTCTCTTCTTGGTCTTTACACATCATTTTTAGCTCGATTTCTTCGATTGTACCTACAATTACACAAATATACAATTAGGTAGCATACGTATCAAATTATCTATCAAAACCTACCAAATCGTAGACAATTAAGCACTAAAGATGTGTCTATTTCTAGTCATATCAAACTCCCACATACTTACTCTTTACTCGACCTCGAGTAAACAAATAAAACTACAATATTTTTGGTTGGCTCATAGGTTCATAACAAAGCAACTTGTCCTCACTTTAATGCCTCAACAATTTTAACATGCATAATAATGAACGGCGGTGAAAAGTTAACAGTGGAACAAGTTCAATCCCTAAACATTTCGTACCCAACGAAGTAGTGAACGTGTGTGTGTGGTCATAAACAAGTGTTGTGTACAAATTATAGATCCAAAATATGCAAAGCCATAATAGTTCAAGTCATACACTAACACAAGTATAAGCTCAATTGCACACTCTTCTCCACTATCTTAGCTACTTTGCAAACATAAATCAAGTAGGTCTTTATTAGCTTGTAGCTTGGCCTAGGTATTGGCTTATGAAAGAAAGGGTAAGGATATTCAAACAAGAGAGTATGATGAAATGCACACTAAAAGCTTCTCTTCTTGCATGAATTTTTCAACTTTGTTCTTTTTCACAAGGTTTATTTCAACACTTTTCTTCTTTTGTGCCTTGGCTCCCCTTGGAGTCATATTTTTATCTATTTTTTCAAGGCATCCCTTTTTCTTTCATGCATTCCATTCTTTTGACAATTAAGCTAACAAATATACTTCAATGATTCCTAAGTGCATTTGAATGAAATACATCATACTCCCTTAAAAGGTATGGATTAGAATCACATTTAGGCTCATTAGGGAATGATGATAAGCTAGTCAAGGAATGTTGAATGGGGGTCTTGAGTATGCTTAGCATACTCCCATTCTTTTGCATTAAGGCTCAAAAAGGGTACTAAAGATAGATTTTGTTCATATGGTAGGCTTGAAAGGCTCAAACGCATCAAAGATTGCCTATATCACTTTCATGTTTGCAAGTAGTCTAGACATACGCCTCAAAGAGCATGTAGTTAAGTTCTAGCATGTATTAGAGAATTCTTAAGACTATCACAAAATTCACACAATCTTCACTAAGTTATGCACACTTCACAAGTCATGACAATAATGTGCTCAAAATATTCAACTTACTAAGTTAGAGTACACTTTGCATTAGAGTTCAAAGTGTTCCAAAGTTAACAATTCACCTATGTTCAAAAGCATGCATGATATCAATTAGGTTTCATCATGGGCTAGTGATTCTAAGCATGCGTTCATTACTAACTATGAGCTCAAAATTTTAAATTTTTTGATGTTTTTGTATTTTTGAAATAAGAAAAACAATAACACACTACTAATCCCTCCCCCATACTTAAATCTTACATTGTCCCCAATGTAAGGCAAAAATACAAGAAAAGAGAAAAGTCTAACTACTAAAGCGATAAAATAAAAGAGAGAAAAGAAACTAACTCCCCTTGGGTTGCCTCCCAAGCAGCGCCTCTGTTTAACATCGGTGGCCCGACACCAGTCCTCTATCAAGGTGGTTGATGCAGTGTTGCTCTATCCTTCCTTAACCACCTCAATATCTTCTTCACTCCTCGGTATCTTGGCTTGTTTCTCTTTGAGTGGTCATCCCCAGTCTTTGCTCCTTCGTCACTTAATTGACATGGTCGATCCGGAGGGTGCTTCTTTTCAACGGTACGATCCTGCAATTGAGAAAGAAGATGGTCAGCAGTATCATGAGTAGATAAAGCAGCAATAGTATGAACAGTATGCACAGGAGGAGGATCCATACCTCTCTTGTCGTCAAGGCCATCAGTAGCCGTTCCCATTTCCCACAACTCATCATTATCAAAATCAGAATCATAATTATCATGTACATCAATAGCGTAACTAGAATGTTCAAGAAGTTTAATGGGTTCATACATGTTGAATTTTGCAACTTTACCGTTAGACTCCAATGTGATCATACCGCTATTCATATTGATTACTGATTTTGATGTTTTCAAGAATGGTCTCCCTAAAATAATTAGACTAGAAGGATCATCATTTCTCATGTCTAAGACATAGAAATCGGCTGTGAAGACCAAGTTCTTTACATGCACAACTACGTCCTCTACTATACCCTTAGGTATGACCGTGGATTTATCAGCTAAGTGAATAACTGCGCTATTTCTTTTTAAAGGTCCCATTTTCAGTTGAGAGTACATTGAGTAAGGCATGACATTTATGGACGATCCTAAATCGAGCATAGCCTTCTCAATCCTAATAGCACTAATCTCACATGGGATAAAGAACATACCTGGGTCCTTGCATTTAATGGGGATGCTTCTTTGGTTGTCCGCCGAAACATTGTCATTGAGCTCGACCTTGGGCTGCCCTTTGTGTTCTTTGCTTTGATCCTCATTCACGGTCTCCTTTAAGGGGTTAGCATGTTGCGGTTTCTTCTTCATGGTCTCATGCAATGGGGCTTGCTCTTTGCAGCGTGGACTTATCTCGTAGAGGTCTTTGAGTCCGGCACCTTTCCTATTGTCCTTCAATGCTAGGGGAAACGGGGGTGGTACTTTATATTCAGAAAGTTTAGGGAACTCACCTCGTAGTTCCTCCCCTTGCATTGGCTCTTCAACGTCTATCTCTTTCTCCGTCATCTCTTCTTTCTGGGATGGCGTCAGTACCACCTTCTCTTTAGCTGCATCTTCATTCACATTCACTGTGATAGCACTCACATTTTCCCGGGGGTTTATCTCTGGTTGTGACGGCAGTCCATTTGAAATCCTTGCTTCGATCTTGCTGATTGAAGTTGCCAATTGTCGCATCTGCGTCGTCAAGCTCTGGATGCTCGCCCTCGTCTCCTGTTGAAATTGTAAGCTATTTTCAGCAATAACTTTAATACTATGTTCTAACCTGTCAGAAGGAGGGTGCACTGGCGGTGGTGGAGGTCGCTGATATGGCGGTCTGTAGGGTGGAGGTTGGTGCATCTATGGGTTCCCATAGCCTTGGTTCGGATGATCCCTCCACCCTTGATTGTAGTTGTTTGGTGGATGGTCATAATTCCTTTGTGGTTGCCCTGGGAATCCTCCCGCTGCATTCACGTTCTCAGCGGATGTCTCTTGTAGTGAGGGGCATGCGTCCGTGGGATGGTTCGCAGCCAGACAGATTCCACACGGCTTTATCTTCCCTACATTTCCACCTGCCATACCACGCACAAGAAAAGTGAGGTCTATCAGTTGTTGTTCTAGGTTTGATACGTTTACCTCTTTTCTTTGCGGTTGTCCATGGCGCACAGATCCGAATTGTTGGGAGTTGGCCGCCATGTTAGCTACCAAGCGTCTAGCTTCCTCCGCTGTTTTATCTATAAATGCTCCTCCGCTTGCCGCATCCACCAAGTTCCTATCACCAGAAAGTAAACCTTCATAGAAGTATAGGATTAGAAGGTGTTCACTTATCTGGTGTTGTGGACAACTTGCGCACAACTTCTTGAATCTCTCCCAGTACTCGTGTAGTGATTCCTCGTAGAGCTGTTTCACACCATATATCTCTTTCCTCAAGTTCGTTGCCCTTGAAGCTGGGAAGTACTTTTCTAGGAATACTCTTTGTAAGTCAGTCCACGTGGTGATCGATCCGGATGGTAAGTAGAAGAGCCAGTCTTTGTTATGAACCTATGAGCCAACCAAAAATATTGTAGTTTTATTTGTTTACTCGAGGTCGAGTAAAGAGTAAGTATGGGGGAGTTTGATGTGACTAGAAATAGACACATCTTTAGTGCTTAATTGTCTACGATTTGGTAGGTTTTGATAGATAATTTGATACGTATGCTACCTAATCGTATATTTGTGTAATTGTAGGTACAATCGAAGAAAACGAGCTAAAAATGATGTGTAAAGACCAAGAAGAGACATGGATATGACAAGGACTCAAAGTTGATCAAGAAAAGGGCAAAAATGTAATTTTGGAGGTGGCAATCGATCGCCTGGAAGAGGAAATCGATCGCCTATGGACAGAAACTTTTGCAACAAAATTCACGGGTCAGCGATCGATCGCGAATGCCAGGCGATCGATCGCCAAAGTCTACTGGAGCCCAGCGAACGATCGTGATAAAGTGGCGATCGATCGCCTCAAGAAATTCGCTGAAAAAAAAAATAAACTAGCGATCGATCGCCACACATCAGGCGATCGATCGCCGAAGAGTCCGAAATTAGGAAATTGAGTCTTTTACTATGTTTAAAAGATTGTATCCCATTTTTATCACTCCCATACCCTAAAACTCGAGACTAAGCCTCATTAGCAGCAGTTTTTGATAGTTTTTCCAACTTTTAGAATAATTGGAGATTTTAGATTAATTTTCTTTGAAGTTTTGTCAAGAACAACGAAGAACGGGACCGGAATCGACAAGCCGGAATTGTGACTATTATTAGTAATTTCTTCTCCTTAATTATTTTAATGTTTTCGAAGAATATGTTGTTAATTTTAGATTCAATTATGCTAGGCTAAAACCCTTTGATTATTGGTTGAAGGGATACCTACTTTTGGATTTGAATCTTTTATGAGAATTCGGTTTGATTGTTGAATTAGATTTCGATTTCGATTTCAATTTGTTTCTCAAATTTCGAATTCCATGATTGTTGTGTTTGTGTATTAGACCGATCACCTAATATTTAAGTACATAATCGATAGTTTGTTAAGAAACAACTAAGATCAATAATTAGCCGGCTGTAGGTGTTATTGAATTCTTAGGAGAAACGGTTGAGTAATCAATTTTAACGGCTGTAGTTTTCATTGATTAGATTTATCGAACTCATTAGTTTTGAAAACTATCATTGATTTAATCATTAACGGCTGTAGTGGTGATTAGAGATTTGGTAAGGGTTGAATTGAATGCTGTTTTCTCTTTGACTACGAATAAGATGAGTAGGAATTGAATTTCCAGTCGATAGATAATCGAAAGAATTCGAATATTTTGATTTGATGACTAAAAGATAATTTTCCAAAAGTACGGTTACCTGAAAACCAAGAATCGCTTTAATCCCATAAGTTTTAATCGTTTTAGTTAAACTCGTTTATTAGTTTGATATTCGCTAAGTAGTAGTAATCCAATCCAAACTCCCGTTGTTACTATTTGTTTGATAATTGGCACGAAATAATTTCACCTTCCCTGTGGGATCGATCCCTACTTTCGATACTACATATTTTTGCTATTAACTGAAGAAGGGTTAATATCACAATTCTTTCAATCATACTATGAATACTTATTGCAATTTTAAATTTTTTTGTTGGAAATGATAAATAAAGCAGCAAGGCAGCTCTCCTGTAGGACCCTAACTCCTAATCTCGTCATTAATGCATTTATCTTTTTTTATTGTGTATACATTTGTAACATTAGGGGATTTTCATTACATGCTTCGTAATTATAACATGACTTGTATAAAAAAATTAGAAAGAATTCCCCGTAAGACCGATTCCCAATACGAACACAATTCACATATGTATACACTTGATAATTCACTATCCAAATTCCAATTCACTACACAATTTTACTCTTAAATATTGCATGCAATGCCCAAATGAAAAGAGAAATCTCAAAACAATTATACAACACATATACACATATTAGTATGCTCACAAATGAACACTAAATAAATAAATGTGTATCTACTTGTATAAGTCACATTATCTTATACCAATACTGGTATCACACTCCTAGGTGCATCATCATTCAATAGCCCGAACCCATTTTCATAACCAATATCGAACTTGTATTACCTGTTTTAACAGAAACAACCAACACGCGCGGTGAGTATACCAACAACATAATCACAATTTCAACGACTACACAATTTATAATATACAGAATATACTACTGGAAATTAAGGATATACTCCCTGAATATACTATAATCGTATGAGATCTCCCACACTGTTCATATTCTCACAATATTGTTGGGAAAACATTTCTATGTTTTTGTGATAACAAACATCTACTTCTTGGAGCGTCTACTGCATCGAAAAGCCTACTGATGAAAAGACCATCGAATGACTCTACAATAGTCTACCGGGTACAAAGATTGAGAGATATCATCTACCGGGTACAATGACTGGGAGATATCATCTATCGGGTACAAATACTGAGAGATGTCGTCTACCGGGTACAAAGACTGAGAGATATCGGCTACCGGAAACAAAGAGTAGAAGTCATCATCTACCGGATGCAGAGAATAAAGGTCTACTAATAAAGTATCTAAGTCCACTATATAAATCTCTAGGAGATACCATCAGACAGTCGAAGATGTTAGTTGACCTTAGTCCAGCAGACTAAGTAACTAATGAGTAACCAGCAGATGATGGAAACAGACATCAGTTGTCTTTTGTCCATCAGACTAAAGTCTTCAAGGAGAAGTCAGCAGACGTATAAAGCAAAATGACCAAACTCAAACAGATTCATTCTGGCAATAATACAACAGAGCGTCGCACTACCATATCAGCGCCATCAATCTCATCAGAATGAACTAGCCGTTGATTAAACAAAAATGGAAAGAATACAAAAGAAATTTGGATGAAAATCAAGAAGCTGATTTTGCGCGGTTCTTTCTATTTGAAGAATAGTTGACGTTATACTTTCAAGTCTATAAATACGTCGAATATAAGAATGAAGAAAGCTCCCAACACTCAGAAATCTTGAATCAACTTCATTCAAAAACAAGCAAAACATGTAAAATGCTTATTGAAATATTCTGAAGTTTTGCAGAGCAATATCAAAGAACTATCGAGATCTTGAAGATCAAAGTCTACTCCAGTCTAATGCTCAAGAACACTTGACGATCAAAGTTTTATATTTTATGTGAGTGTTGTAAAATCAAGTTGTAACAATTGTGATTGTTGTATTGCTAGGAGTTTAGGCAAATCTGTGTGGGTGCCTAAGTAAGTTGTATACTGAAAAGTGTAAACCAAAGTCCTCTAGTGTAACCTTCCTGGAAAGGAAGAAGGTGATACGTAGAAGCATTTATGCTTCTGTTGGGTTTTGGAAACCCGAATAATCTTGATTTTGATGTTAACAAAACTTGTTATTGTGTTGCTAACATATTTCATCAAGTGTGCAGTTCGTATATGATATTTTACAGCTTGATGATGTGCTAAGAAATGCCCTTACGTTTGGTTGCTGAAATGAGGATCAACTGGAGTACCAGTTGACCAGACCAGCTGGAGGACCAGCTGAAAGGACCAGCTGGAGTACCAGCTGGGAGGACCAGCTGGATACCAGTTGACCAGACCAGCTGGAGGACCAGCTGAAAGGACCAGCTGGAGTACCAGCTGGGAGGACCAGCTGGAGTACCAGTTGACCAGACCAGCTGGAGAGGACCAGCTGCAGGACCAATTGGAGGACCAGTTGGAGACCAGCTGAAGGACCAGCTGGAGAGAACCAGCTGGAGGACCAGCTGATCAGACCAACTGGATGTGCAGACCAGCTGACCAGACCAACTGGTGACCAGTCCAGCTGACCAGACCAACTGGATGTGCAGACCAGCTGACCAGACCAACTGGTGACCAGTCCAGCTGACCAGACCAACTGGTTGTGCAGTCCAGCTGACTAGACCAACTGGTGACCAGTCCAGCTGACCAGACCAACTGGATGTGCAGACCAGCTGACCAGACCAACTGGCTGACCAGACCAACTGGCTGACCAGACCAGCTGACTTCCAAAATAGCCCAAAATCAGAATATGACCGTTGCAATGTTTGAAAGCTTACCAAAATTATCCCAACGGTTATATTCTTGTATCTAACGTATATATCATTACTTGGGGCTATATATACATGATTTGGAAGCTCAATAACAGCTGATTGAAGATCAATCCAAGCCTTCCAAAGCAAACCCACTTGGGATTCAATTGAGGAACTTCAAAGACAAAAGCTGCTAAATAAAGAGCACTCATCAAACCTTTGGCACCTCTTACCTTGCTGTATCAGATCTGTTAGGAGATCATTTGTGCCTTCGTATTCACTCTATTCATTGTATTTGTGAGCTAAATAGAAGAGTGAATACCATTGTAACGGTTGATGATTCATCACAACCGATTGAGAGGTCTTTGTATGTGAGACATTAAAGAACATACATAGTTGAATTGCTAGGAGTTCTAGTTGGATGGGGAATGCCCAACTGGACCGGGTTTGTACAAAGAGTTGTATAAATCACAGTCTTCTAGTGTATCCATCCATGAGATGGAAGAAGGGGAGATGTAGAAGCGTTGTGCTTCGAACTTCCAGAAACAAATGCTTGTGTTATTTACTTTACTGCATTTATTTACCTTACTGCTTTTACATAATTTCTTGCATATCTTTAAAATGCCTTTCAAATGAGTAATCGGTTTTAGAGTGGGTTATGTCGAGTGTCTTCCGCTCGGTTTTGTAACCGAACTCGATATAATCTCTCGGTGCAATTATTTCAAGAACACGAGCTATTGAAGCTCAAGTTGGTTGAACTCAGGTGTAGAATGACAACCCACCCCCGAAATCGATCCTAACAAGTGGTATCAGAGCCTGGTTGTTCTTGGAAAGCATTTGAACCGATTTTTGTAGCGGATATCTTTTAAAATCATTTTCAAAACTTTCTCATGAGCATGAAATTATTTTCATAGCATAATTTTCTAAAACTTGGTGTATGAAAATTTTTAGCATAAAAATCAATTTCATTGCATTCATTTTGCACGAAAATTATTTTAAAATCTATTTTAAATGTTCAAATTTTCGTTCAATATGTTCTAAACTCATTTTATTTTTTATTTTGAATTTTTTTCTAACAATTTTCGAAGCATTCAGTTTTTCTGGCAGCTTGCAGCGACTTTGGGAAAATTGGCATAACTTCTTGCTCGGATGTCCAAATGACGAACCGTTTTTTGCGTTGCAAACTAGACTCATAGAGGATCGCAACGGTATAGGTCTTGCAGCCCAAACGTGCTCGAGTAAAAATCAGTTAATTCTGCAAAGTTGGACTAAGTGTGCTGCCACCGCTGAAAGATGAAATGGACATTGTTGAGTTTTGTCAAGAAATTCAAATTTGTTGCCAAGTATGCTACATGCATCATCAAAAGAGGTTATTTTTGTTCAAAAATTTAATGTGCATTGTATTTTTTTTAAATTTGTTTTAGCCTACCCCATTTGCCCCTCACTTGCTCAAATTTTCAAACCTTTTAAAATTAAGGGGGAGAGTTTAATCTCAATCCTTGAGGGGGAGTAAATTTTATTTGTCTTCCTTTTTGATTCACACAAAAAGGGGGAGAAATATGTTGTTTAAAAAATATGACTTTTTCTTGTTATGCAACATTGTGCTTTAATGTTCATATTTTTATTCAAGTTTTGTGATCATCAAAAAGGGGGAGATTGTTGGGTTTTGGAAACCCGAATAATCTTGATTTTGATGTTAACAAAATTTGTTATTGTGTTGCTAACATATTTCATCAAGTGTGCAGTTCGTATATGATATTTTACAGCTTGATGATGTGCTAAGAAATGCCCTTGAGTTTGGTTACTGAAATGAGGACCAAGTGGAGTACCAGTTGACCAGACCAGCTGGAGGACCAGCTGAAAGACCAGCTGGAGTACCAGCTGGGAGGACCAGCTGGATACCAGTTGACCAGACCAGCTGGAGGACCAGCTGAAAGGACCAGCTGGAGTACCAGCTGGGAGGACCAGCTGGAGTACCAGTTGACCAGATCAGCTGGAGAGGACCAGCTGCAGGACCAGTTGGAGGACCAGCTGAAGGACCAGCTGGAGGACCAGCTGATCAGACCAACTGGATGTGCAGACCAGCTGACCAGACCAACTGGTGACCAGTCCAGCTGACCAGACCAACTGGATGTGCAGACCAGCTGACCAGACCAACTGGTTGTGCAGTCCAGCTGACCAGACCAACTGGTGACCAGTCCAGCTGACCAGACCAACTGGATGTGCAGACCAGCTGACCAGACCAACTGGCTGACCAGACCAGCTGACCAGACCAATTGGCTGACCAGACCAGCTGACTTCCAAAAATAGCCCGAAAATCAGAATATGACCGTTGCAATGTTTGAAAGCTTACCAAAATTAGCCCAACGGTTATATTATTGTATCTAACGTATATATCATTACTTGGGGCTATATATACATGATTTGGAAGCTCAA
This sequence comes from Haberlea rhodopensis, assembly GCA_907163345.1. Classification (NCBI taxonomy): domain Eukaryota; kingdom Viridiplantae; phylum Streptophyta; class Magnoliopsida; order Lamiales; family Gesneriaceae; genus Haberlea; species Haberlea rhodopensis. Next base: position 1,000,512 of record CAJQUN010000179.1, read on the forward strand.
TAACAGCTGATTGAAGATCAATCCAAGCCTTCCAAAGCAAACCCACTTGGGATTCAATTGAGGAACTTCAAAGACAAAAGCTGCTAAATAAAGAGCACTCCTCAAACCTTTGGCACCTCTTACCTTGCTGTATCAGATCTGTTAGGAGATCATTTGTGCCTTTGTATTCACTCTATTCATTGTATTTGTGAGCTAAATAGAAGAGTGAATACCATTGTAACGGTTGATGATTCATCACAACCGATTGAGAGGTCTTTGTATGTGAGACATTAAAGAACATACATAGTTGAGTTGCTAGGAGTTCTAGTTGGATGGGGAATGCCCAACTGGACCGGGTTTGTACAAAGAGTTGTATAAATCAAAGTCTTCTAGTGTATCCTTCCATGAGATGGAAGAATGGGAGATGTAGAAGCGTTGTGCTTCGAACTTCCAGAAACAAATGCTTGTGTTATTTACTTTACTGCATTTATTTACCTTACTGCTTTTACATACTTTCTTGCATATCTTTAAAATGCCTTTCAAATGAGTAATCGGTTTTAGAGCGGGTTATGTCGAGTGTCTTCCGCTCGGTTTTGTAACCGAACTCGATATAATCTCTCGGTGCAATTATTTCAAGAACACGAGCTATTGAAGCTCAAGTTGGTTGAACTCGGGTGTGGAATGACAACCCACCCCCGAAATCGATCCTAACAGCTTCGAACTTCCAGAAACTACTCCTGTGTCATTTACTTTCAGTACTTTATCCTTCTGTTTCTTAGTATCTACCGATCAGTTCAAAACACACAAGTCTCGTAGTCTACTGACTTGCAATCAATTGACATCTTACTGCAATACTTAACAGTTTGTTGTATTTCAAATAATCGAGAAATTGGGTCTAGTGTTTATTCAACCCCCTTATAAATACTACTCTGATCCTAACAAGTAGTATCATAGCAAGGTCTTCTCAATTGTGAGAATACTAAGAATTGATGGCCTCATTCAGTAGGTTCCAATGTTAAAAAAGGATGAATATGATGACTGGAGAATCCGAATGCAAGCACATCTCAGGATGATGATATGTGGTACGTCATCACTGATGAACCAATGACGATCATGAAACACAACAATGGCTATCTCTAGTGGTGAACCTCATATGGTGAAAAGGAGAGAGCATTCTGGACAAATGATGAAAAGAAAAAAGTAAACTTGGACAATGTGGCTATGGGCATCTTATTCAAAACATTGGTCAAGAACATGTTCAATAAAATCAAAATGTATCCTACCGCAAAAGGCATATGGGAAAAGATGGCACAACTGTGTGAAGGAAATGATCAAACTAAAGAAAACAAGCTTACTGTTGTTCTACAAAAGTTTGAGAATATAGGATGATATCTTGAGAAACTCTCAATAAATATGATGAAAGAGTGCATGCATTATCAACGAACTCAACAGCTTGGGAAAAGAAATGTCGAACAGAGAAGTTAGTCTAAAAGTCATGAGAGGTCTCCCAAGAGAATGAGATGTGAAGACCATAGCCATGAGAGAATCCAAAAATTTGAACAAGATCGACATGTCCGATCTTTTTCTTGATTTAAAGGCATATGAGTCTGAATTAGGTATTCAAGCTGACGATGAACCAAGTACCAGTCAACCAACGAAGGCCCTTGCTGCATCAGAGTCCCTATCCACTGCAACAGAGATGACTCTGTACAAATGGCGATGTTTGTCAAGAAATTTGGCAAATTTATCAAGAAAAGCCACAAGGCATATCAGTCTTACCCAAGGAAACAGAACTTCAAGGACAGATCAGAAGAAGATGATCGTGACTGCTTCAAAAACCAAGACATTTCATTGTCGATTGTACAAAACAAAGGAAGGATGATCAAAAGAGAACTTCCAAGGATTACAAAAAGTCTAAGGAGAAAAGAAGATCATCTAGGAGAGATAGAAACCAAAAGGTTCTTGTTGCTAAGGAAAAACATGAGCAAGTGGGCTGATTCAGAATCAGAATCAGAAGAATCATCAAGCTCCTCAAGCGAAAGTGAAGATGAATGAGTCCACTATCTCATGGTAAATGATGACAGTGAGGTAACTGATTCTAACCTTTCTGAATTCACTCACATTGAACTCACCAATGTACTGCAGGACATGATAAATGAGTATCAACTATTGTATAGTCCTTCGAGAACTACAAGACTGAACACACTAGCCCAATCGAACAACAGGATAGTAAACTTGACTGTGAACAATCAAGGGAGTTGGAATGCTTAAGGGGAAAAGTAAGTCTACTCGAAAAAGAAAAGGACGAAGCTTAATGTGCACACCGGAAACTTATCAATTTGGTTCACACATGAAACTTATCAACTGCTAGCGATATTGCTGGCATATGTTATATCAACCATGACAGTAAAGCTTCTAGCACAGGATCTCAACTGTGTCGGATGAAAAACAAGTCTCAAACAATGAACTTTGTTAGATCCAGCACAATATATGAACCAAGTGAGTTGGAGATGGAACCTATCAAGCCAATACTCGTGAAGGAACATGCATCACATAAAGGTATTGGTTACGTCAAGCCAGTATAGAAGACTAAACCAGTACAGAAGTCCAATATGGACATAAACCTACTGGTCAAGTAACTCGAGAGGCAAAACCTAAGTGGTATTATAATTGTATGCCTGTCCAGAAGAGATATATGCTTCCAAACAGGAATCCAAAACAAAAACAACATGCATACCCTCATTATAACACGCAACACCCTAGAACACCATCACCTTTTACTGCAGACACATTTCAGGACACATATACCCAAAAGGTTCAGGGTTATCCAAGTGTGGGTCCCAAAAAGGCTAATCCTGTATGGACCTAAGTAGGATGGGGTACCAATGAAATCATCGCTTTAATTGCAGAGATCAAGAATCCAGCAAATTTGGAGCTCAGAGTGGTTCCCTGATAGTGGATGTTCTAGACATATGACAGGAAGCACATGTCTACTGTCTAAGTTAGTAGACCCTATCGGACCAAGAATAACGTTCGGTGACAATGCGAAAGGTAGAACCGTGGGTAAGGGTAAGATTATCCATGGTAATTTATTATTAAAGATGTACTGTTAGTTGAAAACTTATGCTATAATCTAATTACAATTAGTCAATTATGTGATAATGGACATTCAGTAGAATTCAATCAGTATACTTGCACATACAAGATCGATTCAAATTCTGATCAGCCAGCCTCACCTACTTTCTTTGCTGCCTTGAATAGTTCTAAAGATTGGCTTTGGCACAAGCGTTTGAGTCACTTAAATTTTAAAACTATTGCCAGTCTGCGTAAGCTAAATTTTAGTTGAAGGTTTGCCCAGATAGAGTTCTCAAAAGACAAGATTTGTTCAGTATGCCAACTTGGTAAGCAGATCAGATCTACCTTTAAGAACAGAGGTAGTAAATCTTCTTCTCGGTGCCTAGAGTTGCTGCACATGGATCTTTTTGGTCCTATACTAGTAACAAGTCTAGGGGGAATGAAGTATACCCTAGTGTTAAAAGACGATTTCTTTCATTTTATATGGGTCTTGTTTCTAAGTGGCAAAGATCAGGCTACTCCAAAGCTGATCAAACTACTGAAAAGACTACAAAATGATAAGTGTGTGTGATAGATATAATTTGTAGTGATAAAGATACCGAGTTTACAACTCAGTCACTCAAATCATAACTAGATTATCTTGGTATTAAACACGACTACTCTGCTGCACGAACCCCGCAACAAAATGGAGTTGCTGAGCGTAGGAATCGCACTGTGAAAGAAGCTGCGCGAACTATGCTCACAGAGTCAGAAATCTCTCAGAGATTTTGTGCAGAAGCTGTTAATACAGCTTGCTTTACGCACAACAGATCGATGATTAATAAACGAGAGAACAAAACACCGTATGAGATCTGGAATGGCAGTAAGCCAAATATTTCTTATTTCCATGTGTTTGGTTACAAATGTTTAACAATGAAAAGACTCATCTCACCGCTTTTGATGTTAAATCTGATGCATGAATATTTCTTGGCTACTCTGCTTTTAGTAAGTTTTTTGAGTGTTTAAAATAGAACAATTACAGTATAGGAATCTATTCATGTCAAATTTGACGAATCTCTTGATAATTCTATAACTGAGCTGCAAATCAATAATTTGAGTAATTGGTTAGAAAATACGCATATCGATAATGACTATGATGATGACTTGGATTAGTAGAAGGGTTGACGGTATTTTAGAACCAGAAGTCCCGTAAGCACAAGCAGAGGTACATACTGGTCCACAGGAGCTGAACCCTGCTGCCGAGGACGCTACTGAATCTAACCCTACTGCATTAGGTATCGCAAATATCAATGATGAATCAATTCAGTCTATTGAGCTACCAACTCAAATACCTACTGATGATGGAACAAACCCTCTTGGACCAAAGGACAGATGATCAATGAATTTCTTCATGGTGCATTCATATCTAACATAGAACCCAAGAAGATATATGATGCTATTTTAGATCCAAATTGAGTAGATGACTGGTCGCTCTTATCGTGTACGCCCAAATTAACCCCACTCAATCCTCAAGATTGATAACAAAAATATAGTATTGTGAGTGGATCGATCTCATGATGAGGTGTGATTTTTGTGTTAATTAAAATAAAAAACAAAATAATTAAAATAAAAGGATGGGGTTGTGAAGTTGAATTATACTAATTAAAATTAAAAATAAAGATTAACTAATTAAAGCGGTTCTTGTTATCGATTGACTCTTACTTAGAAATTATCATCTATTTCATCGATTCACAAAAGACTCAATTTTATTTGAATATTCATTAATTTGAAATCTAATTCCCCCCTCACCTTATTCATATTCAATTAGCCCAACGTTCTAATTTAACTTTCATCAATCAGTACATCTCTTTATGCATATTAAAGATTAAAATCATGACACCATTCAAAACTAGTGACTGATGAATCTAAACAACATAAACACAAGCGGTTTGTATAAATTTAGTCAATGGTTTTCCCAAAGAATTTAATAACACCAACAGCAGGCAATTATCAATCTTAGTCGCTTCTTCAATTATATTACTCAAACAATCTCTTATTTGATATTCAATTAGCAATAGATTATATCCAAGTTATAGGTTATCAATCCAATAAACAAACACAAATCATGTCATCAAAATATAAGAAAACATTGATACTCAATAAAATTGATAAACAAAAGCGTAAGAATCTCCCCAAGATTAATAAATCCAAGGATTCGTCTTCCTAAACCAAGAATAAAAAAACTAGCTAAACATAATCTACTAAAACAATAAATTAAAGAAAAAGATAGAAAACTAATCCGATCTCCGCTCCGCCGAGGTCGTCAATCCCAAATTCGCTTCGATCTTCGTAGCGTTCTTCAACAAGATAGCAAAATTGTAAGACTATCATAAACTACTCTACCCTAACTATCTAGATCCTTTAAGGTCTGATATTTTGAGTTATAATGTTGGGGAATCTTGGAGGATAGGTAAGAGTCCATGTGGGAAACTTTCCAACACTCTGGTGGCGTGCTTAAGCCTTGGATCAAGCGTACCTAAGCTTGACGGCGTGCTCAATTTCTGCCTCCCGCGTAGCTGGCATATTAATGTCTTGGATCAGGCGTAGCTAGACCTACTTTAATTGTTCAGATTTTGCACTTACCGTAGGATTGGCGTACTTACGCCTAAGAATGGCATAATTACGACTGTCTTTCATTTTTCTGGCGAGTTTTGTATTTTCGCCATAACTTGCTCATACAAACTTTGAATTCAATGAATCAGATGTCCACGCAAAGATAACAGAAAGTTCTACAACTTCTTTCCTAGAAACATTTCCAAAATATGGCTCAAACATAAATAAAATTGAGGAGAAATGAGAGACATGTGTGTTGGATTCATATCTTTTTCCTCTTTTCTTCAACTTTATTCGTTCTTTCATCATTTTAGCTCGATTTCTTCACATTTTCCTACATTTACACAAATATACAATTAGGTAGCATATGTATCAATTTATCCATCAAAATATACCAAATCGTAGGCAATTAAACGCAATAAATGTGTCTACTTCTAGTCACATCAAACTCCCTCATACTTAATCTTTACTCGACCTCGAGTAAATCAGACATACAATCATTTTGCTTGGCTCATAACATCGTAACAAACTAACTCATTCTCACTTTAGTGCCTTGATAATTATAAACATGCATAAAATGAAAGGCGGTGAAAAGTTAACAGCTGAACAAGTTCAATCCCTAGACATTTCATACCCAACAAAGTAGTGAATGTTCGTGTGTGGTCATAAACAAGTGACATGCACAAATTATAGATCCAATCAATGTAAACCCACAATATCTCAAGTTGTACACCAATACAAGTATAAGCTCACTTGCACACTCTTCTCCACTTGCAAACACAAATCAAGTAGGTCTTTATTAGCTTGTAGCTTGGCCTAGGTATTGGCTTATGAAATAAAGGGTAAGGTGTATCAAATAAGAGAGTATAATGATATGCACAATATAAACTTCTCTTCTTGCATGATTTTTCAAACCTTATTCTTTTGTGCTTTGGCTCCCCTTGGAGTCATACTTTTAACAACTTTCTCAAGGCATCCCTTTTCTTTCATGCATCTCATTCTTTCGACAATATGCTCACAAATAAACGATTTAATGATAACATAAGTGCTTGAAACACATCATACTCCCTTCAAAGGTATGGATTAAAATCATATTTAGGCTCATGAGGGAGGGATAATAAGCTAGTCAAGGAATATTAAATGGGGGTCTTTAGTATGCTTAGCACACAACCATTCTTTTACATTAAAGCTCAAAAAGGGTACTAATGATTGATTTTATTTACATGATAGGCTTGAAAGGCTCAAACACATCAAAGATCGCCTATATCACTTTCATGTTCTCAAGTAGTCTAGACAATATCGTGCTCAATGTATTCAACTACTATGTCAAAGTATAATTTGTATTAGGGCTCAAAGTGTTCCAAAGTTAACGATTCACCTACGTTCAAAAACGTGTGTGCTCTATATTAGGTTTCATCATGGGCTAGTGATTCTAAGCATGTGTTCATTACTAGTTATGAGCTCAAAAAATTTCAAATTCTTCAATTTTTTTGTATTTTTATAATAAGAAAGCAATAACACACCACTTATCCCTCCCACATACTTAAATCTTACATTTTCCCCAATGCAAGTCAAAATAGTAAGGAAAGAGAAATTAAATGCTAATAAAGCAATAACAAATAAAAACGAAAATGAAAACTAACTCGCCTGGGTTGCCTCCCAAGCAGCGCCTCTGTTTAACGTTGGTGGCCCCATGCCAGTTCATAATCATGGTGGGTCATGTGTGGTGTCCAGTTCCACCATTTTCCACCTCAGTATTCTCTTGACAGCTCGAAGGCGATGGCTATTCGCCCTGTACCTCTTGGATGTCCTCAGCCCTTTTCTCATCCCATCGTTGTCTAAAGATGGTTCTTGAGATCGTTCCGGAGGAAGTTTAAGCTCAATATCAGGTACCTGCAATTTAGAATTATAATTTTTAGAAGGAGAATTGGTAAAGTAGTAATAATGCATGAATTATCAGTCAAAACTTCTTACATACCTCCTTCGTCAACAAGTCGATCAGTAGTTACCCCTAATTCATGTTCAGTGACAAGATGTGATTGTGCTAGTGATACGTGATACGTGATTGGTAATGCCAATGGTGTAATCAGTAATAGAAGAAGGAATGAGACCATGAGTATTGAACTTAGCTATCTCATCATCAGACTCCATAGTAAAAGCACCACCACTTACATCTATTATGCACTTTGAAGTTTTCAAAAATGGTCTACCTAATAGAATAGGGCAGCCTTTATTATCATTTTTCATGTCAAGTACGTAGAAGTCAGCAGGAAATACCAATTTATCAACTTTCACTAGAACATCCTCAAGTGATCCCCTAGGATGCACAGTAGACATATTTGTTAATTGAATAGCAATTTCAGACTTTTTCAGAGGTCCTAGTTCTAAAGAGGTATAGATTGAATGAGACATAACATTTATTGCTGCTCCTAAGTCTAGCATGGCCTTATCAATTCTATTATTTGCAATTGTGCATGGGACAATGAACATACCTGAATCCGTGCATTTAGTAGGGGTCTCTCCTCATCGTCAGACAAAAAATCGTCAAACATGTCCATTTCATCACAGTATTTGACCTTTGGTTCTTTTTTCTCATCGAAGGGTTCATGTTCATATTCAACATAAGGGGTTGTTGGAAATGTACATTGTGGGGATGCATGATATGCAAGCTTCTTTTCTTCTAGTGGCACATGTGTCTCCTCTTCGTCACTCCTTGAGGCGATTGCAACCATGTTCTTTCTTGGTGCCTCCATAATCCGGGAGGGTATAATGTCGGTGTGCTGCTATCCGAGTGGCTGATCTTGTAAGTTGCTCCATTTGGTTACCCAAATTCTGAGTGCTAGCCATGAATTCCTGTTGAAATTGCAAAGTACTATCATTAAGTGTTGAAACAAGATCCTCTAAAGACTCACCAGGGGTATGGTATTGAGGTTGTTGCGGCCATGGCGGGTATTGCGGTATGTATAGAGGTAGGGTGAACTTTATGTAAGGTGAAGATGAGCTCATCCATTGATCTGCATAGCTGACGTTGTGATGATCACTCCAACTTGAATTGGATGTTCTTTGTCCACTCCCTACGCCAAGTTGGTGCACAAGATACTCCAATTCGTCCAAGCTTCTATATTCCGCCATGAAAATCAGTGTGCCTTAGTGGTTCGAGATTAGATGTTCACCTGTAAGCACGAACAACCAATGTAGCAATAGGGGGAAATAAAGAAAGAAAGAAGAGAAAGGGAAAGAAATATAGAAAATATTGACACAAAAATATACAATGCCTCTTCGGCAACGGCGCCAAAATTTTGTCGCGCTTATCGTGTACGTCCAAATTAACCCCACTCAATCCTCAAGATTGATAACAATATTGTAGTATTGTGAGTAGGGATCGATCCCACGAGGAGGTATGATTTTTGTGTTAATGAAAATAAAAAATAGAACAATTAAAATAAAAGGATGGATTGTGAAGTTGAATTATACTAATTAAAATTAAAAACAAAGATTAACTAATTAAAGCGATTCTTGGTATCAGTCGACTCTTCCTTGGAAATTATCATCTATTTCATTGATTCACAAAAAGACTCAATTTTATTTGAATATTCATCAATTCAAAATCTAATTCCTCCCTCACCTTATTCATATTCAATTAGCCCAAGTGTTCTAATTTAACTTTCGTCAATCAATCAATCTCTTTATGCATATTCAAGATTAAAATCATGGCACCATTCAAAACTAGTGAGATGGTTTTCCCTAAGAATTTAATAACACCAACAACACGCAATTATCAATCTTAGTCGCTTCTTCAATTATACTCAAACAATCTCTTATTTGATATCCAATTAGCAATAAATAATATGCAAGTTATAGATTGTCAATCCAATAAACAAACACAAATCATGCCATCAAAACATAGGAAAACATTGATACTCAATAAAATTGAAACAAAACGTAAGAATCTCACCAAGATTAATAAATCCAAGGATTCGTCTTCCTCAACCAAGAATAAAAAAGTAGCTAAACATAATCTACTAAAAAAATAAATAAAATAAAAAGAAAGAAAACTAATCCTATATCTGTGATGGCCGGGAATTAATGGTGTTAATCCCGGAGTGGTAATGATCTTTAATGGATTTTAATTATGGCAATTATGAATTAATTGCGGTATTGGGACTCCCGGGGATTTTAAATCCAGTATTTGGAGTCGTTGAATCCAAGGGATGAGATTGTATTCTCATCGTGGTGATAACCTTGGAATTTGGTTTTTGGTGGGATCTGGGGTCCGGAGTACTTTGTATTGGGGCTGGTATTGGAAATTGAGGTTGGAGAGATAATTATTGAAAACAGATGATTTTTAATGAATCGTGATGTATTTGTGGAGGTATTGGTATTTTGGAGCCTTGGTACTATATATATATACCAAGTAGACTCAGTGTTCAATCATTTTGGACTCACTTTTTTTTCTCTCTCTCGTACGCCACCCCTTTTCCCCAATCCATTTCCCCTCTTTTCTCCATTGGAGGAGAAATCGCTGGTAGCTCGGCTCGGGAGCCAGATTTCTCGAAGAAAAGTTGGTAATCTTCTTTCCCTCGCCTTTACCTTCGATTTGATTATAGTATTGTTCATTTTGGTTAAGGTTTGGGTTGGTTTTGGAATTTAGGGATTTTTGGTTAAAAATCCAAAGTTGAGTTTTTGGAGTTTTTATTGGTTTTAAATAGAGTAGTTGAGGTATTGAAGGTGTATGGGGTGTTGGTTTTGAGTTTGGGTGTGAAAAACCTCATTAAAACTCGAGTTTTTCGGAATATTGCAGGTCGCGATTGATCGCGACATAATTCTGGAAAGTGGGTGACGACGAATAGTATTTGCGTTCGATCGCGAGATGTTACCGATCGATCGCGAGTGGCAGAGAAAGTTGGCGATCGATCGGCTTTTGTAGGCGATCGATCGCGGCTTTATAATTTTTGGGCAGTAGACTTGCGCGATCGATCGCGCCTGAAGGGCGATCGATCGCGACCCTATTTGGTTGGTTTTTTTTTGGAATTTTGGAAAATGTCGGGATTTTGGAATCGAGGTTTAATTAGCCGATTTTCGGGGTGATGTCTACATTCCAATGGTAATGCTTTACCTTTAAAATAAAATGGTTGGAGCCAAATTTTAATAATAAAATGAAATACTCGATTGAGTAATTGGTTAACCCTTGAACGTTTAAAATGGAATATTTTGGGTATTATGCATGCTTAACCCGGAGTCTTTTAAAATGGTTAATCGTCATGGATTGACGATAGGTTTGGGGGTTGTGAACGTGCTTGGCACGTGGTTGCATGCTTATTTTTGATTGTGGAATATTTATGTGTTAGCACGTTATTCATCGGGTCGCGGGACTCAGTCAAGGTTTAGCTCGAACTACGGAATTATAAGGTACGTATAACGTACGAGCATAGCCCTTTTATGTAATTACAATTGTTGAATGCATGGTACATTATATTGCAATAAATGGATAGACATTGGGAATTATATGGTGCCGCTTTTGAGCGAGCAATGATTGGTATGTTGTCGCCTTTGAGCGAACATCGGTTATGACGCCACTGCTGTTGAGCATGTGTGAGAATAAAATATCGCTATTGTAAAGTGAGCGATGAAATAGAACTATGGAACCATAAGTGAGATATATGGAATATCTGTAATCATTGTTTAATGATTTGATATTATTGATTATTGTATCGGTACGTGGCAAACGGATTTGTTAATCAATGTAACGATTAACTGGCATTTGGGAATTTAATGGTTCGGTTAATTTGAGAACAGGAACAGCACAGGGGATCCCGCATGAGGATGATGCCATCCAGGGAGTGTCTTTTAATATTCATAGCATTTACTTGTGTAAATTATGAATTGTAATATTGTGCTTATTGGATTTGGGGTATTTGTATGCTCACCCCGTGTGGGGGTTGTCTTTGTTGGGGCAGGTAATTAGGTACATCGATGGCTTTGGAGTTGAGCTCGAGCTATGGATTGGAGGTGCTTCCAGGATCGAAGTATCAGTGACGGTATTGAGCACCATGTTTTATACATTGGATACACACATGCTTATTTGATGCTCGCATCTGAGCACTATTATGTGTATATGGTATGTATAAAAAGGCAAGAACCTTTCTCTCTTCATTTATGAGTTGCATGCAATTATTTATTGAATTGCTAAATGAACTGAGAACATGTTAGTGTATTATAATGGTGCATGATATGTATTTGGACTTGGTTGGGGGAAATTAGACATTATATGGAATAATGTAAAGAATTTTATTATTGGCATGATTTGCTATGATGACAAGTGGTTTTTCCCCTACATATATGATTACATGCACTAAATGCTTGGGTTAATACACTAATAACGGGATAAGGGCATGGGGGTCCTTACAATATCCGCTTCGTAGAGGTCGTCAATCCCGTCTTCGCTTCGATCTTCGTAATGTTCTTCAACAAAATTGAAAATATCCTAAACTACTCTACCCTAACTATCTAGATGCTTTAAAGGTATGATATTTCGAGTTTATAATGTTGGGGAAACTTGGAGGATAGGTTAGAGTTCATGTGGGAAGGAAAGAAATTAAGAATCCAAACTTTCTAAAACTCTGATGGCGTACTTACTCCTTGGATCAGGCATAGCTACGCCGGATAACGTGCTCAATTTTAGCCTTCCCGCATAGCTGGCATATTTATGCCTTGGATCAGGCGTAGCTATGCCTACTTTAATTATACAGATTTTGCATTTGCCGTAGCATTGGCGTATTTACGCCTCAGAATGAAGTAATTACGCTTGTCTTTCATTTTTCTGGCGAGTTTTGTATTTTGGCCATAACTTTCTCATTCAAACTCCAAATTTGATGAATCAGCTGTCCACGCGATAACAGAAAGTTCTACAACTTTTTTCCTGAAAACATTTCCAAAATATGGCTCAAGCATAAAGAAAATTGAGGAGAATGGAGCAACATGTGTCTTGGATTCCTGACTTTTTTCCTCTTTTCTTCAACTTTATTCGTTCTTCCATCATTTTAGCTCGATTTCTTCACCTTTTCCTACATTTACACAAATATACGATTAGGTATCATATGTGTCAATATATCCATCAAAATATACCGAATCGTAAGCAATTAAAGGGCAATAGATGTGTCTACAATGTCATGCAAGAAGAATTTATCATTTTGAGAGAAATAAAGTTTGGCATTTAGTACCACGTCCACCGCATCACAGTATTATAGGTACCAAATGGGTATTTAGAAATAAATTGGACGAGAATGATACTATAAAGCAAGATTAGTTGCACATGGATACAGACAGGAAGAAGGCATTGATTTATGAAACATCTGCCCCTGTAGCCCGATTAGAAGCTATTCACATATTTCTTGCATTTGCTGCATTTAAGGACTTTAAAGTCTATCAGATGGACATTAAGAGTGCTTTTCTTAATAGCAAATTCCAAGAAGAGGTTTATGTTGAAAAGCCTCCTGGGTTTGAAAACAATCAGCAGCCTTCCTTTGTTTATAAACTAGACAAAGCTTTGTATGGTCTGAAACAAGCTTCCCGAGCATGGTATAAAACTCTGTCAAAATATTTGATTGAGCATAAGTTTACCATTGTCACGGTGGACAAGACCCTTTTTAAATTCACAAATGGTGACCATACTTTACTAGTTCAGATATATGTTGATGATATTATTTTTTTGTAGTAATAACCCAAAACATTGCAAGAGATTTTCTAAAATCATACAGGATCAGTTTGAGATGAGCATGATGTGGGAGTTATTGTTTTTCCTAGGATTGCAAGTCAAGCAGTCTGCTAAGGGAACATTTATCAATAGTCCAAGTACACCAAAGAGCTATTTAAGAAGTACGGCATGAGCACTAGTTCAGCAGCAGTCACTCCCATGAGCTCATCTGCTAAACTAGATTTGGACGTAGCAGGCATACCAGTAGAAGTAACCATGTATCGCGGTATTATCAGATCTATACTTTACTTGACATCCAGCAGACCTGACATCATGTTTGTTGTATGTATGTGTGCTCAATTCCAAGCTAATCCTAAACAATACTACACTGCTGCCAAGAGGATTCATAAATATTTAAAAGGAACTGAAAATGTTGGCATCTGGTATCCCAAGGATTCCCCGTTTAATTTAATTGGATATTAAGATGCTGACTATGCGGACTATAAGATTGATAGGAAGAGTACCAGTGGATACTGTCAATTCCTAGGAGATAGATTGATTTCATGGTGTTGCAAGAAGTAGACATCCATCGCAACGTCTACTGCAGAGGCAGAATACCTTACTGCTGGAAGTTGATATGCTCAACTACTATGGATTCAACAAAAACTAAGAGATTATGGAATTGAGTCCACCGAGACACCAATTTTTTGTGATAATACGTCTGGCATACCTATCACGTATAATCCAGTTCTTCATTCTCGGACCAAGCACATTGACATTCATCATCACTTCAATCGAAATCATGTAATAAAGAAGGAGATTCGGATGGAATAATATCCACCGAACAACAAGCATCAGATATCTTCACAAAACCTCTATCGGACGCTAATTTTCCTATTTTCGCAATATACTTGGCTTAGTTGACACAACTAAGTGATCTAAATTATTTAAATTCTCATATATGCTCAATTAAGAGGGAATTACATTTTAGATACTGCATGAATTTAGGGGGAATATTATTTGAGGGGGAATTTATATGTCTTTCGAAGGTCTACTGATGCTCAGCTGGTAATTGTTTGTTGTAGTAGAGTTTGCTATTTAACCAGTAGATTCTACATACCAGTGGACATTCCATGTACGCTAAGCTATTAATAACCTTCCTTAATTATTAACCAATTGGAACGTCGGATTTCAAAATTATTTCTTATTAATGCTTAATTATTTTGGTTCCGCTTTAATCGTGTCTGTTTCATTTCATTTCAGATGAGTGACACATGTCCATGTGTCCTTTCATCTACAGTACAATGTTACATCTCCCTTCTTCTTTAACCACCATTAGCATTTTCGATTTTCACTTTAACCATTTCAGACTTACTGTGCTAACATACGTTCAAAGCAATTTTGTTTTTCAGACCTCGTACATTTTTTTTAAAAATCATCATGTTGAAGACCAGCCAACCAAGTTCCGTCACCAGCGTTGTCCACATTGATTTTGAATCAGTGTACACAAGCTCCAATGACTGAATGATAAGCATATTCAGATGTCTGAAAAACTCGGGGATATTGTTTATGTTAAGCCTGACTCCACTATTCTACAAGGAAGCCCTAATGGAATTTTATGCTTCAGCGAAAGTGGTCAACAACTCAGTGGTGGCTTCTGTTTCAAACCAATCAGTGGTTGTCACGCGAGAGGATTCCACTACCCAACTGAGTCTTCCCACTGTCGGGGTCAATGATATATCTGTCTTCTCCATCTCCATTCGAGATGAGATGAGTACTTTGTTTGGCGAGTCTGGCCACCGGCTGTGAACCCCTCTATTCAAGAAAATTTGATGAAGAATCAATTCAGAGTACTGGTAGACAATGTTGTTAAGGGTCTGCTATGCAAAGATTGTTCCTTTGACGTCATCACTCCAGAGAAATTTGATGTGATGTGTGCCAGCGTCAAAGGTTGGGCAGTCAACTGGTCTGTGATCATGTTTTTAAGTGCTTACTGGTATGATTGAATCAGCCAAGGATCATTCAGGATTCGCTCTTCCACTAAGTTGTATTTTGGGAAACATGAATGTTCCGGTGGGCACTATTCACAATCTTCATCCAACTTGGCTCATCAATGTCATGTACCTTTTGACGCACCGAAAAGCAACCAGTGGGGAAGGAGGCACATCCAAGACAGCTCCTACCAAGAGAAAGAAGCCCCAAGTAGTGAGTGATTCTGAACAAACCATCTTAGAATCTGTTGAATCCTCTCCTCTTCCTCCACCGAAGAAACCAAGAACCACGAAGAGGAACCCTATTGCCTCGCAAAAAATAACTGCAGTTACTGAGACTGCAATCACAGCAGATGCAACGTATGTTGACCCCATTACTTGCACAGAAATCATTCAACTACGGAAATGGTTGAAGTTACTGCTCTATAGAGACCTGATGACGAGCCTACTGGTCCTCTATGTTCAATCTTTGCACCCTCTACTGCACCTTCGGCACTGAGGGACACCATAATTGTTGCACCAGTACCAATTGTATCGTCCTCTGCCGAGCTACCCTCAGTACTCGAAGAGGGCAAGTTTCTTTGCCCTAAGTCTAAGGACTCCAAGGACTGCTTGCACCTACTGCTTTCCTCTTCACACTCCCGAAGGAAGAGGAAAAGATCATATGGAAGTTGTATCCACTCCAGAGGAGACAGAAATCACTTTGGTTCATGACAAAGTGGAAATACGTGTTCAAGAGCAACTGGAGTTGTTTGATAATTGGGTGAAGACTCGCATGAAGATCCGACTGAATGATTCCTAAAGCAAGCCAGGAGAGATGAGAATCTCATTCTTGAGTTCCTACAGACCCATGATGTTGAAGAGGGTCTGCGTCAAATAGAAGTCTACAACTTAATGCATTACATCAGTGGGCTAGAGACTCTAGTGAACTCAAGGCATGAGGAGTTTGATCCAGCCTCTGGCAATGCTACTCATGATATATCAGTTCTCCACTCCTTAAAAGCTCGCCTTACTCTGGTTGAGAAGACTCTACATGATCTCAAGGTTACCTTGGGATTACACTCTTGCTCTCGCCAGTTGGGTGTAGCACCAGTGGAGATTACTAACTGACGGATGGTTGTTGTGGCTCCGGCAGAGGTTTCCATGGTAAACTTGCCTACTGCACTCTCTGTCGATGAATCGTCCTCTGCTGCAGAACAACCCCTTTCTATGTCCAGACAGCATCCACCTCTACTGGATGTTGATCCTTTAGATGTAGACATCGCCATTGAGTCAGTGGTTCATCAAGTCAATATCACATCAGCAGATGATGACTCAACGGACTGCATGCATGACTTCTTCAACAAATGCTTTAGCTCTCATTCCCTCCCCCCCTTCTGAACCTGAACCAACCCAATACACTAGTGCACCTACAATTTCCCCATTCTTCATCGCCCCATTGATAGAACCCTTAAACCAACTTCCTTTTTACTTAGCCAATTTCCCACTGCCAACTCCTCACCAATTCCCACTGATTACCAGCCATGAGATCCCTGCTGAGGCGTTGCTTAGTAACTACGTTCCTACTGAGATTGTTGTTGTAACTATTGTTGTTTCTACTTATGTTTCTATTGATGTACATGTCGTTGCTTCTGCTGCTACTACTATTGGTGTACCAGTTTATGCTCTTGCTGAGTCTGAAAGAGCTGATTCTTCTTCTGATGTTCAGACAATCGACAGTGATCAACCTAATTTGAATTTCCTGATTTTGAAGTCGAAGATATTCCTACCTCTGTGAGTAATCAGCTGACTCAACTGACGAAACTTATCTCCAATCATTGCTGGCAAAGTTCAAAAGTTAAAGCACGAAGAACGAGATGCCGGTCATGTTATTAGAAATTTAAGGAGACGTGCTGACTCTCAGTTTCAAGAAATCACAAGGGATGTCCGACATCTTTCAGAGAAGGATACAACATTTCTACAATTTGTTATAGACACATTCTCAGAATCATTCTCCAAGCTGGGCCAAAACAAAGCTAGAGCTTAGCCAACAGAATGAATCCCTTCATGCTGCTACAACTCTAGAGCCTGGAGGAAAGATGGAAGACATGCATCAGCAATTCGTTGAACAATTGACCAATATGCAAGCAACTTTATCGTCTCAATTAGAAGATTTGAGTCATAGTTTGCCCAATGTCAGACGTTCAAGACCAGGGCTACCAGCATCTAGTAGACAGTACGAGTATATCCAAAGAGATCCAGCTCTAGAAAGCCAATCATTTGCTAGACGAGGACAACCTAACCAGCAGAGATCTCAACCTACACCGCAACCCTTAACCCAGCAGAGGACGCCATCTTCAAGACAACAACCTTCTGACACCCCAGAAGACTTTGACGGCACCAGACATTGGTTTGGCGCCCCTAGTGAAGTATCTTTATATTAAATTATCGTTTCTTTACTTTTCCTTCAATAAAATATT
Source organism: Haberlea rhodopensis (assembly GCA_907163345.1). Taxonomy (NCBI): domain Eukaryota; kingdom Viridiplantae; phylum Streptophyta; class Magnoliopsida; order Lamiales; family Gesneriaceae; genus Haberlea; species Haberlea rhodopensis. The sequence goes on from CAJQUN010000179.1 coordinate 1,018,301, forward strand.
ATGTCCCATCCTTATCTTCTGGGTTTTACTTCAGGATTGAATAACACGGGTCAATGTGTCATATCAATCCACAGTTGTTAACATCGCCACATTTTTGCTATAAATAGAACTCACATTGCTTCACAATACTCACTCTAAAAACATGTCTCAAAATCGATTTAAGTTTAAATTATTGCAACCTTTTGCAATCATTCTTCGTGGGTTTATTAATTATCTAATTCAACCCAACATGAGTTGATTACTTATCTAACATCCCTCTGCCTAACTCTCTCATGAATTTTAGGGTTTGGTTTACTGTGTCTCACCAGCCTGGAATCTCTTAAGCAAATGAACGGGGTGTGATGACAAAAAAGGGGGAAGACAGTGTATATTGAGCAGAGGATTACCTTGAAGATAACTTAGGTTTTTATCTAGGTTCTCATTGAAAGAATTTTATATATTGTACTTTTTCTCCCCCCCCACCCCCCCCCCCACCCCCCCCACCCCCGGTAATTATCCCTAAAACTAGCCGTTCGGATTATTCTCTACTGGCTATGTTTCTCAAGTTGGCTTTTCTTATTAAGGATTGTAAACAGAGGATTGCTGTAAAGATTGTAAGCAGAGATTTTATATAAAAATAATTTTATTTTTAACTTGTTCAGTTTGATTACTACTCGTAATATGCTTATTTATCTAACATATAAATTGCTGCTCTCCACTACTATCGTTTTAAGTCTTAACAGATATCTGTTGATCGGCGTTCAAGCCAAAGTCTTCACTGCTAAGTTTTGTCATCACCAAAAGAGGGGAATTATTGGGAAAACATTTCTAAGTTTTAGTGATAACAAACGTCTACTGCTTGGGGCGTCTACTGCATCGAAGAAGCCTACTTATGAAAAGACCACGAATGACTCTACAATCGTCTACCGGGTACAAAAACAGAGAGATATCGTCTACCGGTAAAAAGACTGATAGATATCGTCTACCGGGTACAAAGACTAAGAGATATCATCTACTGGAAACAAAGAGTAGAAGACATCATCTACCGGATGCCGAGAATAAAGGTCTACTGGAACAGGGTATCTAAGTTCATTGTATAAATCTCTAGGAGATACCAGCAGAAAGTCGAAGACATTAGTTGACCTTAGTCCACCAGACTAAGTAACTAATGAGTAACCAGCAGATGATGAAAAAAGCAATCAGTTGTCTTCCAGCAGACCAAAGTCTTCAAGGAGAAGTCAGCAGACGTATAAGGCAAAAGGACAAAACTCGAGTAGATTCATTCTGACAATAGTACAACAGACAGTTGCACTACCATGTCAGTGCCACAAATCTCGTTAGATGAACTAGCCGTTGATTAACAAAAATGGAAAGAGGACGAAATAAATTTGGATGAAAATCAGGAAGCTGATTTTGAGCGGTTCTTTCTATTTGAAGAATAGTTGCCGTTAGACTTTCAAGTCTATAAATACGTCGAATAGAAGAATGAAGAAAGCTCTCAACACTCAGAAATCCTGAATCAACTTCATTCGAAAACAAGCAAAACATTCAAAACACTTATTGAAATATTCTGAAGTTCGCAGAGCAGTATCCAAGCGCTATTGAGATCTTGAACATCAAAGTCTACTCAGTCTACTGCTCAAGAACACTTGAAAATCAAAGTTTTATATTTTGTGTGAGTGTTGTAAAATAAAGTTGTAACAATTGTGATTGTTGTTTTGCTAAAAGTTTAGGCAAATCCGTGTGGGTGCCTAAGTAGATTGTATACTAAAACGTGTAAACCAAAGTCTTCTAGTGTAAGATTCCTGCAAAGGAAGAAGGGAAGACGTAGAAGCGTTTGTGCTTTGAGCTTCTAGAAACAACTCATGTGTCATTTACTTTCAGTACTTTATCCTTCTGTTTCTTAGTATCTACCGATCAGTTCAAAACTCACAAGTGCAGTAGACACCTTCCGCACAACTTTTAGTTGTTTACTGACTTGCAATCAATTGATATCATACTGCAGTACTTAACAGTCTGTTGTATTTCAAAGAATCGATAAATTGAGTCTAGTGTTTATTCAACACCCCCTTCTAAACACTACTCTGATCCTAACAATCCATAATCATCAATTCCAAGATCAGATAAATCATCACAACAATGATTTATTATACTCATATTCATAGTCATCAGTTCCATAATCGATAATAACTCAACAATTACAACAACAATTTACTGAAATCACATACAACTCAGTTATCAATTTAGTAGTCATATCTCATCAATTACATCGCTCGCTCAATAGCGACGGTACTATAACACATTGCATGCTCTACAGCGGCGACACTATAACCATCGCAAGCTCAAAAGTGGAGGCACTGTAATCTATCGCACGCTCAATAACGGTATCACAATAAATAGCACCATTCATTGGTGATCTCAAACACCTGTCAACACGTTACTTAATACTATGTCAACAAATATAACTTTCAATGCATGTACGTCATTACGTACTAATTCAAACAAAACAAGAATATATTATTCGTAAACGCAACAATAATATATTTACCTATGCTCGTACGTCACACGTACCTTAAAGCCGACGATATGATTTAGACTTTCTGGGCAACCGGAGGCTGGTGCCATATCTATATTGAATATCAATTCACTATTAATATCTCACAAATAACCCACAACAATATCATCATAATCTTATAGACTCGCCTTGCCTCCTATCATAATAGTCACGATTTATTGTACTCCGTGTACTACACAAACCATGTCATTTTATCATTTATTAATTCTAGTTATCAATTAACTCAAGTATATAGCACATGTCTTTCTAAGTTCAATTCATATAACCTCATTTATATTGTTAACAATTCATAACCATCAAAATCAGCCACAAAACATCATATCTCAAATTTCCAAAATTTTCAACAAAAAAAAATTTAAACAGCCCAGCGATTGATCGCTCCTGAAGTGGCGACTGATCGCTTGCGGCAATAACATGACTGTAATAGATGCTAGGTGTCGAAGGATGAGATTTGAAAGATGGTCACCAAGGCAATTCAAGAAAGGGGAATCAATGCTACAGTCGGAGTAATTTATCATATCAATGGAGGAATCATAGAAATAGTCGAGGATTCATAGCCACAATGCCAAGGAATAACGAATATCCTCAGGGATCATTAGCCACAAGGTCAAAAAATCTAGAATATCTTCGGGGATCATCATACCCAGGTCTATCAAGCCAAAAATATCTTGGCGGACCATTAGCCATAGGGCTTGGGAGCCCCACGAACACTCAAGGATTGATTCCTGGAAGACCAAAGAATTGAGTGTATTATGGAGTATCATCATTCATGGAGCTAAGGAACCCATCATACCCTCAAGGGTCAAGGCCTAAAAGTAAAAAGAACATAGTTCATAATGGAGGATCGTCACTACAAAGGTTGGAGGATAAACAGCCCCCTCAAAGGAATACTCAAGCAAGTGCTAATCCTCCTAACAAAATAACATATATAAGGGGACTGAAATCTGTAATTTATTCCAAACCAAAGAAGAATGGAGGGTGGCGAGTGGTAAATATCAAAAGTTTCCTTTATCACTCAATAAGACACAAAAGACGAGACTGATGAGACAAAAAAACAGTAGAAATGAGTAAGGATGAGTCAAGGGAGAAAAATGTTCCTCTTGCACAAGCTCAATATACATTTTACATGTCAAAAACTGAGGAGATCTTCGACTATTTGGTCAATGAAAAATTCATTACATTTCTTCAGATCATAAATTGCCTTTGAATACGGAACACGAGGGTAGGATTATTGTAAGTATCACAAATCTTTCAATCATTCAGCTTAACTTATATTGGATTTTAAGAATGTGATACATGAAATGATAAACAAATGGATTCTCAAATACAAGGAAAAGGAAGAATATATAGCAATTGATGGAGATCCTTTTCATTCCGCTGCTTCTATCAATGCTAATATCACTGACTTACAGATTTTGTTGAATGAGAAAAAGGAAAGACTAGGTAGAGCATGATCATTTGAATACGAGGAAAGTTATAAGGAAATGTCAAGTACCAAAAACTGAATTTTGTTAGGATAAAAATAATGGATCAAGATATTTGAACATGAATATCAGAGATAAAATGAGAAAAATATGGGGAATATAGGTGAAAATCCAAGAAATGTTGGAGGATCAATTAGGGAATATTAGGCCAAGGAACCAATAGTTCATTGGAGGAGCATCAACACCTAGGTCGAGATATAGAGGATCATCGACATTTAGGTTGAGGATCATATGGTGCAATGAGGATTATCAACATATGGCACAAATAATAAATAATATTAGGGGATTTATGACCTTAAGGCCAATGAACAATTTTACATAGGAGGATCATAGCATTTAAATCAAGCAGAGGATCTAATGGCTTAATCTTGTACTGATATCATTTGAAGAATTTGATTTACCAATTTTCTTCATTTTCATTCTTAGTATTTATTAAGTTCGTATTTTCGGCATCAAATCGAGGATATCATAAAACTAACGATCGAATCAAGGATTCACCTCGCCTTCTTTTAGAAGTAAGATTTCACTTTTTTGTATGGTTCGTAACTGACACACCCATACAAAAATTCATGGCAAAATGTTAGTAATCAGTATTTCTCATGATGTTCACTATGATGATATAATTTCTTAGACCACATTATATTCTTTCAGTTATTGTCCAGAACATGTTATATATGTATTTTTATCAATTGGGTTAATTCCCTAATAAAAGTGTTTAAAATTTTGAGGCTTAATGGATTGAAATTAAGTAAGATAAAAATTGAAGCTTAATGAATTGAGATTAAGCAAGCCTTAAGGAATTGAAAGTAAGCAAGAAAGACATGAGAAAAAGCCGAATATTAAGAGAAGGGCGAAAATGTGAAAATCGGGCATGGCGCCTCTCAGGTGGCGCCCAAGGCTCCTCCTGAAATTTGCAGGCAGTGATGGAGGCGCTAGGGTGCCTAGGGCGCCATCACGCTTTTTCACCCCAAATATGTGACCCTTGACGAGTGGGTTCAACTTTTCTCAAAAATCACTTTCAAATGGTGTCTTTTTATGATGTCTATTGGACAAGTATAAATATAACACATCCCTATTCATTGAGACGTGATATTCATATCAATAATTCAATATATAAGAGAAAAGCAAAAATCAAATATCATTTTGCATCATATTTAGATTTTTTCTTGAAGAAGAGAGTTTGCAACATTTATGGTTGTAAAACTTGTGATTTGTAGTGCAACAATCACAAGTTAATTCGTTGTACCTTGGGAGAAGATTGTCATATTCCGTATGCACTATGAGCAGGGTAAAATCTTCTCAAAGACAAAGTGTTAAACACTTGCATCAACATGTTGTTGTCATTTTTCCAAGCCCGTTGTTACAACGAATAATTTCTGCCGAGAAGCACTACAACCATCAAAATATACCAACCATTTTAAGAAGATTTTTGTTGTGAAGGATGACATCACATCCACTAATGTTCATGTGTCACTGGGAGAAAAAACCGCAAAAGTTTACCGGCGTAGACTTCAAGAGATGGCAGCACAAAATGTTATTCTATCTTACTACTTTGCACTTGGAAAAGTTTTTTGCAAGATGATCCACCTATCTTTGGCGAAGAAGAGACGGATTGATGTGACTAGAAATAGACACATCTATTGCGCGTAAATGCCTGCGATTTGGTATATTTTGATGGATAAATTGATGCATATGCTATCTAATCATATATTTGTGTAAATGTAGGTGGGGTCGAAGAAATCGAGTTAATAACGATAAATAAGGATCAAGAAAAGTGTTGGAGATGATAAAGACTCATGGGAGACCAAGAAAATGTTTAAAATGTAAATTTTGAGCGGAGATCCATCGCCTGGGAAGAGGAAATCGATCGCCTATGGACAGAAAGTTGAGCAACAAAATTCATCATGCAGCGATCGATCGTCAGAAAGGATAGATCGATCGCCAAAATGTATTGGAGCTCAGCTATCGATCGGCAAAAAGGGGTGATCGATCGCCAAAACATTCGGCTTGAAAAATATAAAGGAGCGATTGATCGCTCGTTTATAGAGATTGATTGCTAATGAGTCCGAGAAAAAAAAAAGGAAACTTGGTTTTTTTTTTACCATCTTTAGGAGATTTTGATCTATCCTAACACAATCCCTGCCATATAGCTCAAAAATCAACCTCCCTAGGACCATTATTCAGACTTTAGACTTAGAAAAAATTAATTTTTTCTCTCAACTTTTGAAGAACGCTTTAGTAAATCTTTCTCTTGCTTTGATTTAATATTTTCTAGATTAGTTTTTAGTTTTTTTTGATTTAGCCATGCTTGGCTAAACCTTTTGATTCTTGGTTGAGAGATACTTACCTTTGGATTTAAACACTTGTGAGAATTTTGGTTTTATTATTTGATTTTACTTCAATTTCAATTTGTTTTTCATATTATGGTTGATATGATTGTTGTGTTTGATTGATAGATTGATCAACTAGTAAACATATACACTATCTAAGGCTAATTAAGAAGCAACTAAGATTAATAATTACCTGCTGTAGGTATTATTAACTTCTTAGGGAAAAATATTGGATAATTGATTCTACCGGCTGTAGTTTTTATTGATTAGATTCATCAAACTTACTAGTTTTTGAAGCTATCATTGAATTAATCTTGACGGCTATAGTTTTGGTTAAGGATTTGAGAAGAGTCGAATTTGAATGTTGTTTTCTATTTCACTAGGATTAAGGTGATGGAGGAATTAAATTTCCAATTGATGAATAATTGAATAAAAATTGAGTCTTTTGTTATTGGATGATCAAGTGAATAATTTACAAAGGTAAAGTTGACCGAAAACCAAGAATTGTTTTTTAATCTTGATAATCTAGTGATTTTGCTTGCTTAGTTTAATTAATTATAATTGAGAATTGAAAATACCCCTTAATTTATTGCTTAATTTTGTTTTTCATTATCACAATAACATACATTACCTCGTGGGATCGATCCCCGCTTACACTGCTACATTAATATTATTTTAAGTGGGGTTAATATGGGCGTACACGATAAACGCACACCAAATTTTGGCGTCGTTGCCAGGGTAAGGCAATTACTTTTGTGTTAACTTAATTTTTATTACTTTTTATGCTCTTCTCGTTTGTTCATGAGTACAGGTGATCCTTCAGATCAAGAAGACAACATTCAAGACGATCCAGAGATCGAGAGGACACTCTATAGGCGAAGAGAATCTCGAAGACTGGAAGAGGAAGAGAGGAACATCATGGCCGCGAATCAAAGTTTACGATAACTGACCAATCCAGATTTGAACCAACAACCTCTCTGCATTACTTTTCCTGCTCTTGCAACAAATGTTAATGTTGAACTGAAATCCGGACTAATACGTTTGTTGCCTTCTTTTCATGGACTTGCAGGAGAAGACCCTCACAAGCACTTAATGGAGTTCCATGTAGTTTGCACCACCATGAAATCGACTGGGATTACCGAGGAGCAAATCATGCTGATAGCATTTCCTTCTACTTAAAGATTGCTGCGAAGGACTGGATATTTTATCTACCATCAGGCTTGATTATCACATGGAATGACTTGAAGAGGACTTTTCTAGAAAAATACTTTCCAGCATCGAGGGCTGCCAACATACGAAAGGAGATCTACGGTATTAGACAATACACTGGAGAGACACTTCACGAGTACTGGGAACGCTTCAAAAAGTTGTGTGCATGTTGCCCACAACATCAGATAATTGAACATCTACTCACTCAATACTTTTATGAGGGTTTTTTATCCAGTGATAGGAATTTGGTAGATGCTGCGAGTGGTGGAGCTTTTGTGGGTAAGAAACCGGAGGAGGCGAGAAATTTGATAGCAAACATGGCAGCGAACTCACAGCAATTTGGCAAATTTAGAGTTGATCCAGCTCAAAAAAAAACAAGGAAAGGTAAATGTATCTAATCTTGAACAACAACTTATTAGCATCACCTCTCTTGTTCGTCAAATGGCAGGAGGAATGGACAGAACGTGAAGCCGTGTGAGATTTGTATGGAGATGAGTCATACCACCGATGCATGCCCCTCACTTCAAGCGACATCTGCTGAGGTTAACGCAGCGGGTGGATTTCCAGGGCAACCACAACGCAAATATGATCCATATTCCTAAACCTACAACCCAGGATGGCGAGACCACCCAAATCTGAGCTATGGACCACAAACGATGAATCATGTTCCACCTCAAGTGTCACAACATCCACCACCCTACAAAACACCATTTCAGAGACAACCACAACAGTCTACTTTCCCTTCTACTAGTGATAGACTTTAAAATATTATTCGAGATCTTACTCATAACCAAATTTCAATAGGAAACAAGATCCAGCATTCAAACCTTGAACACTCAAGTGGGTCAACTAGCCACCGCACTCAATTGTGTGGAAGCTCATGGATCAAACACCCTACCATAAACAGTGATGAATCCAATGGAGAATGCAAGTGCAGTCACACTTAGGAGTGGTAAAGAATTGGAGATACAGGAGAAGAAGGAGCAAAACCCGCCCAAGGATGATGAGGAGAAGGAAGCTGAAGTTGGACACAAAGCCACAGTGGATAAAACGAGGTACCAAAAGGTAAGTTTCCTCCCTTTTCTGAATATAAAGTGCGACTCCATTTTCCCCAAGCATTGAAAGGCAATAAGAAAGAAGTTGGACTTAAAGGATTATATGAAACTTTTCGACGGTGTGAGGTAAACATTCCTTTGCTTGATGCTATTTAACAAGTACCTCGTTATGCAAAATATATACAAGGTTTATGCACTGCAAAAAGAAACCATAGATTGAAGGGGTCCCAAAAGATTGAATTGGGTGAAAATGTGTCTGCTATGATCCAAAGAAAAATCTTTACAAAATGTAAGGATCCAGGTATGTTCATTATCCCATGCACAATCGGTAACACTCATCTTGAAAATGCCATGTTAGATTTAGGAGCATCAATTAATGTCATGACATACTCTATTTATGCTTCTTTGCAACTTTGTCCTTTGAACACTACTGGAGTAGTTATTCAATTAGCGGATAGGTCTAATGCATATCCTAGGGGTGTACTAGAAGATGTGCTTGTGCAAGTGAATGAGTTGGTTTTTCTTGCCGATTTCTATGTGCTTGATATGGAGAATGGTGACAAGAGTAGTCCAATTTTATTAGGAAGACCATTTCTAAAAACTTCTAAGACTAAGATAGATGTTCATAGTGGTACCCTTACTATGGAATTTGATGGCGAAATTGTCACTTTTATATTTATGATGCCATGAAATATCCGTGCAGTAATGATGATGATGTGTATTCTATCGACATTGTTGATTATTTGTCACAAGAGGTTTTTGAGATTGAGGGAATGATGAGTTAGATGTCACTCTCACCATGGCTATGGAAAAAGAGAATGTGGAGTTGCTTCTCTTGATGAATTGAAAGGTACCATAGCTTCCTTGGATGATACACCTGAGCTAATTCAGCCAGGTAACGTTTCTTTTGTATCACTGCCTCTTTCTAACACTAGATTACTTCCATCTGTTTTGCAGGCACCCACCATTGAGTTGAACCACTACCTAGCCATCTCAAGTATGTGTTCTTTTGTGATGGAGATACACTGTCAATGATCATCTCTAGCAAGTTGGGGGAGGATCAAGAGGAGGAGCTTATTCATGTGCTCAAGGAGCACAAGACTGCCATAGGTTGGACCATTGATGACATAAAGGGAATCAGTCCCTCCACATGCATGCACCGCATTCTACTTGAAGAAGGAGGGAACCCTACACATCAGTCCCAAAGGAAGCTTAACCCACCCATGATGGATGTGGTGAAGGAGGAAATTTTAAAGCTTTTAGCGGTTGGGGTGATCTACCCTATCTCAGACAGTCAATGGGTCAGTCCAGTTCAAGTTGTGCCAAAGAAGACTTGTATTACTGTGATCAAGAACAAAGATGATGAGCTAGTTCCCACTCGTATTCAGAATGGGTGGAGAGTTTGTATCGACTATAGGAAGCTAAACGATGTGACTAGAAAGGACCACTTCCCTCTACCCTTCATTGATCAAATGGTTGAGAGGCTCATTCCTACTATTGTTTTCTTGATGGGTATTCTGGTTACTTTCAGATTGCAATTGCACCGGAGGACCAAGAAAAGACCACGTTCACATGCCCTTTTGGTACATTCGCCTACCGACGCATGCCCTTAGAACTATGTAATGCCCCAGCCACGTTTCAACGGTGTATGGTTAGTATATTTTTTGAGTTTATTGAGCATATTTTAGAGGTGTTCATGGATACACCTTACCCTTTCTTTCATAAGTGAATACCTAGGCCAAGCTACAAACTAATAAAGACCTACTTGATTTGAGTTTGCAAGTGTCTAAGATAGTGGAGAAGTGTGTGCAAGTGAGCTTATACTTGTGTTAGTGTATAACTTGAATACATATGGAATGAATACATAAGTCCATGTGAATGAAACACATCATATTCCCTTTAAAGGTATGGATTAAAATCATATTTAGGCTCATTAGGGAAGGATGATAAGCTAGTCAATGAAAGTCGAATGGTGGTCTTTTATATGCTAAGCACACAACCATTCTTTTACAGTAAAGCTCAAAATGGGTACTATTGATTGATTTTGTTTACATGGTGGGCTTGAAAGGCTCAAACGCATCAAAGATCGCTTATATCACTTTCATGTTCGCAAGTAGTCTAGGCATACGCCTCAAAGAGCATGTAGTTAAGTTCTAGCATGTATTAGAGACTCCCTAAGACTATCACAAAATTCACACAATCTTCACTACGCTATGCACACTTCACAAGTCATGACAATATCATGCTCAAAATATTCAACTACTAGGTCCAAGCAAAATTTGTATTAGAGTTCAAAGTGTTCCAAGGTTAACAATTCACATATGTTCAAGAACATGCATGCCATCAATTAGGTTTCATCAGTGGCTAGTGATTCTAAGCATGCGTTCATTACTAACTATGAGCTCAAAAATTTTCAAATTTTTGGAATTTTTTGTTTGAATTTTTATAATAAGAAAACAATAAACACATCACTAATCCCTCCCCCATACTGAAATCTTACATTGTCCCCAATGTAAGGTAAAAATATAAGAAAAGAGAAATATTTAAAACTAGGAAAGCAATAAAAGAGTTGGGAAAACTAACTCCCCTTGGGTTGCCTCCCAAGTAGCGCCTCTGTTTAACATCGGTGGCCTGACTCCAGTCCAAAGATCACTTGAAGTTAGGTGGATCGTCTAGAGCCACCTTGATATTTATTTGTCCCCCTTCCTCGTGTTGGACACCCTCGTAGTAATGCTTCAGTCTGTGACCATTCACCTTAAATGTCTTGGTGGTGTCCAAACTTTGGATCTCAACTGCACCATGAGGGGTAGACATTAGTAATAAAAGGTCTATTCCATCTTGAACGAAGCTTACCTGGAAATAGGTGAAGACATGAATGGTAGAGGAGAACTTTTTGACCAACTTCAAAGCTTCTCCTTGCTATCATCTTGTCATGGAAGTCCTTCGTCTTTTACTTGTAAATCCGTGCACTTTCATATGCTTCATTTCTTATCTCCTCCAATTCTTGCAATTGTAACTTCCTATGAACTCCACTCTCATCGTATGCCATGTTGAAATTCTTCACAGCCCAATATGCTCTATGCTCCAAACTCTACAGGAAGATGTCATGGTTTACCAAAAATTAATCGATATGGGACATGCCTATTGGCGTTTTGTATGCAGTCCTGTAGGCCCAAAGTGCATCATCCAATCTTAAGCTCCAATCCTTCCTTGTTGGGTTGACAGTCTTTTCCAAGATGGCTTTGATTCTCGGTTAGAGACCTCGGCTTGTACACTAGTATGAGGATGATAGGCGGTGGAGACTTTGTGTGTCACATGATACTTCTTTAGCAAACTTTCCACCGTGCTATTGCAAAAATGGGTACCTCTATAACTGATTATGGCCCTCGGGATTCCAAACCTAGAGAAAAGATTATGTTTGATAAAATTTGCAACCTTGAAATCGTTAGTTCGGGCGGCAATAGCTTCCACCCATTTCAAGACATAATCAACATCAAGCAGTATACAAACATGACTGTAGGAAATGGTCCCATAAAGTCGATGCCCCATACGTCAAAAATTTCACAAATAAGAATTGGTTATTGAGGCATCTCCTTTCGTTGGGATACGTTACCCGTTAGTAGGCATCACGAAATAGAGTTGGCCAAAAGAAGCCATATTCAAGTATCTTCCTAGATGTCCTTTTCGCTCCAAAATGTCCCCCACAAGCATATGAATAACAAAACTTAAGAATGTCACTGACCTCAGTCTCGGGGATGCATCTTCTAATGATTTGATCCGCACAGTTCTTCCACAGATAAGGGTCATGTGGCTCTAGACGATCCACCTGACTTCGAGTGATCTTTGGACTGGAGTCGGGCCAACGACGTTAAACAGAGGCGCTGATTGGGAGGCAACCCAAGGGGAGTTAGTTTTCCCATCTCTTTTATTGCTTTCCTAGTTTTAAATTTTTCTCTTTATTATATTTTTATCTTACATTGGGGACAATGTAAGATTTCAATATGGGGAGGGATTAGTGGTGTGTTTATTGTTTTCTTATTATAAAAATTCAAGAAAAAAAATCAAAAATTTTGAAAAATTTTGAGCTCATAATTAATAATGATCGCATGCTTAGAATCACTAGCCAATGATGAAACCTAATTGATGGCATGCATGTTCTTGAATATAGGTGAATTGTTAACCTTGGAACACTTTGAACTCTAATACAAATTTTGCTTGGACCTAGTAGTTGAATATTTTGAGCACGATATTGTCATGACTTGTAAGTGTGCATAGCGTGATGAAGATTATGTGAATTTTTTTATAGTCTTAGGGAGTCTCTAATACATGCTGAACTTAACTACATGCTAGAACTTAACTACATGCTCTTTGAGGCGTATGTCTAAACTACTTGCGAACATCAAAGTGATATAGGTTATCTTTGATGCGGCCTTCCAAGCACACCATGTAAACAAAATCAATCAATAGAACCCATTTTGAACTTTAATATAAAAAAAGGGTTGTGTGCTTAGCATACAAAAGACCACCATTCAACTTTCTTTGACTAGTTTATCATCCTTCCCTAATGAGCCTAAATATGATTTTAATTCATAACTTTGAAGGGAGTATGATGTGTTTCATTCACATGGACTTATGCATTCATTGATCCAGATGTTTTGAGCTTTATTGACAAAAGAATGATATGCATGAAAGAAAAGGGATGCCGTGAGAAAATAGATAAAAATATGACTACAATGGGAGCCAAGACAAAAGAAGAAAAGAAAGGAGTTAAACCTTGAAAAAAATGAACAAGGTTTGAAAAAATCATGCAATGAGAGAAGTTTTAATTGTGCATACCATTGTACTCTCTTCTTTGATACACCTTACCCTTTCTTTCATAAGCCAATATCTAGGCCAAGCTACAAACTAATAAAGACCTACTTGATTTGAGTTTGCAGTGTCTAAGATAGTGGAGAAGAGTGTGCAAGTGAGATTATACTTGTGTTAGTGTATAACTTTAACTATTGTGAGTTTACATCTATTGGATCTATAATTTGTACATGACACTTGTTTATGATCACACACACACGTTCGCTACTTTGTTAAGTATGAGATGTCTACGGATTGAACTTGTTCCACTGTTAACTTTTCACCGCCTTTCCTTACAATGCATGTTTGAAATTGTTGAGGCATTAAAGTGATGACAAGTTAGTTTGTTATGATGGTATGAGCCAACAAAAATATTGTAGTTTTGTCTGATTTACTCGAGGTCGAGCAAAGATTAAGTATGGTGAAGTTTGATGTAACTAGAAATAGACACATCTAATGCGCATAAATGCCTACGATTTGGTATATTTTGATGGATAAATTGATTTATATGCTATCTAATCGTATAATTATGTAAATGTAGGTAGGGTCGAAGAAATCGATCTAATAACGATGAATAAAGATCAAAACAAGCGTTGGAGATGATAAAGACTCATGGTAGACCAAGAAAATGTTTAAAATGTAAATTTTGAGCCGAGATCCATCGCCTGGGAAGAGGAAATCGATCGCCTATGGACAGAAAGTTGAGCAACAAAAGTCATGCAGCGATCGATCGGCAGAAAGGAGAGATCAATCGCCAAAATGTACTGGAGCTCAGCGATCGATCGGCAAAAAGGGGCAATCGATCGCCAAAATATTTTGCTTGAAAAAAATAAAGGAGCGATCGATCACTCATTTATAGAGATCTATCGCTAATGAATCCGAGAAAAAAAAAAAGGAAACTTGGTTTTTTTACCACCTTTGGGAGATTTTGACCTATCCTAACACAATCCTTACAATATAGCTCGAAACTCAGCCTCCCTAGGACCATTATTCAGACTTTAGACTTGGAATACATTAATTTTTTCTCTCAACTTTTGAAGAACGCTTTGGAAGATCAAAAGACGAAGACAGAATTGACGAACCGCAAGCGTGTTTCTCTTTAGTAAATCTTTCTCTAGCTTTGATTTAATGTTTTCTATATTAGTTTTTAATTTTTTTGATTTAGCCATGCTTGGCTAAACGTTTTGATTCTTGGTTGAGGGTTACTTACCTTTGAATTTAAACACTTGTGAAAATTTTGGTTTGATTGTTTGATTTTTATTCAATTTCAATTTGTTTTCAGATTATGGTTGATATGATTGTTGTGTTTGATTGATAGATTGATCACCTAGTAATCATATACACAATCTAAGGCTAATTAAGAAGCAAGTAAGATTGATAATTACATGTTGTTGGTATTATTAAATTCTTAGGGAAACGATTGGATAATTGATTCTAACGGCTGTAGTTTTTATTGATTAGATTCATCAAACTTACTAGTTTTTTTGAAGCTATCAGTGAATTAATCTTGACGGCTGTTTGATAAGAGTCGAATTTGAATGTTTTTTTCTATTTGACTACGATTAAGGTGAGGGAGTAATTAAATATCCAATTAATGAATAATTGAATAAAAATCGAGTCTTTTGTTATTTGATGATCAAGTGAATAATTTCCAAAGGTAAAGTTGACCGAAAACCAAGAATTGCTTTTTAATCTTGATAATCTAGTGATTTTGCTTGCTTAGTTTAATTAATTATAATTGAGAATTGAAAATACCCCTTAATTTTATTGCTTAATTTTGTTTTTCGTCAACACAAGAGCATACACTTCCTCGTGGGATCGATCCATACTTACATTGCTACATTAATATTATTTTAAATGGGGTTAATTCGGGCATACACGATAAACGCACACCACGGATCCTCATAGGAGGGCCGTTGTAGACGCATGGAATCAAAGCTAATTTCTATGCAAGAACTACATCACGGATGGCCTTGATGATGCACTATTCAATGTGTATTGTCAAGTCCAAACCGCAAAAGAATTGTGGAATATGCTTGAAACAAAATACAAGGCGGAAAATGCCAGCCTTAAAGAATTCATAGTAGAGCACTTCTTTGACTTTAAAATAGTAGACTTGAAATCCATTTTTAGTCAAGTACAATAAATACAAATAATCTTGCACGAGATTCCTCTGGAATGAATGAGTCTAAGCGAGTCCTTCCAAGTTGTTGCACTTATTGAAAAACTTCCTCCGTTGTGGAAAGAATTCAATAACTATCTGAAACAAGAGGAAGGAAATGAGACTCGAAGATTTGATTGTTTGACTATGGATTGAAGAAGATAATCGGAAGTCAGAATCAATATGAATAAAATAAGTGCAAGAGCCAATATTGTGGAATCAAGCAATTATGAAAAGAAGAGAAAGAACCATGATAGTCAAAGGAACTTTAAAAGGTTCAAGTGAAATTGCTTCAATTTTGGAAACTGACCACAAAGCAAAAGATTGTCCCGATAAGATAGACAATAAGAAGACGCTGAGGATCATATCAACGTAACTGAATATAAAAATATATCAGACAATTTCTCTGATCTAATGCTTACCGCTTGAAGTCTTGTATTAGAGTTGTACTCTCCATAAAGGTAGTTATTCAAAATAAATAATGGCGATTACTCGTAGATTGAAAGCAATGAAGTTTATCATTATACTTGTTTGGTTGAGTCTTGTGATTGATAAGTTTTTTGAGTAATGTAATTATAATTAGCAACTCAAATATGTAATGTTAAACTTATTGTTTTCTTTAAATGTTAACTTAAAGCATAAGTGTGAGACTTGTGATGAGGCAAAGTTAAGACAGCCGACATTCATTTGTTGGAAAAACATAACACCTTTAGAGTTATTTCACATTGATGTTTGTGAAACAAAGTCTGTGCAAACTAGAGGTGATGAAAAGTAATTCGCTACTTTATCGATAGTTGCAAAAGATATTGTTATTGTTATTTGCTACAAAGCAAATACGAGACCATAGAAATGCTTAAATACTACAAGAATGAGGATGTAGATCAATTAAGCGAACGAGTTTTGCAATGAATTGTGGGTCGATATTCGTTCAACACACCAAAATTGTTTAATTTTTTTAATTGAATTTTCTAAGCATATTACGCTTAAGACTAGAATTTGCAAGAATCAAATCTTGAATTTGAGTTTTCTAAGATTTGTACGCTTAAAATGCAAATGTTGATTCAAATGCCACAAATGTTCTGATTGGTGTTGTTTTCTCTCTTTTGATTCAAATGGAATTTCTAAGCATTTTACGCTTAAAACTCGAATTTTCAAGACATTAAATCTTGAATTTTAGTTGTTTAAGTATTGTAAGCTTAAATTCAAAATTGTGAATCAAATTCGAGAATTTGCTCAAGTTGCGATTTTTTTCACCAAGTGAGCTTAAAAGAAATTTTGCAAAACTTAAAATCTTGTTTTGATTTCTGAGTTATAACGCTTAAAGTTTAATAACTTGAAAGTTTGAAACCAATGAAATCTTGACAAGTTTGAGATTGCCCTAAAATTGTGGGGGGGAGCAATCTTATTGTCAACAACATTAGTGCCACTTAGGCTGGGACGAAAATCCTTGTGAATTTTGGAAATGATAAAAGTATTCCTACAAATACATAAAAGTGTGGGGATTATCTAAGTATAGTAAGTCATTACAAGCGCCAAATAAAGACGTGAATTTTTTTGACAATTATGTTGTCAAAAAGGTTTATAGTTAACGAGTGTGACAAATGTGACACATTGAAGCATATGTAATGATGTGCTTGTATATTGATGATATGCTCATTATGAGAAGCAATATAGAGATCATCAAAATGACGAAGAAAATAGTAACGAAACATTTTGACATGATGAATATTGGTGCAGCAAATGTCAAAATTGAAATTAAATTTTCCAAGATATTGAAAGACAAATTCTCATAATCAATTCTAGTTTCAAATTTTATAAGCTTTGCGCTTAAGATTCAACTCTACAAGAAATACAAATCTTGAACTTGGATTTTCTAAGAATCTATGCGCTTAAATTTGAATGGTGAATTGAAATTGAGGATTTTTAACAGTTTCGAATGTTGTAAGTAAATACCGCTTAAAATCCAAGTTGACAAGAAGATAGTCTTGAATTTGGATTTGTAAGTTTGCAACGCTTAGAATTCAAATATCGCGGTATCCTGTGGTATTAGAAGGATACAATCATGTAAATTGGATATATAATACGAAAGATTCGAAACCCACAAATGGTTATGTGTTTACCATTGGTGTGCTTGTCGTGTCATGGAAATCATCTAAACAAACATGCATCAATCAATCCATGATGGGATCGTGGTTTCTATTTTCGACAAAGCTACAGAAAAGGCGGAATGGCTTCGTAATTACTTGAAAGATATTGGAAAAATTAGTGTAAGCAATTATGATTCATTGTGAGAATTAGTTGAAAATTAATAGAGCACAACACAGTATGAACAATGGTAAGTCTCGACATTTTCCCAAGACATAATACTGTGAGATATTTGATCTCAAATGGATTTATCACAATTGATTATATTCAAACAATGGATAACATGGCGGTTCTGCTGACAAAAACAATGAATAGAGATCAAGTGTATGGATTATCAAGATTAGATTAAAATCTACAAAATAAATTTTCATAGTGATAACACAACCTTGTTGAGTGGAGATCCCAAGATTTTGATTCGATGAGACAACTAAATTATGAAAATCTGAGTTAGCACTCGGGAAATTTTTTCAACACATTCCTAGGATGAAGAGTGCTAGAGACCTACCAAAGTAGTGAGGTTAAGTTTGATAATTTTAATGATTCTTATACTTGAAAAACTGGAGTATGGTAGGATACTCTTAATAGGAGGTCACATTTGTAATTGTGAGGACGGACCGCATCGATGAAACAATTATGAAGCTAATATGTGATTCACGGCCAAAACGGATACAATCAAAAAACTGAAGCAAATGTAGAGAAGTATTGTATAGATACTATTGTCTGGGTTTACAAGAACCACCGAGAAGTTCAAGACATAATGTTCACTTTGTGGCCTAGTAAATCCGATAGTATTATGCTAAGGAAGGTTCAACGCCAAAAGCTACCTCTCCTGATGCAATAAATTTTCGTGCGAACTCTCTTTCGACATCATGAGCATACATGCATTAATTTCATTCATGTCGGGGATTGTTGGAAATTTTATGAATTAATAAATTGAAATTAAGCAAGACAAAAATCGAGGCTTAATGAATTGAGATTAAGCAAGGCTTAAAGATTTGAACATAAGCAAGAAAGACCCGATGAAAAGTTGAACATTAAGAAAGTGATGAAAATGTGAAAATTGGGAAGAATGGGAGGCGCCCTAGTGGCTAGGGCGCCTCTGGAGGGGCTCCTAGGGCACCATCGCACCTTTTTTCACACCAAATATGTGATCATTGACGAGTGGATACAACTTTTCTTAAAAAAACTTTCAAATGGTGTCTTTTTGTGATTTCTATTGGACAAGTATAGATACAATACATCACCATTCATTTGGAGACATGATATTGATATCGATAACACAATATATAGGAAAATACAAAATCGAAGATCATTTTGCATCATATTCATATATTGTTATTGAAGAAGAGAGTTTCGACATTTGTGGTTGTAGAACTTGTGATTTGTTTTGAAACAATCAAAAGTTAATTTAGTTATATCTTGGGAGAAGATTGTCATATTCTGTTCACACCCGAGCGGGGCAAAATCTTCTGAAAGACAAAGTGTTAAACACTTGTTTCGATTTGCTATTGTCATTTTCCAAGCCCGTTATTACAACAAAGAATTTATGCAGAGTAGCACCGCAACCATCAAAGTATACCAACAAAAAGTAAATTGTAATATTAATTGGACAAGGGTTTTATATAATGATTCAGATATTGTTTTGGTAAAGTTGACATTGTGTGGAAACAAAGTTAGTTAAAACATTATGTCCCAATGACAACTACCAAAACATTTTTCTTGGAATAAGGACGTGCTGCCTAACTTATGACAGCCTCGCCTACTTTTAATCAATACTTGGTGCTAAAAATTTGCTGAACTTGATTGGACTATTAAATGTTCTACTATAAATTATACACACCATCCCCGATTTTTAATCGATACTCGCCACTTAGTACACGTAATACATATATCGAGAAAATATTTATAAGGATCCGATTTTACTCCTTTTTATAAATCAACTCAATTTTATTAGTCTAAAATGAATATTATGTTAATTTATGTATTTTATTTAAAATATATTTTAATATTAATTTGTGTATCACTGAAGTTCAAACCAAGTGCATACTATAATTATCCTACATCTAGTAAGGGGGGGATATTTTATATATACTATACAAATTTTTTGATTAGATTTTTTAGCAATTATAATAAAATTATTTCAACCTAACACAAATAATATAAACTAACGGTTCAAATCCATTTTTTTTTTCTGATGAATATGAAATAATTTGAACAACTATTTAAAATATATTAATTACGATGATTTATTTTTGTATTACATTTTCAAAATGTTTTAGCCTTGTCGTTAAAATTATTTCAATAATTATCATTTGTTAACAAAAATTGAAATTCTAAAATTATTATTTTGTTTCTAATATTATATATATAATGAATAGTAATATTGAAAGATAATAGGGAAAACTCAAAAAAAATCTTCACTGTCAAACTTAATTATGGAATCAGTCCCCATGTCAGAAAAACTTAATTCAAACTCCCTACTGCAACTTAAAATTTTATTCTAACTTCCTATCTTAGTAAAATGACTATAATACCCCTCTACTAAAGTTAAAGTTTTAATTTTGAGATATCATTACAGTCGGTACGAAATCTATACAATTTTGGTACATGTTACACATAAAATCGGTATGAAATCTATACAATTTTGGTACAAGTTATACATGAAATTGGTATGAAACATATATTATTTTCGTTACTTATTACACGTGAAGTTGGTATGAAACATATACAATTTGGTACTAGTTATACATGAAGTTTGTATGAAACCAATACAATTTTGGTACTATATTTCTGTACTTATTACACGTGAAGTTGTTATGAAACCTATACAATTTCGCAACTAAATATACATAAAATTGCTATGAAACATATACAATTTTGGTACTAATTACGAATAAAATTTGTACGAACTTATACTATTTTCGATACTTGTTACATATGAATTGGTATGAAATCTTTACAATTTTGATACTAGTTACACATGAAATTGGTATGAAACCTATACAATTTTGGTACAAGTTACACATGAAAATGGTACGAAACCTATACTTTTTTCGATACTTATTACACATGAAGTTGGTATGAAACATATACAATTTTGGTACTTATTACACTTGAAGTTGGTATGAAACATATACAATTTTGGTACTAGTTACACGTGAAGTTGGTATAATACCTATACTGTATTAGATTGGTATGAAACATATACAATTTCGGTAACAACTATGTATAAAATTGGTATGAAACCCATATAATTTTGGTACTAATTACGAATAAAATTGGTACAACCTGTTCTATTTTCGGTACTTATTACAAATGAGATTGGTATGAAATCTTTACAATTTTGGTACTATTTACACATAAAATTGATATGAAACATATACAATTTTGGTACAGTTATACATGAAATTAGTATGAAACCTATGTTTTTCGGTACTTATTACACATGAAGTTGGTATGAAATTTATATAATTTTGGTACTTCTCACACTTGAAGCTGGTATGAAACATATACAATTTTGGTACTAGTTACACGTGAAGTTGGTATGAAACATATATTATATTCGAAACTTATTACACGTAAAGTTGGTATGAAACCTATAAAATTTCGGTACTATGTATACATAAAATTTGTATGAAATCTATATAATTTGGTACTAGTTACACGTGAAGTTTGTATGAAACATATACTATATTTGAAACTTATTATACGTAAAGTTGGTATAAAACCTATACAATTTTAGTACTTAGTATACATAAAATTGGTACGAAACCTATATAATTTTGATACTAATTATGAATGAAATTGGTACGAAACCTATACTATTTTTGATACTTAATACATTAAATTAGTATGAAATTCTTACAGTTCTGTTACTAATTACACAAGAAATTGGTACGAAACCTATACAATTTTGGTACAAGTTACACGTGAAATTGGTATGAAACATATAATAGTTTCGTACTTATTACACGAGAATTTAGTATGAAATATATACAATTTTGGTACTAGTTACACATGAAATTGGTATGAAAACTATACAATTTTGGTACTAGTTATGTATGAAATTGGTATAAAAACCTATACTATATTCAGTACTTATTACACATGAAGTTGGTATGAAACCTATACAATTCCGTACTAAGTATACATAAATTTATGGTACTAATTACGAATAAATTGGTATGAAACATATACTATTTCGATACTTATTATATATGAAACTGGTATGAAATCTTTACAATTTTGATACTTGTTAAAAATAAAATTGGTATGAAACATATACAATTTTGGTACAAGTTACACATGAACTTGGTATGAAACCTATACAATTTTTTTATATTTAGTACACGTGAAGTTGATATGAAATACATACAATTTTGGTACTAGTTATACATGAAGCTGGTATGAAACTTATACAATTTTGGTAGTAGTACACATGAAATTGGTATGAAACTTATACTATGTTCGGTACTTATTACTGTGAAGTTGATATGAAACCTATACAATTTCGGTACCACTTACATATGAAATTGGTATTAAAACTATACAATTTTGGTACTAGTTACATATAAAATTGGTATTAAACATATATCATCTTGGTACAGTTACACATGAAATTGATATTAAATCTATAGAATTTTGGTACTAGTTACTTATGAAATTGGTATTAAACTTATACAATTTTGGTACTCGTTGTACATGAAATTGGTATTAAACGTATACACTTTGGCACCGTTTGGAGTTCGGGATAGGATTAGTAATCTTCGGATTACTAATCTTATCCCATGTTTGTTTCGCTCTTTTTTAAAAAATTATCCTACAATATTTATCTCATTCTAATCCCAATTTACAACAAAAAGACATAAATACCCTTCCCGCCTTTTTTTACTATCTCAAAATTTGAAATTCCCGCCAAAAATTAAAACTTATTTCCTACAACTTTATTATTATATTGTATTATTTTATTTATTTCATTCTTATTATTATTATATAATGATTATTATAATTTATTATATTATTATTATTATTAAAAAATAATAATTTAATATTATTCATATATATGTGTGCATATATATATATTATGATTATTATATATATTATTATCTAATAATAATAATTATAATATAATTATTATAATATGTTATTAATATAATATTTTTATATATTATTATTATTATTATTATATATATATACAAACGAACGTGTATATATATATATTATTATGTAATAATAATAATAACTATTATATAATTATTATAATATGTTATTAATATAATAATTTATATATTATATATATACTATTCTTATTATTATTATTATTATTATTATTATTATATATATGTATATATAGACACGCACGCAAGTGTATATATATATATATATATATATATATATATAGATATATAATATAATATTAATAAAATATAATAATCAGAATATAGTATATATAATATATATAATAATAATATTATTATTATAATAATACTATTATTATAAAAAATATATATTTGAATATATATATATATAAATATATATATTTATATATATATATATATATATTATATGATTCTTAGATATATTATATATTATTATAAAAATATATATTTGAATATATATATATATATATATTATTATTATAAAATTATATATTTGAATATATATATATATATTATTATAAATATATATATATATATATATTATATGATTCTTAGATATATACTATTATTTTTATTATATTTTATTATTATAATGATAAGGGTATTTTAGTCATTTTACCATATAATAATCATTATCAACTATCTTATTCTCCAATCAAACAACATATAACTTATCACATACTAGTTTTTACAATCATTTCACAACTTTTTAATCATTACATTACTTATCATATCCATCACTTCAAACGGTACCTTTCGGTACTAATTACACATCAATATTGATGTTAAAATTATATATCGAATGAATAAACAATATGAAATTCAAACAGCAATAATAACATTACTATAGAATCTTTTATATTAATGTTAATCTTCTATATCGAATAAACAAAAATATCAATTTCAAATAATATCAATTTCAAACTTTATAAACAATATTTGTTTGTTCTGGTACAAGTTACACGTGAAATTTGTATGAAACATATACTATTTTCGATACTTATTACACGTGAAGTTGGTCTGACACATATACTAGTTACACATGAGATATGTGTGTATGAGTTGTATAAATGTCATTGGCATTACTCTTTTCAATTAGGCATTGCATGCAATGGGTTTAAGAGTAATCGTGCATGATGAATCAAGAATCTGATTAGTGCATTATAATGGCTTATGTCGAATCGTGTTTTATTTGTGATTCCTGATTTGAATGTGTTTCAATTAACTGTATGATAGTTGAATCGTCATATTTATTTAGAATCTATCACTCGGGAAAGGGAGTATTGAATAGGACCATAAGAATTTACATCGTTGGAAAATTATATAGTCGACAAGCATATAACTCCAACGAATCATTGTGCTATTTAAATTGTTTAATAGTTTATCTTATGTGGATACATCAAGATGATTGTTGAGTGGTTATTTCTACTTAACATTCGGAAGAGGTAATAGAATAACATATGATTCTTTGGCTAATAAACTGAAGAACACAACATAGTTGATAGTTGGGTGAAGTCGAATTTCTAGAATCTGTTCTCATTGATTTTCTCCACTTAAATATTCATCATCTTGTTAGTTTATTTTAGTTATTTAATTAATTATCCACTTAATTCGATTCATCAAGCACGTTTACTTTTAAACCCATTGCATGCAATGCCCAATTGAAAGCCGTAATGCCAAGGACATTTATACAACTCATATATAACATATCTCTATGCTCACAATCGAGCATATAATTTGTATTAATTCGTATCATGTGTAACTAGGACCAAATTATATAAGTTTAGTACAAATTTCAATTGTATAGGTATAATAATACGTATATTATATATGTTTCATAATTCATACCAACTTTATGTATACATAGTACGGAAATTGTATAGATTTCACACCAACTTTACATGTAATAAGGACCGAATATAATATAGATTTCATACCAACTTCATATGTAACTAGTACCAAAATTGTATAGGTTTTATACAAAATTCATGTGTAACTAGTATCAAAATTGTATATGTTACATACTAACTTTATGTAATAAATAAGTACCGAAACAAGTATAGGTTTCATACCAGTTGTTTCATACCAACTTCAAGTGTAATAAGTATCAAAATTGTATATGTTTCATAACAACTTCATGTGTAATAAGTACCGAAAAGTATAGGTTTCATACCAATTTCATGTATAACTTTACCAAAATTGTATATGCTTCATATCAATTTCATGTGTAAGTAGTACCAAAATTGTAAAGATTTCATACATATTTCATTTGTAATAAGTACCGAAAATAGAATAAGTTTCGTACCAATTTTATTCGTAATTAGTACCAAAATTATATGGGTTGCTTACCAATTTTATGCATAGTTGGTACCGAAATTGTATATACGTGTAATAAGTTTCAAATATAGTATATGTTTCATACCAACTTCGCGTGTAAATAGTACCAAAATTGTATATGTTTCATACCAACTTCAAGTGTAATAAGTACCGAAATTGTATATGTTTCATACCAACTTTATGTGTAATAAGTACCGAAAAAAGTACAGGTTTCGTACCAATTTCACGTGTAACTTGTACAATTTCATGTGTAACTAGTACCAAAATTGTAAAGATTTCATACCAATTTATATGTATCAAGTACCGAAATAGTATAAATTTCGCACCAATTTTATTCGTAATTTGTACAAAAATTGTATATGTTTCATACCAATTGTATGTATATTTAGTATCGAAATTGTATAGGTTTCATATCAACTTCACGTGTAATACGTACCGAATATAGTTTAGGTTTTATACCAATTTCATGTGTAACTAGCACCAAAATTGTATTGGTTTCATACCAACTTCATGTGTAACTAGTACCAAAATTGTATATGTTTCATATCAACTTCACGTGTAATAAATACCGAAAATAGTATATGTTTCATACCAATTTCATGTGTAACTTATACCAAAACTGTATAGATTTCATACCGATTTTATGTGTAACGTGTACCAAAATTGTATTTGTTTTGTACCAACTGTAATGATTTCTCAAAATTAAAAGTTAAACTTTTAGTAGAGGGGTATTATAGTCATAGGGAATTATAACAAAATTTTAAGTTGCAGTAGGGAGTTTGAATTAAGTTTTTCTGACATGGAGGCTGATTCTATAATTAAGTTTGATAATGATGATTTTTTTTTAGTTTTTCCAAGTTAATAAGGCAATATTAATGCCATAATCAGTGGAAGAATCTTCATGATGGGATTTTTTAGTGGATATATTGAACTTTTCCTTCCTAATTGTCTAAGGCAAGATTACTTTAGACACGGATATTTTTTAAATCAATTGTAATCTTTGTCATGGAATTGTATTCCAAAGAGAAAATGATTCCACAATAACTTTTCCTGACATTGCGCTCCAAAACTAAGGACCAGTTAAGGCCATTATATATATATATATATATATATATATATATATATCACTCCACTAATTGACGTATGCTTGGGAGCAATAATTATTCATGTTAAAAAAACGATTTGAGTTGTTGCACAAGTAAAATTTAAAATATTTGAGTTACATTATTATAACAAGCTATAACTTTTAATATAGCGATAAAAGGTTCAATTAAACAATAATTATCAGAACAAATATCACATATTGATTCTCATATATTGCAAAGCAAGGAGTGCAAATATTACAAACAATCCTTCTTCTTGTAATATATTAAGTTGTATATAACTTTAAAGTGGTTTGACCCATTCTCGAACTACATGCATATCGGGAGTTTCATGCGTTAGGTTTGCCCTTTTATGTATAACCTTTAAATTTGAATCTGTCTATTTATAGGGAGAATATATACCACCAATGGGTACGTGACACCATCAAAAAACTTTTACTTGTTGGATAGACTCCCATAGTTAATCCCTAGAAGCCAACTATTGGAAGACCTTTGGCCTTTGGGCTGTGGGAAGGAATGTGGCCATTGTCGTCAAATCCACGCTCTTTTATTTATGTCGCCTAATAACTACAAAAACACAATGATATTTTTTTTTTTTGAATAACAAATGATATTTTGCCATCTATATAGATATCATTGATATTTATATCATTCATGATTATAGAAGTGGGAATTTAATTTAACTGAATTCCATATTAGAAACTATGTATTGATAAACATGGATAAATTTAAAGGTTTTTTGACATGGAATCCCGCGTGATTTTGCAAATATACAATGTGCTCCTGTGATTTGATAATATGATGTTTACCTCTTATGGTTTGTGAATAAATGCAAAACAACTCATATGTGTATGATTTGTGTGACACACATATTCTTATGTGTGTGAGATTTAAAATTACATGTTAAAATATAAATTGTAACCTTGAAGGGAGCAAAATGCATATCTATACTATATTATAATGTGTAAACCCCTTATAAAAACTAATTTGGTATGACCACTTTTATATTCCAAAATTACCCTCATTTTCTTTTTAAAATTACTAATATCTAATTGCACTCATGCCCTTACCAATCTAAAATATTATCATAACACTTGCTATCTATATATCAATCAACTTACATTATGACATTCACAATCATACAAATTATCATTATAACTATCATACAAATTATCATATTATCCTAAAAAATTATTAAATTCCAAAAAAAATTAAATATAAAAATACTGTATAATCATTTTATAATTTAAATTAAAAAAAGCTAAAACCAAAATAAAAAACGACGTTACAAATCACAACAATTTATAAAAAAAAATGTATATGCACGCAAGACGTGCAGAATGACACTAGTATTTATAAATCACATGGGGTAAAGTGATTATAATAATAAGGGTAAAATGTTATTAGTTCACAAGTTATTTTCGTCATAACAAGTTAAAATTTTCTCAGAATTGTGGAGGGGACAATGAGAAATATTTTGCAAATCATAGCGAGACGTCTTGCCTATTTGCAAACCATAAGATAAATAGGGTTTTTGGCAACAACCCCCTGTGATTTTTCAAATTGGCTAATTACAGATCTGTTGTTTGAAAATATACAGTTTACCCCCCTCCCCCCGTAGTTTGTGAATATGTGCGAATCACCCATCGTATATGCAATGTTTTGCAAATCACCGGTGGATAAAATGTCTATTTAAAAAACTACGGGAGGCTAAACTATCTATTCTACATGAGAGTAAACTAACTATTTTAAAAACTAAATGAGGTAAATGCTCATTTACAAATTATAATAGAGTAAAATATCTATTAGTAATACCAAATGAGATAAATTGCAACTAGCTCGATAAAATACCACTAGCTCTAAACTTAATTATCAAAATTAAATATGATATAAATTTAGCTAGTTGTTAACATGTCGCCAAGGGCTGAGGATTGCTTCATTAACCAAAAAAAAAAAAAAAAAGTGAGTGGTGGAAGTTAGCTTACATTTCAAATTGTAAAATATCTATTTAGAATAAATACCTAGTCATCACGAATATGTTATCACACATTTAAATTCTCACTAATACCAATTTATTTCTTATCTTATTCAGATTAATGCCATGCATTTATCGATAGGAATTA
Source organism: Haberlea rhodopensis (assembly GCA_907163345.1). Classification (NCBI taxonomy): domain Eukaryota; kingdom Viridiplantae; phylum Streptophyta; class Magnoliopsida; order Lamiales; family Gesneriaceae; genus Haberlea; species Haberlea rhodopensis. Next base: position 1,046,809 of record CAJQUN010000179.1, read on the forward strand.
AATGCAACACGTCGTTTATTTATAATGTAGAGCATAAATGAACAGCCTAAACTTCTTTGGAAACACAACTATAAACTCCAAAAAACTCAAATTTGAGATTTTTGGAGCTCCCCGTTCTTGTCAGGATGGATAATAGTTCATGCCCACTTCGAGCAGATTTGAGTTTGAGTAGAGTTTGACGCAAAAAAATGATTTAATCTTTCCTCCACTCGAAAAAAAATTAAAAATTTGAGACTTCTGTAGATAACGCGTGATTATGCATAGATTTTGGCATCCCTATTTCTTATTTTCTTTATACGTGTATTATAATAAAATTCAAATCTATATTCCTTCTGTAATCTGTTACTTAAAATAAAGATAAATTTCAATTAACTAAGATTTCTTTTCCTTTTATTATTATAATTATAATGTTATTATTTAAGCAAGTTGTCTCCCACATTTTAATATTTTCATTATATTTGACTTTACGTAATATTTGGACCAATAACTTTTTTAAAAAAAAAATCTCCATATTCTGTCAATTCATGTCACATTTGTATAAATCCCAAGAACCTCGACCACAGCACACTCCTCTCTTCTTGCCCGAGCCTGACTCATTCTCTGTGCGCTATTCTTTCTCCATTTTTTCAGGATTTGTTTTTCATTTTATTTTTCTCTGTGAAATCCCCCATTAGGAGAGGGAGTTTTGATAATTTTTTTCAGCTCTTCCAGCCAGGTAAAATTGAACTCTTTTTTTTTTCCTATTTTCTTTTTATTATCTGTTTATTTTCAAATTTTTTGGATGGTGGCAGGATGGGCTAGTTTTCAAATATTTTCTGAATATTAGTATTTTCTAGAGTTTTTTTGTGTGATAAATCCGAAATTTTGCTTCTGATTTTGTATGATGACATGGGTTCAGTCTGTAAATTTTTCTTGAAATCCAAAATATGGTTAAAAACATACTAAAATTGAAACTGTAATAATTTCTTATGGAATTCAAGGGTTATATCTTGATCTGCTAATTTTTACGCCGTTAATGAATGGAAGTTAGCTTCTGTCGATATTCTTCTCAGCTGAAGTTAGCCTTCTATCTTCTTAAAATTTGAGTGGGGTTTTGATTTGTTTGATCTCAAGCACAAGGCGAATAATTCAGAATGATGCAAACAAAATTTTATATTTTTCCAACAGATCTCTATATTTTCCATCTTAAATAAATAAGTTTTAAAGGTAAATTACTAGGTAGTTTTGTCTGTAAGAACAAGTCAAAAATCCCAGTAGGCTACTTTCATTACCCGCTTGACCGGTTCTTAACCTAAGCAAACAATTATTTTTATATTTATCATAAAGTTATTTTTCTAACCAAGATTTCACCATCTTGATAATGGCAGGTCTAGTTTTTCAATATCTTGAAAAATGAATCACCGTGCTATTCAACAGAGTCGTTTTGTTTCCCGCGAAGAGCTGAGAGGAAGCGCCGCCGCTGCTGGCGGAGGTTCTGTGGAGAGGAGAGAGACTGTAGTTTGCCCCAAGCCGCGGCGGCTCGGTCCAAACCAAACCAGCCTTTACGACCGTTATCCTATTAGACCCCGCAGACGGCATATTTGGTAAAAAAATATTACCTATACATCAATTTTTTGGTCTTTTCATCTTATTCTTGATTGCGGGTTCTAATTTTTCTCTCTTTGTTTTTTTGGATTTTTGGAAAAGCCATCAGCAAGAGGTTTGTGAAGCAAAAGCTGGTAATGAAGTGCTGGATATCATTCATGCAAAGGTTTGTTTATCGTTATTACAAAGTTCGATTGATGTAATGATTTTTATCCCTTGAATGTTGGTTACTACCACATCAAAATACATGTCTTGAGGCCATAAAAAAGCTTGTGGATTTAACTTTGTGCACAGTTTTATTCATTTCTTGATGCAAGAATTTAAGATCAAGAGGCCCTTTTTTTTCATTTGATTCATCAGTTTGCCTACCAAATCTGAGGAAAAAATTTCGGTTTTGAATCAGCAGGGTAGTCATGGTACGGATCAATCTGTTGTACAAGTAGCTTCGTCGCCCCCATTTTTTTCCGGGTCACCACCAAGCAGAGTATCTAACCCACTGATTCAAGATGCACGGTTTGTGGATGAGAAACTTGCCCCCGTTGCACAGCGTGTGATCCCAATCGCATCGGGCAGATTCGTTAAGGATAGTTTTGGTAACAATCCAACCATGAGGATCGAGGGATTCAACTGCCTTGACAGGGATAGGCGCAATTGCCGCATCCCTGCCTTGGCTTGAGTAAATGTTCAAAGAATTCGTGCCCATGTTCGATGCAATTCACTTTTGTTCTAGCAAGAAGAGAACAAATTTTTCCCAATCTTGATCAAGTGAGCTAAGTAATAGGAACCATTAATCATTTTGTATAGTGTATATATATGTTATCCATTTGAAATATGAGTTGAAGCTAATGGTCAATTAAGTAAAATATTTTTTATGTACCCACTCTTTGTCAAGGTGTAAGTAAGAGAGGAGAGCAAGAGGGAGATTCTTGATATTTTTTTGATCCATTTGGAGTCATTCTTGGGATTTCAGCTTGTTGGCTTTGTGAGGAATTGTATTTTGTGTATGATGTAATCATATCAGTTTGTTATATAGAATATAAAAAAATTACCTTATTAATATTAATTCCATAATCATGCTCCATGTGTTTTCATGTACAAATATAAATAAATTAGACAATAAACAATTCTAGTAAGCATACTTTACGGGGTTTTCGCAAGGAACACTTACGGTTTTTCAAATGGATGGTCTACATCCTTGTGGTTAGAAAATAAGCAAATAGATAGTTTATCCTGTTATGTTTTGAAAATAGGTAGTTTGCTCCATGTGATATGTGAATAGATGCAAAACAACCTCCGTATAATTGGGCAGTGTGCTATATTTTTGCAAATCACAAGGGTAAAATCGTTTATTTGAAATTCACAGGGGTAAACTATTTATTTGCAAATCACGGATGTGTAAATTGCCCATCTACAAACTATAGAAAGTAAAATATCTATTATTGATATCAAAAATGATAAATTGCACTGCTCATCCTTGTATCAATGATGTACTCACTAGTGAGTGAATACAATATTCTAAATTAAAAATCATCAAATTAATTTTACTATTTTGTTAAAAGTATAAATTATATCATTGATTATTATATAAATTTTATCTTTGAAAACAGGAAATCTTGTATCCATAAACGTTTATCAGTTTGTATGCTGTTTTTTTTTTCCACCGCCTTAAACTATATATTTTTCCTCCATGCGAGCAACTTCCTTCTTCCACTAGTGACTATCCCACGCTGCCGCCCTCGTGCTTCTCTTACCGCATCATCCGGCTTCATGCCGGCGGTTGTTTTTGGAGCCGTTTGATGTGGAGTATTAATTTTTCGTTTTATTTTTGTGATGATTTATTTCAATCATTAATCTGTTCCATATCTCGTTCGATTGGGGTTTCGTCGTCTAGTTCAGTCTCGCTGTTAGGCTTTTTTCATGATGTTCTCTTTTTTTTTTTCTTTTGTGTTCCTTAGAACCCGGGAGTTAGGGGTGTGAAACGGTTCGGTTAACCGATCGAACTCAACCAAAAAATTTAGGTTTGATTTTCGGTTCTTAAAAATAAATTAAACTTCTATAATTTGTTTTAATGGTTTAAACGTTTATGGTTTAATTTTTTTTAATGGTTTAAAGTTTGGTGGTTTTTTAAATGATTTAAAAAAAATTAAATTAAAAAAATTTGTTTAATCGAAATCGAACCGAAATGTTCGGTTTTAACCAAAACCTAACCGACCTATTTTTGTTTGGTTTTTGGTTTAGAAATTTGAAAACCGACTGTTCGATTAACCGAATTTTCGGTTCGGTTTTTTTTAAACCGAACCGTTTGCACATCCTACTGTAGACCCGACCACGGTTCAGAACCGCCGGTTAGACGGTTCAGAACCGCCGGTTCGACGGTTCAAAAAACATCGACCCTTAACCTTAACCTTCCTTGACGGTTACGGTTACGGTTCATGAACCGCCGGTTACGGTTCCGGTTAACCAACGGTTACGGTTACGGTTTGACCCTTATTTTTTTAAAAAAAATTAAAAATATTATTAAAATTTGAAATAAAGTGTAAAAAGTGTATGAATGTGTTTTCATCCATGGATTAAACATAAAATAACGTGAAATTAATTCAAGCCAAGATAATCAAAATGTGTAGATATATTTGTTTGGTTGATTTATACTATATTTAGATCAACAACGCTCGTATATCTTAGTGGTTGAAGTTAATTATTAACGTTGGAGGTCATTAGATCAAATATACACCATAACATATATTTTAAATTTAAAAATGTAAAAAAAAAAATAAATAAACCCTTGAACCGCCGGTTCACGGGTTAGCAAAATCATGACCCTTAACCGGCCCTTCTATAGACGGGCCGGTTACGGTTCCGACCCTTCGAACCGTTGACCCGGTTAACCGGCCCGTTGACCACGGGCCGATTCCGGGCCGGTTCAGGGTCGATGATGACCCTTGGTCGGGTCTACCCTACTGGGAGCTAACGCAATCAACTTTAAAATATTTTTAGGGTAATTTGTAGAAATCGGCCAGTAAATTGATATATTTTGGTTTAGGTCTTGTATTTAATCGAAGTTTGCTTTTAATAAAATAAATTATTATTTTTTTAAAATTTTACTCCTGTTTAATGGAAGTGCTGTTGATGATTAAAAAGACCTCTTTAAAAAAATATGTTATTAGATTAAGACCAAATTTTGATAATATATATGACCAAAAATGAAAATATACCAATATTTTTGCAATTTTCACTAAATATTTTATGTGCTGTGCTCCAAAATAATCGATTTAATTTACACAAATACATGTCCATAGATATGTGTAAACAAGATCAAGCAAGGAGAGCACCAATTGTCTTCGTGCCATCTTCATTCATTTTATGGGCTAATAAAGTGTCAATGTTGACTTACAAGCGCCACTCTCGTTGAATCAGTTTATGGGCTAATAAAGGATTTTTTAAAAGAAAATCAAAATAAAAAAATGAAATAGATATGATACAAAAGTTTGTTGCCCTTCTGCCCTCCTAATTAGTTAAAAAAAGCGGTTTTTATTTGATCTGTGTCCTTTTGATCCTACGGAAAGCTCATTAACAAACTATTGGAAATGATATTACATTCCATTTCTAATATATATATATATATATATATATATATATATATATATATATATATATATATATATATATATCAAATAATTGACACTGAACAGTTATTTGAGATATCACTATTATAAATTCAAACTCTTGATTATATTAAGTTCCATGAAATCATAATTTTTTTTATAAATTTTTAATGAAACTATTTTCTTTTACTCGCATAAATGGTCCTATGATCAGTTGACCCTTTTTTCTTTTATAATCTCAAATCCATCATATTTCATTCAATCTTTGGTTATCAAGTCAGTGGTCATGGAAGTTTTTATACTATGTATCCGAAAAAACTTCGTTCACCATTTTGGGAAAATACGATATCAACTACAATATGAGCTGGATATGCAAAAACAATCCAGATCACAGACCCATACAGAAACTAAACCTCCACTTACGACTCATATAACAAGCTACACCAAGTAAGTAGCGTAGAATAATTAGTTTATAAAGATCACTAATTGTATAATCAACCAACATATGCTGATTATCATATTGGGTAAAAGTGCAAATATATCATTGTGTCAATATCAAATGTTAATATTCGATGAACTCATTATTTTTCTAAAACAAATAATTAGTTTGGACGCATCGTTGGAGTGTGTGCCTTAACAAATAAACAATTAACTTGTATTGGGAAGCGAAAGAAGCGCAAAATTAGCTGTGGGCAGCAATTTTATAAAGTATATATTAATATTAACCAGTATATGTAAGCGAATAAGATTTACAATTAGGATGAATAGTATAACAGTAGATTTTTTAAAGATTGGTCTTTTTGCTTTTGAGCCTTATATTGTGTATTTGGGTTTGGAATTATTTTTATCGGGCTTTGGTCAGCCTTTCTTCTGCCTTTGGGCTTTGTTTTAAAATTTTCCTTGCTTTGGGTCGTGTGCTTTTGTCTGATTCTTGGAGATTATGTGCTTACGACTTGAGCCATTCCCCCACTTGTTCCTTCGATTTTCGTGGGTTGGACTACGTGGTTGGTGGTGAGTCGGGTCCGTACTAGGGCATTTAATGCATCTACTGTTTCTCTGCTGACCGGCGATTTCATGGAGGGATGGTGCACTCTTCGCGTGCTGTGGACGATATTTCAGTGTGTCAAGCTTTTCCCCTTTTTTCAATGCACAATCATTACTAATTTTTGTGTCTTGTGTTTGCATCTGTAGGAAATCCCGTAGACGTGGGGTGACCATCCCTTGCCTTGGCGTGTTTGGTCATGGCTTATCGGTGTTTGTGCTCCTTAGACCCGACGCTATATATTGTCTGGTCGATTCATTCTTTTTGTGCTTATTTGTGGGAGATTTTCCTTCTTTTTGCATCATCGGTTTCTGCCTTTAGGGTGAGTTTTTCCCGGAGGTCGTTGATCCTCTGGTGTATGTTTTTGTGGCATGGCATTTCATTTCTTTTGTTGTTGTCGGTGCCGGGATCTAAGTTTATGTCTTTGTCTATTTTTGTTCCTGCGGTTTTTGATGCGTGCTTGTCATTGCTAAGGTTGATCTATGTTTTTTTTCCCATGTGGGAGAATCGTTTGTAGTTGATGTCATGTTATAACGTTGGTTGTTTTCTGCATGAGGTCGAGTCCAATGTTATGCATACTGCATGCTTGATGTCGTGGCTAGGAGGGTGAAAAAAAAAAAGGAAACTACGTCGATTGTTGTGTCCAAGTTTTAGTGTAGTTCGCACCACTTAGAGCCGGGGCTCTTGTTTAAAGCTTGACAAACAATCTATGGACTTTGAATCAAAGTCTTATTCACTCGCACAGCTTGCATTCTTGGCGCAATATATATTTGCTTGTGCGCATCTATCTGGAAGAGATGAAGTATATGTGCATGGAACTTTGGGCTAATTTATGTATGTAACTTTGGGGGGTATACTTTGAGGGATTTTTGTTCAGCTTTGATTGAGGAAAACTCTGTTTTAGAGCCATTAGTGTGGCCTACGTATTATTATATGTACACTTTCACATACAATAAATTATTCTGTCTGTGTTTTCCTCTTCTTATTGAATCAGCGTTTTATTCACTTGCACAACTTGCATTCTTGGCACAAACTATATTTGCTTGTGCGCTTGTATCTGGTAGAAATGGAGTATATCTGCTGACCTGTATCTGCTGACTTGTGAGCTTATTTACATATGCAGCTTTCGGAGGTATACTTGAGGTCTTTTGTTCAGCTTTGACAGCGAAAAACTTTGTTTTACATCCATTAGTGTGGTCTTATGTGTACATTCTCTCATACATTATATTATTCTCTCTTTCTTTATTAGAGCCAGTCGCCATTATCTTCTACATGGGTTTTGGGAAGGGGGGAAGCTTATGGTATAGTATATGTTTCGTGTATCGGATTGTCATGGTTTATGTTTCGTTTTCCCGCATTTAAAATATGATGTGCAGGTGTTTTGAACCAAATATTTTGCTCACTGGGAGTGAGGAAATGTACGTTTGCCTCAATTTCACTCACTATACTTGAAGTGTTAAAGGTTCATATTCGGTGTCAAGTTTGGGTGCAGAGAAGATATACAGCTTCTTTTTAAGATTTTTTTCTTCCCTTTTTTATACGCATTTCCTTTGGTTTTTTACTCATTTTCCCCCTTGTCATCAGTAAACTCATGAGAATAGAGTGATGTTTCTTTTAATATGAAGTGGGAGTATTAAGCCTCATTTATTGTTGCGGATGCGAGGCAATCAGAATCCTACTTAATAACTTCTGGTAATTGATTCATATGTTTATTTTCTTATTGATCTGCACGGTATACAATTGCTCAATGGGGTTTCAAGCTAGCTTTTGGAACTGGGATTTGGCGTGATGAATTCTACGATTTTATAGTTTATTGGCACGATACAAGATCTCTGTTTGCTAATAAGTTCTATAATTATTTGTTTGGTTGCATGCCCAACTAATGATGTTGCTTTTACCCATTCCATGAATCACTTAAATTCCCTATGATTGCTTATCACTTTTTCAGCTTGGTGTTCTTGGATCATACATGGCTATCATGACTGTCGTGTTCTACCTGGCAACATGATGCTTTTGTCTTTCAAGTTTGCTTGGTATCATAAAGATTTTTGCCCCTGAGATTCGTTTACTTTGTTTCATGTATTATTCTTATATGTTGTTTCCCTGTACTATTCTTAATGTCCGGATCTTGGTTCCAAAAATTTTGTGTTGATTTGTTTGATTTGGAGGGAATGTATTCATTGTGTTACAGTTGTTTAGGTGAGGGATGCATTTTGCAATGAATCTTGTTGCATGTGCTGATTGTTTAATGGATCCTTTAATATTTTTCTTAAATCTCATGATGGATGTAGGAAAATCTGTCTCCACATCTGCTCTTTCATGGTTTTATTTTATCTGAATTAACGTAATGCGTTAGTCAAGTAGGATGTTCACTGAAGCATTTGGGTTTCGTGGAGTCGTAACCACTACACGCAAAATGAAACATATCTTATCCAAATAAAACGGCCTAAGAGATTATATATTACAATCCAAACATTGAAAAAAAATTCATATCTTATCAATTTTAGGTATACCTAATCGAACAATAATTGGCACCTGGCACCGCGCCTTGCGCGGTGCCACAAAATACTAGTATATATATAGTGTAACATCCCTTTCTATATTCTGTTGGTGTTTGGTTCTTAGTAGGATCTCATTAAATGTGTAGATGAATTTGCAATAATCGATGGTATAAAGTTGATCATAATGGAGCTATATAAATAGTATGGCATTTTTTTAAAATAGGTAGATGTATTAGTGGTCCAGTGCATGTGTTGTATGATAATGTAGGAGGTGGACGTAGGAAATTTAGTGAGAGGATTAAAAAATATTATATAAAAAATGGAGATGAAAGAATTTTAGTAGATCAAAATATAATTTAAGGGAGGCAAACGGAGGAAAAAAAAATTTAGGAGGTCAAAATATAATTTAATGGGAGGTAAATATACTTTTTGAGGGGGAACCAGCAATTTTTGGGGTGATAAATGTAATTTTTTTAATAAATTTTTTTTTTGGTAATAAACTTTTTTTTATAGATCTATCACCATCATACTTGTAACAAATATTTATACAAAGGAGAAAGAATTAATGATATTCATGGTCCCATATATGAGTTCCCGATTCTACTCTCCTCTATTAACTATCTCCTCTATTAATGGTTAATTAAATTGAATGTTCTATCCATCTAAAAGTAAAATAAAATAAAATCAAAATTTAAAAATTATACTAACATGGTTACACTTTAAATAAAAAATCTAATATATTATCACAAACGAAGTATGAACGCATTATTATGTATTAAGGTATGCAAGCTAGTAGAGGTGGCAAAATATGTGGGCCGTAAAAATGTGCCTCTGTAGCGGATTATGCCGGCAATGCTCTTTTGGTTTTGAGACTGGGGCCAGCACGGCTTGTGGCCAATGGACCTACAAGTTGTGCTGGGCTATCCCGTGGGTGGAGAGGCCACTTTGATTTTTTAAATTTTTTTAAGGGAAAATTTCGGGCTGTTATCATTAGGTAAAAGTTTTTTCGGCCCAGTCACCCAATAAAAAGTTCTTTCAACTAAGTCCATTTTTGAATACAATGACCAAACTAACCCCACTTATGAAAACACTCTACACCGCATAAATAATTTTTACATGCACCGTAAGAATAATTTTACATGCACCGCTGACTCATTTTCACATGCACCGAGTGAGTAATTTTACATGCACCGCATGACTCATTTTCACATGCACCGCTCAATTTTACGTGCACCATATGAGTAATTTTACATGCACCACATGAGTAATTTTTACATGCACTGCTCAATTTTACATGCACTATACTAGTAATTTTACATGCACCGCATTAGTCGATTTTAACATGCATCGCTCAATTATACATGCACCGCATGAGTAATTTTACATGCACCGCATGCGTAATTTACATACACCGCATTAGTAATTTTACATGCATCTTATTACTCAATTTTACATGCATAGCATGAGTAATTTTACATGCACCGCTCAATTTTACATGCACCGCTCAATTTTACATGCACCATATGAGTAATTCTACGTGCACCGCATGAGTAAATTTTACATGCACCGCATTAGTAATTTTACATGCACCGCAAGAGCCAATTTTTACATGCACCGCTCAATTTACATCCACCGCATGAGTCAATATTTACATGCACCACTCAATTTACATGCACAGCTCAAAAATATATAGATATATATCTGATTTTCGAAAGTTTCACAGGGTTTGAAGAAACAATCTGCACATTTTGAAAGTTTCAATGATGAATCAACCAGCAAATCGTTCTTGTATCAAATGACCGATTCAACAATATAAGCAACGGGAATGCAAACCGAATGCACGAATTGGAAAAAAATTCAAAACAACGAGAATGAGGATAAATGAATAATTTCCTCAATTTTTTTAGACTCACGTTTTCTGCCCAAAATTGAGCGTTCAACTTAAGAAAATTAATCCAAAATTCAACGAAAAAGATTTCAATGATTTTAGAAAATCACGATCGATCGAAGAACGCGAGGCTAGAACAACTGAAATTCGATCAGAAGTTAGTCGCTAAACCAGAATTCAAGCAAACACCCAGAGAATTAGAAACAATTCACTGAGAGGGAACAAGAAATCAATAACAATCACAACATAAATTATAAATACGATCACACAACACAACCTAATAAAGTGATTCCAAATGAAATTATCTCAATTTGTTCGAAGAATCCTTTGCAGAATCGCGGAAAACAAAAATCAGAAACAAATTAGAAGCTTAAGAGGCGACGCGAATGGTGGAAATTGGGCAAAGGCTTGGGGATGAAGGTGTAGAGCAAGGGTATTTTAATCATAATTATGGACTAATTATATTAGGGTTTGTTAAAATTGACTTATTTGAAATAAATTTTCCAAAAGATGTATTTAGTTGAAATAAGATTTTTTGGGGAGATTTAGTTGAAAGATGTTTTGAAAAGTGGTACATTCTTGTAATTTTGTCTTTTTTTAAAACAGTTTAATATACCTTTGGGGCCAACCCAGCTAAGGCCCAACACGACCCGTTATTGTACTAATTGGACTGTGCTGGATCGGTCCGGGCCGGTCCATGAGCGGCCCTTCCATTTGACACCTTTACACTCTAGTATAAGATAAATAACAACGAATTCGAATTTTTTTTGCAAAAGATTAAGTTCACCTGTTAGTGGGCTCGGCCACATGTAAGTTTGTTTCCCTAAAACTACTGGGCCATGGAATTTTATTTTGGGCTTCGGCCTATTATACCATCTTCTTTAATTGCACTAGGAAAAATACTATTTTAATCTCTATAATTTATATTCATGCTGTAAACTTATATTTTTACCCATCCATATCATATATTTTAATATCTAATTATTTAATATAATATGTTGATCTCTAATGTTTTAAAAATATCAATAAACTAGACTTAGTCGTCAAATCGAATGATAAGATTAACAGCAGAACTGATCGTGTAATATTTTTAAAAGTTTAGCGATTAAAATTATTAAATTGAAATAATTAAGGACTAAAAGTATTTTAATATAAAGTATAGCGAATAATTTTTTTTTTTTTAATGTTTACATAAATAAGAATTTAAAAGAGAATGAATAAATATTACCCTGAAATTATGATGCAGAAATTTTCAATAACATAGAGTACATTGGTTGTTGGGTTGAATGCTTAAGAATCTCTGAGATAAAATATCTGTGCTATGCAATTACACAGAAGATACACGATAACTGACTTTGATATTTCCTGGTGTCTTTTTATATTTACTAAATATATATCTATCCCCCGCCACTCACGGGCTACCGAGTTGGTGTAGTAAGTGAGCGCGGAGGCCTTTGGCGACGAGTTCGATTCCATCTACCAACATTTTATCGGTCGAGCCTGTCATACCGGGTTAGCTTTCTACGATGAGATGAATCAGGTTCTTCTTAGCTTTTTGACATATATTTTCCCATGTACAGACTTTACTTATAAGCTCTCACTTCAGTATTTGATGAGCATCACTTGAAGAATTCCGAAGGACCCCTCCTTTTTTTTTTTTTTTTTTTGTGGTTTTGAAGATACCATTGTCTAAAGTTCATCGAAATGAGTTATATCTCGATTAAATTACCTAATTTGTCATTTCAGGGAAAATTCGACCTTCGAGTGAGGGTATAGATCAACATCCACAATTATCCGTTTTCATAAAAAAAAACTATTTGTCCAACAAAATTACATTCTCCTCCTAAAATTATATTTTAACCCTCTCGAAAAATTTTGCCCTCATTTTTTATATTATTATTTTTATCACCTAAAAATCCTAATAATCAGTTTACGTGGGTCACGATCAATTTCAATAAATAATAATAACAAAGGACCTCTTTTTATATAACAGTTGTCTCCTAATCAAAACCAATAAGAAGTTTGTTGCATTGTTATAAATATGAAAGGGAAAGGGAATGAAGCTGAGAAGAAAAGTGTAAAAAATAGAGCAGTAAAAACAGACATGCTTGAGATTTAATGAGATGTAAGAAAGTGGCAAAATGAAAGAGTAAAAGACAACAAGAAGATAGGAACAAATCCAAGGTACAAACCTTAAAGGCTTTTAACTTTTTTATTGTGTCCACAAGGCTTTTTCATTTCTAAGCTGTAAAATCTTCTTGAATTTTTATTACTCAATTTAGCTTTTCCACAATCAGAGCCGAACAATCCATACTTTCTGCAAAAATATATAAAAGTCAGAAATGATCTCAATATATATATATATATATATATTTAAACTATTCCCAAACTTTTACGGCTAATCAAACACAGTCATACATAAGTTGTTTTTATTCAAAAATAGTCTTACATTAAATTTTTAATAAATTAAGTCACATATACATTTTTTTTATATAAGTGAACAGAGGTCTTTGAGACCGCTTTTGATTAAAAATAAATTGTGTGACTATTATTGATTAAAAATAATTTTCATGGGATAGTTTTAAAAATTTGAGACTATTATTACAAAGACACCTATTCTACGGGATCATTTCTGAAATTTATCCATATATAAATAAACGGTTTAGTTTTTTATTTTTTATTGTTTATTTTTTGGAACAAAGCCTAATATTGATTTTTTTGACAGAATATTATAAAACCTGAATATGATCGATGAAATAATGTAGGATGATTTTATGCAAAATAAGGTAAACCCCAATTTCGAAGGTTGGAGCAAGACGAGTTTGTGGGTGTGAAAAAAAATATTCTTTCGAAATAAATATTCAAAAATTTAGGAGATTATATTAAAATAAAAAAACTATATACATTATCTTCAAGATTTCTTATAAATTATAATGTTTCATAATAATTTTTGGATAATAGTGATATAGTCATTTAAACTTTAAAACAAGTTCAGATAAAACTGAGATAGGTTTTGTACTACTTAATTGATGATAAATAGTTTTTCTTCAATTTCTAATATTAAATAAAATTAAGGTATATTTGATATTAAATAAAAAAAATATAATAGTTACTACAATGTCCACTCTAGTTATTATATCATATAGATAATTTTTTTTTTCATAAGCCAAATTTATTAAATTAGCATTAGGGGTACTCAAATCCAAATAAAAGTTTACAACACTGAACTCTCAACAAAGAAAGACAAAAAACTCCCACAATAATAACTAGAAACATAACTCCCTATAAACTCAAACATAGAAGCTCTTGGTCGCTCTTCCCCATCAATTATTCTTCTTGTAACTGTTGTGGCATGATGACATGGTCAATGGAGAATCACAAAATTAAGCTGCTTGCTAAGCGAAGTCTTTACAAGATGAATTAAAATAGCAAAAACTCTTGAAAAACAAAGCCTAAAGAAATACAGAAATGGAAATGAGATAATACTGAAGCACTATACAGAGAGAAATTGACGAAAAAAATCTGTCTCCCTATCTTGATAGTGTCAATCCTAAAGTCTCCCAGTAAAACTTGAAAACATCATAGCCTAAAGAAATCGGTAGTCCCTATTTCCACACATGGAATTATTCATAGGCTCTTGAAGCCCAATAAACTCTTCTCAGTCGCTTGAAAAATTCATAAACAAAACCAAGAATAGCAACCAAAAGGTTAACAACAATTATAATCCCAAACAAACTACCAGTTAACGAAACCAATCTATAGCCGAATAAGGATGAATATCTTCATTGTTTGCTGAAAACCAATGCCAAGACCTGAATTTAATCAATTCGACTATCTCATCAGTTGTGGTTTCCACATTGTTAAATACTTTCATGGTCCGTGTTTGCTAAATACTCCAAACAACACATTCCAAAATGGCAAGCCATTCTCTTTTGCCTTTTGTGCCACCCAAACACCCCAAATGTTGCCAAAAATACTTAATAGGATCCTCGGGCAATACACTTTAGAGATTGAACCACTTGGAACATTCCTTCCAAACACAATAAGCGAAAATACAGAAGAAGAAGAGATGCTTGACATTCTCTTCAACAACACACAACCGGGCTGGACATGAAATTTGTGTCATTACTAGTTACAAGTTCGATCACGTCAGCATTATGTAATATATATTTTAACTTTTTTAAAAAATATATATCATGCATTTACTATAGTTTCAAGTTGTTCACAATAAAAAAATATCATTACACCAACATAACATGTCAAACTTCAAAAATTAGATCAAACCAAATGTCCAACATAACAAAAAAAATCAGAACATCTAAAAAAACAACAAACAATGCAAAATATATATATATATATATATATATATATATATATATATATATATATATATATATATATATATATATATATATTCCAAACTTATGAAAAAAAAATTTAAAAAATTATGAAATGATTCATATATTTTATAATTTATAAGAAACTAAGCATGTTTATATATAATATACAAGACACATTTATAAAATTAAATGGATTTGACATACTAAATATTATTTTGTGATTATTTCAATGACAATAATTATAATATATTTTTGTTCTAAAAATTTGATTATAATTTTAAGAAAAATAAAAAAAAAAAATTTTTTGAAAAAATAAAGAAATTGAAGTAACTGGCCGGTTCAATTGTTGAACCGATTTTTTACCGATTTAATCTGGTTTTTTTAGCAGGGTGGTTTTAGAGGGTCAACCAGACCGGACCAAGTATCGATTAGTTAAACCATTTGAACCGGTTGATCTGATCCGATTTTCAAAATATTGGGTTGGTGGGGGAGGGGGGAATTATACATAGTTGTGTTTTGAGTAATCAAATAAACTCCAATCACAATTTAATAACATTCTATACCGCAATCTGCCTGGAGACGTGCCAAGATAGGCTCAACCCATTTGGGTCGCGGGTTGGGCCGACTGACCCAGTACGGTTTAAAGAAATAATTAACCATTTCGTGTAACGTTCAATGCAGTTTCAATTTGATTAAATCCTCGATTTTATATCTGGTTTTAGACTGAAACAATGAGTATTGAAATAAGGTTCTAAATTTTGCTCATGGTTTTCTGGGAGCCATCGTCGGTTATGATGTACAGACACTCCTAAAAATCTTTAGGTGTAATGTCGGACACTTCTAGAATACCGACACTCATCGGACACATGTTGGACACGCCAGGCGTGTCCTTAATTTTTTTAAAAAAATTAAATCGGGCACCCGTGTTGACATTTCTCTCAAAATCGGACACCCGTGTCAGAGACAGTCGATGGGCAAGTCCGACACAGAAAGGACACTTTTGGGGGTTATTTGTACAATTTAAAAAGTTGTTTTTTGCTAAAATGAAATTTCTACATGTTGGTTAAATTTTATGTTGATTGTAGTAATATAAATTTGGTGTTAGTATGTCTGATACTATAATGTTTTCAGTGGTACACATTGATTTATATGCGTTTTGAATTTGTTAAGAATATTCTAGGTGTTATATTTTATTTTTAACGTTTTTGTTAAACTTTATGTTGATTGAAGTAATATGTATTTGGTTTTAGTATGAGTGATAATATGATTATTTTAGTAACATATATTTATTTATATATTTCTTGAATTTGGTATGAATATTTTTGTTGTTTTTACATGGTTTTAAAATTAAAAAAATATGAATTTAGTATTTTATAATATAGTATATGTATAATATATATGTAATATATAGGTTTGACATAGCCCTGTCGTATCCTGAAAATTTTAAAATTCTTGTCGTTGTGTTTGTAAAATATCGTATCAGTATCGTCATGTCATTGTCTGTGCATCTAGATGGTCGGGTATATGCAAAGGGAATTCCCTAGTATTGAGTTTTGAATATACAAATTTTATAAAAATTTATTTTTATAAATTTTGAACTTCTTTTAGTATTTTTTATATATAGACATGGTTAATTTGTCAATTGGCAGGTAACTATTCCTCGGCGACAGAAATTGCATATATGTTGAGGTTGACATGAGTAGGTCCCCTCCTCTCCTGCATTACATTTCATTCTGCGTCTACCATTCCTCTCAAATTAATACCCAAACCCATCAATTCATACTCAAGTAACTTCTGAGCTGGTGGTGCATCACTGCGGGAGATAGTAGTCTACTACTCCGGAAATATACACTTCAGAGAAGAAACCCTTTATGTGGGTTCGCCGGAGATGTCATTTTCCGGCCAAAAGAAATGGGTTTCGCACACAGGTATCGCACTTTTTCTGTTCATCTCATTTCTGCATATTCTGAACTCCGGCCAAACCCAAGTAGGGGCAATAAGGATATTACCACAACCTTTCGTTGCAATAAGAGAAGAAATTCATGCCCACATGGAAGCTCCTTCTCCGAAGAAGAATCATACAGAAGTTTTTAGAGAGTATTTCAAAAGCAGAGTATCTTCTGATCTCAACAGTACAACAAATGGTACATTTTTCGATTCTAAAAGAAGAATACCCAGCTGCCCAGATCCCCTCCACAATTAGCAGTCCAAGTTTATCATCTGTTAATTTTACTTATTTTTTATTATTTTGAGTTGGATTTAGTCCAATATACCCACGTTTTCCTCTTATATTTACTCATCTCAAGGAGTAAACCGTGGGTATTTTGGTATTTCAAGATTCGCCTTTCTGCTCCGGAGATCAAGAAAATGGTGATCTCCATGTATATACAATCCGAGCTCTTGAAATTATTTACTGCTATTATCCAATTAGTCAATAATTTACACAACTGTCAATTATTTATCATTTTTAAGACAATCTTGTTGGTAATGAGTACATATTTAGTACTTCACAAAATAGTAAAGAAAGAAGACAGAAAAAGAGTACTAATGGTAAAGGTAAACTATGATTTTTTAGTAGGTTTAATGAGTTTTCACTACATCGAGTCACTGATCTCAAAATCAATTTCTTTCACTAGTTTGGAAAGATTTACTGGGTTTTTTGAGTCTTGGAAGATCGTGATTTAATGGATTTTACTTCTCTTCTAATGATCTATTAATAGATGACTTTTTCTAAATATTTCGGACGCATTAGCATTTCTGGTATTGCTTTAAGTAGTTTCTATAATGCACAGTGGAGGAAAAAATTTCTGTGTTGAGTTACCTCATTTCCACAACAGGTAAGTTTCTACCACGTCCATCGAGGCTATACTAAGGCATCATTTTCAGCTTTAAAAAATTAAAATTTGTCCAAAATTTCTTGAAGAATGGATATGAACACCCGCTTGGCCATAACTTATACACCAATTCAATACTAAAACACAACATCTTTTAAATAAAAAATATATAAAACTAACATACCAATCATTTTAGATCAATCATATTGAGTCGGACAAAATTGAGTCTAGAAGTATTTTCCTACCGACGAGGGGTAAGTATGTAAAGTCATTGCTTTAACTATATACAAAAGATCCAGAGCCTTTTGAATCGTCTACTGTTTTTGGATTGAATGATTTGGATTTGATAAAATGATTTGGGAAAGGATTTCAAATGACAATATTTTGTGGGAATTTGAAATACATTACATTTGCTACTAAACAAGTAAAAAACGTAAAGGGGTGTATTTCAAATCTATTGATTTCAAGAGTACCCAAATAAGTTGGATGAATTTATTATTATGGATTTGAAATTCTTAACTCAAAATCCATCAATCTAAATACAACCTAAGTGTGAAGAGGTAAAAGCTGATTTATTTTAAGTTGTAGATTTCAAACTTCGACACTTACGATTACTTGTATCTAGATGGATGAATTTCTTTCGAACAAGGAATTTTGATTTGAAAATGGATTTCAAATTTGAATTTGAATTAACACCAATTGTGATTGTATTTTTCAACGAACAAATAAAATGGATTCTAAATTTCATGATTTCAAATGGATTTTCAAGATCGATATACTCAAATTATATGATATATTATAAAATAAATTGACATAACAATTATTTCATATACAATTTATCATGAACGTACGAATTGATTATATTATAATTTTAGATAACTTGTAATAAAATAAATTATTTTCAAAAACACAAAATGCACACACATTCAACGTACTTTATATATATATATATATATATATATATATATATATATATATATATGTTGAGATGATGGATCGTTGGATAACAAGACAACATGACTCACCAACAGTTGAAAAGATTTTAGTCGTCCCTAAAATTTATATTATATATTTTATGTTCCAGTAAACTCATTGTCCTCTTCATTAAACAATGCATGCAGACAAAAACATTTTCAGTGACTAAGGCCAAAGTTACAGGATCATGTCAGGGGGTGTTGTCTGTATTATATTCATTAATTATATGATTCTTATGTAGAGGATAGGTTGCAGTATTGGATTAGTGCTGCCATTAATTAATTTTAAGGTCGAAAATTTATTATGATTTTTTGTTCACATCCATCCATCCGAATATTGGTAGGGCTGAAAATGAGCTAGGGTTCAAGAGAATTTTCATATCTAAAAGGCTGGTATTTTGGATCTGTGCTCAAAGTCTATGGTGTAACAGGAATTAATTCGTATGATTAAAAATCGAATAAGACTAGATCGGTTTTGGATAATTGAAAGGTAAAATTTCATTTCAGATCCTTTATACATGGAGGTGTATTAATTTTTTTGGTCATTTATATACTTGAGTATTTGAATTAATATTATAATTGTTAATTTGTAATCGCTTTTGACTTTTTTGGAGGATGACCAATAATTTCACTCTTAATTTGATAGTATAAACAACATGTGTTATGTGAACCCAATTGCTATTTATTTTGATTTTAACAAAACTTGTTATTGTGTTGCTGTGTTTTCTAATCAAATGTGCAGCAAGTTGCTGATCGCCAGAGCAGACCGGCTAAGTCGGAAGAATAATTAAACCCGAAAAGTCAGGACAACTGAAATGATGTGCAGAACTGATCAACCGAGTCAACGGGAACCAGACCAACTGGAACCATGCCAGTTGAGTGATCAACAATACTGATCAAACCAAGAAGACTGAGGATCAGCAGTACTGATCAAACTACGCCAATCCAACCCAGACCAGCTGTCTGATCAGCATAACTATTCATACCAGACTAGATTGTGTGGTCAATAGAACTGATCAATCTGAACCAGCTGACAGACCAACAAAGCTTAACCAAACGAGCCAGCTGTCTGACCAGCGGAGCTGAACCAATCATACCAAGCTGATGTAACTAACGTAAACAGAGCTGAAGTTACATAGATCAGATGGATCATCAATAGAGCTGAACAGAAATACCACCTAGATAACAAAACAGCTGAACATACAAGACCAAGCTGAACAGATAAACACCACCTGAGTTAACCATGCTGAACAAAGAACATACCAGATGACCAAGACTGATCAAAGTAAAAATGATCATTGGGAAAGTCGACAAAGTAAATATGACGGTTGTTAAAATCAAAGACCATAAAAGTAGAATCAAAGGTCATATATATACTCTCCAACATGCATATTAATATATCTGACATATATATCAATGATAAATACTATAAATACACAATTGAATACCAAAGAACATCTCTCGATTATCATCATATCTCTGACTCATATAAACAAAGAACAAACATATTTCAGAGAGAGATTCAAACCATAGGGAGCAAAATTGAATATTAGCCGAATTAAAGCATACCCCAGTTTATAGAAACAATTTAGAAAGCTTTATAAGATCATTATAGGATACTCTAGGCCGACCCAATTCACCGATCATTATATTTGTGAGCTTAAGTAGATCAATGAATTTATTATAACTGTCAGACGAGTTGTTTGCACAGACTGAGATTCATCTTAGTTAATTTGAATGACATGAGTTTGGGCTGGATGGGAGTTATCCAGCTGAAGTGGGTCTACAGAATAGAGTTGTATATATAAAAGTCATCTAATGAAAACATTTCATTCATCGGAAGAATGAGAGATATAGAAATATCACATCACATTCAATCTTCCAGAAGCAAATCAGCGTGAATTTATATTATGTGTTCATTCACCCCACCCACTGTTTACTTGAATCTTTATTTAAATTATTTTAAAAATCCTTAATCAGTTACAGAGTAGGATAGTTTTAGTCTCTTCCACTCAGTTGTAGAACCAAACTTGATCTACACTCCAGGCGCTCAGTTCCAGCTGGAACATTTCAAGTCACAAGAATTATTGCAGCTCAAGTAACAGCCGAGTACCTCACCGATTTGTCTATATGTTCTTTTTTTTAGATTTACTTATGGCTAGATATTAGTTCTTTTAGATTTACGTATATTGATATGGGTACTAAAAATTTAGCTGCGATTAGTATTTTGCATAAAATAAAAGTAAAAAGTAGTTTCCATTTAGGATGGACTAAAATCGATAATGGTGATAACTATGGGACTAATTTTGATCCAAGTAAATAAATTGTGAAAATTAATTATAATTAAATAATCATATATCTAATTATGATGTTCAGACAGATAAATGACAAAAATCAATTGTACGTATTGAATTATTGTGGGACTCGACTCGGGCACATATTACTTTATCCCTTGTCCGGTACCACATTCTCTAAGAGCATCACATACGAGGATTTTAAACCTTTTTGAAAATAGCGGAAGCGTTTAGCCAATCATTCATTTTTAGTAGCGGAAGCGTTTATACAGTCTAGTTAGTAACAAAATACATCCCAGTACAAACTTCTTATAATGGTCCGACACTTAATAAAAGAGAAAATACTATAACAGTCCAGGTAAACCCACATTTTCTTTTTTCCTAATTTCCCTTTGGTCCTGGCTCCGGTATTCCGATCTCGAACTCACAATAAATAACAAGGAAAACAGAGGTTAAGTCTTTGGGGACGTGTGAGGGAATAACATTAGCTTTAATATCTGTAACTATCAAATCGTGTAATGTATCAATATGATATGTCATGTAACAAAGATATTGCAATCAAGTAATTGTCCATAATGAACAGTGATGATTTAGGATTTCAGAGTGAATATAGTGGCTTAAAGAGGTGGCTGTCACCGGACAGTTTGGTGTGACACCATATTCAGATGGGATCTGTACATTCAGTCATTTACGAGCCAAGATGAACCATTCTCCTGACCGTGAAACGATGCGCGTTGTTCAGATGAACCATATACCCGGACTGTCATCCGTTGTTCATTGGACTCACTTTCCGGGCCGAAGCCGCGTTGTCCAGTGGATAAATATCAAGGGCTCCATTCATTCATTCAGTCATTCAGTCAAGGGGTGGTTCAATCAAAGGAATTGATTAGTAATCGATAACATTTAAGATAATTAAACATGCAGATCAAGATGACCAATGGAACGATGTAATGTACAATATGATGACAATATATAAAAGGTGAGATAAGGAATAACAAGTTACTATAAATTTCAGGCCAAATGCCAAAATGTCTATATAACAAGAATTCGGTAATACACCTCACCTCATTATGCTATCTTGACTTGATTGGCTCGATTTTGAACTCAAATGCCAATAACATTCCTATGAACATAATATAAGGTAATTTATAATGATTATCAACCTAAATGTATGGTTTAACATTTTTAAGAATCATTTTTGTACGAAACTTATCCGGGTAATTTTAATCAAACATTTGAAAATTCATTAAAAATCAAGTTTAAGTTGAAACTTCACGAAACTTTGCAGAAATGCCTTAAATCAGTCCAGCAACGTTCTCCGACCAGAATTTTGAAAAACTCGTCGGCGCATGAGTTACACGTGCCGCCGTGCCAGCGCGTGGCCATGCTCCGGCGCCACGTGCGGCTGAAAGTTTTACAGGAGGTTCGCTTCTTTCCGATCTACAGCTTTCGTTTAAAAACCATTTTGAAATCCACAGTCGATATTGCCTAGATTTCGAGTTTACGAAATGATTAATTATGGTGGTTCGGTGCCGGAAAATAGTGTTTCCGATGACCTGTACGACAAACGGCCGGCATATATGTAAAATAGAACATATGTGGAACATTATTTGTTGATAAAACATTTTCGAAATCTATTTTAAGAGGCGTGAAATCGAAGCTTGAATCTGCTACCTTGAAATGAGTTTCTCAAATTGTTCTTCGTGTTCTTGAATTTTCTGAGCAATAACAGCTTGTGATTTTTCAACACCTTCATTACAGAAGATGATTTGGTGTTTGAGGAGTGTTGTGAAATATTTTCGGAATTTTTGAACAAGATTTGGTATTTTCCACATATTTTTGTTCCTAACCCAAACTTTCTCATAAATTTGCTAACAATTCTACCTGAAAGTTTGTGAGTGAAATATGAAGAAATGAGAGGGTATTTATAGGGGTTGTGTGCATGAATTGGGGTGTTGATGTTTGGACAAGTGTTAGGTAAGTTTTTGCCAAATATTAAGTCTTAAAATTAATTCAAAATGATTATTATTTTTTTATTATTTAGAATTATATTATTATTATTATTTATATATATATATAATTAAAAATAGGAGTGTTACAATTATCTTGCTATTTAGACAAATAAAAGGATTAGAAACTATACACCCCTACACATACTTGATCTAAATTGAATTCTTACCTTAATAGAATATGCATCTTTTAATCAATATTGGGGTTGACTCACTTATCTTTAAATTCAAAATTTCATGACATGTTTCATATCTAAACAAAAAATTATATAACATAAACAAAGATTCAATTACTATTTATTGTTGAGAAGTTGTTGTTTCACGTTGGGAACTTAAAAGTGATATTTGCTTCTTATAAATGATTCTGGTCTACTCATCTCTTAACCAATTTGGTTATGAGTATGAACCTCGTGAATTCTAACATGGTAGCAGAGTAAGCTTTTCATGTGATTGACTATTCAATCAACATGCTTACCGTCCCCCGCATTACCAATCCACGTATTTGACTTATAAAATGTCATACGTGAGGGGCGTGTTGTTATCCCACATTGGGAACTTAAAAGCTCTATTTGCTCCTTATAAATAATTCTGGGCTACTCATCTCATAACTAATTGATTATGAGTAGGGATCCCATGAATTCTTAACATTTATCATGACTCAACTATAGGAACCCAAATTGTTTTTTAAAAGAAAGGATAGGCTTCAGCTATTATACATTATTTATTTACTTATTATCTGGTTAAACATATATTTTATTGATTAATTACTAGTTATGGTCTTACAAAATAAAAATAAAAAATTAAATAAACGAAAATGGAAACACGAGGTTAGAAAAGGGCACGTATCATGCGGCGGATCTTCGATTGAAAAAGATTAGTGTGTTTGTTTTGTAGTAATTTGGAATGGGAATCAAAAAAATTGAGTGTCCCATTTGTCCTATTTGCATGAATTAATCCTTTCAAAGTCAATCTTTTATGAATTTTTAGTACAAGATTCACTTCATGCATCGATGCTTACGTTCTATTTAATTAATTCAACAAATTAATTATACATACATGCATTCAACTTGTTCCATTCTTTTTAAGTATTCGACTTTATTTTAACTTATCCATGAGTTATGTGTTAAGCATGTATAGTGCCTAATTATTATCCTTGTCTTCACACAAAAATTCACGGCTAAGATCGTGGCCGAATCTAGTTATGTGGTTTAGGAGTGGGAAAAATTGTAGGATTTTTATTGAGAGGGACAAAAATATAGATTTTTTAAATATTTGGGGCATATATATATATATATATATATAAGTTTTTTGTTTTGAGGAGGCAGCTGCCCTTCCCATGCATTGTATTCGCCCCTAACTAAGATTTATTTGGTTGAATTAAAAATTGGGTCAATAGATTGCATTTAACTTTTTTTTTTCGTTCGTAGTCGTTTTTCAAAAGTAAGCCAAGTAACAAAATTAAAAGAATCTAAATAATCATTTACCCCATACTCGTCCCTAGAGCACTATTTAGTGAGATTATTCTTATAATATATAATATAGCTGTTTTATTAAGTGCACGATTAATAGAGAGAAAGATTTGCGAGGTTATGTTTCTCCTTCGTAGTTTCTAACTTCATCATAGTGAAAAACTGGAGTCTTGATACATGGACGAAACCCTCATATTGAGAATGAACCACTATAAATCGTATTTGTATAGTTGATTTTTGCTTTTGTAACAATAGTTGATGTTTACAATTGTTAGTTCCGGATTTTAAAGATGACAAAATAGATCAGACCGATCAAAGCCGTAAAACCATGACAAAGCAGATCACGTCGATATGGTCTATCGCAAAATCAGAACGGATCGATGAAAATCAGCCTGACCAGATCGAAGCACGAGATCAGCTCAATAATGATCAGATCAGAGCAGACAAGGTTGAATAAGCTTAGTTCTTCAGTCCGAATCATTAACAGCTATTTATTGAAGCATTTAATGATGCAATTAATGATGAAAAATACCAAAGACTGAAGATTACCTTAAAAGGTAAGAAGACAAAGAAGAGCCTACCTGACAGACGCCGAAAGCATAGACCAGAAGGCAAGTGCCTAAAAGAATAAGACTGAAGCTTCTTCAGAGATTGAGCAGAGTCAAGAGTTGCACAGAAAAGAAAATAATGTCGTTGGTATAAGCAACTATATAAGGATGCAACTAAAGAGCTCAAAGGGACGACTGATCAATCAAGAAACGAAAAGAAAACTAAAACATCACAAGCTTACAAGTCCAGATATTCTTGAGCAGAACCACTTTCATAAGATATTCATCTTACCAGTCTGCCCAAAGTTTTCATAAGCACAACATATTGTAATATTTGATCGGCATAGGATCATTGTGTGCATAGACAAGATCAGTCTGTCTTTTGTATTTTTTACTAAGATAGAGAAGTGAGATTCAATTGTAACTGTCAGACAGTGTGTGTCTGAACAGATCGAGAGACTAGGAGTTTCAGTCTGGTAGTGGGGTAAATCCAGCTGAATCGGGTTTGTACAACGGGATTGTATAAATCAAAGTCTTCTAGTGGAATCCTTCCTTAATTGGAAGAAGGAGAGACGTAGAATGATTACACCACCTTCGAACTTCCAGAAACATATTCTGTCTTTTATCATTCCGCACTAAGTTACACTCTTTAAGCCATCGAGCCGTTCTTACTAGTCTAGAACAGACCGTTTCGCACTATTATATTCAATGGTCTGTTCTGCTGAGAAATTGATTAAGAAATAGATTTCACTCACTAACCCGAGATAAATCAAAAAGGATTAATTTTAAAGGAGTGTTCATTCACCCCCTCTAAACACTCCGGACCGATCCTAACAACAATTTATCCTAATGAGCTAATGGTCGAGAGAGAATGGATCATTACATCTCATACGGTCTACTTATAAAATATGTTCAAAATGTTATTATTTTCATATACATTGTTTAATTTTGTTCATTTAATCTTTTTTCCTTGTTTCATCGACCTTCAGCATATTATTATACTCATTTTTATTTTAATAATCAGTAGATGCTTTTCACCTATGGAGATGGTAGGAATCTTAGTATTTCGTATATTTTAAAAAACATGGGAAAGTGAAATTCACTATTTCACTTACTATTTCAAGCATCAAAGCCTTTGAAATTTTGGGGAATGCAGTTTTAACTTCTACCTAATTTTTTTTTTTTTTTGATTTACAAGGTATCCAGGCTTTCGCCTGACTAGTCCTTGGGTGACGGAACCGGCCCCTCAACGCCGCTACCAGGTAAACCGAGGGATGTGCCCGAGCTGACAGACATCTGTGGGAGAGGACCTACAGGCCACGACCCCATAGCACACCCCCACAATATTTCAGCAGGGAATGCGCTCCACACGGGAATCGAACCTAGCGTCGAGGGGTTCCCCTACATCACCACAGACCTTACCAACTCGGCTATGCCCCTAGGGCACTTCCACCTAATTTTAATCAATAGAACACCGACTCCCCTTCTCAACGATAAAACATCCTACAAAATCTTGTAAACTTGCGTGTCTTTGGTTCAATGTGTTACATTTCCATATTTAAACATCAAAGTACTAAGTTGAATCCTCGAGCACATAAATGCATTTTTCTTGGTTATCCTGCTGATTTTAAAGGGCAGAAGGTTTATAATTCGCTTGACAATATAAATACTTAAAGAATTTGACGAAAAACTTCCTACTACTTATAATGTAATAGCATATTAAATTATAATATTTAAGGGAAATTTGTATTCTAG
Organism: Haberlea rhodopensis; assembly: GCA_907163345.1. Taxonomy (NCBI): domain Eukaryota; kingdom Viridiplantae; phylum Streptophyta; class Magnoliopsida; order Lamiales; family Gesneriaceae; genus Haberlea; species Haberlea rhodopensis. Next base: position 1,073,649 of record CAJQUN010000179.1, read on the forward strand.
TACTATTACCAAATAATATTTTCACATATATCTTCATTTTAAAAAATCTACAAATAAATTCATGGTGTAGAAATGTTTTTTCACTTAAGTCCAATTTCAAACTTGTGATTAAAAAATATCTACTTTCATGCCAGAAATACCCTTGTACTGAGAAAACAATAAATCTAATTGAAAAGTTCGAGGTTTGCTTGGGCGGCGCATTTGAAAATTTACGTTCGTTCGTTTTCTCCACCTAAAAACCTCGAAAATCATTTCAATCGAATCGTGTGTGTGGACTCATTCCTAATCAAGTGTTTAATTATCACACAATGATTATTTTATTATGAATAACGGAAGATTATTTTAAAATTTACCAAACATGGTCCTAAAAATTTCGGCATGACCTCCCCGCACGAGGGACATACCAAAAAAAAAATGAAAATACATATAACAATATCCCCATTGCAGAAATTAAATACATAATACTATATTATGCACAATAGGCATCCAACACATAATCCATACTAAAAATATTTACATCATACCATAGCATGCACACAATAAGCCTCCAGCACACATTTCATACTAAAATATTTACATAATACCATCAGCAGTAAATAAACACCGAATATCAACAAATATTCAAGACTGAACTGAAATAAACTTAATTTACATAGTTATGTAATCTAGGACAACCTGACATAAATTAACTATCCTACGACTGGGATAGACAGAACCTCATGATGGCTTCCATCGAGCATGCTCTCTTTGGGATCCTGGTTACCTGTAATACCTGTCATTGTCCACACACGAAGACAACAACAACCCATTGGGGGTGAGCCAAAGCCCAATATGAACCTATCAAGTAATTACAACATGTATCTATAAAATGCTATATATGATGATATGCAGTGCAATGTAATGCAATGCATGTTTATACAATGAACCGAATGTCAGATACCAAATATCGGAGTCCAAAGAAAGATATCATCAATCAATATCAAGCTCGAGCAGAGGGTGGAGGCATCGCGCGATATAACTCCTCCATCGCCGTGAACAACATCCCTCGTGTCTAGGTCCGACGATAATGCACCTGACAGCAGTTGCTACCTACACTGTCTGTCATCGTCGTGCCCAGCGTCCCTATGATACTATAGATCTCAATCATAATCAAATGATATCAAAGGATTGGTAAGATCAATATGAAATGTCCAACATATATGTCATGTATCGATGTATATTTATCAAAATGATGTATGTTAACAAAACATTTATTTTCATACATCAATATGCCAATTATAAATGCTATGAATGCTCCATAATTTAACTAAACTCATATAGCCAAGTAATTTCACATAATTCACATATGTTTAGCAAATCATGTATCAAATAATACAGATACATGTCGTATGTTACCAATCGCAACATACTTTTTCCTGGCGTGACAAGGGAACTCATGCTGTAAAATTATATAGCACGGTATGTGTGACTTACACAATGATATTTTATTTGCCATAACATTCTATTCCAAACATAGCATAAATATGTAAAACTTGTACGTCGTAAGGTACAAATATAAATCAGTAACCACATATTCTATTACCTTTTTCATATATTAACAAGAATGGCTAAAACTCTTTTGTTTTATAATTTAGCCACACCACAGATTCCATCATCATTTTTAGTTCAGTTTCATATCATCAATTTCTTCTTTATTTGTGAATTCCCTTTTCAGTCATAAGAATCAACATATTAACTTATACAAATAAGTTGCTTCCGTATTACAAGTTGAGCAAAATTCTTAAATTTCAAATTGGAGAACCTGCTCAAATCTTACTTGTTTAATACTTTAAAGCATTCGAGATCCTTACGTTAACCAACGGCAATTAACAACACTAAACATGAAGTTTAGCTTCCAGACTTTAATTCATGCAACAAAACTCGCAGGAAAATGGGAAAATCCAAATGCAACCAGTTCACGTCAAGCAATAGACATATAGGGAAACTGGGTGACGACCAACCAACAAAACACCCTCCAATTTACATAAAATCGACAAAACAAGAAGGAGAACCAATCCTTGGACAGTGTCAACAAATCGACGCAATAGTCCTCAAAACAGCAAGGGAAATTGACTCAATCAACAAAGAACATTAAAATTTTATACAATCCTCTCCTATTTGATTAATCAAGTTTAAAACATGATTTAAAAACCTTTACCCCCACATGCACGAAATTCAAATCCTATACTCACCAATACATCGACAAAAATCGAACCAATTCAACATGCAATGCAAGACTTTCACTACACTAAATCTCCAATATATTACAACCATTATAATTTGTCAAAATAACTTGAAATGCATCAAAATCAATAGATATCAATGCTGGAAATTCGAACTCAAGCTTACCCCAAATCGTGAACAGTAACCACGACATGCATGTGCGGTTTTCGGCGGCTCACGGTGGCTACAGGGGTGGCGACTGGAGAGAAAACGTTTGTCTAGGTGAAGGTAAGGTGCTAGACATGCACAATCGAAATGGATAACTAAAGAAATCGAAACAAAATTCAGAAAAAACCCTAGAAATCGAAATCGACACTTTCAGGGCTAAGTCGACGGTTTTCAGAAACTCTTACCGTGAATTCTTTGTATGGAAATGACCACCGGTGAGTTGGCTACACGGTGGTAGGTTTGATTTGCTTGGTGGTCGGACGGCAGTGTGTGAGGCGAGTTTATGGGCGGGATCGGAGGTCTCGCAGGAGGAGAAGGGAAATGAAGAAGAAGCGCGGCTGATGTGTGTGAAATTACATGTTTTGGTGTGTGAAAAATGCCTTGTACATGTTAAAATAGTAGTATAGCCTGGTTATGAACATCGAAGTGTCACCAGTATACTGATACATTAAATTTATAATCGACACTTGGGATTTATATCCACAACTATAATACAACATTAAATTCTGAATTTTAATAATTTATTTTAAAATATTATCGGAGTTTATTTTACCATTTCAAAATTATCTCATGTTCCAATTTAATTCTCAGTTTCACTTCTAATTAATTAATTCCCAAATTAGTTATTAATTAATTCCCAAATTACACTTAATTAATATTTATCAAATCTTGGGGCCTTACATCGTGTCTGGTTTTCGTTTCTGTTATTCGATTTAGGGAAGTCCGAGAAGATATTTTATAATTTTGTGATTTTCTTTGCTTTCATATCTACTGTGATGGATTTTGGATTCATGATTCTCTTGAAGTGTAGAGATGAAACACAAATTTTGAATGTGAATCCCACATTTTCGTACAGTGAGTTAAAATCTATTTGCAATCGGTAAATGGCATATTGCAACTTTGATGTAATGTCTTTAAAATATTCTGTACCTAGACACCCTAAATGTTGTTTGAGTAATGAGGATGATATGAGAAATATGTTTCTTCTGTGTAAGATTATAGATTTTCATTTGGTGATAATTGATGTTTATGATGAAAAGAATGCATATAATGGAGTTTCTCCGGGAAGTAGGAATTGGCAGACTGTCGATGGTGGTGGTAATGTGCCGTTTCAATGTGGTGGTGCATGCGAGATAGATATGCTCGCAGATAGTAGGCAAAAATAGTGGTGCAAGTGAAGCATGTTGGTATACAGAACCTGTCGGTGTAAGTGATTTACGTGCACATGGATGTAACTCATATCCAGGATATGATTCTGACCTTCAAATATGTAATTCTAAAGGCAAAGAGAAGTTGTTGTTGTGTTCCGGTTGGACATCAAATATTAGTAGGGTTGGACAACAGTTTAGTGGTGGCGTAGAAGAGTTTCGCTGTGAATTAAGTAAATATTTGATTGAGGTTGGGTTTGATTTCAACTATGTAAAAAATAATAAGCATAGGGTAATTGCCGAGTGTGCTAGAAAGCATGATGACCTTTGTGGTTGGATTGTGAATGCTAGTATATCAAGAATAGATAGGTCTTTCCACATAAGAAAATTGCAAAACAAGCACACGTGTTGGCTGAGAGTGGTGAAGGACAAATCGAAAAGGATGAGTTCAATTTTGATATCTGGAATTATTGCGAAACGAGTATCTTCAAATCCAACATTCTCTGCAATTGATGTATGTGAGTTAATGAAGAGAGATTATGGCTTGGATATAATGTACACTAAGGCATGGAGAAATGTGGAGAAAGCTAGATCTATTGGTTTCCGAAATTATGATGAGTCGTTCCAAGAATTGAATTCATACGCTCACGCGGTGAGAAAGATAAATGTTGGAAGTTTTGTAGAGCTTGAAGTTGACGGCAACAACCAACGTTTTTTTGTTTCATTTCGTTCTAGTATTGATGGTTTTAAATATTGTCGTCAAATGTTATTCCTTGACGGAACATTTCTTAAATCCAGATTCAAGGGTACCCTTCTGTCTGCCACGACTAAGAATGGGAATCAAGGTAAATTAATGGTGCACGAAATATTAAGTTAACATTTTCATGCATCAATAATATTTATTTTATGCACCAGTTATTATTTATTTGTGCACCAATTATTTTGTTTCATGCACCAGTTGTATTTATTTCATGCATCATTTGTTTTTAAAATTTCATGCACCAGTTAATTGTTTCATGCACCAGTTGTATTTATTTTATGCACTAGTTATTATTTATTTTATGCACCAGCTATTTGTTTCATGCATCCGTTGTTTTATTATTTTATGCACTAGTTATTATTTATTTGTGCGCCAGTTATTTGTTTCATGCACCAGTTGTATTTGTTTCATGCACCAGTTGTTTTATTATTTTAGGCACCCGCTATTATTTATTTGTGCACCAGTTATTTGTTTCATGCACCAGTTGTATTTATTTCATGCACCAATTGTTTTATAATTCCATGCACCAACTGTTCTATAACTTATGGTTCTTTTTTCGTGCTAGTAATGCAATATATAGTTGTATATATTTTTTCATGCACCAGTTGTAATGCAATTTCATGCATCAGTTATTAATAGCAAGGTCATGCACCAGTTATAACTTTTGGTTTTATCTCGTAGGTTTGTTCCCGTTGGCTTTTGCTATAGTTGACTCTGAGAACAACGATAATTGGCGTTGGTTTTTATCTTCTTTGACTACTATTTAGATAACGGGGGAGATGTTTTATATGTATCTGATCCTAATGTCGATTTGACGGAGGCACTGTCAGTTGTGTTTGGAGCATCTTTTTTTATTTTTACCATTTAACACAAACACATAGATCTAGCTTCAAATACCCATGTTGTATATCGGGGTGATTATGTTTGGTTGAAGATATTAAACCAAAATGTTAATATTATAAAGTATGTAATACGAATGTTTTGTAGTAGGCTTCATCATTTGTTAGCAACCTGTCCGTACTGTATAAATGTATGGTTAAGACTTGGTTAGTACATTTCTTGATAAAGATGTGGTGTAATATGATATTAATACCCATAGAATCCAGGTACTTTATGATACATGGAAATTTAAAGACCCGGAAATTTGAGGTATTCATCAAATTAAAATATTTTGGCTCAAGTTAAAACTTTATTTATTATATTTTATTAAATGTTATAGCATAATTTAAAACTCTATTATTATGTTTCCTTGTGGAATTAAACCACTAAATACTCCTAGGATCTCTACCTTTCAAATTCAAATTTCTCAATATTGTTACCCATAAATGTCATGATCTAAGCCATCAAATTTCGAAAATTCTCCTAAGTTAGCACAATGCAAAAATCGAAAATTTCATTATGGAATCATGAGTTTTGGTAAGATTTTTTGACTCCAAACAACTCAAAAGATTTGGGTAGGAAATTTGGAAAATTCTACACCATATTTACATCAAAATCTACACCACCTTAGCAATAAAATCTGCATAAATATTATTCCATAAATTTGAAGGTTTCCACATTTATTTTTGCTAAGTTTGAACCAAGTTATATATAGGATTATACCTTTAAAGTGGATCTAGCACAAACCCTTCCTCTCCACCATAATTTTGTTTCGAAAATTCTTCATCAAGAGCCGAAAACTTTAGCCCAAATCATACCAAAAAATTCGACCACTTCAAGGCTTAGGAAGGAAGGATCTCGTATTGTTTTCGCACCCTAAATCGTTCAAACATCTATAATCGCTGTAAGTGGGTTTTTGCTAGTTATTCGTTTCGTTTTGAAAATAATATGTATGTTTTTAAGTTCTCAATCGATATGAACTATGTTGAAATTAAGAAAAGTATTAATTTGTAAGCACTTTAAACTTTGAAATCTGATTGGAAATGGATTCCTTTATGACCCTGATGCGGTGGGATATAACCGTTTACATGACCTTATACGGTGGTTAACCGTTGTTTCTGGAGTTTCCAGACCCTTTATTCGTGGGTAAGCCGATGCATGACCTCATCTCTATGAGGGATAAGTCTAGAGACTGATATCAGTACCAAGAGGAAACTAGATGATTTATTGTGCTTAACTTATAAGAAAATTATGAATGATATGATATGTTATGTTATGGCTCAATGGAACAATTATGTTAAGATGCATTCATATCAATATATGTTTGATTAAGATATATGTTTTGGAAAATTATGAAAACTATATTGTCATATCGATTGGCCCCCGCTTGCTGAGTGTTTTCCAAAACACTCACCCCTTACTCTACCTTCCCAGATAAAGCTGAGGAAGAAGTTGAAGCCGAAGAAGAACACCAATTTTGGGGTTGGTGATCCGCTGCATTTTCTAAGATCTAAGACTTTAAAACCTTGTCTAAGTACGATTTTGTTATTTAATTTCGTTTAAGATGTTTAGGATTTAATTTATGCGTTTTTAAATTCAGTTGTAAAGACAATGATTCATTTTTATGTAATATAGTCTGGTTTTTGTTTATTACGATATTACGAGGCTTATTGATTTCAAGTTGTTATTGGAAATCAATGCCGGTGTTATTGACCCCGGTCTCGGGGCGTGACATCTTAGTGGTATCAGAGCTAGCCATGTTCCATAATCCCGCTGGGAAAAGATCGATTCACGATAATTACGATAATCGGAAGTTCAATCTGATTGATCACGTGAATAACGATTATTCTATTCCCAAAATTTTATTTTTAAAAGAATTTTTTTTTAAAAAAATAATAGAATTTTTGGAAAAAGTCGAAACCCTAGGCTCCTCGCCGCCGCCTGCCCCCACGATAACCTTCGACCAATATATCATTGGAATTGTCTCTTCCAGTCGATCAATCTGATGAAATTTCATGTCGATCGGACTACGTTTGCCCGATCAATTTCGTGTTCGAAATTCCAGAACCCTAATGGCCGAAAATTCATTCTTCGATTTCGGAACCATATCTGCTTCGTTTTACAATTAAAATTGAGATACTGATCGTCTGAACATGTCGGTCAAAAGCCCTTTATCAATTTCAAATTTCAACCACCGGAAGATTACCAGAATTCAGATCGAATTTGGGTCCAAGAACCCTACCAGCCACGAAACTTCCTTTCTCGATTTCTTAAATTCCGTAAACGTTTTTGTTCAATTAAATTTGTAATTACGATCCTTAATCTATGAAGATCGAAAGCCCTCTGTCAATTTTAAATTTCAGACGTCGATTTAGGGTTAATTTCTAAACCCTAATTCTAGCCATATGAACCCTAATTTTTTTTTTAAAAAAATAAATATTTCCAGATTGCAAATTTCGAAATCATGTCTTCGATATGTTCTTTATCATATATACTTCTGCGCATGGACCTTAGATATATATGTATTGTAGGATATGGCCGGACGTCCTGTTCGTAACAATCGTAATCCCAACTACGCTGCCCCTCCTAACACTAATGAGAAAAGAATGAATGGAAACCAAAACCTCTACAACCCCGAGGGTGAGCCTGAGTTGTGAGGACTTGACAACAATAGTCACCATTGTGGCCACGACACTACAAGGTCTGGCTAACCATGCTATTAATCAGCCACATCCGCAGCCAGCGCCACATCCACAGGGAGTCAAGTATCATTACGAATCACTTCGTAATAACAGAGTTCCAACGTTTGATGGCAACTCAGATCCAGATATGGCCCAGAATTGGCTTAAACAAGTGGAAAATCACCACAGGCTGCTTGAAGTACCGGAGAACATCAAGGTGGAAGTCACAACATCTTTCCTTGTTGATCAGACAGGTAAATGGTGGGAGAATGTGTCACCAATGATGATAGAAAAGGGACCAATCACTTGGCAACGGTTCCGAAGCACATTCCTAAAGCAGTACTTCCCAACAGCAGTACAAAACCAGAAGCTGAGGGAATTCGAACACTTGACTCAAACCCCCGACATGTCATTGGTAGAATATACCGCAAAGTTCAACGCACTGGGAACGTATGCACCAAGTATCATGGCAGATGAGACCCTGAAACTCCATCGCTTCAGGATTGGGCTGAACAATCGTATCCAATCTACTCTCGCAATTTTTGAAACCTCAAATTTTGAAGATTTAATGGGAGCAGCCATCAGGGCTGAAGCTGATATAAGACGTCGCGAAGAGGAATTCAAGCGCAAGCGACCTCCTCCTAACCAGCATGCCACTATTGGTCACAATTTCAAACGGCCTAATCAGTCCAACAACCAGCGAAAAGGACCAACACTCGGCCCAAACCAACAGAGGTTTCCAAAATGTGGCTATCATCATCCCGGAGAATGTCTTAAGGGAAAGGGAGCATGTTTCCGATGTGGAAAGTTAGGATACAGGATTGCCGAATGCCCCGAATCTGATGTAAAGGGGACAATTGCAAGAAATGGTGGGCCTCCGATCAAACCAAGGGAGAACAAACCGAATGCCCGTGTCTTTGCCATATCATAAGAAGAGGCGGAGGACGCGAATGACGTCGTGGCAGGTACTATTTTATTAAACGAATTACCTGCTTATGCATTGTTTGACTGTGGTGCCACACATTCGTTTATATCCAAAAGGTTTACTAAGAAACTAGCCCTTAAACCTGAATTACTTAGTAAACCATACAATGTAGCAACACCCGCCAATAAAACCTTAATAGCACACAGTATACACCGAGATTGTAATCTCAGTATTAACAAAACGGTGTTTAATGCTGAGTTAATTCAACTCAACATGGTGGATTTCGATGTTATACTCGGAATGGATTGGTTATCCAAACACCATGGGGTAGTTGACTGTCGTAACAAGAATGTTAAACTGTGAACTCCAGACGAAGGAGAGATCGTGTATCACGGTAAAACCAGGAACGAAAATTCCTACTATCGGCAGCACATACTTGGAAAGTCGTGAAGAATGGTGAAGAAGTAAATCTAGCAACAATAAACGAGGTAAAAGAAGAAGACGAACCCAGGGTAGAAGACATAGCGATAGTACAAGAATTTTCGGATGTCTTCCCTGAAGAGTTGCCAGGTTCTGTTCCAAACCGTGAATTGGAGTTTGAAATCAATTTGGTGCCAGGCACTACACCAATTTCAAAGGCACCATACCGTATGGCTCCAGCCGAATTGAAAGAACTCAATGAACAACTCCAGGAGCTCTTAGACAAGAGACAAATTAGACCAAGTGTATCCCCATGGGGAGCTCCAGTATTGTTTGTGAAGAAGAAAGACGGGAGCATGAGATTGTGCATCGACTATCGAGAACTGAATAAGATCACAATCAAGAACAAATACCCTCTTCCAAGGATAGATGACCTGTTCGATCAACTCAAAGGAGCTAAAGTCTTTTCTAAGCTCGACCTAAGGTCAGGCTATCACTAGCTCAAGATAAAAGCTGATAATGTACCGAAAACCGCATTCAAAACGAGGTATGGGCATTACAAATTCACGGTGATGCCATTTGGCTTGACAAACGCCCCAGCAGTATTCATGGATTTGATGAACCGAGTATTCAAGCCATTCCTAGATAACTTTGTGGTGGTGTTCATCGACGACATTCTCATTTATTCGTCGAGTAAGGAGGAACATGAACAACATCTTCGCCTCACTCTCCAGACACTGAGAGAGAAAGAGCTTTATGCCAAATTTAATAAATGTGAATTTTGGCTAGAGAGCGTATCTTTCTTAGGACACATGATATCAAAAGCAGGCATGTCCGTAGATCCTAAGAAGGTAGAGGCAGTTTTGGACTGGCAAAGGCCAACGACCGTAACAGAAATTCGAAGCTTCTTGGGACTAGCTGGTTATTACCGGAAGTTTGTTGAAGGATTTTCCTCAATAGCAGTACCTCTTACAAAGCTCACACAGAAGAACTCAAAATTCATCTGGAGTGAAGAGTGTGAGAAAAGTTTTGAGACCTTGAAGGAAAAGCTTTCATCTGCACCGGTACTGGTACTACCTACTGAAGACATGGGTTTCACTATTTATAGTGATGCATCGAAAGAAGGACTAGGATGTGTACTTATGCAAGAGGGAAGAGTAATTGCGTACGCCTCACGGCAGCTCAAGCCTCACGAGCAAAACTACCCTACGCATGACCTCGAGTTAGCCGCAGTGGTTTTCGCCTTAAAAATTTGGAGGCACTACCTTTATGGCGCCAAGTGTGAAGTTTTCACGGACCATCAAAGCCTTAAATACTTGTTTACTCAGAAAGAATTGAACATGAGGCAAACGATGGATTTAACTCCTGAAGGACTACGACATCACAATTAATTATCATCCCGGCAAGGCGAACAAAGTAGCAGATGCATTGAGCCGGAAAGGCAAAGGGAAAATGATCTTAGCTTCGGTCTCTGTGACACCCCTTACACATATAACACATACATATGAGGCATATAACATAATATTTAATGGAAGTGGAAATTTCAATCTCATAACATCATACCATCAAGACATTTATCATAATATAATTTACAAGGCAGTATGCCACAAAAATGACCAAGGTTGTACCCCTCACAACCAAACCAAAAACCTATACAGTATATGCAAATGATGAGCTGAGGGAGAAGGACTAGAGTCAGCCAGCCGACATTGGATCCATGACTTCCAAATACGTAGAAACACCTTGTAGAGTCAACTTTTATTTACAGCAACTGAAAAACAACATTTGCATTTGGGTGAGTCGCAAACTCAATGAGCATATTCAAATAACGTAGTATTTAAAATCACATAAGCATATAATTCATATCCACATAAGATCATGAATATACTCACATGATTCATCATCATAAGCTTTACACCAGTTCACATGTTTCATAATGATGCACATGTATGTCCGTATTGTTATTCTGTTATGAACCAATTAATACCAAGAACAATCCGTGATCACGATATGGCCATGGCACTCTGTAGATCCCCTTTTGAGTTCTCAATTAACTTGGGATCGATATTCATTGATTCTGTAATTCTGACCGTACTCAGAATGAAATGAAATAACACATGGTTCAAGGTCATTAGTGGCCATAACAGAGTTCGTTAATCTCTTATGAATGCACATGTCATAATCATATGCATAACATCAAGTCATAGGGTAAATAACATCATATAGAACTTATAACATCACATCTCAACATGTACATTTCAGAACTCAAATGCACATCATATTGCAATCATTGCAATTCATTCATCAATTCAGGATACTTATATAACACAAATCACATACTTATATAAAGTTAAATACTAAGTTATAAGGATATACTCGCAAGCGATACTCATATCTCGTAGGAAGTGCTTAAGTCGCCTTACTGGTGCCGGTATCAAACGTAGAACCTATCAGTGCATATCAAATGCACAACCAAACTCAATATCATATATTCAATATGAATTAATTATCATTATGCATAACATGTTCATGCCAGGTGCAATATTACTTTTCTATTATTCATTATCTTTCTAAAATTTAATCCCTTGTGATTTCTTTCGGATTAGTGAAAGAAATCTGTTTCTTAATCAACTCTTTTATAGAACAGACCACTGAATGTATAAGTGCGGAACAGTCTGTTTATATATTGACCGCTTTTATTTTAAACAAAAGATATTTCAAAGAATGGGTTGAAGCGATTCTACCGCAAGTGCACGGTTGTCAAGTTTTAGTATAGTGAAAATTAAGTACAGGTTGTCGAATCCACAGGGACTAACGTATAAGTACCAAATAAGATTAATAAAATTATATTTAGCCTACGATAAAAGAAGTTTGATTAACTAAAGCTAGATTAAACTAAAGAATAAAGATTAAACTAGAAACAAAGAATATAATGGTTCCGGAAATGCGAAGGTAAGTCACTCGAGAAAATTACCAAGCTCGTCGTTCAATTATATTATCTCTACTGATCCAATGGAATTCTCAAATTATCACTCAATTGATTTTAAAGGTGAAAGGTTTTTACTATTATTCGATACACTCTCTCGAGCTGTAACGAAACTAACAATAAATTAGAATAAGTCACTCTCGTGCACCTATTTACTAATTCAAAGTTGCTTAAATTATCAAAACCTTATAACTCTAAATCTTTCGATTTCAAGTTCTCACGTATGCGATATCATCTCTCGATCTCAATCGTGACATACATCATAAATTAATGGAGCGTGTTACAACGTTATCTCTCGATCTCGGTTGTAACTCTCAAATTCAATCAAAGCTAGCTAGACTTTGATCTACACATGCAATCAATCTATGAACAATAAATATCAATACGCTCAAATACCAATGAATCAATATATCAAACACAACGAACGAAAACTTCAATAATATAAACCAAATTCAATTCAAATCAAATACAGATGAGTTTAATTGTCTCTCGACCTCAAAAACTTCAAATGAAAATGAAAATCAAATAAATTAAGGTTCAGAAATACGATAAACGATGGATGAATCCGTGCGTTGCACCGTAATTTCTTCTCTTGTTCCTTCCTTGCACTCCGGAAGAGATTGGCTCGACTTTGGACGAAGAACGGAGATTGGATCTCCTTGGCGGCGTTGGGCGGCGGCTCCTTGACCTAGAATTCGTCTGATCAAATTGTCTAATCTCGTCCTCCTTTTTGAAATGAATCCAGCCTCTCTAAAAAGCCCCCAAAATCTCGATAAATAAGGAAAATAAAATCTTCAGATTTTGCGTCTCGATCGATCGATATTTTCACCGATCGATCGGTGCACTGTTCACGTCAGCCTTTTGCACTCACTGCCTCGCTCGATCGATCGAGAATTTCCACCGATCGATCGAGATTTCTCAAAATTTGCTGCTGAAGTTACTGCCTCGCTCGATCGATCGAGATTTCCACCGATCGATCGAGCCTTCAAAAAATCTGATTCTCGCTTCTGGCTGGCTCGATCGATCGAGAATAAATCTCGATCGATCGAGATTTGGGAAATTCATCTTCTTTCATTTTCTCTTCTTTTACGCCTCGATTTCGCCCGTTATCTTCATGTAAGCTCATTTCTTCCACTTCCGGTCTAATTTCCTGAAACAAACGAATAAACACCAAAAAGCATAATATCATCCAGGAAAAAGTACAGAAAATGGGAAGAAATTACAGTTAAAATCAGTCAAAATCTAAGCCTATCAACTCCCCCAAACTTAGACTTGATCGTCCTCGAGCAAACAATAAACTCAAAAAGAAAAGTTAAACTCGATACTAAGCATGAGTCATCTTCACAACATACGTAAAATCTCAGAAATCCTACTTACACATCAATAGAAGTCAATCAACATTTAACAAGAAGCAATTTCTCCTAAGTTAAACAATACATCGCAACATCGGAACGTGCGTGTGTGCTATTGTCAAACATGAGTTACATATATATCTTTAACATCAACATGTGCCATATTAACTCCTAGTCAAGATTACTTTGAATTACTCTACAAGTTTACTATCCAGCACTTCTCCACTAATGTAATTGTTCCTTAGACTTGGATCAAAAGGTCTTGAAAGCTTATAACATTAGGCCTTTTGGTGTCGGCTTCAAAGGAAAAGTAGGATGAATTCAAAGAAGAGAGTATAACAAAATCAGTTCAACTATTTTTGAGCTTCTCTTCAACTTTTTTCTAGCCTTGGCCACTTTGGGTCTTATTTTGAATTTTTCTTTTCAAGGTTTTTCTCTACATCTTTTCTTTTTCTTTGCTCATTCTTTTGTTCCTTTTGAACTCATTTGCATATAACAATGCTGTGCAATGAATGAGATTCATTATACTCTCCTAGGGGTAGGTAAAAATTTTCTTTTAGGCTCAAACCAAGGTGGGTATAATGAGTTGCCAAGAATGTCGAATGGGGGTCTAATCATATGCAATGCATAAACCATTCTTTTTCAATAAGGCTCAAAAGGGGACACTAAGGAATAATGTTTACAAGGTAGGCTTGAAAGGCACAAACGGTCCAAAGATCGCCTAAATCATCTCCAAGTCTAGTTCCTAATTATAAATTTGGCCTCAAAGTGCTTTCAACTAAACTGTAGAGTTATCTAAGATACTCAAGACTCATCATAGTTAACACAAATTTTCAATTTAATCAATACATACTTCACTCAATCATGACTCAATAAGTGCTCAAATAATTCCTCAGCTTTGACATATGGTTAACAACGGATATATGCAAACAAGTTAAACATTTCCATGACTCCTATCTAGATGAGGATTAATTTCATCATGTATTACCATTGCAAATCTAATTCTTCATTTCTCAAGACTAACTCACAAAAAATTTTTGTTGTGCTCAAGGACGATTCAAGTGACAATTAAGCACACAACATGTGGATAAAACAAATTAAACATGCAAGCCACTCCCCCAAACTTAACTGAAACATTGTCCTCAATGTTTAAAAGAATCAAAAGGGAAAAAGTAAACTCCCCTGATCAAGACGCTTGCATGAGGGTTGAGGAAGTTTGGCTTTTGAAAGCTCCACTGCTGTAGGGGTTCATCGCTCCACTTGAGTACCTCGCAAAAGAAGGATGCTAGGAAAAAAAAAAAAAAATCGACAAGAGAGAAAACAAACTAAATGCAAAATTGAAGATAAAACAAAGCTAAATGCAAAAGGATACGCTTGGGTTGCCTCCCAAGAAGCGCTGATTTCTAGTCGTCGGCTTGACCATCAGAAGCAACCATCAAAGAGCGGTTCCCGCCCATAGTAAGTATCGTATGATACTACTAATGGGTCTTCATATAGTATGCCCTCAAGCTTGGCAAGAGTGTAACGGTGTAAGCTCGTTGCTCCAACAACTTTCTTCATGACATAGTGAGCATGGGAAAATGATTCATGAATTGGCTTCATCTCATGGATGGCGTAGTGCGGTGAAGTTGGTGGCATCGATGAGGAATACGTATCCACATATGGCCCATAACATGTCTTCATCGATGGGTGGATATCAAATTTCTCGAAAATCTCATCATCCAACTTCACTCTTGGCTCGTTGTCCCATAGGATCTCCTCAGATGCCTTTTCCACTGTAGGCTCAATCACTTCCATAGGCTCAACTTCCCTTGATTTTTCCACATGAGTGGGATCACTCCCCCAAACTTGATTGGTTGAGTGATCATCATCATATAACCAGGCCTGATTTGTAGATCCCGTCTCCTCCTCTTGGCAGCTCATTGAGATGGTTTCCGCTAGGATTGCTAATTGCTGCTCTAGATGACGTATATAATTGGTCTGGTTCTCTAAATGTTGCTCAGTTGATGCCATGAGTCTAAATAACATATTCTCTGATTGAGCCGTTCCTTCTACAAAACTATCTTTCTTCTCTCCGTGATGCTCAAAGGTTTGGTGCGTATCATCAGGGTGGTGAGGCTCTGGTGGGTATTGGTGACTCCAACCTTGCAAGGAAGGATCAAAATGCCAGTGGTAATCGAAGTCCGCCATATCATTGAACAGGTGTAATACACTATCCTCAACTCTATCAACCAGGGGACTCCCAGTCACCAGTGCTCCTCTGAATACCCATCCTCGTGTCTGTGCATCCAAACCTTTGAAGAAATGTTGCAGAAGAGTATAGTTCGAAAAGTTGTGATACCTGAATGTGTCTGCCAGTTCATTGAATCTCTCCCACGCCGAATAAAACGGCTCTGAAAATTGTTGGGCAAATCTTGTGAAGACTTGTTGATGAAGCATCACAAGTACCTCGCAAGAAAAACAAATATCATACTTAAATAATTTTTTTTTTCGAAAATAACAAAAAGAAAAAGAAAACAAAAACGCAATAATAAAATTGGCTAAATTACAATTAACTAATCTCGTATGATATTATACAGATTAGTCCCCGGCAACGGCGCCAAAAACTTGACCGCTTTTATTTTAAACAAAAGATATTTCAAAGAATGGGTTGAAGCGATTCTACCGCAAGTGCACGGTTGTCAAGTTTTAGTATAGTGAAAATTAAGTACAGGTTGTCGAATCCACAGGGACTAACGTATAAGTACCAAATAAGATTAATAAAATTATATTTAGCCTACGATAAAAGAAGTTTGATTAACTAAAGCTAGATTAAACTAAAGAATAAAGATTAACTAGAAACAAAGAATAGAATGGTTCCGGAAATGCGAAGGTAAGTCACTCGAGAAAATTACCAAGCTCGTCGTTCAATTATATTATCTCTACTGATCCAATGGAATTCTCAAATTATCACTCAATTGATTTTAAAGGTGAAAGGTTTTCACTATTATTCGATACACTCTCTCGAGCTGTAACGAAACTAACAATAAATTAGAATAAGTCACTCTCGTGCACCTATTTACTAATTCAAAGTTGCTTAAATTATCAAAACCTTATAACTCTAAATCTTTCGATTTCAAGTTCTCACGTATGCGATATCATCTCTCGATCTCAATCGTGACATACATCATAAATTAATGGAGCGTGTTACAACGTTATCTCTCGATCTCGGTTGTAACTCTCAAATTCAATCAAAGCTAGCTAGACTTTGATCTACACATGCAATCAATCTATGAACAATAAATATCAATACGCTCAAATACCAATGAATCAATATATCAAACACAACGAACGAAAACTTCAATAATATAAACCAAATTCAATTCAAATCAAATACAGATGAGTTTAATTGTCTCTCGACCTCAAAAACTTCAAATGAAAATGAAAATCAAATAAATTAAGGTTCAGAAATACGATAAACGATGGATGAATCCGTGCGTTGCACCGTAATTTCTTCTCTTGTTCCTTCCTTGCACTCCGGAAGAGATTGGCTCGACTTTGGACGAAGAACGGAGATTGGATCTCCTTGGCGGCGTTGGGCGGCGGCTCCTTGACCTAGAATTCGTCTGATCAAATTGTCGTCTGATCAAATTGTCTAATCTCGTCCTCCTTTTTGAAATGAATCCAGCCTCTCTAAAAAGCCCCCAAAATCTCGATAAATAAGGAAAATAAAATCTTCAGATTTTGCGTCTCGATCGATCGATATTTTCACCGATCGATCGGTGCACTGTTCACGTCAGCCTTTTGCACTCACTGCCTCGCTCGATCGATCGAGAATTTCCACCGATCGATCGAGATTTCTCAAAATTTGCTGCTGAAGTTACTGCCTCGCTCGATCGATCGAGATTTCCACCGATCGACCGAGCCTTCAAAAAATCTGATTCTCGCTTCTGGCTGGCTCGATCGATCGAGAATAAATCTCGATCGATCGAGATTTGGGAAATTCATCTTCTTTCATTTTCTCTTCTTTTACGCCTCGATTTCGCCCGTTATCTTCATGTAAGCTCATTTCTTCCACTTCCGGTCTAATTTCCTGAAACAAACGAATAAACACCAAAAAGCATAATATCATCCAGGGAAAAGTACAGAAAATGGGAAGAAATTACAGTTAAAATCACTCAAAATCTAAGCCTATCATATATTTGTAAGAACGGCTCGATGGCTTGAATGAAAGAACGAGTGCAGAAAGATAAGAACACAGAATATATTTCTGGAAGTTCGAAGGTGGTGTGATCCTTGTACGTCTCCCCTTCTTCCAATTAAGGAAGGTTTCTACTAGAAGACTTTGATTTATACAATCCTGTTGTACAAACCCGATTCAGGCTGGATTTACCCCACTACCAGTCTGAAACTCCTAGTCACTCGATCTGTTCAGACACTCTCTGTCTGACAGTTACAATTTGTTTCTTACTTCTGTTTTTCAATACAGAATACACAAGATGCGCACAATGATCCTAAATGATCAAATATTACAATGTAATCGTGCTAAGAATAATTTCAGCTCGAGAGCTTCTGAACTTGAAAGCTTGTGATGTTTTTCGATTGATCAGCAAGAGTCTTGTTATATCTGTATTGTTGAGTCTTGTGTATCGTTGTGTCTCGTATGTGTCGTAATTTCTGTATTGTTGTTGCATCTTTTTATAGTTGCATGTACCAACGACATTATTTCCTTTAATGTGCAACTCTTGACTCTGCTTAATCTCTGAGTAAGCTACAGTCTTCTTCTTCAGGATACTTGCCGTTCTGGTTCATGCTTTCGGCGACTGTCAGGTAAGCTCTTCTTTGTCTTCTTACCTTTTATGGTAATCTTCAGTCTTTGGTCCTTTGTAGCATTAATTACGACATTAAATGCTACAATAAATAGCCGTTAATGATTCGGACTGAAGAGCCACTCTTTATGCATCCTTGACTGCTCTGATCTGATAAAGATTGAGATCGATCTGAAGTTTCGATCTAGTCAGTCTGATATCTATCGATCCGGTCTGATATGCGATATGCCTTATCAGCTTGTTCTGTTTTGAGCTATCAATCTGGTTAGTCTGATTACCCTTGATCCGGTCTGATATGCTTTGTCATCTTATCAGCTTGATCTGTTTTGGGCGATCGATCTGGTCAGTCTGATTTCTCCCGATCCGGTCTGATATGTTTTGTCATCTTTAAAATCTTATCGATTAAGTTCGGAACTAACAAATTCCCCCTTTTTGATGATGACAAAACCTAGCTTCTAAGTCTTTTTAACCAGTCTGATAAGAACTCTGAAGCGTATGCTTTCGGATCGATTACTTCTTCTTGTTCAAAATAAATGAACATTATTAACTTGGATCGATTGAGCCTTTTATTATTAAGCCTTTTATTTTAGTTCAAAATAAATGACAAAGAAATATTTCTTTATTGATCACCAACAATCTTGCATACAGACAGTCTGAATATTTAAGCAATCTATTTTCTTGAAGACTGAGACTGATGCGGCTTGAAGTCTGTTTTCTTTTCCCCCTTTTTGTCAGCAGCAATCTCTTGGAGAAAATCTACAACTTGTGCTAGCTGAGCGCTGATAGCGTCAAGACAAGTATCTTGAGCGTGAAGGGAGTTGGCGACGGATGCTCTGACTTCAGTGGCCAGCTCGATCTGCTCTTTTCTCAGGCTGTTCTTATAAGTGGCTTGCTGAGAGAACAAATCGTTCAGTCCTCGCTGAAGGCTGCCGATGCTGGCTGTCATCTTCTCTTTGAATGAATCAAAGTCCAAAGCTGTAAGCCTCTGACCTTGATGAACTTCTAGAACACGTTGAGAGAGTGACATGTAGTTGTCAGATAGGTGCTGAAGGGTCCTTGCCAGGAATGGAGGTGCATCAGATTGTCGGCTTGGAGAGTGATCTGATGATGACAATGCATGATCATCTTCTTCAGCAATCGGTACAATTGAAGATACAGCAGCTTGGTGACTTTCGGACCGGATCAAGGTGACCAGATCCTAAGAAAATGCTTGTATGAAAGCCATATCTTCATCTGATTGGACTGGAGGAGTGCTGGGTCTGGAGGGCTCCTCAATTTGTAGAGCTGCAACAACTGTGGACACCACCAGATCCGGATCGACGAACTCTGATGCGCCAACTGTTGCAAGTTTTGCGGTTGGACTGATTTGAACGTGGGAGACTGATGATCCCAAAGGAATAGATGTTGTTGGAGAGTCCAACAAGACATTCAATGGTTCATCTTCTGTAGTAGACGGAGCATTAGGCAATGGCTGCTCCACTGTCTGATCTGCTACTAGTTCTGCAGTCTGATCTGCTGCACGATCTGCTGGCTGATCTGCTGCTCCAGAGGGAATAACCTCAATGAAAGGTTCTGCCAGAGTCTTGCTTGCAGAGGGATGATCCGGGCTGGTTACTGGAGTGGATATGCTGATTTTCTGTCATTGAAAGCGGACAGCTAAATGGAGAGCATGAATATCCATCTCTAATTGAGAAATAACAGCCCCATCATCTCTGGCAGTTGGAGCGATCGGATCGAAGTTCGCTTTCTTAGCAGCTAAGAGTAGAGTCGCCAGTCTGAATCTTTGATTGGCCTTAAATAGCTCTTTGCGCTGCACAGCAATCCGAACATCATCGGTCTCTGTCCCCTTCAGAACTTCTTCCATTTTCTGAAGGCGTCTGAGTTTGCCGAAGAACATCTCAATATGGTTGATCGTTCTGTACTCGACGTACTCATCAAAAACCACAATGAGCTCCTTCACTTGTTCTTCAACGTCCTCCATAGCAATGTCAATTGCTATCTGCGCTGCAGATTTGGGCTTAGAGGAGAGTGGTTCGGAGAGAATGACTTTGCCCTTGCCGGTGGAGGAAGGGGACTTGATCCTTGATTGGGTATAGTCTCCCAACTCAGTGATAACAATCCCTTTGACCACGGGAATGGAAGAGGGGACTCGGATGGTTACTTTGGGTGCAGTGGTTGAAGTGGTTGAAATTTGGGTTGTAGGTTGGGGTGCAGGGGTGGCTTTTGTTGGAGGCAATATGGGTAAAGTTTTGAGAGGTAGAGTTTTGATTGGTTTGGTAATCTGGGTTCTTGGCTTCTTACGAAGGGGCTTGGCTGGTGGCGAGGGAGCAGACTGAGTGTCTTCAGAGTCAGTCTGGATAGTTAACTTTCGCATGACCCGAGGTTTGCGAGCAACAGCCTGTTCTTCTCCCTTCTCAATCTTGACTGCCACCAGATCTATAGGAGTGGGTGGAGCACTCTTGGACTTCAGCAGTGCTAGCCCTTTGGAGTTGAGAATTTTGAAGGGACTCAGAGCAGACTGCTTTCCCAGCTCAATGTCCAAAGTTTCCAGTAGCTTGCTGAGAGGAACAGCAAAGCAGACGGCCTGTATGGAGGCGATCACTGTTTCCATCAGGACTCCAAATAGAATCATGGACCAGTTCATCTTCTGTCCGGAAACAATAGCAGCCATGGCCCTGAACTTCTCGGCAGTGACGGCGTCAAAACTCCCAGCTTTGCCCAATAATGGGTTGCCCACAATTTTGTACAGCACCTGAAAATGAAAGAGCATTTCCTTCTTCTTGAATGAGGGTTGCAGGCGGTGGCCAAATATAGAAATCTTCCCCTGAAGAGCTGTGAGAGAAGCTTGAGGAATCTGCCCAAACTCAGTCAGTCCGGAGTTGGGTAGACCAAAGGTCTTGGCCAGCGTCATCGGCGAGATTTCAAATGTTTTGCCCTTGACAGATGTGGAGATAGATGTCTTCTGGGATACAGCATTGGCAAACATTTCACGAATCTCAGATTCGTAAACCACCGTGCCACACTCCAGAAAATTCCGTAATCCAGACGATTCCAAAGCTCGGAAAATGGAGACCATCTCTGCATATTCAGCCCTGTAAATATCATTGAACTCAACGGAGAGAGAGTTGTGAGTTATGGTAGCCATTGGAGTAAAATGGAGGAAATATACGAAGAGTTTTGAGAGATTTAGAAAGAGTTAGAAAACAGAAAGCGGTAAATGGTAAAAAGTGAATGAAAATGAAATGTTCAGCCCGCTAAATAAGAGAGGGAAGACACGTGTCTTTATCTCGAAGACTGATAATTAAATAATTCAAAATAAACGGTCAGGATAAAAGAAAGATAAGACGGTTAAAATTTGCAATCAGTCCGGGCTGTTTTTGTTTTTAATAAATACAAAATAAAGGATTTATTGTCCAGACAGATCATAGGATAACATCAGATTGACATAGATCGGTCTGAAAGTTCGGACCGATCTGTGTCTTTCTGAACATTGTATTATCGATCTGTGCCAACAAAAATCTTTAAACACGAAAGGAAGAAAATATCTAAACTATCACGATAAGTCAATGAAACAAAGAATTTGACGGAAATAATTAAACTTAGCCTCAGGGATTGGTTTGGTGAAGATGTCTGCTGCTTGCTGCTCTGTTGAGATGTGCTCAATCCGAATCTCCTTTTTGCCAACATGATCTCGAATAAAATGATGTCTTATATCAATATGCTTTGTTTGAGAGTGCATAACTGGATTATATGTTATAGCGATTGCACTTGTGTTGTCGCAAAATATCGGAGAGTCAACAGCTTGGATGCCATAGTCTTTGAGTTGGTGTTGAATCCAGAGCATTTGAGCGCAACAGCTTCCAGCGGCAAGATATTCTGCTTCAGCTGTAGATGTGGCAATTGATGTTTGCTTCTTACTGAACCAAGAGATCAATCTTTCACCTAGAAATTGACATGTTCCACTGGTGCTCTTACTATCAATCTTACAGCCAGCGTAGTCTGCGTCTGAATATCCGATCAAGCTGAAGTTAGAATCTTTGGAGTACCAAAGACCAACGTTCTGAGATCCTTTCAAGTATTTCAGAATACGCTTAGCAGCAATAAAATGTGATTGCTTTGGTTCTGACTGAAATCTGGCGCACATACAGATTGAGAACATAATATCAGGCCGGCTCGCTGTAGGATATAAGAGCGATCCGATTAGTCCTCTATACATAGTCACTTCGACTGCCGTTCCCCCTTCGTCTTTGTCTAACTTGATTGTAGGACTCATTGGAGTGGATGCAGTTGAGCATGTTTCCATTCCGAATCTCTTAAGCAGCTCTTTGGTATACTTGGTTTGGTTGATGAAAATACCATTGCTGAGGTGTTTGACTTGAAGACCCAAAAAGAATGAGAGTTCTCCCATCATGCTCATCTCAAACTGTCCCTGCATCAACTTGGAAAATTTCTCGCATAATTTGGGGTTAGTTGACCCAAAGATTATATCATCAACATAAATCTGAACTAACAGGGTATGTTCCCCCTTAATATATTTAAAGAGAGTTTTATCTACTGAGCCGATCTGAAAATCATGGTTCAACAGAAATTGAGATAGAGTGTCATACCAGGCTCTTGGTGCTTGTTTCAGACCATATACTGCTTTATTCAGTAGGTATACATGATTAGGGAATGAGTGGTTCTGAAATCCAGGAGGTTGCTCAATGTAAACTTCCTCCTGAAGCTTACCATTAAGAAAGGCGCTCTTGACGTCCATCTGATATACCTTGAAGTCTTTAAAGGCAGCATATGCAAGAAAGATTCTGATTGCTTCAAGTCTGGCCACTGGTGCAAAAGATTCATCGAAGTCAATTCCTTCTTCTTGTCGGAATCCTTGTGCCACCAGTCTGGCCTTGTTTCTAACCACTGTTCCATCTGCGTCCAGCTTGTTTCTGAAAACCCATCTGGTTCCAATAACAGGCAGATCGCTTGGTCTAGGGGTTAGACTCCAAACTTGATTTTGTTCGAATTGATTAAGCTCTTCTTGCATGGCCTTAATCCAGTTGAAGTCAGTCAGAGCTTCATCGATCTTCTTAGGTTCCAGAGTTGAGATGAAGGCAGCATGAGTGAACTCATCCATCATCTGTCCTCTGGTTCTAATCGGTGCAGAGGGACTTCCAATCACTAGATTAGGTGGATGCCTCTTAGTCCATCGATAGCTTGACTCTGGATTGTCTGGTCCAGCCGGATGAGTAGTAGTAGTGGTATGATCAGCATCTGCTTTGATATGTGAGTTTGGATCATCCGGATCGGCTCGATCCGAAGAAGCTTCAGTGCCTTGATCCGATCTGGCTGGTACTTCAGGTTCTGGTGGATTGTCTCTTGACCTGTTAGCTACAATCTCATCATCACTGTTAGCTTCGAGATGGATATTTTCCATCTGATTTTGAATTGATTCTTTGTTACCCTCAACACACAAAGATTCATCAAAAACTACATGAACTGATTCTTCTACAGTTAAGGTTCGATTATTAAAAACACGATAAGCTTTGCTAGTTGATGAATATCTATGTTGCACCGATACTCCAAAAAATTTTGCGGTCAAGTATCGGATACTTCTGGGATACGGATACGGCAGGATACGGCACCGATACGTATCGGATACGCCACGTGGCGTATCCGAGGATAAAAAATAAATTTTTATTTCGGATACGTTTCGGATACGGTCAAGATACGCCGTTGACCGTATCCGATACGGGTAGGATACGGCAAATTCGAATTTTTTTAAAAAAATAGGGTTGAAACTGTAATTAAATTAAATTATTTAACTAAATCCCTATTTCTAACCACTTTAATGTGTTTATGTCGATTATATGCTTGAAATTTTTAGATGTCCTGGATTAATATTTTACCATTTGTCGTTAAGTTGGTGAGTTTGCAACTTTATTCTGATTTCTAATGTGTTTAATGTTGATTATATGCTTGAAACTTGATTTATTACAAATATTATTAATTATATATTTATATATATATAAATAAAATAATAAAATTTGCCGTATCCGGACGTATCGTATCCTACAAATTTTGAAAATCCCGTGCAGCCGTACCCGTATCTGCGTATCCACGTATCCGCGTATCCGTATCCGTGCAACATAGATGAATATCCTAAGAATATTCCATTATCTGACTTAGCTTCAAATGCTGTAAGATGATTCTTACCATTGTTGTGAACGAAGCATTTACAGCCAAATACATGAAGGTGAGAAATAGACGGTCTGTTACCAGTCCATATTTCATATGGAGTGAGATTCAGCTTCTTGTTAATCATAGACCGATTTTGAGTGTAGCATGCAGTATTTAAAGCTTCTGCCCAGAATTTTTGTGAAATTCCAGAATCAGCAAGCATTGTTCTTGCTGCTTCTTTGAGCGTTCTGTTTCTTCGTTCTGCAACTCCATTCTGTTGAGGAGTTCGAGCGGCTGAAAACTCATGCTTAATTCCATCATCTTCTAGGAAGGATTCAAGATTCTGATTTGAAAACTCAGTGCCTTTGTCACTTCGAATCCTGTCTATGCTGGATGATTTCTCATTCTGAGTGCGTTTCAGCAGCTTGATCAACTTCGGACCGGTCTGATCTTTACTGCTCAAAAATATAGTCCATGTAAAGCGTGAGTAATCATCAATACCAACAAGAGTATACCGCATTCCCCCTAAACTTGTTATTGGTATAGGACCAAACAAGTCCATATGCAATAGTTCTAAACAACGGGAGGAGGATTTGGCATTCTTGTTTTTGAAGGATGATCTGATCTGTTTGCCCATTTGGCAAGCTTCGCAGATCTTATCCTTAGCAAAATCGATCATGGGCAGACCGATAACTAAATCATGTTTACACAGGCTAGAAATAGTCTTAAAATTGATATGATTCAAGCGTTTATGCCAAAGCCAGTGTTTATTATCATTGTTAGCGATGAAGCAAGGTTGAGCATGATTCCAGCTAATCTTATATGTATTTCCATTCCTGATTCCTACAAGCATGGTTATACCGTCTGATGATTTAACAGTGCAAGTATGTTTGTGAAATTCTACAGCATAACCATTATCACAAAGTTGACTTATACTAATCAGATTATAGCACAGATTTTCAACTAACAGCACATCATTGATAATAATGTTACCATGGACAATCTTACCCTTGCCCACGGTCTTACCCTTTGAGTTATCTCCGAAAATAATCTTGGGTCCAGTATATTCCGTAACTTCAGACAGCAGCTCGATGTTTCCAGTCATGTGACGAGAACACCCGCTGTCCAAGTACCAGTCTGATGCAAGTTTCTTCGGTACCTGTCATCAAACATAATTATTGTTGATACCCAATCCTATTTGGGTCCAGAACGGATTAGCCCTTTGGGAACCCACACCTGTATCAGCTTTAATGGCTTGTGTGTGTGTGGTGTGCTGTGAGCTGGTCTGTTTCGATGTTGTGTGTGATAATGTGTGCGATATGGAGACCCTTGATTCTCATGGAGTAGTCTATATCTTCGTTGAACTGGTTTTGAATTATAGTAATTGTATTGTCTTCCTTGCCTTCGATCTTGCACCCTTAGATTTGGTCTGAAAGACGCAAAGCTTGCTGGTGCCTTTTCTTTGGCTTGGTTGACATATCCAATTCCTTTTCTCAAACCTTGATTCACGAAAGAGACTCCCGTTTGAATCGTAGGTGCTTCAGTCTCATATACTGTGCTGGATTTAACAAATGTCATTTGTTTGATTTTGTTCTTTACCAGCAACAGTTCAGATTCATCTTTGGTGGATTCTTTGGTGTCAAAGCCTATGCCGGTGAAATCACCAACGTTTCTTTGTACCTCTTGTAATTCTTCCAAAGATGTTCTAGATTTTGTCCATGTTTTGAATATATGAGAAAGCTTAGCATTTTGTGTGCTAATTCTCTTATTTTCTTCATGGGCTGATCATAGGAGATTTTCAGCTTATTCAGCTCGATCTGGAGATTGTTGCACTCACCCTGCTCAGAGCAGCTTGGTTTGTTGTGCTCATCCATTTGATCATTGAATTTAGCTTTATTTTTCTCAAATGATTCAGCTAAGATCCTATAATCATTAGCCATGTCTTGCAGTGCGGACATGAGCTCTTCACGTGTAAATTCATTTGAGTCAAAATCAAATACCTCGTCTGTCTGACTCATCTCTTCGTCTGCCATTAGACATTGAATATCTTCTTCGCTTTCACTGGAAGAATATTCAGAGCTTTCTGAATCGGAGTCAGTCTGAGCCCACTTGCTGTTTCCTTCTTCAACTACTAGGACCTTTTGGGACTTTCCATGATTTTTGCGGTCTTTGTAGTGCTTCTTTTTCCTGTCATCGCGATGCTTCTCCTTCCGTTCTTCTTTCTTCGGTCTGGTACAATCTGCAATGAAATGTCCGGTCTTACCACAATTGTGGCAAGCCTGATCATTAACAGCATCGTCATTTCTTGATTTATAATGAGAGGGTTTAAAGTTCCTCTTATTTGTAGACATGAATTTACCAAATTTCTTGATAAATAATGACATAGCATCATTACTTATTTGTTCGATAGATCGATCTGATGTGGAGGCGATCTGGTCTGGAATAGCTGCCAGTGCTTTGTTTGGTTGAGAGATGAATGGCTCTGCTTCACCTCTGCTTATCAGTTCGAACTCATATGCTTTAAGATCTGCGAACAGATCATGAAGTTCAACCTTGTTCAGATCTTTGGACTCCCTCATTGCAATGATCTTAACATCCCATTCTTTTGGCAGGGCTCTCATAACTTTCAGAGCGATCTCTCTGTTTGAGTATTCCTTGCCCAGACCATTCAGTTCATTAATGATACCAGTGACTCTTTCATCAAACTCATTTAGAGTTTCTCCACTCTTCATCTTTATGCTCTCAAATCTTTGAAGAACAACAGTCAGCTTGTTTTCTTTGGTCTGATCGTTGCCTTCACATAGCTGTGTTATCTTCTCCCAAATTTCTTTGGCAGTAGAGCACATTTTGATTTTGCTGAACATGTTCTTGTCCAATGTCTTGAACAAGATGTCTTTGGCAACGTTGTCGAGATTTGCTTTCTTTCTTTCCTCATTCGTCCAGAGGGATCTGTCATTCTCTACCATTTGTGGTTCTCCACCAGTAATGACGACTGCTGTATTGACTTTCAGAATCTTCATTGGTCCATCAGTGATGACGAACTACATATCGTCATCCTGAGCTGCCAGATGAGCTTGCATTCTGATTCTCCAGTCATCATAGTCTTCTTTTGAGAACATAGGAATTTTGTGGAAAGATGCCATCAGCTCAAGTGTCTTTGTGCTGATTAAGATAACCTGGCTCTGATACCACTTGTTAGGATCGATCCTGAGTATTTAGGGGGGGGGGGGGGTGAATGAACACTCCTTCTAAAATTTAATCCCTTGTGATTTCTTTCGGATTAGTGAAAGAAATCTGTTTCTTAATCAACTCTTTTATAGAACAGACCACTGAATGTATAAGTGCAGAACAATTTTTTTATATATTTGTAAGAACGGCTCGATGGCTTGAATGAAAGAACGAGTGCAGAAAGATAAGAGCACAGAATATGTTTCTGGAAGTTCGAAGGTGGTGTAATCCTTCTACGTCTCCCCTTCTTCCAATTAAGGAAGGTTTCTACTAGAAGACTTTGATTTATACAATCTTGTTGTACAAACCCGATTCAGGCTGGATTTACCCCACTACAAGTCTGAAACTCCTAGTCACTCGATCTGTTCAGACACTCTCTGTCTGACAGTTACAATTTGTTTCTTACTTCTGTTTTTCAATACAGAATACACAAGATGCGCACATTGATCCTAAATGATCAAATATTACAATGTAATCGTGCTAAGTATAATTTCAGCTCGAGAGCTTCTCAACTTGAAAGCTTGTGCTGTTTTTCGATTGATCAGCAAGAGTCTTGTTATATCTGTATTGTTGAGTCTTGTGTATCGTTGTGTCTCGTATGTGTCGTAATTTCTGTATTGTTGTTGCATCCTTTTATAGTTGCATGTACCAACGACATTATTTCATTTAATGTGCAACGCTTGACTCTGCTTAATCTCTGAGTAAGCTACAGTCTTCTTCTTCAGGATACTTGCCGTTCTGGTTCATGCTTTCGGCGACTGTCAGGTAAGCTCTTCTTGTCAGGTAAGCTCTTCTTGTCTTCTTACCTTTCGGCGACTGTCAGGTAAGCTCTTCTTGTCTTCTTACCTTACGACATTAAATGCTACAATAAATAGCCGTTAATGATTCGGACTGAAGAGCCACTCTTTATGCATCCTTGACTGCTCTGATCTGATAAAGATTGAGATCGATCTGAAGTTTCGATCTAGTCAGTCTGATATCTATCGATCCGGTCTGATATGCGATATGCCTTATCAGCTTGTTCTGTTTTGAGCTATCGATCTGGTTAGTCTGATTACCCTTGATCCGGTCTGATATGCTTTGTCATCTTATCAGCTTGATCTGTTTTGGGCGATCGATCTGGTCAGTCTGATTTCTCTCGATCCGGTCTGATATGTTTTGTCATCTTTAAAATCTTATCGATTAAGTTCGGAACTAACACCATATATTCACTATATTCCATATATATTGCATATCTTACTAACTTTATTCAATATTTTAAATCTATGGATTAAATTTACTATCTATTCAATTTTTAATACTATTTATTCAATATATTTGAATATATTCACTATATATATTCAATATTTCTTAACATTTATTCACTATTTCTTAACATTTATTCATTACTCAATTTATTAAATCTATTCAATATTTCTTAAATTCTATTCATTCTATGTATTTTTATCACTCATTTATCATATTTTCCTAACTTTAATCAATTACATATTTTACAATCTCTATGCTTTCCAATGCACATATGAAATGTCAAAATATATGCAATTATGCTTATGAATGATTTCATATATGCCATGATGCGTATGAATGATCATGTAAAGTTTTCGGGTCATGACAATTCCTCCCCCCTTTAAAAAAATTTCGGCCTCGAAATTTATACCTGTATCAGGAAATAACCACGGATATTGTGTTTTCACGTGTTCCTCTGTTTCCCATGTAGCTTCCCGTTCAGAATGATTCTTCCATAGAACCTTTACCAAAGGAATTGCGCGATTCCTTAACTGTTTGTCCTTGTATTCTAATATCTCAACCGGTTCTTCAACATAACTTAAATTTTCAGAAATTTTAATCGGTTCATTTGGCAGGATATGAGATGGATCTGATCTGTGTCTCCGAAGCATACTAACATGGAATACATTATGAATCTGAGACAATTCAGGAGGTAAGGCAAGACGATAAGCTAACGGTCCAATTGTATCAAGAATCTCATAGGGACCAATGTATCGCGACTCAATTTGCCTTTCTTTCCAAATCTAAGAATACATCTCCAAGGAGAAACACGAAGGAATACTTTCTCCCCAATTTGATACTCCATTTCTCGTCTATGTTGATCAGCATAACTCTTTTGTCGATCTTGCGCTGCTTTTAATCGATCTTTCACAATTTTTATCTTTTCAACTGTCTCTTGAATGAGATGTGGACCTTCTAATACTCGTATTCCTTCTTCATCCCAGCATACTGGACTTCTGCACTTTCTACCATATAAGGCATCATATGGTGCCATACCAATACTGCTATGATACTGATTATTATATGCAAATTCCATCAAAGCAATATAATCATCCCATGAACCTCTAAAATCAAGAACATATGATCGAAGCATCACTTCTAAAGTCTGAATCGTTCTTTCTGATTGTCCATCTGTTTGTGGATGAAATGCTGTACTAAAATGTAATTGCGTACCCAAAGCTTCTTGTAAACTTCCCCAAAATCTTGATGTAAACCGAGGATCTCGATCTGATACAATAGATAAAGGCACACCATGTAATCTAACAATTTCAGTCACATACCTTTTTGCTAAACTTTCAAGTGTCGATCCCCATCTAAATGGTAAGGAATGAGCTGATTTTGTCAATCGATCAACAATCACCCAAACTGCATCATTTTTTCGCGGTGTTATGGGTAAACCATAAACAAAATCCATTGTTATACGCTCCCACTTCCAAACTGGAATAGGTAATGGATGTAATTTACCCACCGGTGCTTGATGTTCGGTTTTAACCTGTTGGCAAGTCAAACATTTGGATACATACTCGGCCACATCCTTCTTCATTCTAGGCCACCAATAATGGGTTTTCAGCATTTGATACATCTTTATACTACCAGGGTGCATAGCATAAGGTGCAATGTGTGCTTCTTCCATTATTTCATGCCTTATGCCATTCACATTAGGAACACAGAGTCGATTATGGATTGATAAACTACCATCATCATTGATAACAAATTCTGTACTATTTCCCTGTTTCACATTTTCTGCAATACTGATTAGTTTATCATCACGAAATTGAGCATTTTTAATCCTTTCAGTCATTACTGGACGGATACAAAGCGAAGCACATATAATACCAAGCTCATCAATATTCAAGGCAATATTAATCTCTCTCAATTCTAGCAAATATGGCACAGAATGTACTGAAAGATAAGAAACAGTAC
The DNA here is from genome assembly GCA_907163345.1 of Haberlea rhodopensis. Classification (NCBI taxonomy): domain Eukaryota; kingdom Viridiplantae; phylum Streptophyta; class Magnoliopsida; order Lamiales; family Gesneriaceae; genus Haberlea; species Haberlea rhodopensis. The sequence continues at coordinate 1,104,638 of CAJQUN010000179.1, forward strand.
CATATGATTTTCTGCTCAACGCATCAGCAACGACATTTGCCTTTCCAGGGTGATACTCAATAGTGCAATCATAGTCTTTCAATAATTCAAGCCATCTCCTTTGTCGCATGTTCAACTCTTTCTGACTCAATAAATACTTCAAACTTTTATGATCGGTAAAGATTTGAAATGTGGTACCATACAAGTAATGTCTCCATATCTTTAATGCAAAAACAACTGCGGAAAGTTCAAGATCATGTGTAGGATAAGACATCTCATATGGTTTAAGTTGCCAAGAAGCATAAGCAATAACTTTACCATGTTGCATCAAAACACATCCCAAACCTTGATAAGAAGCATCACTATAAATAACAAAACCATCAGTACCTGAAGGTATTGTCAGAACTGGAGCAGTAGTAAGTCGTTCTTTCAATTCTTCAAAACTCTTTTGGCATTCATTTGTCCACTTAAAAAGAATACCCTTGCGCAACAATTTTGTCAGTGGAGTAGCTATAAGAGAGAAATTTTCAACAAATCTCCTATAATACCCGGCTAAACCAAGAAAACTACGAACTTCTGCAACATTTTTCGGACACTCACATTTAGTTACTGCTTCAATTTTCACTGGATCCACTTTAATACCATCACTACAAACAACATGTCCCAAAAAGACAACCTGATCTAACCAAAATTCACATTTGCTGAGTTTTGCATACAACTGTTTCTCACGCAAGGTTTGTAGCACAATTCTCAATTGTTGTTCATGTTCCTCAACAGATTTAGAATATACCAGAATGTCATCAATAAATACAATCACAAATCTATCCAGGTAAGGTTTAAACACATCATTCATCAATGCCATAAATGCAGCAGGTGCATTAGTCAAACCAAAAGGCATTACCAAAAATTCATAATGGCCATACCTTGTTCTGAAAGCTGTTTTTTGACACATCAGACTCAGCAATTTTCAACTGATGATACCCTGATCTCAGATCAATCTTTGAAAAGGCTGTAGCATCTTGTAACTGATAAAATAAATCATCAATTCTAGGCAGTGGATATTTATTCTTTATAGACACTCGATTCAATTGCCGATAATCTATGCATAACCTCAAAGTACCATCATTCGTTTTAACAAACAATACCGGTGCTCCCCATGGTGAAACACTCGGTCTAATGAATCCTTTATCCAGTAATTCTTGTAACTGAGTTTTCAATTCTTTTAATTCAATATGTGCCATTCTATAAGGAGAAATATAAATTGGCGATGTACCCACTGGTATTTCGATGGTAAACTCAGTATCTCTATCTGGGGTTAATCCTGGTAAATCATCTGGAAATACATCTGGATATTCTCTAACCACTGGAATATCTTCAAGTTTCAAACCACATAATCCGTTATCTATAATGTGAGCTAAATATGCTTCACAACCACCCTTCACCAATCTGAGTGCTGTAGATGCAGATATTACACATGTAGGCAATATTTTTCTTTTTCCTTGAAATACTATCTGGGACTGATCAGGAAGTTGCAGTACTATTTTTTTAGTAAAACAATCCAACTTAGCATGATATTCAGTTAACCAATCAATACCCAGAATCACATCAAAATCCTGTAACGGCATAACCAGTAAAGTAGCATGCATTTCAGTATTCCCAATGAAGATTTTACAATTCTGATACACAGTATTTATAACAATCATGCTCCCTACTGGGGTTTGAACAAATATATCATAACCCAATGATACTGGTGTTTCATGCAAATGCATCATGAATATTTGTGATATGAATGAATGTGTTGCACCAGGATCAAATAAAACATAAGCTGTTAAACCAGAAATGGATAAATTACCGGTAATCACAGCTGGTGCTGCATTTGCTTCTTCCTGTGTCATAGCAAACACTCGGGCCTGATTATTGGCTTTACTCTCCTCTGTACTGGTCCCTCTTCCCATACCAAATCGTCCTCGATCTCTGCCTCTGTTAGGAGTAAACCCACTTGACCTGGTTTGCTCAACTGTAGGTTCTTCACGTGGCTTTGAACAATATCTTGCTATATGACCAGGTTCTCCATATTTAAAACATTTTCTTGTAAGCAGTCTGCACTCTCCATAATGATTTCGACCACAATGCACACAAGTCATAACTGATGGTGCAGAACCAAAACTTTTAGCAGCAGATGTTGCACCACTGGAACTGACACCTTTAAAACCAATGGGGAAACTTTTCTGGGTAGGTGTGACAAACCCTTTTCTCTTTCCAAATCCACTACCTTCTTCACTTTGTCTATTTTTATTCAATTGGAAAGCTTTTGATTCAGCTTCTAACTTTTCAGCACGTACAACTGCAGCTTTCAACTTGCTGAAGGATTCCATGTCTGTAGGTGTGAGGCGATCACGAATAGTAAATCGAAGTCCTGCCTCAAATCTGCTACACTTCTTCTTTTCTGTGGCTATCATATGTGGAGCATAGTGAGATAACTGGTTAAAGAGTACCTCATATTCCGCTATTGATTGATTCCACTGTTTCAGATCAAGAAATTCTCTCTCTTTCTGATCCTTATAAACTTCATGTAGGTAAGCATCATTAAAGTGCAACAGAAAATCATCCCATGTCAAACCAGATGGCTGATCAGTACTATATGGAATAGACTCCCACCAATCATAAGCATTCCCCTGAAGAAGCGACACTGTGTAATCAAATTTCTCCTCAGGTGTACATTTCATCAGATTCAAAATCCTTTCAGTTCGTTTCAGCCAAGTCTCTGCCTCAGCTGGATCAGTAGTACCCATAAAGTCAACAGCTCCCATTTTTCTTAATTTATCATACCTCCTTTCACGTGCTTCCGGAGGATATACAGGTGGAAACTGTCGACATGCCTGAGCTGGTATTCTATGTGCATGAGGTTGCAATGAAAATGATGAATGTGACTCAGGCTCGGCTGATCCTTCCCCTCCATGAATACTTTGCTCATCATTAAACCTATATGACATAAATGATGACTTATGCAACCATTTACCAGATAATGACAATGCACATGTGACAGTCTACAAAATCTCTAACCTTCGCTCTGATACCAAATCAACTGTGACACCCCTTACACATATAACACATACATCATACCATCAAGACATTTATCATAATATAATTTACAAGGCAGTATGCCACAAAAATGACCAAGGTTGTACCTCTTACAACCCAATCAAAAACCTATACAGTATATGCAAATGATGAGCTGAAGGAGATTGACTAGAGTCAGCCAGCCGACATTGGATCCATGACTTCCAAATACGTAGAAACACCTTGTAGAGTCAACTTTTATTTACAGCAACTGAAAAACAACATTTGCATTTGGGTGAGTTGCAAACTCAATGAGCATATTCAAATAACGTAGTATTTAAAATCACATAAGCATATAATTCATATCCACATAAGCACATGAATATACTCACATGATTCATCATCATAAGCTTTACATCAGTTCACATGTTTCATAATGATGCACATATATGTCCGTATTGTTATTCTGTTATGAACCAACTAATACCAAGAACAATCCATGATCACGATATGTCCATGGCACTGTAGATCCCCTTTTGAGTTCTCAATTAACTCGGGATCGATATTCATTGATTCTGTAATTCTGACCGTACTCAGAATGAAATAACACATGGTTCAAGGTCATTAGTGGCCATAACAGAGTTCTTTAATCTCTTATGAATGCACATGTCATAATCATATGCATAACATCAAGTCATAGGGTAAATAACATCATATAGAACTTATAACATCACATCTCACCATGTACATTCCAGAACTCAAATGCACATCATATTGCAATCATTGCAATTCATTCATCAATTCAGGATACTTATATAACACAAATCACATACTTATATAAAGTTAAATACTAAGTTATAAGGATATACTCACAAGCGATACTCCTATCTCGTAGGAAGTGCTTAAGTCGCCTTACTGGTGCCAGTATCAAACGTAGAATCTATCAGTGCATATCAAATGCACAACCAAACTCAATATCATATATTCAATATGAATTAATTATTGTTATGCATAACATGTTCATACCAGGTGCAATATTACTTTTCTACTATTCATCATTTCTCAAAGTTACAATTATGTTTTCTCAATTTCATTTTAGTGTAACCAGTATATACATATGACTTTTTATACCCATAAATTTTGTATAAATTTGAAACTACGACAGAATCTCACGTTTCTTGTTAAATATTGTTTATCATTGTTTAATCTATCACATATATGAATTTCATAATTTTTGGGCATTATTTCAAATTAAGCCATACCCTAAACATAAGAAAAAGTTAAGAAAAACTACCTCAAAAGGAAGGTAACGAGGTGAGGATTCCAGATATGTACTTATTTTCAAGTTTTGACGTCGTTTCGAAGTCCGAAAATCAACGAAACCCCAAATTTCTTTCTTCTCGTTTCTCTTTCAAAGTTCACGGCAATTTCACATAGTTAAATGTGTAATTGTGTGTAAATCTTGTATTTTCAGTCGGTTCCCGACTTTATTTTCGTTTTAATTTTTTTTTTTAATTTTCAAAAATTACAACTTAACCCTTTTAATTTTTGAAAATTACCACTTAACCCTATATTCACTATATTCCATATATATTGCATATCTTACTAACTTTATTCAATATTTTAAATCTATTGATTAAATTTACTATCTATTCAATTTTTAATACTATTTATTCAATATATTTTAATATATTCACTATATATATTCAATATTTCTTAACATTTATTCACTATTTCTTAACATTTATTCATTACTCAATTTATTAAATCTATTCAATATTTCTTAAATTCTATTCATTCTATGTATTTTTATCACTCATTTATCAATATTTTCCTAACTTTAATCAATTACATATTTTACAATCTCTATGCTTTCCAATGCACATATGAAATGTCAAAATATATGCACTTATGCTTATGAATGATTTCATATATGCCATGATGCGTATGAATGATCATGTAAAGTTTTCGGGTCATGTAGTCTCAGCTCGACCTTACCTTCGAGAGACCATCAAATTAAGTCAAGATAATGATCCTAGTCTGACAAAGCTAAAAGAGCAAGTCAAAGATGGAAAAATCACTGACTTCGAGACTGATAGTAATGGAATTCTGTGGATGAAGGGACGATTGTCGTACCAAATGTGGACAACATAAGACAAGAGGTGATGTCTGAAGCACATAAATCCAAATTTTCAGTCCACCCTGGGAGTACAAAGATGTACAAAGATTTGAAGAAAAATTTCTGGTGGAATGCCATGAAGAAAGACGTAGCAGAATTCGTCGCCCGATGCTTAGTATGTCAGCAAGTTAAACATGAGCATCAAAGACCCGGAGGACTTCTTCAACCTCTGAAAATACCTGAATGGAAATGGGAACACATCTCCATGGATTTCGTCGCAGGACTACCAAAATCAAGACAGAGCCATGATGGAATATGGGTAATAGTTGATCGACTAACTAAATCAGCACATTTTCTACCTGTCCGTATGAACTATAACTTGGACAAGTTGGCAACTCTATATATGGACAATATAATGAGACTGCATGGAGTCCCAGTGAGCATCCTATCTGACAGAGATCCTAGATTCGTATCACGATTCTGGAAAAGTTTTCAGCAGGCTGTGGGAAGTAAAGTAACTCTTAGTACGGCCTATCACCCACAGACCGATGGCCAGACAGAGAGAACTATCCAAACCCTCGAGGATATGCTAAGAGCTTGTACCTTGGATTTCACTACGAATTGAAGCAAGCTTTTGCCTCTAGTCGAGTTCGCTTATAACAACAGCTATCATAGTAGTATTGGGATGGCGCCATACGAAGCACTCTATGGGCGAAAATGTCGATTACCGTTATACTGGGATGAAGTAGGAGAAAGAGCTATCACAGGACCTGAGTTAGTGCAAGCCACTACTGACAAGATATCTATCATCAGAGACCGACTTAAGACAGCTCAGGATCGACAGAAAAGCTGGGCTGACATGAAGAGGAGACCAGTAGATATTGAGATTGGTGAAAAAGTCTATGTAAAGATTTCACCAATGAAAGGAGTTATTCGATTTGACAAAAGGGGAAAGTTGAATCCGAGATATGTGGGACCATTTGAAGTTCTAGAAAAAAGTGGGAACACTAGCATATAAAGTAGCACTACCACCACACCTATCAAGAATTCACAATGTCTTCCACGTATCACAACTAAGGAAATACAATGCTGACCCAAGCCATGTGCTTGAGGCTGAACCATTAGTCACTCAAGGGAACTTGGACGAAACTCTAAAATACGAAGAAGTTCCGATTCGGATCGTAGACACAAAAGACCATGTATTGAGACGAAGAACCATTTCTTATGTCAAAGTCCAATGGTCAAACCATACGGAAAGAGAAGCTACATGGGAAATAGAGGAAGTGATACGGGAAAAATACCCCTACCTTTTCCATGATCAAGTTGACTCGAGTTTCGAGGACGAAACTTCCAATAAGGAGGGAGGGATGTAAAGACCAAGAAATTTGAGGTATTCATCAAATTAAAATATTTTGGCTCAAGTTAAAACTTTATTTATTATATTATTATTAAATGTTATAGCATAATTTAAAACTCTATTATTATGTTTCCTTGTGGAATTAAACCACTAAATACTCCTAGGATCTCTACCTTTCAAACTCAAATTTCTCAATCTTGTTACCCATAAATATCATGATCTAAGCCATCAAATTTCGAAAATTCCCATCCTAAGTTAGCAATGCAAAAATCGAAAATTTCATTATGGAATCATGAGTTTTGGTAAGATTTTTTGACTCCAAACAACTCAAAAGATAGGAAATTTGGAAAATTCTACACCATATTTACATCAAAATCTACACCACCTTAGCAATAAAATCTGCATAAATATTATTCCATAAATTTGAAGGTTTCCACCTTTATTTTTGCTAAGTTTGAACCAAGTTATATATAGGATTATACTTTAAAGTGGATCTAGCACAAACCCTTCCTCTCCACCATAATTTTGTTTCGAAAATTCTTCATCAAGAGCCGAAAACTTTAGCCCAAATCATACCAAAAAATTCGACCACTTCAAGTCTTAGGAAGGAAGGATCTCGTATTGTTTTCGCACCCTAAATCGTTCAAACATCTATAATCGCTGTAAGTGGGTTTTTTCTAGTTATTCGTTTCGTTTTGAAAATAATATGTATGTTTTTAAGTTCTCAATCGATATGAACTATGTTGAAATTAAGAAAAGTATTAATTTGTAAGCACTTTAAACTTTGAAATCTGATTGGAAATGGATTCCTTTATGACCCTGATGCGGTGGGATATAACCGTTTACATGACCTTATACGGTGGTTAACCGTTGTTTCTGAAGTTTCCAGACCCTTTATTCGTGGGTAAGCCGATGCATGACCTCATCTCTATGAGGGATAAGTCTAGAGACTGATATCAGTACCAAGAGGAAACTAGATGATTTATTGTGCTTAACTTATAAGAAAATTATGAATGATATGATATGTTATGTTATGGCTCGATGGAGCAATTATGTTAAGATGCATTCATATCAATATATGTTTGATTAAGATATATGTTTTGGAAAATTATGAAAACTATTATATTGTCATATCGATTAGCCCCCGCTTGCTGAGTGTTTTCCAAAACACTCACCCCTTACTCTACCTTCCCAGATAAAGCTGAGGAAGAAGTTGAAGCCGAAGAAGAACACCAATTTTGGGGTTGGTGATCCGCTGCGTTTTCTAAGATCTAAGACTTTAAAACCTTGTCTAAGTACGATTTTGTTATTTAATTTCGTTTAAGATGTTTAGGATTTAATTTATGAGTTTTTAAATTCAGTTGTAAAGACAATGATTCATTTTTATGGAATATAGACTGGTTTTTGTTTATTACGATATTACGAGGCTTATTGATTTCAAGTTGTTATTGGAAATCAATGCCGGTGTTATTGACCCCGGTCTCGGTGCGTGACAGAAATCATGGAATTTATATCCTTCGATGTTAAATTTATTTAATTTAATGATAATTATTTACTCATCTTCACAATGTGATTGTCTGGTTGATGCTACATTTAAGGATAACAATTGTGATATGTGTTAGAAAAGACAATATAGATACTAAAATGATTGAAATACCCTTAAATGAGTGAATTTATATATTACAATATTCCATATTATTTTGTTAAAATAAATTTTTTATTCTATAAATATTTATTTATAAATTTATTAATATTACAAAATATATATGTATTAACATTTTTAAATTAAATTCAAAACTATTATTTTAGAAAATTAAAATAGAATTTATAAATTATTTATTTTAATAATAATAATAATAATTTATAATATTAAATAAATTATTAGAAGTAAGAATAATAATAAGATGGAAAGAAGAATAATAATAACGTAATATGAAATATATTAACAATAATAAATAAAAAAATATATGAAATAATTTTATTGTAAAACAAAAATAAGAAGAATAATAGATAAATTAATACTAAATAACGAGAAAAAAGAATAGTATTAAATCAATAGTTAATATATCAATAATAAATGCCGATAATAATAATAATAACAATAAACAATAATAAGAAATAAAATATTAATAAAATAATAAGAATAAGAATAATGATAATTGTATTATAATTAATACAATAATTATTTATATGTTTATTCTAATTATTAGTAATTAAGTTATGTTAAATTATTTTATTTAATTTATAAATTATCGTTATTATTTTTTGTTATTACATTGTTATTAATTATTTTATTTTAATGACTATTTATATTAATAATTTATTGTTTTTGAAGGAGAAATAATAATCATTAAGGAATATAAATAATGTCATTGTTTTGCCATTTGATTGTGGGGATATGTTGGTAATAAAATACCACTATCACTCCTTATCAAACCATGTAGGGGATATAATTTTTCATTCAAATTATGTACAAATAATATCTACAGTGCAGACCTTATAAGAGTCCACCGGCCTTCATGATAAAATATACATGAAACAAACACTGGTTGAAGAAGGTTGTGGGATAAATCTATCTCTTATCCTTGAGTCAAACATAGCCTAAGATTCATAAAAGTCGTCAATGTCAATACAATCTTTTGTTTGCATGTCGGCCATGTTAGTATAAATATTTTGTTTGCATGAGAATATATATCATGGTGGAGATGTGTGAGGCCGGTACTTACGAGATTGAAGAGACAGTAAAATTTTGCAAGAAAGAGGGTGGCGTTAGCTTGTGATTGAGATTTGAAGGGCAGTGATATGAATACATTTTGAGTCTGTACAAAACTCCAATTGAGAGAATTTCACTAAACTTTTCAGGAATGAAAAATGCAAGGTAAAAACGACAAATAAAATTTGTTAACAAACTCCAGCCAGATTCTTCTCTCCTGTGCCTTGCTTCACATCACGTAATCCTTAATCCATGTGGGTTTGGAATGCCTTGTCGAACTTTCTTCTCCTTGGTCATCTTCTTTATCTATTGCTTTTCCCATGGGCTTTTCCTCAATTGGTAGTTTTGGCTTCTTCCTTTGTAATCAAGCCTTTTGAAGCCCATTGCTTAAGTTGGCTATCCATCATGGTAGTTCCAGTTGAAGATTGACGTGCATATCACTCCCCACTCCTTCAAAAGCAATCTTGTCCTCAAGAAGTAGCATTTTCAGGGCAGCTATTCGACCATTGTAACAAGACCTGTTTAACTTCCTGGTTGTGTACAAGGATAATCCTGGATGCAATAATTCCTACTGGAGTGGAAAGTGGCCGATCACGAAGGCAATGTGATATTATTATCATTATTTATTTATACATATAAAAACATATAAAATCAAACATCTGTGTTAACTTAAAATTATGAAACATGTCAAAAAATTCTATCATATTTTAAAGCACAAAATAAAAAAAAATCTAATAAAACTAAACAAAAAAATTGGATAAAAAAACTTCAAGCTATCCAAGTCATTAGAAAAAACTAAGCAAAGCTTTTTACAACTTCTAGCGATAGTCAATTCTACAAAAAAAAACAAAACTAATCTAATCTCCCCAAGAAACTTTCTCTAATAACTTTCTTATCAACCTCCATCCATTACAACCCACACAAATCATATATAGAACATTATTCCAGCTCCAAATTCATACAAATAGGCACTCATTACAACAACAAAGTAATCTTACTTCGTATAAAGCAGAAATCATATACACAGCTCTTATCTGAGCTGAAAATCTTTTAAGTCACAACAAACCCCACAAAGAATTTTACCCTTTTATGTTACTAGAGAGATGGATTAAAAAGATTATAAAAATATAAATTAAGGTGAATGAATTTCTTTATTTCATACCTGCGCGGCTTTGAGCAGTTCATCTAAGCCTTCTAGATTTAGATGTGCATTGTGCGGGAGATCATAGTTGGCGATAGAAAAGAAAACTACGATCATAACATGGACATGAGCAGAGGACCAAACAATGAGAATGTAGATAATTTAACATATTTGAAAGAGTGAAACTATTGAAGAAATTAAATTAAATCAACAAAAAAGAAGCATCAGCTCCATTCTAGCTGTATATTTATGCCATAAATGTACTTAAATACTATTCTTCTTATGGGAGATCAAAAGGTGATAATGGTTAAATGATGAGCTAAATCATGATAACTGCATCGATCAATGGTCAAATTGGATTCGAAAAAGAAGAATAAAATCTTAAATCAAATTTTAAGTACCTGAATCAACTGCGATTAAGCCACAGTGGGTATGAAGCACAATAACGCAGAATAGATTCACTATATTTTTCTGTTGAAGCAATTCTCTCGATATTAATGCCGCCTCTACCATCTCTCTCATTAGATATTTTCTCAATATATGTTAGGATACTGATGAGATCTTGGCTATTCATAATAGCCCAACTGTTGTCACAGTACACAGGAGTTGTGTCAACCGCGCTAGAAATTACACCCAACTCTTTGATGAAATTTCATATCCAAACTACATCTTTGTTGTTTCGTATGCTGCAATGTATTCAGCGTCAGTGGTGGAATCCGATGTGGTGTCTTGCTTGGAACGTTTCCAAGAGACAACATCATCATTAAGCTTAAATACAAATCCGAACATCGATTTGGTATCATCTACATCCGACTGAAAAATCAGCATCAGCTTAGCCTTCAACTTTTATTTCTCCACTTATAGATCCAAAAACTATGAACATATCTTAAGTTTTTCACAAGTACTTGATGATATTTTCACAGTTTTCCAGTGACTTCACCGGATCTGTCTGATGTCGGCTCATTACTCTAAGAACATACATCAGGCCAAGTACATAACATAGCATACATGATGCTATTAAAATAGAAACATAAGGTACCAATGTCATCTTTTCACTCTCCTCATCAATCTTAAGCCACATTGACTCGAGAGATGAATACTACATATTGGGAAGTAACTCCTTTTTCGACTATTCCATGCTAAACTCTTTTAGCACAATGTTTATGCACGTAGATTGAGAGATCTCAAGCATCCTGTAGATCTATCCCTATAGATCCTTACGCTAAGCACGTAGGACGCTTCTCCCAAATCTTTCATGGAGAAATTAGTAGATAATCATGCTTTAATTGATTAATCCAATAACATTCACAATGAGCATGATATAATCTACTTAAAGCATCACAAATGTAACCATGCTCCCACTAACCCTTTTGCACACACATGTCATTTCCGGATTTTTAACAAAACCAAACACTTTGATGATGTTATCAAAAGAAAGTTCAAACTTCGGGATGCCTTCTTAGGCCCATAAATGGACCTCTGGAGTTTGGTTGTGAAGCCCTCTGGCAGGCTTGTATAAAAGTCTTCACATACATCTGTTATATCTCATAGTCATAATATGAAGATATAGCTAATAAAATTCGAATAGACTTTAGCATCATAACCGATGAAAATTTTCTCACAGACAACTCTTTGTCAATGAGAATAAATGTTTCCTATCAGTCAAGCTTTGAAGGTCATTACCTTTCCATCCACTCCAAGCTTTCACTTGCAGATCAATTGCAGCCAATGGAAACAATTCCCAAAGAGAGATCTACTAAGGTACATACCTTATTAGAGTACGTGGGGTCTATTTCAAATTTCATAGCATCTCGCCAATATCCCGAAACGATAACCAACATTGTTTTCTTGAAAGTCCTAGGATCACATCTATGGTCAAAATTATTTTGACTACTTTCTAGGATTAAATTCAATCTATCAAGAGTTTCTGAAACACTTTCAGATCTCATTGATATGTGTACTTTAAAGGTTATGATTGACTCAATTAATTTTACCGTTTTTCACTTTTCTAGTGGTTTGTGGTTCTTGAACCCTTTCAAGTTATATTATATTGTCATTCCTTTCTAATAGAAACATTTTCTCTAGAAAGACTACACTTGTGAAACAAAGACTTGTCTACAATTGATAATATAAATTTCCACAAAATAACATAAGATGGATCAATTATCCAACTTATCTCCCGCTGGCTGCTTCACATAAGCAGAACAATCTCAAATCTATATTTGGATTATATTTCAATCCATATCATATATAGAGTTTTTGTCACTGTATTGGATATGAATTATGTTCAACAAATATGTAACTCTAGAGAGTTACACAGAGAGAATCACATTCTCTTTAATATAACTCAATATCATCTTGCACTAACATCTAGTGCTCCGCATATCTCCATATGAATCAAATTCAATGGACATTCAGCACATGATAAAGATATGTGTGATTTAAATTATCATTCTTTTTATATTCTTTGAACATAATCATACTAATCGTTCATAAGTTCATCAGATTCAATAAACCATGCATTCTTAAAAATACCGCAAATCACATTCGCAAATTTAAATCATTCTCTATCAAAATAGGAACAATGTTCGTGATTAAATCTAGAACAAATAAATAATTGCTAAAACCAGTTCCTAACCAGTTCAAAATTTTATATTAAATAAATGTTTCAAACAGTCTTTGGAACAACTCTTGCTACAATGCTTAGCCTCAGGTAGGTTTCACCTTTCAAGGGCTCTATACTTTTCTCAACATATGCAACTCTTTGCAAAGATGTGAACACAACTTGTATCATATACCAACGAAGTAGAATCAGTAGAAACATTTAATTTTAATATATAACATACCCAATCTAGAGCGCTTCTAGTCTAGGTATTCCTTACAATTTTGCGCCAGTGACCAGCAGTGAAAACATAGCTGCTGCTCCTTCTTAGTTGCTACTATATCCATTTTCGTATTTTGAGGTCGGGAACCATTTCACTTCCTCTTCTTTATCCTTAATTGTGTTTTAGGGTGAATCACCTGTGAGGTACGAAAAACGGACGTATGGGCAGACTTTTCGTCGGCTCTTTCTACCATTGGTAGAAGATTCGACAAGAAGAACACGTTCCTCCTTTCGAATCAAGGACTCATGAGTTTCCAACATTTTGACTATAAGATCAAATCTACAGCCAGTTAATGAGGATTTGTCACATTCAGATTTTCCAATTTCTCAACAAGAGATATTTTTCTTACACCATGCTCATAGACCGATGCCCCATCTTGCATGTGAAATGAAAATAACTCTTTTGAAGTAGCGAGTCTCATTAATCACGTCCGTTCACCAAACAACATTTATAGGTGTTAGAAAATATCAGCAATGTGAGCGAGTTTCTCATATCTGTGTTGAAACTCATTGGTGACATTGATGCTATCATATAGCACCTAGCCTAGAGATCATCCCACCACTTCTCAAGTGTGGCGATCTCTTCATGAGACGAACCGGAAGACACTTCAACATGAGGCTCCCACCAAGGGTATATAGCAACCTTTTAGAAGCAAGCACTATTTTAAAATTAATAGCTAATCAGAATAATTTGATGGTTAATTTGTTTATATCGAGACTTGATGTAATTGGATTCACGGCAATCACAATACTGAGAATAAACAGAAAAATAAGCAAACCGTTTGATTATAAATTAATTCAAAAACTATGGACTTTAGTTATGGAATGCTCCCACTAAATTTTTCGAATTCATCACCCTCATGACAAATATATTTTCTTAGTGGGCTTGAAGTCCAACTAGCTCATGATAACCCCGGACGTGGGCCCACCGGCTTCATGATACTAAAGGTAGATCACAATTGCATCATATGCAACCCCAAGATATTTGTCTGGCGATTGGCATAACCCTACGTGGGCAGGACAATTATGCATTCTCACGTCAAACTAACCCATCCACAGATGGAAATGTCACGCCCAGAAAACCCCACGTGGGTGAGTAATCTAAAAGGTTAACATAACCTCACCCTTAATTAAGTGGCAGTTAAACACACAGCTTTCCCATGCCAGATGCCCCCCACGTGGGTGAGTAAGGTAATATGACACAAGTAGCGTCTCATTGCTTAACTGTTGATGGAAGACATAAAGCAACAAACCCTTTTGATCTCCCCTTATCAGTTTGATATAAAAATTTTGAATCATATTCAAAAGAGGGATTTAATTATTTTAAAATCTCATCAAATGCTCATTTGTTTGTTTGCCGGATTCATACAACTATGCTTTATTCATGCATCATATGTACTAATAAAACATACAAACAAAGATTTATCATACATCATATGCATAATAAAAATAAATATGGACGATTACGACCATTTCCAAATTGATCCACCTGAGCCATACGTGGATCATAAGTCTGTCTAAGGTGATGCAGGTATGCAATGCAATCCTATTACATTTTTGCTTCCATTATACATATCTTGACTCTTGGTGCTCCATCTTCAATCTCGATCTCCCACTAATTCTAATAATTTACATTTAAATCGTGCAAACAAGAGAATAGGGATACACTCCGGGGTGGGATACATCAGAAAAAAGATGGAGCACACTCGCAGGCTCGCAAGCCCGATTACAAAAAAATCACCATTAAAATGAAATAATAAGAATCTAAACATTCACCTAAACACGTTGGTTAAGGCCTGTAATCATCCATCATGCAATCATATAATATGTAATTAAACATTAAACTAAACAATTACATCATATGTAATTGCACTAATCACATCACATGTAATTAGATCATAATAATTAATTTATTCTATCGTTTCCCGACTAATCACATCATTAATTGAAAATAAAATTAACAAATTAAATAAAACAATTTTATTTAATTTCTAATTAAATAATTTTCAATTAATTGGTAAAATCTCTATTTTACATTTTAATCATATTAATAAAAATAAAATTAACAAACTAAATGAAACACATTCATTTAATTTCTAATTAATTAAATTATCAATTAATTTGTGAAATCACTATTTTACCTCAAATTATAATATTAGCCAAAAATAAAAGTAACAAATTTGAATGAAATATTTTTCATTCAATTTTAATTAATTAAATTTTCAACTAATTGGTAAAATTCATATTTTACCTTTTAATCATAATACTAATCGAAAATAAAATCAACAAATTAAATGAAACACTTTCATTTAATTTACAAGTAATTAAATTTTCAATTACTTGTAAAATCTCTATTTTACACTCAATAATTAAAAATCATATTTTTAATTAATTAAGTATTATGATTTATTATTTCAAAAAATTAATATCCGAACAAAACATCTAAAATGACCCAAAATAATTTATGAACTCCAAACAATTTGGATCCAAAATTAAAAATGCAATTTCTACCCCAAAAATTATCCTTATTTTTCGGATTTATCAAATTTTTTTATTTTTTCCCCTAAAATATGGGCTTTGCACTACTGTTCATCTTCAATCTCAAAACAGCTTCGAAAACCTAGCCGCCAGCCCCTTTACCCCGACGCACCCGCTCTCTCGTCTCCCTCGCACGACAACAGTTATCGTGTGGGTCGAAGTCGCGCGCCCATAGAGAAAACGTTATCCGCGCCTCGCAAAAAAACACAGCCGATGTGCGCAATCGAGACGCGAGTTACGCCTGCAACATTTGCAGAAATCATGTGTTGCGGTTTTCGTCTGAGATGGTCCCGGGTGTTAAAGGCAGCGACTTGAAGAACCAACCGAGATGTTGGGACCCTGTGACCGCGAGAGCTGAACAGTTCAAGCCTCAATCAAGCCACGATTCAAGCCATGCTTTGATAGCCGCCGGAAATCAACAGCCTGGGCGGCGCGGACGACGGCGAGAACAATTTCTCAGCCGTGCTGCCGCAGCCCCCTCGGATGGCCGCTACGTGCGTTAAGGCATCAGCCGACGGGTCTGAAATTTGTTTTATTTCTGGGTCTCAAACCAGAATTCGTTTTAGATTTCTATATTTTACCGGATTACGAAATTTTGAAACACGATTAGTATCACGTGAAAATGATCTATTAAAAATTAATTATCAAATATATGAATTAAAGCGCAACCTGGCTCTGATACCACAGTTGTGTTTCCATACCCCGACGTCAGATCCAAACGCATCGAAAATAAAACATAAACAGATCTCGACCCAGGGACGGAAGATGGCGCCTGATTCATATATATTAAACATGCAAATAACAAATATAATGCACGAAAAGAGATTATCGTTCACTATCGTAGATCTGAATGTGGTGATCCCTTGGGTCCAATAAACTTGACCAGATCTACAAGCTCATCACCAGTGCTAATTTGATGTTAGCTTTTGTGAGAGAGAGTGAAGTGATTAAGAGTGATTGATAATCAGCTAATTGGGTCAGTGATAATAAAGTTCATTGGACCAACGTTTCGCTTGTAGGACATTTATTCTAACAAGACCAAGATAGTCTGTCCTACAACCACCAGAATATCAACAAATCAAGACCCAAAATATTCAAGGCTCGGGTGTCAATGAGTTGAAATATGCTACATTATAGTATCTTGCCAAACATACATCACTAATCAGTTTTTTGAGCTTCAACTACTATAAATTCTCGAAATAGAGAGCAACCCAATGAAGAGGGGATACCACTATCTGGCCGCACAAACTTCATCATCTTCAACATCCTAGTTTAATAAAAAAAAACATCATAACAATAATGCGAATATGTGGAGCTTTTTCAACCTCAGTCACCAAATATATACCAGAGTAAGTAAAATCGGCTTTGTTCCCTGCCTTCGTAGACATCTACTGCCTTTGTTGAGGGAACTTATTATTATTTTTAAGAGTTTTAATGAGATTATTATTATGACAAATCATTGTTTGAATATTAATATATATGGCATTTCTTCATCTGTTTACTCATGCATCTTGATGCATTGATGAAGTCCTTGAGATTGCTATAGTCTATAGAATGTGGTTACGCATATGATGGTGACCATGAAATACATTCTTGACTGCGATTTCTAATTGTTCCTGGTCGATGAGCTTTCGAGAATGGGATATCGATATATGCTCGTTAGAGACTGGTATTCATGATGTGTCTAGTGTAGTGCGTCGCGTTCATCGGCGTTGGCTTGGAGAAGTCAGCACACATGAATAGGTGCTCATTAGGAATGAGTTCACTGAACGACCCTACTCGGAATTCTATAAGTGGTTACCATTTGTCGAGTTTAGAATTCTAGTCATAGTTATGCACCATTACTCCTCATGACCCGAGGCGTCATTGAAGTCTTGATAGATAGCTGTATACTTTGATTTAATGACTGATCACATGCATGTCATAAAGTTGTTATTTTGTGTATTCAGTGATGAGGTCTATGATTGTCGTTGGGGATTCATCACTGGTCTTGATGAACCAGGATGTTCTATGTGTTTTTCTATATATGATTCGAGGAATCTCTGGCCAGAGTGGGTAGTGCTTGTGAAAAGGAGTTTTTCATATACGCGCACAAGAAATCATATAACGTGAAACAAATACATTATTATTGAAATCATAAGGGGCCTCGACCAACCAATGCCATAGATTCAATCGGGACATATTGAGTGAAAGGAATGTACTGCACGCTAACTATGGTTGAAAGGTTCTCATACATTGCTAGTCATTTGTATCTAGGTCTTCGTGAAGCGCAGATGCTGGACGCTACCCACGATCGGTAGGTTGTTGCTGGAATTATATTTGGTCATTGTCTAATAAAGGAGTTTAATCGACAATGGGACATTCGGGGTAAGCCCAAGAAGTTGTTTGACTTCTAAAATCACAAAGATTGTGATCCTACTGTTATGATACACTTGAGCCTCGCTGGGTCACAATCAACCGTCCGCCGATCTATTGATGAGAATTGAAACTTAAATGTTAAGTGCTCAAATTGAGTGATTTAGAAGAGAAATTTAATTTTTGAATGCTCCTCAATTTAGTGAGTTTCTATATTTGAAAATTTTCATTTATAGAAAGTTCTAAAATTAAAACGTTTGATATATTTATGTCTCATAAATATGTACATTGGTAGTACATCAAATTATTTAATTGGATTGAGTTACTTGGATTATGAGTTCGTAGTTTTGTTTTGGCTTTTGGGCAAGTGGAATATTGTTAGAATAAATGTCCTACAAGCCAAACGTTGGGCTAATGAGCTTTATTATCGCTGGCCCAATTACCTGATTACAACTATAAAAATGACATTAGGGTTAAATGTATCAATCACTCTTAATCACTTCACTCTCTCTTACAAAAGCTAACATCAAAATAGCACTGGTGCCGAGTTTGTAGATCTGGTCAGGTTTATTGGACTCGAGGGATCACCACATTCAGATCTACGACAGTGAACGGTAATATCTTTTCGTGCATTATATTTGTTATTTGCATGTTTAATATATATGAATCAGACGCGATTTTCCATCCCTGGGTCGAGATCTGTTTATGTTTTATTTATGTTGCGTTTGGATCTGACGCCGAGGTCTAGAAACACAACAGGTCTTCCCTTCTGAATCTATTTGGTGTTATAACCAACTAACTTGGGTCTTGTGCTTTCTATTTTTCTTGTCTGCTGTTATCTTGATATACACACTATATACCTATGAAAGATGAGTATTCTTTACTCGCACGTTGTGTATAGATTATCGAGGTTACACAATGGCATGATACATATATGAGTGTCAGTTGAAATGAAATGTTGTCACTTGTCTTCAGACACAAAAAGGATCAGAAGCCATCGAATACCACCTGATGGAGAACAACAGAGCCAAGTAAATTTTCACTCAACCAATTTTTTGCAAAACATCAAATGCAAGTACACATCCCTCTATATAATACTTCTAACTTTCAGAAAGCACCAAATTATTATACTCAATATGTTTTTATTTTCATTCTGGCCTTCAAGAAGTAATCCACATCATCAGGTGAGTCAATGTATAACTTTTTGTTCTGCTTTTTTGTTAACTTTGAGAGCATTGATTAAAATACTCCTTTTTTTTTATTAGTTATCTTTTGATTGTTTCACTTATTATTAGTTTTCTTTTACTATTTTCAGCTTGCTTTACTTGCTGGATATTCAAATGATGAGCTGGTGTCCATTTATCGCTATTTTCGAAGTCTAGATGTTGATAACCCTTTTATTACTGCAAGAGACAATTTGATCATTGCATTTGAGAAAGTAAAATTCTGTGTGATTACATTCTGCATAAGACTCACTTATGACTTGTTTGTTTCAGCTGCAAGTTCCAGTATCTCGCTATTTGCAGCTCTCCAGATTGCTCTTACAACTGCTTGAACTATTATTTCTGATATCACTCCTGCTGATGGGATTAATTTGCTTAAGTATGTGATTTGTAAAACTATAGTAGCTTTTGGAGAGAATTCAGACGTTATTTCCTCAAGATTTTGAGTCTTAGATGGTGATTGTTTTGTTGGATTGTCAGGCATATAAGGAAGCTTTTCCAAGTGGATCAAGCTGACTAAATGTTATAGCTGTTTGTGAAAACGATGGTCTGAGTGAGCTTTCATCACCTGGAAAGAGCGGAAGTTACTTTTATTTAATAGAGGATGATAGGTTTATGATCAAAACAGTGAAAAAAGCAGAAGCCAAGATTAGTAGCCTACCTTTTTTTGTCTTAGTTTCTTACAGCGAAAGGTGCAATTGTAGCATAAGCTGAAAAATCAAAATGTAAAATCTTCAACGATGATGGATGTATCTGTTTGATGTTCTTGATTAAAGGTTGGTTATTGTTTCTTTTAGGTGCTTATCAAGATGCTTCCAAGTTATTACAAACATATATCCAATATGAAAACTCCCTCAAACACAATGTTTTTCGGCATTCATTGCGTGAAACCAGTTGGTGGTGTCAAGGTATGTATTCTGTAATTCGGTTCATCAGTCTGCGTTTTGTCTCAGTCAAATAGCTAATTGAACGTGTGCTAACTTAAGCCAGACAAGATTCATTGTGATGGGAAATTTATTCTGCTCCAAGTATCGAATCCGTAAAAGTTTTGATTTGAAAGGCTCAGCCCATGGCCGTGCAATGAATAAGCCCGAGGATGAGATTGATGAAACCAGTATACTTGAGGATCCTGCAAACTAATTCGTGCCAAGAACTAATGAAGTAAGTTTTAGAGTATCTCTGTTATCATCTAAATTATTTTGTTCTATTGCATTGGCATTTTTGTAATTGACTAATTGAACTCGACAGACAAATTAATCATGATTGTGAACTACTCGGTGGAGGTCCAAGAGTATGACTTTGTAGTTTGTACGAACTACTTGAAAAGTTTGTAATGAATTTAATAGTTGTAATGACTTTTTTCATTCAACTTGATTTAAATTTTACTAGTTTTTGTAATTTTGTGCTTTAATATTGTATATAATTTTATGACAGGTTTTATGATTTTAAGTTAATACAGATGTTTGTTTTTATTTTATTTGTTTTTATATGTATAAACACAAAAAATGAAAAAAAAAACAACGCAGATGTGGGTGTTTCAATATGTATGTATGTTATTGTGTTTGAAATATATGTAGTGACACTACAAAGCGTCAAGAAATAAGGCTATAGTGACGCTTTTGTTTTTAGTGACGCTAGCTTAAAGCATCGCAGATGTGGGTGTTTCAATATGTATGTATGTTATTGTTACACTTTAAAGAGACACAAATATTGTTTTTCGTGACTATTAAATATGTATCAACAATTTAATCCAAATGTAGTCACAGCTGGTTTGGTTGAATCTTGTTCGGTACATGTATTGGAGTCACAGACAAAAGCCTCCAACTTGAGTGGTTATGGCAATTAGAGTAGGTTATTGTTTGACCTATTAACTGGTTGTGAATACAGTTACCAACTGGCTGAATTGGTGACCAAAATGTACCTCTATATATTGGCATGAAGTCACGGCAGATGGGAAGAGGAGAGGCAAGAAAAAGAAAGAAAATGTAAGGCCTAGGAGATTGAAGAACGAGAGGCAGTACGCATAAATTTTGAGAGTTTTTTGAGAGGCTAAATTTGAGTGAATTCATGTGTTGTCCATTGTAATACATAGAAGTGGATTAGGGAGTGAATTCATGTATTGAATGCCTTGTATACTCAAAGAAGAAACCAGTGAAAACTCCTCTTGTGGACGTAGGTCGTTCGTTTTCTTTGTGTTTTCGTTTCTGATTTCATTGGTGATTACTGCCATATGTATGATCTTGTGTGTGCCTTCATTTGATGTTAAGATGATGGTTGATGGTTGATCATTGGGATTTCAAGCCATTGTATTCCAATTTCTCAGATTTGTTCAAGTTAGTACTTCTGTGGGTTAATCTTGTGCTGCCATATCAATGGTCAATTTGCTGGAAAATGGAATTCTTGATCGAGAAATGAGTTGATTAATTCATAACAAGTGACGCCGTCCTTGGGAATCGACCACGACAAGAAATAACATTCAAGAACATCACGAAGAGGTGGCCAAAGTATTGAAAGGGAGTAGTGGTTACTGTCGAAGAAGAATAAGACTGAACGACTTCTGAAAAAGGCAGAATATAGCAACTGCTTCTTGTAGTTCTTGAAGGGATTAATCTGGACCAGTGAGCGGTTACAGGAAGTCCAGTGGAATTCAAGAGTGTACCGATCCACTCTTGCGGATTCTTGGAAGTCGTGAGAAATGAACCATGCAAGAGCATGAGCATTCTTGGAATCAAGAAATAACAGAAACTGCTTCTTGGAGTTCTTGGAGAGGCGTGCGGATTTGTTGAAGGAAGCATGCGTGAGCTTCGTTAGTGAGAAAAGTGAATGCAACTTTCGTATAGAAAATGGAGAAAAGGGGCAAAAGTGAATGATGCACGAGAACAGAGTCGATGACTTGAAGCTGTGGCCGAGAGAATTTCAATGTGTGAAATTGATGATGCAAGGAAGAACATGGAGAACCATATCCGATCTTGAAAGAACTCAATAGATTGAGGTAGGGGCTGAGTATTTCTTGGGGGAAGTTCTTGGCATCATTGGACGGTAGGAAAAGAATTCCAAGAAGAAATGTTGCTCTACAATCTATTGGAGTGAAGAAGATGATACTTGGATCGAGGTGGAGCTTCGAGAGTGAGATTAAAGCCATGTGGAGCCGCGGATTCAGGGAAGAATGAGCAGTAGACCTTAATCTCGGATATGCCTTATTGTCATCGGTTGTTCCGAAGCTTGATCATCAAGAGGGTTCGGTTGAATGAACTTCAAGCAGATTCGATATTTGGATTGGAGGATTGATTTAGTTGATAAGGTGGACATCGTTAAATATGTATCAACAATTTAATCCAAATTTAGTCGCAGCTGGTTCGGTGCATGTGCTGGAGTCACAGACAAAAGCCTCCAACTTCAGTGGTTACGGCAGTTAGAGTAGGTTATTGTTTGACCTACTAACTGGCTGTGAATATAGTACCAACTGGCTGAATTGGTGACCAAAATATACCTCTATATATTGGCATGAAGTCACGGCAGATGGGAAGAGGAGATGCAAGAAAAAGAAAGAAAAAGCAAGGCACAAGAGATTGAAGAACGAGAGGCAGCAGGTATAAATTCTGAGAGTTTTTTGAGTGGCTAAATTTGAGTGAATACATGTGTTATCCATTGTAATACATAAAAGTGGATTATGGGTGAATTCATGTATTGAAAGCCTTGCCTACTCAAAGAAGAAATCAATGAAAACTCCTCCCGTGGACGTAGGCCGTTGTTTGCCGAACCACGTAATTCTTGTGTCGCTTTCATTGTGTTTTTGTTGGGATATGCCCTAAGACAACTCATTAGATGATTGTTTATGACATACAATGTATTATGATTTTGTTAATGGCAATTCATTATTATATATTATTTGAGTATCTGTGTAATATGAATTAATATATAAGTTAATGTCCTTAGAATAATATTGTATTGTTCTTAAAGATTGTCCCTAGTCAAGTGTTATCATGAATCGGGATAATGATAATGCATTGAGACTAGTATGTTTTGATTGATGAATTGTTCATAAATATGAGATATCAAATCAACACGTGGGTACATGTCAGAGAACGATGTACTGGGCAGACCCACCATGAGAATGTTACATGGATAATTATATGAACGTCATAAGCAATTCTCATAGTGATAATAATGTATGTAATCCTTACGACTTGAGATCACCGGAGATCCCAACATAAGGAGTCATGTATCTTGATATTGTCAAACGTTACCTGTAACAGGGTAAACTATAAAGACAATCATTGGATACACCACGAATTATGTAGAGGGATGTTGAGTGATCAAGAAAGGATTTGTGCCTCCTATTTAACAGGAGAATTGTTTGGGCCCTTGATCAAGTAAGACTAAAATGCATGGCCGTGCTCGAATGAGTCGATAAGTGATATCGAGCTTATTCGTTTATTCTAGTTCTACTTGGGGATCAAGAAATAAAAGATTGAATATATGAGTATGACTATTCCATGACTCGTGTTCAATCTAAACACATTGTAAAAAGGGATTAAGTTACATGGTTAATATTATCACAGTCCGTAGGTTATGTCGAGTCAATGACATTATTGTAATTTGGGTAGCCTTGATGTGTTGCTAGATACAGCTCATTGCTTGTAACATAAAATTAGATTTTATGTCACTGCCAACATTGCATGATCCTATCGGGTCGCACAAAAGATTAAATCAAAAGGGAAGATAAAATTCATTGGATGAATTAATTAATTATGAAGAGTCTTAATTAATAATATTAGATATATGATTTATTTAAGATATTGGGTATGGGCCAATAAGGCTTTTTGAAAGCCCTTTAATTAAATCTAATATAAAATATAATATGCTAACAAGGCTAAAATTAATTGTTAATTTTATTAAGCAAAACCTAATAGCCTCCATAAGCTTGCTCTCGGTCGTCGCCTCACTCTCACCATTCTTCACGCCGCCGCCGTGCAATAGTGGGTGGTGAACGGCCGTCGTTGATCGGTTTTGAACCGTGAGTTTAGTTTTGGTTTAAGAACGAGTCTAGCAACTTGTTCTTGAACACCTTTTTCGATTTGATCGTGTGGATACCGCAGAGACGAAGGTGCAAATCTTTGTTCGTGACTCGTGGTCTTGCAACGAGGATTCTGCTACAACTTTGTATAGGTCCATGGTAGGAATCCAATTTGATTTTCCGCTGCTGTTTGATGGATTCCTGACAGTGGTATCAGAGCCGCGTACAAAGCTCATATCGAATTTATGTGATTAATTGTTTAATCATGTTTTGAATCTTTGCATGCTTTAAAATTGTTTAATTCATATATGATATGTGTTAATCGATTTTTTGGGAATTATCGCAATATTATATGTGATATAATTGACGGATCGAAGTATATGATAATTCGTGCTCAAAACCGAGCCATTGGCTCACGAAATCTCACGGCCGCTGCATGGAGCTAGGGTCTCGGACCCTTGGCTCGAGCATGGGCCGAGCCACCGTCAAAGGGCTAGGGTTTCGAATCCTTGGCTCCATGGCTCTCTGTAAGGACCCCCGTGCCTTTAACCCGTTATTAGTGTATTAAGCCATATCATTAGTGCATATAATCATACTATCAGGGGAAAACCATATGCAAGTGCAACACCATATGCTATCCAGAAATTTTCTTGCATTTAAACCACATAATATTCCAACTCCCCAACCATGATTATCCATATAACATGCACCCTCATAATACACTATCATGCTCTTAGTTCATTTAGCAATTCTATATCTAATTGCGTGCAAACCATAAATGAACAGAGAAGAGCCGTAGCCCGTTTATACATTCCATATACACGTAATATGTACTCACATAAGAGCACCCAATGAATAAGCGTGTATCTAATGTATAAAACACTCTACTGGATACCGTTACTAGTGTTCCGATCCTGGAAGCACCTCTCAAGCGCAACTCGATCTCGACTCTGGATCTGAGCGCCTGTCCATCCAGCTCTGGTACCTCAATCCTGGAAGTACTTCAATCAACAGCCCGAGCTCAACTCCAAAGCTGCTGCTACACCTGTACCACCTGCCCTAACAGAGACAGCCCCCACACGGGG
Source organism: Haberlea rhodopensis (assembly GCA_907163345.1). NCBI lineage: Eukaryota > Viridiplantae > Streptophyta > Magnoliopsida > Lamiales > Gesneriaceae > Haberlea > Haberlea rhodopensis. The sequence goes on from CAJQUN010000179.1 coordinate 1,130,109, forward strand.
TGAGCATACCAATATCCCAATCCAATAAATACAACAATACAATTCATAATTTACAACAATGTAAATGCTATGAAATACAAAATATACTCCCTGGATGGCATCATCCTCATCCGGGGTTTCCTGTCCTGTCCCTGTTCTCAAAACACTGAAACCATCAAATTCCCAAATGCCAGTTAATCATTACATTGATTAACAATTCTATGAGCCATATACCAATGTCATAATCAATAACATCAAATCATTAAACAATGATTATAGACAATACATGTTTCTCACTTATGGTTTCATAGCTCTATTCATTGCTCGCTCTACAATAGCGGCATTCCATTTCCACGCATGCTCGATGGCAGCGGCGTCATAATCGATATTCGCTCACAGGCGACAACATCCCAATCATTGCTCGCTCAAAAGCGGCACCATGCAATTCTCAATGCATATATAGACATTTGAAGCAAGTACAATAAACCATGCATTTCAATCTCCGTTTATTGCTAATACCATGTGTCATGCATTTCCACACACATTCATTGCAATACAGTGTACCAAGCACTCAACAATTGCAATTATATTAAAGGGCGATGCTCGTACGTCATACGTACCTTATAATTCCGTAGCTCGAGTCCAAACTTCGCTTGAGTTCCTTACCTCGAGAGATATGTGCTAAAACACATAAACAACTCACAATCAAGTATAAGCATGCAACCACGTGTCCAAGCACGTTCAAGACTCCCAATCATATCGTCAATCCATGACGATCACCAAAATAAAAGCCTCCCGGCTAAGCATGCATAAAACCCAAAATATTCCATTAACAAGTTTAAAAGATAACCAAGAATTCAACCGGGAATTCCGTTTTATTAAACTTTGGCCTCAACTAATCCATTTTAAAAGCATAGCATTCCCATATGAATGTAGACATTGCCCCGGAAACGGCCCCTTAAAACCCCGATTTCAAAATCCGACATTTTCCAAAAATTTTGAAAAAAAAACAAAGGAAACAGGGCCGCGATCGACCGTCCATCAGGCGCGATCGATCGCGCAAGTCTACTGCCCGAAAAAAATCAATCCGCGATCGATCGCCACATTTTGCGATCGATCGCTGAGACCCTCGCGATCGATCGCCCACTTTTCGCGATCGATCGCCGATGCTGTACATCTTCCTCAAATTTCCAGTAGCTCTTCGCGATCGATCGGTGCCTCGCCAAGATCGATCGCGGACTGCGATTTTCCGAAAAACTCGAGTTTTAATGGTGTTTTTCACACCTAACTCCAAACCAACGCCCCATACAACCTCAACACCTCAAATACAACAATTAAACTCCATGAAAACACTGAAATCAACATTTTGGATTTTAACCCAAAACCCCCAAATGCCATAGCCAAGACAATACCCAACCAAACTCTACAATACTACTACCAAAACGAAGACAATGACGAGGGGAAGATTAATACCTGATTATCTTCGAGAAAAATCGGCCCCTAAATCGAGTTCTATCGATTTTGCTTCAACCAAAGGGAAGGGGAAGGGTTTGGGGTGAAGGTGGCGTGAGAGGGGGGAGGAGAGGAGAGAAATGTATTCCAAATGACGGAATCCGGAGTCCAAATGTATCACACCCAGTCGTCTGCAGCTGCGATGGAACAAGCTACTGATAGCATGGCTGTTATTGCTACACACGCACCTGCTGCACCATTTGTTGAAGCCACTGCTTTACTGACCACTGCTGTTCTTGAGGGTCCTCCCAGAGTTCTCACTACTAATGCAAAGACTCAAACAGATGATCTGGATCAATCACTGGCCCAAGATCCTCCTGAAGATTTCTTTGACTTTTCAACGCATCTTCCTCTGGACGGGCCACCGAACATTGCTGATCAACTGGTGCATCTGTCCAACGCCATTTCTGCATTAGCCAGTGACGTCACCAAGCTGAAACAGGAAGAGCGTACTGTGACTCTTATTCTTGGGAGTCACCAGCAGCACAGTGACTCTCAATTCCAGCACGTCTATCGGGACATCACTAGTCTAACGACTACTGTAACCAGGATTTAGACGTTTGTTGTGGATGCCTTTGCGGACTCACTCTCTCGTATAGGGCAGGCTCGTCTTCAGATCACTCAACATAATGAATCACTTCATACTGCCACCGCCCTGGCCCTTGAAGATAAGATAGAAGACGCCAAGAAAGCCCTATCGAATCAGTTAGCAACTATGCAGGCGGCATTTGCTTCTCAAATTCAAGACTTGAGCAACAGCCTACCAGCTGCTCCTCAAACAGTTAGAAGATTGCCCAAATCCAGCAGACCTGCTCTTCTGAACCAACGAGACCAGCCTTCAACTCTTCGCTCTTCTACTGCAGCTAGAGCATCCAGTCGGTCCAGGCCTCCCTCTCAGCAAAGGTCCCACAGTTCCCGACAAACTCAGGCTGACACTCCACCATCCACCCGTGACTACTCCTCGCATTGGCTTGGGGGCAAACAGTAACCTTTATTGTCTTTTTGTATTTATCATTATCTGTTTTTTATAAATATTCAGTATTGTCAATTCATCTTTATCTTTAGCTGCAATCCTTTTTAAGCATGATATGACACTTCACACTACAACTTGCTAGTTTTTCACTAAATAGCAAGCTAGTTCACCAACTCAAATCATCAATCATGCACCTCTTCTCTAGAATTCTTACTTGTCTTGCAACCACTTCTATTCATGGGTTCATTACTTATCTAAATCAACCCTACAAGGGTTGATTACTTATCTAACCCACGTCTACTAGCTCAAGCTATCTGGACCAGCCCTGGTGTTCTCCACCAACCTGGAATTTGGAATAGCAGATGCCTGGGTGCTGATGACAAAAAGGGGAAAGACAAAGATAGAGTATTTTCATTGAAGACAGAGGTCTTGCCAATTGAACAGAGGACTACTTTGAAGATAATGGACTCTTTCTAGGCCTTTCTCTATTCTAAGCTTTCTCTGTATGCACTTTCTCTCCCTGTTAGGATCGGTTCGGAGTGTTTAGCGGGGGTGAATGAACACTCCTTTAAAATTAATCCTTTTTGATTTCTTTCGGGGTAGTGAAAGAAATCTATTTCTTAATCAACTTGTCAGGAGAACAGATCACTGAATATAATAGTGTGGCACGATCTGTTCTAGACTGGTAAGAACGGCTCGATGGTCTTAAAGAGTATAACGTAGTGCGGAATGATAAAAGACGGAATATGTTTCTGAAAGTTCGAAGGTGGTGTAATCCTTCTACGTCTCCCCTTCTTCCAATTAAGGAAGGATTCCACTAGAAGACTTTGATTTATACAATCCTGTTGTACAAACCCGATTCAGCTGGATTCACCCCACTACCAGACTGAAACTCCTAGTCTCTCGATCTGTTCAGACACACACTGTCTGACAGTTACAATTTGAGTCTCACTTCTCGTAGTAAACAATACAAAAGACAGACTGATCTTGTCTATGCACACAATGATCCTATGAAATCAACTATTACAATGTGTTGTGCTTATGAAAACTTCGGGCAGACTGATAAGATGAATATCTTATGAAAGTGGTTATGCTCAAGAATATCTGGACTTGTGAGCTTGTGATGTTCTTGTTTTCTTTTTCGTTTCTTGATTGATCAGTCGTCACTTTGAGCTCTTTAGTTGCATCCTTTTATAGTTGCTTATTCCAACGACATTATTTCCTTTTCTGTGCAACTCTTGACTCTGCTCAATCTCAGAATAGGCTACAGTCTTATTCTTTTAGGCACTTGCCATTCTGGTAAATGCTTTCGGCGTCTGTCAGGTAAGCTCTTCTTTGTCTTCTTACCTTTCAAGGTAATCTTCAGTCCTTGGTCTTTGTCATAATTTATTGCATCATTAAATGCTTCAATAAATAGCCGTAATGCTTCAAAGACCTCTCATCCGTTGTGATCAATCATCAATCGTTACAATGGTACTCTTCTATTTTAGCTCACAAATACAATGAATAGAGTGAATACAAAGGCACAAATGATTCCATAATGAATCTGATACAGCAAGGTAAGAGGTGCCAAAGGTTTGAGGAGTGCTCTTCATTTAACAACTTTTGTCTTTTAAGTTCCTCAATTGAATCCCAAGTGGGTTTGCTTTGGAAGGCTTGGATTGATCTTCAATCAGCTGTTATTGAGCTTCCAAATCATGTATATATAGCCCCAAGTTATTATATATACGTTAGACATAAGAATATGCCCGTTGGAGAAGGTTCTGCACCATTCCCGAGCTTGCAACTGTCATATTCTGGTTTCTGGGCTCTTTGCATTTCGGACCGGGCTGGCCAGATCAGTCTTGTATAGATCAGTCTGGCCGGATCAGCTTGGGCAGCTCAGTCTGGTCCGGATCAGTCTGGGCAGATCAGTCTGGTCCGGATCAGTCTGGGCAGATCAGCTTGATACAAAACAGATTGATAAACTTGGTCTTCTGATCTGTTGCTTGTAGCTCTTGATTCTTTGATTTCTGGGCAAAGTGATCTACATAAAAGTTGTAGCTCTTTCTCTTAGCTTTCCAGGGAATCAAGAATCGCTTGATTTCGAGTTTGTATGAGAGAGTTATGCTTGAAATACGAGGTAATGCTCCTCCTGTCTGTTTGCTGGATGCAGCAGCACATGGCGTGACTTGCAGAAGTTTTTTGGACATCTTAACTTTCGATTCAGTCTTTGACTTCCAAAGATGACTTGTAGATCTTTGTCTTATCTTTCCAACCCATTCTGAATTGTCCCGTTCCGATAAGCGAGCTAAGAGTTATGCCCAACAGACTGACAGTTACTTGCTGAAACAGCTTGCTGTTTCTTCGCGGTACGGCTCGATATTACAGGCGTCTTTTCTCCTTGATAACATTCGAACTAGCCGATCTGTTGTTAAATATGACTTTTAGTATTTTGATTTGGCTATTCAACCTCTTTGGAAGCACGCCATTTCGATATCCGAGCTATGAGATATGATCGAAACAATCCGCTCTGCCAGGATTTCAGTCCTGGTCCAGCTTGATATTTTCAAGCTACTTCTTTGTAATTCATCAAGCTCTTAATTATGATCTTTGAACTGCACACTTGATGAAATATGTTAGCAACACAATAAAAAGTTTTGTTAACATCAAAACCAAGATTATTCAGGTTTCCAAAACCCAACAATCTCCCCCTTTTTGATGATCACAAAACTTGAATAAAAATATGAACATTAAAGCACAATGTTGCATAACCACAAAAAAACCATATTTTTTAAACAACATATTTCTCCCCCTTTTGTGTGAATCAAAAAGGAAGACAAATTAATTTACTCTCCCTCAAGGATTGAGATTAAACTCTGCCCCTTAATGTTAAAATGTTTGAAAAATTGAGCAAGTGAGGGGCAAATGGGGTAGGCTAAATTAAAAAAATGCAATGCACATTAATTTTTGAATAAAAATAACCTCTTTTGATGATGAATGAAGCATACTTGGCAACAAATTTGAATTTCTTGACAAAACTCAACAATGTAATTTCATCTTTCTGCGGTGGCAGCACACTTAGTCCAACTTTACAGAATAAACTGTATCTCCTCGTGAAGAATTAGGCTGCAAGACCTATACCGTTGCGATCCTCTATGAGTCTAGTTTGCAACACAAAAAACGGTTCGTCATTTACAAAGAGACCTCTAATCGGTTGTGATCAATCATCAACCGTTACAATGGTATTCACTCTTCTATTTTAGCTCACAAATACAATGAATAGAGTGAATACAAAGGCACAAATGATTCCATAATGAATCCGATACAGCAAGGTAAGAGGTGCCAAATGTTTGAGGAGTGCTCTTCATTTAGCAACTTTTGTCTTTTAAGTTCCTCAATTGAATCCCAAGTGGGTTTGCTTTGGAAGGCTTGGATTGATCTTCAATCAGCTGTTATTGAGCTTCCAAATCATGTATATATAGCCCCAAGTTATGATATATACGTTAGACATAAGAATATGCCCGTTGGAGAAGGTTCTGCACCATTCCCGAGCTTGCAACGGTCATATTCTGGTTTCTGGGCTCTTTGCATTTCGGACCGGGCTGGCCAGATCAGTCTTGTATAGATCAGTCTGGCCGGATCAGCTTAGGCAGCTCAGTCTGGTCCGGATCAGTCTGGGCAGATCAGTCTGGTCCGGACCAGTCTTGGCAGATCAGCTTGATACAAAACAGAATGATAAACTTGGTCTTCTGATCTGTTGCATGTAACTCTTGATTCTTTGATTTCTGGGCAAAGTGATCTACATGAAAGTTGTAGCTCTTTCTCTTAGCTTTCCACGGAATCAAGAATCACTTGATTTCAAGTTTGTATGAGAGAGTTATGCTCGAAATACGAGGCGATGCTCCTGCTGTCTGTTTGCTGGATGCAGCAGCACATGTCGTGACTTGTAGAAGCTTTTTGGCCATCTTAACGTTCGATTCAGTCTTTTGACTTCCAAAGATGACTTATAGATCTTTGTCTTAGCTTTCCAAACCATATCGTCCCGTTCCGATAAGCGAGCTAAGAGTTATGCCCAACAGACTGACAGTTGCTTGCTGAAACAACTTGTTGTTTTTCGCGGTACAGATCGATCTTACAGGCGTCTTTTCTCCTTGATAACATTCGAACTAGCCGATCTGTTGTGAAATATGACTTTTAGTATTTTGAGTTGGCTGTTCAACCTCTTTAGAAGCACGCCATTTCGATATTCGAGCTATGAGATATGATCGAAACAATCCGCTCTGTCAGGATTTCAGTCTTGGTCCAGCTTGATATTTTCAAGCTACTTCTTTGTAATTCATCAAGCTCTTAATTATGATCTTTGAACTGCACACTTGATGAAATATGTTAGCAACACAATAACAAGTTTTGTTAACATCAAAACCAAGATTATTGGGTTTCCAAAACCCAACACTCCCCCTCCCTTTGTCAATAACCCTGAAACTAGCCAGCTGAGATTATTCCATACTGGCTATGTTTCTCTATTTGAATAGATTGTAAAATTAGGTCTGCTAAAAGACTTGTAAGATGTTCCATGTAACTTGTAAGATGTCTGTTGTAATTTGTAAGATGTATCATGTAAGTTATAACCAGAATTCATTTTATATAAAAATGATATTCCTTTTGGCTCAGTTTGATTACTACTCGTAATCTGCTTATGTATTCTAACAAATTGCAAAGTCTTTGTGTGTCTCTTAGTCTTAACAGGAGTCGCTGTCTATGTTGGGTTTCGGAAAACCGAATAATCTTAGTTTTGATGTTAACAAAACTTGTTTTTGTGTTGCTAACATATTTCATCAAGTGTGCAGTTCATAGATGATATTTTACAGCTTGATGATCTGCTAAGAAATGACCTTGAGTTTGGTTGCTGAAATGAGAATTCAGCATCCAGTAGAGCCCGAGCGCTGCTGACTAAATTGATCATATCTCATAGCTCGCTTATCGGAACGGAACGATTCAGTATGGGTTGGAAAGCTAAGACAAAGATCTACAAGTCATCTTTGGAAGTGAAAGACTGAACCGGACGTTAAGATGGCCAAAAAGCTTCTGCAAGTCATACCATGTGCTGCTGCATCCAGCAAACATACAGCAGGACCATCGCCTTGTATTTCGAGTATAACTCTCTCATACGAACTTGAAATCAAGCGATTCTTAATTCCGTGGAAAGATAAGAGAAAGGGCTACAACTTTCATGAAGATCACTTTGCCCAGAAATCAACGAATCAAGAGATATAACCAAGAGAACAGAACAGCAGATGTTGGGCAGCAGGGTACCAGCAGACCTCAGACCAACTGGTACCAGCAGACCTCATACCAGTTGGAGTACCAGCTGAAGGGACCAGCTGGAGTACCAGCTGAAGGACCAGTTGGAGTACCAGCTGAAGGACCAGTCCAGCTGACCAGACCAACTGGATGACCAGTCCAGCTGACCAGACCAACTGGATGACAAGACCAGCTGACCAGACCAACTGGATGACCAGTCCAGCTGACCAGACAAACTGGATGACCAGTCCAGCTGACCGGACAAACTGGATGACCAGTCCAGCTGACCAGACCAACTGGATGACCAGACCAGCAGACTTCCAAAAATAGCCCAGAAGCAGAATATGACCGTTGCAATGTTTGAAAGCTTACCAAAACTGTCCCAACGGTTATATTCTTGTATCTAACGTATATATCATTACTTGGGGCTATATATACATGTTTTGGAAGCTCAATAACAGCTGATTGAAGATCAATCCAAGCCTTCCAAAGCAAACCCACTTGGGATTCAATTGAGGAACTTCAAAGACAAAAGCTGCTAAATGAAGAGCACTCCTCAAACCTTTGGCACCTCTTACCTTGCTGTATCAGATTCATTATGGAATCATTTGTGCCTTTGTATTCACTCTATTCATTGTATTTGTGAGCTAAAATAGAAGAGTGAATACCATTGTAACGGTTGATGATTCATCACAACCGATTGAGAGGTCTTTGTATGTGAGACATTAAAGAACATACATAGTTGAGTTGCTAGGAGTTCTAGTTGGATGGGGAATGCCCAACTGGACCGGGTTTGTACAAAGAGTTGTATAAATCAAAGTCTTCTAGTGTATCCTTCCATGAGATGGAAGAAGGGGAGACGTAGAAGCGTTGTGCTTCGAACTTCCAGAAACAAATGCTTGTGTTATTTACCTTACTGCTTTTACATACTTTCTTGCATATCTTTAAAATGCCTTTCAAATGTTTAATCGGTTATAGAGCGGGTTATGTCGAGTGTCTTCCGCTCGGTTTTGTAACCGAACTCGATATAATCTCTCGGTGCAATTATTTCAAGAACACGAGCTATTGAAGCTCAAGTTGGTTGAAATCGGGTGTGGAATGGCAACCCACCCCCGAAATCGATCCTAACAAGTGGCATCAGAGCCAGGTTGTTCTTGGAAAGCATTTTAACTGATTTTAGACGGAAATCTTTTAAGAAAACTTTCTCATGAGCATGAAATTATTTTCATAGCATAATTTTCTAAAACTTGGTGTATGAAAATTTTTGGCATAAAAATCAATTTTATTGCATTCATTTTGCACGAAAATAATTTTAAAACCTATTTTAAATGTTCAAATTCTCGTTCAATAAGTTTTAAACTCATTTTAAGTTTAAAATTGTTATTTTGAAATTTTTTTCTAACAATTTTCGAAGCATTCAGTTTTTCTGGCAGCTTGCAGCGACTTTGGGAAAATTGGCATAACTTCTTGCTCGGATGTCCAAATGACGAACCGTTTTTTGCGTTGCAAACTAGACTCATAGAGGATCGCAACGGTATTGGTCTTTCAGCCCAAACTTGCTCGAGGAAAAGCAGTTTATTAGTTCAAGTTGGACTAAGTGTGCTGCCACCGCAGAAAGATGAAATGGACATTGTTGAGTTTTGTCAAGAAATTCAAATTTGTTGCCAAGTATGCTACATGCATCATCAAAAGAGGTTTTTTTTTTAAAAAAAATAATGTGCATTGCATTTTGTTAATTTGTTTTAGCCTACCCCATTTGCCCCCCACTTGCTCAAATTTTCAAACCTTTTAAAATTAAGGGGGAGAGTTTAATCTCAACCCTTGAGGGGGAGTATTGTCTTTCTTTTTTTGATTCAAACAAAAAGGGGGAGAAATATGTTGTTTAAAAAATATTTTTTGTTATGCAACATTGTGCTTTAATGTCTCATATTTTTTATTCAAGTTTTGTGATCATCAAAAAGGGGGAGATTGTTGGGTTTCGGAAAACCGAATAATCTTAGTTTTGATGTTAACAAAACTTGTTTTTGTGTTGCTAACATATTTCATCAAGTGTGCAGTTCATAGATGATATTTTACAGCTTGATGATCTGCTAAGAAATGACCTTGAGTTTGGTTGCTGAAATGAGAATTCAGCATCCAGTAGAGCCCGAGCGCTGCTGACTAAATTGATCATATCTCATAGCTCGCTTATCGGAACGGAACGATTCAGTATGGGTTGGAAAGCTAAGACAAAGATCTACAAGTCATCTTTGGAAGTGAAAGACTGAACCGGACGTTAAGATGGCCAAAAAGCTTCTGCAAGTCATACCATGTGCTGCTGCATCCAGCAAACATACAGCAGGACCATCGCCTTGTATTTCGAGTATAACTCTCTCATACGAACTCGAAATCAAGCGATTCTTAATTCCGTGGAAAGATAAGAGAAAGGGCTACAACTTTCATGAAGATCACTTTGCCCAGAAATCAATGAATCAAGAGATATAACCAAGAGAACAGAACAGCAGATGTTGGGCAGCAGGGTACCAGCAGACCTCAGACCAACTGGTACCAGCAGACCTCATACCAGTTGGAGTACCAGCTGAAGGGACCAGCTGGAGTACCAGCTGAAGGACCAGTTGGAGTACCAGCTGAAGGACCAGTCCAGCTGACCAGACCAACTGGATGACCAGTCCAGCTGACCAAACCAACTGGATGACAAGACCAGCTGACCAGACCAACTGGATGACCAGTCCAGCTGACCGGACAAACTGGATGACCAGTCCAGCTGACCAGACCAACTGGATGACCAGACCAGCAGACTTCCAAAAATAGCCCAGAAGCAGAATATGACCGTTGCAATGTTTGAAAGCTTACCAAAACTGTCCCAACGGTTATATTCTTGTATCTAACGTATATATCATTACTTGGGGCTATATATACATGTTTTGGAAGCTCAATAACAGCTGATTGAAGATCAATCCAAGCCTTCCAAAGCAAACCCACTTGGGATTCAATTGAGGAACTTCAAAGACAAAAGCTGCTAAATGAAGAGCACTCCTCAAACCTTTGGCACCTCTTACCTTGCTGTATCAGATTCATTATGGAATCATTTGTGCCTTTGTATTCACTCTATTCATTGTATTTGTGAGCTAAAATAGAAGAGTGAATACCATTGTAACGGTTGATGATTCATCACAACCGATTGAGAGGTCTTTGTATGTGAGACATTAAAGAACATACATAGTTGAGTTGCTAGGAGTTCTAGTTGGATGGGGAATGCCCAACTGGACCCCGTTTGTACAAAGAGTTGTATAAATCAAAGTCTTCTAGTGTATCCTTCCATGAGATGGAAGAAGGGGAGACGTAGAAGCGTTGTGCTTCGAACTTCCAGAAACAAATTCTTGTGTTATTTACCTTACTGCTTTTACATACTTTCTTGCATATCTTTAAAATGCCTTTCAAATGTTTAATCGGTTATAGAGCGGGTTATGTCGAGTGTCTTCCGCTCGGTTTTGTAACCGAACTCGATATAATCTCTCGGTGCAATTATTTCAAGAACACGAGCTATTGAAGCTCAAGTTGGTTGAACTCGGGTGTGGAATGGCAACCCACCCCCGAAATCGATCCTAACAGTCTATCTGATCAAGCAAGAGTCTTCAGTACTAAGTTTTGTCATCACCAAAAAGGGGGAAATTGTTGGGAAAACATTTCTAAGTTTTGGTGGTGACAAACATCAGCTGGACAAAGACCTACCGGGTAACAAAGACTTACCGTGTGACAAACATCAACTGGACAAAGACTTACCGGGTGACAAACATCAACTGGACAAAGACCTACCGGGTAACAAAGACTTACCGGGTGACAAACATCAACTGGACACCAACCGGATGGACACCTACCGGACAAACACCTACTGGATGGACACCAACCGGATGGACACCAACTGGACAAGCATCTACTGGATAGTCATATATTGAACAAAGACATCTACTGGATACAGAGAGATGAACTACCAGTTGAACGAAGAAAGCCAGCATAGGACTAACCATCCAGCAAGAGCTCAAAGCAACAAGACAAAACAAGTACAACCTATTCTGACAAAGGTACAACAGAGCGGCGCACCCTGCTATATCTCCGCCACCATTAGCGTCAGAATAAAAGAGTCGTTGCTAAACAAAATAGGAAAGAAGACAATCAGAATATGGAATGGTAACAGAAAGTGGATCTCTTCCAAATATAGACAAGTTGCCGTTAAAGATCATGGAGTCTATAAATACGCCAAAGTAAAGAATGAAGAGGTTAGCTGAACGATCTAATCAAACAAAGAGAAACACCTCAACGCAAACAGAAAATCATCTCACTGATATTCTCTAAAGGTTCAGCAAGAGCAGACAAGCAGTACTACTGTACTCGTGACAGATTATCCTCAACTGAAGTCTGCTGCTCAAGAACACTCAAAGCTAAACAATTTATTTTTAAGAGTGTCATAGAAACCATTGTAATCAAATTAAGAAGTTGTGATTGCTAGGAGTTTAGGCCAAGCTGTGTGAGTGCCTAAGAAGGTTGTATACTGTAAAGTGTAAACCAAGTCTTCTAGTGTAACCTTCCTGCAAAGGAAGAAGGGGAGACGTAGAAGCGTTGTGCTTCGAACTTCCATAAACAATACTTGTGTCAATTACTTACTGCTTATTTACCATTCAGTTTTTATCCCTCACAAATCCAGCAAACGTCTTCCACACTATATTCAGTGTTTGCTGACTTGCTATATATTGAGAAGCTACTGCAGTACTTAACAGTCTGCAGTTAACCCGAGGAAAATCGAAATTGAATCTAGTGTTTATTCAACCCCCCCATTCTAAACACTACCCCGATCCTAACAGATAATTACGACATTTTCCTGATTGATCATCGTGAGGCAAACGTGGATCACAGGTATGCAATGCAATCATATTACATGTTTGCTTCCATTATACATGTCTTGATTCTTGGTGTTTCATCTTCAATCTTGTGCTCCATCTTCTATCTTGATCTCCCACTAATTCTAATGATTTTACATTTAAATCGTGCAAACAAGAGAAAGGGATACAAATCCTGGGTGGGATACATCAGAAATAGAGGGAGCAGGCTCGCAAGTCTGATAACCAAAAATCACAATAATAATGAAACAATGAAAAATCTAAACATTCATCTAAACGCATTGTTCAAGGCCCGTAATCATCCATCATGAAACCACAACATATGTAATTAAACATTTAACTAAACAAATTACATCATATGTAATTATATTAATCACATCATATGTAATTAGTCAGAATAATTAATTTATTTAATCATTCCCCACTAATCGTATCATTAATTGAAAATAAAATTAACAAATTAAAAATAATTTTATTTAACTAATTAATTAAGTTTCAATCAGTTGGTAAAACACTATTTTACATTCTAATCATAATATTTATCGAAAATTAAATGAAACACTTTTATTTAATTTCTAATTAACTAGATTTTCAATTAATTGGTAAAATAAATAATTTACCTTTTAATCATAATACTAAGCGAAATAAAACTAACAAATTAAATGAAACACTTCCATTTAATTTTCAATTAATTAAATTTTCAACTCCTTTGTAAAATATCAATTGTACACTTAATAATTTAAAAATCATATTGTAGTTAATTAAGTATTATGATTATTGTTTCAAAAATCAATATCCGGACAAAACATCTAAAATGACCCAAAAATAATTTATAGACTCCAAACTCATTTGGATCCAAAATTAAAATTGTTATCAACTATCCAATCCAAATACGAAAAATTGGCCAAAAATTTTTTTTAGATTCAAAATTTGGCCCAAATGTTTTAAAATTCGAAATTTGTCCCAATCATAACCCCGGGCACTATTCACCATCTTCCCCAAAAATTCAAAAATTAGGGTTAGGGTTACGCCAACCGCTGCAACTCCCTTGCAACAGGACGCTCACAACGGCAACAATCCGCTTCACTGCTTTTCTTCAGCAGATCCAGAAGCATTTTCGCAAAAGGCTTGCACGAGCACGCTGCTGAACGTCTTCCATTGATGCGACGCCATTTTCCTCGGCAATGTTTGCAGAGATTTGCGTGAGTTCCGTGTACAAAGCAACCAACCTGCTGGTTGATTCCAGTCTTGGGCGGCGCGCGGCGGCAGAGAACAGTTCTCCGCCTTGTGCGCTGCCGCCCCTATCGCAACTGCCGCGAGTGGCCGTGGATTTTGCTTCTCCAGCGACATCAAGCTTTTCCTGTGGGTTCTTATATTAAAAACATTTTTTAATATTTTTCTATGCTTCCCGGATTCTTAAATTTCTGAAATTTAAACACGGTTAGAATCGATTGAAACGATCTAATAAAATCAATTATCAAATATATGAATCAAAGTGCAACCTGGCTCTGATGCCACTGTTGGATTTCCTCCCCCGACGTCTGATCCAAATGCAACGGAAAATGAACATAAATAGATCTAGACCCGAGGACGATCAATTGCGCCTGATTCATATATAAACATGCAACTATCAAATATAATGCACGAAAAGATATTACTGTTCATCGACGTATATTTGAAAACGGTGATCCTTCGATTCCAATTAACCTGACCAGATCTATAAGCTTAACATCATTGCTAGTGTGATAACGACTTTTCTATGAGATAGAGTGTATTGGGTGGAATAATAGGTTCACCTATCTAACCCTAGAGATGGACTATATTTATAGTTGTAATAGGTCAGTTAAATGAGCTAGAGTTCATAAAACTCATCGGATCAACGTTTGGTTTGCTAGACATTTATACTAACAAAAGATAAATTCGAAGGGACTCCTTCTAAGGAATCGACAGCAAGTGTGAAAATCAAACAATGATGATGATGATGATAAATAAATAATAAATTTCTGGCAATTTTTTTATATGGTACTAAGGTAATTTCAATAAAACTTATATATTTTAGAACATTATAGCCATATATATAATATATTTTTAAATTTTAATAAAACATTTCCAGAGAGAAAAAGTTAGCATGTTAATTATTTATGAGCGTGTGTATAAACACACTATTTTCGGAGAAGAATATCTATATAACTATATGTGTGTAAATATATGTGTGTAAATAAACTTTTTATTCACATTTATATTGTAAATTGTGAGGCATGCAACGATAAATTTTAATTTCAATTTTGTTCTAATTAACAATTTTGTCATTATGGTATTCATTGAATAAGAAATTTGGTAATTAATACGGGTTATTTTTAAAATTTTCTATCTGTCTTAATTTTGTAAAAGTGTGTTATTTGCTCATCATTTTACATTTTAGTATATTCTATTCTACAAATAAAAACAACTATTATTATGTTTTTTAATAATTAAAATATTTGTTGCGATGACAGCATGATGACGAGTTTCAGTACAAAATTTATTTATTAGGAAAAAAGCTCTTACTGTTTTTCTCAAGATTCTATATACTTTAAAAAAAAAAAATCAAGAATGGAGATTCATTTAGGCAAGACTTTTTTAAAAGACCGTGCACCTATAAAGGAAATAAAGAGTTTGGAATGAATTGTTTTTCAATTGATAATAGTGTGTCCTATATATAATACAATTGTAAAAACTAAGATCCCACAAAATGTGAAACAGAATATTTACAAATAAATGATAAGATATTATATTATCTTAGGTGATCTTTGTTGAAGATATCTTAGGATTTGATACGCCCCTGCAAAATAGACGTCCCATCAGACGGAGATTTTGGATCTTAAGAGGTGAAACCGATTCCGGGGAAGCGGCTTAGTGAGAATATCGGCCAGTTGATCAAGTGTATTGATATAGGATACTGTGAGGAAGCCTTTGTTGACAAGATCACGAACGAAGTGAAGATCAACGGAGATGTGCTTCATTCGAGTATGTTGCACAGGGTGAAGCGATAACCGAATAGCACCGATATTATCACAATGGATCTGTGGAGGACCTTTGAGAGAAACGCCAATCTCAGAAAACAAGTTTTGTAACCATCGAACTTCCGCGGAGGCACAAGCTAGGGCACGATATTCAGATTCGTTGGACGAGCGAGAAACTGCTCGTTGTTTGCGAGAACTCCAAGAAATAGATTTTGAGCCAAGAAAGACAATGTAGGCTGACGTAGAAGTGCCATGCAAGGTATCACCTGCATAATCTGCATCAGAATAGACTCGCAGCTCAGAGGAGATAGTGTGCTTTAAAAGTAAACCATGATGAATAGTGCCTTTGAGATAACGGAGAATCCTTTTGAGAGCCACCCAACTGGCATCATCAGGAGAAGCCATACGTTGAGCTAGACGATTTATAGAGAATGCAATGTCTGGTCATGTTAACGTCAGATATTGGAGAGCACCAATAACCTGGCGATATTGAGAAACATCAAAAGTCGGGGAGGAAGAGGGAGCAGGCGGATTATGTGTCATAGGGGTGGCTAATGGCTTAGCACCATCCATCTTGTGACGTCGAAGGATATCCATAATGTATTTATGTTGACTTAAGAACAACCCTTCTTGACAACGGATGACCTCAACACCGAGAAAGTAAGTAAGAGTACCAAGGTCCTTAACTGCAAACGTAGAGCCGAGTTGAGTAATGAGGCTCGAAACAGTGGAAGAATCGCTGCCAGTGATAATGATGTCATCGACATACACCAAAATGTAGATAGTAAGGGAGCCCTTACAAAGATAAAACAGTGAGGTATCAGATTTAGACTGTGAAAGTCCCAGAGATAGAAGCTTAGTGCTGAGAGCAGTGTACCAAACCCTGGGTGCCTGCTTGAGACCATAGAGGGACTTGCGGAGATGACAGACATAATCAGGATGCTGCGGATCAACAAAGCCAGCGGGTTGGACCATATATACATCCTCAGTGAGAGTACCATGAAGAAAGGCGTTGCTGATATCAAGTTGGCGAAGAGGCCAGCGATGCATAACAGCCAAGGAGAGGATAGTACGGATAGTAGCTGGTTTAATGACTGGACTGAATGTTTCTTTGTAGTCAATGCCGGGACACTGATGAAAACCTTTGGCTACCAATCGAGCTTTGTATTTATCGATTGATCCATCAGGGTTGCGTTTAATGCGAAAGACCCACTTGGACCCAATGATATTACGTTTGGCTGGAGGTGGTATTAAGGTCCAAGTGCCATGACGAATAAGAGCAGTATATTCAGTGGCCATAGCAGTTCGCCAGGTAGGGTCCTTTAGAGCCTGAGACACACAGGTTGGCTCGATAGGACCAATAAGCGGATGCTTAGTAGTAACATTGAGGTGTTTGGGTTTAAAAATTTGATTCATAGAGCGGGTCCGCATAGAGTGGATCCGAGATGGCTCGACATGATTCCCTGAGGCAGGAGGATCAATAGAAGCAACAACATCCACTGGAGAGGCAGGCGGCAAGGAAGACGGAGAATGAGGTGCAACAGGCGGAGGTAAAGGCAGTGGATCGAAAGAACCAACTGAGGCAGGAGGGTTAATCGGCGAGGCATCTTTGTCTCGGTATGGAAATACATCTTCAAGAAAGCGGACATGGCGAGACAGATAAATACGTTGTGTGGCCAAGTCATAGCATTTGTAGGCATGTTGAGAGAGTGAATATCCAAGGAAAAGACAAGGACGAGATGGAGAATCAAGCTTCCGAGGTATATAAGGTCGAAGCCATGGAAAACATAAACAGCCGAAGGTGCGCAGCTTCAGATAATTCGGAGATCTTTGAAAGAGAACACGGAAGGGAGATGCCCCATGGAGGATTGTAGTGGGTAGCCGATTAAGTAAATAGACTGCAGTAGAGAAAGCGAAATCCCAAAACGTAGCAGGTAGAGAGGCATGTTTTAACAAGATGCGGCCAGTAGTAACAATGTGGCGATGGTGACGCTCAGACGTGCCATTTTGTTGCGGAGTGTGTGGAGCAGAAGTAAGCCAGGAGATACCATTATCAGAGAAATATCGTCGTAATGCAATAAATTCACCCCCATTATCAGAATAGAAATTCTGAATAGAAACCTGAAACTGTTTTTCAACCAGTCGTTTAAACTGAGTAAAAACATCATACACCTGTGATTTTAACTGTAGTGGATAAAACCAACAATATTTTGTGTAATGATCAACCAACACTAAATAATAACGATTGCCATTGACAGATACTGGTGTAGCAGGGCCCCAGACATCACCATACACATAATGTAAAGGGCGAATAGATTTGAGTGAAGTATCATTAAACGGTAACTGATGACTTTTATTCACTAAACAAGAATCACAACTTTGTAATGCAGATAAAGAGGTCTGAATAGTAGGTAAACAAAAATGTTTAATAACTGATAAACTCAATCTAGACGAAGGATGCCCAAGACGATTATGCCAGCAGCTGACACTTGTGCGTTCCCCAACAAAAGCAGAAAAAGGAGCCACCGATGTTACCGCCCTAGGAAAGTCCAAGTGATAGACGCCATTGGTGCAGTGGCCGCTAATGAGCTTCGCCCCTGTACTCGAATCCTTCACAATAAAGTGAGTGGGGTGAAACTCAATAAAAACCCGATTATCCTTAGTAAATTGATGAACAGATAATAAGTTCCGTTTGGCAGACGGCACATATAAGACATTGGATAATGTGAAGTTACGAGATGTACTAGGGATAGTTGAAGCGCCAATACGGGATATACGCAAACCTGTACCATTTGCAATTTGAACCTCGTCGGTGCCATCATATTCTGAGTGAATAGAGAGATTTTGTAGATCTGATGTGAGATTGTGGGAGGCGCCCGAATCAACTAGCCACGGAACCCTTTCCGAGTTATTTGATGGTTGCACGGGCGGCGATTGAGCATAATGTGCAACAGGTTGAATTTGGCGACATGTGCGAGCACTATGACCTGTAAAACCACAATATTGACAAACAATAGGATTACGAGACTGACTAGCATAGGAGTTCGAATTCCTTTGACCCTGACGGTGCGAATTTGCACGACCACGAGAAGGTGTGCGAGAGGACCGATGAGCATTTGATGACTGCTAATTGCGAGAGTTGTTGGACTGTCCAGAACTATTACGTCCATATGGCTTGTGATTAAAGGATGCAGCGTTGGCAGTAGCAATGAGGGACGCGTTAGCAGCATCAAGACGACGAAGATATGCTTCATGGGCGACAAGCAAGTCGTGCAATTCTTCAAAGCGAAGGGAAGATTCCCTAGCGCGTATCGGTGCCGCAATTTTTCCCGATAGGCCATACCAAGGCCATTGAGGATGTATAAAGTTATATCATCATCAGAAAGGGGACGATCGATAAGGGCCAATTCATCAGTCTTAGCCTTCACAGATTGGAGGAAAACTGTGACAGATTGATCGCCGAGTGTCATGTTTGACAAATCATCCTTCAGTTGCATCACCCGAGTACGTGAGCGATTTGCAAAGAGGCGTGAGAGAATTTCCCAGGCTTCTGCAGATGTTGATGCGGAGCAAATAAGTGGGACGAGTTCTGGTGTGACAGAACCGAATAGAGCAGACAAGATGAGTGCATCTTGGCGGAGCCAGCGAAGGTGCGAAGCAGTGGACTCGGGTGTGGAATCAACAACTGGACATGCAGTTGTGCCATCTAAATAACCGAGAAGACCATACCCAAACAGAAGGTGTCGAACCTGAGCTCTCCATGATGGGAAATTCGAAGATGTTAGCTGTAGAGGGAGCTGCTGATGTGGGTTAAGAGGAACAAGATTATCGCCGAACAAAGAAGCGGCAGAGGAGAGACGGCTGGTGTTTGAGTTTTCATTAGGGTTTGTCAAGTTTGAAGAGTCCATAGGATCTTGGCTCTGATACCATATAAAGGAAATAAAGAGTTTGGAATGGATTGTTTTTCAATTGATAATAGTGTGTCCTATATATAATACAATTGTAAAAACTAAGATCCCACAAAATGTGAAACAGAATATTTACAAATAAATGATAAGATATTATATTATCTTAGGTGATCTTTGTTGAAGATATCTTAGGATTTGATATCACCCACCAACAATATTGTTTTAAGAGAAAAGAGATGATTAAATAAAGTTCAGCTCCAATTTTTCCTTTTTTTTTTAGCTGAAGAGGGATAAAATATTTTTTACACACACAAGATTTGAACTTTCGTCAATTAGGAGGGTAGTCGGATGACAATCCAACATGCTAAACATGGATTATCGTTTAGCTCCATCCCTTCAAATGCATTCGCCCCTGCACCCGTTTAATTAAGACTCGTCATAGCTCGGATTGTGCATGGGACTTTTTAGCTTTAAATCGAACTTAAAAAAATTGCCAATTCAAACAATAGCTCGTGTTCATTTTTTATTTTCCGTTCATGAGAATTTATCGAAACCAAACTTGTGGAGTCTTGGCTCAAATATAAACAGCAAATAATTTATACTAGTTTTATAATGAAAATTGAATAACAAGGCTTAAAAGAATCTAAATAATCATTGAAAATGCTAGTTGCCATTTTGACATATTAATTTTTTTTTTTTTTTAAAGGTTCTATAGCAAGAAATTTACTATTAATTGATGAGAAGTGGTAAAGAAATATTTACATAATTAACTATTTTTTAATAAAGATTTTCGAGTAAATTAGAATTAAGAGGAAAACTTAGAGTGGAATCTCATATTTTTCAAAAAAAATGTCCAAGAGGATATTTTTTTATATTTTCCCCAAAAATTCCTCATTTAATTGAGACGATTAAATTAAACTAGAAACATTTCTTCACTTTTTTCTTCGTAAATTCAGTGGTTATATAAAGTGCATTAAATTCATAAGTTTGATCATTTTGTTGTTAAATATTAAATATTCTGTCTCTCCTTTCTCAAGATTGAACCTGAGACGGCTCTCTCTTGGATCTCACCTAAGGTCCAATTGTGATAATAGCTTCTTTTCTACATGAAAAAGGCTCTCATGAAATGTAATATAGTATATACATTTTCAATGAATTTTACGAATTGAAATATACCATTGATGCTTTCAGAATCTATTATCCATACTCAAAATGGAGATATTCCCATTGGCGTGGCAATTATTAGTTTTAGGGTGTATCAAATCAAGAATCATACGTTCTCTGTATTTGCATTGCTTATCTGTATTTATGCTATTGCTTCTCTAAAAATAAAGCATGTAAAAGTAGAAACAAAAATGCAAGTCATGACATGCTTTTGACTGCTTTAACTTATGTGGTGACATTTTTGTATGATTGAGTTGTTTTTTTTTTATTTAATAGCAAACAGTCAATGTTTTTGCTTAAAAAAAGCTTTTTCCAACTTTAAGCAAAAACAATAAAAAGTGTTATATATATATATATATATATATATATATATATAAGTTCTTGATTATGAATACACACACATATATAAAGTGCCTATCTAATTTTTTATTTCTTTCTTGTACAAGTTAGCACAAACCTATCCTCTGGGCTTGTGATTTCCACACGCCAATATCAAATTAATTTCTCAATAGATAACATTGTTTTCTAAAAATAATGTTCCCAAACATATATAGGACGAAAGAAACTTACCATATGGATAGTTTGAACCGGCACATTTTAGTCCACTAGCAATTTTCTCGACTTGGAAAGATCATCACGCTTTTAATGCAGATTGGAACTTACGTGGCAAGGATTTCGCTATCTTAGGACCGTTTATCCAACATTAACTAAATTTCCCATTTTTGAAATTTCACGGGGAAATTAAAGCACAAGGAGGAACGTTAATTTCGAACATCCCGAATATGCTATTTGACCATTGCGTGCTATATACTTATAATAGGTCTTTCATTATATTTGAAAATAGAAATAATGTTTTATTAAATAAAAATACACAAAAAAGGTCAACAAAATTCATTATTCACTCAAATCTCATTAACTAGAACTAAATCTATAAACGCAAAATAGGAAGTTGAATAAACTGGTAAAATTCATTTAATTTTTGAGAATTTATTTCTTGAAAATTCTGAAGTTATTTACTTGAGAATTCGCGAGTCATTTTGTACCCCATACTTAGCATAAATGGTCCTTATCCGAAGCCTTGTCTTTGATATTTATAGTTGCCAAATTAAAATCATTATTCAATTAAATATGGGCAAAAATCAATTATCCTAAACAGTTCGCTGATCAATTAACTTTATTGACACTAGCAGGTGATGCACACGCGTTGCGTGTGTAACGTAATATATAATGCATACGAATTGATACGTGTAATGAAATAAATGAGACATATACATTGATTAATATTACAATTCAAAAGATGCAACAAAGAACCACAACAAACCATTGGAGGGGGTAGTTTGGTAAATTCAAATTTGTCATACCAAGGTAGTTATTATAAGGGGCTTAAGCATTATAATATAGTAAGATAAATCTATTTTCTCAACCTTCCTTGTATTAGATACATTTTATTTACTAAAACACCCATTTTTTTCAAAAAATTAGATCAAATCATTTGTTCTTCAACAAAATAGAAGACTTTCCCCACCCTATCAGGCGACCCATACTACCACCATCTTCCTCAATCACCGGCGCATCTTTCCATACTAAGCAATCGTTGTTTTAACAACGAAAACTTGTCGATTTTACCGTGAAAGTGGCGATTTTGCGTGACCTTTGGACAATCGTCGCTGCCCCTATCGTCGTCGCTGGTAGCCTCCGGAAATTGAAGAAGAGGCTGTCGATGAAGAAGAATACAACGTTGGAAGGGCTCAAACTGGAACTTACAGTAGCTCTAAATTGAGGCACATGGGCAGCGATTTCAAATGCACAACAGCCTGAGATATTCATAGTTTTTATCATGGTTAGAGGAATAAAAGGATAAATTCAAGAACCGAGTTAGTAGGCTTGTTTTTGTCATTTTACCTGACAATGGATTACTATGACTTGAATTTTTTTGGTCGGCTGATTTAAAAATCTTTCACCTAATGGTATCAATCTAAATACGAATACTCCGTTTATAGTTTGGTCCTAAAGATATGTTTTTGCCCAGGAAATCCAAATACAACATTCATCTGGTACAATACCATATCAGTATCTATAGGATATTATAAGAATAATCTCACTAAATAATATGTTTTGTAATAGTAGTCCTAAACTCTCATGACTCACAAATATAGTTCAACATAAATTAAGTTTTAACAAAATGGTTCAAAGACCACTTTTTTGTTAAAAACAAACTATACAGATATGTGTCATGCAATGAAGACTTGTGCCGATTTTTAAACAAAAAAATGGTATTGGGACCATTTGTTTAAAAAAATAGTTTTCGTGGGATTATATTTGTTAAAACAATTTCAATTAAACTATGTTTAATTTGTCCTAAATAGGAATGATAACGGGGCGAGTTTGGCCAAACACGAGACCCGCCCCACTAACAAAAAAAGCTATACCGGCCCGCCCCACCCCGTGGACCCGTCTTGTTTAACCCGCTCCGACCCAAAAACCAATTCTTTTTTAAAAAAACAAATTTAACTAGATATCAATTTTGAAGCACAAAAATTAAGTTTTGTGATAGAAATTCATGTTGTTCTCTAGTAAATATTTATAATAAGCATTATAAAACTATCTTTAGACTACTAAATCTTTATTAATTTGCTCTCATTCCCTTCAAAATGTCCAACTTCTTTAGTATGAACACATGGTTTTAATGTAAAATTCAATAATGAAACTTAATTATTCAACTAAAAAGGTAAAATGTATATTCAATATTATTATTTTTAAAAATAATAATAATATATGTATAGCGGGGCAGGCAGGTAGGGGGATTGGCCAAACCCGTGACCCACCCCACTTCAAAACCCAGTTGAAGCGGGTCCAGACCCACCCCGACGGGGTGGGTTCAATACGGTCCGAATCTAGACCAGCTCTATTGTCATCGTCCTAAAAGTTAAGGCTATTATTGTAAATAACATTATTTAGTGGATCCATATTACCTTTGGTATTTAATATCATAACCATCACTCCTCATTCATGCAAATAGATTCAATGTTAATTTAATGAATAAAATATATGAATTGTCAAAGGCCTTGTGACCCAACTGTCAGCAACTCCATTAAGGGAGCTCGAGGGCTCGAGTTTAGCCTCACCACCTCCCACTTTCATCTGTAGTTGTAATATTTGCTCAAAAAATAAAATAAAAATAAACCATACTAAATTAACACAATATTTTGTAAACTATATAAAAAGCATTTAATTAAATTAACATCTCAAACTGATGATTCTCAATAATAAAAGTGTATGTAAGATTCTATCTATATTGTAACATCTCTGTTGGTTATGGATTTTAAAGATGACAAAACAGACCAGACCAAGTCAATGACAAAACAGACCAGATCGATATCAACCAGATCGATACAGACCAGATCGATATCAACCAGATCAGAACAGACCACATCGACGCAGATCAATGCAGACCAGATCGACGCAGATCAATGCAGACCAGATCAGAACTTATCGTTTCAGACCGAGTCAGCAAACTTCGTTCATCAGTCTGAATAATCAACGACTATTTATTGAAGCATTTAATGATACATTTAATGCTGAAATATACCAAAGACTGAAGATTACCTTAAATAGTAAATAGATAAAGGAGATCTTCTCTGACAATCGCCGAAAGAACAGACCAGAAGGGAAAGCGTCTAAAATATAAGAATACAGTTTGTTCAGATGTTGACCAAAGTAAAGAGTTGCACACAAAAGGAAATATTGTCGTTGGCGGAGATGCCTATATATAGGTGCAACTTAAATGCTCAAGACACGTTACGATATGCGACGAACATTAGGGGATATAGAAAGTATGCCGGGGATGCGGCTCGGGCGTAGTAGGTCTGGACGCCTAACGTGAAAGAGCTAAGAGACATATAAGATCAACAATTTTATTGAGCATCCACTTGAGCAGAACACTATCATCGAAAGACTTCATCTTATCGATCTGCTCAAAGTTGAAAGCACGTCTTATTGTTTTATTTGATCGTCTAAGGATCACTTGTGCTTAGAATAATTCACTCTATCAATAGTACTTGTTCTAAGATAGAAGAGTGAGTTCTTTGTAACTGTTAGACGGATTGTGTCTGAACAGATTGAGAGACTAGGAGTTTCAGTCTGGTAGTGGGGTAAATCCAGCTGAATCGGGGTTGTACAACAGGATTGCATTACTCAAAGTCTTCTAGTGAAACCTTCATATTTTGGAAGAAGGGGAGACGTAGAAGTGATTGCCTTCGAACTTCTAGAAACACATCTTGTCTATTTACATACTGCATTACTTCGTGTTTCAAACCATCAGACCGGTCTCACCAACCAATAACAGACCGATTCCGCACTCACACTATCAGTGCTCTGTTCAGTTTGGAATTGATTAAGAAATAGATTTCATTTGCTAACCCAAGTGAAATCAATCCAGGAAAATCTAAAAAGATAAATTTTAGTAGAGTGTTTATTCACCCCCCCCCTAAACACTCATATTCGATCCTAACAAGTGGTATCAGAGCGGATGTTCTTAATCAAAAGAATACTTGGACTGATGGCATCATTCAACAAGATTTCTCAAAAGAAGATTACGATGAGTGGAGAATCCGCATGCAAACTCACCTAGCAGCTCAGGATTATGAAATGTGGTACGTCATCACAGAAGCACCAATGAAGATTCTAAAGGTTAACCCTGCCCTGGGAGGGTCAAGTGGTGAATCTCAGATGATTGAAAAAGAAAGAGCTGCCTGGACCAATGAAGTAAGGAAAAAGGCTAATCTAGACAATGTAGCCAATGATATTCTTTTCAAAACCTTGGACAAGAATATGTTCAGCAAGATCAAGACGTGCTCCACTGCAAAAGAAATTTGGGAGAAGATTGTACAGCTTTGTGAAGGTAATAACCAGACCAAAGAGAATAAGCTGATTGTGGCTCTACAAAAGTTTGAAAGTGTAAAGATGAGACATGGAGAAACTCTAAACGAGTTTGATGAACGAGTTACAGGCATTGTCAATGAACTGAACAGTCTTGGCAAGGACTATACCAACAGAGAGATAGCTCTGAAAGTTATGAGAGCTTTACCAAAGGAATGAGACGTCAAGACCATTGCAATGAAAGAATCTAAAGATCTGAACAAAATCGAACTCCATGATATGTTCGCTGATCTCAAGGCCTATGAATTCGAGCTGATCACTAGAGGGGAAGAAGAGCCATCTACCTCTCAGCCAACCAAGGCACTTGCAGCCATTCCAGATCAATCTACTCCCACAGACGATCTGTCGAACATATGAGTAATGATGCTATGTTATTATTTATTAAGAAATTTGGTAAATTCATGTCTAAAAATAAAAAGAACTTTAAACCTTCTCAT
Organism: Haberlea rhodopensis; assembly: GCA_907163345.1. Classification (NCBI taxonomy): domain Eukaryota; kingdom Viridiplantae; phylum Streptophyta; class Magnoliopsida; order Lamiales; family Gesneriaceae; genus Haberlea; species Haberlea rhodopensis. Next base: position 1,156,200 of record CAJQUN010000179.1, read on the forward strand.
CAATATAAGCCAAAAAGATGCTTCTGTTAACGATCAGGCTTGCTACAATTGTGGTAAGACCGGACACTTCATTGCAGATTTCACCAGACCAAAGAAAAAAGAGAGGAAGGAAAGCAATAGAGATGTCAAGAAGAAGAAGCACTACAAAGATCGTAAAGGGCATCATGGAAAGGCTCAAAAGGTTCTGGTAGCATAAGAAGGCAACAGTAAGTGGGCCCAGACTGATTCAGAATCAGAGAGCTCAGAAGAATCCTCCAGTGAAAGCGAAGAGGAGATCCAATGCCTAATGGCAGATGAGGAGACTAGTCAGAACGATGAGGTATTTGATTTTGACTCAGATGAATTTACACAAGAAGAACTTGAACTTGCACTACAAGATATGGCCAATGACTACAGAATGCTAGCTGAATCATTTGATAAATTTAAGGCTGAAGGCAAAGATCAAACAAATGAGCACATCATACCAAGCTGTGCTAAGCTAGGTGAATGTGACAGCCTGAAGATCGAGCTGGATAAGCTAAAAATTCCTATGAACAGCTCAATGTATAAAATCAGAGAATTAGCGCACAAAATGCTAAACTTTCTCATATGTTCAAAACATGGACAAAATCAAGCTTCATTAGATGATTGCAAGTGGTACAAAGAAATGTCGGTGATATCACTGGCATAGGCTTTGGTATCAATGAAAGCACTAAAATGAAACTGAATTATTGCTGGAAAAGAACAAAGTCAAAGAAATGAAATTTGTTAGATCCATCACAATATACGAATCAGAAGTGCCTAAAATTCAAATAGGAATCTCTTTCAAGGATAAAGGTTTGAGAAAATGGATTGGGTATGTTAACCAAGCCACGTAAAAGGCACCAACGAGTTTTGAGTCTATCAGACCAAACTCAAGAGTGCAAAATCTAAGGCAAGGAAAACCACCCAATTATCACAACTCACAACCAGTCCAAAGAAGATATAGATTGCCTGACAAGAATCAAAGGCCACCATTTCACAAAACACAATACACACAACAAGCTCATCATACTTGTTATTGCACAGCACACACCACACCATACACACATAAACCAATAAAGCTGATTCAGGTGTGGGTCCCCAAAGGACTAATCCGTTCCGGACCCAAGTGGGATTCTGTACCAATAGTAATTCTTGTTTTGACAGGAACCCAGGAAGAAATTATCAGACTGATATTTAGACAGTGGATGTTCTCGACACATGACGGGAAACATCGAGCTGCTGTCTGATATTACTCAATACACTAGTCCTAAGATCACATTCGGTGATAACTCAAAGGGTAAAACTGTGGGCAATGGTAAGATTGTCCATGGCAACATAATCATAAATGATGTGTTATTGGTTGAGAATTTATGCTATAATCTGATTAGTATAAGTCAATTATGTGATAATGGTTATACCGTAGAATTTCACAAACACGCTTGCACTGTTAAATTATCTAATGTTAAAACCATGCTGGTAGGAATCAGAAATGGAAATACTTATAAGATTAACTGGAATCATGATCAATATGATAACCCCACTTGTTTCATCGCTCATAACGACAACAAACATTGGCTATGGCATAAACGTTTGAATCATCTTAACTTCAAGACTATTTCTAGCCTATTTAAAAATGATTTAGTTATCGGTCTGCCCAAGATCAACTTTGCTAAGGATAAGATCTGTCAAGCTTGTCAAATGGGCAAGCAAGTTAGATCATCCTTTAAGAACAAGAATGCCAAATCCTCCTCACACTGCTTAGAATTATTGCACATGGACTTGTTTGGTCCCATACCAATAACAAGTTTAGGGGGAATGCGGTATACTCTTGTTGTTATTGATGATTACTCACGTTTTACATGGACTATATTTTTGAACAGTAAAGACCAGACCGACCCGAAATTGATCAAGTTGTTGAAGCGCATTCAGAACGAGAAATCCTCTGGGATAGACAGGATACGAAGCGACAAAGGCACTGAATTCTCAAACCAAAATCTTGAATCCTTTCTAGATGACCAAGGGATCAAACATGAATACTCAGCAGCTGGCACTCCTCAACAAAATGGAGTTGCAGAACAACGCAACAGAATGCTCAAGGAAGCAACAAGAACAATGCTTGCTGACTCTGGAATCTCTCAAAAGTTCTGGGCAGAGGCTGTCAATACTGCATGTTATACACAGAATCGATCCAAAATTAATAAGAAATTAAATGCAACATCGTATGAAGTATTGACAAATAACAGACTATTTCATACTTCCATATCTTCGGCTGCAAATGTTATGTCCATAACAACGGTAAGAATCATTTAACCACTGTCAAATCTAAGTCATATGAAGGAATATTCTTAGGATATTCATATGTTAGCAAAGCATTTTGTGTCTTGAATAATCGAACTTTAACTGTGGAAGAGTCGATTCACGTAGTTTTTGATGAATTTCTTGATATTGAGAACCAATAGGAATTAATTCAAAATTAGATGGAAAATATCCATCTCGAAGCTAACAACGATGATGAGAAAGCAGTTAACAGGTTAGAGACAATCCACCAGAACCTGAAGTACCAGACAGACCGGTATAAGCCACTGAAGTTCTGTTGGATCGAGCGCTTACCACTTTACCAATAACTATAGTTAATGGTAATTGCGCAACATCAATCTTTTCAACCATACACTGGCACAAGCGCCACGTGTTCGACCGATCACAAAGCAGAGGCAATTGTTGAACCCCAACAATCCCTCTCCCAATAATTGCACTCTCTGCAACTCATGGGAATCGAACACACGACCTTGGCTCTGATACCAATTGTTGGATCGAGCGCTTATCGCTTTACCAATAACTATAGTTAAGGGTAATTATGCAAAATCAATCTTTTCAACCATACACTGGCACAAGTGTCATGTGTTCGACCGATCACAAACAGAGGCAGTTGTTGAACCCCAACAAATTCTACCAGATCAAGCTGATCTCGCTGATCCGATAGTAACGAATACCAACGTAAAGATCAATACTGACGATATCAACATTCTGCCTCCATCAGGACCAGATGTTCTCGAACCAAACTACCGCTGGACTAAGAGGCATCCACTTGATCTGGTGAATGGAAGTCCATCTGCACCCATAAGAACTAGAGGACAGATGATAGATGAATTCACCTACGCTGCATTCATATCCAACCTTGAACCAAAACAAACTGACGAAACTTTGGCTGAATATAACTGGATAGTGGCTATGCAAGAAGAGCTCAACCAATTTGAACAGAATCAGGTGTGGAGTTTAACTCCCAGACCAAGTGATTAGCCTGTTATTGGAACCAGCTCGGTTTTCAGAAACAAGCTAGATGCAAATGGCGTGGTAGTTAGAAACAAGGCCAGACTTGTTGCACAAGGCTTCAAACAAGAAGAATGAATCGACTTTGATGAATCCTTTGCATCTGTTGCCAGACTAGAAGCCATTCGAATCTTTCTTGCATATGCTGCTTTTAAATAGTTTAAGTATATCAGATGGATGTAAAGAGTGCATTTCTTAATGGCAACCTTCAGGAGAAAGTCTACATCGAGCAACCTCATGGATTTCTTAATCATTCATTTCCAGATCACGTATACTTTCTAAATAAAGCAGTGTATGGACTTAAACAAGCCCCCAGAGCCTGGTATGACACTCTGTCTCAATTTCTTCTGGATCATGGTTTCCAGATCGGCTCAGTAGATAAAGCTTTATTTAAATTTATTAAGGGGAACATACTCTATTAATTCCAATATATGTTGATGATATCATTTTTGGGTCAACTAACCTCAAGCTATGCGAGAAATTTTCTAAGTTAATGCAGAGTCAAATTAAGATGAGCATGATGGGAGAATTGTCATTCTTCCTGGGTCTACAAGTTAAACAGTTCGATAATGGAATCTTTTCAAACCAAGTACACCAAGGAGCTACTCAAATGGTTTGGTAAGGAGACTTGCTCAACTGCTTCAACTCTGATGAGTCCATCAATTAAGTTAGATAAAGACGAAGGGGGAATGTCAGTTGAGGTAACATTGTATCGAGGTCTAATCGGATCGCTGTTATATCTTACAGCGAGCCGGCCTAATATTATGTTTTCTGTTTGTATGTGTGTTAGATTTCAATCTGACCCTAAACAATCCCACTTCATTGCCGCTAAACGCATTTTAAAATACTTAAAAGGTTATCAGAATCTTGGTCTCTGGTATCCCAAAGATTTTAAATTCAGTTTGACTGGATATTCAGACGTTGACTATGCAGGATGTAAGATCGATCGCAAGAGCACCAGTGGAACTTTTCAATTCTTAGGTGAAATATTGATCTCATGGTTTAGCAAGAAGCAAACGTCGATTGCCACATCCACAGCTGAGGCAGAATATCTCGTCGTCGGAAGCTGTTGCGCTCAAATGCTATGGGTTCAACATCAGCTCAGAGACTATGGCATTCAAGCTGCTGAGTCACCAATCTTTTGCGACAACACAAGTGCAATTACTATCACATATAATCCAGTCTTGCACTCGCGAACTAAACATATTGATCTCAAACATCATTTTATTCGAGATCATGTTGGCAAAAGGAGATTCGGATCGAGTACATTTCAACAGACCAACAAGCTGCAGACATCTTCACTAAACCACTCCCCTGGGCTAAGTTTAATTATTTTCGTCAAATTCTTGGTTTAATAGATCTATCTTAATTTATTTGACACTTTCATAACTTCGTTTTTAAAGATTTAGTGTTAGTACAAATCGATAATAAAATGGTCAGTAAGATACAAACCGGTCCTGACTATCAGACCAATCTCTGTCGATCTGATGTTATCCTATGATCTGACTAAAAACACTATCAATCTTTAACATAGTAATATTTTACAGCCCGGACTGACCTAACTTTAACTGCCTTAATATACTCTCATCCAGTCCGTTAAAATTTGAATTTTTAAAATATCAGTCATTGAGATACCGACACGTGTCTAATATCTCTGTTTTTATCAGGCTGTACATCTCATTCACCATTTGACTTTATCTATTTACAATCGTCGCTTATGTTTTTTCTAAACTCCTCTTTATTCCATATTCAAATCCTAATCTTTCTAATGGCAACAATTACTCACAATTCACTATCTGTTGAGTTTGATGCTATATACAGGATGGAAGATACAGAAATGGTGTCTACTTTCAAGAATCTGGAATATTCCGGAATGCGGAAATTCTTGGAATGCGGCACGGTGGTATATGAATCGGTGATCAATGAACTATTTTCCAATGCCGTATCTCACAAGAATTCAATCTTACGGAGACGTTTGGACTTCCCACCTCTGGCATGTCCAACTTCGCTAATCTGTCCAAAGCTACTCTGGAAGAATTTCAACGCAGAGTATCAATCTTCGGCCTTACACTTAGGCCTTCATTCAAGAAGAAGGAGATGTCATTTCACTTTCAAGTGCTCTGTGACAACGACGGAAAGCCGCTGCTGAGCAATGCTGGGAGTTTTGACGCGGTGACGTCTGAGAAGTTTGGGGCCATGACAACTATTCATTTTGGACAGAAATTGAACTGGTCCTCCATCTTATTTGGTGTTTTGCTGGAGACCATCACGTCCGCAAAGCAGACTGTCTGTTTTGCTGATCCATTGAGCAAGCTGCTGGAGTCCATGAATATTGAGCTGGGGAAATCTTCAGCACTCAGTCCGTTCAAAGTCATCAATCCTAAAGAACTGGCTCTGTTAAGATCCAAGAGTGCTCCCCCAACTCCCACTGATTTATTGACTGTCAAAATGAAGGTTGGTGCAGAACAGGCTGCAGAAAAGAAGACAACAGGGGCTAAGCGAAAACTGGTAGTGGTACAGACCGACTCGGATGAAACCCAGTCAGCCTCTACTACTCATCCCTAACCAAACCCCTACCAAATAAGCCTCGAACCCAACTCACCAAACCGCTGGCAACCTTAAACCCCAAACTCATATCTAACTTTCCTCCAACCCAAGCAGCCCCTGTACTCCAAGCTCCACTCCCAAAATCCCAAGCTCCACCAAAACATCCAAACCTCCACCAAAAATAGTCAAAGTGGTGCCCCGAGTCCCATCCAATATCCCAGCTGTCAAGGGGATTGTAATCAAAGAATTGAGCGATTATACACAATCAGGGATTAAGCCATCATCTGTTGCTGGGAAGGGCAAAGCCACCATGACACAGTCTGCATCCTCCAAGCCCAAATCAGCTGCTCAAACAGCCATTGACATTGCCATGGAAGACGTTGAAGACAAAGTACAGGCTCTCACCATCGTATTCGATGAATGGATCCAGTACAGAACAGTCAATCACTTCAATCTGTTCTTGGCAAACTCAAGCGGCTGCACAAAATGTAACATCAGGTTCTGAAAGGCACAGAAACAGATGATGTTCGCATTGTTGTGCATCGCAAAGAGCTGTTTTATGCAAAACACAGGCTGAGGCTTGCAAACCTCCTTAGCGAAGCCAAGAAAGACAATTTTGATGTCACCAGCCCGACTGTCAAGGATGACAGCGTGGTCATAGATCAGCTGGAGATGGACGTTCTAACTCTTCATATGGCTGTCCGCATGCATCACCAACGACTGAACATCTCTACCCCTCACCCCAGTCCAGATCACCCAACCCCAAGCCAGACTATGGCAGGATAAAGTTCTGGGGAACGATTATTAAGCCAGCGGAGCAGCCACTGCCTAATGCTCTGTCTGCTGCAGAGGCTGGGGCAATGGAAGTACTGCTGGAATCTCCTACTACTTCCATTCCTTTTGCGTCCTCAGTCTCAGAATCGCAGACCAGCACACTAGTCGCACCATAGACTATTGTCACACAAGACATTATCGATGTTGGACTAGTTGTGCCCAGCATCGTTGCAGCTTTAAAATTGAGGAGCATATTCAACCAAACTCTCATCCAGATCAGTCTGCTGCAGATTTGGCATTTTTGAATGAATTTTCTACGGATCTAGTGGAACAAGTCCCATCTGACACTCGCCAATCTGTTGACTCTTTTGTTGTGCCGACTGACAAAGGGAAAGAGCTGGCTGTGTCACATGCTGAAGAAATTCCAGACTACCTTGATGATGCTCCATCAGTGGCCAAGTCCCTTCGTGAGTTATCTGATAACTTCCTCTTTCTCTCCCAAAGAGTAAGAGAAGTACATCAAAGCCAGTGGACTACCTCTATGGATTTTGAGTCGTTCAAGGAAAAGATGCTGAAAAGCATCAACAGTATCCAGCATGGTCTGAATGATTTGTTCTCTCAACAAGCATCATACAAGGCTAGTCTGAGAAAAGAACAGATCGAGCTAATTTTTCGAAGTCAAAACTGCTATTGCAAAATCCCTCCTTACCCAAGATCATCGCCTCGATGCTATCTGCGCTCAGCTTACGCCGATCATAGATTTCCTTCAGGAGATTGCTGATGCCAAAAAGGGGGAAAGAAGAAATAACTAAAGCCAGAACAACAGCCAGAACAGCAGCCCGTAAAGAAGACATAAATAACTGCCTGTAATGAATTACATATGTAAATGTATTCATCAGACAAGTTTATAAAAAGTCTTTCAGTCAGAATTCTCAGTCTCATTCATTTATTTTGAATAGTTCATTTATTTTGAACCAAAAGACTTAATCGATCTGAACGACAATTCTCAGTCTTATTCATTTTTTTTGAACAAAAAGACTTAATCGATCTGAACAAAATTTCTACAAGAAAAAGGACTTAATAAAAGGATAAAGAAGCTAGGTTTTGTCATCATCAAAAAGGGAGAATTTGTTGGTACGGAATTTAAAGATGACAAAATAGACCAGACAATTAAGTCAATGATAAAACAGACCAGATCGATATCAACCAGATCGATAAAGACTAGATCGATGTCAACCAGATCAGAACAGACCAGATCGACGCAGATCAATGCAGACCAGATCAGAACTTATCGTTTCAGACTGAGTTAGCAAACTTCGTTCATCAGTCCGAATAATCAACGGCTATTTATTGAAGCATTTAATGATGCATTTAATGCTGAAATAGACCAAAGACCGAAGATTACCTTAAATGGTAAATAGACAAATGAGATCTTATCTGACAAGCGCCGAAAGAATAGACCAGAAGGGAAAATGTCTAAAATATAAGACTGCAGTTTGTTCAGAGGTTGACCAAAGTAAAGAGTTGCACACAAAAAGAGATATTGTCGTTGGTGGAAATGCCTATATATGGGTGCTAGTTAAATGCTCAAGACACGACACGATGCGCGACAATAAGAGACATACAAGTTCAACAATTTTATTGAGCATCCACTTGAGCAGAACACTATCATCGAAAGACTTCATCTTATCGATCTGCTCAAAGTTGAAAGCACGTCTTATTATTTTATTTGATCGTCTAAGGATCACTTGTGCTTAGAATAATTCACTCTACCAATAGTACTTGTTCTAAGATAGAAGAGTGAGTTCTTTGTAACTGTTAGACCGATTGTGTCTGAACAGATTGAGAGACTAGGAGTTTCAGTCTGGTAGTGGGGTAAATCCACCTGAATCGGGGTTGTACAACAGGATTGCATTTCTCAAAGTCTTCTAGTGAATCCTTCATATTTTGGAAGAAGGGGAGACGCAGAAGTGATTGCCTTCGAACTCATCTTGTCTATTTACATACTGCATTACTTCGTGTTTCAAACCGTCAGACCGGTCTCACCAACCAATAACAGACCGATTCCGCACTCACACTATCAGTGGTCTGTTCAGTTTGGAATTGATTAAGAAATAGATTTCATTTGCTAATCCAAGTGAAATCAATCCAGGAAAATCTAAAAAGACAAATTTTAGTAGAGTGTTTATTCACCCCCCCTCTAAACACTCCTATTCGATCCTAACAATCTCAAACCAGTGATTCTTATTATAAGTCTTGTTTAAACAATTATCAATGAAGCATTTGTTGAAAATTTGAGCTTAATAAATTAAAATGTCGAAATTATAGGGCTCTTTGGTGGCGCATCTGCGCCCAAAACGGGTGTCGAGGTGCCCATAGATCTGTCTGTAATTTTTATTGGCAGGATGGAAGGCGACAAGTAGCCTCTAGTTCGAATTTAAAATTTCAAAATTTTTGCTTATTTTTATTTGTAATTAATGGTCCAGCCCGGAACCGGAAACATTGCACCAATCCGGTTCCAGAAAGGTATGCTTCCTTGGGATTACCCATGAAATCGAAACAAATTCGGCTAATAACCTGATTGGTTTGGTTCCTAAAAAGATGCACCAGAACCGGTCTGGTGACATCCCAGACTGATAGACACAGCTCGGCTGGTAAACACATTTGTTTTGTTTTCAGTAGAAATGATTTCCACCATTTGGGAGAATTTATATCCTCTTTGCAGTAGAGAGTACATATAGCTGGACAATTAATGTTAGGATCGAGTCGGGGGTGGGCGGCTATTCCACATCCGAGTTCAACCACCTTGAGTTCCAATAGCTCGTGTTTTTGAAATAATTACTCCGAAAGATTATATCAAGTTCGGTTTCAAAACCGAGCGGAAGACACTCGACATAACCCGCTTTGTAACCGATTAACCATTTGAGAATCATTTTAAAGATATGCAAGTAAATATGTAAAAACAGTTTGGTTGAAGCATTTTATCAAACACTTAGTTAGCTACAATATAGTGTGTTATCAGCACATAAATGCTTCAACGATGCTAACCAAAATAGTAAGTTAAATGTTTCCATAAAAGTGAACCAAAATAAGTTAACTAAATGTTAAGCACATAAGTTAAATGTTTCCATACTATTTTGGTCTGAAAATAGTTAACTAAATGTTTCCTTTTTGGCATCTCTTACTATTTACACAAAATAGCAAGCACATAAGTTAAATGTTTCCATACTATTTTGGTCTGAAAAGTGTAAACCAAAAAAGTAAGTTAAATAAATGCAATAAAGTAAATGTGTTTTCGAAGGTGGAACGATACAATAGAAGACTTTGGTTTACACTTTTCAGTATACAACCTACTTAGGCTAATACCACATAGATAGTCTAAACTACTTGCTCACACAGACCACAAAGATCATGTTCTTTAATGTCTCAGATGCAAAGACATCACCTAGTTGTGATAAATCACCAACTGTTACAATGGTATTTACTCTTCTATTTAAGCTCCCAAGTACAAAGAATAGAGTGAATATAATGGCACAAATGATATCGTTGCAGATCTGATATAAGCTTGAAAGAGATGCCAAAAGGTTTGAGAGTGATCTTCACTTAGCAGGTTTTGTCTTTGAAATTTCCCATTTGAATCTGAAATGGGTTTGTATTGGAATGCTTGGATTGATTTTCAATCGCCTGTTTTTGAGCTTCCAAAACTTGTATATATAGACCTCAAATAATGATATACACGTTAGATAGGATAATATATCTGTTGGGAGAGTTTTGGTAAGTTTCCTTAGCTTGCAACGATCATATTCTAGTTTGGGGCTGTTTCTGAAACTCTGCTGATTTGTTGTGGTAGATTAGATCTACTTGTACTCTACGGGTAGTATCTATTTGTATTGTCTACTTGTAGTGTCTACTTATATTCTACCTGAAGTGTCTACTTGTAGTCTATTGGTAGTGTCTATTTGTATTGTCTACTTGTAGTGTCTACTTGTAGTAACTACTTGTAGTGTCTACTTGTAATCTACTGGCAGTGTCTACCTGTAGTATACTTGTAGTGTCTACTTATCTTCTACTTGTAGTGTCTACTTATATTCTACTTGTAGTGTCTGCTTGTAGTGTCTACTTGTCCAGCTCAGTTTCTTAAACCCATTTATGTGCTAAACATCAAGCTCTCATGATTCATTCATTGGACACTTAATGAAATATGCTAGCAACACAATAACAAATTTTGTAAAATCAAAACCAAGATTATTCGTGTTCTCAAAACCCAACAATTAATTTAAACATGTTAGGAATATAGTTGCATACAAACCAGTTATTTTCTAATTATCATCTAAACAATGGTTGTCCCCATATATTTGAATGATTAAAATGCAATAACATTTGTTCACTACTTTTTCATTCGTTCATTTTACCCTTTCAACATGCAGCCTTAAGACTAATCGATACAAGGATGCAGTCAAAATTTTCTGGTTATACTCTGTTTCTTTACATCAAAATTATGTCTATATATTGGCAGATTAGTAGTTGATATATTGGATCTAGAAGCAACTTTTTACAAGAAAAAACATGACGAACGATACCTTTAGCTTTGAAACTTTACTTAGTGGCACCGATGAGTCGTTTTCCACTGTAAAAAGGGTCGTCGATATGTTGTAGAATGTGGGGTAGGGTTTGATGGGGGCATGTGTTTCGATCAAGAAACGGGCCGGGATTAGACATTAACAAGTAGGACCATTTATATATTCTCTATCAGCGTTGTCAACCATGCTCACTGATAGCAAAATGCCAAGATTCGTATTAACTGCAGCACCACTCTTACTTTAGTCTTTTTCTACCAACTTGTAATTTTACAAGTTATAGAAAATTTCCAACAATTTTCCTCTTAGAAATGAAGGAATAATACTGATGTAAAAATGTGCTTTCAACTTTGATTTCAATGAGGGCGATTTGCGACACCCCATAGAGTCCGTAGATTGGGAAAAAAAAGGATACCATTGTCGTCGTTGTCGATTATGATCGCAAAATTCTTATGTTACTGATCAGATTAGCGCACATAATGAGAACAAGAATTTCGTGCAAATTTTTTAGGTAATAATAATGTCTAAAATGCTACTACTATGTATGAATTGTTTTTTTTTGTCATGTCTTCCAATATTGCTTATTCTTTTTTCCAGAAACATAATCTATTCGTAACTGAAAAAGTTCGAAAACGATTTCATGTAACATATTTGCGGGTTTTTGACATTGAACCCCTGTGGTTTTGCAAATATACAGCTTATCCATGTGATTTGAAAATAGATAGCTTACATCAATATTATTTGTCAATATCTGAACATGTGCTTTGTGCGATACACATCTTTTTAATCGTCTATGCTTTGAAAATAAATGACAATTATACCATAGATGATAAAATACACATAAACAAATAATATATGTGGTAATCTGCACATAAAGTAGAAAAGAATTAACAGGGTTTTTATTATTTTTTCCTCTAACTAGACATGCTCATATAATCAATTTCAAACTTCTAATCAACATAAACCAAACAATTCAAATTCATCAACAAGAATTCAAAATCGATGACATCATCAAGATTCCATAATCATCAATTTTGCATAATAATGTTAGTCATAAACTATCGGTGCAAATGTTAGTCGATTCATATAAAATGACCCACAATAGATGCAAAATAACTAGATACTGAGTATAAAAAGGCTGCAACAATTATATTATATGTTTTGAAAATAGGCAGCACGCCACCTTATGGTTTCGGTCAGGTGCAACTTACCTCCCTTTGATTTGAAAGTAGACAGCACACCACATGTGGTTCTGAGTTGGTCTAAACATCCGTACTAAACGTTGGTATTTTCGTCACGAAGAGGTAAAAATATGAGAATTATGGAGGTAGACAATTAGCTATATTTTTCAAACCAGGGGGGAAGGGTTAAGTGTCTAGTAACCACGGGATGTAAAATGTTTATTACAAACCACATTAATAAAATATCTATTATCTATACTAGAAAAGAGTAAATCGCCACTAGCTACATATTTACGTACTTTTTTGGTAAAAGACCCCTATTTAGTTCAACTATTTAATTGGTAAAAATATAAGTGGTGTCACTATTTTGGTATGGTTGCCATTTTTCTAATAGAATAAACATTTATTAATTTATTTTTTAAACTTATATAATAGTTTAAAAATAAAATAAGAACTAAAAAAGACTTTTATAAAGATATAGAATTTAAAATAATTTTAGATAAATATATGCATTTGTCACGTTTAATTTTTAATGTTGAGTATTACTAGGTTTGTTTAATTTCTTAAAACAATTATGAACCAAGTGCTAATGTCGTCGCAAAAAAAAAAAACTGCAAAGTTTTTTTCCCGCTTCAAGCGAAACAAATAGCTGGTGTCCCATTTGTCCGTTTGTCCCATTTTACTAAAATTATAGCTGGTAGTCATGCAACTATTGACTTTTGAAATTTTTGCTAGAAATTATGACTATATGCTAAATTTTATTTTCACATGGTAAATTCACGAAAAACTATAGATATTATTGCTATTTTTAAATATTATTTAGCTAATACTTTTCTAAGTCTTTTACACAAACTTAAACATATATATACGTATAATGTATAAATTTATGGTTGTAGCAAACGATATAATTAAAGTTTCCCGAGCCAATATTCTAGAAATAAACATATAACTTAATGGTAGAATCCCAAAATTTAATTGGAACAAAGTATACATCTATTCAATGCTGAAAAATATGCTTAGTGCATTGAAATTAACCATGGAAAAGCCGAAAATCTAAGGAAGGAAAAAACGGGAAAGAAATCTGAGCACATTGGATGTTGGAAGAAGAGAATTGTTGTATTCGGTTTCTTCTAGCGGGTAGAAACAAGAGGATAGGAAAATGATTATAAGTCGAGACAAGTGTTGAATACTTTATCTTTAAGAAGATTTTCACCCGCTCATGGTGCTTATGGAATCCGGAAATCTTCTCTCAAGATACAATGCACTCAACTTATGATAGTCGCATACTAAATCACAAGTTTCACAACCACAAATGATGAGAACTCTTCTCGTCGGTAACACAAAATGAATATGATGTAGTATGCACTTTTAACCTTCTTTCCTCACAATATATTGTGTTTGATTTGAGTAAAAACATTTTTTTAAATTAATCATAGGGATATTATATATATACTAGGCCACGAGATGTCAACAAAAGACATTATTTGGAGGCACCAATCCATGAAAATTGTTCATGCGGCGATCGATCGCCATTCATGATGTTGGCTCGCTGCTTCCGGCCAGCAACGATCGATCGTTGCCTCCACTGTGCTCGGATTTCTTTCCTATTTTTTCCTTCGATCGATTTTTCGACATTTTCTTCTTAATTTCAATTCACTAAGCATATTTTCCATCATGCAATATATTATTGATGAATGTCATATAAAACTTATATGAGAACAAAACTCAGTCCACAATATATTCGCCTGGATTATAATTCTCATTAAACGGAAATCTTTACTCTTACTAAAGACATTAAATATTGTACAAACGTAGGGTTTTCTTCACAGGGAAACTGCTGAAACTTACGGAAAAATTGTTAGATACGTACAACTTTTACACAGATTCTTGGAGAAATGAAGCCGATAAACCTGTCTCCAACAGCATTATATGTACAAGATTAATTAACAGGTAGTGAAATAATTATACAGGCAATTAATATTGGTTGTACTTCCAGCTATTTACTTAGCATAGGGAATTAAAGGTGCTGCCGGTGTCACGAAATTTGCTCTCTTCACGAACCTCCCTTTCATCCGGGGCCTCTTCTCAGCGTTCAGCTTCCGTACCTCGTACCTTATCTTCTTCGAAAACAACCTCGTACGCCGCTTCTCTCTGTATCTGGACACCCTCGCTTCTCTTCCTCCATCTAACATAGCTGCTCCATGCACACTCGTAATTCCCATTTCGCCATATGGATGCATTGATCCATATGTTCCCTGAAATTTATACAAATCCATTAGAAAAGTTCAGCTATAAAAATAACCCACTATTTATTAGCTTTTTTTTTTATTAAAATTAACAATATGGTCACAAACAGACTAACCCAGTATTTGTTTCAGTGAATGTCGTGGTATGAAGCAATTTTGAAACAAAATGGTCATCGAGAAATTAAGCTTGTTGTAAATATCTCCATGTCGATGTATGATATACTCAAGGGTTCAAATGAAATTCAAATTTGTCCGAAGTAGAGATGATATTAAAATATGATCTGCGAAGTATAAAAAAATAAATGCAATGACATACCATGCAATTGGGCCAACAGTCACCGATATCTAATTCCGGCCTTTCTCCAGTCGTCCACGGCGACCTTTCAGAGTCCCAAGCCGTCATCACGCCTTCAGGATCAAGCTTTAAAAAGTTCAACTCCTTTAAATCATGTCCAATTTTACTATACTCAACACTGTTCATCAAATTCTGCTTTCCAAATTGTGCTGCTTTACTATCTTCTTCTTCACATGTAATTGGAGAGTCACAATCAAAATCCAACTCAAAAGTTTCTCTACCCAAATCAATTTCTACACCAACTTGGTCATGATTATCTTCTTCTTCAACTTTAACCCTTTCAATATCCAAAGAGATACAATTTCTTTTATCCTTTTGATAATCACAATCCATGAGCCCTAATCCCTCCATATCAAACAGTTCATCTTCCAGACCTTTACCCAATAAACTCTCAACATCCGCAGCAAACTCAGCGAGATCCGCTTCAGATGGAAGAAACCCGTGTAGTATTTCAATTTCTGGGCTCAGATCATTGGGAAAATCTTTGGACTGATTTTTTTGAAAGCCTTGTGTAGTACTTTCTGAATGAATATTATTCATAGCTTCACCACAATTGCATAATTCTGCAACAAAGGGATCGAAAATTGGAACCCTATACAAAAGCTGCTCTTCATTTTGTTCATGCGAGTGCTCTCCGCTATAGATTTCAGGCACCAGGTGAAGTGGGTTTTGTATTCTGGCGATGGATTCATCAGAAAAATTGAACTTGGATTGCGTTTTCTGCCTCGGTGTTCGAGCTTTTCGAGTGAAACCTTGATGCCAAGATGGCACCGAAGTTTGAAGCTTGTCAACACATGATTTTATTGATGCGATTTTGAGGGAAACCCTTTCGTGCCTTCGGGCTAAGGTGTTTGCCGAATGAACAGATGTATCGCAAGATTGACACAAGAATGCATCATCGGCTGCGCAATACCATCGAGCCTTCTTTTTGATACAGTTATCACAAGCCCTCACTGATTTTGCACCAACAGCGCTGGATAATTTTTTACCTGAATCCATGGAGCTCAAATCTAGAATATATCTGAAATTTTCTTTTATGAAAAGGGCAAATCAAATCAAGAAAAGGCGCAGGAAATTATGTGGGCTTTCTTGATTTCTTTATGTATCCAAAATTTCGTGCAATTATTTGCAGTGGGGTTTAAGGAGAGGGTCCCATCGCATGCACTTTCGCAGTATATTTATGAGCTTGAGGCTCTTCTTGGGAGTTCGTTTGTGTGCACGTTTAGAGGTTTTAACCAGAAATGGGGCTTCACCGCTTCACTTTTGGGATCTCACGGGAGGCCCTTATCTCTTCTATGATTGGTGAAGACAGAAAATTATATCCTAGTGTCTGGTTTTTGATTGGTCAAATGTCTGATTATGGATTTCTGATGGGACCCATTGACTGGATGAGAATAGATCTTTGATCCAATCTTAAATAAAGTGTCAATTTCTTGATTTATAAATTAGGTGACTTTTCAAAACAAAAAAAATAAAAAAATCTTCGAAGGTGACCCATTTTGTAATATTATATCGTGTGTCTTAAAACGGATCGGACTTAAAATCAGTAAACAAGTTCGATCGATTCGACCGATTTAACGATTGGTTCAATCGATGATGATGTCAGTATGATATAATATCTATTTAATTTTTATAACATATATATATACACCATATATTTGTTATAATTTCAAGTTGTTCACAATAAAAAATTATCATTAAACCAATATAAGAAGTCCAACTTCAAAAATCATATCAAACCAACAATGAAACATCTAAAAAATAACATACAATACTCAAAAAGAACAATATCCCAAAATCATAAAAAAATATTAACAATATATGAAACAATTCAATATTTTATAATTTACGAGCAATTAAATATATAAGACACATTGTGGAATTATATGGATTTTTCTATAAGACATCCATAAAATATTATTTATTTAAATTATTTCAATAACAATTAATTACATATAATATATTTTTGTGCTCAAAATTTGGCTTTTAAATTTAATAAAAATAAAAAAATTACAAAATAAAATAAAATTGAAGGAACGGTCGGTTCACTGGTCAGCCGTTTTTTACCGGTTCAATCTAGTTTCCACCGATTTTTTAGCATGATGATTTTAGCCGGTTCAACTGGGCTGGACCAAGCATTGGCAACTGGTTGAACCGTCGGACCGAAACAAGCACTGGCCATCGGTTGAACCGCCTCTCCGATCCGGTTTTCAAAACAGTGATTATATCTATCGTGAGGTTTTTCTATGATGACCTTAATGGTGGTGCTCTTTGGGGTGATATTGTGCAATATTAAAACACCATGTGTCGCTTGATATCGCCCCAAGAACAATACACAAACTGGATTTTGTTCCACCTCTCCCATAAAGAAATAGCAGAAGTAGCTTATGCTGACACAGTTATTATATAGTGGGAGTGAACAGGAAAATTCTCCATGTGAATCTCTCCCATAAAGAAATAGCAGAAGTAACTTATGCTGACACAGTTATTATATAATAGGAGTGAACAGGAAAATTCTCCATGTGAATCTAGAGAATTAGATAAATTTGGAATGTCTCATACAAAATTGTTTGAAAGTCTACCATATAAAGATAAATATAACTATTCACAAAGAATTACCTATATTACAACTAAACTTGGAAAGTTCATGCAGGATGTTGATTAATTATAAATGTAAAATATGGAATTATGGATGATGCATGATAGTTATTGAAGGAAATACTTAAGTTTAACATAATTTTTACATAAAATCTTCATTTTCATTGGGCTTTAATTATTTTTTTAGAAAAATTCAGGCCGGTGTTGTCAGGTAAAACTTTGTTCAACATAGTCTAGGTTTTTAACCTTCAATCATTTAGATCCGCTTTGTGCATAAATGACAAATATACCCTTACTTTTTCGAATACCCTCTCTTCTTTTTCAGATTATCCCTCTCACTTTTCGCATTTTCTCTCATACTTTTCGCATTCTCTCTCCTATTTTTTGGATTCTCTCTATTCCTTTTTGTATTCTCTCTCTTCATTTACACCAGTTAAAAATTCATGCAACAATGTAAAACCATGCACCAATGCAATGTAATGCACCAATATAAATATTCATGCACCAGTTAAACATCCATGTACCAATGTAATGTAATGCACCAATAAATATTCATGCACCAGTTATGTTTACCATGCACCAGCGTATTGTCATTGAGTGTAAAAATTCATGCACCAGTTAAAAATTCATGCACCAGTTATTTTTAACAGATTTCATGCACGAGTTATTTTTAAATTTTAATGCACCAGTTATATTTAAATTTTCCATCACCAGTTAAAATTTCATGCACCAGTTATTTTTATCATGCACCAGTATATAGTCATGCACCAATATAATATCACTCCCCAATGTAATCTCATGCACCGCTGCAGTCATGCACTAGTGCAATGTATAGTCATGCACCAGTTCATGACGTTACATTGGTGCATGGCTTTACACTGGTGCATGAATTTCTAACTGGTGCATGACTATACATTGGTGCATGACTATATATTTATGCTTGGCTTTACACTGGTGCATGACATTACACGGTGCATGACATCACACTGTTTCATGGCTTTACTTTGGTGCATGAATTTTTAATTAGTGCATTGATTTTTAACAGTGCATGATTTTTTAACTGATGCATGGAAAATTAAAATTTTCATTCACCAGTTAGTTTTTAAATTTTCATGCCAATCATTAATCGTTTTTTAATTAAAAAGATTAATGTCAAAAGGAAGAGAGAGAATGCAAAAATGAGGATAGAGAATGTAAAAAGTAAGGTTATTAGGGAGTGAAAAAAATATTTTTTAAATTAAAAGTTTGGATAATGGACTTATGTGAATAAAGAATTCTCCGCCAAGTATTTGTTGTAGATATTTTTAAAATGGAGATTTATATACAAATAGTATTTGTGTAGGGCCGCAACTATCCCTTATCTCTTGTATGTTCAATCTAACTGGATTTACCGGCAAATTTTTGCATAAACTAGAAACAGAAAAGTGGGTTGTACATGTGACCATTTTGTTACATGAGAAAAAGAAATGTTTTGAAAATAGATAAAAATTATTAAACATGTTTAGAAAAGGCGTGTGTGCAGTAGGTTTTTAGGCCAAATTATTTTACGTAATTAAATTTAACTGAGTGTATAATTTTAGTTGTTTAAAACAATTACTATTTTAA
Source organism: Haberlea rhodopensis (assembly GCA_907163345.1). Classification (NCBI taxonomy): domain Eukaryota; kingdom Viridiplantae; phylum Streptophyta; class Magnoliopsida; order Lamiales; family Gesneriaceae; genus Haberlea; species Haberlea rhodopensis. The sequence continues at coordinate 1,175,413 of CAJQUN010000179.1, forward strand.
ATAATTTTATCTTCTAATTTTAAATAATTAGTGAGTGAGAGAAATTTCATATTAGAATTGATATTATCAGATGAATTATTGTGTGGTTTTCATTATCTGTTTCACCGTTACTATTATATGTTGCACCAAATAAAAATGAATTCTACACAATGAATTCATTGTTTTAAATAAAACTGTTTTATCAAAAAAAAAATTTCTTTTATGTTCTGACTTTTATGTCTTTCATTCTTTTCTTCCGAGTAAATTTTTTTAAAAAAATGGATCATTGAACATGAGTCTTTGCAATACTAGTACAAACTTTTAGGACCAATCAACCATAGTCCCATGTAAAATAGTTTAATAAAAAATAGTACCAAACTTTTGTTTTTAATAAAAAATGGTCTGAAAGCCTCATTTTCAATAATGTGACCACGTTTGTTAAAAATAATTTATGTGGGACAAATTTGTTAATAACATTTATATTGAAACTATTTTTGATTAAAAATAATTTCTTTGAGACTCTTTTTGATTAGTACTAAAAGTTTCAGACTATTATTGGAAAATCCATATTATTTGGGACATTTTAAAATTGACCTTTTTCTTCCTCAATCTCCATTATTGTATTACTATCATCATCTACTATTTATTTCTTAGCTTTACTCTCCCTTGCCCCCTCTTCAGAAATATTAACAAATGAAGTGCAAACTCCATCATTCACACTTTTATAATACATATATAAGTTAAGATTTTTCATGCAAACACTTTCTTTTATCAATCAGAAGTCTGCGTTGTAGATATCATCTCGAGTCTTAGAAGAGTTGTTTTCTGCATGGCGAGGTCCTCATCAAGTGAAAATTATTGAAATGCCAGAGGGGCACTCAATTGAGTATAAGCCTTACTTTCAACTCGGAACCCTCAGCTATTGGTGGTTCTAAACTGGTGAAGTAGGCAATTTGACTAAGAAAAATTGGGAGCTCAGCCACTTTTGATCAACTCACTATTAGGCTATTGTATTGATTTGAGCGAGTGGTGTTGTGCAGAAGAATACCTAATGTATCTGTTTACCTTAACAAAGATAGCCCAGATTTCAGTCATTCAACACATGGAGTATCAACATATAATAACCCTAATGCAACTAAAAGTTCTGTAAAATGAAGCGTTAACCGTTTTACTTTGAAAATATATACCTAGTGGTTACGGTGTTACTCCAATCTTTTAAATCATATAATAGCTCAATTCGATTGCTCTCATGCATAATTATTACTTCCCAACAACCCCCTCCGAATAATCAAACTCTTTGCAATCTATTAGAATCGAACACGTGACATTGACTCTGCTACCAATTGTATGATCGAGTATTTGCCGCTTTACCAAAATATGTAGTTTTTGGTAACAGTACAAATCCATTTTTTTAAATCATATAACAACTCAAGTTTTATGTTTCAATCATTCTCCTAGTATTGACGATTATTGTTTCCCAATAAGTCCTCTAGTTAAGTTACATTTGCTAAATTGAGATGTTTGGTGTGTGCAAAAGAGCACTAATTAACTTCAAATATTGTTAAACATTAATGTCATTTCTAAATACAAGTCGTAGAATAGGTTAATAAAATTTTGCTTTTGTAAAAATAATCTCCTAATTTGAGAGGCACTTTCTCCACCAATTTTACTACCCTCCTGTGCAGAGATTCACCTTATAACTAAAATGATTACATCTTTCGAAGTGAAAAGTAATAATTTAGACAGTAAAAAAAATTATATAACACTGTTTGGAGTGTGAATATCACAACCCAATAAATTAATCGCATGGTCCCGTTTTTGTCGAGATCAATAGGCCAAGCTTTCCATTTCTGTCATAAAATTTTCTTCTAGGAAGTTCACTTAGCAGCATGCACTTTATCACATGCTCATACTAGGAGACATTTAAATTAATCGATAAATATATATATATATATATATATATATATGCATTTGAAGTATATATGTTTATTTGAATAATGAATTAGTTTGCTCAAGTGATTACCACTATTAGAATTTGAAAAGATTTATTTTGGAAAATATACAGTGGTAGGATAATGGTCAAAACTGTTATAAGATAGTGATTTGATTACGATTTTTGAGTGGTAGACAAAACTAATGATAAATGGATTCTTTGGCTAATTAATGCTGCTGTATGTTTGAAGACAAAAATGAAAAGAGAAGAATATAAAATATATATTATATTATTGTAGTGGATAAATATGATGTGGAGACCTCATCCATTTTAAATCCAACCTTTTTTGGATAATGCGATAGTAAAATAATAAAAAAGGATTCGTTCAAAAAAAATAATAATAATAAAAAGGGGAAAACCCGTTTCACGAAACTCCAGCGATGCGCAGTGTCGTCCCAATGGGCATAACGTATGCAGCCTTACCTCCATTGCAAGAGGCTGTTTCCGCAACTATAACCCGTGACCTTCAGGTCGCATGTCAACAACCTTACCATTGCATCAAGGTTCACCCATGGATAGTAAAATAATAGTTGCTCAAAAAAAGTAATTAGAACCATTTACTAAAGTGTATGAAAAAATAATAATAACCATTTACTAAAGTGTATCTATGCATGCATGCATGCATGTGCCTAAGGAAAAAATGGTTATTATTATTATTATTATTATTATTATTATTATTATTATTATTGATATCCAGACGGGTCAAACCCGCAAAATCATAGTCCACAGGTCGGTTCAAGACGATAGCTAATTGGGATCGGCGAGCTCAACAACTCGCATGAGGCAGGCGAAATCAGATGATCGCCCACATTCGGCGAGCTCATTAGCTCGCCCATGTAAGGCGAGCTGGGCAGCTCGCCCAGGTTGGGCGAGCTCACCAGCCTGCTTGGGTGAGCTCATAGATCGTCTAGTTGGCCTTGTTGATTCTTCCAAGCCAAATCAATTTATTTTCCAAACAACCTCACTAGCCTAGCATGCCAACAACTTGGTATGCCTAACTCTTAGCATGCTTGATAAGTGTATTTTATACACTTATATTTCTTCTTATTTTGCATGGTTTAGTGTTAGTTTTCGGTCATAATTACGCTTTTGGTTTTTGTTCTGTGTTGTTTTGCAGGAATCCATGTAATTACATGTTTTGTGGACTAAAAGGGTGCAAATGACGGAACGAACGGATGAATTGAAGTCAAAAATCTACACTTTCAAACATTGCAACAGGCGTAACTACGCCTACTTTGAGGCGTAACTACGCCTAGCCCACGGCATTTGAGCTTTTGAAGGATTTCAACAGGCGTAAAGACGCCTCATACAGGCGTAACTACGCCTAACCCATGGCTTTTGAGAATTTTTAGTGGCGTAACTACGCCACTTTGGAGGCGTCATTACGCCTATCACGCGGGAAGCCAGATTTTTTGACACATCGACAAGCGTAACTACGCCACTTCGGAGGCGTCATTACGCCTGATGAATTTTGGAAATTTTGGACTGCTTTCCTTATTTGATGCACGGGACTTTAAAGGTTTTAGAAGAGGATTTTGGGGATTCATTCAGACTTAGACATATTTTTGGAGAGAAGGAGGCTAGGGTTGAAGAACGGAGAAAAATAACGACGACGGCTCGGAGCAAAAAGTAGAGAATTCATCACGAGACGGCGGCGTTCATCGGAGATCGAAGAATAGCGTCCAATTTGTTTTGTATCTCTAAACTTTTAGCAATTTTTATGGGTTATTTAAACATGTCTATGTGTTTAAATACTTCTAGCATGAGCTAATTTTATTTTCTAGGAGACGATGTAGCTTGTTTTGAAACTACGCTTATTATGAAGTGATTGAAGTTTATTTGGATTTCCGTATGGTTTATTTATGTTTTCCTGTTCTTAATGCTTTTAATCTACTGGCCATGGATTGAATGATTCTATATTCGTGATCTATCACTCGGGAGAGGGGGTTGTGAATAGGAAAGAAGTAATTCGTATCGTGGTAGTTATATTGTTCGGAAGGCCTATAACTCCATAGAAGTCGTCAAAGGAATTACTGCGCTTTTACAATTGTTTGATAATTCATCTTAGATAGGGATATCAAGATTGATGTTAGATAATTACTTCTGCTTAACACTCGGGAGAGGGAGTAGAAACAAATAAAAATTCTCGGCTAGTAAACTAGGAAATCCATAACATGGAAATCAAGGAATGATAAGTGTAGTGGATGAACAAGTGAAATCGTACTCCTAGATTCGTCTCCAACTGATTTCTTTTCAACTCAGTATTTGATCATCGTTAGTTAATTAATTTTTATTATTCGCATAACACTCAACTATTCGATTCTCTAAATAAAGCAAAGATTATTTTAATTCAGTACTTAGATTCAACTATTTAATCAATCTCTGTGGGTTCGACATGTTTTTATATTAAAACTTGACTACCGTGCGCTTGCGGTAAGGGTTTTTCGCAACAAGTTTTTGGCGCCGTTGCCGGTGATTGATTTATTTAGTACAATCTGATACTGTACCAATTAATCTTGGTTTTAATTTAGAGCTTTTATTCCTTTTATTTTGGAGTGATTTTTGTCTGCCTGATTTTTTGCAGTGCATGCGAAAGTACACTACTCCTGAATCGTTGCTGTTTGATCCTGAGATCGAGAGAACTGCAAGAAGACTGAGAAAAACGAGAAGGGAGGAATTGATAGAAATGGCTGCAAATAGAGATAACAACGAACCACCTCCACAACTTGTTGAGCCTCAAAGGGCGATCAGAGATTATTTCAAACCATTGGTCAACAACAATTACTCTGGGATAGCTCGCCAGACTATCAATGCCAACAACTTTGAACTTAAGCCGGCATTGATAAGTATGGTGCAACAGAATTAGTTTGGTGGGTCCCCTGTTGAAGACCCCAACTTGCATTTGAGAATATTTTTGGAGATAGCTGATACTGTGAAGATGAATGGTGTTCCAGAAGATACTGTGAGACTGCGATTGTTCCCTTTCTCTCTTAGGGACCATGCAAGGAGTTGGCAACAATCTCTTCCATATACTGGTATTGGCACATGGGCGGAAATGGCATCGAAATTTCTCTCGAAGTTTTTCCCACCAGCTAAGTCAGCTCAACTGAGAACTGAAATCAGTATGTTCAGACAAATTGTTTCTGAACAACTATACGAGGCATGTGAGCGATTCAATGATTTATTGAGGAGGTGCCCACAACATAACTATGAAAGCTGGGTGCAGATTCAGTTATTTTACAATGGGTTGAATGGACCAACTAGGATCATTGTGGATGCTGCAGCAGGAGGAACACTATTTTCTAAGACTGCAGATGCTGCCTTTGAATTACTTGAGGAGATGTCGGCCAACAGCTTCCAGTGGCCCAGTGAGCGAGCCATGGCAAGGAAACCCATAGGTATGTATGAGGTTGATCATTTTAGTACTCTTACTGCACAAGTGTCTGCACTAACCACGCAGGTAGCAGCTCTGACCAAGCAAGGAGCACAACCTACTATTGAATCGGCCACCGCTGCAGCTGGAATGGAGTTGTCAAGGGAAGCAGACCAAGAGCAAGTTCAGTTCATAAACAATCGGTATCCCAACAACAATAATAACTACCGAAGCAATCCGTATCAACAAGGGTTCCGCAACAATGATAGACTCTCATATGCCAACAACAATAGTGCTCTGAATCCACCACCTGGATATGCTCCACAAAAGAATGAAGGTAAACCTTCACTTGAAGATTTGGTGAGTACTTTTGTTCAAAGTTCGACATTGAGGCTTGAGAAGAATGAGTCGAGGCTTGATACGATTGAGGGTCACATGAACAACATGGGTGCTACAATGAAGTTTCTTGAGGTGCAAATTGGGCAGCTTGCTAATGCAATGAACAACCAACAAAGAGGATCATTTCCTAGCAACACCGAAGTGAACCCAAGGGAGCAGTGCAAGACCGTGTCATTGAGAAGTGGTAAGGAACTTGGGGATGTAGAACCAGCACATGTTGATGAGCCATCTGTTGAGGAGACTCAAATTCAGGTTGAAACCCCTAAGGAAGTTGAAAAGGAGAAGCAAGCCACACTACCCGAAAATATTCCTATGTACAAGCCTACACTTCCATATCCTCAACGTTTCCGGAAAAAGGCTATAGATGACCAGTTTGCCAAATTCTTGGAGATTTTCAAGAAATCCACATAAATATTCCTTTTGCCGAGGCGTTGCAACAAATGCCTAATTATACAAAGTTTATGAAGGATATAATGGCACGAAAGAGGAAGCTTGAGGAATTTGAAACCGTGAATCTCACAGAAGAATGTAGTGCAATCCTCCAAAAGAAGCTACCACAAAAATTGAAAGATCCAGGGAGTTTTACTATTCCTTGTATTATTGGTAGTTCTACATTTAATAGGGCGTTATGTGATTTAGGTGCAAGTATTAATTTAATACCTTTATCTGTTTTCAGGAGTTTAGGGCTTGGTGAAGTAAAGCCTACTACAATCACATTGCAGTTGGCGGATAGGTCTCTCACATATCCTAGAGGGATAATTGAAGATGTGCTTGTGAAGGTGGACAAATTTATTTTCCCTGCAGATTTTGTGGTTCTAGACATGGAGGAAGATGGAGATGTTCCATTAATTTTGGGGAGACCATTCTTAGCAACAGGCAGGGCACTTATCGATGTCCAAAGAGGAGAATTATCCTTGAGAGTTGGAGGAGAGAAAGTCATGTTCAATATTTACAAGGCTCTCAAGGGACCTGACGAGGTAAGTACTTACAAGTTTTTGGATGTTATTGACTCATGTGTGCATAACTTTGAAGTAGGAGCAATACCGGAGGATCCATTGGAGAATGGCATGGTCAACTCTATTATGAAAGTGGATGCAACTGAACCTGATCTTGCTGAGCAAGTGGAAGCACTTAAGAGCTTGCCTAAGGAGAACAACACTACTGGAAAAGAGGAAGATGTACGAGATACATCAGTCAAAGAAGATACGAAGGCGAGCTCGGAACTGAAAGAACTACCGGCCCACCTTACTTATGCCTTCTTGGGTGAGAATTCGACATACCCGGTAATTATATCTTCATCTCTTTGTTCTGTAGAGAATGATAAATTATTACGTGTATTGAGGACATATAAATCTGCTTTGGGTTGGTCGATTTCTGATATCAAGGGGATAAGCCCGTCTTTGTGCATGCATAAAATACTTATGGAGGATTCTTTCGTTCCCTCCATTGATCATCAAAGGCAGTTAAATCCAGCAATGAAGGAGGTAGTAAAAGCAGAAGTGCTTAAATTGTTAAATGCTGGGATTATTTATGCTATTTCAGATAGTGCATGGGTTTCCCCAGTACAGGTTGTGCCAAAGAAAGGAGGGATGACAGTGGTAAGAAATGAAAATAATGAGTTGATCTCAACTCGAACTGTGACGGGGTGGCGAGTTTGCATTGACTATAGGAAACTCAACAAGGCCACAAGGAAGGACCACTTCCCTCTTCCATTTATTGATCAGATGCTCGACAGGTTAGCCGGTTATTGTTATTATTGTTTCTTAGATGGCTATTCAGGATACAATCAAATTGCCATAGACCCCGAGGATCAAGAGAAGACAACGTTTACCTGTCCATATGGCACCTTTGCATTTAGAAGAATGCCTTTTGGTTTATGCAACGCACCTGCTACCTTTCAACGGTGCATGATGGCGATATTTTCAGATATGGTGGAGGAGATCCTTGAAGTCTTCATGGACGACTTTTCGGTATTTGGTTCCTCTTTTGACCATTGTTTGCATAATCTATCTCTTGTGTTACAGCGCTGCCAAGAAAAGAACCTCGTGTTAAATTGGGAGAAATGTCACTTTATGGTGCAAGAGGGTATTGTCCTTGGCCATAAGGTGTCATCTCAAGGACTTGAAGTGGATAGAGCAAAAGTGGTTGCAATTGAGAAGCTTCCACCTCCGAACAATGAAAAGGCTATTAGGAGCTTCCTTGGACATGCCGGGTTTTATCGCCGTTTTATTAAAGATTTTTCTAAAATAGCTAAGACCTTGTGTAATTTGTTAGAAAAAGACTCACCTTTTGTCTTTGATGATTTGTGTTTGCAGGCATTTAATAGGCTAAAGAAAGCACTTATATCCGCACCGATTATCATAGTGCCGGATTGGAAGGAGCCATTTGTTTTAATGTGTGATGCCAGCGACTATGCTGTGGGAGCAGTTTTGGGGCAAAAGAGAGACAAGATTTTTAGGGCGATCTACTATGCAAGTAGAACTCTTGATGGAGCCCAACAGAATTACACGACCACCGAGAAAGAGATGCTAGCTGTGATGTTTGCATTTGACAAGTTTAGAGCATATCTGATCGGGACAAAGGTCATAGTTTACACAGATCATGCAGCGATTCGTTATCTTTTTGCCAAGAAGGATGCGAAGCCCCGGTTGATTCGATGGATCTTGTTGCTACAAGAGTTTGATTTCGAGATCTTGGATAAAAAGGGCAGTGAAAATCAAGTAGCAGATCACTTATCTCGTTTGGAGTTGGAGGATCAAATGGATCATGGAGTCATACAAGAGAACTTTCCTGATGAACATCTCTTTGAGGTATGTACTAAAACCCCGTGGTTTGCTGATTTTGCTAATTATTTGTCGTGTGGTATATTGCCTCCAGACCTCACTTATCAGCAAAGGAAGAAGTTCTTTCATGATGTGAAGAATTATTACTGGGATGAACCGTATGTATTCAGACGATGTGCAGACCAAATTGTCAGGAGATGCGTAACTGAGGAGGAATCAAGAGAGATTCTTGAAAAGTGTCACTCCAGACCTTATGGAGGACATTTTGGAGCAGCAAGGACAGCAGCAAAAGTGCTTCAATTGGGTTTCTATTGGCCAGAGCTACATCGTGACAGTTATACTTTGGTGAAGACGTGTGATCGTTGTCAGCGCATTGGTAATATTTCTAAACGCCATGAGATGCCGTTGACAAATATCTTGGAATTAGAAATCTTCGATGTATGGGGTATTGATTTCATGGGCCCCTTTCCACCATCTTGTGGGCAGTCATATATTTTGCTAGCAGTGGACTATGTTTCTAAGTGGGTTGAAGCGATTGCCACATCGACTAATGACGCTCATGTCGTGGTCAAGTTTGTGCAAAAGAGCATATTTACACGGTTTGGTACTCCAAGATCGATTGTAAGTGATGAAGGGACCCACTTCTGTAACAAGATCTTCAGTGCTTTGATGACGAAATACACTGTGAGGTATAAGATTGCATTGGCTTATCATCCACAGACTAATGGCCAAGCCGAAATTTCTAACCGAGAAATTAGGCTAATTCTTGAAAAGACGGTCAGTATTAACCGAAAGGATTGGGCTCTGTTGGGAAAACGATTTCTAAGTTTTGGTGATTACAAACACCTACCGGATATTAAAGTCCAACCGGATAAAGACATCAACTGGATAGTCATCAACCGGACAAGACATCAACTGATAAAGACACTAACCGTATGAAGTCATCAACCGGATAAAGACATCAACTGGATAGTCATCAACCGGATGAAGACATCAACTGGATAGATACCAACCGGACAAGTTATCAACTGGTAAAGACATCAACCGGATGAAGACATCAACCGGATGAAGACATCAACTGGATAGTCATCAACCAGACAAGACATCAACTGGATAGTCATCAACCGGACAAGACATCAACTGGATAAACACCAACCGGACAAGCTATCAACCGGACAAGCTATCAACCGGACAAGCTATCAACTGATAAAGACACTAACCGGATGAAGTCATCAACTGGTGTGAAGTCATCAACCGGATAAAGACATCAACTGGATAGTCATCAACCGGATCAAGACATAAACTGGATAACTATCAACTGGAAAGTCTCTCACTGAACAAGGACATCAACTGGTCTTAAGAAGATGAACGACCAGTTGAACAAGGAAACCAGCAGAAGTCTAAGCAACGAGACAAAGTAAGTACAACATTCTCTGACAAAGGTACAACAGAGCGGCGCACCCTGCTATATCTCCGCCACCATTACCGTCAGAGTGAAAAGAGCCGTTGTTTTACAAAATAGGAAAGAAGACAACAGGTATTTGGAAAGCTAATCCATTCCATATACAAAAAGGCTACCGTTGGACAACCAAACCTATAAATACGTCCAAGCAGAGAATGAAGAAGCGCTGAGCAACTTTCAAACTAAGAGAAATACTTCAAAGCAAGAAAGCTATACGACTGATATTTCAAGCGTTCAGCAAAGAGCAGACAAACCGCAAACTGAATCTGTGACATATTATTTTCAATTAAAGTCTGCTGCTTAGAAACTCTCAAAGCTAGAAAGTTTTATTCTGTAGAGAGTGTTGTAAAATCACTTGTATCCAAAAGATAAGAAGAGTGTGATTGCTAGGAGTTTAGGCCAAGTGTGTTAGTGCCTAAGGAGGTTGTATACTGTAAAGTGTAAACCAAGTCTTCTAGTGAATCCTTCCTGCAAAGGAAGAAGGGGAGACGTAGAAGCGTTGTGCTTCGAACTTCCAGAAACAACTCTCGTATTATTCGTTTATTGCTTTATTACTTCAGTTTTATTCCTCACAAGTTTTGTAGACGTCTTCCGCACTATAATAAGTGTCTACTGACTTGCCTGTTATTGAGAAGCAACTGTAACACTTAACAGTTTACAGTTAACCAAGAAAAAGAAATCGAAATTATATCTAGTGTTTATTCAACCCCCCCTTCTAAACACTACCCCGATCCCAACAAGTGGGATCAGAGCTTAGGTCTTCTCAATCTTGAGAAATTACCATTTACCAAAAACTGATGGCCTCATTCAGCAAGATTCCAATGTTCAAGAAAGACGAATATGATGACTGGAGGATCCGTATGCAAGCACATCTAAGTGCTCAAGATGATGATATGTGGTATGTGATCACCGAAGGACCGTTGAAGATCATGAAAATCAATACAGCTGCCTCTATCACAAGTGGTGACCCACAAATGGTAGAAAAGGAAAGATCTCAATGGTCAAATGAAGACAAAAAAAAAGGCAAACCTAGACAACATGGCTAAAGACATTTTGTTCAAAACTTTGGACAAAAATATGTTCAACAAAATCAAAATGTGCCCAACAGCCAAAGAGATCTGGGAAAAGATTGCTCAACTCTGTGAAGGAAATGATCAAACCAAGGAGAACAAGCTTACTGTGGCTTTACAAAAGTTTGAGCATATCAAAATGATAAATGGAGAAACTCTCAACGAGTATGATGAAAGAGTGACTGGAATAATAAATGAACTAAGCAGTCTGGGTAAGGAGTTACCCAACAGAGAAGTCACTCTCAAAGTGATGAGAGGTCTACCAAGAGAATGGGATGTCAAGACCATTGCTATGAGAGAATCGAAGGATATCAACAAGATAGATCTACATGATCTGTTTGCTGATTTAAAAGCCTATGAATTCGAATTAGGCATTCGGGTTGAAGATGAACCAAGTACAAGTCAACCAACAAAAGCTCTCACTGCATCTGAGTCTCTGCCTACTCCTACTGAAATGACTCCAGAAAAGATGTGTAACGATGCGATGGCAATGTTCGTAAAGAAATTTGGAAAATTCATGAAGAAGAACCAGAGACCTTATCAATCATATCCTCGAAGGCAAAGCTCCAAAGGAAATTCAGAAGAAGAAGAGCGAGTATGCTTCAACTGTCTCAAACCAGGGCACTTCATCGCAGACTGTCCTAAAACCAAAAAGGATGATCACAAAAGAGGATCCAAGGATTACAGAAAATCCAAGGAAACCAGAAGAACATCCAAACGGGACAGAGATCAAAAGGTTTTAGTGGCAGAAGATAGCAAGAGCAAATGGGCTGATTCTGAATCAGAATCAGAGGAGTCAATTAGCTCATCCAGCGAGAGTGAAGACGAAGAAGTCCACTGCTTAATGGAGAATGATGAAAATGAGGTACATGAAACCAACCTATCTGAATTTACACATCATGAACTCACCAATGCATTGCAGGACATGATAAATGAGTATCAGACGCTATACGAATCTTTTGAAAGCTATAAGACTGAGCACTCAATTCCAACTAAAACGCTTGAAAACAAACTTGATTGTGAACAATCAAGGGAGTTGAATTGCTTAAGGGAAGCAGCCAGTCGCCTAGTGAAAGAAAGAGATGAAGCCAAGTGTGCGTACCAGAAACTCAGCAAACTGGTTAGCACTTGGAATGCGTCGACTACCAGAAAGGATGAAATGCTTGAGTCTATAAGGCTTGCTGGTGATTTAACTGGCATAGGCTTTAATAGCAATGACAGCAGATCATCTGGTAATGAGCCTCAACTGTGTCTAACAAAAGGCAAGGTTCAATCAATGAACTTTGTAAGATCTAGCACAGTATATGACCCGTATGAACTGGTTAAAGAACCTGTTAAAGCAACACTCATCAAGGAACAGGTACAGCACAGAGGTATCGGTTATGTAGAACCACTCAAAGAGGCTAAACCAAGGCAAAAGTTCAGAAATGAACTTAAAACCACTGGTCGAGCAGCTAGAGAGGTTAAACCCAACTGGTACTACAACTGTAAACCTGTCCAGAAGAGGTATATGCTGAATAACAGGAACTACAAACCAAAAGCACATGCATACACATATTATCACACTCCACAGCTAAAATCATCACCTACATTTATAAATGCACACACATTTTAGAACACACACCGACCTAAGTCATTCAGGGTCATACAAGTGTGGGTTCCGAAAGGACTAATCCTACCAGGACCCAAGTAGGATTGGGTACCAATCAGTCTATCGCTTTAATTGCAGGAAACTAGAATGCATCCAGTTCGGAGCTCAGAATGGTTCCTAGACAGCGGATGCTCTAGACATATGACAGGGAATGCAAGCTTATTGTCTGAACTAGTGGACTCCACTGGACCCAGAATAACTTTTGGAGATAACGTGAAAGGTAGAACCGTGGGTAAGGGTAAGATTATCTACGGTAACCTCATCATTAAAGATATTCTTTTAGTTGAAAATCTATGCTACAATTTGATTAGCATAAGTCAATTGTGTGACAATGGTCATTCCGTAGAATTCAATCAGCATTCATGCACAATTAAATCTACTGATGGCAATGTATTACTTATAGGAAGAAGGCATGATAACACATATAAAATTGATTGGAATCTTAATCAGCCTACTTCCTTTACTTGCTTAGCTGCCCAGAATACTTCCAAAAATTGGCTTTGGCACAAACGGTTGAGTCACTTAAATTTTAAAACTATTGCTAGTCTGCGTAATCTTTATCTAGTTGTTGGACTGCCCCAAATTGAGTTCTCAAAGGACAAGATCTGTGCAGCATGCCAACTCGGTAAGCAAATCAGATCCTCTTTTAAGAACAAAGGGAGTAAATCTTCTTCTCGGTGCCTAGAGTTGCTGCATATGGATCTGTTTGGTCCTATACCAGTAACAAGTCTAGGGGGAATGAAGTACACCCTAGTGTTAATAGACGATTACACTCGTTTCACGTGGGTCTTGTTCCTAAGTGGTAAAGATCAGGCTACTCCAAAGCTGATCAAATTACTGAAAAGACTCCAAAATGAGAAATCGTGTGGGATAGATAGAATTCGCAGTGATAAAGGTACTGAGTTTACCAATCAATCACTCGAATCATATCTAGATGACCTTGGTATTAAACACGAATACTCTGCAGCTAGAACTCCTCAACAAAACGGAGTTGCTGAGCGTAGGAACCGCACTTTGAAAGAAGCTGCGCGAACTATGCTCGCGGAATCAGAAATATCGCAGAGATTTTGGGCAGAAGCTGTCAACACAGCATGTTATACGCAGAACAGATCGATGATTAATAAGCGAGCTAATAAAACCCCTTATGAGATCTGGAATGGCAGTAAGCCAAATATTTCTTATTTCCATGTGTTTGGTTGCAAATGTTTTATTCACAACAATGGAAAGACTCATCTCACCGCCTTTGATGCCAAATCTGATGCTGGAATATTTCTTGGCTATTCTACAGTTAGTAAGGCATTCATAGTATTTAATAATAGAACTCTTAATGTAGAAGAATCAGTGCATGTAAAATTTGATGAACCTACTGACTGTACACTATCCGATATACAAATCAACAACTTAAGTAATCGACTGGAAAGCACTTATATTGACGAAAATGTTGATGATGAGATTGATTACAGAAGCAGGGCTGACTGCTCCTTAGAACCAGAAATCCCTGAAGCTCAAGCAGAGGAGTCTGCTGGCCAACAAGCACTGCAGTCAGCCATCAATGAAACAGTGGCATCCACCTCTACTGCAGTTGAAGGAACCAATGAGAAAGATGGGTCTATCAGAATCTCTGATTTACCTACTCACATCCAGTCAACTGAAGAACTCAACCCACTAGGACCTTCGCTCCGGTGGAAGAAGGATCATCCACCCGAGCAGGTCATCGGTAACCCTCTTGCTCCTCTACGCACCAGAGGACAAATGATTAACGAATTTCTTCATGCTGCATTCATATCTCATATAGAACCTAAGAAGATTGATGAAGCTATATTAGACCCAAGTTGGGTAGAAGCAATGCAGGAAGAACTAAACCAGTTTGAGCGAAACAGAGTATGGTATCTAGTACCACGACCACAGCATCACACTGTAATTGGCACCAAATGGGTATTTAGAAATAAATTAGACGAAAACGGAACAGTAATTAGAAATAAAGCAAGATTAGTTGTACAGGGCTACAGACAGGAAGAAGGCATTGATTTCGATGAAACCTTTGCCCCTGTAGCACGACTAGAAGCAATTCGCATATTTCTTGCATTTGCTGCATTTAAAGACTTTAAAGTCTATCAGATGGATGTTAAGAGTGCATTTCTTAACGGCAAACTCCAGGAAGAAGTTTATGTTGAACAACCTCCTGGATTTGAAAACCATCAGCAGCCATCTCATGTTTTCCGTCTGAATAAAGCTCTGTATGGTCTAAAGCAAGCTCCCCGTGCCTGGTATGAAACTTTATCAAAATATTTGACAGAGCACAACTTTGTTATTGGCACGGTGGACAAGACCCTTTTTAAATTTACAAAGGGAGATCATACGTTGCTAGTTCAAATATATGTTGATGATATTATCTTCGGGAGTACTAACCCAAAACTGTGCGAAAGATTTTCTAAAATCATGCAGGAACAATTCGAGATGAGCAGATGGGAGAGTTATCATTTTTCTTAGGATTGCAAGTCAAGCAATCTAGTGAAGGAATTCTGATAAATCAGTCCAAGTACACTAAAGAGCTACTGAAGAAATATGGAATGAGTACCAGCTCAGCTGCTGCTACACCAATGAGCTCATCCGCCAAACTCGACTTGGATAATTCAGGAATACCAGTCGAAGTTACAATGTATCGAGGCATGATCGGATCTTTACTATACTTGACAGCCAGCCGACCCGATATTATCCCCGGTTTCAAGCAAATCCCAAGCAGTCGCACTTCACTGCTGTCAAGAGGATCCTAAAATACTTAAAAGGAACCGAGAATGTTGGTCTATGGTATCCAAGAGACTCAACTTTTAATCTCATTGGATACTCAGATGCTGACTATGCTGGATGTAAAATTGACAGGAAAAGCACCAGTGGATATTGTCAATTTCTTGGTGATCGGTTAATATCATGGGGATGCAAGAAACAGACATCCATCGCAACCTCCACTGCAGAGGCAGAGTACCTTGCTGCTGGAAGCTGCTGTGCCCAACTGCTCTGGATTCAGCAACAACTCAGAGACTATGGAATTGAGTCCACAGAGGCTCCTATTTTCTGTGACAATACGTCTGCCATTGCCATTACATACAATCCAGTTCTTCATACTCGTACTAAACATATTGACATTCGTCATCATTTCATCAGAGATCATGTTATGAAGAAGGAAATACGGCTGGAGTACATTTCCACAGAACAACAGGCAGCAGACATCTTCACAAAACCCCTACCGGACGCTAAGTTTTCTTACTTTCGAAATATTCTTGGTTTAATTGAAATTACTTCTTGATTATTTTGTTTGGGTAATGGATTCAGGGGGAATTTGTTAGTTTAGTTGCATTTATTTAGGGGGAATTTCTGTTTTAATTTTATCATGGTTATTTAAGCTAAGCTGGTAATACAATGGTCAACTGCAGTGGGGGTATTCGTACCAGTAGGACACTGCATCCAGTAGATGTTTTCCTACCAGTCGAACCCCACATACCAGTTGATGTTACCAAATATGCTTTGACAAAAATAACCCTCGATACTAATTAACCTAATGAACGTCGGAATTCAAAATTACTTTTGTGTAAAATAAATTATTTCACTCCCGCCTAAATCCTGTCCTTTTATTTTTGGTTAAATCTTTTTAATCGTTAGATGATTGCCACGTATACATGTGTCCGCTCATCTACAGTACGACGTTACATATACTTCCTTTTTCACCGCCTTTAGTTTTCTCTTCTCTTCATCTTCTCCAAACATCTTACTGCAACAATCGTTTCTTTCAGAAAATTTCCTTTAACAGATTGCTGCTGCTCCTTCACCTCAATCATTCAAAATGTCGAAGACTGTTCAACCGAGTTTTATCACAAATGCTGTTCACGTCGATTTTAACTCCATATATACTTCATCTGATGAGGAAACAAAGGATTTAATTCAAAAGCTGGATACCTCAGGGCTATTAGTGATCCTAAGCCAGGCTCCCTCATTTTACCAGAATGAACTACAAGAATTCTTTGCCACAGCAACTGTTGTGGATGACACCGTTGTGGCATCCATCTCTGGGCAGTCAGTCACCATCACTCAACCAGAATTTGCCACTCATCTGTGCCTACCCTCCACTGGACTCACTGACTTTTCGACTATTTCGGCAGACCTGAGAGAAGAGATGCGGCTCACAGTGTCGGACTCTGACCATCGTATTCAACGACCTCCTTTCAGGAAGGTATTAATGAAGAGCCACTATCGACAACTGGCAGACATCATCTCAAAGGGGATTCTCTGTAAAGCTGGATCATTTGATATGATCACCCCTGAGAAATTCGATGTCATGACTGCCATATGCAAAAGATTGGAGATAAACTGGTCAGCGGTGTTATTTCAAATACTGACTAGTCTCGTCGTATCTGGCAAGGGTCAATCCGGTTTTGCCCTCCCACTAAGCAGTCTATTTGAGAGCAAACACATCAAGACAGGGGCTCTCTCTCATCTTCATCCAGGGAGACTCGTCACTCACAAGTACCTTCAGCTTCATCGCCAACGAAGTGGCAGAGAAGGTGGAGCAACAAAGCGCCGGTTGACTCAAGTCATTAGTGACTCGGAACAGACTGTCTCTGAATCCGCTGAGTCTCCTCCTCCTCCTCCTCCTCCTAAGAAGCCAAGGACCAGAAAAATTGCTTCTCTAGATGCTCGTCAGAGAGACACTGCCGCCTCCGACACTATCTCCTCTGCCAGACCTACAGGTGTTATTTCTGACAGAGAACCCAGCCCTGTCATCCCTTCAACTGGGGAACCCACTGCTGCATTAGCCATGGTGTCTGCTCCATTAATAGACACCCCTTCAGCTCAGGTGAGCTCTCAGCAGGCCCCAGGCTCTATCAGCTTCAGGACACCCAAGTCTACTTGTCCTTACTGTCATCCCAAGGCCACTCCAGCTGACAAAGGAAAATCTCTTATTGCTCCAGTGTCCACTCCGGTTGCATTCGAGATTCAAATGGTCATGGATGCAGTTAAAGCCCAACTGGAACCCCAACTGGAGATTTTTGATCGTTGGGTAAAGGCTCGAGTATAGGTTCGCTTTGATGATATCGATCCTATTCTGGCTCAGGCAAAGCAAGATGAAAACAAAATCCTGACCTATCTTCAAATCCCCGAACCTGAGAAAAGTTTGAAGCTGCGTGATGTCTTTAGTATTATGAACTATGTGGGCGGACTCCAAGCTCTTGTTACATCCCGCATTCAAGTGTTTGATGGACATTCAAGAACAGCGAATCATGATCGAGCAGTTCTAAACGCTCTAGGCCTCAAGCTGGAAATGGCTGAGCTTGCTCTTCATGATCTTCGCATATCCACTGGGATTCATTCATGCTCCTCTTCTAAAATTGTTGCAAGCCCTGATCAGCCAGATCTACAAATGGCTATTGCAAATTTAGAGGTTGTCCCTCCTACTGTGGAGCTTACTGTTTTGGAGACCTCTCCTACTGGAGCAGACGCCACACCAACTACTTTGGAGGCAGCATCCTCTGCTCCCAGCTCTCCACATGATCAACAGCCCCACCAAATGATTGTTGATCACACCAATGTCGATTCAGTTATTCAGAATGTGGTTCAGCAGGTCACCATCTCCTCTGCAAATAATGAACCAAGTGAATCCTCTCATTCCAATGATCATACTCAAGCGTCTGCTGCTGGGATTGAACAAGCCAATGCTGAACTGGATGCTCCGCACGTGGAAGAAACTGGAACTATGGATGTAGCTATCTCCGCCTCAACTGCGGCCCCTCATATTGACGCTACTATTTTACCATCCACTGCAGTAGTCATTGCTCATCCCAATGCGCTTGCCCCTGCTGCTGATATCCCAATGCTTGCCGGCGATCCGTCCATGGATCAGGAACTATCCGAGGGTTTCTTTGTCTTCACAAACCCTCTGGACGAGCCACCAAACATCGCTGCCCAGCTAGCTCATCTCTCCACCGCTATTACAGCACTGACCAATGATGTTCATAAGCTTAAGCAGGAAGAGAGGGCTGCAACTCTTATTTTAGGAACTCTTCAGCAGCAAACGGACTCTAAATTCCAGCAAGTCTACGCTGACCTAAGTAGTTTAACTACTACTGTCACTAGACTTCAAACCTTTGCTGAGAATGCGGTTGCAGAAGCAGTTTCTCATATTGGCCAGGCGCGTCTTCAGATCAATCAGAACAATGAATCTCTTCATACTGCCACCTCAATGGCTCTTGGAGAAAAGATTGACGACGCCAAAAAGATTTTGACTGATCAATTGGCCACCATGCAAGCAGCGTTTGCATCTCAAATTCAAGATATCTGTAACAGTCTGCCTGCTGCTCCTAAAACTATCCGCAGGCTGCCTGAACCCAGTCGAACTGCTCCCTCTTCTCAGAAAGCTTCAAGTTCAGCTGCTCATTCATCCCCTGCAACTGGAGCACTCCCTCAGTCCAGACCCACTGCTCAACAAAGATCTCGAAGTCCGCGCCAACTGCCTACCGAAAAACGTGACTATTCCAAACATTGGTTCGGGCGCAAATAGTATCATTTTCTGACTCTCTCTTACTTACTCCTATTTACTTCTGTGTTAAATTGACTGTCTCTCTGTATTCACTATTTAACATAAATGCATTCACATTTATTGCTACCTTATTTTTCCTATAAATAGAGGTTCTTGTTTGATCACATAACACACATTCACTCATCATGCTTACTTTTAAGTTATTTCTCATTCCCTGGTTTTCTGTTAGATCCTTTCCCGCTTCATGGGTTTATTACTTATCTAAATCAACCCCTCATGGGTTGATTACTTATCTAACACAGCTCTGATAAGCTTCAGCGCTTTGATCCTGTTCTGGTGCTCCTCATCAGTCAGGAACTACAAACAGCAGATGCCTGGGTGCTGATGACAAAAAGGGGGAAGACAGAGATAGAGTATTCTCGACAGAGATAGAATATTTTTATTAGGCGATTCCATAAAAACTAAAGGAGCTGCCTGATGAATATTCATATGACTCTTCCTCTTCCCGACCTTCTCTCTGAAACAAGGTGGATCGAGCTCTTCCTCTCCGCAACTAGGTGGATCGAAGCCTTCCGGTCTACTTTGTTTATTTAAAGAGAAATTTGTCATGTATCATCTATTTTATGTAAAACTAGACTTGTCTTAGATTCTATTCAAAGTGTAAGAATTCATCTTATATAAAGATGAATTTCTCTCTCAATTGTCCAGTTTGATTACAACTTGTAATCTGCTTATATTTAATGAAAATTTCTTTTCCATGATGTCTTCAAGTATTTTCAGGACTCTTATCTTATTTACTCTAGTAGGAAATCGATTACTGCTTAGTTTTGTCATCACCAAAAAGGGGGAAATTGTTGGGAAAACGATTTCTAAGTTTTGGTGATTACAAACACCTACCGGATATTAAAGTCCAACCGGATAAAGACATCAACTGGATAGTCATCAACCGGACAAGACATCAACTGATAAAGACACTAACCGTATGAAGTCATCAACCGGATAAAGACATCAACTGGATAGTCATCAACCGGATGAAGACATCAACTGGATAGATACCAACCGGACAAGTTATCAACTGGTAAAGACATCAACCGGATGAAGACATCAACCGGATGAAGACATCAACTGGATAGTCATCAATCGGACAAGACATCAACTGGATAGTCATCAACCGGACAAGACATCAACTGGATAAACACCAACCGGACAAGCTATCAACCGGACAAGCTATCAACCGGACAAGCTATCAACTGATAAAGACACTAACCGGATGAAGTCATCAACTGGTGTGAAGTCATCAACCGGATAAAGACATCAACTGGATAGTCATCAACCGGATCAAGACATAAACTGGATAACTATCAGCTGGAAAGTCTCTCACTGAACAAGGACATCAACTGGTCTTAAGAAGATGAACGACCAGTTGAACAAGGAAACCAGCAGAAGTCTAAGCAACGAGACAAAGTAAGTACAACATTCTCTGACAAAGGTACAACAGAGCGGCGCACCCTGCTATATCTCCGCCACCATTACCGTCAGAGTGAAAAGAGCCGTTGTTTTACAAAATAGGAAAGAAGACAACAGGTATTTGGAAAGCTAATCCATTCCATATACAAAAAGGCTACCGTTGGACAACCAAACCTATAAATACGTCCAAGCAGAGAATGAAGAAGCGCTGAGCAACTTTCAAACTAAGAGAAATACTTCAAAGCAAGAAAGCTATACGACTGATATTTCAAGCGTTCAGCAAAGAGCAGACAAACCGCAAAACTGAATCTGTGACAGATTATTTTCAATTAAAGTCTGCTGCTTAGAAACTCTCAAAGCTAGAAAGTTTTATTCTGTAGAGAGTGTTGTAAAATCACTTGTATCCAAAAGATAAGAAGAGTGTGATTGCTAGGAGTTTAGGCCAAGTGTGTTAGTGCCTAAGGAGGTTGTATACTGTAAAGTGTAAACCAAGTCTTCTAGTGAATCCTTCCTGCAAAGGAAGAAGGGGAGACGTAGAAGCGTTGTGCTTCGAACTTCCAGAAACAACTCTCGTATTATTCGTTTATTGCTTTATTACTTCAGTTTTATTCCTCACAAGTTTTGTAGACGTCTTCCGCACTATAATAAGTGTCTACTGACTTGCCTGTTATTGAGAAGCAACTGTAACACTTAACAATTTACAGTTAACCAAGAAAAAGAAATCGAAATTATATCTAGTGTTTATTCAACCCCCCTTCTAAACACTACCCCGATCCCAACAGGCTCTGAAATTGGATGATGCATTATGGGCATACCACACTGCATTCAAAACTCCCATAGGGATGTCCCCATATCGTCTAGTCTTTGGGAAAGCATGCCATTTACCGGTAGAGTTGGAACATCGGGCTTTCTGGGCCATAAAGAAGTTGAACTTTGATTTGAAGGCTGCTGGTGAGCAACGGTTGCTACAGCTCACTGAGATGGATGAGTTTCATAATGAAGCGTACGAAAATGCTAAGATTTACAAGGAGCGAATGAAGAATTGGCATGACAAGCAAATCGTGAGAAGAGAGTTTATTCTTGGTCAGAAAGTGCTGCTATATAACTCTCGTCTCTGACTATTTCCAGGAAAGTTGAAGTCACGATGGTCTGGGCCGTTCACTATTGAGAAAGTGACCCCATATGGAGCATTTGAAGCATTATTTTGGGGAAGAAGTAAGAGACGTGGACGAGGTTCACCTGAGCGAGCCTAAGTGAAGGGATGGAAGACAGTCGGGCTGAGGACTATAAACTAAGCGCTTTTCGGGAGGCAACCCGAATCCTGTATCCTTATTTTAATTTTATTTTATTTAAATAAAAAAAAATGGCGTATTTACGCCTTTCAAGGCGTAAATACGCCTGAAAAATATTTGCAATTTTTTGAGATGCCGTAGGACAGGCGTAACTACGCCTCTTTGTGGCGTAATTACGCCTGTCAAATTTTCAGAAATTATTAAAATGCCGTAGCGTAGGCGTAACTACGCCTGTTTTTGGCGTAGTTACGCGTACCATTTTTTTTAAAAAAAAAAAAAATTCAAAGCCGTAGGCGAGGCGAAAAGTTTCCTCATCGAGCGTTTCCACAGCCGCCGACTTTCCAACCAACACCTTTTCCACAACCGCCCCCCGACGATATGGATGACGATGACCACTGACGGTCATCGCTTAGGTATGTGCATCGTTCTATTTATTCCTTCATGTGTATGCATTGAGGACAATGCACATTTCTAAGTTTAGGGGGGTACTTTGAACTGTTCAAACTACTTGGATTTTTTTTGCTTTTGTTTGTTTGTTTTTCCTTATTTTGTTTGGTTTGTCTTGATTTAGAGTCTGTTGAGTTTTGAGTGTCATAAGTTGTATTACGAGTCAGTTGAGGCCAATGATGAAAAATTGAGTTGACTTGTGGAAAATTTTAAAATTTTCATGTTTTCGTGTTGCTCTTGAGTTCTCACATATTCTTGCACTAGAGACCATGACCATTTGATTAATCAATGATGATTTGAACGAACACAAAAATGATATAGGCAATTCTTGATAATTTGGGCCTTGATTCTTTCATAGAAAATTGCCATAGTAGCCCTTTTGAGCTTAAATATAAAAGAATGAGATTGAATTGTTTGCAATACCTTTTAGAATCTCATTCAATTTTTTACTAATATTACCATGGTTTTCAGATGCAACTGAGCACATTGGTCAAATCATATAAGTTATTTGTGAATTGAGAGTAGTCTAGAACTTGCTTTAGTACCATTTGAGGTGAAATACGGATGTGATGTGTCTTAGGAATGATGTAGGCATTTTTTTTATTCGTTTGAGCCTTTGAAGCCACCAAATACATCATTTTTATCCATAGCTTCCCTTTTGAGCTTGTTGAAAATCGAATGGTGTGTGCTTAGGCACATAATAACCTCCATTCGCATCATTTCAAAATCCCACATCTACCACCTTGTTGAAAGCTTATACACTATTTCCTACCCTCAAGTGAGTAAGACCCATATTGCACTTTAAAATTACAAATATCCCCCCATGTTCCTAATTGAAAAATAGAAGGGGGATAATAATGAAAAAAGGGCATGGATGCACAAAAAAAAAAAAAAAAATTTTGTTGAAGAGGTGAAGAAAATAAGTGATGGAAAGAATGAGAAAATAATGAGGTGAATGATGAGGCGGATGAGAAAGGAGGGTGAATTGAAAAGAAGAAAAAAAAATGATGAATCATCAATAGAAGGAATCGAAATTGAGATGAGAGTGCGCAACATGGTTAATATGACTTACTCTCTTGTTTTGAAATTCCTATTATTGTAGCCATGAGCCAAGGCCTTACATTACAAGCCTATTAAGACCTACTGACCGAGCCACATTTATCTAATATACTAGTGGAGAATGTTACGAATTGTAAGCCTATGGACTCTCGAGAAACACTTGTAATGAATATGCAATTGACATCCACACACACGTCTCATTACTTTATTTTATGCCTTGTTCATTGTTTGTCAAAGCTATATCCGTTTATGAACAATGCAAATGAACCAACACCTTGCAAAGTCCTATTGATTTGTGTGAGTTAAGATTGCTTTAATGATTACTTGGAAATGGTAGCACACACACACGTGAGAATTCTTGAGAAAGTGATATGCATGTCTGAATACTTCTGAGGCCTACACAATTGGAATGTTTTACAACTTTGTTTTGTGTGTCTTTTCGTGTCAGTTTAGTTTTGATTTGTTTTTGTTTTCTTTTTGTTGTTGTTTTGCTCGGGACTAGCAAAAGTTTAAGTTTAGGGGGTTTGATAAGTGTATTTTATACACTTATATTTCTTCTTATTTTGCATGGTTTAGTGTTAGTTTTCGGTCAGAATTACGCTTTTGGTTTTTGTTTTGTGTTGTTTTGTAGGAATCCATGTAATTACATGTTTTGTGGACTAAAAGGGTGCAAATGACAGAAAGAATTGAAGTCAAAAATCTACACTTTCAAACATTGCAACAGGCATAACTACGCCTACTTTGAGGCGTAACTACGCCTAGCCCACTGCATTTGAGCTTTTGAAGGATTTCAACAGGCGTAAAGACGCCTCATACAGGCGTAACTACGCCTAACCCACGGCTTTTGAGAATTTTTAGTGGCGTAACTACGCCACTTTGGAGGCGTCATTACGCCTATCACGTGGGAAGCCAGATTTTTTGACACATCGACAGGCGTAACTACGCCACTTCGGAGGCGTCATTACGCCTGATGAATTTGGAAATTTTGGACTGCTTTCCTTATTTGATGCACGGGACTTTTAAAGGTTTTAGAAGAGGATTTTGGGGATTCATTCAGACTTAGACATATTTTTGGAGAGAAGGAGGCTAGGGTTGAAGAACGGAGAAAAATAACGACGACGGCTCGGAGCAAAAAGTAGAGAATTCATCACGAGACGGCGGCGTTCATCGGAGATCGAAGAATAGCGTCCAATTTGTTTTGTATCTCTAAACTTGTAGCAATTTTAATGGGTTATTTAAACATGTCTATGTGTTTAAATACTTCTAGCATGAGCTAATTTTATTTTCTAGGAGACGATGTAGCTTGTTTTGAAACTACGCTTATTATGAAGTGATTGAAGTTTATTTGGATTTCCGTATGGTTTATTTATGTTTTCCTGTTCTTAATGCTTTTAATCTACTGGCCATGGATTGAATGATTCTATATTCGTGATCTATCACTCGGGAGAGGGGGTTGTGAATAGGAAAGAAGGAATTCGTATCGTGGTAGTTATATTGTTCGGAAGGCCTATAACTCCATAGAAGTCGTCAAAGGAATTACTGCGCTTTTACAATTGTTTGATAATTCATCTTAGATAGGGATATCAAGATTGATGTTAGATAATTACTTCTGCTTAACACTCGGGAGAGGGAGTAGAAACAAATAAGAATTCTCGGCTAGTAAACTAGGAAATTCATAACATGGAAATCGAGGAATGATAAGTGTAGTGGATGAACAAGTGAAATCGTACTCCTAGATTCGTCCCCAACTGATTTCTTTTCAACTCAGTATTTGATCATCGTTAGTTAATTAATTTTTATTATTCGCATAACACTCAACTATTCGATTCTCTAAATAAAGCAAAGATTATTTTAATTCAGTACTTAGATTCAACTATTTAATCAATCTCTGTGGGTTCAACATCTTTTTATACTAAAACTTGACTACCGTGCGCTTGCGGTAAGGGATTTTTCGCAACAATGCTAAACTACCGAGTATGTCTAGCTCTTAGCATGCCAAGCTCATTGCATGCCAAGCTCCCAACATGCCTAGATCCAAACATGTGTAGATTCAGGCTTGTCAATCTAACAAGCATGCTACACTCCAAGCATGCCAATAACTCAGTTTAGTCAAACTAGTGGGCGAGCTCAAAGATCGCCCATGTTAAGCTAGTGGGCAAGCTCTGCAACCTACCAAGAGGGCTTAGAGCTTGCCCGCGTCCTTTCTTGCCAATGTAGGCATGGAGGAGCTAAACTTCAAAGCACGGCCTCATAATCAGATAAAATGTACGACCCATATCTTCAAGTACGAATCGGATCATAAAAGCTGCAGGCATATCGTAAGGAGAAGTGACATCCTCTGGTCCCCAGCATAAATCATATCCTAAAGGCTGAGATCATATCGTACGGGGAGAGTGACACCTACTGGTCCCCAGCTCTGGGACCCTGGTCCCCACCCTTAGCTTCAGAAGATGTCTCGTAAGCTCCTGAATTGCGGTTAAAGGTTGTCTCCCTTCATTCTCCCTATAAATACAAGATTTTTTTGACGAGAAAAGGTATTCACTATACTCATAATTTTAAGCACATCTAGTTACTTTGCCATTTTTCCGATTTCTGACTTGAGCAACGGACGGGACTCGCCGGGACATCCTTCCGGCTCCATTCTCACACTTGTTCATGATTTTAGTTCTCACCATCACTCAGAGCTGTTATCGGAGTTGTTACCAGCACCCTCCATCCACCGGAAAGAAGAAATCTCATTTTAGCAAGCATCATTTGGCGGTGTCTATGGGAACACTTGAGCAAAGACTTAGAGTTAGGTGGTAGCAGAAATAGTGGAAGGATGAATATGGCGGAATCGTGCCTAGAGTAAAGATGCTAAGAACTTTCTCCAATGGAAAACGTAGGAGGCGTCAGCTTGGAGCACCTTGCAAAGTTCATCAACAAGACTTTAGGGGAGATTAGGAGGAGGGAATATGCACACCTCACCCCTGACAGTAGTCACAGGATGCCATGCTGTGAGAAAAACACTCACAAGGTGATCGATGAAACTACTCAAAGGATTAGCTGGCAAAGTCACCTTCGAGCATCCCGCTTGAAGTCATTCCTTAGCTCCCTAACATTACCTCAACCATAGTGCCCTAGTGTTAACTCAACCTTATTTCCCACCGTGAGCTCACTCTTAGCTCCCCAACATGAGCACATCCTTATCTCGATGGATGCCATCCTTAGCTTCTCAACATGAAGTCATACTTAGCTCTGAAGGTGCAGGTTATTCTTAGCTTCTTACCTTGAGCTCATCCTTAGCTCTCTGGGACCAAGGTTCGAACAACCCCCTCCGACGCCCAACTTGGGAAACAATGGGCGAAAGACGTTGAGATGTCATGAAGAAGAGAAAATAGAAGAGCATACATAGTGGAATCCCTTATGGAATAGTGGAATGTCAAGCGCCCCCGGTGATGAACTTGGGTGACATGAAGAACATCTAGTCGAGTTCATCACCAACACTATGAAGAAAGCCCTTAAGAAGAATCAAAACCCACCATTGACCGGAGATGGGACACCATTGTCAGATCCTGAGGAAGACATTGAAGTCCAACGAAGCCACGCTGACGGGATAATTTTCATCCAAAGCAAAGGAGACCCGAAAGTACATCTAAAAATGGAAGATATGTGGAATATGATTAAGAAACTAAGATTGCAGCTTAAAGAGAAGGTCCATGCCCTGAGAAAAAAAGAAGATTCTCTTATCCCTCACGATTTTAGAGGGAGAAATAGCGCTCTACTTTTAGCAGTCAACCATGGATGAGTATGATTGAAGCACGGATCCTCAGGAGCATCTCGGTGATTCGAGAAGGTTGTCATATTGTGCCTATACTCCGTTGGAGTCAAGTATAGCTCCACAAAGTCCTTCCAGGACTTTAGCTCAGGCTTCTTACACTAATTTGCTAGCAGTAAAGAAGATCTTGCTTAGTCTATCTATATGAAACATCAGGATCATGACTCATTGCGAAAGTCCAAACATCACTTCAACAACGCTACCCTGTAAGTCATCGTTGGCTCATCAGATGAAATTCAACCTTAGCTCAGCAGCTCAGCAGCTGAAGCTCATCCTTATTTCTACTACTCTGCAGGTGGGGGTTATCCTTTATGGACAAGCTCCAAACATGTCATCACCCCACGACCAAGCACACAATGGGATGGGCTTCCAACAGTTCATCCACTTGCGGTCGAGCGCTCCACGTGTCATCTATCACGGTCGAGTTCCTAACCTATTAGAAGCCAAGTCAAGCTATCAACATGTATGTCTGAGGTCCCAACATATCAACAACTATAACCGAGTTATCAACAATTCATCTACTTGCGGCCGAACGACCAATATGTCAGCCTTTATAGCTGAGCTATCAGCAGGTCATCCATATGGTCTAGCTCTCATCGGGTCCAACCATATGGCCAAGAGCCCAACAACAAGCCCGCCGGCTGGTTGGCTAGCATAGACAGCACATAAGCTAAGTGCATGGGATAGTTTCTTCATCAGGACGGTTTCCGTAAACATGGAGAAAAAGCATACTAAGGAAAGAGATCTACGTAACGGTTTGCTCAGCTTAGAGGAATTTTGCAATCTCTATGGTGTTTTCCCAACATATCGCGGTTACGCCCAACAGAGGATCTGTAAGGCACCGTTGCTAATTAATGCTAATTAATCCGGGTTAACGATATTTAAGAAACCCCAGATAATTAAAAGTATAAACTTTGAATTAAGGTATCCAGGACTACGATGAGTCAAGCAACTAGTGGAACATGTTTGTAATGCTTGTGCATGTACATGATTACATGGCACTTTGAGAACATATGCCACAAATTAAATTATCTCATGTTTAATACATGATTTTGGACCATTAATCTTGCAAGATAGTGATGTATTGACACATGGAATCCACAATACAACAATAAAAAAAATTACAATAAAAAAAATAAAAAAAACCCAACCCAAAACCATCAGCTATCACTCATTATAGGCCATTCTTTCTCTATCTTCATTCCCCAACAAATCACTCCACCTTGTCTCTTCTTGTTCCAAAATATCAGCCACTTTTAGCACTAAATCCCCTTGCAATTTTGGATGCATGTTACGCGCAATTTAATAATTAGAAGCTACAAGGAAGGGGTGATAGTTAGATACAAGAATTTTCAAATTTGAAGCAAGTTTGGAGGAGTACAAGCTAGGAAGAAGCCATGGTGATTATTGGGTGTTCAAATCTTGAAGATAATTGAAGGTATAACACTATATTTGAGTTTTATCAACTTTGTATGGTGTTAGAGGGTCGAATTTAGGTGCCTTCGTATGAATTTAGTTGTTGCCATTTGTGTTCTGTAACATTCACTGCATGCAGTAGGTTTGGTAAATATTTCGAAAATGATAAGCTTTGAATTTGACTTTGAGCAAAAGATAAAAGATATAGATATTTTCATTTTATGCAGTTTAAAAAAAAGAAGCATGCAATTTGGATCTCCAAAGTAAAAGTTAAGTCGATTTACTTTAAGTGCTCATTTTTGACTCTGCATGTTCATGCATGTTGCATGCAGACCGTGTTTCGAGTTTCTGGGCATCTTTTGTTTTGAATTTGATGTCGGTCTCAAATGAAAGTTGTAAATCTTTGAATAATTCTCTTCGATTTTTTTTAAAAAAAAGAGGACTTACATTGGACTTATTTTGAAGAAGTTGTGAATTTTATACTTTTAGTGCTCGTTCTGAGCCCTGCATGTGGGCGAAAATACACATGCATTGTCTTCTTCGGATTCCTGAGCATTTTTGCTAGGAATTCTATAAAATGTCTATAAATAGGAATTGTAGTGTTTCAAGTTGGCTTTAATTTTCTACTAGAATCACTCAATTTGGATTTGAAACGAAAAAGTTAAAAGTATGTTTACTAACACTGCTCAAGCTGGAAAACAAGTTTTTAAATACTACGTTTTTAGTGTTCAAACCACATTTAGATGGTTGAACCAGCTTAACATTATAATAGATGAAATATAGTATTTTGAGTTTCTGAACTTAGAATCGAGTCGTTTTGATGTTGTATGAATTTATTATGAGTTTTATACAAAAATGGGTCAGGCTGGAATTTGGTGAGTGTCCTGTTTTTCCCAGCTGATTGTTCTTGGCCATTTTACCTACGCTAAATGAATGAATTTGAAGATAAGCTGAACTGACGAAATGTTCATTTTGAGTTAGCTTTTAAACTATATTAGACCCATATAATTTTATTAAGTGTCGGGAAAGTTATGATCCAATCTCTACGATTGCGCAGGCTGAAATTTTAGAGATTTGACTTTGGGTCTAAGTTTGAGTATTATTGTGTTAAGTCTAAGGCTAATATATAACCTTGTGTTGTAATTGGAACTGTTATGACCAGGTTTATTAATCCTGAGATCGAGTCAAGGATCACTTGGTAAATAGCTAATGGTTCTGAGGTACGTGTAATGATGCTATTGTGTGATTTTACATGTCATTAATTGATTTATATGATTTAATTGTCACTATGTGATTCTTAGGTGAATATATGATATGTTGAGATACACTGTAGTACATGATATGTGAATTACATGATATGTATTGATTTTCACATGAGACTGCATGACATATTGAGTTGCATATGTCATATGATGCATAGATGATTCATGGGCGTTTCATATTGATCTAATCCACTTCTTTGATATCCTGGATGACGACTGAGTTGATTTACTCTGAGTGTCGGGTACGACAGGCACTGCGATTGTAAGAACCCCGTGTCCTTAACCCCTTATTAGTGTATTAACCCATGCATTCAGTGCATACAAGCATATATGTAGGGGAAAGTCACTTGCTATCATATGACAAAACATGCCAATAATAAAATTTCTTACATTATTCCATATAATGTCCAATTTTCCCCAACCAAGTCCATTTAACATATCATGCACCCTTGTAATACACTAACATGTTCTCAATTCATTTTGCAATTCCTAATTAATTGCATGCAACATATAAATGAAAAGAGAAAGGCCCTTGCCTTTTTATACAATCCATATACACATAATACTGCTCACATGCGAGCATCGAATAAGTATATGTGTACCTAATATATAAATATCATACTCAATACCAGCTCTGGTACTTCGATCCTGGAAGTACCTCCAATCAACAGCTCGAGCTCAACTCCAAAGCCATCGATGTACCTGTTCACCTGTCCCAACAGAGACAGCGCCCACGTGGGGTGAGCATACCAATACCACCAATCCAATAAGGACAATATTGCAATTCATAATTTACACAATGTAAAGGCTATGAACATTAAAAGACACTCCCTGGATGGCATCATCCTCATCCGGGATCCCCTGTGCTGTTCATGTTCTCAAAATAACCGAAACCATCAAATTCCCAAATGCCAGTTAATCATTACATTGATTAACAAATTCGTTTCCCAAATAACCGAGATCTGGCGATCGATCGCGGCATGGATTTTTTGGGCAGTAGGTTCTCATTATCGTGCGCGAGGAGGTGGCGATCGATCGCGGCCCTGTTTCCTTTGTTTTTTTTATGAAATTTTGGAAAATGTCAGGATTTTGGAATCGAGGTTTAATTAGCCGATTTTGGGGGCAATGTCTACATTCTAATGGGAATGCTGTACTTTTTAAATGAAATGGTTGGAGCAAAATTTTAATGAGAAAATGGAATACTCGATTGAGAAATTGGTTAACCTTTGTACAACTTAAAATGGAATATTTTGGGTATTATGCATGCTTAGCCCGAGTTTTTTAAATGGTAAATCGTCAATGATTGACGATATATTTGGAGGTTGTAAACGTGCTTGGGCACTTGTTTGCAGGCTTATATTTGATTGTGAGTTATTTTATGTGGTAGGACATAATTCATCGGGTCGCGGGACTCAGTCAAGGTTTGGTTCGGTCCATGGAATCATAAGGTATGTATAACGTACGAGCATAGCCTTTTATATTATTGCAACTGTAAAATGCATGGCTATTTGTATTTGCAATAAATGGACGTATATTGGGAATTATATGGTGCCGCTTTTGAGCGAGCAATGATTGATGTTGCTGTTGAGCGAGCATTGTTTATGATGTCGCCGCTGTTGAGCGTGCGTGAGATTGAAATGCCGCTATTGTGGAGCGAGCAATGAAATAGAACTATGGGACCATTAGTGAGATATATGGAATATCTATAATCATTGTTTAATGATTTGTTTTATTGATTATGGTATCGGTATATGGGAAACAGATTTGTTAATCAATGTAATGATTAACTGGCTTTTGGGAATTTGATTGTTTCGGTTATTTTGAGAACATGAACATCAAAGGGGATCCCGGATGAGGATGATGCCATCCAGGGAGTGTCTTTTAATATTCATAGCCTTTACATTGTGTAAATTATGAATTGCAATATTGTGCTTATTGGATTGGTGGTATTGGTATGCTCACCCCGTGTGGGGGCTGTGTCTGTTGGGACAGGTGAACAGGTACATCGATAGCTTTGGAGTTGAGCTCGAGCTGTTGATTGGAGGTACTTCCAGGATCGAAGTACCAGAGCTGGTATTGAGTATGATATTTATACATTAGGTACACATATACTTATTCGATTATCGCATGTGAGCAGTATTATGTGTATATGGTTTGTATAAAAAGGCAAAGGTCTTTCTCTTTCATTTATATGTTGCATGCAATTAATTAGGAATTACAAAATGAATTGAGAACATGTTAGTGTATTACAAGGGTGCATGATATGTTAAATGGACTTGGTTGGGGAAAATTGGACATTATATGGAATAATATAAGAAATTTTATTATTGGCATGTTTTGTCATATGATAGCAAGTGGATTTCCCCTACATATATGATTGTATGTACTGAATGCATGGGTTAATACACTAATAACGGGTTAAGTACACGGGGATCCTTACAGTGATGACAGGTAGTGTATGTAGCGACTGTAGTCACACGCGTTGTTACCAGACCTAGACAGAGGGATAACGAGCACAGTACATGATGATTCTCCTAGCGCAAAGTGTGTGTGTTGTCACCCTCTGCTCGAGCTGATATTGATTGATGATACCTTCCTTTGGACTCCGATTTTGGTATCTTGAGATTCGATTCTGTACACCCATTCATACACCGCATTCATACATGGTATGTATTGCATGATACTTTGTCATTCTTGACATGATCTATTTATTTCTCATACTGGGTTCTGACCCCCGTAGTGGGGGCTGTCATATCTTTTGTTGTTCGAGCATGAAAGGTGTTATAGGTAGACAGATGTTGGATGCTCGTGAGGAAGCATCTTAGAATACCTGGGTTCAGCTTTGGTATGTTGAGTCTGAGTCCCAGTAACTGTTAGAGTACTGTTTAATTCAATTTAGATTACCGGGGTATGCCCCGAGTATCTATATTTTAAGTATTCTATTACTGGTTGGTTATATACTTGCTTATGTGATGAGCAACATGTTGAATTGGGAAACTGGAATTACATATTTTCAGTATCATTTTATATGTATCACCTAAAAGCGAAAAATTTTAGGGCCATTTGACAGAACATTTGAAATAAATCTTCCCCTGTTTACACAAAATAATCATTATGTGTTAGTTAAACACAACATTAGGATCGGGCCCTCACATTATGGTATCAGAACATAATCTGATATATGCTCGAACTAGAGTTAGAACACTGGGTCTAGTCACAAATAAAATCATTTGTGCATGTAATTGACTACTTGTTTTTATATGCTCTTGGTTGCTATGATTACATGTTAGATAATGAAATCTTAGATATGTAATGGATTACTAAGTATGGATAGCTAGATGTCATATCTCTGAGAAGTTTAATATGCTGATTTGCATATAATCTAGAGAATTTGAATGCTGAGTTGCATGTATTCTAGAGATTTTGAGAATTTTATTTGTTAGCACTGGTAGTTGCTGATCGGATGATGATGTAAAGTAAGTGATGAGAACATCTATGACTTGAGATTTGTATATGATGTTTTGATTTTATGATGAACAGTTAGTGTTTGGACAGGTAGCAGTGATATGAACTGTAATAGCTATTTAATGAACCTGCAGGCACTGTAAACTGCTAATTAAATTATAACATAGTTATAATATTTGAGACTTTTATTATCACTTTGGGACTTAATCCTTCTGATTAGTGGGATGTCACTAGAACTAGTTAAAACACATTTTGTCGATTGACGTTGGGATTTGAGTTTGAAGAACTTGAGGATATTGAAACTAGTAATATTTCAATTGAAGAATAGAGTATAGTTGTGAGAAACAACGAGAATTGGTTTAAATGAGGACTTGGATATGAGGACTGTCGTAATTCAGTTCCAGTTTATGTGTCCTAACTATGAATAAAACTACAATATGAACTTTTCTAGATGAGAGTATCTAGAGTAATAGTAGTGATGGAAGACGATTTTCCCTCTGTCTGATAAGGGAAAAGATGTTTACGAGAAGACCATGTTGATTACATGGAAAATGATAATCGATTATCGTGGACTTGAGAAATTGAAGTATGTGCTTAATCTCGATAGCTATTCACTAGCGAAGAGATTAGAATTAGAAGTGTTTCGACTGAAGGATAAGACACCAATGTGGTGCAAACTAGCTAGAACTAGATTAATGACTACCATTAGAATAATCCAAGTAGTCCTAAAAAAGTTTCAGAAGTATCACTCCAGTTCATCTAGCTCTAGTAATTCTAGAGGTACTAAGAGATTGTAGAATACCAAATCTTTTCGAGGTCACTGTGGATGTAAATATCTACTGATCCACGTGAAAGAATAACATGAACTAATATCGATTGTGGCCAATCAAAGCATGTATGTTACGTGCTCAAGAACAGATGTGCCTATAACAACAAATACCCTGAGCTAGGTGTAAATATCAGAGTGGTTATTCTTTTTGACCACTCAGTTCCAGCAGCATCGAGTTACCTGCAGACCAGATACTAGTGATCGCAAATACATGTCATGTATTTGATCACACTGCACAAGTTTTATTGGGACAAAAGCATTGTTTTCATACATTGCATCAAATGTGCATTGATTATTATGATTTGGAAAATACACCAGCAATGATGATTATACTATCCATACATGTAATAGTGAACTGTATTTTACAATTTGATGATAGTATTGTGAATTTGAATTTAATGTGTTGCCGAGATATGATTTTTTGATTGTATCAAGGGCACGGAGACTCTGATAAATTTTGAGATATTGTAAGTTGATTTCAGGGTGTACTGAATTTTCGACCATATTATGGCTCAAAATGAAATGTTTATAGCCACAAATAGATACTGATAGTAACAGTTATGAAAATATTGTGGTTGCAATACTTGGAAAATGAAGGATATTTGATAATAAGTAGTTAATGCTGATCAAGAAGAGTCTAGGTTGAATGATATCCTAGTGGTAAGAAAACTTACCAAGATTTTCCTGAGAAAATAATAGAATCTCCTCTAGAGAAGGAAATTGATTTTAACTGTTTGTTGATGCCAAGGAATAGATTCGAGATCAAAAGCACATTGCGGAATGACATCCACTGAGTTGACAAATTTAGAAGAATAGTTACCGAACATCCTTGATAAGGGTACATACGTCTGATATGTCAACTTGAGGAAACATCAGTGTTGTTCGTGAAGAAAAAAAGATGGTATTATAAAGATGTGTATCGACTAAAGGCAGTTGAACCGAGTTACTGTCAAGATAAATACACACTGCCTAAGATCAAGAAGTAATTGATCAGTTGTAAGGAACTTTGGTGTATAAGAAGAATGATTTTATATCTGGTTACCATCAGTTTGAGTTAGAAAGGGAAATGTTCTCTAGGCAATTGGTCAAACAAGATATATGCATTTTGAGTTTTTGGTAATGACGTGTGGTCAGACAACTATAGCAGTGGAGTTTATGAATTTGATGAATACAGTACTCCATAACTGTGTGGGCGAAAGTGTAATAATATTCATAAGTGGTATACTAGTGTATTCGAGATCCAGAAGAAACCATACAGAACATCTACGATTGGTTATTCAGATACTTCGTGAAGCTCAAATTATATACCAAGTTATCAAAATGTAAATCTTGGTTGAATCAAGTATTATTTTGGGATAGGTGATACCAGTTCACCGAGTACCTATTGATCCCAGTAAAGTTGAGGTAGTAATAATTTGGTCAAGAACAACCGGTGTAGTCAATATACGAAGTTTTATGAGTTTGGCCAGATATTACAGTCTTTTCTGGAAGGATATTCTAACAAGTTGACCAAGAAGAAATTTAATTTTCGTTTGGTCAGATGAATGTGAAAGTAGGTTTTATAAACTGAAACAGATGGGATACGTTTGTATGCATCATGAGGAGATGATTGCATTGAGATAGTTGAAGCTGAAAGAATCATGATATCCTGTTCATGAACTCGAGCTTGACGCTATTATTTTTGCCTTGAAGATATGGCAACGTTATCTGCATGGCGAACAATTCATGATATACTTCGATTTTAGGAGTTTAAAATATCTATTATTTCAGTTAGAGTTGAACATGAGATAAAAACGATGACTAGATTTATTAAAAAATTTGACTCTGATAGTCAAATATCAATCAGGGAAAATGAAACTAATAGCAGATGCATTGGACCCGAAAAGTGCTAGGTGGAACGATAGCATCAATGTATGCGTTACAGTTTGAGTCACGTCTGATTTCGAAGATTAGAAAGACTCGAAGGACAGACCCATACAGATATTGATTGAAGAAATTGTTTCTGTCTCATCAACCAACTAGTTTTTAATATGTCATTTAGTGGTGGTTG
Organism: Haberlea rhodopensis; assembly: GCA_907163345.1. Classification (NCBI taxonomy): domain Eukaryota; kingdom Viridiplantae; phylum Streptophyta; class Magnoliopsida; order Lamiales; family Gesneriaceae; genus Haberlea; species Haberlea rhodopensis. Next base: position 1,211,756 of record CAJQUN010000179.1, read on the forward strand.
TGATTGAACAATCAGTATAGCATCAAATCCTACTGATTCGAAAGAAGCATTACTGTAGAAAGCACACTATAGATTACAGTGTTATTCTGGGAATGATGAGATGTATCATTCATGAGATCCTATTCCTGATGGGATGATATGAAGAAAGAAATTTTGGAATTTTGTGACAAACTGTTTGACATGCCATCCGATCAAGATAAAAGATGAGACCTAATAGAATACTACAGAATTTGTACGTGCCACAATGAACTTGGGAAATTTCTAGCTTGAGTTTTATAACTTAATTGTTTAAATCAAACAGAGATTGTGAAACAAGATGAATCAGAGTTGACTGACTATTCAATACAAGTTATTGATTTCATATTATTATCTGTATGCCTATGAGAAAATGACATGTTTAAGATATGGATAATGTGGTTTAGTTACAGTGAGTTTTTGTAACAATTGTATCTAATAGAGATCTGAAGATAATATCCGAATTTGAAAACTATTTTCAGAATGTCATGGGTACTAAGTTAGCAATGTACACTGCTTATCATACCCAGACTGATGGATAAACTGAGAGAATTATCCAGACTTTGGAAGTTATGTCCCAATTAATAGTAATAAATTTAGTGGGAATCGACAGGAATCACTATTAACTAGCAGAATTTTCCTATAATTTGAATTCCTGACAAATATCGGGATGGTATCGATTGAGGTTTTGTAGAGCCAGAATTGCATATCGCTGATATGCTGAGATGAGATTGATGAGGAATATTTGGCACAACTTGAAATTGTTGAGGAAAATGCCAGGAACGATAAATTTTCTGCGAAAACGAATGAAATTGACTTAAAGTAAGCAGGTTTGCTATGCCAACAAGAGATATATATTGTTAGAATTTCAAGTTGAGAATCATATAAAGTTGAAAAAATATTACCTTTGCTATGATCGATACGATTCGATAAGTGAGGTACGATGTTTCCTCGATATTTTGAGCATTGTGGAATCACGGAGAAGTTTTGTTCAGTGGTATATCATTGACATTACTAGAGCAGTTGCCACTGATACATGATGATTCTTATGTATCTATGAATGAGATTGATACATCTCATATGATTTAAATTTTGAGTTATACTCAGTTTTGTGATTTCGATGACGAAATCATTTTAAGAGGGAAGAATTGTAAGGCCCCGTTGCTAATTAATGCTAATTAATCCAGATTAACGATGTTTATGAAAACCCGGATAATTAAAAGTATAAACTTTGAATTAATGTGTCCCGGACTACGATGAGTCAAGCAACTAGTGGGACATGTTTGTAATGCTGGTGCATGTGCATGATCACATGGCACTTGGAGAACATATGCCACAAAGTAAATTATCTCATGTTTAATACATGATTTTGTATCATTAATCTTGCAAGATAGTGATGTATTAACACATGGATTCCACAATACATCAACAAAAAAAATAACAATAAAAATTATATAAAAAAAAAACCCAACCCAAAACCATCGGCCATCACTCATTATAGGCCATTCTTTCTCTCTCTTCATTCCCCAACAAATCACTCCACCTTCTCTGTTCTTGTTCCAAAATATCAGCAACTTTTAGCACTAAACCCCTTGCAATTTTGGATGCATGGTACATGCAATTTAAGAATTAGAAGCTACAAGGCAAGGGTGATAGTTAGATGCAAGAATTTTCAAATTTGAAGCAAGTTGGAGAATTTCAAGCTAGGGCGAAGCCATGGTGATTATTAGGTGTTCAAATATTTAAGATAATTGAAGATATAACACTATATTTGAGTTTTATCAACTTTGTATGGTGTTAGAGGGTCGAATTTAGGTGCCTTAGTATGAGTTTAGTTGCTGGCATTTGTGTTATGTAACATTCAGTGCATGCAGTAGGTTTGGTAAATATTTTGAAAATGATAAGCCTCGACTTTGACTTTGAGCAAAAGATAAAAGATATAGATCTTTGAAGTTTATGCAGTTAAAAAAAAAAGAAGCATGCGATTTGGATCTCTGAAGTAAAAGTTATGTCGGTTTTACTTTTAGTGCTCATTTTTTACTCTGCATGTTCTTGCATGTTGCATGCACACCGTGTTTCGAGTTTCTGGGCATCTTTTGTCTCGAATTTGGTCGGTCTTCAAATGAAAGTTGTAGGTCTTTGAATTCCCTTTGATTTTTTTTTTAAAAAAAAGAACTTAATTTGGACTTATTTTGAAGAAGTTATGAATTTTATACTTTTAGTGCTCATTATGAGTCCTGAATGTGGGCGAAAATACACATACAGTGTGTTCTTCGGATTTCTGAGCATTTTTGGCCAGGAATTCTGGAAAAAGTCTAGAAATAGGAATTGTAGTGTTTCAAGTTGACAGTAATTTTCCACTGGAATTACTCAATTTGGATTTGAAACGAAAAAGTAAAAGTATGTTTACTAACACTGCTCAAGCTTGAAATAGGTTTTTAAATGCTACGTTTTTAGTGTTCAAACCCCATTTATATGGTTGAACCAGCTTGACATTATAATAGATGAAATGTAGTATTTTGAGTTTCTGAACTTTGAGCACCAGAATCGAGTCGTTTTGATGTTGTATGAATTTATTATGAGTTTTATACAAAAAATGGGTCAGTCTGGAATTTGGTGAGTGTCCTGTTTTTCCCAGCTGATTGTTCTTGGCCATTTTACCTAGGCTAAATGAATGAATTTGAAGATGAGTTGAACTGACAAAATATTCATTTTTGAGTTAACTTCTAAACTAAATTGGACCATGTAATTTTATTAAGTGTCGGGAAAGTTATGTCTAAGGCTAGTATGTGACCTTATGTTGTAATTGGAACTGTTATGACCAGGTTTATTAATCCTGAGATTGAGTCAAGGATCACTTGGTAATTAGCTAACGATTCTAAGGTACGTAGAAATAAGTTTTATCATGACGTACGTGTAATGATGCTATTATGTGATTTTACATGTCCTTAATTGATTTATATGATTTAACTGTCACTATGTGATTCTTATGTGAATATATGACATGTTGAGATACATTGTAGTACATGATATGTGAATTACATGATATGTATTGATTTTCACATGAGACCGCATGACATATTGAGTTGTATAGATGATTCATGTGCATATCATATTGATCTATCCACTTCTTTGATTTCCTGGATGATGACTGAGTTGATTTACTCTGAGTGTCGGGGATGACGAGCATAGCGATGACAGACAGTGTAGGTAGCGACTGTAGTCACGCGCGTTGCTACTGGACCTAGACACGAGGAATGACGAGCACATCACATGATTATTCTCCTAGCGCAAAGTGTGTGTGTTGTCACCATCTGCTCGAGCTGATATTGATTGATGATACCTTCCTTTGGACGGTATCTTGATATTCCATTCTTTATACCCATTCATAGATTGCATTCATACAAGGTATGCATTGCATGATACTTTGTCATTCTTGACATGTTCTATTTATTTCTCATACTGGGTTCTGAACCTCGTAGTGGGGGCTGTCATGTCTTTTGTTGTTCGGGCATGACAGGTGTTACAGGTAGACAGATGTTAGATGCTCGTGAGGAAGCATCTTAGAATACCTGAGTTCAGCTTTGGTATGTTGAGTCTGAGTCCCAGTAACTGTTAGAGTACTGTTTAATTTCATTTTAGATTATCGGGGCATGCCCCGAGTATCTGTATTTTAAGTATTCTATTACTGGTTGGTTATAAAATTGCTAATGTGATGAGCAACATTGAATTGGGAAATTGAAATTACATATTTTCAGTATCATTATATATGTGAACTGTATCTTACAGTTTGATGATCGTATTGTGAATTTGAATTTAATGGTGATGAATTTAGTGGGAATTGATAAAAATCACTATTCATTAGTAAAATTTTCCTATAAATTATGTTCCACACAACTATCAGGATGGCATCAGTTGAGGTTTTGTAGAGGCAGAATTGATGATCGCTGATTTGATGAGATGAAATTGATAAGGTATAACACTTTTCATGAGTTTTATTAACTTGGTGTTGAGGGTAAGGGTCAAATTTTTGGTGCTTGTAGGCTAAGTCTGTGATATTCCATATGAATCGTGGGTAATTAACATATTAAGAATATAAAATATGATAGTAAAGATGAAAATGGAATAATAAGAGAGACGTGGAAGTAAAGAATTGAACCATATGACCATAATGGTTAAGTAGAGTTTGATATAGTAACTCATGTGGAGGTGGGAATTAGTAAAGAATATGGGTACAAATTCTTAAAGTGACAAAACTTGAGGGATTCAGTGGCAATTTGGGGAAGGGTTAACTTTACGAGAGAATGAAAGCTGGAGGACTCATGAGTAATTGAATTAATCCTTATATGAATTTGGAGGACTCAATAGCAAATAACATCTCTTTATCAGATTAACATTCTCCATTTTGACAACATCAATTAAAATCCAATTCCCACACACTCTTCTTCTCTCATATTTCTATTCTGAATCTTGGACAAATTCATACTCAAGGTTTGATTGAAAGTGGAAGGAAAAGGGTTAGAGTAAGTCAATTTCACCTTCTTTATGTTTCTTCTTGCATATCTTTGTGTTTTGTAGAGTATGTGTTCTTAGAATGATTTTAGATTTTGGGAATTTTTAGTTGGAGTTGATGAATGCTTTGTAATATGAAGGATATAGGTAAATTATGGTGTTGTAATGTTGTATGGATGGGGAACTTCATATGTGTAAGGGTGGAAGAGATGGTGAAAAGGCGGTGAATTTTGCGTAACATGACTCACCGATCGATCGGGGACTTGCGCCGATCGATCGGTCGAGGGAATAAAATTTTCTGCAGCAGTCGATCGATCGAGCATGTTGGACGATCGATCGAGGAAGGTTTAGCGATCAATCGGTGGTTCTTACCGATCAATCGGTAGGCTTTAAAATGGAATTTTTACATTTCTTGTATTGTCAATTTATTACATGAATAGGTGGATGAAAATGTATATTTTCATGATAATTTGATAAAGAATGCTAAGGAGAATATATGAAATGATGACATGATTCTATATCTGATATATGTGTAGAGCCGTCACAACAACTGTACATCGAACAGGGCAACCTCTTTTGGATATTATCAGGTACGTGGGATGTATGTATACTGTTATTTTTGCATTCATACATATGTGTGTTTATGTATGAAGTGGAATTGGTGAATACCTACGCATTGAGGCGTGTTTGTATATTGATGTGGGGCGTGCAGTAATATAATATTGGAGACTTGTATATGGAGTCGAAATGCAATATACATTGGCTACTCATATGATGGGATCATATGGAGCGTAATAAGCAATGTTATATGTGCTACTCATATACATAGTAATAATATTACACGCAGCCAATGGAATGAGAAGAGAAAATGGTACTCACTGGCATGAGATGGTTATGAGTTTGAGATTGAAATGAGAATGTGACATGTCATGACTTATGCATTTAATATAATTGAAGGAATTATATTATGATTTGAGTATTGTACAGGATCGACCCAAAGAATACGAGATATGACTGAAAGACGGTAAGTATTTATAATTACTGTGTTTATAGATACTTGTTTCGTATGTTTTGTTGATATATGTTCTATATCTCGGTTGTGTTTATGGTTTGTGGGTTGTTTCTGTAGGGATTTTCTTATTGGGTGAGGGAAGCCAGGATTGTGGGTCCATTTTGCTGCCCTGATGAGGATATAGTAGTTGATTAAAGAAACCAAGAAGATATGTCTACTTTGCGTTGTATTTAGATATGGCATGTAATAAATGAATACAACTGTGTGTAAAATGAATTGACTCAACTCTATAGTACATAAGATAAAAATGTTTACATTATCACGATAATGGTTTTATCTTATCACAATAACGGTTTAAGACAGCGAGGGTCTTACAAAGTCAAACCAAATCTGAAAAATGAGGGAGTAGGGGTGGCTTCCAAGTGTAATTTGCATGATTTTTAACTTATTGTATGTATTGTGGAATCCATTGTCAATACATCACTATCTTGCAAGATTAATGGTCCAAAATCATGTATTAAACATGAGTTAAATTAATTAGTGGCATGTGTTCTCCAAGTGCCATGTGATTCTGCACATGCACAAGCACTACAAACATGTTCCACTAGTTGCTTGACCCATCGTAGACCGGAACACCTTAGTTTGTAGTCTCTATTTTAATTTATCTGGATTTGCTTAATCATCGTTAATCCGGACTAATCATAATTAATTAGCAATGAGGCATTACACTTCTTCCCCTCTTAAAATGATTATGTCCTCGAAATCGCAAAACTGAGTATAACTCAACAAGCTAAACCATATGCGATGTCTCAATCTCATTCATAGATACATAAGGATCATCATGTATCAGTGACCACTGTTGTGGTAGTGTCAACAATATACTACTGAACCAAGAGTATTCGTTAGGCTTATCAGATGTTTAGAATGAATTCCGACTGAGTCGTACAAGAGATATCGAGAACCAGACGAAAGATAAGGTATGTTGCGGTTGGTAACAGACAACATGTATCTGTATTATTTGATACATGAATAGCTGAACTTACGTGAATTACGTGAAACTACTTGGCTATGTGCAACTACTTGGGTATGTGATTTTAATTTAATCATGAGCATTCATAGCATCTTAATTGACATATCGATGTATGAAAATAATGTTGTTAACACACATTATTTTGATAAATAAACTTGATATATGATTCATTGGACATATCATATTGATCTGATATGATTGATTATTACGTGTATTTGTGCTTCGATTTATATATATATTCGTGTAGATTCCGGGAAGATGTTATGCTTTTTGGTATTTATTTGATTGTTTCAGGAATCTAGGTGGAAAATGGAAGAATTGAATTAGAATGAAGAAAATGGATCAAATCAAGGCAAGAAATGAAGAATCTGAATTCTGGTATGACCGATCGATCGGTACAGGAGGGCGATCGATCGATCGAAAGAGGCAGAAGTTTTGGCCAACAAAGAAAAGTGGAGCTCGATCGATCGGCAACTTAACCTCGATCGATCGAGCGAGGCAGAGAAAGTCAGGAACCGGAGTTGAAGATGCTCGATCGATCGAGACATATGCACCGATCGATCGAGACACAGAATTTTCAGAAATTTAAAGACTTGATTTGGTTTGATTTTTGGAAACTCTTCCATACACACCCTCCTCTATAAATTAGGGAAGTAGGGCACGAAATTAAAGACCATTATTCAGAGTATAATCAGACCCAATAAAATATTTTTCAGCCGCCTATCATCTTCGATGAACAATCCGAGTAAAGAGAAATCATTTGAAGTGCAAGGAAGGAAGCAAGAGAAGAAGTATCGTCAACGCACGAATTCGCTCCTACGTTATCGTATTTCTAAACTCTAGTTAATTTGATTTTCAAATTTATTTGATGTTTTTGAGGTTGAGAAACGATTAAACATCTTGTTAATTTGATTTGAATTTAATTGAGTTTATTTTATAAAGTTTAGAGAATTTTGTGCTTGAATCATTGATTTGGTTGTGCTTGAGTGAATTAATTCTTACGTGCATGAATTATAACCTTAATGCTATCAAATCCTAACTAACTTTGATTGAATTGGTGAATTATAATTGAGATCGAGAGATAAAATTATAATACGCTATAATAATTCGTGTTGTATGTTAAGATTTAGATCGAGAGATTAAATCACATACGTGATCACTTTGAATTGAGAGATTTAAAGTTAACGGTTTTTCATTGAGATTTATTCGATATTAAATTTGTTTAAGTGAACGAGAGTTACTTGTGCCAATTTAATATTAGTTTCAATATAGCTTGAGAAAGTGTATTGATTATATTCGGAAATTCGTCACCTTAAGAATTGATTGATTAGTAATTGTTTTTAACAAGCAAATCATTGACGATAACATTTGAACCAACATCTTGATAAATTTCTTGAGCGGAATTCCTTCGCATCTTCAAAGGAGTTGTTTTATTTTTGAGTTTTTAAGTTTTTAGTTTAATTAGATAATTAATCATCTTTTTTCGTAGGCTAAATATAATTTTGCTAATTTTATTTTGTACTTATACGTTAGTCCCCGTGGGTTCGACATCATTTCTTTTATATCACTATACTAAAACTTGATACCGTGCACTTGCGGTCTAAAATCGCTAGACTGAAATTAATTGTTTAAAATAATAGCGATCAAGTTTTTGGCGACGTTGTCGGGGACTAATTTGTATAATATCATACGAGATTAGTTAATTGTAATTTAGCCATTAATTTTTGTTTTTGTTTTGTTTGTCACTTTTGACCGTTGGGTTTACTACATTCGCATTTTCTCCTTTTGGGTTGATTTTTACAGGTAGTTATTTTCTTGGTGCATGCTAAGGAATAGCAACCCCACACTCGAGCCGTTTGACCCAGAAATCGAGCGTACGTGTCTAAGAAGAATAAGTGAAGCTCGAGCAATGGCTGAACACAATCAAGAAGGGGGCGCGAACAATGAAGCACCGAATCCAAGGTTTATGATGGATTTTGCTCAACCAGCTTTCCATGGATCACTATCAAGCATTACAAGGCCAAGTATTCAAGCCAATAATTTTGAGATAAAGCCGGCTATAATACAGATGATCCAGCATTCAGTGATGTTTGGGGGAGTAGCCACTGATGACCCGAACGCTCACATCTCCAACTTCTTGGAGATATGTGACATTTCAAACATAATGGCGTTTCTGACGACGCCATCAGGTTAAGGTTATTTCCCTTTTCATTAAACATAAAGCTAAAGCTTGGTTGAATTCTTTACCTGCAGGATCTATCACCACTTGGGAGGGGATGCCGCAAGCATTCTTGTCTAAATATTTCCCCCCTTCCAAAACTGCAAAGATGAGGAACAATATCACCACGTTTGGGCAATATGATCCTGAAACATTATATGAGGCATGGGATCGTTTCAAGGACTTTCTTAGGAGATGCCCACATCATGGTCTTCCTATTTGGCTCCAGGTACAAACTTGTTATAACGATTATCTAACCGTTCTATGATTGATGCAGCCTCAGGAGGATCCATTATGTGCAAAACACCGGAAGCAGCTTATGAACTCTTGGAAGAGATGGCTTCTAATAGCTATCAATAGGCAATCGGAGAGGAATGTGCCAAAGAAACCGAGCGGAGTTCATCAAATTGATGACATCACTGCTCTTTCGGCACAGTTGGAAGCGTTGAACAAAAAGATAGATAGCATGAACATGACAGCAATGCAAGCTCAAGTTATCACTTGTGAATTATGTGGAAGCAATCATCCAAGCACTGAGTGCCAGGCAGGTAATCCATTCATACAGTCTAATGAGTCCGTTAATTATGTAGGAAACAGGCAGCCCAACAACCCATACTCCAACACTTACAACCCGGGATGGAGGAATCATCCAAACTTGCAATGGTCCAACCAAAACAATGTGTTGAACCCACAACAACAATCGGGAAATGCACCTAAGCCGAGTATGGAGGAGCTCTTGACCAAGTTAATCTCATCGACAGAAACAAGGATGCAAAATCAGGATGCATCTATAAAAAACTTGGAGGTTCAAGTGGGGCAAATGGCAGCTATATTTCATGGACGAGCTCAAGGGACACTACCTACTGGTACAGTGAAAAACCCAAAGGATCAAGCAAAAATGGACCACTAAGACGGAGGTGACAGTCCAGCTTGGGACTATAAATTAAGAACTTTCCTCTATCCCTTGTTTGTTTTTTCATTTTTTTAGTCTAAATTTATTTTTTATTTTCTTATTTTCATTCTTGTTATTCTTCGAGCCTAACTCCGTGCGTTAATTTTCAATGCAGAAAAATGGAATGAGTCCAATTGGTGGGGCGGATCGAACATTGAAATCTTTGGTGAAAATTGGTCTGGAAGGCTCGATCGATCGAGATTAACGCTCGATCGATCGACCATGGGTTGCATAAATAAAAAGTTTTTCTGGAGTCACCGATCGATCGGGAGATTATCCTCGATCGATCGAGGAAAGTTATAAAAATGAGAAAAAAATTTCTATCTCGCTCGATCGATCGAGCGACAGAAATTTTTCATTTTTAATGTCAGATATCAGCAGCATCCCAAAAGAAAAAAACAAACCTTCCCAATTTTCTTCACATAAAAATCGTTCCTTTGACCTAATCCTCAATTTCTTCTATAATTCTTCCCACAAACTCACAAATCTTGCAATTTTTGCTTCAAAGCTTCATCTAATCACACTTTTTGCAACAGATTTGAAGATTTACAACTGAAATTGGGAGATTGCATCACAAAGAAGGAACTCAAGCAAATTCCAAAGCATCACCTAGATTTTCATGGTATTCGGTTTCAACTCTTCTCTATATCCATGAATTAGTGAATATGTTTGTTTGGATATACAAGGATTGAAGTTTTTGGTGAACTAGTTAAATATTGGGGAAGTAAAAAAGTTGGTTGGTAAGATTTGTGAATTCTTGCTGTGGTTGGTAAATTTGGTATATTCTTGTGTGGTTGGGATTGAAGAAGTAAGAATTGTGAATTGATCAATGACGCCAAAGAGAAAGCAAAAGCAAGTCGAAGCCACCACTTCGTCCGCAGATTATGATGAGCGGCCTTTGTGAATTCCGTAGCGGCGGAATTGTACCCCAGCTATCACCGCAAACCCCTCAGTCGTGAAAGGGGAATGAGTTTAGATCGACTTGAATGCCTGGTCATTCAAGAAGCAAGGCGACGAGGTTGGTTTGAATTCATTCAACAACCTATTGATGTGGTGGTCCCTGTTGTGAGGTAATTCTATGCTAATTTGAGGACAGTCCACCCAAATTCAAGGGAGGTTGTATTTGTAAGCGGTAAAGATGTTGAATATGATCGCTTCAAATTAAATGCGATTTTTAGGATGCCTTCTATAAAGAATAGTGATTACCAAGCGTTCAAGACAAGCCAGATCAATTACAATGAGGTACTATCGGTAATCAGATTGAGGGGAATGACTGGCAAAGAAACAACAATGGAGAGCCTCAATTGGTCCTAAAGAAATATCTGAAACCAGAGGCACAAGCATGGTTCTCCTTCATAGCCTCCCGGGTCATGCCATCGACCCACACTTCTGAGGTTACCAAGGAGAGAGCTGCCCTGGTATTTGCCATACTCATAGGGCAAACGGTGGATTTGGTGCACATTATCAATGAACACATCTGTGACATCGGCAGGAGTCCACCCACCTCCGCATTACCTTTTCCATCTACTATTACAACTCTTTGCAAGAGAGGCGGAGTGAAGTGGGATGCCGATGAAGAACTCCTACCACCAAAAGGACCAATTGTGGTAGATGGGCCACCACCTCCTACAGGCCGATGAAGGGCCGAGCTACGGCCTTCGAGCAGCAGACAGGATGGGCCATCCTCATCTTCCGCTGCAGAGCATTCATCAATCACTTTGGGCTCCCTTCACAGGGATCTCCAAAACATCCGTCTGAAGCAGCAGGGCATCCAAAATTTGAAACGGGAACTACAGTGGGGCATAAGTAAACACCAAATAGAGTTCCTGCAATACCAATGTGCATGGAACAATGCCTTGGCCCAAGGATTCCCAACTATTCAGTTCCCGCCTGAGCCGCAATTTCAACCATTTCTGTCATACCAACCACCAACACCTGAGTACCAACCATACCAGCCACCACCACCATATTTTCCGCCATACCCACCGTACCAGCCAGAGGAGCCATACTATCCAGTTCCCCCGCCGGAGCATGATGAGGACGACGACCACCGACGATCGTCGTCGAGGTATGTGCTTTGCTTTTGCACTTATTGTTTACTATACATTGAGGGCAATGCATGTACTAAGTTTGGGGGGGGTGTTTACTGGTTTCTGCTGCTGTCTTTTGTTACTTCCTTGCATGACTAGTCTATCATAAGATTAGATCGTTTTTGGGCACATAAAATTTTTTTTCTTGAAAATGAGTTCATCATTAAGAATTAGACTTGCAATGGTATTACATGATGATATTAATCCCAATCTCAACAAAAGTCTTGAAGATTTTTGACTTGTTTGTGAATATCTTTGGTTGAGTTAATATTTCAAAATTAAGGAACATCTTGAGCACTTTTGAGTCATGATTGAGGGAATTATATATTGGAAAAATTTTGTTAACTATGATTTGTCTTGAGGATCTTAAAGCACTCTAGAACCTATTTGAGGGCACTTTGTGGCGAAATTTTATAGTTATGAACTAGACTTGGAAATGATTTAAGCGATCTTTGGACCGTTTGAGCCTTTTAAGCGTACCATGTTTATATCAATCTCTAGTTCCCTAATTTGAGCCTAATTGAAAAAAAAGAATGGAGTATGTTTAACATACTATTAGCCCCCATTCAACATTCTTTGGCAAACTCAGTATACCCACCTACTTGAGGCTAAATTGAATATTTTTATCTTAACCCTAATGGAGTATAATGATTCTCATTAGATGCACTTGAATTGCTACATATAGATGAGCTAATTATTGAAAAAAATAGATGAATGAGAAAAGAAAAAGATAGATAAAGCCTTGAGAAAAAAATGACTACATAAGACCCAAAATGGCCAAGGCTATAAAAGAAAAAAAGAAGAGAAGCTCAAAGTTGTGCTTAAAATTTGAATTTTCCATGATTATACTCTCTTCTTTGTGTTACCCTATCTTTTCTTTGAAGCCAAACACCTAGGCCTAACATTACAAGCTTTAAAAGACCCATTAATCCAAGTCTAGGGAATAATTACATTAGTGGAGAAGTGCTTTGAAAAGTAGGCTTATGGAGTGTTTAATAGTAATCTTGACTTTGAGTTTAATAGCATTATTTGATCCTAAAAGTATATATGAAACTCAAGATTGATATGAACACACACGCACGTTCCGATTTGGCGATATATTGCTTGGCTTAGGAGAAAACACTTCTTGTTAATTTTTGGATTGACTTATGGTTGAAGTGTTAATGTGATTTCTGAGATTTTACATTTGAGTTGCTAAGTTAATTCATTCAAAGTATTGATGATGAACTTTGCATTTTGATCTTAATGTATGCTCGAGGACGATTAAATCTAAGTTTGGGGGAGTTGATAGGGTTGATTATTACGTGTATTTGTGCTTTGATTTATATATATTTTCATGTAGATTCCGGGAAGATGTTATGCTTTTTGGTATTTATTTGATTGTTTCAGGAATCTAGGTGGAAAATGGAAGAATTGAATTAGAATGAAGAAAACGGATCAAATCAAGGCAAGCAATGAAGAATCTGAATTCTGGTATGACAGATCGATCGGTACAGGAGGGCGATCGATCGAAAGAGGCAGAAGTTTTGGCAAACAAAGAAAAGCGGAGCTCGATCGATCGGCAACTTAACCTCGATCGATCCAGCGAGGCAGAGAAAGTCAGGAACGGAAGTTGAAGACGCTCGATCGATCAAGACATATGCACCTATCGATCGAGACGCAGAATTTTCAGAAATTTAAAGACTTGATTTGGTTTGATTTTTGGAAACTCTTCCATACACACCATCCTCTATAAATTAGGGAAGTGGGGCACGAAATTAAAGGCCATTATTCAGAGTATAATCAGACCCAATAAAATATTTTTCAGCAGCCTATCATCTTCGAAGAATAATCCGAGTAAAGAGAAATCCTTTGAAGTGCAAGGAAGGAAGCAAGAGAAGAAGTATCGTCAATGCACGGATTCGTTCCTACGTTATTGTATTTCTAAACTCTAGGTAATTTTTTATTTTCATATTTATTTGATGTTTTTGAGGTTGAGAAACGATTAAACATCTTGTTAATTTGATTTTAATTTAATTGAGTTTATTTTATCAAGTTTAGAGAATTTTGTGCTTGAGTGAATTAATTCTTACGTGCATGAATTATAACCTTAATGCTATCAAATCCTAGCTAACTTTGATTGAATTGGTGAATTATAATTGAGATCGAGAGATGAAATTATAATACGCTATAATAATTTGTGTTGTATGTTAAGATTTAGATCGAGAGATTAAATCACATACGTGATCACTTTGAATTGAGAGATTTAAAGTTAACGGTTTTTCATTGAGATTTATTCGATATTAAATTGGTTTAAGTGAACGAGAGTTACTTGTGCCAATTTAATATTAGTTTCAATATAGCTTGAGAAAGTGTATTGATTATATTCGGAAATCCGTCACTTTAAGAATTGATTGATTAGTAATTGTTTTTAACAAGCAAATCATTGACGATAACACATTTGAACCAACATCTTGATAAATTTCTTGAGCGGAATTCCTTCGCATCTTCAAAGGAGTTGTTTTATTTTTGAGTTTTTAAGTTTTTAGTTTAATTACATAATTAATCATTTTTTTCGTAGGCTAAATATAATTTTGCTAATTTTATTTGGTACTTATACGTTAGTCCCTCTGGGTTCGACATCCTTTCTTTTATATCACTATACTAAAACTTGACACCGTGCACTTGCGGTCTAAAATCGCTAGACTGGAATTAATTGTTTAAAATAATAGCGATCATGATCCTATCATTCCTTTGATTCCATTTGATATTGATGAGATCTATAGTGTCATGGGGACGCTGGGCTCGGCGATGACAGACAGTTTAGGTAGCAACTGTAGTCACACGCTTTGTCGTCGGACCTAGACACGAGGGATGATGGACACAACATTGGATGATTCTCCTAGCGCAATGTGTGTGTATCATCACCCTCTGCTCGAGCTTGATATTGATTGACATTACCTTTTCTTTGGACTCTGATTTGGTATCTTGAGTTCGATCCATTGTGCTTTTCATGCATTACATTACATTGCACTTCATTCATCATATATCACATTTTATAGATGCGTGTTATATTTACTTGATAATTCCATAATCACCTAAAAGCGAAACAATTTAGGGCCATTTGACAGAACATTTGAAATAAATCTTCCGCTGTTTAAGCAAATTAATCATTATGTATTATTTAAACACCATGTTAGGATCGGGCCCTCACAGGATCAGCCAGCTGCGGTTACGCCAAGCTCATTTGCCTTGGTTACGCAAAGTGTCATTCAGGGGTAAATTACCCAATCTGTTGATGTTACGCCCGACAGAGGATCATCCGACCTACGGTTACGCCGAGCGAATTTGTCTTGGTTAAGAAAAGTGCCATTCAGAAGTGTTTACCCATCATGTCATGGTTACACCCGATAGAGAATCGGCCGAGCTGCGGTTTGGCCGAGCTCATTTGCCTTGGTTGCCCCAAGTGTCATTCAGGGGTGTTTACCCAACATGTCATTACGCCCGACAGAGGATCAGCTGAGTTGCGGCTAAGCCGAGCTCATTTGCCTTGGTTATGCCGAGTGCCATTCATGGGTGCTTACCCCACCCAACCTGTCGTGGTTACGCCCGACAGAGGATCAACTGAGTTGTGGTTAAGCCGAACTCATTTGCCCTGGTTACACCAAGTGTCTTCAGGGGTATTTACCCAACTCGCATTGGTTACACCAAGTGCCTTCAGGGGTGTTTACCCAATCTGTCGCGGTTACGCCCGACAGAGAATCAACCAAGCTGCGATTACGTCGAGCTCATTTGCCTTGGTTACACCAAGTGCCATTTAGGGTGTTTATCCAACCTATCGAGGTTATGCTCGACAGAGGATCAACCGACCTGGTTAAGCAAAGATCATTTGCCTTGGTTACGCCAAGTGCCATTCAAGTCTATTTACCCAATCTGTAGTGGTTACGCCCGATAGAGGATCAGCTTCGTTGTGGTTACGACAAGATCATTTGCCTTGGTTATGCCAAGTGTATTCATGGGTGTTTACCGAACTCACCTTGGTTACCCCAAGTGCCTTCAGGGGTGTTTACCCAACCTATCACGGTTACGCCCGACGGGGGATCAGCCGAGCTGCAGTTATGTCAAGCTCATTTGCCTGGTTATGCCAAGTGTCATTTAGGGGTGTTTACCCAACCTGTCATGGTTACGCCCGACAGAGGATCAGCCGAGCTGCTATTACGTCGAGCTCATCTGCCTTGGTTACGCAAAGTGTCATTCAGGGGTGTTTACCCAACCTGTCGTGGTTACGCCCGACAGAGGATCGGCGGAGCTGTGGTTACACCGAGCTCATTTTCCTTGGTTAGCCAAGTGTCACTCAGGAGTGTTTACTCAACATGTCGCGATTACGCCCAACAGAGGATCATCCGAGTTGTGGTTACGCCGAGCTCATTTGCCTTGGTTACTCCAAGTGTCTTTAAGGTTGTTACCAACTCGCCTTGGTTACCACAAGTGCCTTCAGGGGTGTTTGCCCAAACCTGTCGCGGTTACGCCCGATGGAGAATCAGCCGAGCTGCTGTTACGTTGAGCTCATTTGCCTTGGTTATGCCAAGTGCCATTCAGGGGTGCTTATCCAACCTGTCATGGTTACGCACGACAGAGGATCAGCCAAGCTACGGTTACGTCAAGCTCATTTGCCTTGGTTACGTCAAGTACCATTCAGGGGCGTTTACCCAACCTGTCGTGGTTAAGCCCGACAGAGGATCAACCGAGCTGCTGTTACGCCGAGCTCGTTTCCCTTGGTTACGACAAGTGTCATTCAGGGTGTTTACCCAACCGGGCGTAGTTACGCCCGACAGAGGATCAACTGAGCTCATTCAAATTTGCTACACCAAGTGCCTTCATGGGTTTTTATCCGACTCTCATTGGTTACGTCATGAAGACACTCTAGGTTGGACGGTTCCAAACCGGAACCGATTTTTTGATTTTTTTTCAAAAAAAATGAGGATATATTAATCTAAATAAAAAAAATTAATTTTGTTTAAAAATAACAGATCCGATTCCGATTTAACTCGGAACCGAATCCGTTTGGTCCGAAACCCGTAAGATACCGAATCCGGAATGCAGAACTGATCCGGCCCGGTATCTTACCGGTTCCAGACCAGTTTGGAACAGTTTAGCCTGGTTCTGGTTTCGAACCGGGCTAATCGGTCCGGTTTTGGGCCGGGTCCGGATTGACCCTGCCCGTTAAGCACCCTTAGTGTTTACCCAACTCGTATTGTAAACATCAAGTGCCTTTAGGGGTGCTTACCTAGTCGGTCTTGGTTACGCCAAGTGCTTTCAGGGATGTTTAACAAATTTTCTTTGATTACTCCAAGTGCCCTTCAGGGTGTTTTCCCAATTTACCTTTGTTATTTAAAACCTTTTTCAAGGATGCCGAGTGGCTGACATGTGGAGAAGGTTATTTATCCGAGCTCTTGTCCAACTTCCGAGCTCTAACCCAGCTCCAGAGATGTAGCCCAGCATCCAAGCTCTAGCCCAGCGTTCATTCTCTTTTATGATCTATTTTTGTATTCAAAACTCACACAACATTTGGACGCACCCGTGCGAGCCAGTCAGCTTTCCCCAGCCTCCTTTGGGTTAGGGGCGAGCTCATAGCTATCGAAGTACTGGCCCCGACGACTGTTGGCCACGAGTACACAAGCTTATGCATTGATGGCTTGTCTAGTCAAGGTCAAGCCCTTGCATTATCAACTAGCCTAGTCAAGATCAATCCTTGCATCTCTAGATTGTCAAGCCAAGTCCAAGTTCAAGGTTTGATTACATGCCTTGACGTAGTAAAGTTTAAATTTGGAAGTTGATTAGGTGCATCAATAGTCATGTGGCACCTATCCCATTATCGTCTATCGACTAGTGGGAAACACCACCTGCATCCGAGTTTTCACCTTCGATTCAACTCGGACTCGATGTGGGAGTCATGATACCCGGACATGTCAAACACATAAACTCATAGTCTGTTACGAAAACATTTCTAAGTTTTGGTGGTGACAAACATCAACTGGATGGACACCTACCGGGTGTTGAACACTTACCGGGTGACAAAGATCTACCGGGTGACAAACATTCACTGGATGAACACTTACCGAGTGACAAAGATCTACCGGGTGACAAACATCAACTGGATGGACACCTACCGGGTGTTGAACACTTACCGGGCATTAAAGACCTACCGGGTAACAAAGACCAACATGATGGACATCAACTGGAAGGACATCAACTGGACAAACATCTATCGGATGAACATCAACCGGATGGACATCCACTGGACAACTATCAACCGGATAGTCTCACATTGAACAAAGACATCTACTGGTTACAAAGCGATGAACGACCAGTTGAACAAAGAAGGCCAGCAGAAGTCTAACCATCCAGTAAGAGCACTAAGCAACGAGACAAAATAAGTACAACATTCTCTGACAAAGGTACAATAGAGCGGCTCACCCTGCTATATATCCGCCACCATTAGCGTCAGAATAAAAGAGCCGTTGCTTAACGAAATAAGAAAGAAGACAATATGTATTTGGAAAACTAATCTCTTCCTAATACAGAAAAGCTACCGTTGGACCACTGAGCCTATAAATACGTCCAAGCAAAGAATGAAGATGTTAGCTGAGTGAATTATTCAAACAAGGAGAAACACCGCATCGAAAACAGAAAATCAACTTACTGATATTCTAAAAGTTCAGCAAAGAGCAGACAAGCAGTACAACTGAATCTGTGACAGATTATTTCTAACTGAAGTCTGCTGCTCAAGAACACTCAAAGCTAAATAGTTTATTTTATGAGAGTGTCATAGAAACCATTGTAAAAAATCAAGAGTTTGTAATTGCTAGGAGTTTAGGCCAAGTTGTGTAAGTGCCTAAGAAGGTTGTATACTGTAAAGTGTAAACCAAGTCTTCTAGTGTAACCTTCCTGCAAAGGAAGAAGGGGAGACGTAGAAGCGTTGTGCTTCGAACTTCCAGAAACAATTCCTGTGTCATTTACTTACTGCTTATTTACCATTCAGTTTTACATCTCTCACAAATCCAGCAGACGTCTTCCGCACTATATTCTGTGTCTGCTGACTTGCCTTATATTGAGAAGCTACTGCAGTACTTTACAGTCTGCATTTAATCCGAGCAAAATCGAAATTCAATCTAGTGTTTATTCAACCCCCACCTTCTAAACACTACCCCGATCCTAACAAGTGGTATCAGAGCTTAGGTCTTCTCAATCTTGAGAAATTACCAAAAACTGATGGCCTCATTCAGCAAGATTCCATTGTTCAAGAAGGATGGATATGACGATTGGAGAATTCGTATGCAAGCACATCTAAGTGCCCAAGATGATGGCATGTGGTTCGTCATCACTGATGGACCAATGAAGATCTTGAAGTCAATATAGCACCTGCTATCTCTGGTGGTGAACCTCAGATGGTTGAAAAGGATAGATCCTTCTGGACAAATGAAGAAAAGAAAAAGGCAAATCTGGACAATGTGGCAAAAGACATACTGTTCAAAACTCTGGACAAAAATATGTTCAACAAAATCAAAATGTGTCCCACTGCAAAGGACATCTGGGAAAAGATTGCTCAGCTGTGCGAATGAAATGATCAAACCAAGGAGAACAAGCTCACTGTTGCCTTACAGAAGTTTGAAAACATCAAAATGATGTCCGGAGAAACTCTCAGTGAATACGATGATAGAGTAACTGGAATCATAAATGAACTCAAAAGCCTTGGTAAAGATCTATCCAACAGGGAAGTCACTCTAAAAGTCATGAGAGGTCTCCCAAGAGAATGGGATGTAAAGACGATTGCTATGAGAGAATCAAAAGATCTAAACAAGATAGACCTACACGACTTATTTGCTGACTTAAAAGCTTATGAGTTCGAACTAGGTATTCGAATTGAAGATGAACCCAGCACCAGTCAACCAACCAAAGCTCTTACTGCATCTGAAGCTCCTCCTATCACAACAGAGATGACCCCTGAAAAAATATTCAACGATGCAATGGTGCTATTTGTCAAGAAATTTGGAAAGTTTATTAAGAAGAGTCAAAAGACCTATCAATCCTACCCAAGAAGACAAAGCTTCAAAAATAGATCAGATGAAGATGATCGTGTATGCTTTAATTGTCTCAAGCCAGGACATTTTGTTGCTGACTGTCCTAAACCGAAGAAGGATGATCAAAAGAAAGGATCCAAAGATTATAGAAAGTCTAAAGAGAATAGAAGATCATCCAGAAGAGACAGAGAACAGAAAGTACTGGTGGCGGAAGAAAACAAGAACAAATGGGCTGACTCAGAATCAGAAACTTCTTCCAGCTCATCCAGTGACAGTGAAGATGAAGAAGTTCATTGTCTAATGGCCAACGACGACTGTGAGGTAAATGATCCTAATCTTTCTGAATTCACACATATTGAGCTCACAAATGCGTTACAGGACATGATAAATGAGTATCAGATGTTGTATGAATCCTTCGAGAACTACAACTGAACAACTAGTCCCAACAAAATAGCAGAACAACGAATGTGATTGTGAACAATCAATTGAGTTGAAAATCTTGAGGGATAAAGTAAGTCAGCTCGAGAAAGAACGGGATGAAGCAACATGTGCACACCAGAAACTCAGTAAGCTGGTTCGCACATGGAATGCATCTACTGCCAGAAAAGATAAAATGCTTGAGTCAATAAGGCTTGCTGGTGATCTAACCGGCATAGACTACTCTAACAATGATAGTAATTCATCCGGCATCAAATCTCAAGTGTGTCTAGAAAGAAACAAGATTCAAACTATGAATTTTGTTAAAGCTAGCACAGTATATGAACCAAGTGAGTTGGTTAAGGAATCTGTTGAGCCAATACTCTTCAAGGAACGGGCATTACACAAAGGTATCGGTTATGTAGAGCCAAAAGAGAAAGCTAGACAGGGGCAAAAGTTTAGAAATAAACATAAACCCACTGGTCAGGCCACTCGCGAGGTAAAACCTAACTGGTATCATAATTGTATGCCTGTCCAAAAGAGATATATGCTTCCAAACAGAAACCAAAAACCTAAACAACATGCATACACTCAGTATAGCACATATCACCCAAGAACATCTTTATCATATAATCCACACACATTTCAGGACACACACAGACCCAAACAGCTCAGGGTTATACAAGTGTGGGTCCCAAAAGGACTAATCATGTCTGGACCCAAGTAGGATTGGGTACCAATCATGTTATCGTTTAAATTGCAGAAAGCTAGAATGCATCATGTTTGGAGCTCAGAATGGTTTCTGGACAGCGGATGCTCTAGACATATGACAGGAAATGCGGGCTTATTATCTGAATTGGTGGACTCCACCGGACCTAGAATAACCTTTGGAGACAACGCAAAAGGTAGAACCGTGGGTAAGGGTAAGATTATCTACGGTAACATTATTATTAAAGATATTCTATTGGTTGAAAATCTATGTTATAACTTGATTAGCATAAATCAACTCTGTGACAATGGTCACTCTATAGAGTTCAACCAGCACTCATGCACAATCAAATCTACTGATGGCAGTATATTACTTGTAGGAAGAAGGCATGATAACACATATAAAATTGATTGGAATCTTAATCAGCCTACCTCCTCTACTTGCTTTGCTGCCCTGAATACTTCCAAAAATTGGCTTTGGCACAAACGATTGAGTCACTTAAATTTTAAAACTATTACCAGTTTGCGTAAACTTGATCTAGTCATTGGACTGCCCCAAATTGAGTTCTCAAAAGATAAGATCTGTGCAGCATGCCAACTTGGTAAGCAAATCATATCCTCCTTTAAGAACAAAGGGAGTAAATCTTCTT
Source organism: Haberlea rhodopensis (assembly GCA_907163345.1). Lineage (NCBI taxonomy): Eukaryota > Viridiplantae > Streptophyta > Magnoliopsida > Lamiales > Gesneriaceae > Haberlea > Haberlea rhodopensis. Next base: position 1,233,420 of record CAJQUN010000179.1, read on the forward strand.
CTCGGTGCCTAGAGTTACTGCATATGGATCTATTTGGTCCTATACCAGTAACAAGTCTAGGGGGAATGAAGTATACTCTAGTATTAATAGACAATTACACTCGTTTTACGTGGGTTCTGTTCCTAAGTGGCAAAGATCAGGCTACTCCAAAGCTGACCAAACTATTGAAAAGACTCCAAAATGAGAAATCGTGTGGGATAGATAGAATTCGCAGTGATAAAGGTACTGAGTTTACCAACCAGTCACTCGAATCATATCTAGATGTCCTTGGTATTAAACACGAATACTCTGCTGCTAGAACTCCTCAACAAAACGGAGTTGCTGAGCGTAGGAACCGTACTTTGAAAGAAGCTGCGCGAACTATGCTTGCGGAATCAGAAATATCGCAGAGATTTGGGCAGAAGCTGTCAACACAGCTTGTTATACGCAGAACAGATCAATGATTAATAAGCGAGCAAATAAAACCCCTTATGAGATCTGGAATGGCAGTAAGCCAAATATTTCTTATTTCCATGTGTTTGGTTGCAAATGCTTTATTCACAACAATGGAAAGACTCATTTCACCGCTTTTGATGCCAAATCTGATGCTGGAATTCTTGGATATTCTACAGTTAGTAAAGCATTCAGAGTATTTAATAATAGAACTCTTACTGTAGAGGAATCAGGGCATGTAAAAATTGATGAACCTACTGACTGTATTGTATCTAATTTGCAATCAACAATTTGAGCAATCGACTGGAAAGCACTCACATTGATGAAAATGTGGATGATGAGATAAATTACAGAAACAAGACTGACTGCTCCTTAGAACCAGAAGTTCCTGAAGCTCAAACAGAGGAGTCTGCTGGTCAACAAGCACTGCATCCAGCTGACAATGACACTATTGCGCATACTCCTGCTGCAGTAGAAGGAACAAATGGAAAAGATGCATCAATCAGCACTTCTGAACTGCCCACTCATATCCAGTCAAATGAAGAACTCAACTCTCTTGGACCTCCACTCCGGTGGATGAAGGATCATCCTCTCGAGCAGGTCATAGGTAACCCTGTAGCTCCTCTACGCACCAGAGGACAGATGATTAATGAATTTCTTCATGCTGCATTCATATCTCACTTAGAACCTAAGAAGATTGATGATGCTATGACAGACCCAAGCTGGGTAGAAGCGATGCAGGAAGAACTAAATCAGTTTGAGCGGAACAAAGTATGGTATTTAGTACCACGACCACAGCATCACACTATAATAGGTACCAAATGGGTATTTAGGAATAAATTAGATGAAAACGGAACAGTAATCAGAAATAAAGCTAGATTAGTCGCACAGGGCTACAGACAGGAAGAAGCATTGATTTTGATGAAACCTTTGCCCCTGTAGCTCGACTAGAAGCAATTCGCATATTTCTTGAATTTGCTGCTTTTAAAGACTTTAAAGTCTATCAGATGGATGTTAAGAGTGTGTTTCTTAACGGCAAACTCCAGGAAGAAGTTTACGTTGAACAACCTCCTGGATTTGAAAGCCATCAGCAGCCCTCCTATGTTTTTCGTCTAAACAAAGCATTGTATGGTTTGAAGCAAGCTCCCCGTACATGGTATGAAACTTTATCAAAATATTTGACTGAGCATAACTTTACCATTGGCACGGTGGACAAGACCCTCTTCAAGTTTACAAAGGGTGATCATACTCTGCTTGTTCAAATTTATGTTGATGATATTATTTTCGGCAGTACTAACTCAAAATTGTGCAAAAGATTTTCTAAAATTATGCAGGATCAATTTGAGATGAGCATGATGGGAGAATTATCATTTTTCTTAGGATCGCAAGTCAAGCAATCCAGTGAAGGAATTCTGATAAATCAGTCTAAATATACTAAAGAACTGCTGAAGAAATATGGAATGAGTACCAGCTCAGCTGCCGCCACACTAATGAGATCATCCGCCAAACTCGACTTGGATACTTCAGGAATACCTGTCGAAGTTACAATGTATCGAGGCATTATCGGATCTTTACTGTACTTAACAGCCAGCCGACCAGATATTATGTTTGCAGTCTGTATGTGCGCCCGATTTCAAGCAAATCCCAAGCAGTCGCACTTCACTGCTGTCAAAAGGATTCTCAAATATCTGAAAGGCACTGAGAATGTCGGTCTATGGTACCCAAGAGATTCAACGTTTAATCTTATCGGATACTCAGATGCAGATTATGCTGGATGCAAAATTGACAGGAAGAGCACCAGTGGATATTGTCAATTTCTTGGTGATCGATTAATATCATGGGGTTGTAAGAAACAGACATCCATAGCAACATCTACTGCAGAGGCAGAATATCTTGCTGCTGGAAGCTGCTGTGCTCAACTGCTCTGGATTCAGCAACAACTGAGAGATTATGGAATTGAATCCACTAAGGCACCCATATTTTGTGATAATACGTCTGTCATAGCCATTACATACAACCTAGTTCTTCATACGCGAACCAAACATATTGACATCCGTCATCATTTTATCAGAGATCATGTTATGAAGAAAGAAATTCGGCTGGAGTAAATTTCTACCGAACAACAGGCAGCAGACATTTTCACAAAACCCCTACCGGACGCTAAGTTTTCCTACTTTCGCAATATTCTAAGTTTAATTGAAATCGATCCTTGATTATTTTTATAAGGATATTGAATTCAGGGGGAATTTTCTCAGTTTAATTCGCATGAATTAAGGGGGAATTTCAGTTACAATTTTATCTTGGTTATTTAAGCTCAGCTGGTAAAACAATGGTATGCTGCAGTAGGTGTATACGTACCGGTAGGACTCTACATACCAGTAGATGTTCCTTACCAGTCGGACCGTACAAACCAGCAGATTTTTTCCAAGTATGCTTTGACAAAAATAACCTTCGGTAACCATTAACCTAATGGAACGTCGGAATTCAAAATTTTCTTTTATGTAAAAATAAACTACTTCACTCCCGCCCGAATCCTGTCCTTTTATTTATTTTGTTAAAATCTTTTCATCGTTAGATGATCGTCGCGTACCCATGTGTCCGCTCATCTACAGTACGACGTTACATATACTTCTCTTTTAACCGCCATTACTTTGTTTCTTACTCTTTATCTTTTCCAAAAAATTACTGCGTTAACTTCTCTCCCAGAAATTTTATTCAACAGGATTGTTGCTGCTTTCCCGCATATTCTTCAAAAATGTCGAAGAATACTCAACCAAGTTTCATCACCAACGTTGTACATGTGGATTTTCACTAAATCTCCACGACATCTGATAAAGATACAAAGGAACTATTTCACAAGTTGGATACATCAGGGCTTCTTGTAATCCTCAGCCAGGCTCCAACTTTCTACAAGGAAGAATTACACGAGTTCTTCGCTACTGCAAAAGTTGTCGATGGCTCCGTAGTGGCATCCATCTCCGGTCAACTTGTTACCATCACCCAACTCGAATTTGCCACTCACCTTTGTCTTCCCTCCACAGGACGTACTGATTTCTCCACCATTCCAGTGGATGTCAGGGAAGAGATGCGCATCATATTTTCGGATTCTAACGATCGTCTCCGACGTCCTCCTTTCAAGAAAGTGTTAATGAAGAGCCATTTCCGTCAACTGTCGGATGTCATTTCCAAGGGGCTACTGTGTAAAGCCGGATCATTTGATATCATCACTCCAGAAAAATTTGATGTTATGAGCGCCATCTGCAAAGGCTTGGAAGTCAACTTGTCAGTTGTACTATTTCAAGTTCTTACTGGTCTCGTCGTTTCAGGAAAGGGTCAATCGGGTTTTGCCCTACCACTAAGCAGTCTTTTTGACAGCAAGAACATTAAGACAGGAGCCCTCTCCAAACTTCATCCAGGCAGACTTATCACCGCCAAATATCTCCAGATTCACCAGCAAAGGAGTGGCAGAGAGGTTGGTCTGACAAAGCGCCGAACAGCTCAAACTGTAAGCGATTCTGAACAGATCATATCTGAATCCGATGAGTCATCTCCTCCTCCTCCTCCTCCTGCTCCTAAGAAGACCAGGACCAGAAAAAGGGCTCCTCCTGCTCTTCGAAAGATAGTCATTACTGCCACTGATACCATCTCCACTGCAGTTCCAGCCATAGTCAGCTCTGGCAGGGCAGCAAGTCCTGAGCATCCTCCTTCGGAGGAACCTACTGCCTCAGCTGTTTCAATGGCTATGGTAACTGCTACACCTGTGGCTCCACCTGAACAAGCCTCCAAACTGATGAGCACCCAACAAGCTCCTGGCTCAATCAGTTTCAGGCAACCAAAGTCCAACTGTCCTTATTGTCATCCCAAGGACACCACCACTGGAAAGGGAAAAGGACTTATGGCACCGGTGACCACCCCTGTAGCCTTCGAAATACAAATGGTGATGGATGAAGTCGAAACCAAGCTGAATCGGCAGCTTGAAATGTTTGATCGATGGGTGAAGGCGCGCATCAACGTTCGCCTCGATGACTTCCCGCAAATTTTTGACCAAGCCCGCGTAGATGAGAACCTCATCTTGGCTTGTCTTCAGGTTCAAGACACGGAAAAGAGTTTGCAGCTACGAGATCTCTTCTGCATGATACATTTTGTGAGAGAACTTCAAGTTCTTGTTCTTTCCCAAGTTGAGCAATTCAATAGTGATTCTAGAACAGCGAATCATGATAGAGCGGTTCTGAATGCACTAGGACTCAAGCTGGATATGGCAGAGCTTGCTCTTCATGATCTCCGCATATCGAGTGGTATACACTCCTGCTCTGCTATTTCCAGATATGCAGGTACTGCTCCAACTGGTGTGGAGATCGCTCCTACTGGAGTAGAGTTCAACTCTACCACTGCTCGGCTCCTCTCCCTCCGTTCCAACTCCTGCACCTGATCTACAGCTGATGGTCGTTGATCAAGCGAATGTTGACACAGTGATTCAGACCGTGGTTCATCAAGTTACCATCTCCTCTAGTAATAATGAACTCAGCGAGTCCTCCTCACATTCTGCTAACCACACCCAATCGACTGCAGTTGCAGTGGAACAAGCTGATACCAGCCTGGTTGTCTTTGCTGCCGACGCACCTGCTGCACCAATAACTGAACCAATTGCTTTACCGACCATTGCTGGTCTTGAGGGTTATACAAGCGTTCTCACTCCTACTGCAGAAACTCAAGCAGCTGATCTGGATCAATCTCTGGCACAAGATCCTTCTGAAGATTTCTTTGACTTTCCAACACATATTCCTTTGGAAGGACCAACTACTATTGCTGATTAGCTGGCGCATCTGTCCAATGCCATCTCTGTACTAGCAAATGATGTTAACAAGCTTAAACAGGATGAACACTCTATGGCCCTTATTTTTGGAAATCAGCAGCAGCACACTGACTCTCAATTCCAAAATGTTTATCGGGACATCAACAGTCTAACGACTACTGTGACCAGGCTTCAAAATTTTGTTGTGGATGCATTTGCCGACTCACTCTCTCAGATAGAGCAGGCGCGTCTTCAGGTCACCCAGCAAAATGAAAATCTTCATGCTGCCACCGCACTGGCTCTTGAAGATAAGATAGAAGACGCTAAGAAAACTTTATCAGATCAACTGGCCACTATGCAGGCAGCTTTTGCTTCACAGATTCAAGATTTAAACAATAGCCTACCTGCTGCACCTCAAACTGTTAGACGATTGCCAGAGTCCAGCAGACCTGCTCCTCAACACCAAAGAGAACAGCATCCGGCTCAACGCACATCTGCTGCAGCCGGAGCATCAAGTCGGTCCAGGCCTCCATCTCAGCAAAGGTCCCACAGCTCCAGACAAACTCAGGGTGACACCCCACCCTCCACACGTGACTACTCCTTGCATTGGCTTGGGGGCAAACAATACCCTTTCTTGTCTTTTTGTATTTATCATTATTTTTTATATACACCGAATTGTCATTTCACCTCTATCTTTATCAGAATCTTTTCTCGTGCATGATCTGACACTTCACACTACAACTTGCTCATTTTCGCTATAAATACCATGCTACGTTCTTTAACTCAACTCATCCATTATGCATATGATAACTATAATTCTTACCAGTCTTGCAACTGTTTTTACAAATTCATGGGTTTATTACTTATCTAAATCAACCCTACATGGGTTGATTACTTATCTAACCCATCCCTGCTAGCTCCTTCTTCTTGATACAGTTCTGGTGCTCTCCACCAGCCTGGAATTTTGAACAGCAGATGACTGGGTGCTGATGACAAAAAGGGGGAAGACAGAGATAGAGTATTCTCATTATTAAAGACAGAGATCTTGCCAAATGAACAAATGACTACCTTGAAGACAATGGACTCTTTCTAGGCCTTTCTCTGTTCTAAGATTTTCTGTATGCACTTTCTCTCCCCATCCTTTTGTCTATAACCCTGAAAGTAGCCAGCTCGGATCACTCCATACTGGCTATGTTTCTCTATTTGGATAGTTTGTAAAACTAGGTATGCTAAATGCCTTGTAAGATGTTCATTGTAATCATTGTCATGTTCGATGTAATTTGTAAGATGTAGTATGTAATCAGAATTCATTTTATATAAAAATGATATTCATTCATTGGCTCAGTTTGATTACGTCTTGTAATCTGCTTATTTATTCTAACCAATTGCAAAGTCTACATTTGTCTTTGTCTCTAAGTCTTAAACAAGAGTTGCTGTTCTTATTTGATCTAGCAAGAGTCTCCAGTACTAAGTTTTGTCATCACCAAAAAGGCGGAAATTGTTAGGAAAACATTTCTATGTTTTGGTGGTGACAAACATCAACTGGATGGACACCTACCGGGTGTTGAACACTTACCGAGTGACAAAGATCTACCGGGTGACAAACATCAACTGGATGAACACTTACCGGGTGACAAAGATCTACCGGGTGACAAACATCAACTGGATGGACACCTACCGGGTGTTGAACACTTACCGGGCATTAAAGACCAACCGCGTAACAAAGACCAACAAGATGGACATCAACTGGACAAACATCTACCGGATGAACATCAACCGGATGGACATCCACTGGACAACTATCAACCGAATAGTCCCACATTGAAAAAAGACATCTACTGGTTACAAAGGGATGAACAACCAGTTGAACAAAGAAGGCCAGCAGAAGTCTAACCATCCAGTAAGAGCACTAAGCAACGAGACAAAATAAGTACAACATTCTCTGACAAAGGTACAACAGTGCGGCGCACCCTGCTATATCTCCGCCACCATTAGCGTCAGAATAAAAGAGCCGTTGCTTAACAAAATAGGAAAGAAGACAATATGTATTTGGAAAACTAATCTCTTCCTAATACAGAAAAGCTACCGTTGGACCACTGAGCCTATAAATACGTCCAAGCAAAGAATGAAGATGTTAGCTAAGTGAATTATTCAAACAAAGAGAAACACCGCATCGAAAATAGAAAATCAACTTACTGATATTCTAAAAGTTCAGCAAAGAGCAGACAAGCAGTACAACTGAATCTGTGACAGATTATTTTTAACTGAAGTCTGCTGCTCAAGAACACGCAAAGCTAAATAGTTTATTTTATGAGAGTGTCACAGAAACCATTGTAACAAAATCAAGAGTTTGTAATTGCTAGGAGTTTAGGCCAAGTTGTGTGAGTGCCTAAGAAGGTTGTTGGGAAACGATTTCTAAGTTTTGGTGATTACAAACACCTACTGGATGAAGTCCTACCGGGTGATAAAGACCAACTGGATGAAGACTCCTACCGGATGTTAAACACCTACTGGATGAAGTCCTACCGGGTGATAAAGATCAACTGGATGAAGACACCTACTGGATAAAGTCCTACCGGGTGATGAACACCTACCGGATGTTAAAGTCCTACCGGATGAAGGCACCTATCGGATATTGAAGTCTTACCGGGTGATAAAGATCAACTGGATGAACACCTACCGGGTGAAGACACCAACCAACTGGATAGACATCAACTGGACAAGACATCAACTGGATGGCTACCAACTGGATAGACATCAACTGGACAAGACATCAACTGGATGGCTACCAACTGGATAGACATCAACTGGATGGCCACCAACTGGACAGACATCTACTGGACAACCATCAACCGGATAAACATAAACTGGATGGACATCTACTGGACAACTATCAATCGGATAGTCTCACACTGAACAAAGACATCAACTGGTCATAAGAGGATGAACGACCAGTTGAACAAAGAAAACCAGCAGAAGTCTAAACTTCCAGTAAGAGCACTAAGCAACGAGACAAAATAAGTACAACATTCTCTGACAAAGGTACAACAGAGCGGCGCACCCTGCTATATCTCCGCCACCATTACCGTCAGAGTTAAAAGAGCCGTTGCTGAACAAAATAGGAAAGAAGACAATATGAATTTGGAAAGCTAATCTCTTCCATATACAGAAAAGCTACCGTTGGACAACCAAAACTATAAATACGTCCAAGCAAAGAATGAAGAAGTGCTGAGCAATTTTCAACAAACAAAAACACTTCAAAGCAAACAAGAAAATCAACTTACTGATATTCCAATAGTTCAGCAAAGAGCAGACAAGCAGTGACACTGAAACTGTATCAGATTATCTCCAACTGAAGTCGGCTGCTCAAGAACACTCAAAGCTACTAGTCTATATTGTGAGAGTGTAATAGAATCTTGTATAATCAAATTAAGACGTGTGATTGCTAGGAGTTTAGGCCAAGCTGTGTGAGTACCTAAGAAGGTTGTATACTGTAAAGTGTAAACCAAATCTTCTAGTGTATCCTTTCTGCAAAGGAAGAAGGGGAGACGTAGAAGCGTTGTGCTTCGAACTTCCAGAAACAACTCTTGTGTTATTTACTTATTGTCCATTTATTACTCAGTTTATTCCTCACAAGTCCAGCAGACGTCTTCTGCACTTAAATCAAGTGTCTGCTGACTTGCCATACATTGAGAAGCAACTGTAATACTTAACAGTTTACAGTTAACTAAGAAATGAAATCGAAATTGAATCTAGTGTTTATTCAACCCCCCCTTCTAAACACTACCCCGATCCTAACAAGTGGTATCAGAGCTTAGGTCTTCTCAATCTTGAGAAATTACCAATTACCAAATACTGATGGCCTCATTCAGCAAGATTCCAATGTTCAAGAAAGACGAATATGATGATTGGAGAATCCGTATGCAAGCTCATCTAAGTGCTCAAGATGATGATATGTGGTATGTAATCACTGAAGGTCCTATGAAGATCATGAAAATCAATACAGCTGCTTCTATCACAAGTGGTGATCCACAAATGGTAGAAAAAGACAGATCTCAATGGTCAAATGAAGAAAAGAAGAAAGCCAATCTGGAGAACGTTGCTAAGGACATTTTGTTCAAAACTTTGGACAAAAACATGTTCAACAAAATAAAAATGTGTTCCACAGCTAAAGAAATCTGGGAGAAGATTGCCCAACTCTGTGAAGGAAATGATCAAACCAAAGAAAACAAGGTTACTATGGCATTACAGAAGTTTGAGCATATCAAGATGATGAATGGAGAAACTCTCAACGAGTATGATGAAAGAGTGACCGGAATAATTAATGAACTAAGCAGTCTGGGTAAGGAGTTACCCAACAGAGAAGTCACTCTCAAAGTGATGAGAGGTCTCCCAAGAGAATGGGATGTCAAGACCATTGCTATGAGAGAATCAAAGGACATCAACAAAATAGATCTGCATGACCTGTTTGCTGATTTGAAAGCCTATGAATTCGAATTAGGCATTCGGGTTGAAGATGAACCCAATACCAGTCAGCCTACCAAATCTCTCACTGCATCGGAGGCCATATCTACCGCTACAGAGATGACTCCAGAAAAAATATGTAATGATGCTATGGCAATGTTCGTAAAGAAATTAGGGAAATTCATGAAGAAGAATCAGAAATCATATCCACGAAGCAGAGCTTCAATGGAAGATCAGAAGAAGAAGAGCGTGTATGTTTCAACTGTCTCAAGCCAGGACATTTCATCGCCGACTGTCCAAAACCTAAAAAGGATGATCACAAAAAAGGATCCAAGGATCACAGAAAATCCAAGGAAACTAGAAGCTCGTCCAAAAGGGACAGAGATCAAAAGGTTTTGATGGCAGAAGAAAGAAAGAGCAAGGGGGCTGATTCTGAATCAGAATCAGAGGAATCAACCAGCTCGTCCAGCGAAAGTGGAGACGAGGAAGTCCACTGCTTAATGGCAAATGATGAATTGAGGTACACGAGTCTAACCTATCTGAATTCACACATAGTGAACTTACCAATGCTTTGCAGGACATGATCAATGAGTATCGGACGTTATATGAATCTTTTGAAAGCTATAAGACTGAGCACTCAATCCCAACCGAAACGCATAAAAACAAACTTGATTGTGAACAATCGAGGGAGTTGAACTGCTTAAGGGAAACAACCAGTCTCCTAGTGAAAGAAATAGATGAAGCCAAGTGTGCCTACCAGAAACTTAGCAAACTGATTAGCACTTGGAATGCGTCTACTACCAGAAAGGATGAAATGCTTGAGTCTATAAGGCTTGCTGGTGATTTAACTGGCATAGGCTATAATAGCAATGACGGCAGTTCATCTGGAAATGAACCTCAACTGTGTCTAACAAAAAGTAAAGTTAAATCAATGAACTTTGTAAGATCTAGCACAGTATATGACCCTTATGAACTGGTTAAAGAACATGTTAAAGCAACACTCATCAAGGAACATGCACAGCACAAGGGTATCGGTTATGTAGAACCACTCAAAGAGGCTAAACCGAGGCAAAAGTTCAGAAATGAACTTAAACCTACTGGTCGAGCAGCTAGAGAGGTTAGACCCAACTGGTACTACAACTGTAAGCCTATCCAGAAGAGTTATATGCTCTATAACAGGAACTACAAACCAAAAGCACATGCATACACATATTATCACACTCCACAGTCAAGATCATAACCATCATTTATGAATGCACACACGTTTCAGAACACACACCGACCTAAGTCACTCAGGGTCATACAAGTGTGGGTTCCGAAAGGACTAATCCTACCCGGACCCAAGTAGGATTGGGTACCAATCATTTTATCGCTTTAATTACAGGAAACTAGAATGCATCAAGTTCGGAGCTCAGAATGGTTCTGGACAGCGGATGCTCTAGACATATGACAGGAAATTCGAGCTTATTGTCTGAACTGGTGGACTCCACCGGACCCAGAATAACTTTTGGAGATAACGCGAAAGGTAGAACCGTGGGTAAGAGAAAGATTATCTACGGTAACATCGTCGTTAAAGATATTCTCTTAGTTGAAAATCTATGCTATAACTTAATTAGCATAAGTCAACTTTGTGACAATGGTCATGCTGTAGAATTCAATCAACACTCATGCACAATCAAATCTACTGATGGTAGTATATTACTTGTAGGTAGAAGGCATGATAACACATATAAAATTGATTGGAATCTTAATCAGCCTACCTCCTCTACTTGCTTAGCTGCTCTGAATTCTTCCAAAAATTGGCTTTGGCACAAACGGTTGAGTCACTTAAATTTTAAAAACTATTGCCAGTCTGCGTAAACTTGATCTAGTAGTTGGACTGCCCCAAATTGAGTTCTCAAAAGACAAGATCTGTGCAGCATGCCAACTTGGTAAGCAAATCAGATCCTCCTTTAAGAACAAAGGGAGTAAATCTTCTTCTCGGTGCCTAGAGTTGCTGCATATGGATCTGTTTGGTCCTATACCAGTAACAAGTCTAGGGTAATGAAGTATAACCTAGTGTTAATAGACGATTACACTCGTTTCACGTGGGTCTTGTTCCTAAGTGGCAAAGATCAGGCTACTCCAAAGCTGATCAAACTACTGAAAAGACTCCAAAATGAGAAATCGTGTGGGATAGATAGAATTCGCAGTGATAAAGGTACTGAGTTCACCAATCAATCACTCGAATCATATCTAGATGACCTTGGTATTAAACACGAATACTCTGCTGCTAGAACTCCTCAACAAAACGGAGTTGCTGAGCGTAGGAACCGCACTTTGAAAGAAGCTGCGAGAACTATGCTTGCGGAATCAGAAATATCGCAGAGATTTTGGGCAGAAGCTGTCAACACAGCTTGTTATACGCAGAACAGATCAATGATTAATAAGCGAGCAAATAAAACCCCTTATGAGATCTGGAATGGCAGTAAGCCAAATATTTCCTACTTCCATGTGTTTGGTTGCAAATGTTTTATTCACAACAATGGAAAGACTCATCTCACCGCCTTTGATGCCAAATCTGATGCTGGAATATTTCTTGGTTATTCTGTGTTGGGAAAACGATTTCTAAGTTTTGGTGATTACAAACACCTACTGGATATTAAAGATCAACCGGGTGCTAAAGACATCAACCGGATGAAGACATCAACTGGATAGAGACATCAACTGGATAGAGACATCAACCGGATAAAGTCATCAACTGGATAGAGACATCAACCGGATAAAGTCATCAACCGGATAAAGTCATCAACCGGATGAAGACATCAACTGGATAGAGACATCAACCGGATAAAGTCATCAACCGGATGAAGACATCAACTGAATAAAGTCATCAACCGGATAAAGTCATCAACCGGATGAAGACATCAACTGGATAGACACCAACCGGACAAGTTATCAACTAGTAAAGACATCAACCGGATGAAGACATCAACCGGGTGAAGATATAAACTGGATAACTATCAACTGCAAAGTCTCTCACTGAACAAGGACATCAACTGGTCTTAAGAGGATGAACGACCAGTTGAACAAAGAAACCAGCAGAAGTCTAAGCAACAAGACAAAGTAAGTACAACATTCTCTGACAAAGGTACAACAGAGCGGCGCACCCTGCTATATCTCCGCCACCATTATCGTCAGAGTGAAAAGAGCCGTTGTTTTCCAAAATAGGAAAGAAGACAACAGGTATTTGGAAAGCCAATCCATTCCATATACAAAAAGGCTACCGTTGGACAACACAACCTATAAATACGTCCAAACAGAGAATGAAGAAGTGCTGAGCAACTTTCAAACTAAGAGAAATACTTCAAAGCAAGAAAGCTATACGACTGATATTTCAAACGTTCAGCAAAGAGCAGACAAACCGCAAAACTGAATCTGTGACAGATTATTTTCAATAAAAGTCTGCTGCTCAGAAACTCTCAAAGCTAGAAAGTTTTATTCTGTAGAGAGTGTTGTAAAATCACTTGTATCCAAAAGATAAGAAGAGTGTGATTGCTAGGAGTTTAGGCCAAGTGTGTTAGTGCCTAAGGAGGTTGTATACTGTAAAGTGTAAACCAAGTCTTCTAGTGAATCCTTCCTGCAAAGGAAGAAGTGGAGACGTAGAAGCGTTGTGCTTCGAACTTCCAGAAACAACTCTTGTGTTATTTGTTTACTGCTTTTATTCCTCACAAGTTTGGTAGACGTCTTCCGCACTATAATAAGTGTCTACTGACTTGCCTGTTATTGAGAAGCAACTGTAACACTTAACAGTTTACAGTTAACCCGAAAAGAAATCGAAATTATATCTAGTGTTTATTCAACCCCCCCCTTCTAAACACTACCCCGATCCTAACAAGTGGTATCAGAGCTTAGGTCTTCTCAATCTTGAGAAATTACCATTCACCAAAACTGATGGCCTCATTCAGCAAAATTCCAATGTTCAAGAAAGACGAATATGATGACTGGAGGATCCGCATGCAAGCACATCTAAGTGCTCAAGATGATGATATGTGGTATGTGATCACCGAAGGACCGTTGAAAATCATGAAAGTCAATACAGCTGCTTCTATCACAAGTGGTGATCCACAAATGGTAGAAAAGGAAAGATCTCAATGGTCAAATGAAGACAAGAAAAAAGCAAATCTAGACAATGTTGCTAAAGATATTTTGTTCAAAACTTTGGACAAAAATATGTTTAACAAAATCAAAATGTGCCCAACAGCCAAAGAAATCTGGGAGAAGATTGCTCAACTCTGTGAAGGAAATGATCAAACCAAAGAGAACAAGCTTACTGTGGCTTTGCAGAAGTTTGAGCATATCAAAATGATAAATGGAGAAACTCTCAATGAGTACGATGAAAGAGTGACTGGAATAGTAAATGAACTAAGCAGTCTGGGTAAGGAGTTACCCAACAGAGAAGTCACTCTCAAAGTGATGAGAGGTCTGCCAAGAGAATGGGATGTCAAGACCATTGCTATGAGAGAATCGAAGGATATCAACAAGATAGATCTACATGATTTGTTTGCTGATTTAAAAGCCTATGAATTCGAATTAGGCATTCGGGTTGAAGATGAACCAAGTTCAAGTCAACCAACAAAAGCTCTCACTGCATCTGAGTCTCTGCCTACTCCTACCGAAATGACTCCAGAGAAGATGTGTAACGATGCGATGGCAATGTTCGTAAAGAAATTTGGAAAATTCATGAAGAAGAACCAGAGACCTTATCAATCATATCCTCGAAGGCAAAGCTCCAAAGGAAATTCAGAAGAAGAAGAGCGAGTATGCTTCAACTGTCTCAAACCAGGGCACTTCATCGCAGACTGTCCTAAACCCAAAAAGGATGATCACAAAAGAGGATCCAAGGATTACAGAAAATCCAAGGAAACCAGAAGAACATCCAAACGGGACAGAGATCAAAAGGTTTTAGTGGCAGAAGATAGTAAGAGCAAATGGGCTGATTCTGAATCAGAATCAGAGGAGTCAAATAGCTCATCCAGCGAGAGTGAAGACGAAGAAGTCCACTGCTTAATGGCGAATGATGAAAATGAGGTACATGAAACCAACCTATCTGAATTTACACATCATGAACTGACCAATGCATTGCAGGACATGATAAATGAGTATCAGACGCTATACGAATCTTTTGAAAGCTATAAGACTGAGCACTCAATTCCAACTAAAATGCTTGAAAACAAACTTGATTGTGAACAATCAAGGGAGTTGAATTGCTTAAGGGAAGCAGCCAGTCGCCTAGTGAAAGAAAGAGATGAAGCCAAGTGTGCGTACCAGAAACTCAGCAAACTGGTTAGCACTTGGAATGCGTCGACTACCAGAAAGGATGAAATGCTTGAGTCTATAAGGCTTGCTGGTGATTTAACTGGCATAGGCTTTAATAGCAATGACAGCAGATCATCTGGTAATGAGCCTCAACTGTGTCTAACAAAAGGCAAGGTTCAATCAATGAACTTTGTAAGATCTAGCACAGTATATGACCCATATGAACTGGTCAAAGAACCTGTTAAAGCAACACTCATCAAAGAACAGGTACAGCACAGAGGTATCGGTTATGTAGAACCACTCAAAGAAGCTAAACCAAGGCAAAAGTTCAGAAATGAACTTAAAACCACTGGTCGAGCAGCTAGAGAGGTTAAACCCAACTGGTACTACAACTGTAAACCTGTTCAGAAGAGGTATATGCTAAATAACAGGAACTACAAACCAAAAGCGCATGCATACACATATTATCACACTCCAAAGCTAAAATCATCACCTACATGTATAAATGCACACACATTTCAGAACACACACCGACCTAAGTTATTCAGGGTCATACAAGTGTGGGTTCCGAAAGGACTAATCCTACCAGGACCCAAGTAGGATTGGGTACCAATCAGTCTATCGCGTTAATTGCAGGAAACTAGAATGCATCCAGTTCGGAGCTCAGAATGGTTCCTAGATAGCGGGTGCTCTAGACATATGACAGGGAATGCAAGCTTATTGTCTGAACTAGTGGACTCCACTGGACCCAGAATAACGTTTGGAGATAACGCGAAAGGTAGAACCGTAGGTAAGGGTAAGATTATCTACGGTAACCTCATCATTAAAGATATTCTCTTAGTTGAAAATCTATGCTATAATTTGATTAGCATAAGTCAATTATGTGACAATGGTCATTCCGTAGAATTCAATCAGCATTCATGCATAATTAAATCTACTGATGGCAATGTATTACTTATAGGAAGAAGGCATGATAACACATATAAAATTGATTGGAATCTTAATCAGCCTACTTCCTTTACTTGCTTAGCTGCCCAGAATTCTTCCAAAAATTGGCTTTGGCACAAACGGTTGAGTCACTTAAATTTTAAAACTATTGCTAGTCTGCGTAAACTTGATCTAGTTGTTGGACTGCCCCAAATTGAGTTCTCAAAGGACAAGATCTGTGCAGCATGCCAACTCGGTAAGCAAATCAGATCCTCCTTTAAGAACAAAGGGAGTAAATCTTCTTCTCGGTGCCTAGATTTGCTGCATATGGATCTGTTTGGTCCTATACCAGTAACAAGTCTAGGGGGAATGAAGTACACCCTAGTGTTAATAGACGATTACACTCGTTTCACGTGGGTCTTGTTCCTAAGTGGTAAAGATCAGGCTACTCCAAAGCTGATCAAATTACTGAAAAGACTCCAAAATGAGAAATCGTGTGGGATAGATAAAATTCGCAGTGATAAAGGTACTGAGTTCACCAATCAATCACTCGAATCATATCTAGATGACCTTGGCATTAAACACGAATACTCTGCAGCTAGAACTCCTCAACAAAATGGAGTTGCTGAGCGTAGGAACCGCACTTTGAAAGAAGCTGCGCTAACTATGCTCGCGGAATCAGAAATATCGCAGAAATTTTGGGCAGAAGCTGTCAACACAGCATGTTATACGCAGAACAGATCGATGATTAATAAGCGAGCAAATAAAACCCCTTATGAGATCTGGAATGGCAGTAAGCCAAATATTTCTTATTTCCATGTGTTTGGTTGCAAATGTTTTATTCACAACAATGGAAAGACTCATCTCACCGCCTTTGATGCCAAATCTGATGCTGGAATATTTCTTGGCTATTCTACAGTTAGTAAGGCATTCAGAGTATTTAATAATAGAACTCTTAATGTAGAAGAATCAGTGCATGTAAAATTTGATGAACCTACTGACTGTACACTATCCGATATACAAATAAACAACTTGAGTAATCGACTGGAAAGCACTTATATTGACGAAAATGTCGATGATGAGATTGATTACAGAAGCAGGGCTGACTGCTCCTTAGAACCAGAAATCCCTGAAGCTCAAGCAGAGGAGTCTGCAGGCCAACAAGCACTGCAGCCAGCCATCAATGAAACAGTGGCATCCACCTCTACTGCAGTTGAAGGAACCAATGAGAAAGATGGGTCAATCAGAATCTCTGATTTACCTGCCCACATCCAGTCAACTGAAGAACTCAACCCACTAGGACCTTCGCTCCGGTGGAAGAAGGATCATCCACCCGAGCAGGTCATCGGTAACCCTCTTGCTCCTCTACGCACCAGAGGACAAATGATTAACGAATTTCTTCATGCTGCATTCATATCTCATATAGAACCTAAGAAGATTGATGAAGCTATATTAGACCCAAGTTGGGTAGAAGCAATGCAGGAAGAACTAAACCAGTTTGAGCGAAACAGAGTATGGTATCTAGTACCACGACCACAGCATCACACTGTAATTGGCACCAAATGGGTATTTAGAAATAAATTAGACGAAAATGGAACAGTAATTAGAAATAAAGCAAGATTAGTTGCACAGGGCTACAGACAGGAAGAAGGCATTGATTTCGATGAAACCTTTGCCCCTGTAGCACGATTAGAAGCAATTCGCATATTTCTTGCATTTGCTGCATTTAAAGACTTTAAAGTCTATCAGATGGATGTTAAGAGTGCATTTCTTAACGGCAAACTCCAGGAAGAAGTTTATGTTGAACAACCTCCTGGATTTGAAAACCATCAGCAGCCATCTCATGTTTTCCGACTGAATAAAGCTCTGTATGGTCTAAAGCAAGCTCCCCGTGCCTGGTATGAAACTTTATCAAAATATTTGACAGAGCACAACTTTGTTATTGGCACGGTGGACAAGACCCTTTTTAAATTTACAAAGGGAGATCATACGTTGCTAGTTCAAATATATGTTGATGATATTATCTTCGGGAGTACTAACCCAAAACTGTGCGAAAGATTTTCTAAAATCATGCAGGAACAATTTGAGATGAGCATGATGGGAGAGTTATCATTTTTCTTAGGATTGCAAGTCAAGCAATCTAGTGAAGGAATTCTGATAAATCAGTCCAAGTACACCAAAGAGCTACTGAAGAAATATGGAATGAGTACCAGCTCAGCTGCTGCTACACCAATGAGCTCATCTGCCAAACTCGACTTGGATAATTCAGGAATACCAGTCGAAGTTACAATGTATCGAGGCATGATCGGATCTTTACTATACTTGACAGCCAGCAGACCCGATATTATGTTTGCAGTATGTATGTGCGCCCGGTTTCAAGCAAATCCCAAGCAGTCGCACTTCACTGCTGTCAAGAGGATCCTAAAATACTTAAAAGGAACCGAGAATGTTGGTCTATGGTATCCAAGAGACTCAACCTTTAATCTCATTGGATACTCAGATGCTGACTATGCTGGATGTAAAATTGACAGGAAAGCACCAGTGGATATTGTCAATTTCTTGGTGATCGATTAATATCATGGGGATGCAAGAAACAGACATCCATCGCAACCTCCACTGCAGAGGCAGAGTACCTTGCTGCTGGAAGCTGCTGTGCCCAACTGCTCTGGATTCAGCAACAACTCAGAGACTATGGAATTGAGTCCACAGAGGCTCCCATTTTCTGTGACAATACGTCTGCCATTGCCATTACATACAATCCAGTTCTTCATACTCGTACTAAACATATTGACATTCGTCATCATTTCATCAGAGATCATGTTATGAAGAAGGAAATACGGCTGGAGTACATTTCCACAGAACAACAGGCAGCAGACATCTTCACAAAACCCCTACCGGACGCTAAGTTTTCTTACTTTCGAAATATTCTTGGTTTAATTGAAATTACTTCTTGATTATTTTGATTGGGTAATGGATTCAGGGGGAATTTGTTAGTTTAATTGCATCTATTTAGGGGGAATCTCTGTTTTAATTTTATCATGGTTATTTAAGCTAAGCTGGTAATACAATGGTCAACTGCAGTGGGAGTATTCGTACCAGTAGGACTCTGCATCCAGTAGATGTTTTCCTACCAGTCGAACCCCACATACCAGTTGATGTTACCAAATATGCTTTGACAAAAATAACCCTCGATACTAATTAACCTAATGAACGTCGGAATTCAAAATTACTTTTGTGTAAAATAAATTATTCACTCCCGCCTAAATCCTGTCCTTTTATTTTTGGTTAAAATCTTTCTAATCGTTAGATGATTGCCACGTATACATGTGTCCGCTCATCTACAGTACGACGTTACATATACTTCCTTTTCACCGCCTTTAGTTTTTCTCTTCTCTTCATCTTCTCCAAACATCTTACTACTACAATCGTTTCTTTCAGAAAATTTCCTTTAACAGATTGCTGCTGCTTCTTCACCTAAATCATTCAAAATGACGAAGACTGTTCAACCAAGTTTTATCACAAATGCTGTTCACGTCGACTTTAACTCCATATACACTTCATCTGATGAGGAAACAAAGGATTTGATTCAAAAGCTGGATTCCTCAGGGCTATTAGTGATCCTAAGCCAGGCTCCCTCATTTTACCAGGATGAACTACAAGAATTCTTTGCCACAGCAACTGTTGTGGATGACACCGTTGTGGCATCCATCTCTGGGCAGTCAGTCACCATCACTCAACCAGAGTTTGCCACTCACCTGTGCCTACCCTCCACTGGACTCTCTGACTTTTCGACTATTCCGGCAGACCTGAGAGAAGAGATGCGGCTCACAGTGTCGGACTCTGACCATCGTATTCAACGACCTCCCTTCAGGAAGGTATTAATGAAGAGCCACTATCGACAACTGGCAAGACATCATCTCAAAGGGGATCCTCTGTAAGGCAGGATCATTTGATATAATTACCCCTGAGAAGTTTGACGTCATGAGCGCCATATGCAAAGGGTTGGAGATCAACTGGTCAGCTGTACTATTTCAAATACTGACTAGTCTCGTCGTATCTGGCAAAGGTCAATCCGGTTTTGCTCTCCCTCTAAGCAGTCTATTTGAGAGCAAACACATCAAGACAGGAGCTCTCTCTCATCTTCATCCAGGGAGACTCATCACTCACAAGTACCTTCAGCTTCATCGCCAACGAAGTGGCAGAGAAGGTGGAGCCACAAAGCGTCGTTTGACTCAAGTCATTAGTGACTCGGAACAGACTGTCTCTGAATCCGCTGAGTCTCCTCCTCCCCCTCCTCCTCCTAAGAAGCCAAGGACCAGAAAAATTGCTCCTCTAGTTGCCCGTCAGAGAGACACTGCCACATCTGACACTATCCTCCTCTGCCGGACCTACAGGTGTTCTTTCTGACAGAGAACCCAGCCCTGTCATCCCTTCAACGCACTGCTGTATTAGCCATGGTGTCTGCTCCATTAATAGACACTCCTTCAGCTCAGGTGAGCTCTCAGCAGGCTCCAGGCTCCATCAGCTTCAGGACACCCAAGTCTACGTGTCCTTACTGTCATCCCAAGGCCACTCCAGCTGACAAAGGAAAATCTCTTATTGCTCCAGTGTCCACTCCTGTTGCATTCGAGATTCAAATGGTCATGGATGCCGTTAACGCCCAACTGGAATCCCAACTGGAGATTTTTGATCGTTGGGTAAATGCTCGAGTACAGGTTCGCTTTGATGATATCGACCCAATTCTGGCTCAGGCAAAGCAAGATGAAAACAAAATCCTGACCTATCTTCAAATCCCCGAACCTGAGAAAAGTTTGAAGCTGCGTGATGTCTTTAGGATTATGAACTATGTGGGCGGACTCCAAGATCTTGTTACATCCCGCGTTCAAATGTTTGATGGCCATTCAAGAACAGCGAATCATGATCGAGCAGTTCTAAACGCTCTAGGCCTCAAGCTGGAAATGGCTGAGCTTGCTCTTCATGATCTTCGCATATCCACTGGGATTCATACATGCTCCTCTTCTGAAATTATTGCAAGCCCTGATCAGCCAGATCTACCAATGGCTATTGCAAATTTAGAGGTTGTCCCTCCTACTGTGGAGCTTACTTCTACTGCTTTGGAGACCTCTCCTACTGGAGCAGACGCCACACCAACAACTTTGGAGGCAGCATCCTCTGCTCCCAGCTCTCCACATGATCAACAGCCCCACCAAATGATTGTTGATCACACCAATGTCGATTCAGTTATTCAGAATGTGGTTCAGCTGGTCACCATCTCCTCTGCAAATAATGAACCAAGTGAATCCTCTCATTCCAATGATCATACTCAAGCGTCTGCTGCTGAGATTGATCAAGACAATGCTGAACTGAATTGCTCAGCATGTGGAAGAAACTGGAACTATGGATATAGCTATCTCCGCTTCAACTGCGGCCCCTCATGTTGACGCTACTATTTTGCCATCCACTGCAGTCGTCATTGCTCCTCCAACTGCGTTTGCCCCTGCTGCTGATATCCCGATGCTTGCCGGCGATCCGTCCATGGATCAGGAACTATCCGAGGGTTTCTTTGTCTTCACAAACCCTCTGGACGAGCCACCAACATCGCTGCCCAGCTAGCTCATCTCTCCACCGCTATTACAAGCACGGACCCATGATGTTCACAAGCTTAAGCAGGAAGAGAAGGGCTGCAAACACTTGTTTTAGGAACTCTTCAGCAGCAAACAGACTCTAAATTTCAGCAAGTCTACGCTGACCTAAGTAGTTTAACTACTACTGTCACTAGACTTCAAACCTTTGCTGAGAATGCGGTTTGCAGAAGCAGTTTCTCATATTGGCCAGGCGCGTCTTCAGATCAATCAGAACAATGAATCTCTTCATACTGCCACCTCAATGGCTCTTGGAGAAAAGATTGACGACGCCAAAAGATTTTGACTGATCAATTGGCCACCATGCAAGCAGCGTTTGCATCTCAAATTCAAGATATCTGCAACAGTCTGCCTGCTGCTCCTAAAATTATCCGCAGGCTGCCTGAACCCAGTCGAACTGCTCCCTCTTCTCAGAGAGCGTCAAGTTCAGCTGCTCATTCATCCCCTGCAACTGGAGCACTCCCTCAGTCCAGACCCA
This sequence comes from Haberlea rhodopensis, assembly GCA_907163345.1. NCBI lineage: Eukaryota > Viridiplantae > Streptophyta > Magnoliopsida > Lamiales > Gesneriaceae > Haberlea > Haberlea rhodopensis. Next base: position 1,255,453 of record CAJQUN010000179.1, read on the forward strand.
CTGCTCAACAAAGATCTCGAAGTCCGCGCCAACCGCCTACCGAAAAACGCGACTATACCAAACATTGGTTAGGGCGCAAATAGTATCACTTTCTGACTCACTCTTACTTACTCCTATTTACTTACTGTGTTAAATTGACTGTCTCTCTGTATTCACTATTTAACATAAATGCATTCACATTTATTGCTACCTTGTTTTTCTATAAATAGAGGTTCTTGTTTGATCACATAAACACATTCACTCATCATGCTTACTTTTAAGTTATTTCTCATTCCCTGGTTTTCTGTTAGATCCTTTCCTGCTTCATGGGTTTATTACTTATCTAAATCAACCCCTCATGGGTTGATTACTTATCTAACCCAGCTCTGATAAGCTTCAGCGCTTTGATCCTGTTCTGGTGCTCCTCATCAGTCAGGAACTACTAACAGCAGATGCCTGGGTGCTGATGACAAAAAAGGGGGAAGATAGAGATAGAGTATTCTCAACAGAGATAGAATATTTTTATTAGGTGATTCCATAAAAACTAAAGGAGCTGCCTGATGAATATTCATATGACTCTTCCTCTTCCGACATTCTTCTCTGAAACAAGGTGGATCGAGCTCTTCCTCTCCGCAACTAAGTGAATCGAAGCCCTCCGGTCTACTTTGTTTAATTAAAGAGAAATTTGTCATGTATCATCTATTTTGTAAAATAGCTTTGTCTTAGACTCTATTCAAAGTGTAAGAATTCATCTTATATAAAGATGAATTTCTCTCAATTGTCCAGTTTGATTACAACTTGTAATCTGCTTATATTTAATGAAAATTTCTTTTTCAT